>JARWLC010000009.1:11018750-12462500 GCA_033318265.1 Phyllotis vaccarum | reverse complement strand
TTCATGTCCTCACAGTCACTCAAGCTAGAAAACTTTGGCAGGCCCTCAGAACCCTGAGAATGGTAGCCAAAGTGACTACCAACCACTCAGTCCCCTATTGCTAAGTACGCAGATGGAAAGACAGAAACTAAGAGGATATAAGAAAAAGGACAGAGAGGATCCATGTTCACATGGAGCTCAGGGCGGCACAGTCAATAGTTACATTGGTAATAACGCCAGCTTATAATATTGATCTAGTGCTAGTTCCTTTCTCACAATAATTAATTTGATATAGCTTCCCAGAGAAGCTTGCTCCATATTGATTTTCCATATCATAATCTTACCCTCACATTATTCAGGAAAGTACATTGGTAGTAGGTTATGTGATATTATCATCTTGTATTGAATGGCAGAATGGGGGGGGGTGAACACACTGCTGAAAGATGCAACTTTCCTATGAACATGGTTGAGTTGATACTAAAACACTGAGCCACAAGTTCATTCTTGAAATTCCTTTGAAAATGTACTTTATCTCATCTATCAATTAGTCTCTTTTGAGCTGAAATCTCCCTATATTGCCCAGGCTGATCTCAAATTCATAGGCTCAAGCAAGCCACCTCCTGAGATCTTACTTCTACTGAGCACCACACTCCTGGCTTTGTATGTAGAGTTTAAAACTTCAGAGAGTTGGAGAGGTTGCCAGCAGGTTTTGCTGTTATATGAAATTTTCATTCTTATGGTAATCATGGATGTAATTACCAGGAAGTTCCCAGTGATTTCGTAAAAATGCAGAAAAGTTTGTTCTCAGTGGCAGCTATTGCATGCATCCATGCCTGCAGCTGTCCCTTACTTTTATAAATAAAACTAGCCTGTGGTCTCCCCACTGATATATAGTTTGAAAAGATTCCAGAACAGGCGCCTGTATTTTAGTATTAATTCATTTCGCCAGAAGTAGTTTCTATTTACT
Source organism: Phyllotis vaccarum (assembly GCA_033318265.1). Classification (NCBI taxonomy): domain Eukaryota; kingdom Metazoa; phylum Chordata; class Mammalia; order Rodentia; family Cricetidae; genus Phyllotis; species Phyllotis vaccarum. The sequence continues at coordinate 12,461,554 of JARWLC010000009.1, read as the reverse complement.
CAGCAGTATCAAAACTAAGATGAGTCAGAGACCATGTGTGATTGTGACTTGCTGCTTTGGCTAGTAGCAGACAAATACTGCACCCAGTGCCTCCTCATCTGTGGAGAGATTCCTTTCCATTGGCTTTCCTGACTATATGGGTCCATGTACTCGACTCATGGGCAACACACTTAGCTTAGAATACCCATTGAATGCTGGATAGACAGTTTACAACACTATCTAGCTCTCTGTTCTCTGGCTGCTATCAACTAAGAGCAGAAGACAAACTAGCCAAACTGGAGTATACATATTGTAATGTATATAAAATGCCACCCAAACCACATCCATAATCCTAGTACTTAGGAGGCTGAGGCTGTAGACCACAAATTTCAAGCTAGCCCAAGCTGTATAGTGAGGCCTTGCCTCAAAACAAAACCCAAATAGAAAAACATAATACTATCTAGTGGGTCTTATGTAACTATGTTTCTTTAGCTAGCATTTAATTTAATCATCATTTTGGAAGATTAAAAGTACAGTATTTAATTTTTTGAGTAAGCGACACATGAGAGAATAAAACTGCCTGGAAAATCAGTGGGCAGGTTTTGCTTTTATACGAATTGTTTATTTTCATGGTAATCATGAATGTAGTTACCAAGAAGTTGCAGAAAAGAAAGAAATATGCCTATCCTCAATGGTAGTTATTACATTATCTGGTCCCTAATATAAATTCAGTCTATCCGCAACAGTTATTTCTGTGGAGTTGTTTCTCATTTTGTTCAGAATCATCTTTATTCCAAGCTTTTAGCCTTAATAATGTTATTTCCAGCAATTGGAAGTTGACATTTGTAACTGACTTTTAATTCTCTCTGGAAAAGCATCACACATGATAGATGTTGTATTTATAGTATATGATTCAAAGGGTCAAACGAGATGGTCTTCAAGCAACCAAAATTCCCCAGAAGGCAGTAGAACTTTAAAAGTACACCAAGTCAGACAGAATTAAATGGATAGTAATGTGGTCAAAATATTACCAACTCAAAACTGTAGATGACAGAATTTCCTTGCAATCCCCGAGTGAGTTTCACATCTCCACTTTGAATAACTTCAGTGAAGTTAAGTGATTTGAAATTGAATGCAGTGGAGTAAGCTCAGAGCTATTGCAGGTCAAGGAAATGAGGGGAAAAGGCATCATCCCGCCTTTCAATCTCCCTCATTGTAGAAAACCAACAGCTTTGGACTCTGAGCGTGGCTGCATCTTGTTATATGTATAGAAGTTTTAAAATCAATTTGATTTCCATGGGTATGATTCTCTAGTGTACTTAATATGCTGTGGATGGATTTCCAAGAATAGTAAGAAGCAGTTACACTTCTCATGAATATATAGTAGATGAGGCTCTCTGATTTATTATTCCATCCCATCTTAGAACATGCTTATGATTTAAAAAAAAAAAAAAAAGGCAAAAGAAGAGAAATTTTTAAAAGCCTGAGGTTTATTCTCTCACTTGTAGGGAAATTTGGGGTAAACTACACACACACACACATACATATACAAACAAAAAAATACAAAACTTTGTATGTAAAAAGTAAGTCCACCTGCCTATAGAATCTGATAAAACCTCTAATTCATTTTGAACATTATTTTTAGATGACATCTTGAAGCTTTTCAGTATGTACACTCATAGCTAAATTATCCTTGTATTTAAGACATTTATTTCTATTTATAAAATTTTTCTTTATGTTGACATGCAAGTTGGCCTCCGACCTCCATATAATATGCCTGTGCCACGTTTATGCATGCTCTGAAACACACACACATGTGCACACACACACCCCTCACAGACAAGAAATAAAAATAAATGTAAAACAAATAAAGCATTACACAGTGTTAACTCGCCGCATCGATATTAAAACTCAAGAGAAATCTATAATGGATTCAAGGATCACTAATCAAGGATATGTAAGAAGTAACATATAGGCAGCTAGTGATGGGATTGGTTTGTTCCTTGAGCCGCGGTCTCACTATATAGGCTGCTCTCAAACTCCTTGTCCTTCTGACTTTGCCTTCTGAGTGCTGGGACTACAAGAACGTGTGGCCACACCCAGCTCCAATAATACGTTTAGGGTATTCATCACAAATGGTGCCATTGCTGGGCATCACCGTGACCTCCTGCACACCAACAGTCTCGTCCTTTTCACCAGTGGAGGTATTTGGCTAGTCCACTCTCTAGTACACCCTCTTTGGTGACTTTTTTTTTTCCTTTGTTTTTGTGACCTTACAAAAGCACCAAACGTTACAGAGAAGTAGCTTAGTGTAGCTGTAACATCAAGAAATAAAGAAGGGAAAGTTATTTAATGCTTCCTATGTAATTGATTTTGTAATATTTTATGGAGTTTGTGAGTATCTATATTCTTGTGCACGTGGGTACACGTGGAGATTAGAGAACCGTATTGTCTTCCTTGGTCAGTGTCTACCTGATGCAAGGAGACAGGGTCTCTTTCTCTTCATTTGAACTCAAAGATCACTGATTCTGCTAGTCTAGCTAGCCAGCAAGTTGAAGGGATATTATCTCTGTTTCTGGGGTACAGGCAGGCCATGACATCTACCTATTTAAGTGGGTGCATGGGATTCAAACTCCAGTCTTCACACTTTACCTACTAAGCAATCTCCTGAACCTCCAAAATTGATTTCTTATACCTAAATGCAAAGTTACCTTTTAAAACCCCATAAACCATATGCAGTACTAAATTTTGACTATTCTAATTTAGACTAATTTTGACCCAATCTAACTTGTACCTCTAAGATACATTATATGAAAAAGAGAAAAGATGCAGAAAAGTCCTAAACTAGATTACAAAGCTAAAATCAGTTATTAAAATTCAGTGTTACTTTGGGAGCTCAACATGCAGGCCCATGAGTACTGAGAGGCAAGAGGGCAGAGTCTCCATCCAGCTAGAGAGGCTTCACAGTGTGTTGGGATATGATATAGAGCCCATCTGCACCTCTGAGTGTATGAGATTCTGCTCCCCTGCCCCCAACACACATGGGGGCACCCCCCACACAGGAGTCCCCAGGGACTGCTGAAACCTTTGCTTGCTGAACCCAGTCATCTTAATGGGAGATACTTGTGTATCTCATATACAGATGTAATCCCATATCAAAATATGTTTATCTATTGAAGTGACCTGCCAGGGGATGCATGCTTTCTTTTTGTGCAGGCAAGCATGTTCTCCAAAATATTTTCCTCAAGTATTTTCAGTAAGAGCATTGGGAGGAGCAGTGTTTTGGCTTCTGGGGCTGCTGGCTGCCAGAGTCCATGAGAGCTACTTGCAGCTCAAGGAAGAATGTGAGGAAATAGCTAAGCCAAGAAGTAGGGCACTGAGGAGGGGGAGGCTTTTCAGTAGAAGAGATAGGCAAAGCCAAATCTTTTACTACTTATTTTAATACTTGAATTTGACATTGTACTCCATACATTTTAGTGTATATAACCTGAAATTGCAAGTTGCAATGTTTAAATCTTATTTATTGAATTCAAAATTTTAAAATTTGTTCTTTTTCTTTGAAATTTTCAAGCATGTATACAATGTTTCTTGATTATATCTACCCCTCATCACATCCTTCCACCTCCCCCAGAATCCTCCATTATATCTTCCTCCCAAATTTACTTCCTCCTTTTATAATTATTTATCTACTGCCGTTTTTAACCTGCTGAGTTCAATGGGATCATCCACAGGGGCTTGGAGAACCTAGCAGTGGCCATGCTCCTAAAGGAATGTGACTCTCACCTCCTCAACTGTGATTTTTTAACTGGCTTGATCTTGCACAGATTGTGTTCAGGTAACCGCAGCTACTGCGGGCTCATGTGTGCAATGGTCATGTCACAGCAAGAAGACAGCATTTCAGAGCACTCCTCTAAGTAATCTGGATCCTACATTCTTTCCATTCTCTGAAACCCGGGTGGGGAAGATGTTTAATTAATGTAGGTGTCCCATCTGTGACTGAACACCCACAGTAACTTATTCTGAGCAATTCGAGAAGGTATGAGTCTCTGCATTGACCACTGCCCACTTCAGTAAGAATAAATCTATGGTTATAAATGTAAATGTTTAGAAGGGGTTTGACATCAGTAGGTTCTCCCCCTGGGGCCAGTGGGTTCCCTAGCCATGGACTTGGTCCGTGTTTACAATACCAGGCTTGAATTCTCTCCTTATAGCCAGCCTCAAAGCCAGTGAGAGAGCAGTTTGCTGACTGTGTAAGCAACCTCGTGACTACAACACCAATGCTGTTCATCACATCTTGGCCAATGTTGTAGCATGTGGGTCCAGTACTGGCTAAGACCACTAATGATTTTGCTCCTCCAAAAGCCTGCATAGCACTTCCCATGGCTATGAAAGGTAGCTATCAAGTAGAGTTTCAGTGGCATCTCTTTTATTAGCTTCTTTTCCTGCCATTAACAGAACATGGCATCTCATGTATTCAGGTGGCTCATGTCACTGAATCTGGGGAAACGAGTGTGCCTAACTGGCATGTGGTTATGCTAGTGTAGTTATTGACTGATTCTTTTTTTGTTTGTGTATGTGTGAAATTATAGTCCCTGCTCTTTAAATCTACCATTTATGTCTGATGTAGCATGGCACACCATCACCCCCATGCCTCTTGTCCATTTTCTGGTGGCTTAGTGAGGGAAAAACTAGGAGCAGGGTGAAATATCACTGAGAAGGTCACCTGGGCTGGAGGACCCCAGACAGCAGAACCATATATCCATGTCTTGGCTTCAGGTTGTCCTTGGTTTCCATGGGATTGGTCCTATCTGGCACACTGCTGCTTCTATCAGCTGTGGTGAACAGTATTCATGGAATCAAGAAGATTCCACAAGAGCTCGATTACACCCCTAAGCAGCAACTTTGGGTTTCATCCCTCCAGCAATGCATCTATTATATAATAATTCATTTCTTTCCCACTTCAAACCACTTTGGTTTTCTTCTACTGGCTGACATGTTTGAGGCCAGGACTCTAAGAAAAACGTTCCTTCCAGGCATAATGTTCTGTCTTCTGCCTCTAAGCTGTAGAGATCTCTAAGCTTCCCCTACCTTCTCTGCTTGTAAATATTTTTTAAAAGAAGAACGTAGAGGGAAGGAAAGCAACCATTTTAATTTGGGGGATGCCTCCAAACCCATTTATTAATTTTGAAAAGTGAATTGCATCTAACCTGATGGAATATTTATAAAAACTTGAGGCTCTTTGTCAACTAAATCACATTTATTTAATCTGGTATTAGACTGCCTTTAAAAAAAAAAAAACAGATGGAAAACATTAGCAGTAATAGTGAACAAACATCCAGGCTCCCAGAGGTCATTTTTAACCACCATTAACAATCTGGTTTTCACAGATTAGCAATAATGCAGAAAAGCAGCAGTCCAGTAAAAGATGCACAAAGCACAGCTGAGACTGCTCCATGTCCTTATTTACCTAACACCCAGACACTTTTAAAAAACTCTTCATAAAGGAGACATTCATATCTTCTAAGCTCTGTGTTGACTCTTTTTTTTTTTTTTTTTTTTTTTTTTTTGCTTCGAAACTGTGGTAAAATCTCTATTTGAAATAGACACTAATGGAAAATATTAACAAAACCTCCCCAGAGCTGGAGAACAGTCCATTGCTAATAGCACGAGCAGAATTTCCTGTAGTCAGTACTTTTTCATTTATTAGCTATTGATTTAGGAGTACTCTATTAATATAGTGCTAGTGATTATGAAGGGGAAAGAAGCATCATTACATCTCTTTTAATTTTTTAATTTATTCATCCAATTGAAATGTGATACAGTATACACAGTTCTCAAAAATGCTAATGACTCAAAAGAATGGTCTACAACATGGTAAGAACAAGGCTTGCAGATGAGCTTCCACGACTTATCTAAGTCACCTTTTGAAAGTTAAATGGAGCAAAATGTAGGATGGGACAGTATCATTCTGCCATATGTGAGCAAGCACAGAGGCGGGTATCTACTTGCTCTTCTGTTCTGTTTAGATTCAGTATTGCATCTGTACCTAATACACATTTATCTTCATTTCAAATTGCCACCATATTTGGTTTATGTATTAACGGCTTGTTAGCAACCTATTAATTTTCTAGAACAGGATCGGATTTCTTAGAGATGCTACTTTAGGTGTATAATTGGGATGCTTCACGGGTGTTTTCCACTTCATAAAGAGAAAAAAACAAGTTGTTAAGGTTTAGGAGTGCACTTGAAACTACAGAGAGAGTCTATGTTCAAGACATATCAGAATGAAGTTGTGTGAATATATTCTACTTGTTAGAGAATGTCTGTCATTAAAGAAATTGTGAGTGTGAAGGATATATTAGGCTCCACCCCAAGTATGATTCTATTTGGCAATATTTAAATAGATGAATCAATTATATATAAGTCCTTAAAGAGAAGAATATACATTCATGTGCACCTTCACACACTCCAGAGAGTCAGCATGTGGAATATATATGTCTATCCATGGTATAGGTTGCTGCTTTGTGAAGAAATCCTGTGTTTTATTTTATAAAAATTTTAACTTGCCAGTGAGATCTCCCAGTATTCCAACAAGTGCCCAGGGGCCATTACACTCCATTTCTTCCTAGGGAAATGAATAAATAGCAAGCAGAGAATTGAAGTTATGCATTCTGGCTGAAGCCATGACTTAGAATTTATGTCCTCCTGGGGTTCCTTCAGTAACAATGGAAGACAATTTATTGGGGGCTTATTGTATGTCCAGCACCCTGTTAGGCACTGGCCAGCCTTAGCAAAGGAACAGAGTCCTTGCCCTCAGCAGCACCTGGCTTAGTGAGCAAAGAAGAGGGGACAGGCAAAGCCCCATGCTCAGAATCTACAGGCATATAGGAGATACCTCACCTGGGGACCACTGTGGGGAACCCGTAAAACTTTCTTGGTGAGAACCATTATGTGCGCTACCACACCTCTTTAGACAAAATCAGAAGCTTAATCACCCATATGGCTGTCACAGAAATTAGCTTGAAATTTGAAAACACAATGATCTCATTAGCTGAATGAATAAGTTAAACCATTGATATATTTTGGCTCTCCGATTCATAAAGACACAGTTTACTATAGAGAATGTGCTCTGCAGTGTGCTGTTCTAGTTAGCACAACAGTCTAACCTTCATTCATAATATAGATTAGCTTCTTTAGTTTGGCTCAGGAGCTGGAGTTGAAAAGTAGTTTGTGCTTCGCTCCTGGGCTCCACCCTCAGCTCCCACAGCTCCCGTGATCATTTTTATTGGTCCCAGATGAATAGTTAAGAGATTATCATTGAGTAAGTAAATATTTACAAACTAACAGCTAGGTAACTTGGAATCTCTGCTGCAGTGTGTCCTCTCAGCCAGCTGTCGATGGCCAGGAAACCCTCCAGGCACAAGACCGCTCTCTTAAGACAAGTTATGGAATCTCTACACTTCCTTTTCTTCTGTTCCAAATTTGGGGGGTGGAGGGCCAAAAGTTTAGGAAACTTCTGCCCATTGCACTCTCGAGGGCCTCCCAACGATAGCAGGCATCCTCACTTTAGAGATTCAGCTCTTCAAGAGCCAGATAGGCTCTACGGCTCTACCCTCTTCTCCTAGAGGGCTTCCGTGATTCAGAGGCTTAATATCCATTCACAAGAATAGCCTTTAGTCCCGGGAATTCCTAATGTCAGGTTATATTAAATAAACTCTTTTTCTAGATTGAATGAATGAATGAATGAATGAATAAATGAATTGAAAAGCTGGGAGAAAGTAGTTCATGTAAACTAATACTTTTTTCCTGGTTTGTTTTCTGTTTGTTTTTAAGGTGAACACACCCAAGAAACCAATTCACCCCATTCGCTCAAAAAGGATGTAGAAAATATGGGAAAAGGTAGACAAGTTTGAATGTTGTGTATTTCTCTTTGCTCCCAAAGAGTACAGAGATAATAAGAGGATATTTTTGTTCTGCACTATATTTTAAGCTTGACAAGCAACATATGAATAATATATGGACCATTGGGTGGATATAATTGAGATTAATGCATACATATCAATCAATACATGACATTGTAATATAATACTTTAAAATAATATATTACATTGATTTATATTCATGGATTTCTGCACAAAATCTATCCTATGTCTATGCAACATTTTTTAAACTGGTAAAATATTTTGTCTTATAATAACAAATTGCCAGATGTAACTGTTCTCTGGAGAGTTATTTGTAAAGATTAGTAAAGCGGCTCTTCTTTTTTTTTCTCTGTTAGAGGAACTTCAGAAGGTTTTATTTGAGCAAATAGATTTACGAAGACGACTGGAGCAAGAATTCCAAGTGTTAAAAGGAAACACATCCTTCCCGGTGTTCAGTAAGGAACCCCTTTCCTTTCCTTCTGTGTGTGATGTTTGCAGGAATCTCTATGGTTAGGTTTAAGAGTGTGAGTCTAAGCCAGAAGTGGCTGCGTACAACACCCACACAGCCTTCTCACGCTGTGAGGGAATAATCACACATGTTATAAAACTTCTCACAGTTTGCTATTTATGTTCTGATATAAGGGTAGCTGTGTCTATGCATTTTAAAATATGTATGTAAAGATGTAATTCAATATGAAATGTATTCACGTACTCAAATATGTCTAGGTTATATATTTTAGTATACAATAATCCCTTGCTATTTATTATTTTCTGAATAGGAAAAACAAAGAGACAATTACCCTTCATTCTCAGATAGTTCTTGTCAGCCACTGATGTGGGAGTTATGTACAAACATGAAGTTTTAACAATTAGATGTCCACAAAGCTATTTGATTAGAGCATCTCCCCTTTGCTTTGAGGGGATTTGCTCACCAGCACCCACTGCATGCATAAAACTTGCAGATAGTTTCAAACTCTCTCTGTACCCTCCCCTCCCACTTACATTCTTACGATAATGTTTCATTTGTGAGAGATTAGTAAAAACAACCCAGGACAAAAATAGAACAAATATGACAAATACAATAAAAGTTATTCAAAATTTATGAATTGTTTATTTCTAGAATTTTCCACCTTGATATTTTTAGGCCACACGAGCTTGTATAAACAAAACCAAAGAAAGCAAAACCACCGTTAAGGGGGCACTGCCACGATTGCATCGATATAGTTTTCGTAGTCTTACACTCTCAATCCACTTCATTGTGAAGTTCCATCCCAGTGTGAAGCAGGAAACTCTGAAGCCTCCAGCTTCTCACTTTGCTCCCAGAGTCATAACATTTCAGAAAGGCTTCATGGTAGGTGTACATGTAAAATTGTAAACGTCATCAACCATGAGTGGGAGAGCCCAGGAACAAATGCATCTTGGGAGTGTTTTTCAAGTTTCATTTAGTTGTATTCTCTTCTCCGGAGAAATGAAAGAGAGACATGAAATAGCATGCAAATAACATTTTAGATTTATTTTATTTTTAACTATGTACAGGTGTGTATGTTTCTGTGTGTGCATGTGTCTTGTGTGTTTGTGTATGTGCACATGAACATAGGTGCCTAAGGAATCTCAGAAATGTCAGATACCCCTTTAATAGGCAGTTGTGAGTTGCCCAACATGGGTACTTCAAATCAAACTCTGGTCCTCTGTAAGAGCAGTCAGTACATGCATGTTCTTAGCCACTGAGCCATCTCTCCAACCCCAGTATTTTTTTTTAGTTATGCAAACTTCAACTTTTTTCTGAGACACTTCTTTAAAATGTCAGCACGTCTCCTATAACCAATCTGGACATCACAAAACCTGAACGATGTGAAGCTCTAGAGTTCTTGCTTAGAAAGAATGTAACCCATGGTCCCCACAGCACACACAACCGGCTGATCTAAGTGTGAAGTTGGGGAATTGCTTCTTTTAGATCTAGCAGAATGGGTTCAAGTTCAGTGAAGCCCCAGAGTACCCCGCTCAGATCCCAGTGAGGTCAGAGCATTTATAATTTCTTCTATTAGTTACAGCTAATTAACAATCATTAAAGAGGATTAAGTCACTCACAGTAATGTTTATATTTAAACATTGTCCTTACTCTAACTAAACTATGTACATTAAAACAATGTTAGACTGGCTTAGAGCATAACTCAGTCCCAACAACCATACAAAAAAAACAAAAACCCTGCATCAATAAAGCTAGACCTAGCTGTCATCATTTTGATCTGAACTGATGTAAATCAGCCTGTGACTTCCACACTTACGAATTATTCCAACAAACAACACTCTCCAGTTTTGGAAGTCTGCAATCTGCTCCGCTGCCCAAGAAAACAGTGTGTGTATACCCAACTTTCGATAATGCTTCATTTAGACTCACAAAAAAAAAAAGGTAGTTTCGCAGGATGAAAACAGTAAATTACATTATGTACTTGTTAACAAAGTATAACTGTCATAAGGCCAGCATACAGACTCAGCCTTCCCTGATGAGGAAGAAAAACCTGAGCTCTGGAAAGCCACACCTGGAAGAAGGGCAGGAGACACCCCAAGAAGAAGTCCAAAAAGCCTTTTACAGAGATGGACAAATCTTCACAGTCACAGGCAAAATCTGGTGCTTAGGCTAGGCAGTGGTGATGCACATCTTTAATCTCAAGAGGCAGAGGCAGGCAGATCTCTGGAACTGAGGTCAGCCTAGTCCACAGAGTGAGATCCAGGATAGGCAGGGCCACACAAAAAAAAGCCATGTAATTCGTAAATAAATAAATGTGTTTTTAGAGTCCCAAGGCTCGGGTGAGAAGTTGTAAGCTGTGGCCATTAGGAACCCGGGTTCTAGCGTCTACCAGACTGGGGCAAGTTTCCTTCAGTGATTGTTTGACCTTGAAGCTGCCAACTGGGGCAGATGATTCCTGCGTCGCAGGATGAAAGAGCTAAAGGACACAGTCCACACAAAGCTCTGTGGACACTTGGATCAAGTGAGGTTTTCAATTGCTGTCATCTGCAGTCCCAGGCAGTGTCGCTGAATCAGGGTGAAGGCAGGGGAGACTCAGCTGGGTGGAGGATTTCTGGGTGGAGGGCCACGGGGTCTTTGTATAGTTCTGAGGGCTGAGCAGTCACAGAAATGAGTACTGGATAGAGAGTGAGTAGATGAAAATAACGGGGGGGGGGGGAGCAGAGGGAGAGGAGAAGAATGAAGGGATCAGAAGAAAGAAGGAGAGAGAAGAGGTTAAAAAGGGGGGAAGGAGGAGCCTGCTTTCCTTAGAGGAGGGCAGACGTCTGGGGTGGGCAGCAAGCTAAGCTCACCCTGTGCTGAGAAGGGCTTTTATAGAACTAAAAGTCATGTGCAGACCTGCCTGCCCCTGCTCAGGGAAACTGGAGGAGCACAGGACCCTAACACCAGGCAGACTGTTACTAGAGCAAGCTGAGAACAGGGGTTCTGAGGGACAGCTCCAGGTTTGGCTGCAGCGGGCCCTTCTGCCTGCCCAAGGCACATCCCCCAGTCTCTTTTCCAACCACACAGCAGTAAATGGATGCTCTGAGTCCACTCCCATCCTATGCTCCGACCTGCCCCATCTCCCTAAAACACCACCTTTGACACTGAGTTCTGACCCCAAGAAGCTGTCTTCAACCCTGCTGCTTATTTAAAGTGTCTATATTAACTCCTGCCCCCCGAGAGACCCCTCCTGGCACCGGCTGCCTCTGTGCAATTCCACCACTTCCCCTCTCTGCCCCAGTAGCCACAGAAATGTTCCCTTCTCTTCCTTTCCTGTCCTTCTAGTTCTCAAGGCTTCCCCATCTGTGACACAGCTCACGTTTCTGCATCGCTGGGAAGCTTTCCCATCCTGATACCCTTTTCTGGAGCTCTCCTGGATGTATCTCTCCAGTGTTCTTCATGACTTTCAGTGGTACTGCTGACCTCCACCCTGGCACTCCTCTGTTGCTGCTTTCAACACTGGAGTGTGGTACGGGCTGCTCTAGAAAGTGGTTGATTCATGTGTTGATGTTGGATTTGAAATTAACATTGACGTAAAGGATGATATTAGATCAGCAAAGACTGTTGAGCAGAGGTGCTCAGCAGAACTGATGAGTTGGTTCTGGATTTTACGGGTTTAGAGACAAACTCATAGCCTATTATAGCGTGAACAGGCTGGCCAGTTCTATAAGGGGTGTTAATGAACAGAACTTTGTGTGTGTTAGAATTCATCCAAAGTGCCCTCATTATAGATTTCATAAAGAATTACTTTTCACATTTATTTTCTGGTTACTTATTCTTATTATATATATAAGTATATTTTTGTCAAGATATATATATATATATATTTGTCAATACACATGTGCAAATATATGCACACTGTGAAAATCAGAAGACAATCTTGGGTGCCATTCCTTGGGAAAGCCCTTTCTGTCTTTTGGGACAGGGTCTCTTGTTGGTCTGAAACTCACCAAATAGACTAGATTGGCTGGTTGGCTGGCAAGCCAGCCTCAGAGATCATCCTGCCTCTGCCTTTCCATCACAGGACTACATGTCTGTGAAGCCATGCCTAACATTTTTACATGGTTTCTGGGGACTGAACTCAGGTCACAAGGCCACCTTTGCCCGCTGACCATCCCCACAGCCTCCTGGTTATTTCTTACTGAAAACAAACTCAGTGTCACCTGTGTGACATTGTCCACATTCTATATCCTTGGCTTACCTGGGGAGATTTACTTGCCACCCAGTGGTCCTCTTCCATTCCTGTCATTTTCTGTGGCCCCCGGAAGTGAGCATAGGAAAAAATTCCCAAATACCGACAGATCAAAAGTCCCCAAAGGTGTTTGCAAACAGTGATAAAGGGTAAGGATGATGAGCCACATGCCTACTTCTCTATGAGGAGGGCCTTCCGGTGAGCCAGATGTGCCAGATGATACTCCTCTTACTCACAGTCCCAGGAATGCATGCTGCACATTTTCTGTTGCTGTTCAGGAAACTGTGCTTCCAAAGTATTGCTCTGCAGTGCCCTTTTCAGCCGCCTCATACAAGCTTGGTGATTCTTCATCTCCAGTATACCTTCATCAGCAATTGAATATAGCAAAATTTTAAAGCATGTTTCATTTTTCAAATTGACAGTCTTTTCATCTCAAAAGTCATGCACATGTTTATCACAGAAATTTTAGACAGATATACAAAGGGAAGAAGTCACTCATATTCACATTACCTAGCCAACCTCCTCCAAAAAAAAAATAGTTGACATTTTAGTATTTTCAGCTTTTCTATTTAAAATATAGTATATCTTTTTAGAGGTGAATCCCCCAATTAGTTAATACCAAGTGGTTAATCCTAAAAACATATATATATGAGTAACACTAAATACACTCAGCAGGTTGTTTTTATATATTAATTCATTGTGTGTGTTAATGAGAATATATATTAAAGAATGTAATACATATTGATAAAAATGAGTTTGAGAGGGAATGAGGCTGTGTGGGAGGAATCGGAGGAGAAATAATATAAATACAGCACGCGTATTTGAAATTAAAAACAAATATCTTTGTTAAAGCTCATGAAGCATACGTTGAGCACCAAGTCTTGTCCAGAGTTTCGGATGAGAGGTGGCACTGTAGCCAAGCTCTGCACAGAACGTTATTATCTCTTTGTGAAGTTCCTAAATGAACTGCTTGGCTGACAGGCACCAACTCAGGACATCTTAATATCTAACTCCAAGTCCTTTTTCAGAAAAGATGCACTGGTCTGTACTTCTGTTACCTCATGTAGCCTATTTTCTTTTCCACTTCCTTTTCTGCCCCTGCTAGCACTCCCCCCACCCCATGTGTTACTTTGATACTGGGTTGTATAAATTTCTTTTTCTTTTTTTTCCATATTGAGGAAGGAATCTAAGAACTTAAGCATACTGGACAAGCATTCTACCCTGAGATACCATTCCCCCATGCAGAATCCCATTACATAGTAAAATATTAGTTGTCTGACCTGTAACCAATATTCCTTAAGTTTATCTTTAAATGTTAACTATGGTGTTTTGTGGGAAGTTCACTTTCTGGCTAATCAAATCCATCAGTCTTAGCTGTGGTATCACGTGCTTATAATCTCAGTACTGAGTCACTAGAAGCAGGAAATCTGAAGATCAAGGTTAGCCTCAGCTACATAAACTGCTACACCTGGTCTCAAACAAAATAAAACAAAAAGATCGATCAGTACTTTGTTCTTGACCTTTTGCTGTGGATGACCTTTCCCACTTCGATCTAAGAAAAACATCCACCATTTATTTCTCTAGCCCTTGATGCTCCCACCTTTTAAGGAACTGGATTCGCATCACTGATAGGCATTGATCTGGAATGGGGGGCGGGGGCGTCTAGTTGCCATCACTCCCCTCTAAACAGCCCTTGGCTGTCCACCTCACTCCTGTGGAACCTTCCAGATCCAGGGAAGTGTCTCAGATAAGTGCTCCTCCCCTCCCTGCCCCTTCAGTTCCTCGCACTTACTCCTCTAGGCAGATCAGTGTCTCTACTGTGAGGAAAGTCAAGAGGAAACACTGTGCCTGGGAACACAGTGGCTATTATGAGGGTCCTGGGAGCTGATTGAGGAAGAAGGCCTGAAGACAATGATGGTTGTGGTGAGCTTCTTCTTTTGTCGCGTTGTGCCCAGACTGTGGCTCCTAACTTCTCACATGGCACCTTCTAATTGTCATCAGAATCAAGCAATCAAGGCAGAAAGGGTGATTTGACCCTGACCAAACCAGTTTGCTTTGTCATCATATCTTTAAATGCTAGAGCAAGAATATTCCTTGGGTGCATCATCCCCACCTGTTCCTTCCGAGGAAGGCCTAAGGCCCCAGAGCAGGACATTTACCATTGTTGCCAAAGTCCCTATTGATATGGCTTGGTTTTTCTTACTGTCCACTCCTTTGCCCTCCCTCACTACCTGCTGAGGATTGCTGGAGGCCTGGGGGCTTTTAAAGTCTCTAAAACTTACTTTTCTGTCCTGTGAACTCACTATTTACCTAGCTGGAAGACAGGTGTATGCTAACTAGTAATACACTTTGTGGGTGTGTTAATAAGGGTACAGGTACCTAGCTGGAGGAGTCCAAAGGAAAGGTAGTTGATTCTGGCCAGAAAGAGAAGAGAATTGCAAGACTTATACATGGAGGAAGTACAATGGGATTTGAGAAAAACGAAGGTGGACCACAGTAGGAACAAGAATCCAGAGACAAGGAACACAATGCCTGTTTGGAAGCTAGAGAGTTGTTTGATGGATAGCAGAGGTCTGGAAATTTCCTCCTTGCCCTGTGCTGTAGCGAGCCAAGCCCCCTGCACTGCCCCTTTCCTCCTTCTAAACCTCCCTAGGGTGCTGTTTACCTCTCAGCTACAGCACCTCCTCCCTCCCAACTCCCGTCATTGACCCTATACAGTAAGGTCCTCCTCATCACATCGGAAGTGAAGGGAGGGACTGGACATTTTTAAAAATATGAATGATAATGTATGCCTTGAGTGTTTCAGGAAGTCTAATCATATAGAAACATAAATGCCAAGAAAATGAAAAGAAATTCTTTTAAAATGATTTGTGGAGAAGGAACTAGAGGCCTGGGGTCAGTCAGAAACTTGTTCAGAAAGAGGCAACTGCATATGAGGGATGGAAGAGGAGGTGGTGAGAGGGAGCACGGGTTTGCTGCCAGTTGGTTGACTGGAAAAGCAAAGGTGTGGTAAGGGAAAGATGTGAACAGTTTCTCTGAGCTTCTGTCTGTCAGCCACAAATGTAGTGTGAATTCATGTTTCTTTTTTAAGGGGAAAGAGCCAAGTTAAACATGACTAGACTTTGAAAAACACCACATAAATATGCCATTCCAGGTTATAAGTTTGGAGGTCATTTGTGTAAAATTAAAATATTTAACACATAGAGTTTCAATGCTATTTTATAGAGGAGTCTCTCTCTTTTCTCTTTTTCTTTTTTTTTTTTTTTTTCCGGGCAGGGCTTCCCCTTGTAACCCTGGCTGTCCTGGAACTCATTCTGTAGACTAGACTGGCTTCAAACTCATAGAGATCCACCTGCCTCTGCCTCCCCAGTGCTGGGATTGAAGGTGTGATGGTGGTGTGTGCTGCCTCCACCTGGCTTTATAGCAGTGTCTCTCTTAAAGCTCTCCTTCCCTTGAATTGTGACTCAGTCTATAGCACTCATGGGACCAAGGAAGATCATAGCAAAGCTGGCATGGGTGAGAAGCCTTGCTGTTTTAGAGTCAGGCTGGAGGACAAGGGCGCTAAATTGCAAGGGCGCCGGGCAAGCATTTTTCTTGTCTTACCCAGCAGGCATCACATACATGCACAGCGCTCAGTGTTCCTTGTGGCTGTTGCTGTATGAGCTCGACTGTAGCACTGCAGACAATAGATGCTCTCCATGCTGTGACTTGACTCGCATAAGTAGAGAACACAACACATTGCTTATTTCTGGATGATTCTTGCATGCAAGGGAATAGACTCGGTGAAGGAAGAGATACCATAAACGGAATGGCACAGTCTGGCCTCTTAGAATTTCCTGTGTAGTCTAACAAAATTATAGAGAGTTTAAAATATTTTTTCAAATGCTAAATTGTTTAAAAAAAAAAAAAAACAGAACTATGGTATGTGCCTATAATCCCAGCACTCGGGAGGCAGACATATCAACAATAGTTTAAGGCCAGTCTGATCTACTTAGAGAGTTCCAGACTAGCCAGGGCTATACAGTGAGAGTTTTTTAAAAAGAAAGAAAGAGAAGAGGGTGGGAGACTCTAGGGTGCTGTCAGCCATACTATTTTAGATGCAGTCACCCAGTATTTATGGGGGATTAGCTCCAGAGCCCTCTGCAGATAACGAGGTTCCACGAATGTGCTAGTCTCATGTAGCATTGCTTAGTATTTTTATATAACCCATGCAATTCTCTCACAAACTCTAGACTACACCTAGTACACTAAACCGTGGGCCACAACCTTTACATGGGGCCACATAAGGGAGTGTGGGAGCCATGCAAGCTGAGGCAACAGAAGAGAATTATGGGCATTAAATGAGCAAAAGCTAATTGAAAAATCAGATACATAATGAATCCAAGCCTTGTACAGCATGGCTTCCCCACGACCACTGACCAGGTCATACAGTGCCAAGGACATTGCAGGAGCACCTCAGCTCAGCAAGTGCACGTTTTCATAGTTACCATGCAAAGTTTTGTGTTCTTTAAATATAGTGGTCAAATTATAGAAGTTTAAAAATTATTTTATTTTGTTATTTTTATGTATATGGCTGTTTTGCCTACATGTATGTCTGTTCACTAAAGGTAAAGTGCCAGTGGGGGCAGCAGAAGAGGTAGGATCCCCTTGAACTGAGTTGCAGACAGCTGTGTGTGCTGGCAATTGAGCTCAGGACTTCTAGAAGCTCAGCCAGTGCTTTTAACCTCTAAGACATCTTTCCAAAAATGCAAACGCATATTTTTATACCTCCCTATCATCATTCTTCATCAGATAAAGATCAATCTAATGTATCTTTTGACTATATTGTGTTAGAATGTCTGGTTTTTAAAAACTGCTATTTGAGTTGCTGACTTGCATTTTCTAAAATAATAAATAAACGAATTTTGGCTTGAAATTAGTATAGAATTTCTAACAATCTTCTAAGCATACACCTGCCATTTTGTAGTACATATTTATGTAAAAACCATATTCTCACTACTGATAATTACAAGATCAGATTATCAATCAACTCTGAAAAATGCTGAAGATATTCTATAGTATCAAATATTCTACCAACATTTGACTCTTTACATAAAATTAAACAAGCATATCCACTTGTGTAACAGGTTTGATTTTATCACGAGTAAATTGTGAAGTTAGATGCATACACAGAGTTGTTTTAAAATAAATTCTTTATATATCAATCAGTATTTGGCTTGTATACCTTTTTTATATGCCTACATACCTGTGCCACAAAAGTTTCTCAGATGCAAATGTATCCTGAGTAGAAAGGGTTTCAGAAACCCTGCTTGAAAAGTCTCCATCACTGATACAGGTAGATGCTGTGGGGGTGGATTTTCCTCCCTTTTCCTTATTACAAATTTAGTGCATGTTGCTGCTGTTCTGAGGTTGGTTCAATCCACGGCGCCAGGAGACTGGGATTTGGAGAAACAATCTTGCACTAAACCTGGATTTTGCACTTTCATTGATTTCCTTCCGGTTTCTTCCACAGATAACTTTCAAGACCAGATGAAAAGGGAGCTGGCTTACAGAGAAGACATGGTTCAGCAGTTACAAATTGTAAGAGGCATTTCTGCTCATAAACTCAAGCAAGGTCATTGATTCGTTTTCACAGTTGACACACTGTTGGTCCACTTACCTCTCAGCTGGCTGAGATGCTAATTACTGAGGGATTTACGTAGATTCAGGGTAAACAGATGTGTCAGCATGTTTCTTGTGACTGTAACTACCTCCCATGTGTTAATAGGCAGATGTGAGCATCGCCTCTGTGGGCAAAGCAGAGGTATGTGGAGTTCTTTCACTGTGCAAAATTGTAGGCACCATGTAGGGATGACATGGAAACTCACGGAAAAGACCCAGCTCCTGCCCTCTGTGCGTTTCACCAGCCAAGCCCTCCATGGTCAATAGAACAGAATAGACACACAATTAACCAATTAGGTGCACCCGAGGGGTGATAAAAAGAAGCCAATCATTTCCAGATGAAGCGCTCTTCTCTGTCCTCATCCTGCCTCAAAGTGATCTCTCTGAATGGAAAACGGCAACAGTCAGGAAGATTTTGTTCTGAGGTTTTGTTTTCTGAATGTCTCACTGATCCACCCCACACAGATACATCTGCTGTAAGCCCTGGATTTTTAAATCAGTCTCCCAAGCTTCTTCATTTTCCAAAGATCAAACAATAGAGGAAATTACTTACATTCAATATTTTTTAGATTATTTTTAAAAACCTAGATAAAGACTTAAGATGACCTCTGGAAGCATGGCTTTCATAATTTGGTTACTTGGATACTGTGTTTAGCTCATCTATTTCTCCGGAGGCCCTTGGGCATGTCTAAAGTGTCTTGTCTTAAGAGGCAAATGTAAAGTTTTGTGTCGGGATTATTTGAGGAAGATGGTTGGTGATGCTTCTTTTGCATGGGAGGAGGAAGTATGTCCATGTTCAGAGATTCTCTGGAGTAATTTTAAAGCAACCTGGGATTTCATTACATTTTCTGCATGAGAGTCTCAGCTAAAAGTGGGGTTATAACAACTGTGACATTCCTATTGTGGCTTCTCTGATCTCAGATGCTCATTAATAACTCCAGGTTTGTAAAACCTTTACACCAGATATTGTTTAGACAGGATCTTCTTGGGAGTTTTTGGTGGTGGTGGTGTGGTTTGTTGGTGTGTGTCTGTGTGTGTGTGTGTGTGTGTGTGTGTGTGTGTGTGTGTGTGTGTGTTGGTTTTGATTACACCTAAATTCACTGGGAAGCAGGTTATATTCTTAATTTATTGATAATTTTGGATGGTAAGGGCTAAAGTTCTTTATGCTGATTATCTTCTCTCTCCAGAGGACACATGTAAATAGAAGATTGGGGGCAGGTGAGACGGATATTAAAGTCTGAATTAACCTACTTAAGGCATCATTTTTCTGGCTTTTAAAACAGAAACTGCCATCCAAGAAACAGACAAGAATTGAGATGTTAGGGTGACAGTGAGTAGAACAAAATGGGCCTAAGGACAGAAGGCAGTTGTTTCAGGCTATCATGAATGATCATGTGCGCGCGTGCACGCGCGCGCACGCGCACACACACACACACACACACACACACACATACATACACAAACACACACACCCTCATTGGTCCGATATGATTCCTGAAATTCACAAAAGGTATTTGTAGGCAAGCAACATGAAAATTAGTGGGAAAAAATGACCTGTTTTTCCTTATTCTCTCTCCATTGGGTCTTCTACAAAAAAGACACCCAGGGCTATGGAGCTGCCTCCAGTGCCCAGCATAGCATATAGTGTTCAGTGCTTGAAACAAACATGTTGCACAAATAGCCCTAACGTAATCCCTACACAATACAGCCATTCTTTCTCAAATTTTCCTGGCTGGTCCTGATGTTCTCACATTTTTTTTTTCATATACCAATAAAAGAAGGCACTGTGGTAAATAACAGAGAGATCATGTGTTGTTACCGCCCTGCCTGCCACTAACAGGCTGTAAGGTCTACCAAACGGGACTCAAGGCCCATCCCGAGTGTCGGTTCTCCCAAAAATGAATGGCTGTAAGGCTGAACCTGACAGCATTATTATAGTCAAAAGTCACGTGAAGAGTAAACATGAATGTACCTGGCACCTTGCAGTGTGTCACCAGTATGAGTGGCCTGTAGATAGCATGGCCTTTCTCAAAATAGTGGAACAAAATGGGCCTGGTGTCAGAGTTGCTTTGGGGTGGGAAGGACCTGGTTGGTTTTTTGTTTGTTTGTTTTAACTCTTATGCCTAGTTTTTAGAAAGGAGACAACAGATGCAATGTTGTTTGAACAATTATTTATCTAGTTCTTCATTCAGCTTTCGGTGTCTGTAAAGCACCTAAGGCAGTGTCATTAGAGAATCTCTGATGAATCTTGAGGAGTGGCCAAGTGTCACGGTTTTATTTGCTCTCACAGTATTTTAGTGGATTGGTCTCTTCATCAGTCAGTATGGTTATGAACTTTGCTCTCTGGTAACAAAACAAATGACTTGGGTCATTTCATATTCAAAGTCTACACCGCATAGAATCATAGAATATGCACTCTTTCTTTAGATGAAGTAAAAAAAAAAATCAAGCCTGTCTTTCAGTTCTGGAGAATTAAAATATATTAAAACCATCACATGGGAATGGTTCCTGAGATGCACTGTGTATTTATTCTGCATTGATACACAGTGTTCCTATTAAAAAAATACTTACATGGAAAGCATCTTGGGTACCATTACCATAAAAAGAAAACTTGTGAATTTCTTTGGCTCCTACATTTTTAGGGCCTCTGCTAACTTAATTTTTGTGCCTTCTTTTTCCAGTTTATTGAATACAAAAATGTAATGACTATACAGTCAAATGATGGAGCCTCCTTCTGCATTTATAAATGGATGTGCAAATACCGCAGTGCTAATGTTGAAGCATATGCAGAATTAGGTTACTTAACATTTATAAATGGCCACAAGCTAACTCTTAAAATGGTACTTAAAATTTGAATTTTCTACTTGTATGCACAAAAAAAGAATTTGCCATCCTTGATCTGAATTTTCAAATACTTCAAATGTTTTCTTCACTAAATCAAATTAATTTTTACAAAACAAAGAAAGACATTTCTCTAGCTGTGAACAAAATGCAAACGTTTTAAAATTTAGCAAGTTTTAAAAAATGTAAGTGTTAGCACAATAAAAGGCAAAGGCCTTCTCAGCCACAGTAAATTACGATTCTGGAGAAAATATGCTTAATTTTAAAAAGTAAAATCTATTGTCTTATTAAGGTTGGAAAAAAATTGAAGCTGTTTTACTCAGACATAACCTTTCCACTGAAATTGACCCAGGTCCTGGAATGTGCAATAATTTAGAGCAAGTACTTGGCTTCTTATTCTCTGCTAATTTGACAGTCATTCTGTAAGGAAGTACATCTGTATAAGCAATTACTGTAGGTCTGCTGAAGGTAAGCTCTTCCAACCCCAAGCTTTTAAGGATGCGCAGAGAGATCCGGGGCTAGGCCCAGACT
Organism: Phyllotis vaccarum; assembly: GCA_033318265.1. Classification (NCBI taxonomy): domain Eukaryota; kingdom Metazoa; phylum Chordata; class Mammalia; order Rodentia; family Cricetidae; genus Phyllotis; species Phyllotis vaccarum. Next base: position 12,439,920 of record JARWLC010000009.1, on the reverse strand, counting down.
CAGGACCTGAGCTTGTCTGACAGCTCCAGTGAGGCTGGTCTTGAAGTGCCCTCTGCTGTCGCTGCAGTGACATGCAGCGAGGGAGACAAGTTCCATTCAGTTAAAATAATATCCAAGCAATAAATTCAGAATTAATGTTTCATTCATGGTGGACTTGTAAAATCAGCTCACCCCTTCTTTGTAACAGGAACACAGTTGCTCTTTACAGAGAAACCGTAAGCCCCTATCATCATTGAAGGGCATCAGCAAGGTGGGGACACGGCTTTTGATAACTATCCTTTCTCAGATGTTGTCCACTATTCTTAGGTATAGGAATATGACCAAATTTCCCACAGTTTCAAATCAAAACGTTCTTTAAATTTCATCGTCTATCCGTCTTTCTTTCTTTTTTTTTTTTTAAAGGGCGACTGCTTCTGTCTTGTGTTTTCAAAAAAAAAAAAAAAAAAAAAAAAAAAAAAAAAAAAAAAAAAAAAAAAAAGATTCCCAGGGCTATGAAACAGTTTCCCTTTTGTGGCTAAGCATGTGTGGTGGGCAGGTCCCTGAGAGCTTCAGGCTTGATGAAAAGTCTGAACTCCCATAGCAGCCTCCGTAAGACTCCATAGCAGTGGGCAGACTTTGAGGCTGTGCATTCTTTTTCCATCAGTGATCAATGTGCCCTCTGTCTTGACAATGGCTCCATTGTCCTTCCCTCCTGGGACGTTCTTCTCGGGTTTCTAGCTTCAGAGATATTGACTCACCTGAGTGCTGAGCTCAAACCAACTCTCCCTTGGCACAAACTTGAAACTTACCTTTTTTTGGTGACATCACTGCTTTTGACATATTAGGGTCAACTGGGTCATATATAGAGTGTGTAACATTTCCAAGTTTTCCATCCAAGCCTTGGTGATTTCCACACTGTTCAAAATGAAGAGAAAGCTTTTTGTAAGCCCTATAGTTGACTTCCATGAGAACAAATAGCTTAAACAGATTCTCTAGAATATAAAACTTTCAAGTCAGGAGTATTTTCTGACATCTGTAAATTTAAATATTATGTTTTATATAATCTGAGAAACCACCAATTGTAAAAGGCACCATTGCCTAGTGACTCAAAAAGAAAAAAGTCTTCTAGCAATAATTCTAATAAACCATCAATTATTATACATCCAATTTCAGACATGTTAAAATGTGCAAGGGAAAGTGTGTCTTGGAACCAGAAAAATAGTATAGTTCTAGGCAACAAGTGGGCCATGTGACAATCTTTATTTATCATTTATGATTCAGGGCTTGGGATTCAAAACACGCAACAGCTGGCCCAGATGCTTTTGCTCTTTGTTTTTGTTATCTTCTGGTTTTCATTTTATCTTTGTTCTAAAGAAACAGACATGGAACCCGGCATTTGTATGAGAACAATACTCTGTGGCAGTTTAACTTCTGATCTGCAGCTTTGAGACTCCGTACAGTTATTTAGAAATATCCCCCCTTTTATTTTTAGATGGTAAAATATGAGTAAGGGAGGGAAAGAGGGAGAACTGAATGGGGGAGAGGGGAGATGTAACTTGGCTGCAAAAACATCATCATTCCTGCGGTTCTCTCTGGGTTAGGATGTGGTTTGATCACTTTGGCGGATGGTCCAGGTGGTATGAATTTCTCTCCTATAGTGCCTAGCGTATAAGAGACTCTTACCAAGTCCTACAGCATCATCATTTTAAATACCCTTTGTAAGCAGGAAAATGGAAAAAGCGCATCTTACTGTTAACCCACATGCTTGGAGGTTTAGATCCGATTTTGCTACCCTAAATAATAAAATCTCATTCAAGACTCTCATCTCATGCAACCGACAAGATAGCTCTTAGAGCCTACATTAGAATGAAAAGCCCCCTCCTAGGATGTCCCTGTGAATAGCAGGCATCGCATAACCTCCCACGAGAGGACGAGGTAATCGCATAGGTCCTCATCTAACAGGCCTTGCGATAGCCATCTAGATGATCATAAACCCTCATTCTAAACTACGAGATTAGAGTGCTGAACACTTGTGTGAACCATTCAATTTAACACTGCTATTTTTTACTCTATTCAGTATATTGAGCGTCAAAATGGCAGCTTGCTTATTTTTATCTTTTATTTGTCCATTAAAACACCACTTGATTCAAGCGACCAGATTTATGGCAAAATGGTCCAGCTTCTTATCTTAGTCACCACATCATTGTAAGTTCACAGTCTCTTTCCGTTAATAGAGGCTCGTGTGTGGATCGGTGGCTCAAGAAAGCAAATCAAACTCCCAGGAAAATGCTGAGGTGGGAAGATGCAGGCAACAAAATAATAAATTACCCATAGCCAAGCATGGTGGTGCACACTTCCAATTCTAGTACTTGGGAAGCTGAGGCAGGAGGATCACAACTTTGGATTCAGATTGAGCTACAAAGAAAAGAAAGGAAGAAAGATTAGGGACAGAGGAAAGAGGGAAGGAGAAAGGGAGAGAAAAGAGAAATATTATCTAATTGAAGAAAAATGATTGTATTTTTTTGTACTACTTTTATGTAGCGTCATATGGTTCCATTCTAAAAGACTGAGTTTTGGGGCTGGAGAGATGGTTCAGCTGTTAAGATTAGGGTCTGCTCTTCCAAAGGACCCAGGTTCAATTCCCAGGATAACTTCAATTCTAATCCCAGGGGATCTGACACCCACCTCTGGCTTCCACAGCACTGCGTGCAGTTGGTGCAGAGGTATAATGTACAGCCAAACGATCATAAAAACAAAATAAAAATAAATAAAACATTGGAAAAGGGGTGGATATTAATTCCCTCAAATGTAACATGTATTCCCTCAGATGCAAATTTAGAGTCCTAAATTTAACTTCATCATGACAATGATAGAGTTGCTTTACCGGGGTTAGTATAAAAGTAAATGTAAATAATGTATGTGTCTGCTCTTAGCCATGTGAGTTTCCTAATGAAAAGTCACATATCAAATGGAATAGCCTTTCATTCACAATCCACTATTCAGAAACACTTTTCAACTCTATCCGGATAGAATTCTCAAGTCCTGTCTCCCATTTGGTGCCGTTATTTCTAATTCTTCTCATCAGTAATTGAGAATTTAGCCAAAGTAATAATTTATAGTTAGTCTTTGTGATTCACAATGATAGCATGTTTTATAAAGAAAACACTCTAATTAAACTGAATGATTACTTTGAACTACTAGATTATAATAGCATTCGTTTTTTGTGACCTTGGACCTATTTCAACATTGTAATTCAGTTCTCAAATAATAAGAATGACATTAAATACAAAGACTTTAAAACCTTTTTAAAAGAGGTTTCTCATGGTAACCTCAATGATTAGCTGTAGCAACAATCAATTCAGTGTGTGACTGCCTGTTCTCTCCATGCTCTGCTTTGCAGGCAGGCTCTGAGATGCTGTACCCCAGCAGCCTTACTCTGCTGAGCAGAAAGAGCTCTCTGCAGGGAAGACCCACTGGAGCCGTTAGGGGTGATGAAGGGTCTTCATTAAGTATCTGTCTCCGGCTTGATGGCCCTGATCGTTTCTGTCTTACAGATCCCCTATGCAGCAAGTTTGATCAGAAAAGAGAAGCTTGGTGCCCATCTCAGCAAAAGCTAAAAGGTGAGCTTGCCAGAGGAGACGGTTCTTCATAGTTCTTCCTGTCAATGCTGGGGGTGTTCCTTAATGAAGTGTCTGTAATAGCCCGAGGGATTGAGAAAGTTGTATTCTGTGTTTAAGTCAATACACCAATGCATTTGTTATCCCTGGCATGAACTTCCTAAATGAATAACTAAGGGCTTCTAAGAAATGCCATAGCAAACTCCTAAATGTAAAAACTCCTCTATCCGGTCCTTAGAAGTGACAATCTGTTCCAATGTTTCTTTCTCTGTAGGTCCTCTAAAAAGCTAGCAGTCATTCTTGTATCTCATTCTCTCTGGTGTTTCTAAAAGTCTCCCCCAGTCAGGCATTCAGTGAGTCACTATACACAATGATATGAACAACTGAACACTAACACAGACCCTGGAGACTTTCTGTTCAGGGAACAGCAATTTGGCCTTTCCCTAAACCAAAACATCTCTCTCAGATGAAACCAGCTTCGAGGTCACACTCCTGGCAAACATCTAAACTTAAAGAAAATCAGGCAGGGGAAATTCTCTGATTATAATCAGAACATGCCTAAGAATTTCAAAAGCAGTATTTCGGATTTATTGAGGAAGACACCCATATAAGACTACAAAAAATTAAAACATGATTAGGTTAGGATGACCCAGCAATCAGAATTGCTAAATCAGGCCAAGTCCAGTGCTAGAAAAAACTCCCACCCCACCCCACCCCAGTGTGTGTGTGTGTGTGTGTGTGTGTGTGTGTGTGTGTGTGTGTGTGTGTGTGTGTACATATATGCATGCAGACACACTTGTTTAGACATACATATGGAGACCAGAAGTGATGCTGGGTTGTCCTCTATTGCACCCTATCTTATTTTTTTGATACTGTGTCTTCGTCAAAACCAGAACTCACCACTTCAGCTAGATTAGCACCTGTCTCTGCCCATGCTCCCACTTCAGCACTTGGGTTACAGATATGTGCTACCAGACCCAGCTTTTCTGTGGGTACTGAGAACCACTCAGGTCCTTGAGCTTTCACAGAGAACACTTTACTGGCTAACCCAGCTCCCAAGCCTCAGGGTAGCACTTCCATCCTTTTCATGGGCAAGAGGTACATTTTACCCATTCCCTCCGGATGACGCTGAGATTTTCTTCTCTCTGAAACTTGTCTTCAACTCACTAGTCTGTTTGGGGGCAGAGGTCCTTACAAAGCAGGTCTTTCTGTCAGCCATGCCTTCTCTTTGTATATTGTGTGCCTGCCATCTATCGATGACTGTCTTTACCACCATCTCTATGGGGGGGGGGGGTAGTTCATTATCTGCTTTAATAATGATAATGTCACATGTCTTCTCTCAAAACCCTGTGAACCTCTCGTATACTGTCTCTTCATTCTGTGCATGGGTAAATGAAGTGCAGAGAAAGGTCATGTGTCATCTTGAGTCTGTGTTGCGAAGCTATGAAGAGGTGCCAAGGCACCCTGCCTTAGTGACAGTGTTTGTCTACTCCAGCTTGGACATCTTGTTCTCAGTAGAGAAGAAGGGAGTAAAAGCATTCTGCTTCCATCTCCACAAAGCTAAACTCAAATGTGCATGTGAGTTTGGCTCTCAATGGAAGTATTTGTTCTAAGTCTGATATTGACTGAATGGTTTTTTGGGGGTTTTTTTGCATATTGCAGTAGAATAGGTTGGTACTTAGTAAAGGTAGAAATTTTTATGGTGTTCAGATTCAATGACTCTTAAGTCAAGAATATCGAGGTAATCAGGACAAGAAAAACCCAAATGAACTGGAATAAATATTGGAAATGCCAAACTAAATGTCATTCAAATCACAGAGAAAATACTAGCATGAGTGTTTAAAAAGAACCTGGTGTAACACACATTCAGCAAAGCCTCCAAATAATGAAGTCACATAAACGGTGACATCTGCGGTCAAAACTGGGTCAGTATATACAAGGTAAATCCAATTTTAGGTTTCCGGCACTTGACGACAGTCTTGCCTGGCTCACAGCCTTTCTCCCGCTTCCTGCCCACATCATGAGTTCATTTTGTGTATCTGTGAGCCTCACATCAAAGACGTTGAATTGAAAGTTTGACTCGGTGTTTGTGAGATTCATCCATTAGAGGACGGCTTGATTTATATGCAGGAACTTCAGTGAGATCTTCAATTTCTCCCCCTTCCTTCTCATCTTCCCTGCTCATCACAGATCTCATCCTGCACCTACACGGTGAAGACTCATTGCCCTGAAATCTCTGACAACGGCATAGCATGTGGCGAGGTGCAAAAAGAGATTGATTTATGTTGAGTAACTAATGCTTCCTCCATGCTGATTTTGTTTCCATCCTTGCAGACAACAGGGATTTCTCTAAGTAGACCCTGGTGCTTTCAGAAGATTAGCGGTTACTTAACTGCTTAGCTCACTCAGCCATGCAGAGAATCACGACCATGTTGTTAGAGGCAGTCTCTGACTTTCAGTGTGTGGAGCCTGCAAGGAGTTAGCCTACAAGAGATTACAAGATAAAAATCATTACAGCAAGGGAGAGAGACGGGATTCTGTCTCGCTGAGTGACCACAGGTTTCCAAATTAGGGCCTGATGCATTAACATCTTATGCAAGAGTGACCCTTAAGGTAGTGTGTATGCCACCCAGTGGATTCCAATATGAATATTAAAGGGAGGAAGCTTTTCAAAACCACAGGCAATCCATTTAATAAGCCGAGCAAGTACTGCCACATATCACTGCCCCACAAATCTTCTTTGGCCCTCTGTTAGAACATAAGAAATTCCATGGTGTGTCAAATTAAAGTGTTTACCCAGGTCAGCATGCAAACTGGAATTCCATCAGAAGAGCCAAGTTACCCTTGTTAACATCAACCTCACAGTTAAGGCACATGCACTGAGCTCTCTTAACTAGCCCTTAATATATTCACAAACTGTGAATTTATTTAAAGTCTTTCTTCAACCTAGGCACAGTCCCCTTTGGGGCAATGAATTCTATTTGTTTAGAAACCAGCTGTGTAGTTTAGTTTATTTATCTCTATCCCATCCACTAAAACAAGCCCCATTAGATTAGACATTGTTCTGCTTGGCTAGTCTGTTGTATTGTGAGCTCAGTAGAGCAATGGGAAGGAGTTGAGAAAGATGCCCAAGAATTACGTGTGGATTCTCACCTGGGCCCTTCTAAATATTTATTTTAGTTATTTTATTTTATTTTAGTGTGTGTGTGTGTGTGTGTGTGTGTGTGTGTGTGTGTGTGTATGTACACGCGCACACACCATGTATGTACAGGAGTTCACAGAGGTCAAAAGCACAATCTTGGAACTGAAGTTGCAGATGGCTGCGAGCCTCCTCATGAGTACTGGGAGCTGAATCCCTGCAAGAGCAGTAAGTGCTCTTGGCGATCTCGCCCTGGACCCATGTTTAACTCTGAAGTCAATTCTGATATTGTTCCTTGTCTGTAGTTACTGCTCTGACAGCTACTGCAAGACCACTCAGTGTCACCAGCATGCAATCTCTACCCCAAATAGAAAATGTTACCATGTCAACCTTGATTTAATTATTGCTTTATGTTCATTTTCTTTTAATTGCCTTCAAAATTTTGCAAATGCCATTTGTGTGACCAGTGGAAACAGCTGTGTCTTTACCAGGAAATAGGGAAATGGTTTTCCCTAAATGGAAAGTGAGTCATAGAATCATAGAATGGCTCACTTACAGTGGTATGACATTTTCCAAGCTGTAAATGACAGTATCTATCATTAATTTAGCAATTACTGTGCTAGATCTGAGACTAAATACTTTGCTCTTTACCCTTGTGGTATACAACTCTGTAAGGTACATGTTCACATTTCAGCCCCCATTTCATAGATTCAAACACTGAGGCATAGGGACGTCAAAGAGACAGCAACTAATAACATCAGCTTTCAGCCTTGGTCTGCTTGCCACTTGGCTACCTTCCTGCCTTGCTTGGCTCCAAGGGCTGATGAGGAACAGACAGGATTCTAAATATGACACAGTATCCTTTGTTGCCTACGGTAATCCCATCCAGTGTCTTTGCCTTTGCTCTTATCCATACATTATAAAAAGGCAAAATCTCTTCTTATTTTGTAGCCGAGGATCACTCTTACATCCCAGTCTTCTGCTACATTCTCTCTCTTCCCTAAAAGGCTGCTTCTGTTTATTTTTTTAAGTTTTATATTGTATTATTTTATTTTGAATTATGTGCGGGGTGAGCATGAGTACAGATGCCCACAGAGTCCAGCGGAAGGTGTCGGCTCCCCAGGAGCTGGAATCATAGGCATGTGTCAAATGTGGCTGCGGGGAACCAAAGCCAGGTCCTCGACCAGAGCAGGGCATATTCTATACCACTAAGCCATCTCTCCAGCCTATGTTTGCCTATGTTTGCATTATTTCTATCACTGACTGCTGCTTTAGATACTTTTAGAGAGTCTGAAAATGTAATTTCTGCCCCCATGTTAATAGTATCTACCTCTTTGCCAAATTACTAGTACATTCACTTCACTTGTGAAAAAAAAAAGCAAAAGGATCTTGAGAGGATATAACACTCTGCCTTCCTTATATGTGACCAAAGATGAAGAGAGGCAATGACACTAGTCAGACCCTAGAGGACAAGAACCTCTACTGGCAACAGCACTGTGCCCCTGCTGTCCTCAGCACCTTATGTCAATTGTCTACCATAACCCTGAGTCAACTCTCAGATACAGACTGTAGCTTCTGCCACCCTTCACCTAAGCAGGGCCCATTATCTGCAGCTGTCCTGAGACTTTGGACTCAATCTGTCCTTCTCTGATCTGTGACCGGAAGCTGTGACCTGCTTCACATCTTTCCATCACTTATGAATGTGCCAATCTGATTTTGAATCACCAAACCTTTAGACATGCTTCTATAGTTTCTCTGACACCGTAAGACAAAATAATACGAAATTAACAAAATAGCGTAACTTAGAGAATCCAACCAAAACCAGCAAGGGCACATGGACTACATCTGTTCCATCATGGAAGCCTGGCTTAATACTTGCCCAACAACTGGAAACTTGAGCTTCTAAAACGAGTCAAATACCTTTACTATAAGGAAGGCGCAGCAAATCAGCACGCTCTGGTTTAACTAACAGTTCTAGTTTGCTCCAATGTCAGCAGAGATGCATAATCTAACACAGCAGGCAAAAATGTACAAACAAAAATCCTAGCATATTTTTTAACAAAATGTATTCAGGATCTAAGAAGATGAATTCACTGGAAAAGTGCTTGTTACAGAAGCAAACTGCCTGTGTTTGGATCCCTATTAATTATGCAGCTGTGTGTTTCTGAAACCCCAACACTGGCAGAACAGAGCTCACTGGCTATACTGCCTAGCCAAATCAGGGGGCTCCAGGTTCAATAGCAAGGTCTCCAGTGAGAAACCCTGCCACAAAAACTAGAGTGGAGAGTGATCTAGGAAGACATCAACATTGACCTCTGGCTTCTACATAAACACTGATAGGCACGCATGTGCACCTGCCTGCATACACACACAGCAATCTATACACATGAATATAACACACACACATACACATACATGCAATTTATTTGAAATGTATTGCAACTATACTTTAAAAAATCTTCTCTATTACTTTGTGTTTCCATTATCTTATTATGTTATGCTTAAACTGTCATGTGCTTTTTTTTTTTTTTTCTGTCTTATCCCAGGTAACAGACCTACTTACTTTTTTCCTCTTGTAAGATACTGCCTACCACTGAGTACTTCAGACCTGCAGAAGAATTGCAAATTGAAAGGACTTGGAACTCAAAATCAGGTTCAAGAGACATCAGTGACAAGTGACCTCACAGCAGCATGGACAGCCATGTAAAATAGACTATGGCCATCATTCATTAGTGGGGGGAGGGGGGCCAGCCAGAGCAGTCACTGCTTGTCACATCTTTTGGTGGAACCAAAGTTTGAATGTTTGTGTTTTTGAAGCATAACTGAACCCAGAGTGGAGGAAGTGCTGATGACCGACAGGCTAGGTAGGAAATTCATGACGGTCCCATGTGGTCTGTGGAGCCACACGGTTGCCCTTTGCTTTCACAGAAATGATTTGTAGTGGGAAGAAAACAGAAAACCAGTCCCAGGAATGGGAACTTATGTTTAGACAAACCTGCTTTTCATAGCAAGCTGGAACAGACACACGTGGCCCATTCCTCTCTGGTACTTTGCCTGCTGTATGAAGATTGTATTCCTCTGGAAATATTTTACAGTTTAATATTGAGTGTAATTAAGAATATAATCATGTTATCAAAAATGGTATTTAACTCTGTTGTAGTTTCTTTAACATTCATGTGGATAAAAGGTCTATAATAAAAAAAACTATGAAGTAATAGATGTGTTCATGTAGTTAAATGCATACTTGCTTGGGGGCAACTCATAGAAACTTATGCTTTTTAGAGTTATTTTGGCATAAAATGTTTGAATAAATTATTTTTGAAAACATAATTCCTTCATAGATGATTATTAAAGGTAGACCCTGTCAAAATCTGGAAACCATGCCATGACCTTTCTAAATTTCTGTCAGGTCTTCTACCAGACTTGGTGACAGAGTTAGTGCCAGGAATTCCTCCTTACTGTGATGGTAAATCCAAATCCATATGATAGTTTTATGCAGAAAGGAAAAAAAGTTTTTTAGATGTAATAAATACAAGAGCCAAAAATGTGACCCTTTGCAGTAATCATTCAAGGAAGCTCTGGGTCCACCATGGATGAGTCTTGAGGTTGCCAAGGACCACCCTAACTGAGATACTCTCAACTATTGGCACCTTTGACACACTTTAAAAGTTGGTTAAAAGGCATCACCCTGGCCTGGAGAAAAATTAGTTAAAAGCACTGGTTGCTCTACCTAGGATACAAGTTTAGCTCCCAGCATCCACATCCATCGATTCAGAAACACCAGTAATTTCAGATCTAGGGGTCTGATGCTTATACAGGCATCTTTACAATCCATATGGACACACACACAAATAATAATAATACATTTTTAAAACTGTATATTCATATATGTTTGCTGAAACATTGTTTTACCCTTCTGATGTTGTAACAAATATCTGAAATACGTTATCTTATTTTTTTAAAAAAAGGTTGGGGTGGAGAAATGGCCCAGAGGCTAAGAGCACTTGGTCTTCTTGCAGAGGACCTGCATTTGGTTCTCAGCACCCATGTCATGAGGTTCACAACAGTGCAATTTCAGTCCCAGGGATTATGGTAACCTTTTCTGGCCTCTTTGAGTACTGTATGCACATGGTACACATATATCCAGGCATACACACATACATGTTTTTAAAAATTCTTTTAAAGGATTGGGAGAAGGCTCGGTGAGTAAAGCATTTGCCACAGAAGTAATGAAGAAATGAATTTGGACCCCCAGAACTCACGTAAAACCTCGATGTGATAGCATGCATCTATAATCCCATTGCTCTTAAGATGAACAAGAAGCTGCAACAGGAGAATTCTGGATGCTCATGGGCCAGCTAGCCCGGTAAATGCAGCATGGATGAGACTCAAACAAGGTAGAAGGTAGAGATCAATGCTGGAGGTTTTCCTCTAACCTTCATACATGCACTGTGGTGTGCATATGACCGTGCTCACACATGAGAACATACAGCACACACACGCACACACACACACACACACACACACACACACATACTGAAAACAGAAGAATAAGAAATCTAATTTGCCTCATTGGTTTCTGTTCATGGTCAGTTGACCTTACTGCCTTTGGGCTAATAGCAAAGCACCACACTGTGATGGAAGTGTTTAGAAGCACCAGGATGCCAAGAGACAAAAACAGAGATGCCCAGGATCTCAATATTCCACTCAAGGGTATATACTCCTAATAAACTCACTTCCTTCCATGAGGCTCTACTTTCTAAGGTTCAACCGTGGCCAGTAACACCACACGCTAGTGACTGGAGATGAAGCCAAAGCATACATTATGAACCCCAAAGAAGTCTACTCATTTGTACCTTTTTTCTTGGCTCGTGAAAAATTAGAGGCCACATGGGAGATAACGTATAAAGTCCCTGCAGCCACCTGAGAAAACTGGTAAAGATGCTGTACTGTAGATTGTTTCCTTTAAAGATGGGTCTGAACAGAGGAAATGCCTGTTTGAGAAAACAAAACATTATTCTTTTATTTCCAATTACAGCTTCAAATGGCTGAGTTGTTGTTACACAAATACTAGCAAATGCTTGTGAAGTAAAATGGAAATGTTAATTGGATAACTTGATAACTTTGTCCACGTTACAACCCTAGCATAGCTCTGAATTGACTTGAGGAGCACACTCAGACCAGTGGCCTCTGCAGCTGAGAATAAAAAGCTACATTGGTGTCTTCCCACTGTCCTAAATCGCAGACTCCAGAGATGTTTCACTGCACACCTCTCCCTGAGTGCCATGGCCTTTCGGCCCACAGACCCCATTTCTTAAGGTATTTTTATGCAAGTCTCTTTTCCCTTTAAGCACTAGAACCCAACAGTCCTCCACGTAAGCATAAAGCAACTTATCAGAACCCAAGAGCATTCATAGAAAAAGCATCGAAGAATCCAACGTGTGTTGTGGAAACATAACATTTACCCCACACAGCTTCTCATTAAGACGGAGAGCATCTCACCCCCACACAGTAACATGTGGTGTCTTTAACCTGGAACAAAAAAGAATTTCTTTCTAAAACTGGATATGCCTGGGCTATCTGAGCTGCCTTGCAAAAACCGACAGGACATCCATCTGCAGAGCTCCAGGGGGCTAAAAATAAAGCCACTCTTTGGAAGGACAAATAAAAAATCTTGGCTCTCCAAAATGACACCAGAACAATGACACACTCTTCTCTTATGTCTTATGTCAAAATCCAAGATCAGCCCAAATGCTGCGATACACATAGTGGTCTCTGTTTTAATGCCCAATTAAATGATAAGATCAAAGAAGGCTGAAGCAAAGCAGAGCCCACACAACTCATAACAAATTTCCTGTTAGACACGTTAGCCTACTGCTTCCAGTTTTCAGGATACTCAAGTAAATGCCCTTCAGTTTGCTGCAGGTAAGGAGAGAGGGGCATCACATTCTAAGTTTTTTACATTGAGCAGTAAGTGTGGACAATAGAGGGAGATCTCTCTCCTAGCTCAGTCAAAGAAGAGTTCTGTCCTTTAAGAATTAAAGATAGCGTTGGTCAACAGTGTGGAATGTTAGTGTGATGGTTAATTTCTCAATTGGATGGGCACAGTCTAGAATCACTTGGGGGATTATAGTGAAGGATTGCCTAGATCAGGTTGAGCTGTAGGCATGTCTGTGGGGGTTGTCTTGATTCTATTCTTTGAAATGAGAAGACCCAGCCCACTGTGGGCAGCACCATTCCCTGGGTTTAAGTCTGGACTGTATAAAAGGACTGATGAGCTTAGTTTAGGCATGCACACATTCATCTCTCTGCTCCTGAGTGTGTGTGTGTGTGTGTGTGTGTGTGTGTGTGTGTGTGTGTGTGTGTGTGTGTTGTGATTAGCTCCAAGTTCCTTCCTTGACTCTCCCACAAGGATAGTCTCCAACCTCGAACTGTAAGCTAAGTAAATCTTTCCTTCCTTAAGTTGATTTTTGGCAGGGTATTTATCACAGCAAAGAAAGTGGGACAGTCAGAGAAAAGGAAGTCTGTCATACAGAGTGGATATGTGCCCGTGTCATTTAGGGAGTCATCCAGCTGAAACCGAGGGCCAGTGACAGCTCCCTTGTCCCTCTTTGCTGCTCGACACAGGTCTGATCACATCATCATGTTTTCCATACCCTCCCAAATCTTCCTGTCATACCCTCTTTTGTGAGGAGATGTGTTATGGTGGTTTGAATTTAAAAATGTTCCGTGTAAGTGGCACTATTTGGGAAGGTTATGTTAGGAAGGTAGGTAGAGTCTCACTGAAGGAACTGCATCACTGGTTGGGGGGGGGGCGCTGTGAGGTTTTATAGCCTGGCTTTACTTTCTCTTCTTGCTCTGCGCCTCTCATTTCCCGCTACTATGCCTCCTCCTCCACAATGGACTCTGCTCCTGGAATCGTAGGGCAAAATCAACTTTCTCCTCTAAGCTTCCCATCAGGGTGTTCTAACAGCCTCAGAAAAGGAACTGATAGTTTGTATACACCATGGTGCATGTGTGGAGGCCAGAAAGACAATTCTAGAGACAGTTCCCTTTATCTACCTCTGTGTGGGTCCTGGCATTTGAACTCCGGTTATCAGGCTTCAGGGAGACCTCACAGGACCCCTTCTCCTTCTTTCTTAAAGTTTGTGTTGTGACCAAAGTCCTCATGGCCATCTGGGACAGTGGTGATTTTGAAGATGGAGACAATATACTAATAGGACATGGGAAGGGAACAGAAGCTTGAGTCCTTGGGAACTGCTGAGTCACCATCCCAACTTTGGGCTTTCTATTGCGTATTTTATTTATATCAGAAAAAAAACAGAGAAAATGAGGTTTCATTTATTTCATATTAGAATAATATCATCAGATATTTCCCCCAGTTATGCTTAACCTTACCACATAGCTTTAAAACCCTAGAAAATGAGCTTGCTACTTTTTCATCCATTCAGTGAGCATGGCCCTTCTGAGACGGATCTGCCTAGCCCAGAGTGACTGTCTACACTCAAGACCTTTCTGGAATCATCTCCAGAGCCTAGATATGAGGAGGTCGCTTTCAGTGTTTTGATTTTGAATTGGATTTCCCTGAGTTCTTATCCAGCTACATCATGTCTCTTCTCCCCAAGATTTACTCTGATTTAAAACCACTTTCGTCAAATGTATGTACGTATCTCAAATTGCAAAGCTTTGCTATTAATGTGAATTTTAAAATGAAAGTTTGAGGCCTGGAAATGCAGCCACCAAAGGCAAAGTTCTACGTGCATTTTATCTGTTCCCTTATCAGCCACTCACTCACTCACCGGTCCTTTAAATCACAGAATAGTTACTTGAGCACATCCATCCAGTGCTCTCTCCTGGGTCTCCACAGGTTTTGAGATTAACCAGAGTAACTGTGTCAGTGACTATTTTGAAGAATAAGATATTCAACCAGACACAGAAAGTCTGGGGAGAAATTTAAAAATAACACATTGTCAAGCCATGTCCTGCACGTTTTTTGTGCTGGATATTCTAATTTTGGAGGGAAGAGGTTTCAAAAAAATTAGAAAATTTTAATCTAAACATAATGTTTTAGCACTTATACTGTAACAGCCTTATGAATAAGCCAGACATCAATTGTCTGAAAGCACTAGATGCATTTAAAATTATCTAAGTTAACAAGTAAAGTGCATTTCCAAACCCCAACTTTTGTAGATATGTAAAGGCTTAAGTTATTTTAGAAGAAAATTGATCTTCGTTTGAAAATAAGCTTAAGTTTTCAAACCGATGATAAGATACACCTTCACCCCTGCATGGTTACCCGCATAAACAGGCTGGGTCAATCGGAAGGAGCCTGCGGTGTCTTGGTAATTCCATTTTTAAGGTGGTGCTTCCAGGAGCATTAATTGCTGAAAAATAAACTCATCAAAGCTTCTGAGGGTTATAACTGTCTTTCCCAATGACAGCAATCTATTGGCACAAGGATTCAATGACCAAGTACAAGCGGTTTTGAAGATAGTTTACCCCAAATTAAATATATATATATATATTAGAAACCCCAAAAGAAAGAAAGAAACAGGGGGGGGAGGGAGGAAGGGGCAGAGGGAGGGAGGAACAGAGGAAGAAAGGATGTGCTATTTATCTAACCACAGATATATTAGGTTTTCTATTACCTCTGATTACAAACTCTTTGTTCTGTTTAGAGTTGTGGCTCAGCCAGAAGTAGCTCTTGACAATGTTCCAAAGGATATTAATGCTGTTTGTATCATTTATGAACTCATTGCCCTTTGATTTTAGGTATTGAGTATAAAAGTTATCCAGTGACAGCGTCAACCCCAATCCAGTTATTTTCATCAGAAGCTTCTTGTCAGTTTCTTGGCCTCACTACAGCCCTGAGCCAATGTCTGTAACATTCTTGGAGTTTCTCATTTCGAGCAGGCAGGATGGGATAGGGAACAGTATTAGCTTAGCCCTTACTAACATTGGCTGCACTTCCAGAGCACCCAGGTTTTATTTCCAGCACAGACACAGTGGTGATGACTCTCCAGTTTCAGAGGATCCAACGCCATCTTCTGGCCTATGTGGGCACTGCACTTAATTGTTGCACAGACAAAACATTCCTTATAACAGAGCAGGACCTGAATACGGTCGGCTAGGTCAGAAACTGAGATGGAAAGGTACACTCTGCAACATCATCACGAGTTCAAAGTGCACAAGCAAAGCTTCAACCAGGTGCATTCTCTAATAAGGCCAGAGCTGCATAGTACAGGCAAGTTCAAGAGCAGCCGCTTGTCAATCATCGTTCCCCATAATGGAGTCCTGCTGCACGTGTGGCTTTTGTGGGCAAGTTCCAGCCTTTGGATAAAACGAACACTGAGAATCAGGGTGTCAAGAAATAAGCCTCGTATGGTAACTGGTTCTCCTGAACAGTAGAGTATCAGGAAGAGTTAGGTAAATCAGGTCTCCGCCCAGGAACAGCCAGGAACGCCTGGGAGCCAGGGGCTGAGGTACTCTCTCTAAATAGCTTTGTCCGAGTGGATTGGGTTTTGAAACAGAACTGTAATCTTAAGGAGGACATCGAAGTTGACTGGTTTTCTCTTGAGAAGGATGCTTGGAAAACACGTTCCTGCAGAAGGCCACCTTTTTCTACTCTAGGACAAATACACGTGTAATTTAGAAATAGTGGTTTCACATTCTCCACACTAAGTAAACATTCTGAACCCCCTCTCAGTCAGTCCCTGAAAGCAATGCCTGGGAGTTGTCAAATGATAAAACTCGCTCTAACCCAACTTTTACATCATCTGTTAAGGACAGTGGCTTCCTGCATGATAGTTAATGATGGTTTTCTTTATTATATTTTAGACCATTTAGCAAAGTTTATTGATTTATACTTCCTTGTAATTTGCTGTAGTGCTTTAAATAGCTTTTACGGCCCTCTAGAGATTGACTTTTTCAAAGACTCCACATTTCCCCCAAATTG
Organism: Phyllotis vaccarum; assembly: GCA_033318265.1. NCBI lineage: Eukaryota > Metazoa > Chordata > Mammalia > Rodentia > Cricetidae > Phyllotis > Phyllotis vaccarum. Next base: position 12,423,230 of record JARWLC010000009.1, on the reverse strand, counting down.
TGTACTTTTAAAACATGGTTAAATACTGCTTGAGTTCAGCACCAGCTCTCATTGGTGAAACTGCGATTTCAAACGTCCTTGTGTGCTCATCTCTCTGCTTAAACGAAGAGGCCATCCCATTACTTGGCAGCCAATCACAGAAATAGCAGTGAGCATCAGTTGAGTTTTTACAGTAAACCAAACATTGTGCTGAATGTCTTGGTCTATTACTTTATGTGATCCTCTCAATAACCCTAGGAAGTGGGGCCTATCAAATTGAATGCCAGGGCTGATATATTCAGTTACTAAATAGCAAATCAAGGATTTGAACCTGAAGCCAGTGAGACTTTGAAACCGTTGATCTTTATCATTCAATGCTGCCGCTCACTGCTCAGTGAACCAAGCTGACCCCTCATCTGCACATGTACCAAAAGTCCTGAGGATAACTCTAATGTGCTGATTTCCTCCTAAATGAAGCATTTCCTCCTGAGGGGAGGTGTCTTAAAACTCAGGAAGCAAATGAAATTACAAGGCTCAGAAAGGAAACAAAGAAGGCAATGATGCCCCTGAAAGAAGATTCACAAGGCCCCTCCTACTATTGTAAAAGCAGGGACAATCCTGCAAACTGGGCAGAAAGCTCCAGAAACTAGCTTTTGTAAGTCCTCACCCACACTTGGATGGTGTGCTGGTGTGGCCTTGTTAGAGTGGGTGTGGTCTTGGTGGAGGAAGTGTGTCACTGTGGGGGCAAGCTTTAAGGTCGAATATATGCTCAAGATACTGCCTAGTGTCTCAGTTCACTTCCTGTTGCCTTCTGATCAAGATGTAGCCAGCACCATGCCTGCCTGAACACCATCACACTCCCAACCAACATGCTCCCCACCATGGTGATAATGGACTAAACCTCTGAAACTGTAAGCCACACCTGAACTAAATGTTTTCCTTTATAAGAGTTGCTGTGGTCATGGTGTCTCGTCACAGCAGTAGAAACCTTGGCTAAGGCAGGTGGGCTTTTCAGAAATGTAGCTGCCTTTGAGTCATTCATGTCCCATTAAGTAATCCCCCTGACAGAAACTCCTCCTAAGTAACTCCAGTAAACTGGCTGGTTCATTTAGTTAGATTAGGTCTGTCATCAACGCCCTGCCTAGAGTGAATAGATGCTTGTTCATGCTTTTTTGGGGGATGGGAAATCACACAACGGGTGCTGACAGAACCCCTTTAACAACCTCTCCTCAAAGTGACTTGAAGCTAAAATCCTATCATTCCTTTGCCCCATTCCTGGTCCTGGAATGATACATACTCCAGGAAGACACTGCTCAAAATGGATCACCGTAGCATTAATGTCAAACACTTAGAAGAAAACCTTGGGTGAGACAATAGCTTCACATACACCACCAAATTATGAAGCAATTGGTAGGCGGAGACTGTCCCGGGTTTATAATTGGCTTATATCTCTCTACTCCTTCCCTAAAACAAGGGTAACTTTATTTGCCATGGAGGAGTAACAACCTGACCAGAAAAGCAAGAAATCTGATGAGTCGGTCTTAAAATGAACACCCCGCCTGAGGTAGGAGCCTCAAGCACAAGAAGCCAGAAAATCCATCTCCAGTGGTCTTTCTCTGTCTCCAGCATTGAGTTTTCTTGCTCATGTGCTGGATGCCAGCTAAGCCCTGATTGGCTGAATGAGGGGGTGAAAGGAAAGCTGGAAAAGGGACCAGTCAAGGAAGACCAGTCAAGACTGTGACAGTCTTTTCTAGCTGCTGGTTGCTGCTTTCCTGGCTTTGTTGGGCACAGGACTCTGGCTATCCAAGCCAGAGTTTCCTGCAGTCAGGCTGTTATTCTCCCAGTAGCTTCCTTGCTCTTGAGCTTCCCACCTGCCAGAGAATCTTAAAAACAGCATAGCATTAAGTCACCACATCAAGCCTGAAGCTTCTCATCAAAGCCCCTCTGACTTCTACCAAAGGACTTAGCAAAAAAGAAAAGAACACATAAATTGGACTTGATCAAAATCAAATGTTTGACTAGAAATGGTACCATTAAAAAAGGTGAAAGATAGCTCATAAAATGAGATACTTTCAAATCCTATGTGTGACAAGGGACTTGCATCCAGAATATGTATAATTCTTACACTCAACTAAAAGCTAAAAACATGATCTAAACAGATATTTATCCAGAGAAGATATACAAGTAGTGAGAAAACACAAGACAAGATGCTGAAAACCATAAGACATTCAGTAAATGCAAGTCAGATGGACAGTGTCAGTTACTACCACTATGACTATTACCAGAAGGCACCAGTGCCGGGGATATGGCTTAGTTAGTAGAATGCTTGACTGAAGCCCTGGGTTCAATCCCAGCTCTATCATATAAAGCCCAGTTTGGTAGAACATGTAATCCCATCTCTTGGGAGGTGGAGGCAACTGGATCAGAAGTTCCAGGTCATCCTTGGCTGCATAATAACTTCAATTCCAGCCACCTCTACATGAGACCCTGTCTCGGACAAATGGGCAGCTAACGAATGCCATGATGATGAAGGCTTGGTAGGCATGTAGCCGTCACATCAAACAATTCAGTGGTTCCTCAAGAAAGTGATGTCATCATGACACTGAGAACTTCCACTAAGGATATACTTGCTATAGTTTTGACATGAAACGCTCTCTCTCGAGGCTCAGCCCCAGCTGTTGGGTCCCATGATGTGCCCTGGTTGATGGTTTTCTCAATTGGTGGATTCAAAATGTGTTGGGTTTATTGAGATGTGGTGAAAAGGAGGAGTTGGGGTTCCAAGGAAAGACCACATAGGTCAGAGGGATCACACCCTGAGAGAACATATCCTCTTCCCAGCTCCTTTATGCTCTCTGTTGGCCACCTGAGGTGAGCAGCTTTCCTGTACTGTGCCCTTTGCCACTTTCTACATTCACATAGACCTAAAACAGCAGACAAAAGCTAAAGGCTCTTGGGGGGTGGAGCTTTCTGGAGAGACTTCCAGGGTGAGATTGGTCAGATCTTTTCCCTTTGTTTTTACCCTGATTTGGTTTTTAGTTTCAGGGCCAAAGTGTGTTTCTTTCACTGGCTCTTTTGGGCTTTAGGACTCTAATTTCACGGTGAGGTCACATTTCTTTCACTGGCTCTGATTCTAGGGCCAAAGTGTGTTTCTTTTGGTGCTGGTTTCAGAGCCAGGGCACATTTCTTTTGGTTTTGGGTTCAAGGATAAATGTATTTCAATGGCTCAGGTCTTGGATCTAGGGTGTGTATCTTTCTCTAGCTCTGAGTTCAGGGCTAGGGTCAGATTCTTTCACTGGCTCTGGGTGGGTTTGTTTCACTGGCTCTGATCCAGAGTCAGGGACGGTTTTTTTGGATGGCCACTTTTCCCTACAAGCACCCCTGGCATATTTTTTATTTTATGTGAATGGATGATTCGCATGCATATATGTCTGTGCACTACATTTGTGCCATCAGAGGCCAGAAAAAGGTATCAGATCTCCTGAAACTGGAGTTGCCGATGGTTGTGAGCCACCATGTGGGTTCTGGGAACTGAATGTAGGTCCTCTGGAACAGAATCAAATGTCCTTAATGGCTGAACCATCTCTCTAATCCTCTAGTTTCATTTCCATTGCTGTGATAATATATCCTGACAAAAAGCAGCAGAGGAGCTAGGCATGGTGGAACACATCTTTAATCCCAGCACGTGGGTGGCAGAAGTGTTCCATGATCCACTCATCTTAGCACAGAGTGTGTCTGCAGCTTTATAACTTCTTTTAGTCTATAACTTATTTTTCTTAGTAGGCAGCCTTTCCCACCCCAGCAAAAGAAACACACCCTACTGCCCCTCTCCCAGCCCTCTGCATGATGTAACATACTTCTTCAAAGTTCAATGAATTCCTTTAAATTATTTTTAGATTTATTTATTTTATACGCATATTTTGCCTCCATATATATCTGTCCACATGCATGCCTCATACCCTCACAGGTCAGAAGAGGGCATTGATGCCCTGGCTCTGGAACTGGAGTTTTCCAGCCACCACATGGGTGCTGAGAACCAAACCCGGATTCTCTGCAAGAATAGCAGGTGCTCTTAGCTTCTGAATCATCTATCCATCCCCTAAAGTTCAATAAAGTCTTGATGAATGAAAAAGGATACAAATGGGTGAATAAATGATGCATGTTTGGATAGTTTCCTAATTTTTTCATTTTTTTAATTTACTCTAGTAGTACATTTTGATATAAAATTAGTTAGCTCAACCTAGCTACTTAGGATTAATACCGTTTTAAAATAGTTACAGTGACTCATTTTTATTTTTTAAAGAAACTTTCCATTTTAAGGCCCTATTTCCAGAAACACTTTATAATGCACAAGCTTTCAGCTTGCAAATGGCTTCATTTGAGTCTTGTAGCAGAAATAGCTTGTACGTGTCCACAAGCATGAATGGAGTTCACTTGTGGCATTTTCTATTTTGGTCCAGTGCTGATCCAAATAGAAACCATTTCAGTGAATTCTGCTGCCATAAGCCCATTTAAACTCAGGGTTACTACTGTAAATAACAGGATTAAAAGCAAACTTATTTCAGTCCCAATTGATTCCCATTTCAGACATAGATAAGAAAATAAATATACCTACTAAATATATTACCATGACAAAAATGTTTTTTTAAAAAATAATCCATTTTTGTCAGACTTCAACCTGACATATAATTTTTAATAAATTTTTAATAAATAACATATAATATGTCTCTCTATGGGCTATTTTTTAATGACTTCAGGAATAGAGATGCTGAGATTTAAAATTAAGAAGAGAAAGAGCCAAGTCAAAAAGTTTATGGAAAAATTCTTCTAAGATCTAACTTGGAGGAAAAAATGGCATAAGCCTCATTGTTTTCATTGTCAATGAAAGGTTTTAGGCAGTGTAAAAATAATGACTGTTTTCTTTCATCAGTCAATGTTTTCATATTTTCCTCTGATATGGCTCAGACAGGACTATGAGAATAAAAATGGGGGGGTTCTATGGGACAGATGAGCCTAACTCTCCTAACAAAGATGTTTTCGTTGTTTGGTTTCATAAGAAGTACTTAGAATGGTCTAGGAAGAAATAACTGAGCAAGAGGTAGACCTTCCCAGGACATACAAGCTTATTTGGAGGGGATCCTCCAAACAAGGGGAACACAAGAGGCAATGGGAGCTGAGACCAGGGTTCCAGTTGATGCGAAGGTGGGAGCAGCTAGAATACCCTATACTCTGTCCTTTATGAGGAGAGATGTATTGGCTCACAGTTCCGGGGGGCAGAGAGCCCAAGATTAAAGAGCTAAGAACTGTGTCATCCCATGGTGGAAGGACAGAGACATGAACCTGCCCTGTGGTAATGAACTTTTGAAATGACGGTATTAACATACTCACAAGCAGAGTCCCAATGACCTAAGTGCTTAACTGCCCTGTATCCACCCTGGAAGAAAAGAAGGTATTCTAAAGACACCCATGGCTATCCCATTGACTATCAGATGATTAAAACAGTGAAGACCAAAGAATTAAAATGAGAAAACAGAAGGACTGGTGCTAGAACTTGTCTAAAAATGAGAGATTTCCCACCATCCTAAACAGTTTATCAGGCCATCTCGCAACACGGCCCAGAGGAGATAATCAATGATAGGTCAGTGATGGTGGGGGCCACATCCTGAGTAGGACTGCTTAGTTATGCACAATTGTTCTTTTTTATTTAAACTCAAACTGCATATCAGTACTCCCAAATATGGGCTTGGGGGTGATGGAGCCCCTCATCTGTTCCTTTTCTGAATGTAGCCCAACCCTTTCTGGCTCTTTACTCTTGTGGCTTTACTTGGTAAACAAGGGACAAGTAGCCAGGCCTAACCAGGCAGTAGTAGCAGCTGCCAGGGACTAACTTTTACCCTATAAACTTGAGTTTTACTGCTGGCATCTTAGTGACTTTTCTACTCCAATGACAAAGCACTATGACTTAGGCAACTTACAGAAGAAAACACTTAATGGAGGCTGAGTTTCAGGGAGTGAGACCATGACTGTCTCAGCAGGGAGCATGGCAGCATGGCTTCAGGGTTGGTGCTGAAGTAGTAGCTGAGAGCTCATCATATCTGATCCAGAAACATGAGGCTGAGAGAGGTGACTGAGAATAGCATCAGCTTTTTAAACCTCAAAGGCCAGTTCCAGAGACATATCTTCTCCAATTGGGCCATACCGCTTAATCCTTTCCAAACAGTTCCACCAACTGAGGACCAAAGAAGTATCCAAATCTGGCTATAATGGCCATTTAGATCAGACCACCACGGATGGGTACACCAGGCTTTTGCGGGGGGCACCAACAACTTCCTGAATCATTATTAGTTATAAATGCTTGACCTTACCTTATGCTCGGTTCTGGGTAGCTTTTTTTTTTCTTGAACTTAAATTAACCTCTTTCTCTTCATCTACGTTTTGCTTCAGGGCTTTCTACCTTTTTCTTTATATCCTGCTTTGTGTCTGCTGGCTGGGGGGGTCTCCTTCTCTTTCTCCTTCATTCTCTCCTCCCCTTCTTCCTCTCATTCTTCTCAAGCCTAGACTTCTCCTCCTACTTATTCTCTCTGCCTGCCAGTCCTGTCTATCCTCCTTCTGCCTAGCTATTGGCTGTTCAACTTTCTATTAGACCAATCAGGTGCCTTAGGCAGGCAGGTGAAACAGCAAATGACCTCTCATAATCACACTAATGCAGCACAAATGGAACACATCTTTGAGCAGTTAAAATAACAATCCACACTAGTCATGTGCTCATCAAGAAAGAGCACATGTGCAAACATGAGGACCCAAACTCCAATCCTCAGCACCCATGTAAAACCATGGGTGTGGATGCCTGTGCCTGCCTCAGAAGAATAAGGCTAGAAGGATAGAACGATACCCAACCTCCTCCTAGGGGTTTAGCACTATGAGAATGGGCATCTGCATCTACAAACTCATGTGTATGCACCACATCTCTCTCTCTCTCTCTCTCTCTCTCTCTCTCTCTCTCTCTCTCTCTCTCTCTCTCTCTCTCTCTCTCTCTCTCTCATACACACACATACAGACACACACATACACATCTTGCATTACAATATTGATTAAATTACACATAAGTTTTGGAGAGAACATTCAAAGACAGGATTCATTGAAGTGAAAGTTAACAGGATCTACTGCTGGACTGTATGCAGGATGTAAAAGTAGAAGAGAGACCCAGTAATGATCCTAGAATTTTCCTAAATTTCTAAATTTTCACTCAGTCATTCACTAAAATGAGCTGTCACAGAAGTCAGTCAGTTTCAGGAGAAAAGTCCATTTCTAGCAAGGTAAATTTGAAACATCCAACAGATGTCCAAGTCAGCTGGATCATCAGCCAAGAGCTGATGAGTGAGCTCTGAATGGGTGTGGCTTAAATGTAGAGTTTCAGGGAATATCAAGGTACTGGGGCCATTAGAATAAAGTAGGCATTTGCAGATCCAAAAGAAACCTATTGCTTTGGAAGTGCTGTGGAATAAACAGTCCTAAAATTTTGTGACTTAAAGCAACCAGTATTCATTCTCAGGGCTCTGTGATTGGACAGGGAAAGGTTGATACAGGCAAGTCTTGCCTATGGCCCTGTTCTGCGCCACTCCTCCAAATAGTTCCTGTTGCTTTCTTTGGACGATATTGAAGCATGAAAAAAAAAAACGCCGGAACATGTGCTGTCTTTTGAGGTCTCTGCTCTGAGCATGCGCACGATCAGTCCCTCCTCAATCTTAGCCAAAGCAACCCACATAGCTAAAACCTCAAATTAAAGGTTGTAGTCAGAAATTTTTCTGTCCTACCGAGCCCTGAGGTCTGGATGAATCTCTTCCACCCACAGTCCCAAAGATGCTTATAAATTAATAAACTCAGAAGCTTAACATTACAGCTATGCTGGACCAGTAGTTCAGGCACGTTACAAACAGTTCTTACACCTGAATTAACCCACGATTTCATTTATGTTTAGCCACGTAGCTTAGTACCTTTGCTCCAGTGCAGCTTTCCCATCTTCCTTCTTCTGCATCTGGCTGGCTGCTGCATCGGCGTCTGCTTCTGCTCTTCCCTCTCAAATGTCCATCAGAAATTTAGCACCAAACCACAATCTTTTTAAGTACTCAACCTTCAAAGATGCAGAATAACACAGTTTTTAAAACTAGTTTCTTTTCTGATGTTGTTTCAGAGATTCCCTATTATTTATTTATTTATTTATTTATTTATTTATTTATTTTTTATTTTTATTTTTTAAGACAGAATTTCTCTGGGTGACCCTGGCTGTCTTGGAACTAGCTCTGTATACCAGGCGATCCATCTGCCTCTGTCTGAGTGCTGGGATTAAAGGCAGGCACCATCATGACCAACTCATTTGAGATATTTTTAAACTGTAACAACTTGGGCCATCCATGGTGGCATAAACCTGTGATCCCAACACTAAGAAGGCAGAAACAGGTAGATCTGGGGCTTCCAGACTAGCCTGGTCTACAAAGAGAATACCAGGCCAGCTAATACAATTTCTAGAATTTTGAATTTATTTGAAGATAAAGTAACAGTTGTCTTTCTTGTTATTTGTTTGTTTCTCAAGACAGAATTTCTCTGTGTATCTCTGGTTGACTTGAACACTCTGTAGACCAGGCTGCCTTGAACTCACAGAGATCCACCTGCCTGTGCCTCCCCAGTGCTGGAATTAAAGGTGTGCACCACCACTGCCCACTGCAATAATTGTCTTACAGGATATAATCTGCTGTTAACAGTTTAGACTATAAGCCTGGAGTTTTGGGAAATAATGAATTAAATAATACTCCAGCAGAATATGTATACTGCCTGATATTTTAGATTTTTAGCATGGAAAGGGCCCCCTGAGATGATTATTACCTAATTTTATAAATGAAAGTAGCTGAAGTCCAGAGAGATTAACCTGGTTTTAAGGCAATAAGAGAATCAGTTCATGTAGCGATTGGAAGACGCTGCTCTGGGCAGCTCTGTTTCAGCTTTTATTCCATCCACCCACAGTCTGTCGCTTCCTGTTTCAGCTCCTTTTCTGTTCCTACGACAAAGCACTGGACACACTTGTCAAGAAGGGATGGGTCATCATCCTAGGGCTGCAGCCATGAACAGTTAAACATGCTAATATATTCAAGCCTTTCCCTGTACCGGTGAGTGAAAGAGGTTGCTTTCCTGTTCTGTAGTATTTACATTCTGGCTTGAGTTTCATCAAGTTCGATCAAGTTTGAATACTTCTCTGTGAATAATGTTAAGGTGTTATTTTATAATTTTAAACATAAATCTGAGCAAAAACTTTTTACACAGTTCTTGGAAACATATAGGGCAGCCGGGTTCAACAGAAACACAATACAGGACTGGCAGGCAGAGAGAATAAGTAGGAGGAGTTCAGTTCTTACAGCCACAGTAAACAAAAAAAGGAAAAGTAAATAGAAAAATTGTTAGAAAAAATATTAACTTTAATTATGCGCCTATTGCTTCAATAATATAAGGAACACGTTTAAATTATGCGATACTCAGCATTTTTTTTTTCAGATTCTGTCTGTGAATCATGACTACTGTATCAAGTGTTGCAGACTCCCTATGGCTCACCCCAAGATGCCGTACACTAAAGCCAGCTCAGCACGGGGCGGGGCTCAGCCGAAGGGGGCGGAGCTCCTGAGTGAGCGCGTTTTGGGCCGCGCAGGCTCCGGTAGCAGGGCGAGGTGGTGGTGACGCGTCCGGGGCGGTGTCGGCGCCCGGGAACCGTTTGGATTTATCATGGCCTTCACGCTGTACTCCCTGCTGCAGGCGGCCCTGCTGTGTGTGAACGCCATCGCCGTGCTGCACGAAGAGCGCTTCCTCAAGAACAGTGAGTGCCGGGGGGTGGGAGCTAGGAACTGCGGGGCGAGCCCGGGCGGGTGTGCGGGGCCTGGAGCCGGCGGCGGAGGAACCCGGATTCAGTTCTGCCCGCCTTGTATTTCGCTCAGTCGTATCTTTGCATTTTTGTTGGTGGTGGTGACACCGATTTTGTAGATGGCAAAGCTGGCGTGTGAGAGCTGAGAGTGGAGGTGCTCTCAGAGTGCTAGTTAGAATGACTGAGGGGGAGCCTGACTGATGGAGAGCAGCAGAGGTTTAATGGAAAAAGGAGTTAGCAGGGACTCTAGTCACACTTATTCCAGGAGCACGGCATTCTATAAGAACGCCCCATTGGGTGTGTGTCGTGTACCAAGAATCGAGCTGGAATCAAGGATTACAACAATGAAGACACGCACACGGTACAGTTTCTTTGACCTCACAATTAGAGCCTCATGCCAGCCTGGTCCAGCTGTTTCTTGCTGTATAGGGCAGAACAGACAGGACAATATGCTGTGAGACATTTGTTACCGTATACCAACTGCCCTTGGAATCATTGAAACTAATGGGCAGGAATGATACGCTTCATTTATTTGAAAGATAGGAACACAAATATATGCCGGGCCTGTGTAACAGAGGCAGGTTACACCAATCACCTGCCCTTAAAATGGAGTGTAATCATATTTAAAGTGAGTAACAGATGTGCCAAATACTAGAAAGATGTAGGGTGATGTTAACATGAGACGCTGAAAAGACCCAAAGGAAGTGTGTCTGACCTAAAGTCTGATAAATGAGTAAATATTAGCTAGTTGAATGCAAAAGATTGGGGAATTTGGAGGCTGAGGCCTTGAGTAGTGTCACTCTAGTATGAAAACCAAGGTAGGAGAAAATAGTTGTAACCACGGATGTGACTTGGCCAAGTTTATGTTACTGAGTTCTGCTAGGTGCAGTTTGGAGAAGTGTTGGGAAGGGAGAGGAGTAGACTTGAAAAGGGCCTTCTCAGGTAGGGCAGGTAGATGAGTACAGTCTTAATATTGATAATAAATATGTACTTGTGTGCAGGGTTTGTGTTAGGTGGTGTGTGTGTGTGTGTGTGTGTGTGTGTGTGTGTGTGTGTGTAAGAGAGAGCTCACAGGTGAGTTTACTGAAGCTCTATGATACAGTTGCTGTCTCTATTCCAGCTTTCAAGTAAGGAGTCTAAATCGGGAAGTGAACTGGTAACTTCTAGGATCACATGGCTGGAAGGTGGTGCAGTGAGCAAACTGACTCTAGAGTCCATTTCTTTACCTCTGGACTGCACAGAAAATGCTTCCTGATCATGTGACGGGTTGAATTGAGTTCTGACTCCAAAGTACCTGTGGCTGTGACCTTATTTGGAAACACCATCTTTGGAAATTCGTAATCAAATTGAATTCTTCATAACTGGATGAGGTGTTGGACATTAGATCTGATTATTGATATCTTTATAAGGAGAGTGAGATACATAAGCATACAGACACACACTTAAGGAAGAAGAGAGTGTAGACACAGAGATGGAGATTGGGGTGGCTTAGAACCCAGGGATTTGAGCAACTGTCACATAGATGTTACTGAGGCAGGGATGAGATTATCCCTCAGAGTTCCCAGAAGGAACCAGTTCTGCTGGATTTTGGACTTTGTCAAACTGTGAAAAAGTTATTTCTGTGTGCTAAGCATTGGTTCAGGATGCTTTATTAATGCAGACCAGAAAACAAGGCAGAATGTACTGTTTGGGGAGGCTTGAAATTGTTTAAGATCACTGGGCAGCTTAGTAAGACCCTGTCTCAGAAAGTAAAAAGACGGCTGGATATACAGCTCATTGGTAGAATGCTTTCCTCCTGTGCTCTGTCCCTGCTGCTCCCAGACACACACACACACAGACACACACACACACACACACACACACAGACACACACATACAGACAGACACACACACACACATGCACACGCGCACGCATGCATGACACTAGTAATAAGGGAGAAAAGATGAAGCCAAAATTTCTCCTGGTTTTCTGACTTAAGCCATTGAGTGAAATACCTTTATGGTGTTAGAAAGGAACTCAGAGGAACATTGGGATGATTGTGTTCGGTCAGGAAGTAAAACAATAATCCAGTAAGTCTGGACTTGCTCACTCTGAGATCTCTGTGGGGTGTGCAAATAGATGTGGGACAGTTGATGGAGTGAAGAGTAGAAGTGAATCGGGGTAGAGATTCAAATTTGAATGTGTGAAGTACAAATGGTAAGTAAAGCTGTGTGAGGAGATGGGATTACTAGGAAAAGGGCTGGAGCCCATGCTTAGTAGCTAAGAGTACTTGTTGCTTTTGCAAAGCACCCAGATGGTGGCTCACAACTATTTGTTAACTCAGTTCCAGGGGATCCTCTTTTGACATCTACAGACACTACATGAGGACAAACAAAAATAAAGTACCAGGTAGAGAGAACACACAGGATTGATACATGGAGGGCCTCTCTTGCTGTTTCTGTTTAACATTGTACTGGAGATTCTGGCCAGAGAAATTTAACAAGAGGCAAGAAATTAAAGATCCACATTGTGAGGTTTAAAGGGCAAAACTATCTGTTTGCAGATAATATACTCTTGTGCATATAGAAAATCCTAAATCATTCATTATAAAGCTGTGAGGCTAATAATAACGCAGGTTTAATAAAGTCATGGAACACAAGAAAACACATAAAGACCTGCTACTTGGGGCTGGAGTGATGGCTCACTTGGTGAAGTGCCTCCCATAAAAGCCTGAGGACTTGGTTTGAATCCCTGTTGTCCACATAAATGCTAGGTGGGCTTGCCTATAATCCTGACACTCCAGGGGTGGAGACAAGCTTACTAACTAAGCTAGTTAAATCTGGGAGCTCTGGATTCAGCTAGAGACTGTACCTCAAGATACAAGGTAGAGAGAAGAGTCGGGGAAGCTTTCAAGTCAACTATGTCAACCTCTGGTCTCTATGTGCTCACAGGTATATGCACACCCCACACCCACAAATATCACATTCCTGAACAAAATGGTTGAGAAGTCCCATGTAGCATTTGGAGGGAAACTGTGATAAACATCTCTTTCCCTTGGTCCTCACAGGTCAGGTGTGTGTGTGTGTCTGTGGAGTTGTCCTTGTTTTCCAAACGTTCACTGTCCAGAGATGAAGCCCACCCAGCTGTTTCTTTCTTGGGTAGATAGCCATCTTTATAGGCTTCTTTAATTTATTTATTTAGGTTTTTTTTTTCCTCAAGTTTGTTTTCTTGGTGCTGGGGAGATGGCTTAGAAGTTAAGAGTACTGGCTGCCATTCCAGAGATCCTGAGTTTAATTCCCAGCAACCACATGGTGGCCACAACCACCTGTAATGAGATTTGGAGGCAGAACACTGTATACAGAATAAATAAATCTAATCTCTGTTTTTTGATCTATGTATGTGAGGGCAAGCCTGTGTGGAGGTCTGAGGACAAGTCCTTGGATCCCATCTTGTTTGAGACAGGGTCTCTTGTTTGTTGCTGCACAAACCAGCATTCCTGGCCCTCAAGCTTCCAGATTCTCATTTCCACTTCCCATCTCTCCACAGGAACAACTGGTGTTAGAGATGTGCAACTGATTTCATGTGGGTTCTGGGAATTTGAACTCGGGTCTTTGCACTTGCACAACAAGTGCTCTACCCACTGAACCATCCGCTTAGTCCCTAAAACTGTCATTGTATTTGTTCATCTTATAAACTCGTGTGTATTAAAATAAAGAAATGGGCTATTCAGAGATTTCACATTATCTTCCCTTTTCTGTTTTAACTCAGTCTACTATAGTTCAGTTCAATCCACTGTAGTATGAGGTTTCTGGCCCAGACCCTCGGGCCTAACCTCAAGGTCTAGGCCCACAGACCCACAGACCCACAGACCCGCAGTCCCACAGTCCTACAGAGACACACAGATGCTTTCATTAGTTTTAGGCTGATCAGCCTCAGGCCCAGGCATATCACTTGCTAGCTCTGTACCCTTCACCTAACCCATGTCTCTTGTTCTGTTCAGCCATGGGGCTCGGTACCTTTTCTTAAGGCATCATAGTTGTCCTTGGCTTCTTCCGGGCCTCTCTTTGGAATTCCCTCTGGTGTTCTGATCTGGCATTCTGTTCTCAGAGTTTTTAGTCTGGTAGCCCCGCCTACACTTCCTGCCTGCCTTTGGCCAATCAGCTCTTTTTATTAAACCAGTGGTTGGGACAATTATTTAAAATGAAACAACACAACCTCCCACAATCCACAACCAAGAATTCACCTTACCTTCATTATCTCAGATTAACTCAGTACACTGTACTTCAGTTCAGTTCCACAACCATTTGCTGGGTACTTACTGTGGTGTGGGGAAAGTGGAAACACAGTCCCTGTCCTTCAGGAATTTGTATTCTAATGGGAAATTTTTGAAAACACCTAACCAAGGAGAAGAAAGTCCCACAGTAAGTGGGATTTGGGGAACAAAGAGAAGGAGGGTTTACTGTGCCTGGATGTGACAGTCAGACCCAGATCAGAAGCTGGCTTTACAGGGATGGGTCATCGTGTGGGCCATTGTCCCTTAGTGTGTGGGGGGCAGCAGGGGGGGGGGGTAGTCCAGCTTACCTTAACATGCTCCACAATGCCAATTTAAGAGGCTTGCAGTCTAATGACCATTGTTACTGGATTCTGAGTTTAAAGAAAATCTCAAGGGATTGAAACAGTGAGACTTAAGAGATGTCTAACCTGAAAGTCTGATATTAACTCTGATGGAGCGCACTGTGAAGCAAAAAACACTGACACCCTTGAGCTGAAGGGCTGGAAGCGGACCCTCAGCCAGGCCTTATGTAGTGTGGGTCAGAACCAAAGTCAGCTCTTCGTGAAGTTGAATTTGAAATTGGATCCATGCCATAGCATCAAAATGCAGACAGCCATGAATTACCTGTTATCTCAACCCAGTAAGAGCTGACTGAGAGTTTCTTGACACTTGGTTCCTTTGTGTTCTTGTCTGCAAGTTTAGAGATTAGCATATCAGGAATTAATTAACTGTAGTTACATGAGTAAGAGAGACCCTGAAATGGGGGCAGGAGAAGGACAAACTGCTGGAATGGAGACATGTCTTTAGAAGAAACAAAAGAAGAACCAGTAGGTAAAGGATAGAGTGGTTTGTAATGGGGAAATTTACAGAGAATGGCTCGGAATGCAGAAATGAAGGCTGAGCAAGGAAAATGGAAAATTGTGCTCTGAAGCCATCCCCAAACTGCACATTAAGATTTGCCCATCATTCCCACCTACTGCACTTTTGTATTGATACTTTATTAGATGATATAACTTTTTAATTGAGTTAGTAATTATTCACCTAGCATATTTTCAGTTTTGCACTGAGAAAGGGTTCCTTTGATAATTTTAAAGAAAGAAAAAAAAAGTCAGGTTGTGACAGTAGTCATCTTTCATGAATTGGACACCGTGGAATCATGTGAACTGCAGATTACTTTATACACTCAAAGTGGGATGAAGAGAAATGATTGTTGCCACTGTCAGAAGAGGGGAAAGAGCTACTGGACTCAGTATCTTAACTTTAAGATGCCTGACTATACGTTATGTCTTTACAGGGCTCAGTCTAATCTTTTAACAGATAGTAATAAGGGATCAAGACAAGCACATAATACATTTAACTCAGCTAATCATTGTTATCTTACAGTTGGCTGGGGAACAGACCAGGGAATTGGCGGATTCGGAGAGGAGCCAGGAATTAAATCTCAACTTATGAACCTTATTCGATCTGTAAGAACCGTGATGAGAGGTGAGAAGAAAACCTTGCCGGGTTCTCCAGTTACAGTTTGTGGTAGGGTTTCAGTAGCAAAGCTTTTGAGAGTGAGAACTTTAGGTTCCCATTTGTAGTGACAACTCTCTTCTTTACCCTACAGTTACTGCTTGAGGTTGCTCGTCTCTTTCTTACATTGCATCTGATTTCTAGGAAATGCAATGTTACTAGTGACTTCCACGTTGTAATGTAGAAACAAAGGTTCTGTACCTGCCATTGTATTGGAAAATACTAAAGAGTGCAGACGCCTTATATTTAAACATTGAGATTAGAAACTTCATGTCTTAACTTTGGACTCATTGTTAATAAGTTTATTCTTCTTGATGGAACTGTAGAACCGTCTTTGCACAGTATTTTTGCTTGAGTGTGCACTGTGTGGATCTGCTGGTCCTCTGTGTTCCCAGAGCTATGCACCTCCAGAAATGCCTCCATGCGTAGATGTGCAGTGTTCACGTCCATACCTGCAGTCCCATCCCAAGGGAGGCAGGGAAGGAGGTTTTTGCAAGTTCCAGGCCAGCCTGGGATATAGGGAAAAACGTCTAAGGTTTTATCATAGTGTGTTTATTATTACTATTACAGTATTACTGATTGTATATTTTTAGATACTTGCTATTATTACTATTATAGTGTGATTATGATGATATATTTTTAAACTCTTCCATCCTCCATGGAAGTTACTTGCTATTGTTTAACTATTTTCTATTTTTTTGTTTTGTTTCTATAGTAACTTTTTTTTCTTTCAGTGCCATTGATAATAGTAAACTCAATTACTATTGTATTGCTTTTGTTATTTGGCTGAGCATCACTGGGAAATGAGAGACTCAGAAGAGATGCCCAGAAGTTACCATTTCCATCGTGACTGGAACATTCATGTTTAGCAGTGACAAAAAAATGTAAAGTTGGCAATAAACTAGTTTCTATTTGTCTGATTTTTAATGTTGCACTTGTAGTTTCAGAACAAAAAGATCAGATCCTCAGGGTCAGGGACGCTCCTGGGTTGCACATACTTGTGATTAAAATAGGTAGAGGCTGTTAAAGGGCTACCACTGCCTTGTTACTGTTCTGTCTCACAACTCGGGGAAGGGGGGGGGGGGCTTTTCTCCAAAGCTGTAGAATTTCTTGTCATTTAGATATGACCCAAGTAATTAACTTCCTATATAAACTTTAAGAGGTTTTTTAAAGGAACAAGTACATATAATTAACAAATTGGTGACTTGGGCAATTTATTTGAGCTCTTTGGTTATAACTAGTCTCATCATCTTCTGCTATAAGGAAGATAACTACGTGGGGAGAATTCTAATCCTGTAAATCAGTTATTTGGTGACTGTGGCTTTAAGTTCTTTTTATGCTGTTGTTGGCATGAACAGTGAGACCAGAGTATTTACATATTTCATTGATAGAAAGTCTTCCCTTTTTACAACGATGCTTTAATAAAATCAGTATGACTGTTAGTTGGCAAAATCAGTCCGTATAATCACAAAGCAAGCTATTGGAGCAGGCTGATCTTGAAGCGTTTCCCCTCCCATCCTATTTCCATTTCTGGGTGGGGTAGCATGGTAAAGGTATGGCTCTTAGTGCTCGTTCTGTCTGTCAGTAGACCCTTTCTTTATGCTAGATAACTTTTATTTTTTGCTTGTTTTCATGTCTTTTGTTAATGTCTTAGGCCAACCTTATGATGTTCTTTGCTTATCCCATAATATAGTACAGTTTTATATAGAAGATTTAAACTGTGCAAATATTGTGTGAAATGTTTCAGTTACAATATTTTAAAGGGGTGGGATGGTATCTTTCTGTATAGGAAAATTTTTATAAATAAACTTGACTTTTCAATTCAAGCATTTGGTTTGTGCCTTAGTATAAGTCTACTATTATTCATTCGTTGACTTTATTCTGTAAAATTACTGATTAGGGATGTAATAATTAATATTCATAATTTAGTGAATTAACTGAATTGCTGACATAAATGAAGAGGACCCTCAAATTCTTTTGTGACTTAAATTATTTCTAAAACTGGAGCAGGTGCTGAAAACTTTCTGGTCATGTCTCAGTTGGAAAGGGCTGATCTTTCATTTGGACATAAGGACTGGAGTTGGGCCAGGAAAATGCATTTGAATGCTTGGCTTCTATGAGGAAGTAACATACTTGATATTAGGACGCTCCTCTTGCCTAAGAGTGACTCATATCAGGTTTTATTTTTTTAAAACACTGAAGATGGTTAAGTCCAAGTTTGAGCCTCTAATCAGATATTTAAAAAGTGATCAATTCAGGACATTTCTATTTCTATATACTGAGCCATACACATTTTTCAGAAAGAGACTTTGGTCCTACCTCCTCTGTTCATGTAAGACATAACAACACACCTTTCTATTAATTTAGTGCTGAATATTGTTCAAGTTCACTCTACTGGGAGCCCAGCAGGACTAGCATATTCTGCATAAAACAGTTCTGAGAGAACAAAGCATGGGCTCCAGAACACTTGCTTCTGCAGCCATGCTCATAATCTAGTTTTGACCTTGGCCAAGGGTTCTGATTTCCCTGGAGTGGATGAGATTCAGAAACTGCAGTGTCTTTTAAGTTGACAGTAGCCTGGCATTCCTGATTCCCTCCCCCATACCCCCTTTGTTCATTCTCAGGATTAATAGTGTGTGATCTTTCTAGACTCTAAATGTTTTAGCAATTATGGTTTTCATGCTCTGGCTGATGCCTGTGCCTTGCTGTTTTTAAAAGGGTCTTGATACTACAAATATTAAACAAATTGACAACACAGTTTTACTCGGGTAGGTATACTGTTTTTTGGCTTTGCTTATGAACTGCAAACCAAGACTGGAAAGAAGAAAACTATGACGCCCTGACAGTTTAAAGATCCACAAGGAGCTGTGTCATGGGCCATGACATAAATACAGCAGAAGACAACTGATATTCAGATGTCAACCCACCAGGTGAAAAATTCTCTGATGGGAAACCCCATCAAACAAGGCTTACAGCCCACTGTTGCGTCTGTCTCTAATTTCACATGTGTAAAAACAGCTGTGGAATCTCCCATTACCATGCATTTTCACATAATGTGTACATGTAATGCTATGATTACATCTCAATCTTAGGGGCATATATATTTGTGGATAGTCAGGAAGATGATTTCTTATTAAGCTATATAATTTTGATAAATAAACATATGCCAGAATATGCTTCATAACTAGATCTGTTGTTCCACAGGAATATAAGACACTTAGAAACCTGTTTTGTTTCTTTACTCAGACTAACATAGAAAACAACAGTTTCTCCCCAGTCCAAGACAAGCTACAAACAATTAGCTCATTTATAACTTCAGAGCAAGTTCAAACTAGACTGTCTCTGTAAATGGATCTTTGTTACAATAAGGTTTCCTGGTCCCGGGCAGCCTTAGACCAATCAGCCTAAAATTAATATAAACATCTATATATCTCTTCAGGTCTAAACCTTAAGACTAGGCCCAAAAGTCTAAGCCAAAAACCTCTTACTACAGATCTTAAGTTTAAAAATTTAGACATATACAAGGACAGTTCTCAGTGATCTAGTTGTAGAACCAAGGTTATTAACACAAAGTAACCTAAGATACTATGCCAATTCTTTGCTCTTAAAAGTCTGGTTGACAGACACCAGCGATCACTTCCTGCAGAAATTCCTCAGTAGCTTGCCTCACTGGGCACTGTGACCCCAGCCTCAGGTCATAGTCTTCTACACCAGGAACCTGGAGGCGTGATGTTGCCATGGTTGCTCACCCCCCTCAGATGTAGTCTTTGTAAGTATTTTATTACAAAAGGTTTGCTGTTGGATATATATATATATATACAAGGATATATATATATCCTTGTAGAACAAACAAAAGGTAGAAGGAATTAGAATTTAGGATCAGAGCTGTAGCAGAAGAATAAAAGAGCCTGACCTGGACAGCTGTGGGGGTCCTGTCCACTACTGGGAAGCTGGGAGCTGGTCTCTGAGTCATTACTGTAGGTGGTAGGCAGGAGTGGAGAAGCTACAGACCTGGTGCAGGCCTCGGCACCCTTAGTCCTTCCTATTGGAGTTACAACTCTGGTCTGGGCCTACAAAGTCAAGATTCAAAAGTTGCTGACTGACATCACAGCATCCAGGCAGTCTTAGGTCTGAGCCCTTGGCAGCAGCCAGTGTTAGTGTAACAGCTTTTTTATAGGCCGAGGCATTTGGGGGTTCTTGCCTTTAAAGACCTCGCTGTTCTCATGAACTATCCCTGTGACCAAACCTACAGTTTATCTTCTCTGGCTCCTTATAGGCTTTTATTGTCTTTATCTGTTTTGGCATTCCGCCCTTGTGCTCTGTGCTGCCTGCCCCTTTTTTTACTTGCTCTGGCCCCTCTCTAGCTGTTTAGCTGCTGTTGACTGCCCCTCTGTAACAGCCTCGCCACCCGCTGAGCTATATAAATGCCACTGTTAGTCTCCTGCTTCTTTCTTGGCATTACCACTCACCCTACACAACTGAAGTAAGAGAAACCTTTCATGACACCTGATGTTTTAGTACCAGGAGAGGTAGCACAGGAAAGTGTCCCCCTGTTGACTCTGAACCTAGACAGCCTCCTTCCAGAGCCAATAAGGGAAGTTGTCCAAATCCAATCCCAGCTCTGTCCTTCATACAGAGGTTCGTGTTGGGGGTCAGTCACAGCCTCACAACTTTTGCACCAGGCCTGTTAACAAAATGCCTGGTACAAACGGTTTCATCTAGACCTGCTTCAGGTTGCACTTTTAGAAGGTACGGTATTCAGGCACAACAGGGTGGTGTTGTATTCTTCAAGGTTCCTAGAGTGGCTTATAAACTAGTGGCTGATAAGCTGTGAATCAGCTAGTCCAGCAATGGCCATCTACCAATGGACAGTCCAGGAATCCAGTTAGCTGTTGACAAGGCTGGCTGTCTCAGCTGTCTTTAGTATATGTCAGATTCCCAAAGAAGGCGCTAATATCAGTGCCAGGATGGACTCCTCAGCAAAAGAAAGCAGACAAAAAGAACAAGCGTCCTTTTTCCATGTCTTTATATAGGCTGCCAGCAAAAATGTAGCCCAGATTAAAAGTGGATCTTCCTGCCTCAAAAGACCAGGATTAAAGGTAGGTCTTCCCATTTCAAATGTTTTAATTAGGGGAAAGAAAAATCCATCAGTACTGTTTACAACAAGAGTTCCAGCACAGTCAGGGCTATACAGAGAAGTCCTGTCTTGGAAAACCATAAGTAAAAAATTCTTCACAAGTGTCCCCAGCTTGAGTTTAATTCCAGATGTAGTCAAGGTGACAGCCAATAATGGCTACCACAGTTATCGTCTCAAGACTTTTAGTCTGTTCTATCGCTGTGAGGAGACATGACCAAGGCAACTCTTATAAAAGAAAGCATTTAAGTGGGGGTTTGTTTATAATCATGGTGCTGGTGCAGTAGCCAAGAGCTTTACATCCTGGCCCACAAGCTGTAGGCAGAGAGAGACAAACTGGGCCTGGCAGGCCTTTGAAACCTCAAAATCCATCCACCAGTGACAACTTCCTCCAACAAGGACAGGAGCCTAATCATCAAGGGGACTGGCATGCCAACATATGAGTCTGTGGGGGAGGGGATCCTCATTCAAACGACCACAGTTTCTGTGGGGTGTTTGGGTGATTGATACTGGCATGGAAGGTCGGTGCCTGTTTAAGTCTTTTTGCTAAGGCAGCTAGGTCCACAGCTGCCTATTGGTTCCCTAGGGTCTTTGCTTGTTACAAAGTCAGTGCTTTCAGTAAGAACTGTCGCTGAGTCATGGTGTCAGTGGTATTGCACACCTTTAATCCCAGCACTTGGGAAGCAGAGGCAGGAGATCTCTTACATTTGAGGCCAGCCTGGTCTACAGAGTAAGTTCCAGGACTGTTTCACAGAGAAACCCTGTCTTGAAAAATAAAAACAAAGAATTGTTTAATACACAAAGTGATCTTAATAGACTTCTCCACCCCCTTCCCCAAAAGAGAGGTGGGTTTCCTTAATCGTCTCAATAACTCTATTGACTGCAACATTGAGTAGAGAGCATGCTAGATGGTGCTCTGAGAGCATATGAGCAGCATCAGAGCAGCAAGAGGTTCCTTCCATATGTGTAAACTGTCACATCACCCCGCTCCTTTCTCACTATGACAAAATATCATAAAAAGGCAACTCCAGTTGGATTAATTTTGGCTTAAGGATACAGTCCATCATAGTGGGGAACTGCATGGCAACAAGAACAGGAGGCTGCTGGTCACATCCATCCACAAGGAGAGACAAATGTTGATGCTCAGCTGGACTTCTCTTCAACCCCTTTGTAATTAGCCTGGGACCTTAGCCCATAGGATGGTGTATCCTTCATTAAGGATGAGTCCTTCACTCGGATAAGGCTCTGCAAACATGCCCAAAGATGTGTATTTAGGCAATTTCAAGCTGAAATTAACCCTTACACATAGTAGACATTTATAAGGATACCTAAGCCTCATGTTTTTTGGGTTTTTTTTTTTTTTCCTCTTCTTTATCATAAGGAAGCAAATAGTGACAGAAAGGGGTGATAAGGCCGGGGCAAGTGCACCAAGACCTTGCTCCCCTAAAAACAGGTAAGGCCCATGGGAGCACTCATGGAAGGTAAAGACTAGGAAAGCTGAAGGCACAGTTTCGGATGGCATGGTGGGAAGATGTAGAGGCCTGAAGTTACTGGGACCCAAGTAAACGCTCCTCGGAAACAGGAAACGGGGAGGGGGGCGGGGAACGACAGCTGAAGGATTATGAAGACGTCTGAAGCCTCTGAAAAGGACAAGAAATAGGGGAGCGAAGGAGGCATCGTTGGGCAGTGGTGCTGCGGTACGGAGTTGTATACAGAGCAACTGCAGGAGTAGCCTGGGCTCCACAGGATGCTTCCGCGTCAACTGCGGCTCTTCGCCCCTTGGAGGTGCGTCAGAGACCCCCGGTGCTGCACCGGGACGTAGGGCGGGACTTCCGGTGCGTCCGGACCCCGTCCGGGTCAGGGGTTGTGCCCGGTGGCGCGCTGGCCTTTCCAGAGGACGGCGGGGCGGCGAGGGTGAGGAGGCGCGCGCAACACAGAGGCAGAGGGCTCGGGAATGGCGGCCGCGTCTCCTGTGAGCGGGTTGGGGAAAAGCCAGCGCCACCATAGCGAGCCGCGCAGCTCCGGGCCAGGCCTTCCGTATCCCGGTGGTGACCGCCCCTCTGCGGTGTGCGCACGCGCAGAACTGGCCTCCCCGGTCTAAGTGGCGTTCCTCTGGGCTTGGTTTTACCTAGGCGGGTGGTTGCTTATGTGGTCGCCATTTCTGCTGTCCTGTCCTGTGTAATGTCAACCCCAGCCTCTTCAGACCCTGGAACTCGAGTTAGAGCAGATTGCAGGGGCCGAGGGGCTTTACCTTCGAGACGTGGAAGTCATTGCAGTTGAATTGCAAAGAGAGGTTCTTGCTTTTATCCCAGCTCAGAGATAAATGCATGACTTTAGTTGATTTAAGAGTCTCTTTTGAGCTTCCTCATAGGCGAAGGCAACGGCCCGTTCACTTACAGAGCTCTACAGGTAGTGCTAGTTGCAAGCAGGGACGCACAGACACCCGGAGAGAAGTTGAAGTTAGAGGAATTGATAGCCGAGACAGAGCACTAAAGGAGGAGGATGGGGAAGGATATGGGGCAGTTTTAGACAATCACCGATAAGGGAAGCCTGAGCAGTCTGCCAAGGTGTGAGAGTAAAGTTAAATCGGTCGAAGTGAAGGACGCCGCTTTGTACAACACTGTTGTTTGGGCTTTGACTTGAGGGTGTGGGATGGCTGAATAAATAACAGTATCATTTACTGATGCACACAATGGTTCCCAAAAATGTCAGGAACTGTAAGGAAAGGGGGGCGTTTTAGTCCGGACAGTCCAGGTGACTTTATTGAAAAAACAGGATAATTCCTTTGAAATCTCATATTTAATGTTTTAAATTATATGCTACAGATAACATTGCTCTGATAGTCTTCTCACATTCCCAACTCTGGCGTCCTACCTTCTCAACTTAGATACAGAACTCTGATCTTGGAGCATGGAGATTTGTGGTGCTTAATACTCTCAGCAGTGAAGAAACAGGCTAAGCAGCTAAAATATCCGAGTTCATACAGGCAGTGTTCATACCTAGGCATGTTCCCCCACCTTTGTTCTTATACTCAGCTCCTCCCCCTGCGTTCTAGGAAATGATTTGGGACTGAATTAAAAGATAATCAGAGAGATTAGGGGTTTTCTTAAAATAGTTAAGAAGTGATCTTAAAACTAAGATCTTTTTTTAAGAAAAAGAGAACTTAGTGGTGGTGGTATACTTGGGAGGCAGAGGCAGGTGGATCTCAAGAGTTCCAGGTCACCCTGGTCTACAAAGCAAGTCCTAGGACAACCAGAGCTACACAGAAATGAATGTGGGAGGGGGAGGTGTTAAACTGAACCCCGAAGGTGGTAGGGACTGACTAGATTTAGCACCTGTACCCCGTTACTGCCACTTATGGTTTACAGAGAAAGGAGTAGCATTCTGGTAAAGATTGAACTGCCCCAATGATTTATTTTAGGGCAGCTGCACTTTGCAGTATTTGGAACAGTTCTGCTTGGTTTTAAAAGCAAATGTGCTTTTCTTCTTTGCACTTAACAGTTCCCATCACTCGTTTATAGGAATTTTTGGTCTTTTTATACTATTTTGGTGGTGCCGCTGTTTATAACTCCTAAAGAGAGATTGTATAGTTTGTTCAAACTACGGGTAATGGACAGTGTTGGTCCCAGATTAGAACTAAACTGTAGACTCCCTTTGAAGTTCCTATAATACTTTCTAAGCTGAAACTCCTATTTATTACTGCAGTTGGCCCTCCGTATCTGCAGGGTCTGTATCTGCACGTTCTGCTGATTAGAACTACTCCACAAAAGCCAGATGCAGTGGTAGACACCTGCAGTTTCATCACTCAGGAGGCAGATTCATGAGTACAAGGCCAGCTTGGGCTGACTTCATTCTAGAAATACCAAAAAGGAAGGAGAGAGGGAGGGAGGGCAAGAATATTCTAAAGGAGAAATAAAATTTTATCTATGCTAAACAGTATGACATTCTTTTTATTATTCCCTGAAGGATACAGTATAACAACTACACATCATGGTTTATTTACATTGTTTTAAGTCCTGTACTGAAAGATGGTTCCAGTTGTCTAGTGGGGGGGGGGTGGCTGTGATCATGTACATGCCACGTTAGAGAAGAGATTTGAGGACGTTGGTATCCCTGGGCGCACAGATACCAAGTTTCTTTTGTCAAATACTAATGTGTGGTTCAGTTGGCAGGAATTGTAAAGGTTCTGAAGAGAGAACCTGGCATAAGTGACCAGCTGGACTAGCTGAAAGCAGTAGGTGTATTTTGAAGTTTGGAGCATCTAAGTTCTGTTTTCTCTTTCTCTCACGTGTGAGATGCGCCAAAACAACAAAGTATGTTTTATAGAACTGATTTTAAAAAAAAAAAATGTGGACTTTTAAAATACCATTACACCTTTGGGTGCTTCTGGAGGAATTAAAACCATCAGTAGTTTTTTGTGGTAATTCCCTGGCACTAGTTAGACAGTTGTTTAAGTATGGTTCTTTCTGGTGCTGTTTTTATTTACTTATTTATTTTAGGTGCATTGATGTGTCAGATGTGTCATGTGAAGGCGTCAGAGCTCATGGAGCAGGAGTTACAGGCTGTTATGAGTTGCCATTTGGGTGCTGGGAGTTGAACCCAGGTCCTCTGGAAGAACGTTAGCGCTCTTAACTGCTGAGCCATCTCTCCAGCCTCCTGGTGGTGTTTTTTAGTCTTCTGTCCTTTAATAACCTTCACTTACCTTTTAGTTATGAGACACAGCCTTGCTAATTAGCTCATGAAGATCATGAACTTGTTCTACACCCCAGACTGGTCTCTTGCTGTAATCCTGCTGTGCCCTCCCAAATGCTAGGATCACAGAGATGCACAACCATGTCTTCATTTTAAGGTCACAATGAAGGCCAGGATAAAATGTCGTGAAGACTCAAGAAAGGAAGGATTTTGCACTTGAGCCTTGATAGACTGCACCTTTCCTTCCTTCTTTCCTTCCTTCCTTCCTTTCTTTTTTTCTTTTTCTTTTTAAATTATGTACCTCTGCCTGCCTGCCTGTATCTGTATACAGGCAGAAGCCCAAGGGAGTCAGAAGAGAATGTTGTATTTCCTTGGAACTGAGTTACTTGGAACAGGCAGTTATGAACTGCCAAGTGGCTTCAGGGAACTGAACCTGGCCCTGTGCAAGAATAGTAAGTGTTCTTAACCACTGAGCTATCTCTCCAGTCCTGACTGTTGGCTGTTCTTAGTTGGTGGGGTTTTTGTTTGTTTGTTTGTGTCTCTGCACTCTTCTTTTCCAGTAGATATTTGGTGAAAATAAGCAGAATTTTTTTTCCTTTTTGGGGTGGGGGTGTCGTGTATAACAGACTGGAGTCGAACTCAACTATAATTGAAGATGCTCTTGAACTCTGGAGCTAGCACTTTAGGCCTGCACCACCACACCCAGCCTTTTTCTTAAAATTAACAAATTCTGTGAAGGACTTTTGTGCTGAGTATATATAATGACACCATGATTGCAACTAAACAGTATTCTATAGATGGAGGATGAGTGTACACCTTCAGACCCTGCAAGACCCCAGAGAAATGTTCACAGGTATCCACATGGAGACATGCCAACTTGTTAATAGATATGCTTCATAGTATAAAATAGGAAAAGTGCTTGTTCATGATTAGGAGATCATAATTATAGTGCATTTATATAGTAGAATAGAATAGCAAAAATGAATGTCCAGTGCTACTTATAGTGACCTAGCTATATACATCTAACATGAAAGGGAATGATGTGGCAAGTTGCTAAGTGTACACACTTTATATTATCATTAACAAAGAATTAATTTTATAAGAGGACTTGGGTAAGAAGGTTAACAGGAGTCTGACTATATATCTCTGAAGGGTGGTTAGAAGAGATGGTTTTATTGTCCTTAATACCTTTTATTATCATTAACAAAGGATTAATTATATAAGTGGACTTGGGTAAGAAGGTTAACAGGAGTCTGACTATATATCTCTGAAGGGTGGTTAGAAGAGATGGTTTTATTGTCCTTAATATCTTCTTTGTATAAGCTGGCAGTAGTTTTTGTATCCTAGCTAATTTTCTGTCAGCCTGACACACTAGAGTCATCAGAGAGGAGGGACTCAGTTGAGGAAACGCCTCCATAAGATCCAGTTATAGGGCATTTTCTTAATTAGTGACTGATGGAAGAGAATCCAGCCCATTGTGGGTGATGCTATCCCTGGGCTTGGTGGTCCTGGGTTCTGTAAGATAGCAGGCTGAGCAAGCCATGGGAAGCAAACCAGTAGCAGCTCCCCTCTATGGTCTCTGCATCAGCTCCTGCCTCCAGGTTCCTGCGTGTTTGAGTTCCTGTCCTGACTTCCTTCAGTGATGAGCAGTAATGTGAAAGTGTGAGCCAAAGAAACCCTTTTCCTCCCCAAGCTGCTTTGCTCACGGTGTTGATCCCAGCAATAGTGAGCCTAACTAAGACACCTTGTAAGATTAGAAACAAATAGAAAAAAAATAAGTGACTAATATAAATGGATTATCTAATTTTAAGAAACCTATAAATCACTAGGCATGGTGACAGATTCCTATATGCTGGCACTGGGAGACAGAAGCAGGACTATGTTACAAATTGGAGGCAAGCCTGGTCTACAGAATGGTTTCAGGCCAGGTAGGGCTACATAGTGAGACAACAAACCCTAAGTCTCAAATACCATTCCTTCTCTTGAGTCATTGTATTTTAAGCCCCCCTCCATGTCCATAAACCATATTTATCATTAGGTGCTATAACTCACAATCAGGATTAAAGGGGTCAGGCATAGTAGCACTGGCCTGTAACTCCAGCTCTTAGGAGGCAGGAGGACTGAATTCAAGGTTAGCCTGGCCTATAACAAGACCTTGTCAACTAAGTATTTAACAAGTATTTGGGGGGAAAACATGCAAAGTAAAGTGCACTTTAGAAAGTGAGGAAGCGATCTTTAAAAAGTGCTGTATGGAGCTAGAGGGGTAGCTTAGCTGATAGCATGCTATTCTTACATGCAACAAAGCCCAGCATTCAATCCCCAGCATTCTAAGAGCCAGGGATGGTGGTACATGGCTGGGAGGTGGAGGCAGGAGGACCAAGGTCATCTTCAGCTTCACAGGGAGTTCAGCCTAGACTATGGAACCTTAAATACACATATGTGCTTGTGTACATACATATATACACACAGAGATTGTTTATTGTTACTATATAATGATGTTTCCCTTCTCAGTAGCCTATAAATACTGGCAGCTCCCTGGCCACACACACCAGTTCAGAACATAGCAGTGGCAATTAGAATGTTTTAATTGTCCATAACCAAAAATGAAAAGACCTTGTTAATGTAGTGTTCCCCTCTATGTAATTATTATTCTCATACTTGAATGAATTATTCACTGGAGTTACACTAAGAAACCTGAAAGTAGGTAGTAGCATCTAATTGTAGTATTTCTCTTCCAAGTTTTAATTCAAGATTAAAAAGAAAATACAAAAACCTAAGCATTATTAAAAGTTTCATACATTAAGTGTTGGGGTTTTGATTTTTTTTTTTTTGATGCTATTTTTTTTTTTCTAAAAAAGAAGCAGCTTAACACTAAGCAATAACTTCCTGGATGTGAATGATATTTTTGATTGCTTACCAGTTTTTAATTGTCCATTGTTTGTTAAACTGTATTTTTAATTTCATTTGCTCTCTCCTAGGGAATGAAGGATGGCAGCGCGCCGTACATTAAAAGCTGTTTTGGTAGATCTCAATGGCACACTTCACATTGAAGATGCAGCTGTGCCAGGCGCACAGGAAGCTCTTAAAAGGCAAGCTATCCTCCAGGTTCAGATGACAAATACGTTTT
Organism: Phyllotis vaccarum; assembly: GCA_033318265.1. Taxonomy (NCBI): domain Eukaryota; kingdom Metazoa; phylum Chordata; class Mammalia; order Rodentia; family Cricetidae; genus Phyllotis; species Phyllotis vaccarum. The sequence continues at coordinate 12,394,629 of JARWLC010000009.1, read as the reverse complement.
TAAGTGCCGCTTTACCAAGGCGGATCATTAGCTAAATGGATGGCCTTGAGGTGGCGTTTCACCAGCTCACCATACGTGGAGGGGTTTAGCTAGAAGATGTATGCGTTGTAATATTCTCCACACACTGTTCCCCTGCCTTATTAGTCTGGCCTTTTACTCTAATCTTTTTGTTCTCTCCCCTCCCCCATCCTGGCTTTTTAAATCAATAATGAAATTGAGGGTGAAGACTGGAGAAACTAAAATAATCTAATTCTAAAATTATAGAATAAGTAGCACTGGGAAAAAAATGAATCCCTGAATTCAGCTGAAAACTATATATACAGGCACACAGGCATATCCAGCCTCTTGATCACCTAAGATTGAATTTGCAACTACTAAAAATAATGTTTGCTTGAAAGACTTGGACTTCTTTTAAATATTTCCATCAACTAAATTTAATACTTCAAAGATTAAAGACTGTCATGTATTTCCAATTCACCAGTTATAGAACTAATCAAGTACACCTAGAAACAAGCAGAGGATACATGGTAAAAAGCATGTTAAAGAGAACTGAAGGCCTAGAAGGTGGCTCTTTAAAGAAAGTGCTTGCCGTGCAAGCGTGAGGACCCGAGTTCAGTCCCCAGCATGCACTTAAAGCCAGGTGTGGTGGATCTAAGGCTTACTGCAGGCTAGCCTAGCCAAATCTGCAAGCCTCAGGCTAATGGCAGACAGCGCCAAAAGACACATGAGATTGTCCTCTGGCTGTATGTATGTAAACAGAATATGGATGTTTGTTTCCAATTGTCATGAAAAAAAATAGATTTTCAAAAATCAACAGTATATAATTTGGTACAATCATTTTTAAACCTCAGGATATTCACTGAGTACTGCTGATCCAAAAATCTGGTGACAAGTATCTCCACTGCTAGAAATGAGGGACAACTGACACAGGCCTCATCCTCCCTCTAACACATGTCCATGTAGAGAATCAAACATCAGCCAGGATACGTGGGGCTTGATAGTAGGCTGTCATCTTCCTCTGCAGTCATGATGTTGACTAACTGGAGGAAGGATGGCAGCTAGGTGCATATGCACAGCTACACTTCATCCTTGGCTTAGTCTCTCTGAGTTGGGCCTTCTAGGACCAGCATGGGTGTCCTCTGACCAGTGAGCTTCTGTAACTAGACCCCCTAGTCTTTGTTTTCTTGCTTTTTTACATATCTCAGGCTTGTCTCGAACTCAAATATTGCCAAAGGTGACTTTGCCCTTCTAAACCTCCTACTTTAATCTCTCAAGGGCTGGAATTGCAGGTGTGTGCCAGTACCCCCAGCTTACGCAGTACTGGGGACTAGAACCCAGGGTACTGTGCATGCTAGGCAAGCAGTCTTCCAACTGAGATATATCCCCAGCTCTAATTTATTCTTAACAGCTAAATTTAATTTTTATCTCCTCTGTAAAAAACACTGGAGCTGAGCTAAAAATTCGTGCTGACTTTCTACAAACTGTAAAAGACTTAATAAGCAAAATTGGGCAGAATTATTTAAATTATTTTTTATCTAAGGGATTTTCTTTATGCTTCCTTTACTGCTCATCGGAGTCATCATAGCTTCTCCAAAGCCAAAGCTGGAGATTTCTCTTTTGGATCACCTTCTAGTTAGAGCGAGCTTATGTGTACTCCATTCTTTCCCAGCCCATGCTTCTTCTATTTGATTTTCCTTGATCTGCACTTGAACTGTGGAATACTGATGGTAACTTGAGCATTCCTTAGCTAAGATTATTAACATTAAATTTTAGAAGCAGTTTACTTCAGAATCTATTTTGGAATGGATGTTGTGCCACTTTTCTTAACAGGAGTGAGCTCAGATGGTGTTCCCACAAGTGTTACTTAGACTGAGAAGCACTGCAGACCTGTGGGATATGCAGGGCTTCATGGAAGCAAATGCCATTCATTCACAGTAAGATGCACACTTTCAACTGTAGATCTTATGCTCAAGATGAAAGCTTATTGTCAGCACCACCGTTACTTTTAATTGTCTTAAGTATCATAATTAATTAATATATATATACATATACATATATATACATATATATATACACACACACACTGAACAAAGAATTCTGGGTTGAAAAGAGAACTTATTTTCCCACTGTTTTGGAGAGGAGCTTTCTGCTCTAGATTGAGAGAAAAATCTTTTTATCTCTGTTGAACAGAGACACCTCTAATCTGTTTAACCACTGAGCCTGCCATTCTGGGCAGGCAGGTGCCTGTCATTGTTCTGTAAAAGTCACTGGCAGGTTTTCCTACCATGGAAACCTCTACACTGGCACTACTACTGTGGTTTCTATGGAAACAAATAGACAAAGAGTTGAAGGACTAGTTACACAAAAAGTTTGTTTTTAAACAAACTCATTGAAACTGATGTGCTTATTGTACAGTAACCTCAAAAATTTTAGGATAAGAGCCATGTTGAAGTAGTCAGTTTCTTTTGTGAGATAAATTACCACATTTAATGTGTTTTGCTGAAAAGCTCCCACACAGGTATTATAGAGGTAATCATGATTACAGTTAATTAATCAAATTAATTTAGTGTTCTTTGATTGAATTCTTAAAACTTTTCTGTTTTATTCCTTTGCTTGCTTTAAATTGTGTCTAGTACTTTTATGTCTTGTAGCCTTCTGGGGAGACATAAAAAGCAACGGGCTATTAATATAAATGCTAAATTATAATTACTTTTAGATTTTATGTTAAAACACTACTGAACCAAGAAAAGAATATTTTTAAAGAAGGCTAGATTCACAAATTCTTTCTCTGAAACTATGCCAATTATTCTAAAGTAGATAATGGAATCAAATCAGTCCTGCATTTAAACAGTTGAAGAGACAACAGGGCCTTGCTATATAGCCCAGGCTGGGCTTGAGTTCACTGTATAGCTCAGGGCAGCCTCAAACTTTCCATTCTTCTTCAAGCTTTGGGGTCTGACAAGAAAACCAGTTTTGGGGATATTTCTGAGCTGTCCACATAACTTCTGTTGACAAACACAGTGGCTTACGGGGGTGTAGCCATCTCTGCCAACATCTCACTTAGAAGATGTACTGGACTGTATACTGGACCTTCTTTTTTTAAAAAATGTTACTTGTTCCCAAATTGCTTTCACAAGTCTCTAGTCACTGTGTCTTCCTCAGTTCTTTTTGAGTAAGCTTTTAATAAAACACTATGCCAGAACACAGAAAACACTGTCATGGCCCCACTGCTACCCAGCTGAATAAAGCTGGGAAATTATTTGCCTTCCTAAGCCTTAGTTTAGTCATGTTCCCTAAGTGAAGAATCTGTAAGATAACTCACATCTCAGACCTGTGAGGACAGTAGTGGTTATTTCTTTACTAAACTCCACAGCAAAGGGTAGCTAAAGTCTAGAAGGCCCACAAAAGTTTAATATTCCAGCTTTTGGAGGTGAAGCACTGCCCATAGGGTGTAGATAATTTGTAAGCATTGGGAGGTTTTTTAAAAAAGAAAAAGCTTTGTCCATAACAGCCCAGTGGCTTGTCCTCTGGCCAGTGAGGGGGCTTTATGGACTAGGAGGTGAAAGCTGCCATTCATATCTGAGTCTTACTTTTCCAGGTTGCGTGATGCTTCTGTGACTGTTAGGTTTGTGACCAATACAACCAAAGAGAGCAAGCAAGACCTACTGGAAAGATTGAAAAAACTGGAGTTTGACATCTCGGAAGATGAAATCTTCACTTCTCTGACAGCAGCCCGAAAGTTAGTAGAACAGAAGCAAGTCAGGCCCATGCTGTTGGTTGATGACCGTGCACTGCCTGATTTCACAGGTGAGAGAGACTCAGAAGTTACATATGAGTTCTTCATACCTGAAATCATGTGAAAGAGGCATCTCCTTAGATGTCCTGTTGTGGCAAAAAAATAACAACCTTGTCCATAGCAATACAGTGACTTCCCCCTTAATGTGTGGCCAGCCAGCTCCACCACATTAGGAGCTGCTGTAGAGAAGGTGAAAGCTGTCTCTGCCTCTGAATTTGACTTTTCCAGATCACTTTCTGTGTTAATAGAGTTTGAATCTCAGTTGATGTTTCTCTTTTAACCACTATCCACAATAAGAGAAATTCACTGTATAGTAGTAGAAGTATATGTATGTGTTTCTATGTGGTAAATAGTACTCAGACTTTGTGAGATAGGTTGTATTATCTGTTAGGGTTGTTGAATTTTTAATGCTACTTATATCATTCTAAATTTATTTCTTAATCTGTGAATCATGAACCATCGTTTTAAAAAAGGATATTTTGAGCATTATAACCCATAACCCAGGATATTTTCTCTTATCTTGGTTAAATGAGATAAATCAGAGCCTTCTTAAAAAGAGATTCCATTCTAGATAGTACAAGTATTTCACAATGAATGTGAAGTATATTTTTACTAAAGAGAAGATTGTTTTTACTTTAGAAAAATAATTACAGAAAAATGTCATAGTTATGAAGCTTTGCTGCATTGCTTTTTGTTACAATATAGAAAATAGATGTGAAGATTTTCATTATAATGCCATGTGATAGCTTTCCAGGTTGGTCAGGCCCTCCAAACCTGTACTAATAGGAAATATACCCATGTATTAATCAGAACTATTACTTGTAAGAAGCAGAAACTAACTTTGACTGCATTCAGCTAAAAAATAAACATATTACCATCCCTGAAAATTTTGCAGGTAGTGTAGCTCTTCCATTGAGTGTGCCTTTGATCACTGACAAATGAGTGCTCAGACTCTGGTGTCTGCTGCCATTTCCTAACTGTCGTTCCTGGAAATATGACTGACTCCCTACCTAAATAGGCAGTAGATGAGTCTTGCTTGGTATATTATGGTAAACTACTGAAGACCTCATAATGAGGGCATGTCCAAAGAACTTTGGAAGGGATCATTTGAATATCAGAAAGAATGATATAGTTTTTAACAGCACACCATAAAAACAAGCGCATATGTTTCAAATTTAATAAAACCAGTCCGAGATATCAGAGGACAGAGCTATCTCTTCCAGTTTTTGTTTGGTTGTTTTTTTGTTTTGTTTTTTCGAGACAAAGATTTCTGTGTAACAGTCCTGGCTGTCCTGGAACTTTGTTTGAAGACCAGGCTGGCTTTGAACTCACAGAGATTCTCTCGCCTCTGCTTCCCAAGTTCTGGAACTAACTGTGAGCCATGGCTTCTGCTGACCCCTTTGTCTTTCTGTGCCTGCCTCAAATGCCCTCTTCACCCAGTTGTTTCATATCCAGGATAAGATTAAAGACATGGCACTACCACTGCCTGCTTGGGAGCCTGGAACTCCCTCTGTAAACTAAGATGACCTCAAACTCAGATTTGCCTGGATTAAGGGCTTAGATCACCACTCCCCGATATTCTCTGTGCTGGGATTAAAGGTGTAAATCACCACTCTCTGATCCTTAGACTGACTGTGAGTCATCTCAGACTGGTTTTATTAAATTTGAAGCATATCTCCACAACTTACCTTTTCAGTTACACTGTATTTTGGGTTGACCAAATATTTGATAAAATAAAGTTATTTGTAGAAGAATTGAAGATAGAAATGATAGAATTAAACATCACCACTAGATAAGCCCTCAAACAGGCAAGAATATCAATAGATCATAAAGCATTAGCTGTAATGATGATGTGACCTTCAGAATGGAGGGGTCTGGGTGATAGCTCCTCAACTCCACTAATCAACTTCAATATCACTGCAGGTGGAATATCCAAAACCTTATTTCATGGTGTAATATAGTAAGAAATCTGTAGTATTGCCTATGAAATAAACTAGTTGGATATGAACCTATACAGGCTCTCAATCTACTGTCTTGTGTACAGGGCAGATGGGGATAAAAGAACAACTTAACACTGCTACAGATAATCAGCCAAATGTAGAACATTGGCCTTCTCCAGGGTTAGTGTCCAGTTGCACTGAGAAGGGTAGAAATGAACTTATAGAATGAGAAATAAAAGGTTATATTCAAAAGCAACATGGGCCTTGTGGGTTGCCAGTTTGACATTCCTTACTTTAAGAAACAGTTCAAGATTTGGGAGGAAACTTATTGGATGATATTAGGAGCTATTAACCTTTTGGTATAGTTGTATGAAGGTTTTTAATATTTTCATTATTTGTTGATTAAAAATAAATACTGAAATATGAAAGTAAAATGACACAATTACATGAGATTTGCTCTAGAAAGACTTTCCAAAACTGCAAGGGCTGATTGGCAAAATGTTGATGGTTGAAAAAAGCTACATGATCTATCTAGGCTCACAATACTAGGCTTTCCGCTTTCGTGTGTTTATGGGTATTTTCATGATAACAAGAAAGGCTACGAGACAGCAAAATGGCTCAATGGATAAAGGCACTTGCCACAAGCCTGAAATCTGGATTTGATCCAAGGGGACCCACATTGTGGAAGAGGAGAACCAACTCCTGCAAGTTGTCATGTGACCTTCACACTTGTACACACACACACACACACACAATTAAAATGTAGAATTTTACAAGACCATATGGGAGTCCATAGAACCATCAAGGAAACTGAAGAGTTTGAAGAGTTAGTGCTCAGGGCTTTGAGGTGCCACTGATGTCCCTGCAGGGTTAACTCTGGCTAGACCTGTGACCCCAGCAGGCACTGAGGCTGGAACCTGACAAGGTTAGGAGTCACTTCTTTGGAGGAGTAACTTTCTGCTTCTCTGTGTTCCAAACTCCCATTTCAAAGCCCTGCATGGGGCTTCTGACTAGCAGAGCTTTATTTGGTCTTAGGCCACCTGACTTAGCTACAAGGAGATCCATTATTATTCTGCTGTTCTTTGCCTCTGCCCTGTGATGTCATACGAGCCAAGATGCTCTCCAGTTACCAGTGTGATACAGAAGCTGAGCAACTGAAAAGCAAGCCGGGTTTCTGTAACTGGCATAATTGCTTCTGAATAAGCTGAAGGATGGCACAACAAGATTTGAATCTGATCTTTCCTTTCTGACTATAGTAAAGCAATATTAAAATTCTAGCGACTTTTTAAAGTAAGATCTGATGTGGCAGCAGGGAGCTGGAATTAGGACATAAAAGCAAACTCCTCAGTCAGGGCTGAAAGATATCCTACCATTTAATGATGGACTGTACCTCTCAGAACATGTTTATATACATGAAAATATCTTTGCCATCGTTATCTCTGTTTCAGTGGTAGGAGAAGAATTAACACCAGAAATACTCAGTTTTCACTACAGGCAATTATTTTAGCTTGTTCCCTCCACCTACTTTAACAAGTTATTTAATACTCCTGAAAATTAGTAAGAAAGAAATTTGGAAATGGGTATTTGGGTAACACAATGATGGGCAAACATGAATTAGCATAAAGCAAAATGATGTGTGTGAGGGTACAGTAATTATCACTATAAAGGTAAATGGGCTTGTCATAACTGAAGTCCTATTTTTTTAAAGGCTTATTTACCTATTATGTATACAGTGTCCTGTCTGCATGCTTGCATTCCAGAAGAGGGCACCAGATCTCATTACAGGTGGTTGTGAGCCACCATATGGATGTTGGGAATTGAACCCCAGTCCTCCAGAAGAGGAGCCAATGCTCTTAATCTCTGAGCCCTCTCTCCAGTCCCAGAAGTCCTATTATTAGATACTAAGGCCTTAAAACATGCTTTCATATATGTGAAACTAAAAGTAGATTAGGGAATTGTCAAAAAACTAGAATTCTACAGGATGGTTCTTTTCATATATTTGTTCATAATTTCCCTTTCTTAGAATTCCATCCCCTTCTCAGCCACTGTTGCTCTGATAAAACTCATAGATGTTCTCCTGGTTGTAAATCAGTAAAACATTTTAAAGTCAAGAATTACTAGTAAATATCAAATACAATTTTCAATAATCTAAATACTCAAGAACTATAAAACCATATATGAAGAATATGGAAAATATTAATATCTCCCTCTTCTCCCTACCCCACCCCTCTCTCTTTTCTTTCTCTCTCTTCTTAGACTTCTAAAATGTACTTCAAATGATAATAGCACAATGTGCCCATCATTGGAGATTTTGTTATACAATGACAGCTCTAAACGCTTACATTTTTTCAATTGCCAGGAGTACAGACAGATGCTCCCAATGCTGTGGTCATAGGCCTGGCACCGGAACATTTCCATTACCAGCTTCTGAATCAAGCATTTCGGTAAGCTAGCCACTTCTTCCCTTCAGATTTTAGCACATAATGTTTTGTGTTTTTATTTCTGACTGCCTAGATTGCACACAAGGACAAACATTTTCAAAGTAACTTTAATCTCAGCATTAAATAATACTATTTTGGTTTTGGTTTTGTTTTTATTCATTCATTCATTGGTTTGTTTGAGACAGGGTTTCTCTATGTAGCTCTGCCCAGGCTGTCTTAGAACTTACAGAGATGCACCTGCTTCTGTCTTCCTAATGCTGGAACTAAAGGCGTCCACCACTATGCCCAGCTTTGTTTTTAATTTTTTAAATTACATTTATCTGTATGTATGTGTGTGTGCACATGCATTCATGTTCACTCACACATCTGTCATAGCATGGAGGTCAGAGGACAGCCTTGAGAAGTTGGTTCTTTCCTTTCATCAGATTTAAGTCATTAGGCTTGATGCAGGAACCTTTATCTTTTCATCTCATTTTGTTTGGTTTTTTAGTCATGTGGATGTTAATATGTGATGATCATTTTTTTCATCTTATTTATAGAATCAATTTTCTAGAGCAGGAATTCATAATAAAATTGCAACTGGAAAGGAAGTAGGTTTTTTTGTGTGTGTGTGTGGCTGCTATCGTTATGTTATTACTGTTAGCATTTTCCATCAGCAATGCTGGTCAGCATCAACCAGCTGGAAACATCAGCTAACAGTGAGTGCTAATGAAGGACTGGTCTGGAACAGTGATTGTAGTGTAAAGATGGAGATTCAAGTAGTCTCCACATAACTTGCTAAATCAGTGGGCGGGTGAGGGGCTGAAGAAGCATACATAAATAACAATAAATCAATTTATAATAAATAAATAAAAATAAATCCAGAAGAAGGCCAGATTTGAGCCTCTGCAGGTAGATGGGAGCTCTGCTCAAGCTTTGGTGAGGAGTGGGTGGAAACATTTGACTTGAGACAGCCAGATGGAGATCCTCCCCCATGTTTGCAGACACAGTACCCTGATGCAGTAGATCCAGCATGTCTGTTCAGCCTACACCAGCTCCTGCAGCTTCTTCCAAAGGGAAAGCTATGGACTTGTTGGATAGAATTTACTTACAAATCTGATCTGAAGAGAGATTGTGATTTTTTTTTTCCTTATAGTTTTCATTTTCTCATTGTGTTTTTTATTTCTTGTCAAACAACTATACAGTGTAATTTGCCTTTGTGCTTATTTTGTATCTCAGGCAAGTGAGCAGTTTGGAATATTACAGAAGGATATATTGAGTTAATTTACGAAAACAATGTCGGTGGGTCAGCAGAGGACTAGGATGGTTAGAGTGTTTACCTGCCGTGCAGAGTCCTTAGCTCAACCCCAGTGCCATATAAGCTGGGAGGCAGAGGGTCCGAAGTTCAGCCATCCTCGGCTACATAAAGTTCAAAGTTAGCCTGAAAAACAGCAACCAAAAATAACCGACCAAACAAAAGAAGGTTTAAAAAAAAATGGCCTGGTATATGTCTAGTATTTTAAGCAAAAGAACACCTTTTTTTTTTCCTACCAGTATAAAGACATATAATAAGAGTCACCCTAACACATACTTGATGTAGAATTCACCTATTGATGTGCATGCCTATAAGAAACTTTAAATGCAGAAGCAGGTTTACATGTTTAGCCACATTGTTTGCTGTCAGTTTTGGGAAATGGCCATCCTTATGTAAAATCTGAATGGGCAGAAATTGCAATTTGAGGGCAGGTGATTTTTTGCTCTGCACTTGGTCATTGTGAATCCTTGGTTAGTGGGTTAATCCTTGCAAAACACCATTGTTTATAGGTCTTGTAGGCCTTGTGATGCTCAAGCCTGTATTTAAAATTCATCTAGTAATTGCCAAATGGCTTGAGAATATATTTCACATTATATGGCATTAAAACAGCTTCTGCTTCACATACTGTAATTGTCCTGCTTTAGTTTCTTGTGCAATTGTCTGCCCTCCAACTGTATCAGAGTTGATTATTTGACATAGAAGCCCTGCATTGTTCCTTACATCGTTACCTATTCCTCTAGCCACAGATTTCAAAAAGAAACTATTGATTGGTTTTAGCTGGTAATTTGGGAAGGACATATTTAATAGGAAGTTGGGAGGTCTCTTTTAAATGAATACTAGACTCGGTAATAAACATGTATGTTGACATAATACTGGCTCTGTAATTGCTCGGATGCTGTCTAATTAGTACACTTTCCTAACCATATTGATTTTTTGAAACACCACATTTTAAAGCATTACAGTGTGCTTCTAGGTCAACTCTAATTTCACAAATGCACTTAACAGCTGGATGGAGAGTTAGCAAAGACCCTAGGTCTTGGCCTTGTTTGCATATTGATGTTCCCACAGAGACTGTGCCTTCCAACCAGTGACTGCAGCTGTTTGGATTATATGTGGCAAATATAGGCATTGCAAATGAACCACCAATTAAATTACTATTCACGTTGATAATGAGAATAAATGTTGGATGTTAAAGCCCATTGCATAACTGCCTTCACAGGCATTATGCATCAAATTTCATATTATACTGCTTCATCCCTATTATATTTTTAATGAACTGGCCTCTCTAAGATGCATAGCACATACATACATCTGTCTCACCTGCCTGAGTGAAATTGCAAATGATTTTAAAGAATTGATTTGGGGAAAGGATGTAAACCAGCTGTGTAAAAAAAAAAAAAAAAAAAGTATGACTGGATTTATTTGTCTAAAACATTCAAATCCTAAAACTGATAACTTCTTTCCTCTTTCCTTAATGCACACTCACTACAGGAATAATTAATGTTCCTGTGCCTGCCTACCAGCTATTTTAGGAAGTAGAAATTACCAGTACATTTAATACCTCCTACAAACGGCACCCCTCCCAGTGCCTTGGTAATCACTGTGCTAGGACCATGAGTATACTGCTCTGGTTCTCATGCATTTCTTGGTCTTTGTCACGTATGTAATTATCCTAACTGGTAGGAAGAATTAATTTTTTATCTTTCATAATACGTGTTTACCAATTAGTTTTCTTTACCAGAACTATTTTATGATTCATCAATATGGACATAGTTATATTTTTAATTTCACATCAGTATTACTTAATTATAGAAAAGTTTGTTTACCTTATGATCATAACTAGAAGTCCAGTGTTTGAGACTTTAATGGACCAATTGGAAGGAAGACCACATAGGTCAATAGATAAATTAATAATCTAGTCTGAGCCTCATACTAATAAGATTAAAAGATAATAGTGAGAATAGCATGTTTTCATTATAGAAAATTATAAATGCACAAAAAAGAGTAACCTGAAAATTATCTGCTTTTGCCACCTAAAGAGAAAGATAATTAGCAGATAACTAGTTTATTTATTGGTTTCTGTGTACATACAAATGTACAGTAGAATGTCATGGTGCACAAAGATTCAGGGCATTACAACTTCACACTCAGGCATGTAAGGGATGCTTGTCTGAGAGATGGCTCTGCTTATGACCTCTCTCCTGTCTGAGCACTCTCACAGGCTTGGAGCTGTGCAGATTTGGGTATTTTTTGGATTAAGGGATCTTTAGTCCTTTTAATTAACAATTGGGGGTGGGCTAGAGAGATAGTTCAGCCATTAAGAGCACTGGTGATCCTTCCAGAGGAAGATCCAAATGTTGGGTCTCTCACATGTACACGGGTAAAATATTCATACATATAAGTAATTTTAATTCTTTTTTATAGTTCCATACATTTATATAAATACATTTAGTCATTTTCACCTCCCATTGTGTTTTCTCATCTTCCTCCCTCTCCCACTGAACCCTTCTTCCCAACATGGTGGGGAGGAAGTTCTTACAGTTGTTGGATAGAAGAGTGCTGCTTGCTTAGGAGCAACAAAATTCAGGGCTAAGTGTTCCAATGTATTTAATGATGTTTCAGAAGAAGACAGCAGAGGAGACAAGGAAGATGCAGGAGTCATTTCAGAGTACCAGGCAGTGTGGTACCAACGTCAAGTTAGAAATTTTTTGTGGGGCTCTTCTGTTTTTGAAATGGCTGTGTACTATGCAGTCCTAATTAAAGTCCAACGGGGTCCGTGACAAGGCTGAGTGAATAAAGGCGCTTGCTGCTCAGTGACCTGAGGGGCAGCTCTGGAACCCAGAGTGGAAGGAGAGAACCTACTCCTACAAGTCCAAACAATAAGATATGAGGAATGTAGAGAGTGCAACCCAGAAGGTTTTAGGCACCTGAACTGTGTTCACAACAAAAAGCAAAGCACCCCAGTGGGCAGTGCTGTTCCTCCCGCGGTAACCCCTGTTCTGCTTTCTGTCACTAAGGCTATGATGGTCTTCATGGGAGTAAAGTCACTCTTTGTTCTGTGCTTTGCTTACATGTTGGCAGTTGGCAGAGCTCTGCTCTGGGCTTTGCCCGTTCCTGCACTGTGTATAGTGGACATACTGCATGAGCTTCCATGCCTCCCTATCTGCAGCTCCTGGGCACTTGCTGTAAGTTCTTCTGCGTGTCTCAGGGGACGCATACATTTGTTCTCTTGGGTACATACTTAGGAGTGAAGTTGCCAGATAATGGAGTAGGTAATAGTTTAGTTTAGTCAATATTGCCAGTTTCCCCGGTGCCAGCACCAAGTCATCATTGCCACTAGCTCCACCTACTCCACACTCTCACCATCTGTGGACCATCTGTGGAACTGTGACTGTTCAATGTGGTATACACAGTGGCTTCTTAATTTCTCTGACGAATAATGTTAGAAACTTTTCATTTGTTATTGTGGATCAGCCTCTTTTATGATGTGCCTATTCACATCTTTTGCTATTTCTGGCTGAGTTACTTTTTATATTGATGTGTAATTGGTATTTCATTTATTTATTTATTATTTTGTTTTTCAAGACAGGGTTTCTCTGTTGTAACAGAGAAACAGTCTGTTCTGAAACTCAATTTGTAGACCAGGCTGGCTTGAACTCACAGATGCCGCAGATCTGTGGTACAGAGGCATGCACCAGTACCTGGCTTGTAGTCAGTCTTTATGTGCTGTATATTCTAGTGTTAGTTTCTATAAGGGCACTGCAGATATTTCAGCCTGGACTAGATTTGCCTTTGTGCTCTCCTATTAATAAGAGAGCACAAAGATCTGAATTTTGATGGGGTCTAATTTGTCACTATTTTCTTCTGTTCTGCTTAATAAATTTTTGTATCCCAAGGACATGGCGATAACTGTGTTTTCTTTTATAAGCTGTTATTTGCCTTTAACAATTAGTTATGGGATCTTCTTGAGTCTCTATGACTTGTGTGAAGTAAGAATGAGTGACTGCGAGAGGCTAGCCCAGCCTGGCATTGAATGTGTGATCTCCTGCTTCAGCTCCCAAGAGTTGGGTGAAGGGTGTGCATTTCCACGCCCAGTGAAGAAGTCATTGCTTATACATATTCACTTGTTCACTCAGTGTTATTACAGAGACCTGCTCTTTCTGTACCAAATTACTTGACATGAACCGAGCGGCCTTGTGTATTGCCTGTTTCTAGATCCTCCGTCTCTACACTGCTGTTTGCTACACCACGATTGTCGTGGCTGTGCTTTATCCATTGCTCCGTCATAAAAATTTTAGAATCAAATATACGGTTTTGCATCTAAATGATAATACATCTTACTGCCTGTGAAAATAAAGTGTATTTTCATTTATTTGGAGTTTTGTTCAGAACCATTTTGTGAGAGGTACAACAGTGAGGAGTAAAGCCCAAAGGACATTTTGGAGATTATGTCCAGTGAGGAAGACAAACAAAGCACAGATGAGTAGAACTACTCTGACAAGTGAAGAAGGAGTCCATTTACTCACAGGATTGGGAATGTTCTCTTCTCTGCCTAACACTTAAGCTCAGAACTGTCAAATGGGCAGGAGAAAGCTTCATGGACAGGAGTTTTCCTAGGGAATGGGAGCAGACAGTGAACACTGTCCACGGTTGGAAGGGTGGCTGGAGATGCCCTAGGCAGAGTGGGGAAAGAGCAGCTGTGTGACCTGCATTCCTGTCACCTGCAGTGAGGACCGTGACCAGAGCCCACTGCTGCCTGTTCACTGGGTTGGATTGCCAGGGCAAGAGCAGTATGGCGATCTGTTGGAAGGCTGCTGTCTAGTTCAGGTGAAAGGCGTGTTTTGAGATACTTTTTGTTTTGAAAGAAGTTAGTGGATCAGAACATGAAGATGGTGGAGAGAGTGGGAAATCCAGGTAAACCTGGGTTCCAGACTTGAGTCACTGGGTGAGGAAGAAAAGAACAGGCAAGGAGGTTTTGAGGGCCTAGGGTAAGGGAGATTAGCTTATTAGAAGTTTAAAGTGTCTGATGGAGACTCAGCCTGTAGCCCATCTACAGTGACAGTGCTGTCAGACTGATCCTGGCTGGCCTTAGAGAGCAAAGCCACTTGAAAAGATGGTGTAGTATATCTAAGAGAGTTCCAGGTTCTGACTCTGCTTCTGGAACTCTGTGAAACAGGCAAATTGGACTTCATGTGTGGGAGGGTCCCTTCAACATACTCTGCAGCTGTGAGTGGGCAGATCTGCTTCTGGGCAGCTGTCTCTTGCTGCCTTGGGTTTTCTGTGTGGCTCTGTTCCCCTGCTAGGGTTTCTTCAGTTCTCTTTGCCAGCCTGAAATTTACAGGCAGAGGCTTTGGCATCAGACCTTTTTGTCTTTTCCCTCCATTTCTTGGGCCACAATAGGCCTATAGTTACAGCTTTAAGTTTCCTGTCAACATGTTATTTCTAGTAACAGAAGTAGAAAGCCACCCACCGTTGCCCACTTAGTAGTGGCAGGAGCACTCAAGGTAGAGAAGGAGTTGCTTTTTAATACATTTATCATTTTCCTTGACACAACATTTTACTATGTGGTCCAGGCTGGCCTCGAACTTCCTTCCTCTGCCTCCACAGAGGGAAAATACAGGTGTGTGCTACCATGCCTGGCTCTATTTTCATATTTTCTAAAAAATAAACCACAAAAGACCTTTAAGTCTGTGCCTAGAAAACATCTACTTAAATGTGCTTCAACCTTTCCAAGTTCAAGTGAAGCTCATACTGAATAGTGACAAGAGCTGCTAGAGAGCCAGCTCAGCTTAAAGAAATGTAGAGGAACCCACAGGTTCAGCCCTTCAAGGGAAGACTCGAAATTAAGTACACACATCAATCAAGATGGTAATTCTCATCCCCAGTTAATATATAATAAAATATTAACCAGACTAAAGCAAATGACTTTTTAGTTTAGCTATATACGTGGAAAGCAATTTTGAGGTCTACTGCATAAAGAATTTCAGTTCCGTGGTGGAGAAGCAAATAAATGGGATTGGGAGGCGGGGCTAGTTGAGTCATCCTGTGGTGCCCTGAGCCCCTGCCATCACTGGGTCCTTTAAGACCAGCAGAGGGTTTTGCAGGCTCTGTCTTGTGCTGTGAGCAGTTTGTAGTAACTAACAGTAAACCTCTGTAATAGTCCGGCATTGGTTTTTACTTAATAAAATATTTAATCATAAATGTCTGAATTCTGCATCTCCCACAGGAAGTTATTTCTGTGCCCACTGACAAGAATAATTTAGCAGTTTCATAGCTGAGCGCTTAATTACTCATAATTGTGAGAGATAAGATGTGATGAATTCTTCCTCCGTGGACATACTAAATATTTTAACTAAGTAGATGACTTAAAGTAAATTAAGCTAGTGAGGTCATTTATTTCATGGTTAAAATCAGATTAAGTAATAATATCATATCTCAGTTCCATTAGACAGCAATCCAAGCCTGACTACCTTGATTTGACTAAAGCTGCTTTGCTGGAATAGGTAGCAGGTTTGAGGGGTGTGTATTAAGTTTGTGGAGATTTGCAGTGTTTTTTTTGCCAGAGTCACTAAAGCTCACTAGTTATAGAGCTTGTTTGGGGCACTCCTGGGAAGTCTTGACACCTTTTGTTCTGTAACAGGATGTGATTTGTCCTGTGTTAGACGTGGAGGTAGACTGTCCTCTCAGCCTTGTTAGTGAGTGCTTCCAGATGGTGACCTGAGTCCAGTTGAGAGCAGTCAGAGGCTGTATGAAGAGGTGAAACTACAAGGAGCAACCACAAGATTCTCTGTTAAATTTCTAAAGTAAGAAGAAACTTGTTTAAATAGAGGAGACGGAATTGCAAGTCCTTGCCGTGTGCTTCTTCAGCTCCTCCATCACGGCAGCAACAACCCTGTGGTGTCTTCAGAGGCTCCTGAGCCTCCTGCTTCCCATTAGGGAAGGAGAAACAACTCTTCTCATTAAGTTAAGCTTTTTCCCTCAGTGCCTTATTTAGCTTTAGTCTCTTAATTCTCTGTCCCTGGTGATTTGGGGAAAGTGTGTAAAATCACTAAAGGTAAAAGGTTGAAGCAATCCTAAATTTAATCTATCACCTTTCTTTAGTGTATCTGTGTGTGATTCCCAGCAGTTCTTTGTGAATCATTGGAAGACATCGAATCATTAAAAGTTAATAAGAAACTATTTGTTTCTGTGAATGTAAATAAAACCACTTTGTAAGTCTGACATTTTTTCCCACTCAAAAGATTTGCTTTTAGCCTATTTCCATTTCCTCCATCTCCCTAGGTTAGTCCTGGACGGAGCCCCTCTGATAGCTATCCACAAGGCCAGGTATTACAAGAGAAAAGATGGCTTAGCCCTGGGGCCAGGACCATTTGTGACTGCCTTAGAGTACGCCGCAGACACCAAAGCCATAGTAGTGGGGAAACCAGAGAAGACATTCTTTCTGGAAGCGCTGAGGGACACTGGCTGTGCACCAGAGGAGGCCGTCATGATAGGAGATGTAAGTAGAAGAGCCAAAGAGATGTCATGTCCCGAGTTGTCTGTCTCTGCTTCCTGTAGCAGCTTTCATCTAGATGTTCAGTGGTATGCTTGTCAAAATAGAGATGTTGTGTCTAACTTATCTCCATAGCAGCTGAATATGTATATGAAAAATCATGTATACTCCAGTCTGCTAAATGCTATATGTATTCTGCTAAATGAATGTAGCTTATGCAGAAAACAACCTGTACCAAAAGAATTCTCCCATTGTTGTCTTTTTAGCATATACTTATGGAGTTACCCAATTGATGAATCAATCCATTAGCAAGGGATACTGACCACATTGGCTCTCTGAGTAGTGGGGCAGAGCCTGAAATAAGTAGAAGCCCTCAATTACTTTTGTCTTAAAAAACTGAGCCAGTTTTTACTATGTGTGCTGTGTATGGTAAGATGGTATGAAGGATTTATTGTGGCTCTAAATGACAGCACTCCATGCTGGAGGTGACCACTAAGACTGGTCCAATCCTTATTTTACACATTAGGAAACTGAATCCTAGAGAGGTGAGTCTCCTTAGGGTTTGAACTCCCTCCTAGTTTCTTAGTCCCTGATGGTGAAAGTGTCACAGACCTTCTGTCACCTTCTACTTCTGTACTCATCCACTAAAGTTAACCGAATGGTCATTGAACTGGATTGTAGTTTGAGAAACTGTTTTTGACCCACCTTTTTCTCTTGCCCAGACAAATGTGTGTGGCAAGTTATTATCTGGGGCTGACAGGCAGGAAGGGTGGAGGGAGAAGTATGCAGCAGTGCACACAGCCGCTTGTGGTTCCCACTCCCCAGGAGAGAGGCAGCTTCCTCCTCTTTTTCCGCCACCCTCATTTCTTCAACAGAAAAAAATGAACTGTGTTAGACTTTAAAATTAACTTTGGTGGGCTTTAAAGGAAGATTTTGGGATTTGGGGAAATCATTTCCATGAATCATTGTTGAACCTTTTCTTAGAAAGGCATTGTCTTTAGGCATGATCTAAAGGAATGTGCTTTCAAACATGGTTGGCAAGGTTTATTGATTGTCTTGATGCTTTTTCCAGGCTTTGAATGTTTAGTTACTCCACACCCATTGTCAGAATCAACCAAGTATATATTGGCTAGGTTTCTGGTGTGGGGGAAATTTTTAAGATAGAATTTCACCGTGTTGTCCAGCTAGCCTCAAACCTCTGAGCTCAATCAATTTTTGTGTCTCAGCTTACTGAGTACTGGATCTATAGGTATGTGCCACCATACCCAGCTCCACCATCTCTATCTTGAGTAGGAATTGGCCCAAGGAGCTCCCTCCAGATGACTCTGATTCCCAACTGTGAAATGAATGCATACAGTCTGCTTATGTATACTACTTCATTTGACCCTGCCTGGTTGGATGGACTTTAAAGACACTGACCACATAAAAGTTATTTTGTGAATCTAGTTCAGTGACTGTGTAAACCTTGATAATTTACCTCTCAAGGATGTGGTTTCTCCTGTTCTCCTTTAAGAAGACAGACATGCATATGAAAAGCATGGAGACTCATCACTGTTCTGTACAGTTTCTGGGTTCCTGCTCAAATGTATACCTTCTGTCCTGATGATACTCTCCAGAATAGCTTCCTTCCCAAGAATGTTTATACAGAGGTTCTTAAGTCTTTATACATATCCTATGCTTGCATTTTAAGAAAGAAGAAAAGCAGGGTTTGATGGTTTGAATAGGTATGGCCCCATAGACTTATTTGTTTGAATGCTTGGCCATAGTAAGTGGCACTATTAGGAGTTGTAGCTTTGGTGGAGGATGTGTGTCACTCTGAAGACAGGCTTTGAGGTCTCATATATGCTCAAGCCACATCCAGTGGGACAGTTGCTTCTGCTGCCTTCAGATCAAGATGTAGAACTCTCAGGTACCTCTCCAGCACCATGTCTGTCTGCATGCTGCCATGCTTCCTGCCTTCATGATA
The DNA here is from genome assembly GCA_033318265.1 of Phyllotis vaccarum. Classification (NCBI taxonomy): domain Eukaryota; kingdom Metazoa; phylum Chordata; class Mammalia; order Rodentia; family Cricetidae; genus Phyllotis; species Phyllotis vaccarum. The sequence goes on along the minus strand of JARWLC010000009.1, from coordinate 12,375,700 downwards.
ATGAACTAAACCTCTGAACCTGTAAGTCATCCCCAATTAAATGTTTTCCTTTGTAAGAGTTGTTGTGGTCATGGTGTCTCTTCACAGCAATAGAAACCTTTACCACGACTCGGAATTTTAGGTGGCCAGTGCAGCCCAGTCAGTCATTGGTGGAGTTTGTTGGTAAGCTGAGTGAATACTCTGGACTAAATGTCTTTATATTTTTCCAGGATTGCAGGGATGATGTTGGTGGGGCTCAGAATACTGGCATGCTGGGCATCTTAGTCAAAACCGGTATGTATCTCCTATATGTGCCTTTTTAAACACAAGGATAGAGTGGGGCATGGGGGTAAGCCTTTAACCCCAGTACTTTAGAGGATTACTATGAGTTTAGGGCCAGACTGGACTACATAGCAAGTTCCAGGCCAGTCAGGAAAGCCTTCTCCCTGGAACCCAGGATATTAGAGGTCACAGTGCTAGAACAGCCTTGGCAGAAGGGTCAGAGCTCTGTGGCACTTTAGTGCTCTTTCTGCCGTGAAGCTAAAAGGAGATGAGTTTAGGATTCCAGGGAACAAGCAGCAAGGGATAAAGGCAGAGCAGGCTAAAGGAATTGGATACTTACACAGAGAACCACTCACAGTTTTGTAGGATTTCCTAGAAATGTGATTCACATCAGAGTTTGCAGGAGGCCCAGGTCATGGTGCTCTGAAAAGAACTGTATTGTGTGGCTGGACAATGAGGAAGTTGATCTCTAGCAAAAGGCCTTCTAGACCCTTTTAAAAGTCTTTGCAGAAAACATTTTTCTTGTCTCTTTACTTGTTCTGTTTTGGTGATCAGAAGTTGAGGGGCCTGGAAATACAGCTCAGTGGGAGAATGCTTGTCTGCACAAGATCCTCCCTGGGTTTGAATTATAGCACCATAGAAAACAAGAGCTTACAATTATTTCCACTGGAATTAGTTTCCTTTACACTGTCTCTCAACTTTAGGAAAAAGGAAATGCCTTCTTTGGCAGGTTCAGCTAATCCAGTCTTTTGCTAGCGATACCGTGGTTAATTGCCCTGTGCTCAGGCTCAGCTCTGTGCTGACTAGCTGTATGAGCTGGAACAAGCAAGAATGAGAACATGAAGTCCCTGCGAAGTTATTACAGGAAAGTGACCACAAAAGTGGGCCTCTTAAGAGCTACTTTATCAACAAAAACCCAAATGTAGGTGCTTGGGAATGTCAGTTCAGTAAGAAAGAGCAGAGAAGGCGCTGAGTGAAGTATGAAACTGCTTGAGCTCTTGTGGGGCTGTTTGGAGCCTTGCAAACAGTAAATACCATCACTTGGGAGTTACACAGCATCTCTTCATATCTCCATCATCTCCTACTCAGGAGCATTACAACCCTATGATGTAAGCAACACAGAAGCAGGGGAGAAGCAAGAAGACAGCCCCATCCATCCTTCCTTTGTCTCATTTTCACTTTCCTGCCTTTGAAGGAACCCTAGGATAACTATTTTGTTTCTGGCGCTAAGTCCATGAATGTCTCCTTTTTAAAGCTCAGACAACTAAGTATTTATACCAACCACTAAAACTGGATCTGTACAGTACTGGGACTGCCCCGTCTGCCTTGGCTGATTTCCACCTGCTCTGCTTTATCTAGCCCTTGACTGTCAGAGGGGGAGTGGCACTTGCCTGTGGCCTGGGTGGCTACGGTGAATTTTTCTCTGTCTCCTTTTCTATGACCTCTATTCCCCAGCTTTATCATGGACTGTTTCCTCTTTGGACTGATGTGTTATGTGCCCACTGTCAGCAGCCGATCAGCCACATCAAGTTAGTCTTAAAGAAGCCAGCATCTGAAACATGTAATCAGTAAAGCAACTATGGCCCTCAGAATAGGCCATCTGTACTGCTGATCTTAGAAAAACTAAAAGGAAGCCCATGATTCTAAACCACAAGAAGATGGCTTTCAGTACAGTGCAGTGAACAAACACTTAACTGTCCTGGAATTTAAGATTACTCTCAACATCTAAATTCATATTCAGTAAGGAATGCTGTTTGTGGACTGTCTTGAGCAATTTTGCTTCTTAGTGGTAGCATATGGTCAGTGGTCAGTTTTGTATGTCCAGCTGTTGGTTCTGTGTAGCATGTGAAATTCTGATCTAGAGAACAGTGAGATGACTCTTTATCTTATAGCATCAATGTAGCATCTTTACATTTTCTCTGCTTGCCCTTTATTGACCAGGAAGGCACTGGCTACTGTTGGGAAGTGAGCAGATGTGCACCCTGCTCCATTCATTCAGGCATTATTGAGCACCTGCTTTATGCCAGACACGATGATGTGGGCAACAACTAGACATACACCCTAGCCACTGTGTCACTAGAGCCTTCAGAACCCCACTTACTAACTGGTCTAGTAAAAGCATTCCAGAATCCCATGGCCACTGGATCTAGAGAGTAGGTAGTATAGTGGCAGTCAGTCATTTGCATGCCAAATAGAAACTGCGCTCTTAGCAGGAGTTAGCTTAAGAGTTAAGCAGCAGAGCACGCTATGTGAGTGAGCACCTTGAAGATGTGAGGGTGAGTGAGGTATGTTAGCCATCTTTAAACCGTTGGTGTTGATCCCCTCCCTGGAAGAACTCCAGGACTGAAAGAGGGAGCTGCAGAACGCAAGTGGTCTGTTCTGTGACGGAAGATACGTTCAGGCAGAGAGACCCAGATAAAGCTCAAGAGTAGAGTTCATAGAAATGGAGACAGAAAGCAAAATGCATCAGAGCCATGCAGGCCACAGGCAAGGGCCGCTCTCCCTCTTCCTGAGGGCAGAGCCTACCTACCTTATTTTCCTCTCCTCTTCTCCCTGTCCATTTCTTAAAGACATATGTAGGGATGCCCGCCATGTGGCCATCATGATGTTAGATGGGACCTTGCTACCTCCCTTACATATGGAAACCGCCCCCCAGGACCCCTCTTTGGACTGATCTGTTGTATGCCACGCCCATGAATTTCAGAGTTACAAGTTAGTCAGCAAGCCTGCACTTGGCACCTGGTTTATATCTAGTCTCCTATTTTAAAAAGCATTGATTTAAATCACAGCCCATCTGTAGAACTGAAGGTCGGGGAGAAAATGGTTTGAAGGAAACGTGAACTCTGAGGTGACCTCATACCTACAACTATCCATTGTGAAAGATCAGAGGACCAAAGTGATAAATGTGACGGTTCTGTGGATTGCCCCCTTGCCTCCTAAAGCCTAGGCGGCAGTGCTTTTCGGGGAGGCTGAGAATTGTAGGGTACTCCTGGGTGTGCTGAACTTGGCATTCTAGCTGTAGCTTTTCTTCACTGGCTTTGCCTTCATTTCAGGGAAATACCGAACTGCAGATGAGGAAAAAATTAATCCACCTCCCTACCTAACTTGTGAGAACTTCCCTCATGCTGTGGACCACATTCTACAGCATCTCCTATGAACCCACATATGAGGTGAGGCAGCTTGATCCACAGCTCCCATTGTCTAGACTGGATGCATCTCCTTCTCAGGCAGTGGCCTCAGTAGACAGCGCCATCCAGTGCTGATCCTGTTGAATCTTCATTGTTCATTAAGTAGAAAGGGGTATTGAATTGCAGCCATCCCTACGCATTGCTAATCTCTTTTGTTTTGTTTTTAAAAGAAGAGATGTGAAGAAAGGGAGAGCTGAAATTTTTGTGCCATTCCTATTAAATTGCTCATCGGGTCCATTGGGCTGGGAGAGGATCCTGGGGGAGTAGAGTAGGATTAGAAGTTCTCACTTGTCTTTGCTGGAAATGAGAGGGCTTGTCTGTGAGTACAGCTTAATCACACAGGGATGAACCCAAGGTTCATGAGGCTGTCACTGAGATGTGGAGGTCAACTGTCACACAGCAGATGAGCCAAGGAGAAGAGGAGCGTCAAGACAGAAGCAGCATGGAGGTCCTTCTGCTGAGATCCAGTGAAGTTGCTGTAACAGATGTGGAAAGCCAAATCTCCCACTGTATTCCCAGCACAGATGACTTCTTTTTCTCTTCATTAGCCAGAGATGACTAATTTAAATTTAGAACCCAAATTTAATTTAAAATAATATTTCCATTAATAACCTATTCATTGCAGATACCTATTATACTGTGTAACAGTTGTTTTGGAAATTTTATGTAAAATTAAAACTATCAGTATTTTACAGATGTTTTAATTAGACATTGTTATTAACAGGAACAGTGCAGAAACTAAAATCAAGCCTTTAATGTCTTATAGACCGTGCATTTTTGAAGTTAGTGTCCACTGGGGACCTATTAACTGTACATTTGCAAGATTTCATTATTTTTGCCTCTGACACTGTGGGAGAAATCTTTTAGGAACTATTGGGACAGATTCAAGCTTTTATGTACTCCTTACTACCAGTTATGAAATGAGATCTCGTCTCGTCTGGATTATTCTTCTCATGTTAAGCCCACCCAAATGAAGGAGACTAAGTAGGTAATGATTTTCCTGGAGCATTTGCATGCTGTGCTAATCCGAGGCCATGGCAATTGTTTTACGGGGCTCTTGGGCATTGAATTATTAGAATGTAATTGTGCATCATTGCAGTGCTCACCTTATTGAGGCACACGCTAATGTTAATGAGCTTCAGGCTTTGATGCTTGTTTAGAGATCAACTCTGTCTTTGATGGAAGGGAGCTAAGCTAAATAAATGTACTTTAGTAAGTGCTTCTTTCTTGGATTGCAAATGCCAACTTAGTGCTTTCACACTCAAGTGCAGAGGACATTGTGACATGGTTACCACCCCCAGTGAGGAGGAAGCGTGGAGTGGCTGGGGTACAGCTTCCGGTGCCTGGCAAGCGCAAGCCCTCTCTCTGACTGTTGTTACCTTGGCCCTCACCACACAGTATTGCTGTGAGCATCAAATGTGGGAACCCATATTAAGTACTTAAGCTGGAAAACCTGACAGAGGCTGTCTTGCTGAGATTGAGGCTTAAGGGTCAGATATTATGCTACATAGAAGAGCTGTGTGTGGATGAAAGCTCCATCTTGAAAGCAGCACTGCCCTGGCGCCTGGGGAAAGGGCCACATCCATCTGTGGTCTGTGATTTGGTGCCAAGGACAATTGTTTCTGGCTCAGGAATTATCACATTTCCATAGCCACTGTACACTAACTGTTGTGCCAGCCCTGGTTATTGTGGGAAATAGTAGGTATAGAAGAAAGGCGTTCTAGTTAAGAATCTAAGGAGACAATACTGAAGAGCACTAGGAAGGCAGGACTCCATGTCCTCTCTAACTTCCCCACCTGCAAGATGGAGTGAGGTGTCTCAGTTCCTGCCCGGGTGGTACTTGTAACAGTGCCCTCAAGCAATCCCACACCTCCTCAGTGAACAAGACTAAGTCATTGTGGAAACTGAACCCGTGGAAATGAACTAAATATCACAGAAATGTAGAGCTAGGAGGCTAACTGTGGACAGAGAGAACAGTGAGCTGATGCTCTGGAGACAGGACAGAGCTAAAGCAAAGGCAGCTTATGGTGGATCAGGTGCATCATGGTCACCTCAGCCAGGCATCCAGCCTGGAGAAGCAGCTTGCTCCAGTGTCCCTGAGGACCAAAGGAATCTTAGTTTGAGGTATTTCTGTAACATATATAACACACATTAGGGCTTGTTAACTGGCCTGACTGGAGGCCCAGGAGAACAACTAAGAAGCTCATCTTTGATTTGCTGGAAACTCTTCTGTAGGTATCCCAGCCAGTTAGTCATCTTGGCCTCCTGCAGGAAATGGAACTCAGGTGTCTAAGGGGCTTCCTCCACCAGTCTTTAGTGTTTCTTGTTGCTGTGACAAAATACCTTGATAAGAGAAACTTGAAGGACGGAGGTGTTAGCTTATGGTTCGCAGTACAAGTCCTTCATGGTAGGGAACTGAAAGTGGCAGGAGCTTGAAGCAGCTGTCCACAGGACAGCCTCACCATACTACTTAGGGGCCTTTCTTCAGTTTATACAGACCCAGATCCCAGGCAGGAAACGGTACCACCCAGAGCATACAGTTCTCACCACTTCCACAAATGCCCCCTTGGCAGCCCAGAGCAATTCTAGACTCTATTGGGACAGTGTTGGCCACCACACAGGCCCTCCCATAAAGAAAGGATTATGTTGTGTTGATATGAAGGATTGGATCCATGTTGGTTTCACAGTTATAGGCCAGAAAATGGACTAAATGATACTGAGAGTAGAAACCACTAACAATAGGGCAGGAAAGGAGATGATGGTACCCTGAGTGCTGAACACAGTGGGAGAATATGAGCCAACCCAGTGGAGGCCAGCTTTCCATCACTCCTCTCACACCTCATACAGCTGTAGGTTGGGTGTAGATCTGCCTGCATGCCTGCCACACCACATCTATCAGAGTCTAGCATAATGACAAGGCACAGAACAGAAGCCACCCATAGTAGTGGCTCCACAAATGTCTCCAAGTGTGATGTCAGATGCTACCCGGAATGATAGCACCGCCACTTCACCCTAATCCAACACTTTAAAACTTGAGTACCTTGTAGTGTGGAGAAGGTAGAAACACCCTGTATTTATTATGTTCAGTTAGCTTTGGATCAGTGGTTCCAGTAACATGAAATTAAAGTCCTTAGGCACCTGTAATAAAAAATTTTTAAAACTGCATTAATCTATTTGGCCGAAAAAGCCCTCCCTGAGTAGAATGAATCCCTTTTTCATATTATAGCCATTTGTGTGGAGCCATGTTTACATTATCGTGCTTATTTGTCGTAAATTACAAAGATGTTTTTCCACATAAATTCATGAGAGTTTTACTGGCTTTTTATGGTACCAGCCATCAAGGCCTACTAGCTAGAAGCACATTTCTATCTTTAAGAGGCAGCAGTGAGGCACCAGATCAGAAATCATACACGTTGCACACGTCAGAGTGTCTTCTAGTGCTTGCTTTCATGTTGTGTACATCAGGACTGTTTCCATGACTGATGTGCCTGCGAAGCTTGTATTCATTAAATGCTTACTGTGAGTGAGGCACATGGAAGACAGCAGGCACAGCTCTGTCTCCTATGACGAGTATCTTCTCTAAAAACAAACCTAGAAATACAAGGGCCTCTGACAAAAAGCAAAAGCTGCTGAGTGTTTGGGGACAGTTCTCATACCTCCCGGTGCCCAGGTAGCTGTTGGCCTGCACTGTTTGAAACATTTCATAAAATCAGTAGGAATGAGAAAAGGACCTCAGACCATGGAGCTGTCCTCTGAGGAGCACAGAGTCCCACACAGCTGCCGAATGCAGTGGGAGCAACTGGTAAGTGATGAAGAAGCCAGCCATTGACAATGAAGCTGGACTTACTGGAGGCAAGTGTGCTCCACTAGCTAGGTAACTGAAGGGTGGGTGATACAGGATCAAGGGGTGACTAACTCTGGTTGTCAGTATTTAAAGAATGAGGTTCAGGTGCAGTCGATCAGTGTTGCTTCTAGGAAAATGAGATCTGGCAATGTTAAACCCAAATCTCCATGTTGACCTGGGCTGTCACTCCTGTGTCCTTCAGAGAGTCTCCTGCCCTCACCAGTTCACCTCCCTCCCCTTCTCTGCCTTGTACTGTGCCTAGCATATTTCACTCATGAGTTATCAATTTCTTTCCTTGATATCATAGGCATTTGAGTTGTGAACTCTGATTTATAAATTTATAACAACAAAATACCCCACATATTAGATTAAGTTAAATTTTATTTATTTCAACCACTAAGAAGTCAACTCATACAGCTTCATTTATATATGTGTGTAAAATATATGTGTACATATAATCTTTTTAAATGCATGTGTGTGTATGTATGTTCTAGAGACCAGAAAACCACCTCAGTTGTCACCCTCAGAAACACTGTCCACCTCCTTTGAGACAGGATCTCATTGGCCTGGAGCTCACCGATTAGGCTAGCCTGCCTGGCCAGTCAGCTAGGGTTTCCTCCTGTCTCTGGCACCTCCCCAACACTGGAGGTTTAAACACACACCACTAGACCTGGCATTTTTATGTCAATGTTAGGGATCAAACCCCGGTCCTTAGACAAGCAACTGAGTCATCTTCCCAACCCTCTAACCTCTAAGAATAACTGTAGGTCCCTCTAGAGCAGAGAACATCTCAAAAGAGGGGACAGAAAAAGTGTAAGAGCTCAATGACAGGGAGATGGGCTGCACAACACTCTGCGAAGAATGTCAATTTTAGAGTCATGAACTCACAGCAGCTGCAGTTACCTGTACTGAGCTGCACAAGACTAGGCCTATTGTTGGGCAGAGGAGGCAGAGGCAGGACGATCTCTGAGTTTTAGACCAGCCTGGTCTACACAGTGAGACCCAAGACAGCCAGGGCTCTGTTACACAGAGAAAGGGGGGTCTGGGCCTATCAGTCAGTCATGGATTGGGGAGGGGCTTATGGGTCTCTACCCTTCCCGGGGTAACTATATTGTTTATTGATGGATGCTCAGGAGAAGTCATTATATTCAGCTGTATGCCCACAGAGGGGCCCACCAGTTCTAATAGATAGTTCCATAACCATGGCTGTACCTTGATTAAAGTCAGTGAGTAACAGGAAAGGAAAGGGAGGGAGAGGTGATGGGAAGAGAGGGGAGGGGTGAGAGTAACCAGAATATGTTATACACATATATGAAACTCAAATAAGTTTAATAAATAGGGGGCTGGAGAGATTGTTCAGTGGTTAGAGCACTTGCAGTCTTGTAGAGGATCCTAGTGTGGTACACCACACTCATGTTGGGAAGCTCACAACTGTCTGTGACTCTAGCTATGGGTGACCCGGGAGAGCCGACACATGCCTCTGGCCTCTGTGGCATTTGTACACATGTGACAAACACCCACACAGAAACATAAAGAGCAAATACTGCAGATACTCTACAGTAAATCCATGCATTAGATGGCCTTCCTAAAACCCTCACTAAATAATAGAGAAATTATAAACTCCCAAGATGAGCCAGTGAGGATGCAAGATGAGAAGATGTAACAGTGGAAGATGCAAAATAGATGGGATGCTAACCAAGCTGACCAATAAATACAAACCAAGACAAAAAATTCCACATACATACTTTATCCTTCAGAACACTCTCAGACAGGAATCTTCAAGGCATCGGGGAGAGTGAAATACAAGGCAGGGTTGAAAAGTCAGGTGATTGAACGTAATTGATATCCACAAGCCCTGAGTAGCCATAGCAGGAGAATGAAGGTCTTCCTTTATTCTCTGGGAAACTTAACAGTTTGGGGACAGAGGTGTGGTGGCAGGACAGTGGTCACAGTGGTCAGCTAGAGTAGGATGGACTGAGAAGAGAGGTTGGGCACAAATGTGGTCCTGTGGTGACCTCTTTCCCCTAGGGCAGAGGAAGTGTGCAGAGCAGAGCTACGTGAGGTGTGTTAGAGTAGCACTTTAACCCCAACCCTCAGGGGGCACAGGCAGATGGTCTCTGAATTCTGTGAGTTCCAGGCTAGCCAGCACTGCACAATGAGGCATTATCTTGGAAGATGAAAGGGAGGGAGGCAGAGGAGACTGGTGGTGCCCGACAGGCTTGAGAATGTGTTACAAGAAAGAAATTTAAGAACAGAGACTAAGAAAATACTTCTCTTCAAAATGAAGACCACAGTTCACAAATAAGGAAAACCACAGAAAACTTCAAATTTTTATGGTTGAATTGTGAGGAAAAACCTCCACTGCCTGACCCAACAGTACATACTTGTAACCAAAATCTTCACTTTGCTGGCATCCATGACACAGGTCTCATGTTTCCAGAAATAACACAGTTGTCCAAATTCACGGAATGTTCAAGGACAGTCTCCTCCTTTCCATCTCGGTCACACTGTGGAGGCTCTCGCTGCCTCAGGCCAGGTCAGGCTGAGAGCAGCTTTACACAGACTCAAACTTCTCTTGCCAGGCCAAGTATCTCTCAGTCAGATTCTTTGCTGAAGGCTTGGTGTGAGCCAACACATCCAAAAAGTCATCCGTAGTCACGGTATCCAACTGGATCCCAGATAAATTACTGCTGTCTAGACAAAAAGGCAAGAGTCAGAGGATGCAGCACCATACCTCTCAGAGACAGGAGTTCTTGAAAGGTTACTGGGCCAGGACTGGAAACAGTGGATGATGGTTATTCTTGGCCACGAATGCAGCTCAGATGCACTTCCGAAGGGGGCTATGGGGAAACTTTCTAACCGGCAACTGAGGCTTCCAACCCTGACCACCCCCACACACACCCCTATCACCCTGCCTCCAAAATAGACAAATACTTTGTTATCAAAGTGCTATTTACTATTTGTATAGTACCTCAGATGGATCCAGCCCCACATCAACGTATGCCAGAAAAATAAAAACCCAGCAATGGGAATCTTGCAGCAGAATATGCAATTGAGTACATGGGGGATGATGATTTGACCAGAGAGCACACAAATGTAAAAACCACAGAGCCTGGAAAACCAGGAACCAGGCTCCACCTACTGGTCAGAATAGGTGGGCCCTCTGCACTAAAAGCAAGCGCTCTGCCACTAAGCTGAGTCCATTTTAGTATATTTATTTTGAGACAGGCTAGCCTTGAGCTCACTATGTAACCCTGGTTGGCCTTAAACTTGATTCTGCCTTAGGTCTCAAGTGGCTAAGAGTACAAGCATGCACCAGCATATCCCTCCAACACAAATTTTTCTCCCAAGCCACCATCACTGTGGGATCTCAACCATACCTGACTGGTGATTTTCAAGCACATTGAAGATCTTTCTCACAGGCCTCATGGCTGCCTCCCTGCAGACTAGCTTGATGTCGGACCCTGAGTAGCCCTCTGTCTCCTAAAAGAGTAGCAAAGCGAGGATCAGTCAGCAGGCAGAATGCTGGTATGCTCTGCATTCTTGTAGGTAGGATCCAGTATCAGAGCACACTGGCTTAGAATTCTGTCATTCTTGTTCACTATGCCAGCATCCCTGGGTAAGAAATGCTGGAGGGGGAGAAGGTGCTAACAGGTCCAGCTAACTGGCCATCTGGGTGATAGCTTCCTTATGCCTTCTAATTCTTTGTGAGATGCCAGTTGGAGCACTGGACCACCAGTGTTGTCCAGTGGGGCCGTCATCCTAAGTCCAAGATGGCTAAAGTGGATGTTTTTTCATATGTTAAATAAGGCCATTCTTGCTTTTGAGGGACTTTAGAAAACATTAGGTTTAAATGTCCACCCAAGGAGATATCCTGGGAATGGAGGCCTGTGGTGGCTGTTCTTGACTGTTAACTTGACTACATCTGGAATTAACTAAAACCCAAGCAGCTGGGCACACCTGTGAAGAATATTATCTTAATTAAATCATTTGAAGTGGGAAGAAGCACTTTTCATCCAGATCTTTCAGTGTGGGAAGCTCCAGTTTAATGTGGGCCAGCCCTGCTGCTGCAGCCTATGGAAGAAGGAAGCTGTCTGTCTGTCTGCTTGTCCTCACTCTCACTAGCAAGTCCGTTCCTTCACTGGCATTCGAGAACCATTCAACTACTTCTTTGGAATTCTGGAGTATACTGAAGACAAACTGAGACATCCAGCCTCATGGACTGGATTCTTAGGCCTTCCTTTGGTAGGAGGCCATTGTTGAAGTAGCTGGATCACACAGTCTGTAAGCCATTCTAATAAGTTCCCTTCATATGTGTATGCGTATATATTGAATATGCATACATTCATTTTATAAGTTCTGTTCCTCCTGAGAAGCCTAATTAACACAATACCTGATGAAGAATAAGAAGATACATACCCTGAGCTTTTCTTTGCAAAGCACTCATCAATTCATTCATCACAATAACCCTCTGTGCATTCTCTGCCACCCACTTTAGAAATGAGGCTCAGAGTCAGTGATGTCCCTAAGGTCTCAGCAGGTGTGCTGCAGGCCAGGATTGGACTGTAGGCTCTCTGATTCCAAAGCCCGTGCTACCCGCTGCAGCTCCTACTTTCTGCTTCCTGTAGTCAAGTCTCCCAGAGACCACTCTTTCATGGGGAGGGTTCCACTTCCCTGCTGGGTGGTTTGGAGCCTCCCTCTAAGGCTGCCCACCTTGCTCAGCACGTTGTACTCCAGCTCTGTGTGCAGCTCCAGGGCATGATTCTTGCTCACAGGAGGCAGCCAGTGGTAGATCATGGCCTGTCTGGCCTCTTGGTTAGGGAGACCAACCAGAATTCTCTTCTCCAGGCGCCGTAACATGGCACAGTCCAGCTCCCTGTATCATAAGAAGACAGGAAATGGATGAAGCAGCAGTGCTTCAGATGGACAAACAGATTTCTTACATTTATTTATGTATTTATTTATTGTATGTGTATAGTGGGATTATGTTACATTATAAATAATTGCCCTGCCTAATGGTTTAATAAAAACACTGATTGGCTGACGGCAGACAGGAAGTATGGGTGGGGCTATCAGACTAAGAAAACTCTGGGAACAGAAAGATGCCACAGAGAAGCCAGAAAGACACCATGGAGACACCATGATGAGACACCAGCACACGCAGAGGAAAGAAGTTGAAATGCTGCTCTGAAAAAAGATACCAAGCCATATGACTAAAGAAGGTAAGAAAAATTGGTTAGATTAAGAATTAAGAGTTAGTAAGTTATATGACTGAGCCATAGACTGATCAGCATAAAATTAATACAAGCGTCTGTGTGTTTCTGTGGGACAGCAGGTCAGAATGTCAAGTCTAGGCCAGAAAGGCTGGGCCAGAAACATAATACTACATGTGTGTATGTGTGTACATGCACACATGTGCATGGTACATGTGTGAGGTCAGAGACTGATTTTGAAAGTTGGTTCTCCCTCTCTACTATGTGGGTCCCAGTGGATCAAACTCAGGTCATCAGGCTTGGAGGCAGTTGCCTTTACTCACTGAGCCATCTCACTGGCTCCAGCAACTATATTTTAAGTGCAATTTAACTTTATAATAAGTAATTCTGTATCTTAATAGTCACTGTCTATAACTGAGTAGTCAGGGCAGTTACTTCATGCTGTTGAAAAAAGAAAATAAAGATGTGAAAAATTGGTGAAAAGGAAGAAAAGGGGGGGTCACCTTCAGGACTTCTCATGTGAAGGAGGTACCTCAGTGACAGTGACAGAGGACAACTCACTACAAGCATGCGACATGAGTTGCTAGATCTTGCCAGTGAATCAACTATTCTTTACCATCACTTGAGCATCCCTGGAAGTATACTGACCTTTCTCAAACTCATTCATGCTGGAATGAAGGATCACCTCACTCCACTGCTCTGGTGAACTCAGCACCAATGCCCTCCTTCCTAGATGCCCAGGGCCAACATAGCCTTCTGAAACACTCAGCCCTACTTCCTTCAGGCCAGGTTTATGGAATTTCACATTAGTAGGGAGTTTTCCTAAACCTCTAAATGTGAAAATTTCAATAGAAAAGTAGAATAAAAGAATGCAATCCATCTCTGTGCCTGCTATCTTGATTCAATAACAGACAATGCTTGGCCACGTCTGCCTCACATCTGCCTCACATATCTTCCCATATAGTCTTCCTGAGCTTTTCCAGATAAATCGCACCATTGACCACATCTCTAAATTCCACTCTATCTTGCCAAAAATGTCTCTTCAGGATTTTCCAAACAAATACAATGAATATGTGTGGTGGGATTTAGGTGTCAGCTGATAAGGTCGGAAGACGGTGAAGGAGGAGTGGCCAGCCCTATTTAAGAGGAGCTGTAAATAAAGATAGATTGTTCTAACTACCTATAAACAATTATTAGCTAAATATATGAGATAAGCCAAAGACAATTTGCACTGGCGTAAATATTTATATATTGATACAAATGTAAATGTAAAACTGTTTTATATGTTTGATTAAGACAATTTATACATTGGTACAAAGTTAAATCTAAAATTGTTTAATATGACCAAAGCAACTTATACATTGATATAAAATTAAATCTACAGCTGTTATATTTTGCATATGCTTCTATCTCTGTTTGAAATATTTACACATTAATTGTCATATCCACTATACAATTGATACCTCCATTTAACTATACTAGACATAATATATAATTACACTAGTTATGACATATGCACAAGATGTTTTATATACCTCTGTTTAGATGATATATATGTATATACATGTCTAAAATACTGTTACCATTTTGCATGGTATATATACCTCTGGCTAATGTTTAATAGTCATACTAAAAGTCATTGCTCAGAGTTTGTACATCCCTTTATTAGTAACCTAATTTTACAGTACAGGTTTCAATCCTTAAGATGATAAAAACTACAGTCAACATTACTTAAGTTGCCATGTCACAGTCATCTCAGATACAAAAAATACCATAGATAGACAAGAGTCTTCAACCATTTCATAAACACAAAAAAATGTAACATTTAACATTTGTTATTCAAAATTCAGCCGTGAGAGACGCGAAAACTCCTAGTGTCACTGCTCCTTTCCCGAGATGGTGTTGAGCATCAAGGACACTCCTTTGGAGTTTGTCCTTTTGGAGAGAATGGCTGGTTAAGTAAAAAATTGCCCTTACCTCGATTGCTGACAGTATATACATGATGTCCAAGCTAAATGAACAAGATGACAAATAGAGACTGATGAAATCTGCCTAGACAAGATAAGACAGTCCCTCCAAAAATGCCCTGTTTATAAAAAGATCTGTCAGATACCATAGGCCTGTAGCCAAAATAATAGATGCTCCAACAGTGCAAAAAACCATAGGTGATTGTCCAGGAAGCTATGTCGCTGTTCTCTCCCAAATTTTGGAAGCTATTACTTCCATGTGCTTCTGACTTTCAGGTGATATATTTATTTTCCTTCTCAAGTCTTAAAGGGATTAAAAAATAAATATTTAAAGTTACTACCCTTATCCCTTAGCGAAGAACATTCAAGTGTTAAATTTTCACTATCCCAGATAAGCAGTTTTAGAATAATTTATACACCCTACCATCTACCAATATTCTAAAAATATATAATATACTTTATATGTGTTGTTTTGGTTGTAGTTTGTGCCTTATCCTCTCCTAGATATTGCCTCATAATAATTCTATTATATATAGTCTTAGTTTAGAACCTTCTTAGTTAGACAAAAGGGGGAGATGTGGTGGGATTCAAGAGGGGCTCCTGAGATCTTAGGGGCCCTGTTTGTTACTGCCTGCTGGAGAGACTGGTTTGGCATCCATCGTCCATCGCGTAGCTAATCTGATCACTCAAGTGCCTATATAAGCTGTTACCTGTATCGTGAGTGTTGGCTTATATTTAAATAAATATTAATCTTAAATTGATATAATTTAAAAGAGATTTACACCTTCAAATATGTATTGTATACAGTCATGTCTCCTAAATCTGTTACTCAAAGGCAGCCTCTCTGTCCCAGAAAAAAGGGATAGGGCTCACTGTAAAATGCCTCGTATCCTAAATTCATCCCATGTCTTCCTTGTGTGACAGGTCCTTTTGTTACCCATCTCTGGAGGAAATCTTGGACTAAAAGCATTTAAAGCTTGATTAGGGCCAGGGTGTTCATATTATATAGAATCTGTTTCTCAAGTGACATGTTTTTGCATTGCAGCACGTCTGGATACATATATGTACCTCTCATCATCAGTGATGTGGTGTCAATTGCTGAGATCATCTGATGATGACTGAAATCTCTATTATAAAGGACACATCTCTAATAGGCATTAAACATTCTGTGAACCAGTCTTTACACCACACGATTTCCTCATCCTCTCTCAACTAGTAGTTGTAGAATCTGTTAGTGACCTTTATTTGAAGAAATCATTGTTCATATAGGCTTTAATATAGTGACTTAATTTTTTTTCATCCCAGATGTCTTCCTAGGCATTGCTCCAGCATCCTATGTCACCAATATGTAGAGTGGAGGTTACCTTAGCTTACCATTCTTATTAATGGTTCTTTTTGTGTGTGATCTGTGAATTCTTCATATGTTAAATTTACAAACTCACAGAACCATAGAAACATTTGGTTTTCTATAATAGAAATGAGGGAAGATTGTATGTTCATCCACTTTAGCCACTGATGAAGGTGATCACAGATTTCTTCCCTGCATCCTACAGAGGGGACTGTGTTGCATGAATCCTAATGGGTCTTTAACAACAACCCAAGAGCCAGATATTGGGGCAAATGCTGAAAGATCAGAGAGACGGAGGAGCAAGCCACAGCCACTTCTCACCTAGAGAACTCCTAGGCTGAAAGAGGAAGATCCTGTCCATGAACCCTCAGACTGCATAGGGGAAGCAAAGGCAAGCGCAGGCCAAAATGGAAAAAAGACCAAACTCTGTCTTCTCCTAATTTATATTCCTTTCTCTGCTCAGCCATATCACTTCCTTCCTGGTGCTGAGATTAAAGGTGTACATGTTTCCCAAGTACTGGGAGCAGAGGCATGATGGGATCCCAAGTGCTGGGATTAAAGGTGTGTGCCACCACTGCCTGGCTCTGTTTCTCTCCTGGACTGGATCAGTCTCATGTAGCCCAGTGTGGCCTTGAGACATGTAGTAAGAAGTTTAGAGGTTTATATTAAGGATAAGCTGGTTGGCCTATTATTATCTAACTCTTACATTTTAGGTTAAGTCATGTTTTTCTCTGTTTGGCCATGTGACTTGGTACTTTTGCTCAGTGCATCATCTTAATTTTGTTTGTGTTGTTGTTTTGATGGTGTTTTTTTTTTTTTGTTTTGTTCTTTTTCTTTTTAGATTTTTTCAATCTGTTTGTCCTGCTTATACTTTTTATTAGCCAGTTAGCATTAAACCAATATGAGCTACAAATCTTCACAGTTACAAGAGCAGTATCCTACACTTTTAAAAAAAATAAGAACCCTAAATTTATGTTTTGTATAGTTTTTAACTCTTATCGAAAACAACTTGTAAGTAACACTGTAAATAAAGACAAATATCTGTAATTTAATTCTTGAGAATGTGGGTGTAATTTTTTAGACTTTTTTTTTGTTAATTGGGGGCACTGGTAATTTTATGGGGATCTTGAGAAAATGTAGGAATATGGGCAAGTCTTGACTGAGGTATTTTATGAAGTTGGGTCATCTCAGCCAGTCTTTTCAAAGCTATTTGGACACAGAGTTTAAAGGAAGCTGTAATAGAGGTGTTTTAAAACACTGACTCATTTTGATTATTTGTTTTTATTGGAGATTTTTTAAGGGAGTCTTTTTTGATCAAATCTTATTGTTTTTAACTTGGAATAAATTTATAGCCTCTTAATTTTTATAGAAATAAAAAGAAAACTTTTTAAAGCAATATACTTTTGACTTCAATTTTGAAGTCAAGGTATTTATAAAATACATAGGTTTGATTAATCTATAGTATTTATAATCAAATATTTTTAGTAGCTCTTGGGGGTTTTCAGTAGTCAATTTTAAGACAACATGATGTATAGTATTTAGACTTTGTGTATTTTTTATCTTTATGTGGTTTATATATATATATTTTAAGCTTATGTATATTTTAAAACACACTATGAACTTAGAGGTTTCTTTTGACTGCATCTGTTTTTATTTACTATACTGTAAATTTTCAAAGGCATGGCTAGGATTAAAGACTCAGCAATGGCAGCTCCCTCTATTTAGTTTTTAGGTCTGTGAGAGCTTAGCTTATGACAGAGGTACTGGCAGGAACTATGTTTACCACTACCTCAACTTGAGGAAATTTTAGGGTGTATATTGTCACTAAGTAGAGCACGGCCATCTACTGCACATAAAGTTTATTTAAGTGTTTTGTAGAAATGCCTTTTAAAAGAGCCTCAGGCTTTTTGCTACTAAAGCTGAGTCAGGAAGCCTCTTTTAAAGGAGCCATGCCTGTTTGTCATTAGTAAACAGAGCCTTCTCCAGAAAATGTTGTTATTAAGAAATCATCTTTGACTTGTTTTTTTTTTGTTGTCAGTTTTTGTCTGTATTAGTAATAATTTTAAGTTGATCATATGTAGCTTGTGTCTGTATCAAGGCTCCTGTGAGACTCTGGAAACTGGCCTTGTTGCAGCTTAAGTTGGACATGTTGTAACTCAAGTCTGAATGATATTTTGTACTATGGCCTATTTGAGAGACATAACTAGGAAGTTGTTTTGGGCTTTATTTTGTGTTTTAGAACCCTTTTTAAGCTTTATGTGGGTGTGTGGGCCCCATGTTGGGAACCCTTTGTAGTAAGAAGTTTTTGGCCCAGTCTTCCCCAAGGTCCAGGCCCACAGCCAAATAATCAGTGCATTTTCATCCTGTTTTTTCTGTCTCTCACTGGCATCTGCCACCCTGCTCTTCTGCTTCCCAGAATTCTCTTAGTCTGCTTGTCCTGTTTATACCTTCCTACTGGCCAATCATTGTTTTATTAAACCAACATGAGCAACAAATCTTCACAGTGTGCAAGAGCAACATCCCACAGACAGATCTCTGCCTCTGCATCCCGAGTGCTAAGATTAAAGGTGTGGGACACCACTGCCAGACCTCTATGGCTAACTCTGTGGCTGGCTCTGTCTTCTGATTTTCAGGCAATCTTTATCTGATACACAGTATATCACAACAGGACTGCCTCCCCCACACCCAGCAGAGGATAAAGTGAAGCACCTCTGTTCTGACAAACACCATGCAGGTTGAAAAATGTATGCTGTGTTGATGGGATGACATAAATCCTCACTCAACAGCGAGGCACCAGCTTCCTACCCCTAGATGATTAGCAGCTAAGTGCTTGTCTTCCAGGCAAGAGCCTCTAGGAGTTTTCCTTTCACAGTCTGAGCATCTAAAGAGAAAGACCAGAAGATTTTTGATGGTTCTCCTGCGTAACAGCCCTGTCAGGTTACACATGGAGTTATTTGAATAGACCTCCCACAGGCAAAGAGTTTCTTCAGATGGCTTCTAACACAAGACAGAACTGAAAACAACCGGACAGGTAATGGGTCTTAAGAAAAACAATTTTTAAAAAAATCACTCTCCTCAAAAATAAAAGAAACATGTTGCATTATGAAACAAATACAGATTGCCATTTACAAATTCAGAGGGGAAAAAAACAGCAAAACATAAAATAGATGAAATTAAGAGCATATAGAAAAGTTAAAAGGTGAAACTAGCAATTTTTTAGAACAAGAAAGACATACATGAAGAAAGAAATTCAAAAGGATAAAGAAAAGGGTTTTTTCCTTATTGCATGCTACTCAAATTTTAATTATTGTATAGAAACTTTAACAAAATTAATGGTTTAGAAAAACAAAATTAATAAATCTATTATTACACATTTGTTTCAAGGCTGGAGGGATGGCTCAGCAGCTAACGGCACTGGATGCTCTTTCAGAGGACCCAGTTTGATTCCCAGCACCCACATAGTGGCTCAGAAGCATCAGTAACTCCAGCCTCAGGGTATCTGATGCCCCACTGTAACCTTCACAGGCACCAGCCAGGCACACATTTGGTTTACAGGCAAATATGCAAAACACCAAGACACATAAAATGGTTTTAAAAACCGTGTCAGTATCTAGGAACAATGACAGTGCTCAAATACAAGTTCCCTTCAAAAATTCATTTACATTTAGTGATCTTCATACCTCAAATACTGGCATGCACGGGTAGGACCCAACTGTCTTTGATCTGTATCTCTCCACAACAATTCTCTTGCTGTGCCAATTTCACAGATTTGCTTTGGTTTCCTAGCTCCATCTACTCAATGAAGGAAAGGTTCTTTTTTATTGAGAACATTAGTCTAGTAGCCCAACAGACCAATACCAGGAGTTCCAGAGAAAATAATAGAAGAAGAATCTCATGAAGAAAACAACTCGGAAATGTTCCAGATTCCTGGTTTAAAAAAAAAAAAAATTCTGTATTTGAAATGTCAATGAATTGTAAATTTTAAACAGCATGCACTATCAAGCATTTTATAGATGCTAATTCATTCCTTTTCATACCATGAGGCTGCATTTTTCAGATGAAGAAACAAAGGCTTAAAAAGGGTAAGTAGCTCACCTGAGCCACTGCTGACTCAGGACTGCCAGTATGACTTGGGAAACTGAGGCTGACACAATTCTCTGCCCACTGACTCCCAAGTTGTCTCACGGTAAGATTTCAGAACACCAAGAGTAAAGAAAGTGTGACAGAAGTTTCCAGAAAGAAAAAACAAGTTACATACAATGGATTAAACATAACACTTTCTCAAGCCACACGTGGTAGTACACACCTGTAACTCTAGAACTTTGGAAGCTGAAGGAAGAGGAGCAAGTGTTCAAGATTAGCCTGGGCTGCAGAGCAAAATCGTGTTTAACTAAAAACAACAACAAACTTTATCCATAGCAACATGGGATGTTAAAAGGGACCAATACCTTCAAAATTCTGAGGAAAAAATAATTTCTAATAAAAAGGTCTATAGCTTGATGAAGCTCTGGATCGGCAATACATGTGAAGCTAAACAACGCTGGGCAGGATCCAAGCATCAGAGGACCTGACAGAGAAGGAAATAACCAGGATGGCAAAGCTAGAGGGCTCAGGGTCCCCTCTGCATACAAGGGACAAAGGACAAGCAATTCAGTTTGAAGCTGGTGGGAAGGTTCTAGAAGACTTATATACAAGGGGAAGAACTTGATAGGATGGTACATCTGAGGGTATCAAGCAAGTGTTGGTTTGGACAGTACCTAATTCCTGTCCCTCGTCGCATTCTTTATAGGAAGATCAAGGTAAGAATCACATGGATGGGGGTAGAAAGCAATTATTCAATGTAGATGTCTGTATTGATCAGCTAATGCCCTAAAGCGAGAGATTTACCTCAAAACTACTTGTGGGTACAAAATAAGTGCACCTCTCTGACAGCGAGATCTGATGAATGCACTCTTAATGACATCAATAATCATATAATCATACGAGAAAGGAAACAAAGGACAAATGGAATGTACCCAGAAATCATTCTTTATGCCAATATATTTATATAAAAAATGTAACTTGTAGCCACCAGAAAAGACTCCTCCTGACTCTTGCACTTAGATTTTTACACTAGTTATTTCTGTTCTCATGACCCCTTCCTCCTGGTTATCCAGTATTCTCTCTCATTAGTGGTCAATCAACCAGTAAGCATGAGATACATAAGACATGAAACAAGCAAGGCTCTCAAACCTCTGCTTACTCCAAACACAAAGTGCTATATACCCCTGGCCACACGGAGCGCTACCAAGGGCCACAGTGCCTTGGATCTGACAGCCTAAGTAACCACATGGAGTACCCTGCTCGGGCCTTGACCATTGTCCTTGCTGTACTGCATTGCCCTGGAACTGAGATCATGCCAGAATTCACAGCATGAAGGGAACCAAGCACAACTCAAGTCTGTTCCTTCAGCAGTTACAGCATTTCAAGTTCATGCATTCTTGGTGTTCTAACCAAGAGGGGACTCCTGCTCAGTAAACAAAGTCTTTGAAGTCCATCCATAACCACCATGAAAGGGAGAGCAGGCTGGGGACCTCTTTGATAGATCATAGGGAGCTAGAGCTTCAAAGTGCTAGCTTCTACAGTGAGCCCCACTTGGAAGGCTGCCTGCTTACACATTTCCCCAGAGGGATCCACTCTGTCCTGAGTCCATTTCCATTCTAGTTCTTGTGTGTGCATGCATGTGCATGCGTGGGGGGGGGTGCAGTTATTGGGCACACTGCAAAGGAGGAAGGCATACAAGTAACTGGAGTGCTGCTGGCATTTTCATGTGATTTTCCTTATGAGGACTTTCCACTTTGTCTGGAAAGTGTGAGTCACTGCTAAAAATCCAGAGCTAGTGCTCTGTATGCAGTAAAGGCTTTTGATTTGCTTTAATGTCTATCATAAAAATTACTTATTCACAGCAGGCACGGTGGTGCACACTTGAGAGGTGGGGAAGGAGGAACATGGGTTGGAGAGAGCCTGAGCCATGTGAGTTCAAAGCCAGCCTGAACTCACAGCAAGACCATCCTTTTCTGCCTGCACAGCTCACACAGTGCTGACTGCGTCCCAAGCTCATAGCTATTTGTATGTATGTGGAACACTGTTGTATTGAGTTTCCAGAGGCCAAGTATATCTTGGATTCCTGCTTCCTACATCATACAGAGTATTGAAAAGTTCCCAAGAAATCCCACTCAGGTGGGTGGGTGAATGAACTGTGCTTACAGAGTTTCTGGCTTTGTCTAAATGGCCTACTTTCTTAAGCTCCTTGAGTTTAAGGGGAGTGTGCTTTGCTGAAAACTAGTACCTTATAGCCTTCACTGGTTTAGGCTAATAGAGAGGTTGCATCGATGTGGGCAATGGGAACAAAGCACCGACTTTCATTCTTAGTGAAAATTGTGAGTTTCAGGAATAATCTGCTAGCCCACGTGGCAGTGCTTCTGAAGAGAACTTGAGAGATACATGCGCATCCAGGGTTTCTCCTCTTATCTGAGAGGCCAGGGAATCCAGCAAGGAAGCCACAGCATGCAGTCTCCACTGTACCCACGTGTGAACTCCAGTACCACTTTAGAGAAGTAAAAATTACCACCTTACACTACCTACTGATTACTCCTATCCCAACACAGATCCAATAACTGAGGAAAAATATCTGATGGCTATGCCCACAGCAAAAGGATGAACTCGGTCAGAAATCTTGCCTTAAGCCCCCTTTTAAAACTCAAGAAATTATAAAGGGTACTTCTTGAATGTACAGTGGAAGGCAGAAACAAAATTCTCAAATGCCAAAAATAGACTCAAAACCAAACTGAATAGATAAAGGTGAAATTATGGAGGACTTGGGCTATTTGTTCTTGATTTCTAAAGGGTTAGGTTTTAAAGCCTTCATGTGGGGCAACCAAGAAGGCCTCCATTCCTCAGAGGTGAAGCCAAAGCTTGCAACATAAAGCAAATACCCTATATGGCTGAAGGGCACATGCCCATTATAATAGCATAGGTTATGATATTTCCCCATTAGCAACAGAAGCCATCAGGAAAACAAATCTTTGACTTGCACTCTGGGAAAAGAAAGACTTCATGGATAGTTCAGAACTTCCTCATTGTCATAGTCTCAGATGTCTTAAGAAGAAGAAAAATTAAGTCAAAGTTGTTCAACACCCAAAGCACTCATTTTTCTCTATAGGTCCCAATGTATAACTCCAACAGATAGCATCTATGTCAAAATTACATGTAACAACCACTATGGATGAAAGTCAGAAGACAAAAACCTAACAATAGAAATATACTCCATCGACTGGAGAATAAAATAATGTTTATAATGTATAAAGAAAGAAATGGATGACTCAAAAATATGAGCAAGACACTTACACTTGTCACCCCAATGACTGAAACCTGTGGCTTTTATACAATAAATAACCAAAAAAAGACTGTGAAAGGGAGGAAGAGGAGACAGACTGGCTGGGGACCTCAGCACTTAACAATTGTCCTGACAACCAGTACCCTGGGCTTTCTTGTCTCTCATCCATCCTGATGGTTCACTAGAAAAGCCCGTAACTCAAAACTGCACAGACAAAGCATCAAGAAAAGTTTGTTTCCCCAGCCAAAAGATCAGAAAAAGGAGATTTATAAGACAGAAATCTTGACTGTGTTGGTTCTAACGTAGTCAAGTCAAGGACTGCTGGAGGTACCCCTCCCAAGAGATTGGAGCAGTGGCACTGGGAAGCAGAATCGAATATTTATATTCCTACTGAAAGAAAAATCAAATAAATTATGGGATACTAACATAATGGAATTGTTTATAGAATTAAGCAAGTTTGCAAAGTGACCACAATACCTCAAGCCAGCAACACACAACAGGTCATAGCATAACACAACTGCACCCACAGGATGATTCCATTCTGTTGCTGTGTGCTCTGTGCACATGGTTTGAGCACATGGGATCTCTGGAGTTTATTAGGCCACAACATCTTGTTTTCATTTTTGTTTGTTTGCTGTGCTGGACAGTACCCAAGGCCTCACTCACACATGCTGGTGAGCACTCTACTTTCCAAACTAGATCCTGCTTTTTGCATAGTGCTTATTGACCTATAGTAGACTACATTAAGAAAATATAGACCAGTCATATCCCAGATTTGGAAGACAGAACCTCAAAGAACACCTCTCCTCCCCCAGGTTCAGAATGCTGATGGCTATTGTAGAAAGAACAGGGGTTATGCTTACTGATCTTTTGCATCACAAATATGCATTTCTACAGAAACATCACACCAGGAAGGGGCATCCATATGTGATGTAGGATGACTTTCTGTACATTGTGAATTACCATTGGATAATAAAGAAAATGTTTTGGCCTATGACTAAGCAGCTTAGAGACAGATGGGAATACCAAACATAGATAAAGGAAAAGAAGGGTGGAGTCAAGGGAGATACAATCCAGCCTCCCAAGAAGCAAGATGTAAAAGTAAAAACCCATGAGCCACATGGTAGTACAATAGATTAATAGAAATAGGTTGAGTTAAATTGTAAAAGCTAGCAAAGCAATAAGCCTAAGCCATAGGATAAACAGTTTATAATTAATATCAGCCTTTGTGTAATTATTTGGAGCTAAGGGGCTATGGGACTGAAGGTCTAGATCTTGGGCTGAATGATCCAGAAACTTCTGGCTACACGTATGGGAAGAAGTCAGTTTACACCAGTGGTAGAAGACCGCCAAGCTAGCAGCTATACAAGGAGCATTTCAGATCTTCTGGAAAATGGAAATATAGTCACAAAGAGATGGCCCATATGAACCACTGCTGGTGTCCCCCAAACAAACCAGGACAGTTTCAGAACAGGGGTCTCTCGGCTCTTATGCCTTTTTCCTAATATTAGAAGAAAGTTGTCTTCTAGTTTTTTAAACCTGTTTTGTTGGGCCAGTATCTGCTTTCCTAGAGGGTTCCTGGAATTTCTAGACATTTGGCAAGCAGCAAGGAAGACAGAAGTGTCAGTATGTCACTCACAGCCCCCACATCTTATTTGTATAAGCTACTACAGAGTTAAATAGACATCTCTAGATAGAATTTGCCTTAATGGCCCTGTTCAGCATTTCATTCCCTCTGGACTGCTAGGCCTGAGCTTGTGAATATGCAGCAATCAAGGCAGGTCAAATTAGCCCTAATTATGCTCTCTAAGATTCTTAACATCACTATTACATTAAGTGGGAATATTAAATGTGCAACATTTTTTATGCCACTCATTGCTGACTTAATCAGGTGATGCAGAGAAGCGATTCCTTGTTGCGTCCTTCTGGCTCTCTCCTCTGCTATAGACCAGCCAAGGCATGTAAGCAAAAACAGTAAGCCACCTCATTTCTGAGACAGCATAATGCTCATTATGAGAACCACCCCAACTGTAAGGAATTTGATATTTTAGGACTGAGTCTTCACATGGTTGTTCTGAATTAGTTATTTCCCCAGGCTAGACTATTTGGATCAAATGAGACCCTGTTCCTTAAGAAAGATCCTGAAGCTAAGGAAAGTCTTATTAAGAATATCCCATCTACCTCTACCTGGAATCTTTTCTTATGGAAGGGATTGGCATATGTCACAAGGGAGGTAAAATACAAAGCCTTTTTATTCAGTAATTCTACCTCCAAATATCTTTTGTGAGAACCTTAACTATATCAAAAATTTTGTGCATGTGTGCACACTGATTTATGTATGCACACTTGTGTGTATGTGCAGGGGTGCATGTATGTGTGGAGACAAGAGGACAATCATGGGGAGTCCTTCTTCAGGTACCACCAAACCCCCATTTTGAGAGAGTCTCTCATTGGCATAGAGCTCACTAAGTAGTTGAGCTACTTAGTTGGCTGGCCAGGGAGCCCCAGGGATCTACCTGTCTCTGCCTCTCTGGTGCTGGGATTACAAAGGATTTACTGACTCAGCTCTCTCTCATCCTTCCTGTTCACAAAGGCTTCTATCCCAAGGAAGCTCATTTCAGTCTTACTTATTAATAGAGAAGGTTTGGTAACTTCATTTTCAATGGAAAGGAATGATTGAATGATGGGATAGTTCGCATGTGGGAACTGGGCAGCCATTACAAGATCCAATTCTCAAGAATTAGTTAATGACATTGGAAATGTTCTCACTATAATGTTAGGTAATGAAAGCAAGACACTAGTGGACCTGCAGAATGGCATAAACTCTGTGGAGGGAAACTGGCAAGCCAACCCATAATTCCATGCACATTACCCTTGACCTGGTGTCTCTCCTTCCATCCCCGAAGCTCCTGGTGAAAAAAGAAAGTTGCATAACCATGGCCACTCCTTACTGAATTACAATTTGTAATAACAAGAGTAGAACAACCCTGTTGCCACCACTAGATGACAGATTAGATAAATTTCCAGAGATTCACAATGGACTACTATGTAACTATAAAGGGTGTAAGGAAGTATTTGTGGCCTTATTTGGAAAGATCTCCAAGATATCCTGATATTTTGTTAAGAAAAAAAAGCCAAAACATAGAACAATTTATATAGTATGCAGTGTTTTGTGCAAGAGATAAATACAAGATGTGCGAAGCTGCTGCCTATAAATCATGGAGTGTTAGTTATGGTAAAAATGTTTTTAAATAGCTAGAAATTGTAGATTTTTAAAATAATAAAAATCTAGAATAACAAACATGTTTACTAGAACATGTAAATCTGTAACAGTTGTTTATTCTCATTATTATGCTATACTTAGATACAGTTAACACTTGAGTACGCTTATTGACACCAGCATCAACAGACAAGTAAGCAAAGTGTTCACATTGTGTGATGTAGAACCTTTGTGGCTCCATATTACCTCATGAGACCATTGTATATGCAGCCTGTCATTGCCTAAGTGGATTATGCAATTGTTACCACAAGCAATTTTAGGACAAACATTCTCTCCAACCCAAACCCCTCATGTAGCTGAAGTTGACTTCAAAAATCACTGTGCAACAAGCCATGAACTTGAACTCTTGACCCTTCTACCTCCACCTCTCAAGTGCTAGACTTGCCAGTGCCTGTACTTCATATTTTGGTTGTACCAAGAGGCTACATTGGGTGAGTGGTTTATATCAGCTAGGTTTGTTCTCCCTGGATCATGGGTAGAGCTCTACAGTCCTTAACGAGGATGAGAGACAAGCCTCTGAGCAGGTCTGTGAATGCATGTGTAGGAAGGGTTAATTGAGAAAAGACCCTCTTGAAGGTCAAATGGCACAAATATAAAATGGTCTGGGGGAGAATGCAGAGCCGCCTACTTGGCCAGCTTCTTGCTGGCGAGGACATCATATCGACGACAAGTAGCTAATGCTGCTGAAATCAGAATCTAGCTTGTTTGGTTTTCCAAGAGAACTGAGAACCAGTGATTCCTCAGCTCTTTCGGGCCTTCAGCACAGATTGGGGCTGCTAAGACATTGACCTTACAAACCAAGCAGCTGCCAGGCTCTCAGGCATCCCACTGTGCAGATGACCAGGGTTGGACTACCCAGCCACTATCAGTTGGAAGTCATTCTGTAAACACGTCCCTCTGGTTTGTTTATGAGACAGGGTCTCACTATGAAGCCCTGGCTTTCCTGGAACTCACTATGTCCTGGGACTTCTGGAGCTCCCTCTTGCTTCTGCTTCAAGAGGTATTATAGGGGTATATAAATCCTGTTTTATAAACAAATATATTTTATTGGTTCTCTTCCTCTAGAGAATCTAATACATCCTATAATAACAGATATGCATTTTTCAGAACATATGCATACAAGGATTTAATCTCTCCTATATAATTCAAATAGTAATGATAATAATATAATGAAAACATATAGCAAAATTTAATGGCACGACTACTTAAAAGCACTGGCCATGAACTGTGCAGTATGTGCTCAAGAACTTTTTTGTTTTTAAACTCACAGAACTCATCGGGGTGGTACTACATTCCTGTAATCACAACAGCCAAGAAGCAGAGGCAGAAGGACCTAGAAATCAAGATCAGCCTGGGTTATGTAATAAGAGCCTGTCAAAATAAAGCAAACCGTCACCCACAAAACACAATGCTATTATAGCAAAAGTTCTAAAGCATATTTCCAGTTTGGAGAAGTAGGGGGAGGAGGCTATCTCACTACTAATGACATCTGTTTTTCTACATTTTCAGGTAACCAAGCAGCCCCATTGGGGCTCTCTCTCTTATAGAAAAGTGACTCTAGCTGTCAACCAGAAGCAATTACAAAACTGTTACCTCTAGAATTGGGTCACATCCTGGTTAGTACAAAGCCAACCGAGGGTGAAAGGCAGGGCATATTGCAGCTGAGGGAGAGCAGGAATGCATCAGGGTTTCTCCAAAATGATGTTCTTCTGAGCAGAACATGAAGCTTTTATCCAGGGGACCCACACACATTCCAATAGAAAAGCACGTTTAGGGGCAGGCACATTTCTGAGTGTACTCATAAAGGTGCACATTTCTGAGAATGCTCAGTTTAAGGTTAGAGGTCAAAAGGTCACTCTTCCGGGGAGTTTTAATTAAACTACAAAGAACAGCTTTGACTGTATAAGAATATTTTGCCTACATGTATGTTTAGGAACCACATGTGTGCCTGGTATGGGTGAAGGTCAGAAAAGGACATCAGATTCCCCAGGACTGAAGTACACATGGATCCTTGGCAAGAGCAACAGCGCTCTCAACAACTGAGGCGATCCTGATTGGGGGATGCTAAACTGAGAGATACACAGCAGAGGGACCAGACCCATGCACTTGAACCCACAGATAAAGCACAGCATTGCCAACAGTGAGAAAGCAAGACATTACCCACCTCAGGATTGAGTGCAATGTGATGCCTCCGATATCGAGGTAAAGTTTGAGGAAAATCTGTTGAACTGAATCAGCCTCACTTTTAGCCTAGAGAACTTAGAGCAGGAAGAAGACTGTCCCAGGACCACAGCTGACCCTGGACAACCAACACAGCACAAAGCACTGCAGAACAACTGAATTCCCATTGAAAGGAAGGCTCTCCACTGTTGCACAAATAAAAAAACCTCAGGGCCAGATCTCTGGGAAAGGCGGAGATATCAGAGAGTAAACACCCCAGTCAGATCTCACCCAGCTGTCTTCTAGCTTCCTCAGCCTCACTCTTCCTGGCTTCTTCTGCCTCTTCTGTCTTTCTATGCCCACCTTAAACACTTTCTTCCCTCAGTTAAGGCATGGCACCACCACTGCCTGGAAGCCTGGAACTCCTTCTGTAAACTAAGATGACCTCAAACTCAGATTGGATTAAGGGCGTAGGTCACCACTCCCGGGATACTCCCTGTGCTGGGATTAAAGATGTAAATTACCACTGTCTGATCCTCCTAGACTGACTGTGGGTAGATCCCTCTGATATCTCTGAATTTTTTATTATATTTGAAAATATCCCCACACTCCACTCTTCTGGAAAATGTGTGTTCTAGTCTCTCAATGTACAGACCTGCCACACTCACGTTAGGAGCTATCACAACCACCGTAGTAAACACCCATAACCACAAGGCAGCAGGGTAAAGACAAAAATCAAAAGCAGTTTGGGCCATTTCAAAGTAACAATCCTTGGAAAGCAGGAGACAAGGACATAAAGCAACAGAAAAGATAATAATTGATTGTCTAACATCTGGTTACTGGGTTGTTGTGTCTTGTAGCAGTGCAGAAGGTACAACTCAGAACCTTGAAGTATTTATGTGAAATCGGCCTGTTTAGGAATCCGGCCTGTTAAATAACAATTGTCCATCCCAGTTTGGCTGAATGGAATTTTAACATGGGTGATCACATCATCACTTTAGCCATTGCAACCCCATAAGAAAGCTTAGCACCAATCAATGGCTTCCAATAATGTCTATTTAAACATTTAAATAGCAATTCTCTATTGGACTCCACTTTCAATGTTGTGTATAATAGATCTTCAAAATGCTAAGTCCTGATCATCTGAGCATGGTAGAACAAGCTTTCTGTTTGTCCCTAAATGTGAAAAAGGAGATGGGCTGGGTGAGAGAGCCCCGCTCTGCTCTCTGCTATTGACCCGCGGCTGATTTGCCTTTCGTGACTTTGGCCATCCTCTAGGACTGTTTCCTTATGCATTTCCTTCCTGATCCAGGACATACAAAATAATAATGTGAAAATATTCTGAGAACTCTAAGAGGATTATAACATTTTAAAAATACATTCTCTGAGTAGATATTGATTTCCCCCTAGTCAATATCTCTAATTTCCCAATTCTTTTAGAATTGTTCTTAAACCACTTTGGGATACAGTTTGAATAGGAAACTCTGAGAGTAGATTATATTTTCAATTAGAGATTATTTAGTTTCCTATTTACTATATGGCATTAGAGAAAGAATTTTCCTACTAACTTAAAAAATTTTAATTTTAATTCCAATAAAATCAAAACATTATTTCTGGAATGTTCCTTAAGAACTAGAGATATTAAGCATTTATAGGTCTAAGCAAAACCTCTGCCTAATTTTTAAAAAAGTATAGTCCTTCCTATGTCCTAATTTCTGTTACTTTAATAATAATATTTAATAAAACCAACAAAGACAACTTAAGGGAGAGAGGGTTTATTAGCTCACAATTCCAGGCTACTGTCCATCGTAGCA
Source organism: Phyllotis vaccarum (assembly GCA_033318265.1). Taxonomy (NCBI): domain Eukaryota; kingdom Metazoa; phylum Chordata; class Mammalia; order Rodentia; family Cricetidae; genus Phyllotis; species Phyllotis vaccarum. The sequence continues at coordinate 12,345,250 of JARWLC010000009.1, read as the reverse complement.
AGGCAGTCAGCCCGAAGGACCACAGTCAAGAGCAGAGAGAAGTAAATGTGCGCATGCCTCTTGATCAGCTCCACTCTGCTATCACATAGTTTAGAACCCGAACCCCAGGGATGACGCTGCCCTTTTTATGCTGGTCTTTATATCCAAAGAAGACTGGTTTCTTGTCACACCCACATCCACTACAGATTCATCTGTGTATAACTTGAGTACCTCTTCCTATAGCTCTCACTGACATTTTTATCTGTATTTAATGGACAGTGGAAATGTGTGGGACGTGCTCTCCTGAGACCTTACCAGGGCAGGTTAGACGCCGCTAACACAAACACGAGGTCCTCTGAGCGAGCCAACCCGTCCATCTGCACCAGCAGCTCCGTCTTCATCCGAAGGCTTCCTTCGTGTTCCCCCCTACAGAGACAAGGAGATATGATTCCCTCTCACAGCAGAGCCTCAGAAGAGCTGCACTTACAGCAATATGGCTCCACTCTCTCTTTCAGGCGCTTTATTTTTACATGAAAAGTAACAAAAAGGTAAATCACTGATGATATTTAAAAGAAGGCAAAGATTAACACAGAACAAAAAAACAACCGAAGAGCGATTAGATTAAACATAACCCAGCTGTGTCTACTGCTCCATTATTTAACCCCTTAAAGATGCCATCATTGCCAGGTGTGGTAGTGGCTTGTCAATGATGAGGCTAAGGCAGGAAAACTGCCATGAGTTTGAGGCTAGCTGAAGCTAGGTAGTTTTAGGCCAGCTTGGGCTTTAAAAAAAAACAAATTTAATTCATTGAAATGGCATAATAGAATAACCCCTTCATTTGTAGAGCAGACATCACATAATTCCCATGTTTCTTATTACTTGTGTAATATATAATATGTATATAATATGCACTTGCATATTATAAAATCCCTACACTAAACTGGCTTCATTCTCTCCTAAGGAAATGCATGATCATGACATAGATTAGAATCTGTTTTCTGTACAGGTTTGCCCTTTCAGCATCCGTGGCCAGTGCCTAAGTCCCTTCCACGTGGATGAAGCACTTGTGATCAGGGATGGCACAGGAAAAAAACCAAACTAGCGGAATCTAGGCCACAGGAGACTCTAGAAGGCAGACAAAGGTCTCCCTGAGGCAGCCTGGGGAGGCCTGTCTCTGCAGAGGAAGAACAAGCAGAACACTTGGGCCTGCTGGGTGCTCCTGTCAGGCTGCTGTAGCAAGGCAAAGGGCTGCAGTTGCATCTGATAAGGCACAGTAAGGACGGGTCCATGCCCCACTTCAGTCAGCTGTACACTTCCACCCGTCTAGGCTATAGCCTTCTTTTCCTGTTTCCTCACTGGGAAAATGGTTTCCACTGAGTCAAATTTCACAAATTATTTTCCAACTCTTTTACATTTCTAACAAGCATTTTTTTTTGCCTTTTATTACCATGGACTTTGACTTAGTAGCAGACTGTTAAAGGTCAGTAATAAATACAGCTGCACAGAGATTTTCTAGACACCTGTTTTTATTTTTCCAGATAGAGTTGCCAAGTTTAATAAAAAGTTCAAAAAATATCTCTGATTATAACAAATCAATCAAATCAATAGATTTTCCTGGGTTCAATCTGCAGCACACGTACTCACACACATAATCTCACACTTGGGAGGAAGAAACAGGAAAATCAAAGATCAAGATGATCCTGAGGTAGACAGTGAGTTGAACACCAGCCTAGGATACATGAGCACTCTAAGGATGTTTGGGAGAGCTATAAGTAAACCTACTATTTTATGGCTCATATATGTGTGTGGTGTGCTGTGTGTGTGTGTACATGTATGTGTGGATGTATGCATATGTGTATGCACACACACACATACACATTTATATCAGAGTTTAATTGGAGTTGCCCTTCACAGGAAATTATACTCATCTCAGAGCCTGTCCATAGGTTATCAAATAAGAAGTCCAAACTTTCCTCTCCTGTACTGTTGGTCATATTGTTACAACTCTCAATTGCTCATCAGAAGTTGATTTTAAGATACTATAGCTGAAGACAGCAAATACATTGGTCATAGGGCATTGAGAAATAATGTTAGTATTGACCAGGAAGCTTCCTCCCCTCTGGGAAACTCTACCAGAGGATGCTATGCAGGATGCTGGGGGAGGGAGAGTCAACAGTCTTTTGCTGTTACTGGTTTATTTATTTATTTTCTTTTTTGAGACAGGATTTCTGACTATTCTGGTGAACTATGTTGACCAGGCTGGCCTCGAACTCAGAGATACGTCTGCCTCTGCCTCCTGAGTGCAAGTATTAAAGGCATTAACCACTGTGCCTGGCTTGGGAGTCAACAGTCTTACCCAGCTGTGACCCCTGTAAATGGCAATAATGACTAGTATAACAGTAGTTACATGAATGTTATGGAGGTAGCCAACTGTTTTCTGATTGGAGTTAAGGCCTCTTTCACTGGAGAAAGTACATGCCTGGTACTGCAAATATAGCCAACAGCCCAAGAGTGGGGAGCTCACAGCCCCCAGGGTTGAACCTACTACTGTTATTTTGCTAACTGGACATAGTATAAAACTGTGCTCTGAATTCATAATTCTCTACCCATAGATTAGTGGATTTCTTTATGTGCTAGAGAGTAGTTAATGCAGAAACTTAAACCAGTCAAAGTGCAGAGAATAAGTGACTATGGAGAATTCAGCCGCAAACAGGACAACATTATAATACCCTTCCTTAAAGCTCGGGGACCATTTCAGAAGGTGGGGTAGAAAGATTGTAGAGTCAGAGGTCAGGGAGAGCTGGAGTAGACGGCATTCCCCGGGCATGACAGGATCACAGGATCACTCCACACTCATGACCTCACAGCAGCTGCAAATGCCTGTACCAGACCTACACAAGAGCAAGCCAGTCAGCAGCATGCTAGCACAGAGAGGGAAGGGTTCATGAGCCCTTGCTCCTAACTGAGGAGCTATGGACAGTTGATAGCTTCTAGAAAAGGGAGAGTTGGTTTTCTTTAAGGGTGTGGCTCCTGGTAAGTGGATCATATATACTCTAGCAGATGACCCTACACTCTCAAGTATATACTCAGCAGAAATTGGAGTTAATGAATATTTAAATAATGTTTTTCAATGAAGACATGAGCTAGGCAGTGGTAGCACACCCCTTTAATCCAGCACTCTAGAGGCAGAGACAGGTAGATCTCTGTGAGCTCAAGGCCAGCCTGGTCTACAAAGCAAGGAGTATACAGAGAAACCCTGTCTCAGAAAAAAAGTGAGGGGTGGTGAGGATCTGGAAAAATTAAAGGGATTAACTGAGAGAAAATGTGCTCAAATATAATGTATAGAAATCTCAAAGAATAAAAAATTTTAAAATAAATTTTAAAAAACTTAAAAATGGGGTGATAGCTCAGTTGGTAAAGAACTGCTGTATAAGCCCTGAGGACCTATTTTGATCTGATATCTCCGACTGTTTTTATTGTATTTGAAAATATCCCCACACCACACAAAAAGCCAGACACAATGGCACATTCATTCTCTCTCTCTCTCTCTCTCTCTCTCTCTCTCTCTCTCTCTCTCTCTCTCTCTCTCTCTCTCTCAAAAAAAAAAAAACCCCTGGGAAAAGAGAACTCTGACACACACAACACATCCACAGCACACACAAAACACACACACAAATACATTACATGCACTAGCACAAATGTGCACACACACTCACAAAGTGAAGCAGGCAACCAAACAACTCTATTTGCCTTTTTTGAAAGCATAACCAGAAAGCATTTGTGGCCAAGAGGCACTTCTTCCTTTGGGGGACATTTTTGGACACTTAATCTTTAGAAATAAAGCATGTGACAGATGTCAAAGAATCGCCGGTGTCCTTGGCCTCAAACACCATAAAGGACTGCCTCTGGAGAATGTAATGCAGAAGAAGCCCATCCTGTGGCTGCATGGGCGAGCCCCAGTCCCCACTGGCAGCCCTCTGGCTCCAGAGGAGGTTATTTTGAGGCAGCCAGGCCATCATGGCAGCCTGGGATCCTGCGGCTGGAGGAGCTTCAGGCCTGAAAGCTACTCTGTGGGAAGTGGGGAGGGGGGAAGGGAGGATGATATTTCCTCCGGTTATAAAAACTATTTAAGTCAGCTACTCAGTTAACAGGATCTAATTTAAAGACCTTTTCATGTGTCTGCAGAAAATTTGTGGGCTTATTAATAGGCTCATTCTGCTGGTAAATGTCGATGGGCTTCCGACCATCACACACACTTACAAAGGGGAGAAATGATGAGCAACGAATCAAAACAAAAAACCCGTCTGTTACCCAGGAGCCATGCCTCTCTGACTCATCACAGATTCCAGCTCGTCCAGGAAGATGGTGGAGGGGGCATGATAGCGGGCAAGCTCAAATAGCACCTGCATGGGAAAAAGCAGGAGCAGGTTCAAATATATACTCTTAAGTTAATCCTCATCATACACTTCAAGTTAAACCCTCAGATGTTCCCAGATTCAAAGTTTACAATTGCTGTAATAATAAGCATTTGCTCTACACCAGAACTCTGAGGCAGCTTTATAACCATCACTATATTTCTCCCAAGTTCTACCCTAGGGAGCTGAATGGTCCAATTATTCCCATTTATCATTTGATAAAATTAGAGCCAGAGAGAGTAGGTGGCTAGTTCAAGGTTACTAATGATAAATAACGAGAGAGCTTCTAACTGCCTAGCTAACCCCCGGGGACACCTGCCAACATGTTCCAGATGGACACAAGCATCCTTAGAATATATAAGATCACATAGTAACTGTCCCCCTTTCACCTTTGGGGACAATAGGATTATTCTCAGAAGGAAGAAATTCAGAAGAACAACAGCTGTGAATAACAAACTGAGAATGTCTTTTTCTGCTCCCCACAGGACTCTACCAGGCCCTCACCCCCTGCAGCCCTGTTTGCCAGGATCAAGCTCTTTGCATGCTTTTTCCCCTTCTGTTTCTTTGTCATAGTTGCTAGATTTTGCTATTGTCTTGAGACAGCTTAAGCTAGACTTGAACTCACAATCTAGCTCAGGCTTGCCAGTGAACTCAGGGTGATCCTCCTGTCCTGCCTCAAAGGTAATTTTTGATTGACTAAGATGTTCTGTTCCAGGGTAAAATATTATAGACCGAACAAGAACAAGAAAGCAGCCAGCAAAGAACAGACATAAAAACAAAGTAAAGAATTCAACGGGGAGATATCGTGGTAGTGAACAGTATAAAGAGCTATATATATATATATTAATCCTGCAACTGATCTCTTGAGCACCATATACAATTCTTCACTGGTTGATTGGAGAATGCAGCAGAGATATGGGAAGGAGCAGCGATTCTTCAGTTGCCATGGGGGATTTATTCTTCATGTCACTTAGCACAAAGAAAGCATCACAAGATAAATAAGAGGGAAAACAGTAGAATATGGCTTTTAGGATCAGCAGCAGAGTGTCCCTCTGTGGACTCTCTATCACTGAGGAGGAAATCTCTCACCTTCCCCATGACTTGGTATGATGAGTCCAAAGTGATGTGTGGGCATTTCCCTGTCACAGAATCCTGGTTCGTAGGACCTAGCTCCTTCTCATATACTAAGAGAAGTACTGTGTGTAGATATTTCCTTTACTTGAAATATCTCCTCCTAGACAAAGGAGGGAAGCTAAGGAGATTCAAAAAAATAAAGGGAACTTAAGGTTTCAGGAAGTAAAGGAAACTTAAAATCTCAGGAAGTCAAGGGAACATACAAGGCTCAGGAAGTAAAGAGAACTTACAAGGCTGAGGGAACAAAGCAAAGTTATAAAGCTCACAGAGTAATGGGAAATTAAAAGGCTCAGGAAATAAAGGGAACTTAAAAGACTCAAGGAATAAAGGGAATTTGCAAGGCTCAGAGAGTAAAGAATTTACCTGCTAGGGGAGTAAACAGAATTTACAAGGCTCTGGGAATCAAAGGGATTTACAAGGTTCGGGGAGTTCCTGAAATACAAGATTTACAAGGCCGATTCCCATGGTTGTAGGAGTATTGACAACTGGTACAGAGAAGAGATTCTGTGATTGGTGGGGCCTCCTGAGTGCAGCCTCCATGAACCATCATCACCTAAGCTGGGGGTGAGGGGCTTTTTAGTAACGTAGCTTTACTTCTATGACCTCTCATTTATGCACCAAAAACTCACTGGTTGACACTTGGGTAAATTATTTACTTGGTATGTTACCAGTGCCCTATCTGGGTGGATACATGCTTATTCACACCTCCCCAGCAAAAGTCATGAGACAAAAGCCAACTCTGGGAAACAAATCACTAACACCTCTCTCATACATTGGAGATGAGCCAATTAGGAGAGAGTAACTTTTCTTCCCATCATGGAAAGAGAAACCCAATTATACCTGATTTTAAAGGTGTTTACAACAGCAGCAATCCGCCCAATGAAAAAGAGGATATTAAAACCCTATATCAGATCTACACACAATTTTAAGGAGCTCACTCAGGTGTAGGAGACCGAAGGGCTCCTAAACATGAAGTTAAAAGAACTAACTACATTTAGGGCTTAGGTCTCCATATTACTCAAATTACAAGTTTTCATTCCAAGAGAATAAATAGGCTCCTGGTAAGTGCTTCTAGAAGCATTAGTCTAAAATGTCCAGAGGTGCTTGGAGGAAGTTAAATCATAAAGGGGGGGGGGTGTAATCATCAGCAGGTGTATGCATTTGCTAAAGAGATCAGTCAGCTTTTCAGTAGTGCTCAACTCCTAAGAGGCAGGAGCATTAGGAGAGGAGGGGGGTCACAGCCCAAAGGTTCCCTATAAATAACTCCTTAATTGGAATAGAAAGAGAAACCAAGGGGAGAAAACGCTTTTCTGATTTAGGGGAAGGTCCTAGAGGGTTTGCCTTCTCTAACAACCTTTACAGGAAGAGACGAAGTTGATGGAATGACTAAAACTCTCCAGGTGAGGAGCTTCCCAAAATCTCAAAGAACAAGGAAAAAAATAGCGTCTGCAAGGAAATAAGATCCTTCCAGATTGGCAGGGCTTTCCAGTGTCTTCTTGAATATTTTTTTCAAATATTTAAATTAAAATATATTTTTTCATAAGAAAAAAGAAATATAAATATCTTCTAATGTAACTCGTAAAATGCTCAAATTAGGGGCCTGGGAGATAGCTTATTTGGTAACATGCCTGTCATGTGACATAAGGATATTCCAAATCAAAGAATCATTTGCTTTCATGCACTTTTCATAAAGCTAGATTCTTTTATATAGTGGTGAAGAGATGGAGGAGGGAGGGAGGAAGCGCTGCCTCTCTCCTGGAATAATACTAAAGCAGGGGCAAAGCCTGAGCTACAGAAAACACAGAGAAGGAGTATTCTTGTCATTGGCGCTTGTAGCCATTCAACATTAAAAAAGAAACCATTTCCTCTCCATCTCGGTTGAGGACAGTCATAAAATATCTAAATGTCATGTCATTCACTTAAGGCTTGTCCAGGGAGTCTGAGATCTTTCCCATCACCTAGGAGAATCAGGTGATCCCAGCAGATAGATCATGAGTTCAAGGCCAGCCTGTGCTGCATCTACAAAAAGACCTTGTCTCAAAACAACACCACTACAATAAATAGAACAATAACAGAAAAGACAGACTTTGAGGGGGGTGATAAAAATTTAGAAAAACTTAAACATTTGAAACAACTTGAAAACACCGTCAAGGGGCTAAGGGCTAATTTAGTGTTTCAGCACTTGCCTGGCATACAAAAGGCCTGTATTTTATCCCCAGAAAATGAATGGATAAACAGTCAAAGTAATAAATAATAGCTACGGTTTTATTTTTTAACCAACCCTTCTAAAATATTCCATTATAACTTTTAAGCAGTCTATAAATATTTGGAAATTAGCTTTATGAGAGAACATAATTCCTGAGTGATATTTTAGAATAATTTCTTTTCAAAAAGTATATTTTACACTCACTTAGCATTGATTATTTATCAGTACTCTCACAGCAGGCAACAGTCTAACAGGAGTTCTGGTAAGGTGTACATCATAAGCTGTTGTTCCATTAGTGTGACAGGAAGATACAGCAAAATGGTATACTGTATGTAAGAGATGCTGTGGACCAGGAATGAGATACTATAAAGATGGAAACAGCCTTCCAAGCAAAGAACAGTGTGCAGGCAATGAGCAGAGGAAGAAAAGTTGCTCAGAGCATCTGAAAGAATAATTAAGGTTAAGTCCCCCACAGAGTGCTTAGTGTAGGGTCTAGCATAAAACACCAGCCTCTCACTAAATGTTAACAGGATATACAGTACACATTTAATAATGAATGGTTCTTCAGTGGGGAAACCAATAGGCCACGTTAGAGACTTTTATTCTAGCTTTAATTCCTAAATTGTATGAATCAAAGAAGAGCTGTTGGTTAAAATTCCAGAAGGGAGTCCATGTTTTGCTGACAGCAATATCATTAATATCCACATGTGACAGTTAATCCACTTCCTAGACTTTTGGTAGTCACAATCCAAGTAGAGTCAATATAAATACACACACACACACACACACACACACACACACACACACACACACACACACACACACACATACACACACATATCAATCACACCTTCAAACAAATAAGCTCTAATAATTTTATACTTTGGTATTCTAGAAAAACAATTTATAAAAATTATTAAGAATTCCTACCCGGACAAGTTTTTCTGAATCTCCTCTCCATTTGCTGACAATGGTAGATGCAGAGATGTTAAAGAAGGTCGTTTTGCATTCAGTGGCCACAGCTTTGGCCAGTAAAGTCTTCCCTGTACCTAGGGACACGTGAGGACAAACATGAGCAGGGCTTCTGCTCCTTGCCCCACTGGCAGTCTCCCACAGGCATCCTTTGCCTGGTCCTCAGGCAGAGCAGAAAGCGTTTACCTGGAGGCCCATAGAGCAGCAGTCCTTTCCAAGGGGAGAGAATTCCTGTAAATAGCTGTGGATACTTGAAGAACAAAGAACAAGACAGCGTGAATCCACTGGCCCCAAGGCCTTGGCAGTCAGGGCAGGACTTCCTACTGAACAGCCCCTCTAAAGCTCAGGCCCCATTCCTTTAAGGTCTGCTTCTCAGTGTGGATCTTGTTTGTCCCAATGGCATTTTCACACGGGGGGGGGGGGGTGACCTAATTTTTGTGGTTTCTTGAAATGGATGTGGGTGGGTGGGTGGGTGGGTGGATGATGGATGGATGGATGGACGGACGGACGGACAGATGGATGGATGGATGGGTAGATAGATAGGTAGGTAGATAGGTAGGTAGGTAGGTAGGTAGGTAGATAGATAGATAGATAGATAGATAGATAGATAGATAGATAGATAGATACATAGAAGAAAGGTATATGCAGCTATTTTCTTCTCTGAGACAACAGTTTTCTTTTATCCTTTTTTTTTTTTCTTTTTTTGAGACAGGGTTTTTTCTGTGTAGCTCAGGTTGTCCTGAAACTCACACTATAGACCAGGCTGGCCTTGAACTCACAGATATCCACCTGCCTCTGTCTCCTGGGTGCTAGGATTAAAGGCATCCACCACAATAGTATATAGTCCAGACACAATAATATATAGTTATTCTTATGCATATAATTTTCTTCCCCTCTGCATTCTCTATGTGAAGCATTTAACTCCCTTGTAAAGTTGTAAAGAAGGCACAGGGCCAAGATGAATCCCAGAACCAACCCAGGGAGATGTGTGCCCATGTGAGGCTTAAAGATGAAAGTTGCTGTCGAGGCTGGGGACACTGAGTCTCTTCCACTGGTTCAAATTCAAACCTTCTAGGAGCTGGAGAGGACAGGGAAAGGGAAACAGTAAAATTACTTCCTGTTCTTAGTAACTCACTAGTGCTGGTGGCAAAGCCAATTCCATCGTCTATGGCAAGTATAACACCAGGGAAATAACACATCCAGAAAAGGGGAAGGGCCTGTAGCTCTGTAGTCGATATTTTGCTTACCATGTTAAAGGTTGTAGATTTATTTGTTCCCCAGAATGAGAAAATAACATATCCAGAGTGCCAAAGAAATGCTCTGTCTACCCTTCCTAAGATGGTAGGTGCTATGGTTTCACTCTTAGTTGCTGTTATTGTGATGAATTTGTAACCCTGGCCTTAGGAAACTGTAGCTGCAACAGGGGAAGGGGCATTCTCCACTACCTGCACCTGGCTCCTGGCCCCCTGACCTTGCCCAGTGGGATGGTAGAAAATAGAAAAAGTGGTTTGCAACTATAAGGTGAACAAATGGATGAGGGCTATGAAAACTCCCACGTTAGGTTATCTCTTTCCCCTCCTTCTAAGAACCCTGAGGGCAAGGTTGACCTTCCTTGTAACAGGATGCAGCCATATGGGAAGAGCTCGGGGCACATTATCCCAATTCTCTGGCTGACACCCTGGCATGTGATAGTGGCAGGCCAATGATACCATGTGGAAATATATGAGGTAGCCTGGCTGGATCCAGCCTAAACTGCCCGCCCACGGAATGAAGAATGAGTTTACATTTTAATGATTACTGCTTTAAGGCTCTTGGTGGTGGGGGTGGTCTGCCAGATAGCAAATACTATGTGATATTCTGACCATTTCTTCTTAATGAGTATTTCTTTTTCTGTCTATTTTGTGAAGTATGTAGAAATGGTCAGAAGTAAGTGATAAGAACAGCATGCTGGCTCTGCTGGCCCTGCTGGCTCTGGAAGGGATTGTCTATCTAGCTGAGGCAAAGCCCTTGATGATACCTGGGGGTTAGGGCTATGGGAGATCTAAAGAAACAAAGGGAGGTATGCCTACTACATTTGGCACACAGTTAGGGAGGCAAGCTAATGGGTCAGTATTTGGCATCTGAAAAGTTATATTCCATAATGTCTTAGTCTTCAGGTACCAGTGAGCAGACACTTACTTTGAACCAATGCAGAATGTGACTTTTTAAAACGATTTATTTTTACTTTGTGTGTGCTGGAATGGCCAAGTATATACAAATGCCTGAGGAGACCAGAAGAAGACATTGGATATCCTGGAACTAGAGTTATAGGTGGTGTGAGCCACCTAACGTGGGTGCAGGGAGGGTCCTCTGCAAGAGCTACAAGCTGAACTGGTATATCACAGCCTGGGCTCCATGCCCCAGCACTGACCAAGTGAGACCCAATCAAAGGCTAACTTATGGACAGATACATCACCTCACCCTCCCTTCTTGGAACAGTTCATCCAGTTGATAGCAACTAGAAATGTGGTTTCTATACTTACCCTTATTGGGTACACAACGGCTTCTTTGACTAACTGCTTGGCCGCATCCAGTCCAATAATGTCATTCCACTTTATGTTGGGGTTATGGAGATAAATTTCCTGCAATGTGCATTTGATTATTTTGCTAAAACTAACATTTTATTCCACTTCTGGAATGAATATGGCAGCACAGAACACCTGACTTAATAGAATATATAGCATGCTGGTAATAAAAATGATTTATGAGTATTATAATGTATATCTATGCATACATTATAAATTGGGAAGTTTACCAAAATCATGGGAAAGTATTCAAAGACTTTCCCTGAAGAAGATATTAATAATATAATACAGTACCTTTAGAAGGAGAGTGTCTAACAGTGACCTGTGCCTGACATCAGTCCATAGCAACCTTGCTGACTTAGACCATAGTCCAGAAGCACCTTCAAATTACCCTAATTTTTACTGAGAAACATATCCTTACCAATGCGGGGCATCTGTCTGTTTGATCTGGCAAATGCTTTCTTAATTTGATGCAGAGAGATACTTTTCCTACACTCCCCTGAAACCAATTTGTTTTCCCTGGTGGGCAGTCCCCGCTTCCAGCTGGACCAATTGCTTCTGCAACACTCAAGGAGGCCAACACCAAGTGTATGCAGTAGAGCCCAGTAGCAACCACCTCAGGGCAATCAATTAAGTAGCTTTTATTGATAACTAATTTACAGCTTCCCAATTTCAATTTCACAAGATGCCTCTGAACAGTCACTCAGGGGCCCTTCTCGGATAGGAGCTATTTCAGGCAAACAATGTCTAGAGTATTACTTTTTTTAAGGTCCTTTCCTACATCATTCTGATAAAGAACCAGTCTTGGAACTGTTTCTCTATCTACTTGTTTTGTATTTGTGTTGTTTTAAATAAATGATATATGTACATTTCAAAAATATAAAAGTATGTTTTTAAAATGGCTTAAAATGATCTGGTCCTATATCTATCTCCCCTGGTCCCAAGTTTTCAACCAGGAGTTCCACTTTACTAAGAAAAAGTATTTATTAGAAATGTTCGGGTCATGTTTAATATATATCATCCAATATTGGTAGGGGATAAAGGACCCAGACTTCCATGTTTTGTGTTTTAAGAGGGGGTCTCACTCTATCCTCCTGGCCTGGAATTCACTGTGTCCCTGGGGGCTTCCTGCTTCATCCTCCGAGTGCTGGGATGACAGAGATCATATCATACCTGATTTGGGCTTTTGAAACTTGGGAAGAACACACATTTCTTATTAAGGCCTTTCTTCACCCCACCTTGGCTCCAAGTGCCTTCCAGCTCCCTTGTCTCCATTTCCCCATGCTCTCCAGACGCACTTGTCCATGGAACTAGAATCTCTTGAGGTAAGCCTGGGCCCGAGTCACTCCCCTCTGTCTCCCAGCCCTCTGTGTATGCCTCTCATGATGCAGTGGACATCTGCTATCTGAACAGAGAAGTTCAGGCACCCTTGCATCTCAGCAACTGCACACTTTTTGGAGGATTTTTAAGCATCTTCTTGACCCTACCTCAGTTTGTCTTCAATTGAGATCATTGGAAATTAGAAAAGTCTTCTGTAATCAATAATCTATTCTTATTCCAAGACGCTTGCCTAAAAGCATATAGCTAGAAAGAGAAGACTCTAGAAATCAAGTACAAATCAACTGATTGCAGGGCTGCATCACATCACTGGCCATTAATTTTCACTGTCTTTAGGTTCCAGAGTGAAAGCTCAAAGTATCTGTAGCCTAGAGGTAAAAATCTTCCGTACAAACTTGTTCTGTTCATGGAAATTTCCAAGCATGAGGTCATCACGCTCCCAGACCCTGTTACTTCCATGTGAGCTCCTTGCTCTTCTTAGAACCCTCTTTCCTTGGCTGTGGGGCCCGCCAGAAAGCCTTTCACCTGTCCCTTCCATTCTGCATCTTTTTTGCTGTCTGTTTTCTTGGCCACTCTAGTAGGATGGTGGGCTTTTCTATTGTAATTTTACGATTCTATAATTTATTTATCATGCATTATTGTGCCTCTAAACAATATGAGTGCCTCTGCAAGTGGGGGCACTTTATAAATAAATGATCATATTTATTGTTATTAATAAAAGCAGCAGCCCACAATGCTCCAGGAGCCCTGGTCTGCCTCCATAAATTTGTGAATTGAATAGCAGATCTTACCCGGCTCACCACAGCTGCCAACTCTCGCATCTCACTGTTCATGCCAATAAATGCACTCAGGGGTTTGAGCAACCGTTCCTGGTGGAGAGGAACACAAAGAGGCCGTAACTTAGGAAGAAACACAGGATCCCGGAGAAACAAGTGTGACTGGCTGCAATGACCTCTGACTAGATCTCACAGTTCTCTGGACTCAGGATGATACTTCCAGAAGTTCCACGAGATTTGGGCAGTTTGAAAGTGAAAGAACAGAGCTTGGTCACTTACTGAAGGGTCTGGGTTACATTCGAAAGTGTTCAAGGCAAGTTCATTGGTGGCTCCTTTGATAGCATCAGTGAGCAGACCCCGGAAGTCAATGATTTGGCCCTACAAGGGAGCAATGGTTATTTAAGCCACAAACACATGAGAGCAGAGTTCCTTAGTAGCTGTGTCTATGTTCTTGTATGTCAGGCAAACTCCATCTTAAGAGAACGCTTAACTACTGCTGAATAAGATGATGTGCCAAAGTCAGGACTGTGTAAAAGCAAAGTAAACAACTCTTGAGAATGGAGTTAGATGAGAAAAATGGAGAGTTCATATCCCTGACACTCACCAGCTACTTCCTTATGTGGCTACTTGTCATGTCTGACCACATCCCCTTAAAACATTACATACTCAGGAAGAACCCACTGGGATATGGTTAAAGATAGACCTTGGTGCTGACTGCATGCATCATTCAGTGGAGGACAGCCTGGGACAAAACAGGTATGGCAAGGATCTCAAGCCATAGTCAACCCTGCTAGCAGTGAGTGACATTTTAATTTTGTTTCTGTGGAGGGAAGCCAGGCAAGTTGAGCAATTTGCCCAGGGCTACATGACTAACAATGGTCTGAGGGTCAGATATCAAACCCAGATATTTGCTATTGCGAAATATCTTCCATAGTGTCATGAATTTGAATATCTTGTCCTTGGTGGCACTGACGGCAATCTTCGGAGGTTCTAGAACCTTTGGGACATAGCGCCTGCCTGGCAGACACTGGCTTCTGCAGGCAGCCCTTTGAAGGTTCCACTTGCCCCTGATTTAGTCTAGCTTCTACTGCTGGCGGGACACCATGGAAGGATTCGAGTCCAAGCTCTGCCTACCACAGACAGAAGCCACCCGCCATGCCTTGCCAGCCACAATGGACATCCACTGAAGCAGGGAGCCATATATCCCCTTCCTTAAGTCAGGCATTTGGTCACAATATAAACAGTACAAACACAATCTTCCAAGTTCCTGGTACTGTTTCACTTCGAGTCAGGAAGGGAAATCAACACAGCAGGGAAAACACACTTACAATCCCCAGTGTTTACTGAGTGCTTATTATGTGGCAGTGAAGACATAGGCTGTCTTTTTATTCTCACACTTAAAGAAGGTCGTGTTATGGTTTCCATTTTACAGATTAAAACACAAAACAAATCATAAGGCTTGACCACAACCTGACCACTGTACCACTGTGGACTAGGCCGAGCTGACTCCCAAGCCTGTGCTCCAAAGAACATACTTTTGAAATTTTCAGCAAGGCTCCAGAAGCCAACACTAGAGTCCCTGAACAGTGAGGGGAGGTCCTCTTAGGCGGAAACCCCTCGGCACTGTCACTCAACCCATCAACATTTGACAATCAAGGAGGGGGAATCTATCTACCTTTTACCCTGAAGCCATCTCTGCTAGAAACAGAATTTATAGCCAGACTATTTCAAAGGTTAAGTGCTGGGTTAAATAGTCCCTTCCTTGTGACTCACTCAGAGGCACCCCAGTGTAAGGTATTGACAAGGGACTAAAGCCACAAACCCACTAGGTACACCACGGGGGACTAAGGATTTGACAGAGGCAGTATTTGTCAAGAAAGGAGTATTTTCTGGTGCAGCAAATGCATCATCTCCTGCAATAGTCAGTTCACTGAGGCCTCCAGGGAGCCCATACAGGCCGGTAAGGCAGTCCCCATGCTTTGCAGGTCAATGGGCCTGAAGCTCTTCCAGCACACACCACAGGGATCAGTCTGTGTACAGGGCAGGCCAGAGCTAACCCAGCATCCCACACTTCAACTACTTGACTGAAGGAGAGTCAATGAAGGACAGCATGAGGGTTGTCAGAGTCCCTTGAGCTGCTTCTCCTGGCCAAAGGTCCTCTTCCTGTTATATTCACCCCATCTGGAACTTTTCTCTTGGGGAAACTATTATTTACAAAGCCCAACCTGAGTTTCACTAGAAAAAAGGCAGAAATGGCTAGTGCGGAGCACCTTTCAGGTGATCTCTGAGAGTTTGAGGCCAACCTGGTCTACACAGTGAGTTCATGCCACCTAGTGAGACTCTGCCCCCCCCCCAAAAAAACGAGAAGGGGAGAAAGGAAAGGAGGAAGGGGGGAGAGCAGAAATATCTATTAAGCCCAGGATCAGCTCTAAACCAACTAATCTTCGTGGTTCACAAGTAATTATACTTAAGTCTGGAGCCATGCTTCCTAGCACAGGGGCATCAAACAACTACCTTGGGCCAGGCCAAAACCAAATGAGCATGGGATGTGGGCTCACTGTAATGCAGTGCACCAATGTTTATCACTGTCATCACGGGGTTTTTACTGTGCTTTCTTGACCATTTCTGATGCTGGAGAACAAACACAGAGTTTTGTGAATGGTAGGCAAACACTCTACCACTCCAGCTAACCACTGAATCTTTACACAGAAAGGAACACAGGGCCCTCACTCCCGAATACTTTCATTTGCAAAAGAGAAGCCTATGGCCCCTAGAGAAGGATCACTCTAGATCGTCCTTCCAGAAGAGGAGGGCAGGTCAGAACCCGACCGCTCACCTTACCTCACAGGCAACCATTAATACTTTTGTTTTTGCTTCCAAGTTTGGCAAAAATCCTGTGCTTTTCTTTCCTTTTTCTAGAGAGAAACAAACTCCCTTCCACCCTGAAGCCCTGAGTTCCACTTACTTTTCGTGGGTGGGCCTTTCCCTCTGTGCTGTCTTTGTGGATTTTTGATATGTTTAGGCCAAAGTCGGCACTCTCTACTTGGGCATTATTGACATTCTCCTGAAGAAAAAAAAAAAAAAAAAGAAGAAGACTGTAAGAAGTAATAGGTGGAAGAAGCTTAGATCCTGGCTCTGACTGCAAAACCAAACACTGGATACCACTTCTGGTGATCTGGCAAGTACAGATTTACAGGACGAATTAACCATGCCCCTTGCCACGAGGAGGAAGCTAGTCCCAGAGGCTGAGAAGACACCAAGCCATGGGTTCTAAGTCCTGCCTGTGGAAAAACAGCTCACTCTCACATGTCTTTTCTCCTCCGGCCAAGGCTGGCTGAGTCTGGGGACTCAGCAGAGTCACCCAGCATCCTGTGGAACTCACCTGGCTCACATCACCCCCCATCTACACCCTGCTCAAGCCAACTGAATCTCACGGTCCTTTCTTTCTATCCTGCTGGTCCTCAACATTAACCTTCTCTGCTCCTTTTCTCAATTTCCACTGGTACCTTTTCTTTAAAACCTGAAACGTTTTGTCCTAGATAAGAAGGTTCTGGATGTAAATCTCCTGAGGTGATTTCACCCATCTGTTGGGCCCACTTCTCTTGCTACCTCCCTTCTAGAAAGTCCAGTGTTGATAGGGGTGAGTACTAACCCTACATGCTTTGTAGAAGCCCAGGAGGAGATGCCAAGGCCCAGATGAACCTCAGACTGGACCACACTGGGGAGCCAGGGGACATGTTTGGGATGGGAGGACCTGCTTTCTGCATTTATCTCAGCTATGAGAATCTTACCAGCCAGCCCCAAACTGTCCAGTACCCTCACCCTGAGCTGAAACCAGAGAAGAAGCTGCCAATTCTTTCTTTCTGTCTTTCTTTCCTTCTTTCTTTCTTTTTTCTTTCTTTCTCTCTTTCTTTCTTTCTGTCTTTCTGTCTTTCTGTCTTTCTTTCTTCCTTCCTTCCCTTGTCTTCTCTTTCTCTTTTTTCTCCAACATACTAAAACATCTACAGTATTCAGGGACCTATCCAGTTTAATTAAATCATACAGCAATTTTTAAAAAGAAAGAAATTTCAAAAACAAAGAAATAAGCTATTTTTCTTGAGGTCATTTATCAGCCAAGTGTGGTATTACCGACATCAAGCAGTCATCTCGACCTGTTTAGGATGTTCCTTGACAAATTTGGTGTCTCCCGTTTTCCCTGCTGAGGTTTTGGGTCGTAGCTTCTGCTGATATATCTTGGGGAGATTTTGACAACTGTCATTTGTCACCCTAAGGAAGGAAACAAAACCCTTCAGGAAAGTATTCTAACCATTTAACTCAAGGTAAGTAAATAACTAGTGTAGTGCATTTAAAGAGAGTTCTAGAAAGATGTATGCACACAGCCCAGGCACTTCCATCTACACCATGTAATTCCTCTCGGTCTGGCTCTACCTCCCTCCTGGCTACTCACTGGGCCCCTCCCAACCAAGCAAGAGTACCCAACCCTCCCACAGACCCAACTCACCCTCTTCCATTCTCTTTTACACCACAGGGTTTCCGCAATTTGGAAAATTGCTTTAGTTTTCAAAAACCCACCCATATGAATATCAGGGAAAAAAAATCTTTAAAAACAACCAACAAACTGCTTTAGGCAGCAGTTCTCAACCTGTGGGTCGTGACCCTTGGGGGGGGTGTCAAATGACCCTTTTACAGGAGTCACATGTCAGACATCCTGCATATCAGATTCATAACATTACAATTTATAACAGTAGCAAGATTACAATTATGAAGTACAACAAACTGAGGGGCTGTATTAAAGGCTTTAGACAAATACTCCCACTGCTAAGGCCTTCCACCCTCCCCAGCAGAGGAGTGGTGAGAGGAAGCGGTCCTTGCACTAAAGCTATAAAACATCAGATCTAGGGCTCTGTCTGGGTTGTAACCCTGCATACTGAATAAACTTTCTCTATGTAAAACATTTCTTAGCATAAAAAACATCAAAAGGCCTACAGGCTGAAGAGATAGCTCAGTGGCTAAGGGACTTCCAGAGGTCCTGAGCTTGGTCCTCAGGGCCCATATCAGGTGGCTCACAACTGCCTGTAACTCCACCCCCAGGGGCTTTGACACTCTCTTCTGGCCTTTATAGATAACTACACACAAATATACATAAGACATTGAGGGGGGGGGCTATGGAAAGAGCAAAACTTAGCTCATGCCTATTGTCACATGTCATTCCTCTTTGCAAAAGGATTTCTTGTCAGAATATTCCTTTCTGAAAAACACATTGGCGGGGCTGGAAGTCAGGAGCATGGTTCCCTCTGGTAAATTGGGGTTTATAGGAAAGGACAGGGCAAAGGGACTCTGCTGGTGGGCTGTCATGATAGACACATACACACATTTGAGTTCATGTCACACATCGTTACAGGGACAGAACAACAGAACTAATTTGTTCAGCGCATCTTCATCAGCAGACAGGAAAAGTGATACTGGGATGTTTGCATTTTGCAATGGAAGACAAGGCAGGGCTTTTCTTAGGAGGCCAACATGAGCTCCTCCATCTTAAGCGGCTCTCTTCTCTCAGGAACCTGCAAGAGGTTCCCCAGAGGAATGACTCTCATGTTCTAAATGATCTCAGACAGCTTCTGCCTCGGTTCCTATTCATTATGGAAAAGACAAGTTGATCATCTCTAACATAACTACATGTCAATAATACCACCAATGTTCACACTCCACTGTTCATTCAACTCATGAGAAGTGGACACGGACTATTCCTACGGCATCTATTCTTTTTCATTTCTAATTTAGACATATCTTACAAAATCTGTCCTTCAGGCCTTCTGCTGGCACAAAAATGAAATAATCATGAGATGAATATCAAGCATTTTATATACACTACTAATAGGACTGGTTTAAAGGAAGTTACAGATGATTAACACACACACCCCTCAACATCCATCTGGGTCTTTCAGAGAACCAGAATTCCCATCTTCCCATGTTGATTTCCCACTAACAGCAAAATGAGCCACAGAGTTTGCTTTAATATGACTCAAGACAAAACCACCAATGATTATATAATTCTTCTGAATATAGAATCAAATTTCTTCTGCCTTAACATTATCTACCAGTCCTGTACTCGAGACTTCTACACAGAAGGTCTCTTGCTATAGTTGTCAACTTGACTGGATTAAGAAACACCTGGTGAGGGGCTGGAGAGATGGCTCAATGGCTTTTCCCAGCATTCATGTGGCGGCTCATAACTGTCTGTAACTCCAATTCCAGAGGATTCAATGCCTTCTTCTGAGTTCTGCAAGCACTATACACATGTAGTACACAGATACACATATAGGCAAAATACTCATAAAATAAAATAAATTTTAAAAAGAAATGCTTAAGACATTAATGAAGCACACCTTGGGGTGTGTCTATGAGACTGTTTTTAGAGAAGTTCAGTTGAGTAGGGAAGACATACCCTAAATGTGAACGGCAGCATTGTTGTGGGATATTTGTAGACGAGGCAAAGATACTGATTAGTTTAATAAAAAACTGAAAGGCTAATAGCCAGTCAGGAGGCATACGCGGGTCTTCTGGGCAGAGAGAGAGAGAGAGAGAGAGAGAGAGAGAGAGAGAGAGAGAGAGAGAGAGAGAGAGAGAGGGAGAGAGAGAGAGTAGTAGATGAATCTAGGCATTCGAGATGCCAGGAAACATGGAAAGGAATCAGAAGGTGAGAGATGGAAGAGAGGTAATGCCACGTGACAGAACATAGATTAATATAAAAGAGTTGACTTAAGTTCAAAGAGCTAGTTAGGAACAAGCCTAAGCTAAGGCTGAGCTTTCATAATTAATAAGAAGTCTCTGTGTCGTTATTTGGGAGCTGGTTTGCAGGACAGAAAAAGACCCCTTAAACAGCATCCCATGGGTTGGGGTTCTAGAACCAACAAAAGGGGAAAGAGAGAAAGCCAATCATCACTTTTCTACTTCCTGGACAGTGCCAAAGACCAAGCCACATTCTTCTGGGCCAAAAACAAGCCCTTCCTCCCGTACGCTGCTTTCTGTAGGGTATTTGGTTGCAGTGGTGAGAAAGTAATGAAAACCCCTAGAGGAGATCCTGTGCTGTGCTGTGCTGTGCTGTGCTGTGCTGTGCTGTGCTGTGCTGTGCTGTGCTGTGCTGCGCTGTGCTGTGCTGTGCTGTGCTGTAGCCAAACAGCCCAGTTACCCTTCACTGCTAAAGCCACCTGGCTCCCAGGTTCCCTCTTGTCTTGGCTAGCTGCTCTTTGCCCTCTGAATACTAGAATAAACTAGCCTTTTACTTTCTAGACAGTGTTTTTTCTATTGATAAGGCCTGAGACCATATCAGAAGTCACACTTCACTCAAGTGGTAGTACCCTGCTGTTAACTTGATTTCTAGGTGTCTAATTTTGCAGTGAGGAAACTACTTGTTAAGAGTCTGAAGTTTATTCCACCAAATTTCATTATCTTAGGCCCACCCCACAAATTCTCAGGCCTTTGGAGACTCCAATTCTGTCACCTGTCTCATTAGATAACTTGCATCATCAGCAGATCTATACTGGGAAAAATCTCTGATGTGAGGCACCAAATTAGGAAAGAATATGTGGATGACTGACAGGCAACCAGTGACACACCCTGTTACTGAGCAAGTGTTTCAACATAGAACTGTGCCCAGAGCAGACAGAGAGATGGTTGAGTGGCTAAGAGCACTTGTTGATCTTGCAAAGAACCTAAGCTCACTTCAAGTACCCATGTTGGAAAGATCACCACTGCCTGTAATTCCAGTTCTCGGGGACCTAATGCCCCCTTCTGGACTCTGTGAGAACTACACAATGTGGCGCACATACTTAACATGCAGTTAAAATACACAAATAAAAATTAAAATCTTAAAAAAAAAAAAAAAAAGGCCCACCATCGATCCATTGATTGCTTTCCTGTATTTGGTGTTCAACCTTTGTGCTTGCCATATGGAGACATCAACTCAGAAGACCTGAGGAAACCCCAGGTGGCTATAGGTGCCTCTAACCTTCCTCCCTTTCCTCTATCAGGTGAAGTGCCCTGAGCACACAGCAGACACGGATGTGCTGAAGAACAATCAGAGCCTCAGTACATTCCAAAGCTGGCCTCTTAAAATGCACTCTGCTGCTACTCACAAGTCATTATCATTTATCACCAGAAACAGACTAGCTTTATGGAAACTATAAACACAGCAATAGCACCCCCATCAGGACAGTGACATTGTCCCTAAAGGACATCACAAAGCAGTAGTGACCTCAGGCAGCAGACAGTCATAACCACTGTTCTGAAGAATGCACGGACTCCATCCTGCCAATGTTACAGATGATGCCAAGTGTCCCTGTTGAGGTCTCTGGGTTCTTTCCTCCCTGGCTGGATACAGGGAGCTGGATTCACAAAACTGAGACTCTTGAAGGGGCACACAGAATGTGTATCTCTCAAGATCTAATTACTTCTTATCTCAACCTAAGTTTCTTTTTTCTGGCATATTCTAAGATTTAGAAAATAATTTTTTTCTTTGCCTAAATTGAGTGTGCAGTGAAGTTCCTTCCAGAATCGTGCTTTCATTGAGCTTTTGTCTTCTTTACACTAGCAGAACCCTGTAAGTCTCTGCTTCCCAGAGCCAGCCAACCCTGGGGCATACGCCAGAAGCTTGCTCCATCCTTATAAAAGTAGTGGTGGGAACTGAGCGTCCACATTTTAACCTTGGAGATTCAGACCTTTCAAGCCACATGGCTGAGAAAGGGGTATCACTGAACATAATTTTCAGCAACCTGGGAAAGTCTAAAGACTCTAGCTTAAGTCCAGGCACCTGGTGACAAGAGGGGATTGCAAGGTCACATGGCCTCAGTCTGGTATTGCTAGTAGACACTCATGGAGGCACACTGGAGACTCTTTAGAAATAGATCCCACAGACTTTTAAGGATTAAGTTGATCGGGCCTGACATGTTGAGGCATGCCTTCAGTTCTTGCACTCAGGAGGCAGAGGCAAGTGGATCTCTGTGAGTTCAAGGCCAGTCTAGTCTGCAGAGTGAGTTCTGAGTTCCAGGAAACCCAGGGCTATGCAGAGAGACTCTGTCTCAGAAAAGAAAAAGAGAGAGTTAAGTTGATGAAGATGGCTCACTTTACCTTCTGCTCCTCCCTCCATTCCTTGGTGAATTATTTTCTGCTGTGAAAAACAAACAAGAGAGGTGGGTTAGTCTCAAGAGAGACCAAGCAAACTTTCAAGTACATTTTTCTTTCATGGTGTTCTTGTATGTTCTTACATTCTGTGCTTCAGCCTTTTGGACCACAGACAACTATTCTAGTGAGAAGTGAAGGGACCAGCAAACAGAAGGAACTCACGACTTCTCAGGCATTTTGAGCCACACAGAGAAAGACACCCAGGCCTCAGTTAGAAAATGTGTGTCAGACTCACGTGTGGGAGCAATCCTCACAACAGGCTGGATTTATAGCTTCCACTACACTGAGGTTTAATCTTTTTGGCACTGTTTTTCTGGGTCACATAGCACTCTAGGATTGCATGAGTCTGACAGGAACATTTATTGAGTCAAATTCTGCCAACTGACCTTTAGAGCTAAGCCACTGTGTTCAACATCACGGGAGAAAAGAAGTGACAAGCTGGATGAGAACAGACCATCTAGAAATCAGTTCCTTGAGAACAGGGCTCGCCTCTCTGTGTAGCAGCCAGGGCCCAGATCAAACAACCAGCCTAATAAGCTGACCTCTGAGCCCTTCACTGGAAGAAAGCTCAGAGGAAATTAAAAAAAAAAAAAAAAAAAAAGAAAGAAAGAAAGAAAAAAAAATAAAATCGCAGACTTCTTCCAAGTCTAGATTGGTCCCGGCTATTTTGAATAGATGTTCCTCTCAGTTTCCTGGTCCCTACATGAAATGTTAACATCTGTGGCTTAACAAGTGCCTTGTAAACAGGACAATCATCTCCCTCGGTTTGTAATTACTTCCCCCACTTACAGACTTCTAAGTCAATGTCA
This sequence comes from Phyllotis vaccarum, assembly GCA_033318265.1. NCBI lineage: Eukaryota > Metazoa > Chordata > Mammalia > Rodentia > Cricetidae > Phyllotis > Phyllotis vaccarum. Next base: position 12,321,877 of record JARWLC010000009.1, on the reverse strand, counting down.
CTACAAAACCTAGGCCTCAGCTTTAGAGCCTCCTTGACTGCTGACCTATCCTGGGTCTTGTATTTTATTGATCTCCGTCTGAATTGATGGCTTTCAAAAGCATTTCATTATCTATACATGAGCTATCAGCTCCACCAATACTCATTTCAATGTTATTTTCAAGATAGATAAGACATCGTCTGTCATTTATTGTCTTCCAACAGCCCTTTCCATCACTCTAGAAGTTAATGCCGGTCTTTCTTCTGAAGAGCACCTGCAATGCCCCAGGGCTTCGCTTTCATTACCCCAAAACTTAGTCCTTAAACAAATGCCAAGACTAGAAGATGTTAAAATCCAGGCAATCACGTTTGAATGGCCAGTTCTGGGTCTGATATAGGCTCCAAATCCTTCTGGTCTACTCTTAAAGCACGGAAGGGAGCCATTTAACCATGTTCCTGGGAACACCTTTTGTTAAGGGAGGGATAGGCCAAGTTGATCACCAACTATTAGTCTTCAGACCCCCACCTCCCTGATTGGGGTCACAGATGTGAGCCACCAGAAACAACATTCTTAACGATGGGATAAAGAGTCATCTCTCTCCAAAGGACGTACCTGGGTCTGGTGCCTTCTTAACCATTTTGGGGTACTTCTGGAACTTTACAAAATAATAGCTCTCATATTCCATTAAAATTGTTTCCAAGTCAACGTTGTCACAAACTTCAAAGCGCCGAAATCCCAACTTACTCTCTCCCTCCAAAGCATTAGCTGCATCAATATAGCTGGTGATTTTACATAAGAGAAAAGATTAAGTCCAGGTGTAAAGAATAAAAGCAAACAGGGATCGTGGATCCAAAGAGACTCAACACAAGAACAAGCAGACAGTAAGCAGCACACTGTAGAAAAACAGCTGTGGAAGAGATTCTTCTAGAGTGAGGAACCTTACATAGGATTTTTTGGTTTGTTTTGGATTTTGTTTCCTTGGTTTGGGTTTTTTGTATGGGGGGTTCTTTCTGGTTGGTGGTGGTTTGGGTTCTGTTATCTGTTCTCAGGTTGGTTGTTTTAGGGACAAGGTTTCACGGCATAGTTCAAGCTGTATTAGAACTCATGATCCTCCTGTGCCAGCTTCTGAAACCCTGAGATTACAGATGTGTAGTTGAACCATATGTTAAAAATATCCAAATACTGTCATTTACAACAGTTCTGTCTGGAAGTTACCTGCTTTAAGTGATATCTAGTGATGTTACCATTGTCCAAAACAATTTCAAAAATGCTTACACTCAAATAAGAAAGTGTCTTTGGATTGCCTCCCCTTGGTTTTGGCCAGATATGGGTGTAGGTGCTCTATTTGATGACTTTTTTGTTGTGGTGCTAAAATGCCATGAAGCAAACTCTGGACTTGAAGAAAGTCATTGTATTAGCGCAGGCTCCCCAGTTATAACAAATTAACTACATTAATTTGAGATGTTAATAATAAGGGATGGGGTTGGAGCTCAGTTGTAGGGTGCTTTCCTAGGACCCACTGCTAACACTGCACATGCTAATAATAATATTATATCAATATTACTAATAGTAATAAAAAGATAGGAGACAGGTGGGGAGAAAGTATATAGGAATTCACTATACTTTCTGCTCATTTTTCTGTAAATATAAAACTGTTCTAACGGTAAAGTTTAGTCTCTGCTTTTGAAGAGTCAGAGAGGAGAGGCAGCACCATGAACGCTGTGACAACATACCCTTCTTGTGTTAAATAATGCATAATCAGAATGAGAAGGTTTTTCCGCCGCGCTTCTGTTCTCATCTCGTACTGTCAACAAAGAAGAGAATTTAGATAGAACAGCAGGACACAGCAGTGCTTTACAGCAATAAAGGCTTAGAGAAAAGGGTCATCTGTCAAGCCCAAGCAGCCCGGTCTTAAAGCCTGGCCATCCTCTGTTGTCTCAGGGGCTGCATAAAGTTGTTTTCTGCTGCCTGTTTCTCCTTCAGTTCAGCTCCTCATCAGTAAATTTAAGAGACACTGGCTTGAATTCAGACTGCATGTGACTAGCTGAACTTAATGCCAAGCTAGCCAGCCTTTTACTGCCTAAAATCAGAAGGAAATAAAAATACAAACCCCTGCTATTGGGGAAACTAAAGTCCCTCCACCTTGAGGCCTGGAGCATTTGGGGAGCTGAGAAGTTTCTAAACCCCAAAGGCCAAGCACCCAAGGTCCTGGGTAATCAGAGGACATTCCAGCGCAGCTGCGAAGCATCTTCTCTCCATCCTAAAACAACCAATCAGCCAGTAGCTGCCCATTTGACCAGCGATAGTAAAGAAACTTCCTCTGGAGCCCTCACCTCCCAGCCTGATAACTGCATTTCTATGGTCTTTGTTTGATCTTTGTTTTAAAAGGCCCTGCTTTTGAGTAGGGGAGAGTTCATTTCTCCACAGACACTACTGTGTGACAGTCAGGAGCTGAGCTCAGCTGTACAGCTGTAATAAACCTTGCTTTGCATTTGCATTTGGAGAGTTGGTGTGATTCTGGGGCTCTTTCTGTGGGTCGCTGAGCCTGGGCAGAACACTATTTAGGCCAGGTTAAAGACCCTACGTGTGGGACTCATAAACTCTAATCCCAAGAGATCCAATACTCTCCTTCTGGCCTCCAGGGGTACTGCATGCACATGGTACACAGACACACAAGCAGGCAAAACACCCATAGAAACAAAACAATAAGATACATTTTAAAAACAAAATAAACTTGTGATCTAGAAATCAGCTTGACAACACACATTCACACGATAATATAACTTTAATACACTCAGAGTCCAACCCAGTTACTGGACCAACTCAGTTATGGGTTCCCCAAGCCATGATACATCAAGAACCCATACTGGCCACTAACATGAGCATGGTCAGTAAAGAGAAATTCCACTATAATAAGGGTATCATCCAAGCTGGATGAATTTTGCCTTTATTTGCAATGCTAATGTGCACAATTAGTAATCTGGGAATTCAAATTCTCCTGATGTATTTCCTAAATATCTATATCCAATAGCATTCTCCAAATTGAAAATAACTATCCTTATCTAAAGAGACCAAAGGTAAGAAGTGTGTGTGTACAGGGTGGTAAACGTAGCTCAAATTATATGGTAAATCTGTGCACATGGGCTGGTGATGTAGCTCAGTTAGTAGAGTCCTTGCTTAACATGCAGAGACCTGGACCAATCCTACTACTACCTTAAACCTAAAACTGGATGAGCCAATACATGCTTGTAATCCCTGTAATTGAAAACTGGATATAGGAGGATCATAAATTCAAGGTCATCCTCAGCTATATGGGGAGTTTGTCCCAAAAAGTTAAATTTATATACAAACACTCCATAGCTTTCTAAAAACTAATGTTCTTATAAAATAAAAGCATACATACAATTAACACTCAAAAGCAGTTGTCTTAATTTGAGTTTTTATTGCTGTAAAGGGACACCATAACCACAGCTACTCTTATAAAGGAAAACATTTAGTTGGGGTGATTGGCTTCAGTTTCAGAGGTTCAGTGCATTATTATCATGGTGGGGAGCATGGGGTGCACAGGTCAACATGGTACTGGAGCTGTGGGCCCTACTTATTGACTCAGAGGCAACAGAACTTGACTCAAAGTCACACTGAAGGAAGTTTGAGTAAGAGACAGACCTCGAAGCCTGCCTCCACAGTGACACTCTGCCACCAACAAGGCCACACCTCCTAATAGTGCTGCTCCATTTGGGGTCATTTTCTTTCAAACCACCACAGCAGTAGTAATTTTTCCTTTTTCATTTTTGAGTACATAGCCCAGGCTGGCCTCAAACTTGCTAGGTATTTCAGGATGTCCTTGAACTCTGCTCCTCCTGCCTCCAATTCCCAAGTGCTAGGATTACAGGCACAAGACACCATGGCCATTCACTGTTTTTCCCTTTGAGTTACTTTCTATTGTAGTATTCTAGCCCATAACTTTTTAAAAACCGAAAACAATATATTATTATAAAATTTTTAGAATAGTCTTTTATCTTTTAAAATAGTCTTATGCCAAATACATTAAATCCCAAACACACACTCTATGAGGGGATCAAGTATTTTAACTAATCTAATATTCTGTTCCATGCCTCTAAATAATACATCAATTTCATGAAATATGACTGCTGTTAAGCGAGATGAGAATTAAGTATCTCACACATCCTCTTCTCCCCCTCAAAGTTACATGAATATTCAGTGACTCTATTATTAGGACCATGTAAATATTGTCCATAGCTGAGCCACAAGTTATTATGGTTATTGTTCTATGACGGTCATATTTTTTTCTTGTAAAAAATATTGTTCATTTTATTAGGTTACTTTTCAGTATACTTTGATGTGGGAATGCCTTTCTGTATGCTGTGAATATCAATCTCTAAATAAAGGAGCTGTTTTGACCTTTGACAAACACCGTAGCCAGACACAGGAGCATAGGTAGGAGAAGGGCAGAGTCAGAAGATCGAGCCAGATGCCCAAAGAAGAAACATGTAAGGAACACAGATGAGCCACAGGCCACGTGGTAGGACAGATTAATGGAAATGGGTTCTGTTAAAATGAAGGCGCCAGCTAGCAATGTGCCTGAGGCACAGGCCAAACAACATGAAGTTAATATAAGCGTCTGTGTGTTTCTTTGGAACTTTGGGATTGGTGATCCAGATAAGCAGCGGTGGGCGGGTCTGAACTATGGGGCTAGTCAGGGCCAGAAACCTCAATGTAACAATATTTATTGCTTATTGTGGTGATTTTAGTGAGAATGGTCCCCATACACTCATATGTTTAAATACTTGGTCCCCTGCTGGGGAAACTGGGAATGATTAGATGATGTGGCCTTGTTGGAGAAGGTATGTCACTGGGGTTGAATGTCTTAGGGTTTCTCTTGCTGTAAAGAGACACCATAACTATGGCAATTCTTATAAAAAAAAAAAAAACACATTTAATTGGCTGTACTAAATTCATTGTAATTTAATTACAATTCAGAGGTTTAGTTCATTATCATCATGGTGGGACATGGCAGCACACAGGCAGACATGGTACTAGAGAGGTATCTGAAAGTTCTACATTTTACACAAGCAAAAGGAAGTGAACTAAGACACTGGAAGGAGCTTGAGCATATGTGAGACCTCAAAGCCCACCTGTACAGTGACACACTTCCTCCAACAATGCTACACTCTATAAGCTTACGGGAGCCAATTACATTCAATGACCACAATGCGCTTTGAGATGTGAGCTCTCAGCTGCTGCTCCAACACCTGCCACCTGCCTCCTCAACTGTGCTCTCATAGCCTCTAACCTCTGAAACTGTAAGCCCCAAATAGACCTTCCCTAAATTGCCTTAGTCCTATCACAGCAATAGAAAAGTGGCTAGTACACTTGTTGGAACACACCAGATGGTGTGTCTATTGTAGCCTTCCTTCCCCCATAACTTCTCTCCAGGATCACCCGGGGCAGTCAAGCATAGGGACAGTGTAGAACCTAGAACTAGGGCTATACACACTCCTTTCCTAACAATGCCCCCAAGAAATCTAGGACCCTCATTTGCATAAGCTGCATGTACACCCTGTTAGTCCGTAAGGGCCATGCCCTCTGAACTCTGATGTCAAGCCACGCCCTCCCCTGGGCTCTGACGTCAAGCTCTTTTACAAGCAAGTTTCCACATGCATCTGCCTCTCCCTCTGCCTTTGTCTTCTCTTGGGAGCTGTCTTCTTCTTTCCTTCTTCCCTTCCATTTCTCTTTCTTCTTACTTTCTCTGCCACTATAACCATAACCCCTCTGTTAATCATAATCATATATAATAGAACTCTTTTCTACATAGAAACAGTGTAAAGACTCTCCTGCTATCTGCTGCTGCCTTCTGCCACATTTTCCTTGTCCTGCATCCATAGAAACCTGCCACCAGATAACTAGTAGATGAAAACTATGCCAATATATGCTCAAAACCCTAACACACCCTGCTTCTAACAATGTTACAGGTCACCTTCCTTTAGTGACTCCCTGATAACTCCCCTTGTATTGGCAAACACATACTGGAATTTATCTGAGAGCTATGGACAATGGGCCCATCTAGCTTTGACTGGTCTTAGATCCAAACATATTAAAGTAAATTGTGTCCTTATAGTGAACTTATTGGAAAAGTCCCCTATTTACTATCATATGCCTATGCTCAGTTTGGTATATATATGGTTAAAATCAGAAGCATCATTGGGAAGGACATGCAAGTAGGAAAAGTCCTACACAGCTCAAGCCTATCAATCAAAACAACCACCCACACTATATCCCTTAGCAATAGACTCCTACTCCAGGACCCTATGAAAGGAAGTATCAAATAGTAGCTGATGGTCTTGGACACTCTAGCTCAAGTAGGCTGCTGGTCTTTTGCAGTGTATCCTGTTTTATTTCTTGACTTCCCATGACACCTCCATGTTCACTCTGCTTTAGGTTGGAGCTTATATACTGTGACTGCCCTTTGAAACTTTCCTTCCTCTGGTCTTGTTGCTACAAAATACTTGATGACAACAACTTAAGGGAATAAAGCCTTATTCTGTTTACAGTTCCAGGGACTACATCACATTAGGGAAAGTTAGTAGCAGAAAGTTAGCAGTCGGAAGCAGCTGCTGGTCCTGTGGCCATAGTCAGGAAGCTGAGAGTAATTAATGGGATCCCATGTGTGCAGCAGGTCCCCCCACCCTGGTTACCCTAATCTAGATAAGCCCTCACAGGCATGCCCAGATGCTTGTCTCACAGAGATTTGCCTGCCTCTGCCTCCCAGGTACTTCGATGAAAGGGGTTCGCCACCACACCTGACCAATGGTAACCCTTTTTAAACATGTGAACAGAACAGGCAAGAACTTTGGGACACTCCAAAAAGATAAATCTACAAATTATGAGCATGGAAGATGGACAACTTCATGTCAAAGGCATAAAAAATATTTTCAATACAACCACAACAGAAAAATTTCCAATTCTTGGGAAAGGCTTCTCCAATACAACAGGTACATATGGAACACAGCTAGATGGAACCAGAAAAGAAACTCCCCACATCATATTACATTTAGAACTCTAAGTATATAGAACATGTAATGCAATATGCAAAAGAGACACACCCAATCATGTATAAAAGCAGGCCTATCAGAATAATAGCACATTTCACAACAGAAACCTTAAAAGCTGGAAGGGCAAAGAAGGATACATTTCAAATTCTGAAAACCAGAGATGCCAACCCAGACTACTACACTTAACTGTCATAATTGAGGGAGGGAGAAAACAGTGCACGATAAAGGCAAGCTAACGGAGCCTATGACAACTAAGCCAGCCCCACAACTGGTGCTACAAGAAATTCTTCAGACTGCAGAGAATCGTAACCATTGACTATTTTCAAGTCTGTGGAGAAACTCTAAGCATTGACCACCAGCTTAGTAAAATACTTGATCAGGAAGAACCAGAAAGTGAGAACTCTAACTCAAACAACAAAACTCCCTAACTCTTGAGATGGAGGGAACTGCAGATCTTAAACTGATCTGAACACAGTTTAGTGTCTCAGAAAGCCTGGCATGATGGCACATGCCTACCATCCCAGGAGGTGGGGGCTGCTTCACAGTGAGATCAGCCTATCAGAGAGACATGTGCAGTTTTGATTGCATTCCTAAGAAACAGTAACTGGTCCATCTCTCCAAAAATATTTCATTTTGTTTATTTCTCATTCACTCAACTTACAGTCTCCATAGTCTGTTGTCTGTGGCAGAAGGTAAAAATACATAATACTCTATAGTTTAGTCAGATAGAATCCTATTTGAGAATGGAGCCACTTTTAAAAATATCTTCGAAAGGGATGGAGATGATAAAAGAGGCCTTAGTTAAAATCTCCAGTACTAGGAAGGTGAGGGGAGGTATGGGGGGGGTAACTTCTGTATTACATAGACTGTAAAGCAGCTATGTGGGCGTGGCTTGACATTTGAAATAAAGCAACTTTACTTTCAAAACAGTTTCTATCAAAAAGATAGAAACTCAGCATCTAGTACAGTGGGTGGAGATACAGAAAAATCCAATGGTAAATACTTAAGATGCACTTCTGTCCCATACAGAATGTGGTTGTTTCAGTTCCGTATCTGTTGCTGTGATAAATACTCTGACAAAAAGCAACTCAGAAAAAGTGTATCTGACTTACAATCGCAGGACAGTTCATCACAGCAGGGAAGTCACAGTAGCAGGAGGCTGAAGCAGCTGGTCTCCATCCATGGTAGAGGATGGAAGAAAAAGGATGTGTGCAGGCTGCTCTCTTCCCTCATAGTTCAGGGCCTAGGGAATAGTGCCACCCACAGTGGTTGGTTCCTCCAACACCAATTAAGTCAATCAAAACAATCTCTAAGAGACATGCCCAGAGGTCAATCTGATCAAATAATCCCTCAACTGAGGTTCTTCCCAAGATTCTAGGGTGTGCCAAACTAACCAACACTATGGTCTTACAGAACTGTTGTATTTAAATAGAATGTCTTTTATTCTTTGACTATTTTATACATGTCAACAATTCATCTTGACCATATGAATCTCATTTGTTTTCTCTTACTGGTAATTTTGAGACAGGCTCTCCCTTCTGCAACCCAGACTCACCTGGAATTTGTCCTCTATATCAGACTGACCTTGAGCTCCTGATCCTCCTGCCTCTGCCTATGAACCTGAGCCACCATGCCTAACTCACAAAATTTTTAATTAATGGTATAAAGTCTGCCAGGCCTACTGTAGAGATATGTTTCAAATTTAATAAAAACCAATCAGAGATATCATCGGGATCTACCCACAGTCAGTCTAGGAGGATCAGAGAGTGGTAACTCTCACTTTAGGGAATATCTTGGAGTGGTGCCTATGCCCTTAATCCCAGAAAACCTGACTTTGAGGCCAGTTTGGTTAACAGAGGGAGTTCCAGGCTCCCAGGCAAGCAGTGGTGGCACATACTGTTAGTCCCAGCACTTGGGAAGCAGAGGCAAGAGAATCTCTGTGAGTTCAAAGCCAGCCTGGTCTTCAAAGCAAGTTCCAGCACAGCCAGGACTGTTACAAAGAAAATTGTCTCAAGGAGTGGTAGGAGAGATAAAGACTGGAAGAGATGGCTCTGTCCTCTGATATTCCAGACTGGTTTTTATTAAATTTGAAACATATCCCCACAGCCTACATTATCTTTCTGTTCATGTCCTTCAAATTAGCATAGAAAATCATCTTCTGAATTAAAAACCAAGTCACCAACAAATAATCAATTGGAAGTGTAAGTGAGGGTGTGCCCCAGAAATGGACATAATTAGATGCTCAATTAATTTTGGCTACCAACAAAAAGAAATCCAGGTCTCAACATCTAATCTGGGGGTCTTGTTTGCCTGTTTCAAAGATCTGTTTACTTCTTCCTTCCTTTCCTTTGTGGGCTATTGTGCCACAAAATGCCTCCATTATCAGATTCAAAATTGAATCCTATGATGCTGTAGCCTGAGGAAAAGCAAGCATTGCCTATCATTCCCAGATTTAGACCCCAAAGATATTCAGAAAATGCTACTGTATATACAACATTAGTGCTTTCAATTTCCTTTTACGGGTGCAGTGGAGATTAATTTGCATGAGCTTGTTCCAATTTCTGTAATAAGATCTAAGTTTTACACTGAGTTTTCCATCTCAAAAACAGTTAAGAAGGACATCTCACTTCAAATGCTTTTTATTATAGTTCTAGTCTACAGTATCCAAACCTAATTCACCTAAAAGCTTAAGTAGATATGCCATAGATTCTAATGTTTTTGTTTTCTGATTACTTCCTGATTCTATCAAGAAATTTTCTAAATTTTGGAGGCTGCATACCCCAACAGAAACACCAGAACTATGTTCTAGTTCTAAAAGAACTAAAATGTTCCAAAATCCAGGAAAGAAACTACTGTATTTAAAATAGATCCAGAATTATGAAGTATGCTACCATGCCAACTGTCAGTTTTTAAAATTGTGAAAACTTAACCTATGATTATTTGAGTTGCAAAGTTTTAATACTAAGGATATTGAAGCAGTAACAGCAGGAAAGATGTTTAATCTAATAAATTCTAATAATTCTAAAAGGTTTTTGAGACAGTGTCTCACTATGTAGCTCTGGCTGGTCCAGAACTCTGCCTCTATCTGCCTCTACCTCTTGAGTGTTGGAATTAAAGACTTATATCACTAAGTTCAGTGATTTGACTTGGGGGAAGGTCTCCCTCTATCCCAGGCTGGCATTGAATTCACTATATAATCTAGACCGTCCTTAAACTTGCAACAATACTCCTGCCTCAGTCTTTCAAGTGTTGTGTTTACAGACATAAACTACAATTATGGATTAGTTTTCCATTTTAAAAATTATTTGTAGGTGTGGGTATGCACATTATGAGTACAGGTACCTGCAGAGGCTGGAGGTGTTAGATGCCCTTGGAGCTGAGTTGCAGGTGACTGTGAGCTGCTTGGTGTGAGTGCTTTCAAACGCCTCCTCTGTAACTGAGTGTTAAGTGCTCTGAATTACTGAGCTATCTCTCCAGCCTCTCTACTTCTACAGTTGTTGTAGGGGAGGGAGCAGGATTTCTCTGTGTAGCCCTGGATGGCCTCGAACTCACAGAGATCTGTCTGCCTCTAGCTCCCAAATGCTGGGATTAAAAGCATGCCCCACCACCACAACCTAGCTCTACATTTTAATAGTAAATAAAATAAAGGTCTCTACCCTAAGTGTGGGTGCTCTCCTGACACTGGGTATTGTAGAATCCTCTGACATAGGCCTACTGATGATATTGAGTAATTGCAACATATAATCATCTGGTCCATTCAGGAAAATTTTTATTTACTTTTTAAATTATTATTGCTCTGCAGACCAGGTTGGCTTGGAAGTCACAGAGATCTGCCTGCCTCTACCTTCCCAAGTGTTAAGATTAAAAACAGGCCCCACCACACCTGGCTAGAAAAATGTCTTTGATTGTATCTTACAAACATCCATCCTTTGGAAGAAAACCAGACACAGGCTATACTTTTTCTCTGGAGACCATCCCTTTCTCTAGTTTCCACTTCTATGCTCACACTGGACTGTAATGGGATTATGTTGTTACATTGTACATAATTGTCCTGCCAACTGGTTTAATAAAAATGCTGATTGGCCAAAGGCAGACAGGAAGTGTGGGCGAGGCTACCGGACTAGGAAAACTCTAGGAACAGGAAGAGCAAAGCAGAGATTCAGAGAGAAGCCAGAGAGACACCATGGAGAAACCATGATGAGATGCCAGTTAACTCAGAGGAAAGAAGTTGAAATGCTGCTCTGAGAAAAGGTACCTAGCAGCATGGCTGAACAACATAAGAATTATGAGCTAGTTTAAGAATTAAGAGTTAGCAAGTTATATGCCTGGGCCATAGGTCAATCGGCATAAACATCTGTGTGTTTCTGTGGGACTGTGGGTCTGTGGGTCGGGACCATAGGCCAGAAACCTCTTACTATAGTAGACCTAAACTATTAGGATTCAATTCCTTATCCTCTGTGGGTGATGTAAGTTAGATGGATTTTTATGACCATGAGTTTTTTAATTTGTCATATGGGGGACTTTAGGACTCACTAAAGAGTGTTTGTTAAGAATGGTCATCGAACTGGGTGGATTAAAGGAATACTCCTTAAATCCCAGCATCCAGGAGGCAGAGGCAGGTGGGGCTGAATTTAAGACCAGCCTGGTCAGAAACAAAAAAAGAGATACACAGTAAAGACAAACAACAGCAAAACTCTCTAAATGGTTTACACTGTGTTAAAAATACATGTAGGCTTGGGAGAGAAAAGAAAAAGGAGAAAGTTCTTAAAAAAATAAACGTGTGTGTGTGCGTGAGTGTGTGTGTGTGTGTGTGTGTGTGTGTGTGTGTGTGTGTGTGTGATGTAAAGTTGGAAAATACAGAGAGTCTGGATACTGTATGTTATGTTATCTTTGAATTGTTTGACTGACCACACCTTTAATATGCTAAGATGTGGCTAGGATTAAACGCTTATATGCTATGGCAGTTTGGTAGAGGTACTAGCAGGAACCACATTTACCACCCCAACTCTGGGGAATTTTAGGGTCCACATTGTCACCAAGTAAAGCATGCTGCCTGCTGCTCATAAACCTCATCTAAATATTTGGCAGCAGGGCCTCAAATGACCCTTGTTCGGGTTGCCACTAAGGCTGATTACAAACAATTGTTTGAAGGAACAAGGGCTGCTATGAGACATTTGATTATAAAACCTGCTGCATTAATCCAACCTATATATTTTGTAAATGCTTTCACTTCAAAGTTGAAGTTAAAAAAGAATATGTTGCTTTGGAAAATAAGTTTTGTTTATATTCCCACAGAAAATGAGAGGCTTTGGATTCATTCTGGACCCTCTGAAGGCAATTGGCTGAGATGATGCAACCTCACAGATTACTACAGTCAAGATTTAACCATGATTCTGAATTTTCTCAGGATTCCCATAAGACTGCCAGTGTCCTCAATCAGCCGGAAGTACTTTAATGGAAAGCTACACCCAAATTCCAAAAATATGTTTATAAATGTTTATTTTCATTATAAATGGTTAATGGTCATAGTCAAATTTCTTTCTAGGGAAAAGGGGGGTATGATGTAGAAGTGATAAAAAAAAAACGATAGATTATTGAATCTATTTTGATCTGAAAAACAACTATTAATCTCAAAATACTTTATATTGGTATGGATTTTAGTTTATTTATAAAAAATTAAGGTTAATTTTGTTATACTGTATGTCTATTTCTTCTTTTTTTAAAGATACTAGGTTTGTGTAATTCCTTTAAAATTTTAATGTATAATTAAAAATACAGATTCACAATCATCTATAATAAAATTAGTCATGTTAGATTTTTTTTAATATACAAAGATACTTCAATTATATAGGTATCTTCAAACACTTCAAAGACCTTCAGAATATGGCATTTAAAATATTTTAGGAATGTAGACTTTTCTGGACAGTGAGACATATTTTCTTCTGGTAGCACCAATCTACTCAAGAAGATGATGGGCATCAAAGAAATTCCATGTGCTTTGTGGGAAGGGTTGGCCACTGGACAAGAGATTGTTCTTGCCTTGACTGCTTGACAGTATGCTGTATAAACTGGACATGCAGAACCCATAGGAAAGTGGCCTTTGGAACTTTGTCAGAATAAGCCAAGATGGTCCTTCAGGTTCCTGCTTCACAAAGAAAACTGCCAGACACTATGCAGGACACAGGGAAAAGTGACTGACAAACTATGCCAGAACAGGGGCTGCAGTCGTTCAAATTCCCTGCTTCATTGAAAGGTATACCAGAGGGTCTAGGCCTATAGGCTAAAGATGGATGTCACAATGTTACAAAGGAACTTTGGGTGACTGTCCAGGCAACCAGATATCTCTGTCATTTACAGAATTTGGATGTTGCTTGCAATGCACTTCCTGTTTACTCAGCTAATATTATATCCTTCTGTGGTTTTTAATGGAATTGAAGATTAATTATTATTATAGTTTGCTTTAAACTAGATATTAAACAATGGACTCACAAAGATAAGGTAGATGATAGAATATTTTCTATAATTTTGCTAAATACAAATATACTAGATGTTGTAACTATAATTCTTGCTTGATAATTATTTTGCTATATGTAATTTACTATGTTAAAATTGAAACCTTTCCTTTTGATTATACAGAAAAAGGGAAGTGATATGGGATGTCTTTCTGTATGCTGTCAATACCATTAGATAAAGGAGGCAGGAATTCAAGCATAGATAAAGGAGAAGGAGTCAGGGAGATGGTGCAAGCTGCCTAGGAGAGAGCAAGATGTAAAAGTACAGGTAAGTCAGGAGCCACCTGGGATACATAGATTAATATAAACTGGGTTGAGTTTTAAGAGGTAGCTGGTAATGAGCCTGAGCCATAGGCCAAACAGTTTGTAATTAATATCAGCCTTTGTGTGGTTACTTGGGACTAAGTGGCTGTGGGACAGAAGGTCTGGACCTAAGGCTGGATGAGCCAAAAACTTCTAACTATACAGAGAAAGAGAGAGAGAGAGAGAGAGAGAGAGAGAGAGAGAGAGAGAGAGAGAGAGAGAGAGAGAGAGAGAGAACACGATTATGACTTTGAAGCCACCTTTTCCAAAGGCACTTTACTGCTCCCAAAGAGTGTGGTCCAGCTAATCCAGTAATGGCTGTCTACCAATGAAGAGTCCCAGAATCCTGAAGAAGTGGGCTCTAATGACAGTGAAGGAATGACCTTGTAAGAGAGATCAAGAGCAAGCAGGTAAGGAGGAAACAGCTTCCTTTTCCATGGCCTTCATATAGGTTGCTAGCAGAAGGTGTGGCACACCACAAAGATCCAGATTAGAAGTGGGGCTTCCTGTTGGGGTCAGGAGTCGGGTTGCCTCTATGCTCAGGGCCTGCTAGTTCCCCTTGGGGAGGGGGAAAATGGTGTGGAGAGCAAGGGCACAGTCTCCTAAGATAAGCTGAAACAAGCAAGTCCAATTTTATAAAGGAGGGAAGCCTTAAATACTTTTTCCCAGACCCTTCTCTCAGCCAGGGGATTTGGTATCTGCAGAGTGGTCTCTTGATGGTCTAGGTCACCTTGTATCTGTACTTGTTGTCAAGGCCCCAGGCCAACCAAGGTAGACTTATAAGGAAGTGCTGGGAGCAAGTGTCTTAAGGCACCAGTTATCACCAGTCTGAACTGCCTGGGGCCAGTTGGTCTGAATAATAAAAAATAATAAAAAATCCTGTTTGATTCTTTCCCCTCTACTACCTTCCTGGGGTCCCCAAAACTAGCCAAGCTGATGGAGTTTCAGTCCCTGTGTGACTGATAATTGATCAGATGGCTGTTTGCTCAAAAACTCAGGCTCTCAGAACTCTCGGATAAAGCTTTGTTCACAGGATTTATGGCAGCTTGCTCAACTGCTCAGGATATACTTCCTGAGTTCTTGGGGACCCACCTGGTCAGTAGCTTGACTATCTGGACTTCACTGGAGATTAGGCCCTGGGACTGCATTCCTGATATAACAAGCTGGGTGGGGCCACCCAGGAAGCCCTACCATGAGAACTGTTAACTGAAACAGGCAGGAACTTTCTGAAGCTTGCACAATGTGCCCATCATGACCATTGCTCCAGGAAATGAATGTCTTCAGGTGGTCCTATTCACAGGAAATAGCGTGCCTGCCTGTCTGCCTGCCTGCCTGCATTCCTAAACTCTGTCCTAAGTTGGCCTTTGGCACCACCCTGTTATCACACCGAGCCCACCTGTATCCCCTCCCCTACTCAGAGTGAGCCCGCTTGTACCCCCTCCCCTACCCAGAGTGCGGTATAAGAATTCTACTCTGAAAGCATTCAGGGCTCTTGGCTTCCACAGTGCCTTGAGCCCACACATGTGTGTACCGGTATTCATATTCATTAAACTCTCTTTTTCTTTAAAGTTAGCAGTGGTCATTAGCCATGGTCTTGGGGTGTCTTGGGGTGCTCTAGGGGCGCCCACCTATCACAGGCCCATACATTCTACAGCTTCCCACTTCACATATTTAATTGGGAAAAACAACAACAACAAAACCTTAAAGGTGTGTCAAGTCCTTTGGGTTTTAGTCAATTTCAGACATAGTCAAGTTGATAACCAAAAACAGCCATCACAACAGCAAAGAAAAGCAACAAAGACTGAAGTATGTGCCTATTACCCCAACCCTTAGAAGGTCAATCAAGGTCATTTTTCAACAGTTGAGTTTGAAGTCAGCTTGGATTACAAGTGACACTGTCTTAAAACAAGGACAACTAAAAGAAGGGACAGCAGGAAAGGTGACAGACCATGTGATAAGAGCACTGTGAGACCCTGTCTCAGAAACAATTAAAACCCAATTAAACACAACGCCTTAATAATGACCCACTTCACCAGTCCTGGGAGAGACTTGAAAGAATCAGAGTCAGAATCCAGTAAGATATCTGCACATCCCTGTGTGAAGATAGAAAAATCCTGTTTGATTCCCCCACCCCCACCTTCCTGAGGTCCCTGAAACTAGCCAAAGTTGACAGAGTTCCAGTCCCATTGTTAAGTGGCAGCTTGCTCAGAACTCAGGTTCTCAGCTTGACCTTCTGGACACTAATCACTCTGAGAGGACCACCCAAGATAAGGATGTGCTTCCTCCATTGCTTGGCTGGCTGACTCCCTGAGACTGCATTCCTGATGTAGCAACCTGGGTGGGACCACCCAGGAAAGCCCTATCATGAGAACTGTTAACCATGTGCTATTTTGCCGAGGCAGGAACTTTCTGAATCTTGTACAATGTGCCCATTGTGACCATTGCTCCAGGAAATGAATATCCTCAGGTGGTCCCCTGCTTGCCCAATACTCCTATTGTTTCAAAGAAAATACGCTTGCCTGCCTGTCCCATTCCTAAACTCTATACTAAACTGACCTTTAGCCCTGCCCTGTTGTAACTTTCCTATCCCCTCCCCTACTCAGAATGCAGTATAAGAATTTTACTCTGAAAGCATTCAGGGCTCTTGGCTTCCACAGTGCCTCGAGCCCGCACATGTATGTACCAGTATATCATTCATTACATTCTCTTTTTCTTTAAAGTGAACAGTGGTCATTGGCTGTGGTCTTGGGGTGTCTAGGGGTGCTAAAGTTAGGGGTGCCCACCCATTACAGTAGTGTATGCCTGTAATTCCAGCACTTGGAACGCTCAAGTGGGGGGACTGTGGGAAATTCAGTCCAGCGTGGGCTACCTAGCAAGCACTAGGCTAGCTGGGGGCTAAACCAAGACCCTGACTCAATAAGTAAGAGACAATTTAGGAAGAGCAAGGAACCTAGCAGGAGGGAGACAATTGATGAGACAGAAGGTTATAAAAGTGGGAATATACTTAAAGTACATTCTATTTGTGGAAGACAACTCCATAATGAATCCCACTACCTTGTAAGGTTAATACATGTAAAAGAAAAAGACTTTCAAGGTAGATAATAAAGAAACAAGGAATAAAGAAATTATTCTCTTCTGTGTAAAACTATATAAAAACACATATGCTATTATGACATGCAAAGGACAAGGCATTACTGATGGCTGTTCCTTCTACAGCATTATATACTGGAGGAAACATTCTCTCCGGGAGGGGGTTTGTGCTCAGGAGACTCAGGAGTTAAACAAACTTCACAAACCAGAGAAAAACTGAAACTTGTAAGATTCGCTAGGGCCTCTTTTCCAGAGGGACAGCCACAGAAAACAACTTCTGGGCCTAGATACTTCCATTTGCAGAAGAATGAATAGAGCTGGAGACCATCCTGTAGATGTAACCAGACCCTTAAAACAGTACCACATTTCTCTGTGATATGCAGATATGTAAACTGCACATGCTGGGGTGGGCTTTGGAGCCATGCAGCTGCTTGTGGCTCATCTTTGCTGCTTACCCACACTCCAGTAGGAACCCAATAAAAACTTATTTGTTTACCAAGTTGGACTTTGGTACATTCATTACTTTGGTCTGCTATAGGTTCCCTTTCTGAGTTGGGGGGAGGGGTGTGAGTGTTTGTGTGTGTGTGTCATTGTGTCTCCCAGTAAAGTGTCATACAATGTAGGTAAGGTAAGAAATAAACTAGGAAAGGGTCAATTGTAGGAAAAATGGCAATTACTTTTAATTGTAGACTTTTCTGTTTGTTTTTTGAGACAAGGTCTCTCAGTATGGAACCCTAGGTGACTTAAAACTTGCTATGTAGTCCAGGTTGGCCTCAAACTTGCAATGATTCTCTTGCTTCAGTCACCTGGGTGATATAGTATTACAGACATGCAGATATGTGCCAATACATTCTATAAACAAGCAATTGTTTGCAGCCCTGCTAGCTTTGACTCTCAGAGGTAGATCTTTCTACCTCAGTCTTCCAAGCTTCCGGATTTAAAAAGTGTTATTGTACTGAGCCTTTTGCATTTTTTATGTCTTTTCAAAAATCGAACTATAACGAAGCTGAATAGATGTCTCAATGATTAAGAATGCTTGCTGCTCTTCCAAAGGACCTGAGCTCAGTTCCAAGCATTAACAGTAGACCTCTCACAACTGACTGGTACATACACACATGCTCTCTCTCTCTTTTCTCTCTGCCTATCTGTGTCTCTCTCACACACACATATACACACACACATTTTTTAAATCTACTCTATATCAGTCCTAACATTTGTTCACAACAAAATATATCTAATTGAAGAGTACAGAGAGGACTGGAGAGCAGGCTGAGCAGTAGAGCACTTGCTGTTCTTGCACAGAACCTGGCTTCAG
The DNA here is from genome assembly GCA_033318265.1 of Phyllotis vaccarum. Taxonomy (NCBI): domain Eukaryota; kingdom Metazoa; phylum Chordata; class Mammalia; order Rodentia; family Cricetidae; genus Phyllotis; species Phyllotis vaccarum. The sequence continues at coordinate 12,303,605 of JARWLC010000009.1, read as the reverse complement.
TTCCCAGCACCCAGGACAGGCTGCTCACAATTGCCTACATCTCCAGCCCCAGCGTATCTGCTTTAGTTAAGGTTTCTATTACTGTGAAAAGACAGCATGACCACAGCAACTTTTATAAAGAAAAGCATTTAATTAGGGGTGGCTTAAGATTCAGAGAGTTAGTCCATTATCACCATGTCAGGAATGCATGGTGGCATGCAGACAGACATGGTGCTGGAGAGGCGTCTGAGAGTTCTACAACTGGATTTGAAGACACAGTGAGCCAGTAGGCCTGGCTTGAGCTCCTAAAGCCTCAAAGTCCACTGACAGAGACACACTTCCTCCAGCAAAGCCACATCTTCTCCAACAAGGCCACACCTTCTAATGCCACTCCCCAAGCCTTCAAATCTATGAGGCTGTCAAACACCACAGTATCTGACACTCTCCAGGCCTCCATGAGCACTTCTTTCCATGCAGGCACACATACAGATAAAATGGGGAGGGGGAGGATCAGTGATTTAAGAAACATACATACACATAATCAATGTCCTTCTGAAATTTAGAACCTTCCTATCATTGAGGGTTTCCTCTCTGATTCTTGTCATTCAGGTGCAGTACTCCTATTTTTTAACTCTTGAAATTTCATTTTATTCTTTGTTTCCAAGACAGGATCTCACTATGTAGACAAGGCTGGCCTTGAACTCAGATAGATCCACTTGCTTCTGCTACCTGAATGTTGGGGTTAGTCAAGCAGTAGTGGTACAGCCTTTAATCCCAGCACTTAACAGCCTGTTCTACACAGCCAAGGCTACACAAAGAAACTGTCACAAGAAACAATCCACCAACAAACAAAAAGTGTACTTCACTACACCCAGCTTTCCATTTTATTCTTATTATACCCGGGCTTTTCTCCTTTTTCTGGCCATGTTTTCCTTCTCATCCTTAAATATATTATGACAATGTATGTATGTTATGTCTTTCCTGCATGTATGACTGTACCAAGTATGTGCCCGGTGCCTGCAGAAGTCAGAAAAGGGCATCGGATCCTCCAGAACTATAATTACAGTGACTATATGCTGGGAACTCAACCCAGGCCTCTGCAAGAGCAGCAAATGCTTTTAATTGCTAGGCCACTTCTCCAGGTATGTTTTTAAAATTCTTGTCTACTGATTTTGCTTTTGGTAATATTTCTAGAACAATTTTAAACTGTCTAGGTTTTCTTGATTCCTATTGCTGTAGTGATTTTTCATCAGGTGCCAGACATTGAGGACATCAATGCTTATTGTTCTGTTTTCTCTCTTTTAAGAGTTATTTAATTTTCTTTATTTTTGAGGTCGGGTACAGGTGGGGTCAGAGGGATATCCAGGGGAGCTGGCTTTGTCCCTAACCAGTACTCAGGCTGGTTTTGCTTGTCGCTTTGCATTTCTGGGACCTCCATTCATAGGTTTTGCCATACAGGTTTGGTCAGAACTTAGACATATCTGATGCTGTGAGGGCACCAATGAGTGTCTGGCTTACTGGGCACCAATGAGTGTCTGGCTTACTGGTTTGCAGTTCCCTGGTAATTGGTCTTCTCAGCCTCCTATGTTGAGTCTGCAATGTGTGACTTTATATTTTCAGCTCAAACTGAAGAGTCATAGGGTCTTTGCAGCATCTCTCTCTTCTCACCACTCTTCAATCCCCAAATCTCAGTGACAAATGCCCTAAACTCCAATCTGCCATGCTTTGAGGACTCCATCCTGTGCCTGTATCTAGGCACTGTCCTCAAAAGAAAATCTTCTCTTACCACATTGTCTAAAGTCAGTGCCATGTTGCATATTTGTATGTGTGTATGCATGTGTCTGTGTGTGTGTGTGTGTGTTTGTGTGGTTGTGTTAGGTCTGTCTGTGTAAGATCTGTGTGAGAGTGTTAGATCTGTATGAGAGTGTTAGGTCTGTGTGAGAGGGTTAGGGTTAGATCTTGGAGTTACAGACAGTTGTGAGCTACTGATTAGGGTGCTGAGAACTGAACCTGGATCCTCTGAAAGAACAGTCAGTGCTCTTAACTGCGGAGCCATCTCTCCAGCCCCGTTTTTAAGACAGGGTCTCTCACTGAATTTGGACTTGTCAGTTTGGCTAGACTGGCTGACCAATAAAGTTTAGGGAACCCCTTTGTCTCTGCCTGTCCAGATCTAGGATTATGGGCATCCACCACCACATCCCTCTCTTTAGATGAGTATTAGGGATTAAACTTGAGTCCTTACAGCAAGAGAGCTAATTCTGGGACCAGCTATCACAGTTGAGAGTAGGAGGCTACACCAATATTTTGAGGGAAGGTTTCACTTTGTAGCCCTGGCTGATCTGGAACTTTCTATGTAGACCAGTCTGGCCTTGAATTCACTGTTATCTGCCTGCCTCTGCCTCCCAGGTACTAGGGTTACAGGTGTGTGCCACCATGCCCAGCCATATGCCAGATTTTAAAAATCCTTTTAATATTTATCTAGGTAGGGCAAGAGATGCAGCTCCTAAGTTGTGAACACTTGCTGCTCTTACAGAGGACCTGAGTTCCCAGCACCCTGAGTGAGTGCCTAGCAACTACATATAACAACAGCTATGGGTATGGGGGTTCTATGCAGAGCTCTGCAGGCATCTGCATACACATGGATAAAAACAGCCTCAGGGCTGGAGCTATGGCTCCATGGTTAAGAGCATATATTGCTCTTACAGAAGACTGAGTTCGGTTCCAGCACCAACAACTGTCTAAAGTCCCACTCCAGAAGATCTTAGGACTCCATGAAGGCCTGACTCACACCTGCACATACTCACATATCTTTACACACAACAACAACAACACACACACACACACACACACACACACACACACACACACACACACACAAAAAACCTTAAAAATAAAATCCAAACAAAAAGGATATATCTGGATGATGAGGTTTCTCCTTCTTGATGGTTAAAAGGCATGTTAGCTCATGGCAGTAATTCCAGTATGTGGCAGGTAGAGGCAGGAGGATCATTGCAAGCTAGAGAACAGTAAAACCTACAATGAGTTTGACTGTAAAAATACTATTTCAACCTTCCCCCCCAAGATAAGTTATTTATGCAAAAATAGCCAGTAAGGATGTTTTTAATACAGAACTTGGATATTCATGGTGATAGTAATACATCTTCATGAAAACAGCATGATGCTGGCAAAGTATTCCAGCGTCACTCAGAAGTTTTCCTTTCTTAGTCCAGGCTTCACAAGAAGAGGTTGGTTTAACAACAGCTTACTATTTATTTATATTCTGGGATTTTGCTTTGTTTTGTGACATGGCCTAGCTATGCACAGCCCACACTGGCCTGGCACTCACTATACAGCCCAGGCTACCCCCGAACTCTCAGCAGTCACAAGGAGCATCTTTTAAAGCCACAGCATTCTGAAAGATGTCCACAAGGCTGCAGTAGTGGTCATCATTGAAGTAGTTAATCTTCCCTGTGTAAGAACAGAGCAGAGTATAGAACATGAGTTACTTAAAATTCAGCCTAGCTTTATGGTGATTTAGAACTTGTTTAATTAGTATTTAGAACTGAACATTGTTTATAGCTATTGGTATTTCAATAGATGCTTAAATGTTTTAACATTTAAAGTTTAATAAGCCTCAGTTCTTTGAAGAAAAGCAATGAGGTAATTAGATTTTCAATTACTTGAGTTTTTTTAAGATTCATGCAATTAATAAAAGCTAAGGCATTTAACACTCACTTTAAAAGTTAGTCAACACTTCATCAACTAGCTAAACATATACTAAATAAGTTTTAATACAAAAGGCTCACCCTGGGCAAAGCAGAAACCTCTTAAAAAGTACATGAGAAAGAAGTAGATAGCCCATGGAGAAGGGCCTCTTCCGATCAGCTGAGATCGGGTGAGAAAAAGGAAGGCTGGCTTCGTGTCCCAGTTATCTGGAGTGTAACACGGCTGTGTGGACCAGGCTTTCCAAAAACCATTTCTGGGCATTAATCCAGTCATTAGTTGTTTCTAATCGTGTGTTCACATTTGAAACACTGAAGCTATTGCTCCTTACAACCTGCCTGGTCTCAGAGCATTTTAAATTAATTATCCATTATAAACTCTTCCTAAAGGAAGAGAAAGGGAGAAAAGAGTGAGGAGACGAAGAGAGAAAAGTATTTTATTCTTCAGAACTGAGGGCATGAATTCCTTTGACTTAAATAACAATATGGCAAATCTGACAACATTCTGGGCCACACAAGACATTTGTCTTAAAGTAAACATTCTGGATCCTAACACAGTACCTGAGTCAGGTGAGTGAAATTCCTGTGGACAGCCAGTTCTCTTTATAAGGAATTCACCTGTGCTACCATTTACCTTTTTCCCTCCTTAGGACACCTAATCAGAACAGTCCTGTTGCATTCAACCCCAGCACATCTAAACATTGCTTTGGCGCCATCTAGAGGCTAAAACAAAACAAAAACCCAAACCAAAACAAAAAGACTTGAGTAGGTCTCAGTAAAATAATTTTTGAGAGTATGTTTTTACATACTGACAACAGGTAATTAATAAATCACAGTTGTATACTAGCTTTTAATGTGCAAATTCTATGGAGTTCAGAGATAGGTCTGATCCGAAAAAATGCATGTGCTACTGAGGGAGCCGAAGCAGAAGGCTGTGAGGAAGAACCATGCAACAGACAGCTCTGCCTCACTGCAATGTTCCCGTTGAGTACCTACCATTCAGACTGGAGAGAGGCAGACACAACAGAGAATAGATAAAAGGCTCCAGAAAGGGGGCAGGTGAGGGATCACTGGGTATTAGAATGGGGGTGGTACATGATATTAAAGATAAGTTACAGAAGTAGAATGAAGAATATTTGTTGATGTTTCTTTCTATAAGCGAAACTGTGGGTGATTTCTGATCGAGTGTATGTTGTTGCATGATCTTTCTATCTTCATAACTCTGAGATCAAGCAGGTATTGATAAGGAGGGTTGCAAGTTAGATATTGAATAAGTTAAGGCAGATACCCAAGACATCCCCTGACTATGTCTAGTCACAGAAATCACCATCTTCTCTGTACAGCATCTTTCTAAGACATGGGTCCACTGAGCAGAGAGGTTCAGAAGTAATTTGGAGTTTATGTAGATAGGATTGAAATCATGGAAACATAGGAGATCATTTAGGGCTATGCTTTAAAAACTTGGTGCGTGTTTATGATGCCTGTTTCACAAACCCCATCCCAGTTTGTTTCAGCCAGTCCTGTTGAAGCCCAGAATCAGCTTTATTATGAGGCTGTGCTTCTGATTCTGACTCAGGTAGTTCAGGTTCAGAGTGGAGTGGGCTTAAATGCCTGGGTGATGAAGTAGCCAGGGGCAGCCGACTCTCTCTAAAACTTGCCTAACAGAGGAATGTATGTTTTGTGTGTGTTATTGACACTTCAAAGGGTATAAGAGCTGGAGAATGGTTCAGTGGTTAAGAACACTGGCTGCCAGAGGGGTCAAGATACGACAAGAAAACCCACAGAATCAACTAACCTGGGCTCATAGGGACTCACAGAGACTTGAACCAACAACCATGGAGGCTGTGTGGGACTGACCTCTGCATCTATGTTACAGTTGTGTAGCTTGGTCTTCTACTTGGACTCCTAACAGTGGGAACGGAAGCTGTCGCTGACTCTCCTACTCATCATACTTAGGTGCCTTGCTATGCCGTATTTGGTTGATATTAATGGGAGGCCTGCCCTTTCTTAATAGAAATGGAGAAGTGGGAGGAAGGGACTGGAAGGAGAGGAGGGAGGGGAAACTTTCGAAGAACGTTGGCTCTGCTCTTCCAGAGGACCAGGGTTCCATTTCCAGCACGTACAAGGCAGCTAACAACCATCTGTGATTTCAGTTCCTGGGGTTCCAATGTACTCTCCTGCCTCTGCAGGTACTGAACACTGGTGGTGCACAGCCACACACACACACACACACAATACCTTTGAAGGTAAAAGACACTAGAGTGATGATTCATAACCTTAACTACACAATGTAGTGGTCACCTGTGGAGTTTCAAAAATATATTTCAATAAAAAGGACCCATCTTGAATGCCTGAGTAGGTGCCAGATGTTCGTATTTTCTTAGCTTTAATTTTATTCATCTTTCCCCAGCATCCGGAGCACCCCCCTCCCAGTACCCACGGTATTGTTTTCATGCCCGCTGCCTGCAATACGATAAGCTTTCAATTCATGTTCAGTGTTGTGGAAATATTGCTGGCAGTAGCAAACGACCCAGACCACAGGATACCATGGGATGTAATGTAAATTCACGAAACCCTCTTGTGAAAAGGACCAGTCAATTCCCTTACTTGATGAAGAGCCTGAAGGGGATTGGGGAGAGTGAATTAATGCCTCTGAACTCCAGCCTTGGTAATGACAACGAAGGATCTGAACTTAGAATTCCACCTTTAGGTTAGTGAAGTTTTGTTTTTTTGTTTTTTTTTTCCCCCTTGGGGGGTGGCGCTTTCAACCATCTCGGTTTTTTGTTTATTTGCTCTGTTTTTGAGACAGGGTCTCACTCCCTGGCTGGACTGAGTGTGTAGACCAGCCAGTTTCTGTCTCACCTCACCCAGCTCAACAGTCTCATTTTGTGCACTTCCAAATTCACATCTACAATCAAGCCCCTCAAAAATCTAGTTTCTTAATCACAAACAGACCGTGCAGCAGCTCTGTTCAAAAAGCTCACTGTCATGCTCAAACTCTCCTCGTTTCGACCCGAGGACTTATCCTGCCTGCCCGGATCACCACTTCAAACCTAGCTTCCTTCACCAGGGGAACCTAGGGCCACTGCGCTTGCGCCACTTAGGCAGCCGCCTCTGTCGCCATAGCAACTGAAGACTCGCGAATCTGCCTGTTGCAACCAGAGTTCTTGGCACAATCCTCGGTTTTGCTTGATTGGGATAGCTTTCCTTACCGCTTCCCGCGCCTGGTGCGTGATTTTGAGAGTCTGGTAAGAAAGCTCCATTAAACACTGAGCCGAGGCCCACAAGGAGTGAAGAGCAGTCCGCTACCAGCAACCAGCGGACGGGTGTCTCAGGACAGCTGCTGGAAATCTGACGCTCAACCAACCCGCCCCCTTCGGGATTGGCCAGAGCGCTGGCGCCTCAGCCAATCACCGGCCTCAGACGGATTCCTTAACGTGTCAATCAAGGCTACACTAAACGTTTGATCCAGAGCGTTTGCGCGATCCCAGTCAATCAAGAAGGAGAGGGTGTTATTGGTAGAGCCGTTGGGGGCGGGCCTTCCGATTGTTTGGGGAGGGGTCTCTAAATTCGTACTTGTCCTTGGTCTAGGCAGTTATTGAGGCGGTTGCTGCCCAGTGGTTGTATTCTGGGCCTCTGCGTCAAAGGGTAACTTTTAGGGAGCTCCCCCAGCTTTTCTTTGAAATTGTGCCCCAGACTGCAAGGCTGGTTGTCAGGAGCTTTCCATTCACCTGCCTTTGCATTAGCCCACTTTCCGTCAGAAAAGGACACAGGTGGACTCTAGGATTTCCTTCCTCCGTTAACTTTATTAAGTTTTATATATATATACATATATTTAGTAATATAATAATTAACTTATGACCCCATCATCTTATCTTATCTTTTTTTTCCTTCTTCCCTCCCTCCTCCCCTTCCTCTTTTTTAAGAAGTTAACGTAGTAAAACTTTTTTAAAGATTTATTTTATGTGTGTGGGGAGGGGTGCCCATGCATGCCAGAAGAGGGCCTCTGGAGCTGGAGTTACAAGTGGTTATGAGCTAGCTACCATGTCGGTGCTGGGAACCCTGTTGTTCTATGAAGCAACTGTAGTAAGACATATATTTTTAATTATGTGAGTGTGTGTGTGTGTGTGTGTGATTGTGGGTGCCTGCAGAGGTCCAGAGATGTCAAATCCCCAGAAGCCAGAGTTACAGGTAATTGTGAGCTGGTGCCATAAATGATGGACCTAAACCCAGGTCCCTAGCAAGAGCAGTATGTGTGTTCTTAGTCACTAAACCATCTCTTCAGCCCTGCATTTTTAAAAACTGAAGGTGTGTGGAAAACTGTTGGTCCCATTTTCCCAGCATTTATTTGCTATATTTGTGCCCCATTATCATAAAGATTTTCTCTTTATTATTATATCTGATATGACTATATTATATTATACCTAATATATCTAGTGGTCTGTAATGTTGCTATTATAATTGTTTGAGGGGTATCTCAAATTGTACCCATGTAAGATAATGAGCTAAACTGATATGTGGTGTGTGCATTCATACTGATTGGCCTACCAATTCCTGGATACACAACAATATTGAAATCAAGCCAATTAACAACCTGCAATGGTCTCTAAGTGCCCAACTGGAAGAAAGTAACCTATGTCTATCACTTTAAATTAGAAGGCTCTAATGGTTAAGTGGGGAAGATGTGTCAAAAGCCAAAATGGGCTGGGTATATAGCTCAGTAATAAAACATTTGCCCGGCTTCTGTGGAAGCCCTGAAACCAATCCCCAGTGGTACTAGACAAATGAATGAATTAACAAGTGAGGATAAGATAGGCTGACACAGTCAGCCAAGTCTACGTGCTAGTGGACAGCAGGACGGGGAAGGCAGCTCAGCCAAGATCACTAAACAAAGCACCAAGCCAACATCTCCTCTTCAGGTCTATGAAAACCAAGGCAGGTAAGGAAGCAGTGGTCAGGGTTAGGAAATAAGATGGCTTTATAGTATAAAATACAAAGAGGATCAGGGACTAAGAGCACTCATTGCTCTTGCAGAGGACATGGGTTCAGCTCTCAGCACACACAGTGGTTCATAAATGTTTGTAACTTTATTTCCAAAGGATGATAGCCCTCTTCTAGTCTCCACAGGCACTGCATGCATATGGTGTACACATAGATGCAGGCAAAGCATCCATATATATATAATTAAAATAAATATTGCTTAAAAGTCTGCTGTGTTTGTAGAAAGAATTTGGGGGGCTGAGACAAGGTTTCTCTGTGAAACAGTCTTGGATGTCCTGGAACTCACTCTGTACACAAGAATGGCCTCACATTCATAGGGATCTGCCTTCCTCTGCCTCCCAAGTGCTGGGATTAAAGGTGTCTACCACCACTGCCTGGCTAAAAAAAGTACCACACCATTTGCCTGTCTCCTTAAATATCTTCCTCACCCAGTTGTTTCACTTCCGGGTTCAACTCTGCATCTTAATTCTAGAGTTAAGATTTAAGGTGTGTGAGCTACTACTGTTTGGTAGTTAGGCCTTGAACTCACAGAAACACAGGAGTAGGTCACCACTCCCAGTCTTTCTGGTGCTGGGATTGTAAAGGAAAATTGGTTGAACGCTGTACCACCCCCTTCTGATAAAGAGTGCGCTTAAAGTTCCAGGATTGATTAACACTATATGGCTGTTCACCACCCCCTTCTGAGTACGCTTAAAGTTCCAGGAAATGTACTGCCCGCCCAGTTCTGGAGGGGGTGGGGACCGTAAATGTTTGAACTCCCTTGTCCAAACACCCTATAAAAGCTTTGTTCAACTTCAGCTCGGGGCTCTCTGTTCCTGTGTGTTCAGTGAGCCCTAAGTATGCTTGGTGAATAAAAATCCCCTTGAGTGTTGCATAGAGAACATCTCTTGGAGTCCTCCTTTTCGCGGCAGATTTCTCAACCCTTACAAAATTGAAGGCTTGAGTTACCACTCTTTGACCCTCCTGGCTTGATTGTGTGTGGATCTATTCTCTGATATTCCAGACTGATTTGATTAAATATAAAATATATCACCACACTCAGCCACTCTCTCCACTCATTTAAATAATTTTTAAATGAATAAAGTGATTTGGGGGGTTCTGGAGAGATGGTTTAGCAGTTCAGAGCACTGACTGCTCTTCCAGAGGACCTGGGTTCAATTCCCAGCACTTACATGGAAGCTAACAACTATCCTCTTCCAGAGGATCTGACAACTTCTTCTGGTCTGCAGAGGTACTGCACACATGTGGAGCCTAGACATACATGTAAGTAAAATACCTATATACCAATAATAAAGAATTTGTGCCAGGTGTGGTGGACTCAATCCTAAATTTCCAGCATTTGAGAAGATAAAGCAGGAGAATTGCTTTAGGTTTGAGACCAATCTAGACTGCATAGTGAGTTTGTAATAGATGGGCGCCCCTAGAGCACCCCAAGACACCCCAAGACCACGGCTAATGACCACTGCTAACATTAAAGAAAAAGAGTTTAATGAATATGAATATGAATACTGGTACACACACGTGTGTGGGCTCCAGGCACTGTATAGAAAAGCCTGGAGCCCCGAATATTTTCTTGGCAGAATTCTTATACCCCACTCTGGGTAGGGGAGGGGGTATGGGCAGGCTCAGCATGATAACAGGGCGGGGCCAAAGGTCAGTTTAGGACAGAGTTTAGGAATGTAGGCAGGCAAGCTATTTCCTGTGCAATAATAGGACCACCTGAAGACATTCATTTCCTGGAGCAATGGTCATGATCCTGCCTTGGCAAACAGTTAACAATTCTCATGGTAGGGCTTTCCTGGGTAGCCCCACCCAGGTTGCTACATCAGGAATGAGGAATGCGGTCCCAGCCAGGCAATGGGGGAAAGCTTTTCTGAGAAACAGCCATCTCAACCTTGGCTAGTTTCAGGGACCTCAGGAAGGGGTCAAGGGGGAGAGTTACAGGATTTTTTTTATTTTCACAAGTTCAAGAACAGCCTGCACTAAAAGGTGATAAGGGAACTTGTTTACCAAAAAAAAAAAAAAGTTACTTGGGCCTGGGGATGGACTCAGTGCTAGTAGAGTTCAAGCTTACCATGTCTTGGACCAGGGTTCATGTAAGCACTAAAAATAAATAATAAAAATACCCTCCTCAAAACAGCAATAACATAAATAAAAAAGCAAAAAAACAAAAACTAAATTTATGAGATCTATGAGAATGACATTTCTTTCTCTCCTTTTTCTTTCCTTCTTTTGTTTGTTTATTTAGACCAGGCTGGCCTGGAACTTGGGGCAACCTCCTGATTCCCAAGTACTACATCACCATGCTTTGCTTTGGCCTTTCTCCACATCATCATTTCAAAAGATCAGCTATTAAGCTGGGTGTGGTGGCACATACCTTTAATTCCAGAACTCAGGAGGCAGGGGCACCAGGATTTAGAGTAGAGCCTGGTCTACAGAGTGAGTTTAAGGATACAGCTGGGGCTACAGACTGAGATCCTGTCTCAAATAAATAAATAAATTTAAAAATACTGCTATTTTACTTGTTCTTTTCCTTTTGATTATAGAAAGAACATTTTAAAACAGAATTTTTAATTTTATGAATGTGAACAACATGCATATGTAGTCATATGGGTGGCTCACAACATAGCATCAGTTCCTAAGGAATCCAACACCCTCTTCTGGCCTCAGTAGGAACTATCTGCATACTATATGATGTGCATTCAGTTAGGCAAAAACACTTATACATAAAATAAAAAATATAACTTTGAAAAAAGTGATTACAATCTATTCATTTCTATATTCTTCACTCTCTGACTCCCTACCTATAAGCCATCTCTGGGCAAATATTTTGAATTGGGTCTTTATGATACTAAAAATAACTTTCAAAACTGCTGTTTGCCATTGGGAAAAAATATTTAATTCTTTGGACCTTCTGTAACAATGTATCTCTTCCTGCCAATAGTTGAGCGGTACCCAGAACAGTTTGGCTACACAGATGCCACGACAGGCTTAATAAAAAATCAGCCAGACAGTAGGCCTGAGTCTCTTACTGACAGCACCTGGTAGTTCCAGGAAAAGCCCATAACAGACACCACCTATGAAGGCACCTGATATTCTAAACATTCCAATTTTTAGATTGGAATGAGCCTAGCACATACCTATTCCCCTCAATCTTGCTAAAATACACCCATACAAATGTCCGCCAATCAGGGTCCTGAACCCTGGAAATCCCCAACCCCCAACCTCTACAATAAAATAACAACAACAATAATAATAATAAAACTTACCCCACCTGATCTGGGTTCTCTCTGCTCTCACTGTTGCATCAGACAGAAAGACCAAGCTTAAGCTTGAATAAAGATTCTTTGCTTTTACATATGGGATTTGATTTCTATGGTGGTCTTCTGGGGGTTCCCTTGACCTGGGCATAACAGTAAACATGGTATAATAAAACATGAAGGCTGAAAATAACAAGGGAATCTACAAATACTAACTTTAGTGGCTAAGATCCACTGAGAACTATGTGCTAGGCATTTCCAAGCATTCTTGCCATATACTTTTATGTTTGTGGGGGACACAGCAGGGTTGTTCTTTCTTTAGTAGACTCTTGCAGACCTATTTCTATTATAAATGATACACTATAGCCAGGGTTGATCCATCTGTCAGCCAAGAGAGAAACATTCCATGTCTTCTAAGTTTGGTTGAGTGTTAGATGGCTAAAGAAGCTTTAAAGTGAGTCATGCTAATGGCAGGACACTTGTGAGTGAAAGGAACAGCTGTCAACGCTGCTCTGGTCACAGCCCTTCTTGAATTATGTTCAATACTTTCTGGCATAATGATCCAGATAACTGCACAGTCTTTCCTTCCAGTAACATATACTTCTTCTCTTTTTCTTTTTTTCTTTCTTTTTTTTTCTTTTTTCATGAAACACTTTCATTAGCGTTTAGATGAAAAGCTGGGTGGCAGGGTAGGGGAAGTCTGTGAGTTCACGACAGCCAGAGTTACAGAAAGAAACCATGTCTTGAAAAAACAAAAATAGAGAAAGAAAAAAGGAAGGAAGGGAGGGAGGGAGGGAGGGAGGGAGGGAGGGAGGAAGGAAGGAAGGAAGGAAGGAAGGAAGGAAGGAAGGAAGGAAGGAAGGAAGGAAGGAAGGACCTAGATTAGGCAAGCAGCCCAGTGGAGGGAGTCAAAGAAAAAGAGAGAAAGCCTCAGAATTTGAGTTAATCATGCATGGGGGCCAGCCACATGGTAAATAAACATATGGCACTAAAAAAGCTTTAGAGAAAGAGAGATCCAGAGAAAGCAGACATGGAGGAGGAGATGAAGGTGAAGGTTGAGCACAGAGGCAGCACAGGCAGGTGGATCTCTGAGTTTAGGCCAGGCTAAGCTAAGGTAGTGAGTTTCAGGACAATCAGCCAAAGCTACAAAGTAAGACCTTATCTCAAGAAACAAAACAAGAGGTGGGGAGGAGAGAGAAACCTACGCTTTTCTGAGTCAGGACTCAGAAAGGTGGGCAGCCAAAGCAGAACGTCATGGTAATCTGAGGCTGCTGCACTGAGGGCAGTAAGCAGTAAAGCTCCTCCTGCCTTAGCCTCTCTCCAGTGGTGCTAGGATTGGACAGCAACCACCATGCCAGCCTAGCTCTGTTTTGTTTTTCCTGGCTAACTAGGAACTTGCTTTGTAGACCAGGCTTGAGTTTAGATATCTGCCTGCCTCTGCCTTCTGAGTGCCAACATTAAGCCATGCCTATTCTAAATCAAATTTTTGTTTTGTTGGTGTTGTTTTTGGGACAGAGTCTCACTTTGTATCGGTGGCCAGCTTGGAACTAACTATGTCAACTAGGATGGCCTCAAAGTCACAGAGATCCACCAACTTCTGCTTTTCAAGTGCTGGGGTTAAAAGCACCAGCACAGCTGGCTCAAAACCAGTCTTTAATGAAACCCGACTCTTGCCTGTTCCATTTAATCCCCCCTCTTCTCTGGTAATTCTGATTTTTATCAAGTTAACAAACCAACCAGGAAAGCCGCTTGCCACAAAGCCTAACAAGACAAGTTTGATCCCTGGAACCCACATAGTGCACATTAATTACTCTTATATTGCTGTGAAAAAAAAAACAGCAAGACTGAAGCAACTTATAGAAGGAAGGATTTATTTAGCTCATGGTTCCAGAGCATAAGAATTCATCATGGTAGGAAAGCAGGGAAGCAAGCAGTAGGCATGGCAGCTGGTGTGGTTTGAATGATAATGGCCTCAGTAGACTCATGTGTTTGGATGCTTGGCTCCTATTTGCTATAACTACTTGGGAAGGATGAAAAGGTATGGCCTTGTTGAAGGAGATGTGTCACTGGGGATGGACATTGAGGTTTCAAAAGCTGATACCATTTCCAATTAATTTTCTTTGGTTCATGCTTGTGGATTAGAACGCTAATTCTCAGCTACTGCTCCAGCTCCATGCCTGCCTGCCTGCTGCCATATTCCAGCCATAGTAACCATGGACTTAACCTTCTGAAGCTGTAAGCCCCAAGTAAATTTTCTTCTCTAAGTTGCCTTGATCATGGTGTCTTGTCATAGCAGAAAAGTGACTAATCCAGCGGCTGAAGCAGAGGCTGGGGGCTCAACTGGACAGCAAGCATGAAGGAAAAAGAAAGAGAAGTTAAAAATAGTGAGTCTTTAAACTCTCAAAGCCATGACATAATCCCTCCAGTGAGGCCACACCTCTTAAGCTTCTCAAACAGGAGCACCAACTACTGATCAAGTATTAAAATATCTTAGGTTATGAGGGACATTTATCACTTATCATTCAAATCACAACACAATGGAAGGAGAGAACCTAACATCCAGTTATCCCCTAACCTCTATATGTATACTGTGTTATATGTCTACCCACACCCATAATAAATAAGTAAGTAAGTAAGTAAGTAAGTAAGTAAGTAAGTAAGTAAGTAAGTAAGTAAGTAAGTAAGTAAGTAAGTAAGTAAAGTGAAAAATTAAAACACACACACATACTGGGGAGGTAGAAGCAAGTGAATCTTTGTGAATTCAAGGCAAATCCAGTCAATATAGTTAGTTCCAGGCCAGCAAAGCTACAGAGTGAGAGCCTGCCTTAAAAACAAACAAAAGACCACACATACACATTTGTATGTGTGTAGACTCTAAAACATATATATTATTCCACAATGTTATATATTGTGTAAATCACACACTAGCCTTACAGATCTTACTACCTTTTCTTCAGTTACTCTTCTAGCTTTGATAACTATCTTTTACAATGTATGCTTCTGAAATTCTATTACAAAGGTGTAAGTCCATATATATATAAATAATATATATATAAATAATATAAATATATATATAAATAATGTAGATATATACACACACACAACATCTGTGGTTTTTTAAAAATTTGCACAAATAGTCAGAAACTCTTCCAACTTTTGTTATTTATTTATTTTGAGATGAGGTCTCACTGTGTTGCCCCAGCTGGCCTGGAACTCACTATAAAGACCAGGCTGGCCTTGAATTTGCAGTGAGCCTCTTGCTTTAGCCTTCCAAGCCCTGGAATTAGAAGTATCCACCACTATACCCTGCCAAATCTAGCAATGTTTTTGAAATTTGTCCATTTTTATGTATCTCAGTATCTCCTGTAAGATCTGACTTACTCATTTTTCGTATTCTATAAACAGTGTTCACTTTGGGGAATTTATCACAATGTTATACAACCATTCAAGTGATTCGTGAGTTTGTTTTCATTGTCATCAATTGTGATGATGAAGTGCACATCTTACTGTCTGTTGTCTAGTGTTGTCAATCGTGATGATGAAGTGCACATCTTACTGTCTGTTGTCTAGTGTTGTCAATCGTGATGATGAAGCGCACATCTTACTGTCTGTTGTCTAGTGTTGTCAATCGTGATGATGAAGTGCACATCTTACTGTCTGTTGTCTCGTGTTGTCAATCGTGATGATGAAGTGCACATCTTACTGTCTGTTGTCTAGTGTTGTCAATCGTGATGATGAAGTGCACATCTTACTGTCTGTTGTCTAGTGTTGTCAATCGTGATGATGAAGTGCACATCTTACTGTCTGTTGTCTAGTGTTGTCAATCGTGATGATGAAGTGCACATCTTACTGTCTGTTGTCTAGTGTTGTCAATTGTGATGATGAAGTGCACATCTTACTACATGTTGTCTAGTGTTGTCAATCGTGATGATGAAGTGCACATCTTACTACATGTTGTCTAGTGTTGTCAATTGTGATGATGAAGTGCACATCTTACGGTATGTTGTCTAGTGTTGTCAATCGTGATGATGAAGTGCACATCTTACTGTATGTTGTCTAGTGTTGTCAATTGTGATGATGAAGTGCACATCTTACTACATGTTGTCTAGTGTGCTTGTATATAGGTGAGTCTCTGTAGCTTCATTCATGTCAGAGCCCAAATAGGATTGACAAAATACATGGAACCCATCAGTAAACTACAGAGAACATAAGCCTGAACTTCCCTGTTATACAGAGACTGGACAATAAATGATACATCTACTTATTTCAGGACTTGACATTTAACAAAACTTTTCTTTTTAGAATCCCCAAAAGATGCCGTCACCCCCAGACAGCAGGAAGTAAATTTAAGAACACAGCGCCCACATTCCCAAGAGGTGGGGTGGGTTGTTTTTGGTTGTTCAGTGGGTTATGGATGATTGTCATTGTCTAGGTTAATTGGTTAAAAATTGTTAATGCTTATGGTTAAAAAAAAAGTTAAACAAGAACGATTAGGTTCAAGATTTGTGTTTTAAAAAGTAGAAAACGGGGATACAGATATATAGGATATAAGGATAGATTATTGAATCTTTTTTAAAAGGATTTACTAGCTTTAAATATTTTACATTGGATTGGATTTTTGTATATTGTATACAAATTGTGTATATTGAGATTGTGTTACTGTACAAATATCTCTATGCTTTTTCAAGGTAGTATACTTATTCAGTTCATCCAATAATGCAATGAAAGTTGCTAGTCCATGAGTTTTTATTACCAATTAATTAGAATATAAAGCAATGCAAGTTAGTAGTTAGACATTACATTCAAACATAGTCATATTAGATAAGTTTTCAAGCTCAAACACATATATTTTAGATGAACAGGTCTTCTTCAAACACTTCAGAGATCCATAGAATATGGCCCTTAAAATATTTTAAGAACTTAGACTTTTCTGGACAGTGAGACAGGTCTGCTCCTGGCAGCACCAATTTACTTCAAGAGAAAAATGGGCATCAAAGAAACTCCATATGTAGTCTTTCTTTGTGGCAACGGTTAGCCATTGGACAAGAACCTGTTCCTGTACTGACTGCTTGACAGTATGCTGTTTAAACTGGGCATGCAGGTTCCCTAGGAAAGTGACCTCTGAACTTTGACAGAACAAGCTGAGATGGTCCTTCAGGTTCTTGCTTTTCAGAGAAAACTGTCAGATATTCTTCAGGACACAAGGAGAAGCGACTGATGAATTATACCAGAATGGGCAGAGCAGATTTCCTGCTTCAGTGAAATGAAAAGAGACTCTGGGCCTGTAGGCTGTAGGCTGAAGATGGATGCCCCAACTTTAAAAAGGAACTTTGGGTGACTGTCCAGGCAGATAGGTATCATCTCTGTCATTTCTAGATTTTGGAAGTTGCTTGCACTTTCTGTTTACTTGGGTAAATATTACTTCCTTCTTGGGTCTTTGAGGTAGTTGAAGATGAGATAGTTATAGTTTTCTAGTGAGTTTTAGAAAAGAAACTTTGAAGTTAAAGTGTATAAGTTTAAGAGACATCAAAATAATATTTCTTAGTTAGTAATACAAGTTAGGAAGGAAATGAATTAGGTATAATCCTTTGAACTCATCAAAATAGGATAATTAATGAAATATTTTCTTTGAATTGTCAATTGTTAATGGACTGGCCATTACTCATTTATTGTTTGTATATACTGTATATAATTATTGTACCTATTGTATATGGTTTTTCTTATGTTAGCTATAACCTTTTTTTAAATTTGACACAAAAGGGGATATGTGGGGATTTTTCAAGAAGCATAAAATACAAAAGTATTAAGAAAAACATGACATACAAAATTTGCTTCATTTTTGTTTGTTGTTTCAGGCAGGGTCTTGTGCAGCCAAAGCTGGCCAAACTCATGTAGCTGAGGAATATACCAAACTGCTGACCCCTCTCCTCTGTGTCTGAAGTGCTGAGGTGAAAGGCATTCAACAGTATAACTGTTTCTTGCCATCTTCACTTGGGACTCACATGGCATAATTTCTGCAATATTATATATTGGTCAAGGCACACTTTGAGGAAAAGAGCTGTAAAAATTTGTGATTGTCCAAATTTGATGACACCAAACCTTAACATCTGGGGAAGGGTTTCACCAATTTCACTGAGATCATATAGTTCTGAAACAAAATGAAAGTCAGAAAAATCTGGTTAGATGTTGTGGTGGAGGATCAAGAGTAGATTGATATTGGACTATAGCATTTATTCCTTAGTAAAGCTGAAAAAAGTATTAGTCTGATGTTAGTCACCACTGATCCTTACCTTTTATTCTATGACAATATATTGATGAATATGATGTGTCCCTGGAGTTTTCCCATCCTGGCAACTGTTACATATAAGTTTCCTGGTCCCATGCCACCAGAGGTCCAGACCCCAGACCTGTGGTCCCAGATCATTTAGCCGCCCTCCGCTGCACAGCCCCCCCCCCAAATGATTCAATTGCTTTTATTAATTTCATGCTGCTTGGCCTATGGCTTAGGCATGTTGCTAGCTAGCTCTTTCTCTTAACTCAACCCATTTCCATTAATCTGTCTGCCACGTGGCCTGTGACTCACCTGTGTTCCTTACATGTTTCTTTTTTGGGCGGCTGGCTCAGTCTGTCTGACTCTGTTCTGCTTCTCCTACCTATGCTGTGATTTCCCTGCCTACTTTTTCTGGGCCAAAACAGCTCCTTTATTTAAAGATTGATATCACAGCATACAGAAAGACATTACCACATCAGGCAGCCATTTCCCAAATAACCACTCAGAGTCTTAGTATTAAACACTTGACCAATAACTCAGGCTTGTTACTAGTAAACTCTTACATTTAAATTAACCCATATTTCTTATCTATGCTTTGCCATGTGGCTCCGTACCTTTTATCAGTATGGCATGTTCATCTTGTTTCAATCTGCATCTGTTGGCAACTCCTCTGACTATGCCCTTGTTTATTCCTTAGTTTGGCTGTCCTGTCTGTACTTCCTTACTGGCTGGGTGTTATTATGCAGTTCAGTCTTTGGACAATCCTGTAATAACTCAGCTGTACTCTCCAGGTACCCAGATTTCCAGTGTGCACATAGGTTGCTGGTTCAGAAATTTCCTGTTTTCCACAGCATATAATCACCATTGACAGTGTTTCTTCCTGACAGAGATCTTGAATCCCAGACCACTCTTGAATAATCCACATACCATTCTCATAGTCACTGTTTTATCCCATTTTCTATCTGGGCAAATGCATCCCAAGTCTGTTCATCAAAAAATACATCTGGCTTCAATTAGGAGATGGGAATGATTCAATTCTTTCCTCCAAGAAGTCCCCCCTACGCACATCCCATACAATATGACTTCCAATTTTCAAATGCACATGAATGCATGGATATGGAAAGGCAGAAATTCTGGTATCCAAACTTCAGCTTCAGTGTTCACCTGCTCTGAGTGGTATATAATGTACAGACAGAACACAAGATCACCTTGTTTGTGGTGAAAATAAGTTAAAAGTCTTATTACTGGATAAATAGGCCAGGTGTGGTAGCACATTGCTAATTCCAGCACTCAGGAGGCAGAGCAGGTATATTTCCCAGTTTGAGGACAACCTGGTCTACAAAAAAAGTTCCAGGACATCAAGAGCTACAGAGAGAAACCCTGTCTCAAAAACCAAAACAAATTTATCTACTGATAAATGAGGTAACCCTGTGCAGCATTCCTACAGATGAAAAATTTAATGACATGGAAAATTACTAGAAGACAACTCCCCTTACTGAGAGACCTGTATCCTTAAAAGGCAGTAGGAAAAATGAGAAATGGGATCTTCTGTCAGATCTTCCACATTCCCTGTTGGAGGTGTTAAAATCATTCCACAAAAGACCACCATTCAAGTATGCAAAGGCAAGAGAGTATTTCTCAAGAGATGAATTCCTGATTACTGGGGTCATCTCACAACAAAACAGTGACAACCCAAAGAGAAGCTCCAACGGCTCCTTTTATAGACACCAGAAGGGAATTAGGTCATCCTAAACATGATTGATTGACAGAAGCCACATTGATACCCTTCTGCTCAGCTGGGGCTGTAAGTGCTGAATCATGCCTAGTATGCAATTCCCCCCTCATCTGCCTAATCAGAAACTAAAACTAAAACAGAAATTGAAACTTAAATGAAACTCAGGCCTAGCAGAAGCTGAGGCCAGGTGAAGCTCACCATGGTGCTACTGTGGCCTCTCAGAGGAAGCCTGAGCCGAGAGGAAGAGTTTAGAACAGTGAAAACTTATTTATTAAATTGAGTAGAGATAATGCCATAAGGAATACCTGGGCTACAGGGGCAGAATGGAGTAACAGCATGGAGGGATGCAAACAGTTGAAGGAGCCAAGAAAGGAAAAAGGAAACCCTATAATCCTTCCTAATTTAAAATTTACTGTGGAAACTGCAGTTTTGTTTCTTAAGTTGGGCCCCAAGGAGGATGACTAGTTTATAGGGAAGTGTCTCCTAATTCAGGAGTGAATATGACATGCACTACATTTGGATTGGTTTACTTTTTTTGGAAAAAAGATTTTTAAAGGTGTTGCCCATTTTTATTTTATGTGTGAATATTTTGCCTGCATATACTTTTCAAATAAATTGATGAAAACATCAGGTAGGCAAGTTATAGCCAAGCAGAAAAACCTCTACTGTAGGCCTCAAATACCATATGATGACACTATTAGTTTGTGAGTTGGTGCAACCCAATGGTCTGCTGAGCTAACACATTCCCAAAGGCCTCACCTGATAGTCACAGGTTGTTAGCCTCCACACTTGCAATATTCCAACCACTCCACAGTCATTGATGGTCAAGGCTAATGGGGGGGGGGGGATTAAACTCAGGTGGTCAAGTTTGGTGGCAAGCATCTTAGCTGCTGAATCATCTAGATGATCCCTATTATCTTTTCCAAATTGTCTATTCTTTGTTTTGTTTGTTATTTTGTTTTTACCATTTCATTTACTGGCTATACCTTTCCACCTAAAGGAAGATTAACTTTTATCTTACTATGTTATTGAACCTATGCCATAACTCTATGTTGAAGAAGGTTCTAGAAGCTAGATTATTAAATTCATATCTCTCCTCTCTCTCTCTCTCTCTCTCTCTCTCTCTCTCTCTCTCTCTCTCTCTCTCTCTGGTCTGCTTGAGACAGGTTCTTATTAGGCAAGTCAGGCTGGCTTGGTACTTACCATTTTTCTTAGTCACTTTTCTACTGATGGGATAAATTACCATGACCAAAAACTTGCAGAAGCCCAGGTTTAACTCCTGGTTGCAGAGGCATGAGTGTGGTGATATATTTTATATTTAATAAAACCAGTCTGGAAAATCAGAGAACAGACTTACCCACAGTCAAGCCAGGAGGGTCAGAGAGTGGTGACTCATGCCTTTAATCCTAGCATTAGAAAGACAGAGGTTGGGTCCATAACTCCAGAGACAGATCTTTCTGTGTCTCTGTGAGTTCAAGGCCTAACTACCAAACAGTAGTAGCTCACACCTTTAATTTTAACTCTAGAATATGATGCAGAGTTGAACCCAGAATTGAAACAACTGGGCAAAGAAGGTTTTTAAGGCAGGTGTAGGAACACAGAGATTTATTCTGTAGAAGTAACAGAGGAGTGAGGCTGAGGAAACTAGAAGATAGCTTTTACCCTGAGAAGTTGGCTGAGTGAGATTTGACTGTGGTCTGTTTCCTCTCTCTAATATCCCAGCTTTCCCCCAATATATGGCTCTCAGTTTTCATTTAATACCAAGTAGAATTTGTGTAATACATGGGAGTCTATTACCATCATAGCTGGGAAGTGTAGCAGCTGGAGCTGAGAGCTGAGCGACCACATCTCAAACCACAAACAAGAAGCAAAAAACAAGCCACAAACAAGAAGCAAAAAACAAACTATTAATGCTACATATCTTTTGAAAGCTCAAAGCCCACTCCTGGCAACATATTTCCTCCAGCAAAGGCCACAGCTCCTAAACCTACCCAACCAGTACTACCAACTGGGAAACAAATATTTAAAACACCTAAAGATGGTGGGGATACATCTCATTCAACCCTGAGACTGACTTCTAGCTTCACCTCTCAGAAGCCATGGCAATATGCAGCAGGATGACAACTAATATTCTACAGATTGACCCATCAAATAAATATTTCTCTGATGGGAAGTCCCATTAGGCAAGGACTGTTGGGTCACAGACTGAATACTATTTGTTTCTGTCTATAACATCTCATGTGCTGCTATAATTATTCCCTAAAAAGAATAGCTATGGGATTCTTCCCACAGCCTATTATTGGTAGTGTGTTTTAACTTTTGGGGCATAATTATGTCTGTGGATTGACAGAAAAACTATTTATTCTTATACTGTGTAATTTTTGTGAATAAAAGCCAAGCTTTTGTTCCACAACTTCAAGATGACTATATATAAGCTGATTTAAGATCTCAGAGCAAATACAAAGTAAATTATTACCCTTGCAAATGAATTAAGATAAACCTTCTCAGAAAATGCAGAAGGAAAAATTCCCAGGTGACTGATTGTTGAACCAAGGTAAAAATAAAGCAACTTTGGTGCCAATCCCTTGATTGCTAAAGTCTGGTTGATAACATTAAGACAACTCCCTGCACAGATTGCTCACTATTGGCTCTCCACACAAACTCCTAATGTTAATGTTATGATACAAGACTCAAGGTCCAGCCAACTAACTGCTTAGTATTTATGTCCTGAATTTATGAGGCACACACCAGGAAGCCTGGCTGACAGCCAAACATTGGCGTAGTTACTCAATCCCAGCCAAGCTGGCTGCCTTGACAATATAAATATTCAAGTCCAGAGGAAAATGTGATCTCACACATGTTATCAGAATGGCTCTGCCTCTTAGTGTTTACTCAAAACATGTAATGTGACCCTCAAAATGTAACTTCTATATTGTCTAGAACGTTCTCTTGGGTATATATATCATATAAGGTTTTTCAAGATGGAGTAATAAAGAAAGTTACTATCAGAATCCTTTCCTACACCTTAGATAGAAAAGCTTAATCCCTGGCTACATTTGTGGATTTTTTTGGAAATCCTGAGTGTGCTCCTGGAGCTGGATCTCTAAACATTGCAATAATCTACCTGAGTGGAGATATTTCAGGCCATTATTCCTATAGGCTTTAAACCTATCCATTTTATGGTACTGATAAATCAGAGACAGTGAAGAAATTTCAAGTGAATATACTCAAGATTTGTAAAAAGAAGCATATGAGAAAGATAACAAGATAGAAAAAGTATTTATCCCTTATTAAGAATAAACTTTCCCAAGAAATGCTAATATTAAACTTTACAAATATTTTTAAAGTTAAATTTAAAAAACTAAGTAAAAGTATTTGACTCTGAAAAAGTTTTTAATCACTAAGTGTGTGTTGCTGCATATCTTTAAACACAATACTCAGGAGGTTTAGAAGGATTTGTGGCCAGACTGAGCTGCATAGTAAATTCTAGGACAGTTTATACTGTATAGAGAAGACCCTACTTCAAAAAGCAAAAGATAGTAACCATCTGTGATTGCAAAGGATAGAGTGAAAAGTTGGGTCAGTTTGGCACGTATGTAACAAAGTTAAGCATAGATTTCCTCTGTTCCTTAAGTTCCATCTTTAGATTCTTGAGAATAAAGCACATGTCCTAAAATGTCTTATTTATACACCTACTTTATTTATATTAAACAAAACCTGGAAACAATTTATATGTACATCAACATAGGAATGAGCATATTGGTGTCTATTTGTACATGTATCACTACTAAGCAAATAAAAAGCAATTAGCCAACACGAACAATATGCCAGGATAATATGTCAGTATTTGATGATCAATTAAACTTCAACTGTTTGGATTTGAAGAATTTATTTTTCAATTTGTAAGTTTTTAAAGTATACTCATGTACTTTATTTTGCTTAATTCTCTAAGATTCCTAAAAGCAGGTATAATGATCTATAGATTAGAGGACCCAGGGTGAAACTTTACACTCAATGTTTCTATGCATATTTAAATCATGTAATAAAACGTTGAGATTTTAATCTCAGAGTTTGCAATGAGTTTTCTAACTGGACGAATTCTAAGGCAGTGATCTATTGTGTTATTCCTTTAGACCAGTGGTTCTCAATCTGTGAGATCCTGCAAAACAGATAATTACGTTACAATTCACAACAGTAGTAAAATTACAGTCGTGAAGTAGCAATGAAATAATTTTATGGTTGGGGTCACTATAGCAGAAATAACTGCACAAAAGTGTCGAAGCATTAGGAATGTTGAGAATCACTAATATATGCTCAATTCACAAATAATGTGGAAACTTTTCACCATTAGAAAGTGTCAAAATACAGAAAAAATTTACATACAAATTTTCTTCAGTGAGGTTTATTGGAATGAAAAGGTCTCAAGAGGCCACAGGTAAGGAGCTTGAGGTGGGAGGAAAAGCATTAGCCAGAAGATGGAAATATATGGAGATCTAAATATGACAGGATCTTAAAGGGAAAGAAAGAATTCCCTTTAAAGCCCAGAGAGGAGCTTTACTAATGAAAATTGAGGGGCTGAAGAAATGGCTGCTCTTGTACAGACATGGATTGGGTTTCCAATACCTACATAGCAGCTAATAACTGTCTATACCTCCTCCAAGGCCTCCCTGGAAATTTCACACATATGGTGCACAGACATACATCTTTCGGGTGAGGGAGGCAAGACAGAGTTTCTCTGTATAGCCCAGAGAACTCACTCTGTAGACCAGGCTGGCTTCAAATTCAGTGATCTTTCTTCTGCCTTTTGAGTGCTCAGTGTACCACCATTGCCCAGGAGAAGTAAATAAATCTTTAAAAAATAAAATAAGAGGCATAGGGAGAGAAGAGAGAGGGATAGACATGATAAAAAGGATAGTGTAAAGGGGAGGCCAGAGGAGTATCTTCAGCCAACAGTCCCCTTTCAGAACAATTGTGAGGAAGCTTTCTTTTAACTCTAAAATATGTATGTGTCTTCTTGTGTTATTTGTGTGGGCGTACCCATGGAAGAGAAAAGAGGATATTGGTTCTCCTGGAGCTGGAGCTACCTAAGGGCTGAAAATCAAATTAGACCCTCTGCAAAAGCAACAGTGCTCTTAACCCCTGAACCATCTTTTCAGCTCCCAGAAGTTTTTTTTTCCTTATATAAAAAGTTTTTTTTCCCTATCAAAACTCACCGAAGGTAAATAATCTAGAAGACTCCATCTTGTGGCATTCCTGTTTACCAATCTTCAGACTGTAATGCCCTTTCCTTTCCTGCTGATCTGCCAATTAAGATGAATTGTGAGGCCGAGTTCCTGCAAATGTGATAAGATTTAGTCATTAACAGTACTAGAATGAAAACTAAGGGAACTTCCTGCTCTAGTATGCTTGCTCACATATTTTGGATTGTGGCATACTTTCTTTTTAACCCAAAGAAATTGCTTGCCAGGTTACTTTTGCTGCTCTTTTTTTCTTTATGTAATTCTAAGAATATTTTTCCCTAACACAATTTCTCTGGCAGTCTTCCTGAAGAATCTTGGGCCAATGCACTGGAAAAAGGAAAAATCTAACTTTTAATAACTTTTTATGGGTGATAAGTAATTTCATATCACATGGCAAAGAATATGGAAGAAACGGACACTATAAACTAAGAGCTGCCAAGTCACAGCATAGATTGCTTCTTTGTCTTTTGATTCATTTTGTTTTTTGAGACAGCATTTCACTATAGAGCCTTGGTTAGCCTGGACTTCACTATGTAAACAAAGATGGCCTTGCAATGATAGAGATCAATTTCCCGCTGCCTCTGTCTCTGCCTCAGGAGTGCTGAGTTAAGGGAGTGTGTGACCATGCTAAGACATAGATTGCTTTTTAAACACTGTTTCAACAAAAGTGGCAAGGGGTTATGACCTGGGTTAAAGGTGATGTGGGGATGTCTTTCTGTATGCTGTAAATATCAATCTTTAAATAAAGGAACTGTTTTGGCCCAAGACAGTCACCATAGAAGAAGTAAGTGGGGAATCAGAATAGGTAGGAAAGGAAGGGCAGAGTCAGAGACAGATCGAGCCAGACACCCAAAGAAGAAACATGTAAGGAGCACAGGAGCCACGGGCCACGTGGCAGACAGACTAATGAAAATGGGTTGAGATGAAGGAGCTAACTAGCAATGTGCCTGAGCCATGGGCCAAACAGCATGAACTTAATATAAGTGTCTGAGTCATTTCTGGGGGGCATAAGCAGCTAAGGATGGCTAAGGGGTCTGGGGCTGCAGGTCTGTGGGTCTGGACCTCTGGCGCCCAGGGCCAAGAAATCTTACTGTAACATAAAGGTATATTCACACGGTCTAACAGGAAGATAAAGTAAAGTGGTAAAGTTCTTCTGGTAGAAACATCTTGTAAATGACTGGAAACATGTGGCCTACCTTGGGAGGAAAGTAAACCTGTGAGTCCTTAATCTCGTCTAAGAATGTGTTAGAATTTAAGGAAACTAAATTTAGGATTTTATTTATTTATTTTTTGAAACAGGGTTTCTCTGTGTGATCCTGGCTGGCCTGGAACTTGCTTTGTAGACCAGGCTGGCCTGGAACTCAGAGATCTGGCTGCCTCTGCTCTTAAGTGCTGGAACTAAATATGTGCATCACTACCATCCTTTTTTAAAAAAAAAAAAAAAA
This sequence comes from Phyllotis vaccarum, assembly GCA_033318265.1. Lineage (NCBI taxonomy): Eukaryota > Metazoa > Chordata > Mammalia > Rodentia > Cricetidae > Phyllotis > Phyllotis vaccarum. The sequence continues at coordinate 12,276,952 of JARWLC010000009.1, read as the reverse complement.
AAAAAAAACAAGCGAGATGTACAAATATAAATCAGAGTTGAACAACTCACAAGAGTGAAGAAAAGTACCAAATGTCCTTTACAACTTTTATCACTTGGAACTTTCCTTTAAGTGGATGAAACTTTCCCTTAAGTGGATATCACATGCCTGTTAAGCAATATAGTTTCAGAAAGACATCTAATAATCTGCTTCAGGGAGAAAATCACCCATTGGGATTTTAAGGCCATTAACAGGAAACTTAAAATATTTAAACACTAGAAGAAAGGTACTGGAAAAGGCAATTCTTATTTGTTTTTTGTTATTTCTGATCATGAGGCCTGGTACTAAGGTTGGCTTCTCAACTCTAGCAAAATATTTCTAATCATTGAATCCTCCCAATTTCCCGAGGCACACTTGATCTAAAAGGCCAGTCCTGGACATGCCCAAAGGCAGCTGAATCTGGAATCATCTGTCCAGCAATACTCTAATCACTGACTAGAACTTTAAGACAACAAAACTCTAAACCAAAACAACTACAACAGCCCCCCACTCCCGCTCCAACCGAAACAACTAAACCAAAGATCTTGCTATGAATCACAGGTGAGTTAGGCTGAAGAGTCTCTTACATCTGCCTCCCAGGGAATGACATTATAAGCATGGACCAGAATCACATCTTATTCATAATTATCAGAACTTGGAAGCAGTGACACTGTCAGGTGCAGCAAAATGGATGTGCACTACTAAGACATATTAATTGTAGAATATTATTTTATAATGCATTACATTTATTTATGCTGTGGAATATTTGTTTAATGATGCAAAGATGTTGCATTTTTTTAATGTTGCATTTGTTTAACTCTGTAAAGCTGTGTTAGTTTGCCTGTCTAAAACCGGATTCATCTAATAAAGAGCTGAACTGGACAATGGCATGGCAGGAGAAAGGAGAGGTGGGGCTGGTGTTAGGATTCTCTTCTAGCCCCTGAAGCCACACCCCACCCTGAGTTCTGATGTCAAGCTCCATTTATAAAGAATTCCCACCCCAACTCTTTCTCTGTCTCTTCTCTCCCAGGAGCATGCTCTCCACCTCTTCCCCTTCCTCCCTTCTCTCTCTGTTAATTTATAATAATGTCTATGTAGAAGCAGTCTAAGTGCCTCCTGAGGTGCCGCCTGCAACATGGGGCATGAGGTCTCTATTATAGCTATCTGCCAGCTACCCCCGGTAAAGCGCACATCATATTAGATCACAGCAGGATCACAAACAGCTGGCGGGCAGAGAAAATAAATACGGGGAGAAATCTAAAAAGAAGGGAGAATGAGAAGGGAAGAGGAGGATCTGGGGCCAGCCACCCAGCGACACAGGAAGACACGGAGTAAGAAGAGAGGTCTACAGAAATAGAGAAAGGAAAAAGCCTAAAGGCAAAAGATAGATGGGATAATTTAAGAGAAGCTGGCAAGGAACAAGCCAAGATAAGGCCAGGCGTTCATAAGAAAATATAACACGGTGTGTGATTTATTTGGGAGCTGAGTGATGTAAGGATTCCCAGCACATAGCAGCTACATGGTAAAAGTGCTAGTCCGATAACCCAACAGGTGAGATAAGAATTGCTGGCATATAGTGGCCAGGTGGTAAACCCCACATGGTGCCGGCAGAACACACCGTGTGTAGTGTGCATGGAGTTCACGCCCCTGGGCATGGCTATGTAAATCTGTGCCCACCAGCTCTCTTAAACGAGACACCCCGTTAAAGTCTCTTTTCTCTTCTGCTTCTCTGCCCTTGTACTCGCCTCCCAACTCCCCTGAATAAACTCTAGTGTGGCACTGGTAATGTGCGTCTGTTCTCACATGGAAAACCAACAGGTGGTAGGTACCCTAAAAGAGTCAAATAGTAAAAAAATAAAAAGAAACCCAACTACACATCTTAGCTGGTTAAAGTTTGTGGTGGTTTGAATAAAAATGACTTGCATAGGCTCACATATTTGAATGCTCAGTCACCAGGAACTGGCACTATGTCAAAGAATTAGTAGGATTAGAAGGTGTGGCCTTGTTGGAAGAAGTGTGTCATGGGACTAGGCTTTGTTGTTTCAAGCCCATAGTCTCTTTCTATGCCAATGGATCAGGATGTACTCTCAGCAATTGCTCTGGTACTGACTGCATGCTGCCATGCTCCCTGCCACTTGTAATCATTGAATAAACTTCTGAAAGTATAAGCAAGATCCCAATCAAATGCTTTCTCTTGTTGTCTTGGTCATAGCGTCTCTTCAAAGGTAAAGCACTGACAAAGACACAAGCTGGTACCAGGAGTGAAGTATTGCTGTGATAGGCTTGACCATGCTGCTAACTGGCAGAATTAGAAAGCAGTTGACTGCTGAAAGTGGGGTTTACTGGGCCATCCTAGTGGGAATGTGGAAGACAGGGGTGCTAAGATAATGTAGATTATGGTGGCCCAACTCTAGTGTTTTGAGAGGGAAAGAATATTAGCAAGTGGCCTAGAGACCTTTTTTGCCATATTTTGACAAAGAATATGGCTGCTTTTTGTCCATGTCCTAAAAATCTGCCTGAGGCTAAATTGAAGAGGTTTGGATTAATGTTTGGCAAAAGAGATTTCAAGATAACCTAGTATTGACTCTGTCCTGTGGTTATTAGTAATTATGCATCTCTATAATGATGAAAAGGAGCAAGCTGGACAAAGAAATAAAAATGTAGTTTGAGGATTAAAGGATCACCAGGAAGTATAATGGAGCTAAGCCCCGTTCTCAAGGAGATTAAAGTCTAAAGAAAAGCATGATGCTAAATGAAATAAAGGGAGCTGTAACCTAAGAAAAAAAGACCTTACTTAGCTAAACTTTCAACTTGTGGAAAGGAAATAAAAGAAAAGCTTAAGCAGTAAAGGAAATCACCACCAACAGAAGCTGGTGAAAATTTAATTGAGTAAGGGGACAAATTCCAGCTTCAGCAAACAGCAGAAACTGGCAGCTTCTGCCATGTGGTTCTGGGCTTAGAGTCAAAGATACAAGAAGGGGATTGTGGAATTCCCTTCTGAGGCTAAGGAAAGCTGCTGAGATCAGGTCAGGGGTGTCCCAGTATGGAGGCTCAGAAAGGTCATTCTGTGAAGGTGAAGATTGGATTGCTTTAGAAGTCTCAAGGTCATGGGATACCTGCCAAGGAGAGCCACTACCCAGATCTGGAATTCACCTGAGAAAAAAGCATATTATAGTCAACAAAGCTGAAAGGAATTGTGAGTTCTGAAGCGAGCTTTGACATCAGTCATGGAGTTGCAGACTTTGGAGTTTTATCTGCTGGGTTTCATTTTGCTTTGGTCCCATATTTCCTTACTAGCCTCCCTTTTGTAATAGTAATGTATATTTGTGCCATTATATGTTGGAAGTATGTGATCTGGTTTATTTTATTTTTATAGAGGATTACAGCTAAGAGATTGCATAAACTTCAAGAGAAACTTTGAACTTTTCAATAATGTTGAGACTGTGACAGACTACATAGACTTTTGAAGTTGGACTAAATGTATTTTTGCATTATGAAATGGCTACAAACCTATAGGGGCCAGTGAGTAGAATATGCTTGAATAACCCCTTTTGGCTCATATATTTGATACTTAATCACTAGGAGTGTCACTATTTGAAAGGATTAGAATTAGGAGGTATGGCCTCCTTTGTCACTGGGAGTGGCCTTAGAGGTTTCAAAAGTCAATTCCACGCCTAGAGTCCTCTTTCTACCTATAACTGGGGATGTAGTTCTTGGCAGCTACTCCAACACCTGTCTGCAAGCTGCCATGCTCTCTACCATGGTAATGGACTAGACCTCTAGAACTGTAAGTAAGCTCCCAATTAAATGCTTTCTTTTATAATAGTTGTCTTGGCCATGGTGTCAATTCACAACAATAGAAGTATTGTGACTAAGAAATAGAACAGTGACTAAGACACAGGTTGTTTTTAAACCTTTTTTTCAGTCAGCTGTACATACATATTCCATTCACCGAATCTTAGGTTTCAGTTAGCGCTTGAGTATGGATTTAAGAAGAGACATTCTACGGCTTAGTTTTTTGTTTTGTTTTCCTGTCTTGGGGAAGGTCAGGACCTAACTTTGTTAAGACAAGAGTTTGCCCTTGAGCTATGTATGACCTAAGTTTAAGAAGGCCCTTGAATTAAATCGGTTCCGGGAAGACCTTAGTGTGAGAGAGAACTCAAAATGGCAGAGTAGAAATTCTTTGTCCATGGGATGCAACACTTGAGACTCCTGCAAAAGCGGTGCTCTCAGAATGAATTCGAATGGAAAGGAGCCTTAGGTAGGGAGCAGTATTAAACGGGGGTTCCTCCACCCTTATCAACCGTTTCCCAGCCAGTTTACTGTATTGTCACACACTGTTTTTTTCAGTCTCGAATTGTACTCCAGTCTGGTTTCCACCAGCTACCAGCCTCCCAGTTGCAGGCAGGTATCCAGCTTCCTCCCACCCCCATTCTTTCCTATCATGTTCGGGAGCACTGGCAATCTATCTTCCATAAGTCTCTTCCCTTGTCCTTTACTAGTCAGACTTTCCTGACCTTTAAACTTCACCAGGGTCCCGGGTGTTATTCTTTGATTCTCTCCTAACCTCACCCAACCATTCTTAAAGAAATTTAAATTCTTAAAGAACTCAAATCGATAGGTCTAATTTAGCTGGGTGTGGTGGCACACGCCTTCGATCCCAGCTCTCCAGAGGTTCAGGCAGGCGGATCCGAGTTCCAGATGAGCTCCAAACCTAGTTAGGGCTACATGGTATCCGGTCTCAGAAACAAAGGAAGACATTCTTATCCGTGAGCACCATTAGCTTGGGACAACGGTTTACCCATACTTGGATTATCCCACTATAGCGGCTCCGGGGGAGTGCACTGAAGCTGCTTCTCTGCTCTCAGCCACCTTGGGATGGAGCACTGTGAGAGGCTTCCGGAATGTTTTGGTGAGTCCCGACACCTCTTTTTTTTCCCTGCCACTTCCTCAGCCAAGGCCGTCCTCCAAATCCGGGTAGAAACACCCCCGTTGCCAGCGTTCCTACCAGTCTCGGCATCAGCCAGCGTTCCCGGGAAAGGAAAGGGGAGCGGGGAGTGGAGGGGGGCAGGGAAACTCGGGCCCGGCGAGGATCAGCAAGGACCAGGCCGCCACCGGAAGCGCGTGGGGGGCGCACGGGCGGAAGGCCGCACACGGTGGGCTGGGGGCGCCGCGAGGGGGCGGGGCCTGCGCGCGCCGGGGGCGGGGCGCCCGATCAGGTCACGTGACGGCCCGGGTGTTGGTGGCGGTGGCGGCGGCGGCGCGGCGGCGGCGGCGGCGGCAGCGGCCGCGGCGTCTAGAGCGGCGCCCCAGTGCAGGATGTTGCAGGAGACGGCGGCGGTGTCGTTGGCGGCAGCGGGCGGTGGAGCGGTGACGGCTGAGGCGCCTGCGGGCGGGATAAAATGGCGGATTTCGAGGAGTTGAGGGTGAGCGTCGCGGGGGGGAGCGGAGGCCGCAGGGCGGGGGGAGGGGAGGCGGGAGCAGCGCGGCGGCGCCCGGCCGTGCCGCCGGTTGGCGGAGCTGCATCCTCGGGCGCCGCGCACGGAGGGAGGGACGGACGGAGTGACATATGGAGCGGGCGAAGGCGGGCGGTTGGCCCGGGTGGCGGGCCGTGCACCTGGCTGGCCCTCGGGGCCGGTGGGCTGGCTCGGCTGGGCACGGGCAGCGGCGTTCGAGCTCGTCGGTGGCGACCCCCGATTGTATATGCCCGCCGTTCGCTGGGCGAAGACCGCCTTCGGAAACGTGAAGTTGCGTTTAGGAATTTTCCTCTCGCCTCTGTGGAGTGGGCAGGTCTGTCACGAGATAAGGCCCCGTCCTCCCAGTAGTGCTCCCTGAGCGTGGGGAGAAGCGCGGTCTTTGGGGAACACTGCCTTCCGTAGTCGGCCTTATACCCAGATACTTGGTGTGTAGCCATGGTAAGAAATCTTCAAAGTCAGTGTTGGCATGTAGTTTTTGCTCTTGAGGAAAAACTGTTTCCTTAGCGTGAGAACAAGGTCATAACTTTATTGTTGATACGTTTGTACTCAGGCCCTAAGATAGAGGCGGTTGGAGGATCCCACAGAAAAAGATTTTTTTTTTCCCTCCAAACCAGGCTAGCTGGATTGAACTCTGAATTACTGAGAACGTATGCAGGATGTTTACAGACAGAAACCCTGATTTTTTTTTTTTTTAAATTGTGTTTTAAAGTAGGGATATAAGTCTGGATTTGAAGTTAAATGAACTGCAACCAGTTGGAGTTAATTAGCAATGTGTGGTGATTGAGTTACATTACTTAATTGGTAAAGTGTTCTGCTTTTTAAGACTTTGTGGGAAAAGGATGTTGCCTGGTTGGATACTAACAAAAGAATGAATGTGAGTGATTACACAGTACCCACCATTTCCTCTCCTGTTTCAGAAGTGACCGATTTTCCCAATAGAAAGTATATCAATACATGTTGTTTCTCATATTGGTTTATAAAGAGACCCATGATTGTAAAAGATGTTGAATCTTAACTGTCCTGTGTTTAGTGGTGCTCCTGGAACAACTGTGCCTACTACAGTAAACTGAGCACTGGAGTTATTTTTCCCTGCAACAATACCTTAATTTTTCTATAGTAACATGTAGCCAGGAGTTTCTGGCCAGAGGTCTGTATTTGCAATCCTCAGCAGCTTATGTTATAAATTGTTTGGCCTATGGCTCATGCTCATTATCAACTAGTTCTTGTAACAACCCATTTTCATTAATCTTTGTATGCTTCATTATTACTTGTTAATAAAAAAACTATTTTGGTCTATGGCAAGGAAGCTTCTTTATTAACAAATAGTAACAAAATATATTCACAGGGTACAGAAAGACATCCCATATCAGTAACAGATAATATATTTCCTCTTCCAGGGAAGGTAGATTTTTTTGTTTGTTTGCTTTGGTTTGGTTTTAAAGTTTGGTTGGTGGAAGTCTCTCTAGCTTGTATTAGAATTTTTGAAGTGTCACTGATGAAGGGCTAACCATCATAGAGTGGAAAAATGGCCTCAGTGCTGATTGAGAGCAATGGAAGCCCAAGTTTCCCCTTTGGCTTCTCTCTTTTCTTTTGTGGAGAAGCTACACCTTCCCATCAGTCGAATCACCTGGTGTTTGCATCTTCTTGTGCTTGGTAAAAGTTGTCTCCCCCAATTCAGAGTAGACCACCATCAAAGGAAAGCGAAGATGCATATGAGACTCTGGATATGGATCTCTGTGATAACTTCAGAGCTGTGGGTACACTAGAGTGTTTGTAAAACTTATAAAGTTTGGTGTATTGTTATTTGAAATGAGTTAACTTGGCTGGAGATGGAGCTCACTCACTGCTATCTATATAGCTTGCTTAACATGCTTCATGTCCTGGGTTTGGTGGAAACATGAAAAGGTGAGATGAGGAAAGTAGGGGTGGGTCTTTGATACTAAGAGGATCAAGTAATTGTGTACCATGTTATTTTCTGCTTAGAAGATGCAAGTGTTTGATACCTGTTAGGAGACACAACTGAGATTTCAGGACTTGAGTGGTCTGAAGGAATGCCAGAGTTTAAATACAGGTTATTTTAAAATGGATTAGAAATGTTCCAGTTGTCAGAAAAACATTCTTGTATATTTTGTTTGTGCCCTCAAAAATAAAGCTTGCCTGGAAAGGCAGAGCTAGCCAATAGTTAACCATAGAGGCCGGGCAGTGGAGGCACACACCTTTAACCCCAGTAAGTATGGGAGGTGAAGATAGGAAGTGCTGTGGCTGGCCAGAGAGAGGAGACAAGAACTCAAACCCCTTACAGGATGAGAAGTTGGCGAGGTAAGAAGTGGCCATGGTTTGCTCCTTTGTCTCCCTTATCTTTCAGCATTTACCCTTACATCTGACTCCGGGTTTTAATTATTTTAGGACCAATTAAAATTCAAGCTACAGGTTGTAAGTTTTTATGTTTTCTCCAATAAACATGAATAACTAATTTGCTTTTTTTTCTTTTTGTTTTGTTTTTCAATACAGGGTTTTACTGTGTAGCTTTGGAATCTGTCTAGGAACTTGCTTTGTAGACCAGGCTGGCCTCGAAGTTATAATGGTTTACCTGCCTCTATCTGAGTGCTGGGATCAAAGGTGTGTGCTGCAACAGCCAGGCTATGTCTGAGTAACTTTCTGATGAAGTGGCAGATTTCTAATGTCTGAAAATTTTCTTTTCCCCCAGCATGTTTACCTTTGTTTTTATATGCTTGGTGTCTTGTTGCACAAATCCTAATTGTTCTTAACTGGTATAGTCTTAGTTTGGGTTGATTGACAAGCTGTTTGAACTATTGCCTCTTATAATCAAGAATTCTCTTCTATTCAGATCTAATCTTTGTCAATCTCCATAGTGTTTCTTCTGTGGAAACAAAAGCAAAACCTCTTCCCCAACATAATATATATCCTGGTTTCCATTTTGAGGTTAATACTAAAATATATAGGCTGATTTTATTCAGTTTTTTCTATTACCCAATGTCTCTTAAGAGCTGTTCCTTGTTCATTATTATTTAGAAAATTTAAAGTCCATAGAACACTGTGTAATCCATCTTTGGAAGTCTTTGTTACCTGTTTCTGTTTATTAAGTATAAAGTGCAATTGGGTTTTTCTATGACTGCTTGTCCTGTAGGATGTGTGATATACCTGTAATATGCAAAAAAAAAAAACTTTTATTTTACTAGAGACATATGCTGGAGCATTGCCAGTCTTAATTGTACAGGTATCCCCATAATGACCATAACTTCTAATAAATGTATAATTACAGAATCAGCCTTTTCAGAACTTAAAGCATTTGCCCATTAAGTTCTGAATATGTATGATGCACGTATTTTAATTTTCTAAACTCTGAAAAATGAAGCATCTTTGTCAAATTTTATTTCTCTGAGTACTGTTTGGATTACCTCCTGCAGGTAACAAAGTTTGAAAATGCAAAGAGCAAGTAGAATATTTCCTCATAATTTCTTTGGCTTGTTGCCAAGTGATAGAAAATCTTTCTTTAAACCTTTACATTTGAAGAAAACATAAACCAATGTGTTTCTTAGGAAATTGTGAGGCTTCTGTCTTATTTCCTAAGAATAGCTGACCAGTTTCGTCATTACCTTATGCTAGACGGCCTGATAGACCTATATGTGATCTGATCTGTGTTCTATACAAAGAATGAATTCGGCTTTGATTACTTGTTGTAGTTGAATAAATACAAAGTTAATTCTGAATCATCTGAAATAAGTTCAACAGTTTCAATATGTAAAACAACTTCCTGCATATTGAGAGTCAGTAACTGTATTAAAAGATTCTGGAAACTCTAATACCATGATAATAGCATATAATTCTGATTTCTGAACTGAATCATAAGGCTTTTGAGCCACTTTACCTAGTTTTCCTGACATATAACCTGTCTTTTCTGATTTATTTAATCAGGATAGGATGTAGAGGCTCCAGAAATTGGTGTTACTTTTATTATGTGAGGGAGAATCCACTTAGGTTTTTTTTTGTTTGTTTTTTTTTGTAAATAAACTGAAGTCTCTTGTTTTTGGGATATTTGTTGCTGATTTCTCCCTAGAAATTACTTCAAACTCTTTGCCAGTGTCCATTTTCTGTCCATAATGAGGCAGTTTCAGCATTGTTTAAAGATCCTGCAATTTCTGTTTGGTCTAGTCCTGCTAATTGACAGTGTCTCAGTTTTCCTTTCAGAATCAATTCAGAAACTTTTTTTTATGTAAGTCTTTAATGTCTGTGATAAAAATGTTCATTCTAAGATATTTTCTTTCTGCATAAGAATTCCTGTAGGAGAATGAGTAGAAGGTAGAATAACTAGATTATAATCAACCACTGGATCTATATATATGTTCATTCTGTTATTTCTTTTCTACCAGAACTAGTTCTCTCCCAGCCTCAGCTGGTAGTTTTCTTAAACTATTTAAGTTCTTAGTACCTCTTGAGTTGTTAATCTAGTTGTGGGTGCTATGGCAGTTAATATCTCCCACCAGTTTTTAAAAAAATCATTAAGAGTTTGCATTTGACTTCTGCTGATTTGTACTTTCTTTGGTTTAATTTTCTGTAACCCTATTTTAAATCTTATATAATAGGATCTTTTGTGTGTGTGTGTGTGTATGTGTGTATGTGTGTGCATTTTCAAATGCAATTTATAATCCCCAACAAGGCAAAATTTTCTTTACTTTAAACATTTTTTCTGAAGTATGTGTGTCTGAATCAGCCAGTAAAAGATCATCCATATAGTGGTAAATTTAGATTGAAGAAACTGTTTATGAATATTTCAAATGGCCATTTTATAAAATATTGGAGTACGGTGGGACTGTTTACCATTTTTTGTGGAAGAAACAACCAGTAATACCTTTTAACAGGCTGTGGATTATAAATTGACTCTAAAGGCAAATTTTTCTCAATCCTGTTCTTGTAAAAGCATAGTTTTAAAAAAAGTCTTTTAGATTAGTCACTATAATAGATCATTATTTAGGTAATAGAGAAGGCAAGAGATGGGATTTTTTTCTCTAAATTATCATTGATAAATAAAAATCTGTTTTGGCCTATGGCAAGGCATCTTAGAGGCAGGTGGAAATCGGACCATAGATAATGGAAGAGGGCAGAGTTAGAGAGGCTGCAAACTGCTGTCCAGAGAGCAAGATCTAATGGAATATAGATAGAGCCATGGAACCATGTGGCAATACAATAGATTAATAAAAATGGGTTGAGTTAAGTTGTAAGTGCCAGTTAGTAATGAGCCTGAGCCATAGACAAAACAATTTTTAATTAATAGAAGTCTTTTTGTGATTATTCGGGGCTAAGCGGCTGTGGAACAGAAGATCCAATTCTCAAGTTGGATGGGCCAGAAACTTCTGGCTATAGGCAAAGGAATTTCAAGCTGTAAAAAGCACATTGGCTGAAGTACTTTATTTATGACACTTAAATTTGTCAACGTTCTCTATTTTCCAGATTTCTTTTAAATAACAAATTTAGGAGAAATCTAAGGGCTGGTCAGTTCTTCAATATGTTGAACATTTAGCTGCTTCTTGGGCCAGCTGTTCTAAAGTAATTTCTCCGTTGTCAAAGACCATTGTTTTATCCACATAGGTTTGCTAACCATTTTGAAGGTGGGGCTGTTGGTACCTGTGAAAGGTCAGCAGCTGTTATGCCCTGTTTGTGTACATCTTGAATGTTGGGATGTTGAAGAGTCCCAGCAAATTTCCGTTGGGGAGGGAGTGAGTAGGCAGGCAGTCAATGACACAGACCTGGAGCAAGGTTGAAAGCAAGAAGCTTAGTTCATTTAGGAAGGGGCAAACCTTACATATTACTTTTCTGCTTGCCCGGGGGAAAGTGTTTTATTGACAGCTGTTAATATGGTGTGGTCATCTCTCATTGGTCCAGATCATCTCTCATCAGGACTCTGCCTCTGTTGCTGAGACCCTCAGGTAGACTCAGGTTATGTGTATGCTCCTCATATTGGCCTAGATCAGTTTAGACTGGCTGGCCCTCAGTCCTGTGGAACCCTGTAGGGCCTAGTTACCCCAAACTTGATTTACCTTTTTAATATTTTTCTCAGAAGCATATGCTAGCTTATGGTTTCTGAGATTTAAGAAATATCAATCTGTCCCTTCCCCTCCCCCCCAAACCCCCCACCATTGCTATGTTAGCCATATGGTTTTAATTTTCCTATCTGTCCTTCTGGCCCTATATGCTTATCCCATCTTGTACTTTCAATCCCTAGAAGCGGAACATTTATCTCCTGAAGAGACCAAACTGGATGCTAAGATTTTTGGTGAAAATGATTTTTTACATCAGCCTGTGTCTACCAAACCCCCAATTTGAATGCCATTTATTTGTATTTTTAGATTTGATCTTTGGTCATTTATAGAGCTTTGCCAAAATACTTGTTTTATGATCTCCTGAAAATTTTGTTTTATCTACTGAAGCTGTTCTTTGACCTAGAGCAGTATGTTTTTTAATTATAGGCATTAAGTTCAGTAAGAGTAAAGGAGTCTGAATAGTAGACATGAGTCAGAGACCTCCCTACTTTTTAGGGGTCCTACAAAAATATCAAGCTAATAACTATAACATATTCAGAATATCTAGTACAGACTCTTGGTTGCCACTTCAGTCTCTGTGGGCCCCTATGAACCCTACTTAGTTGAAGTCTATGGATCATGTTCTCTTGGTATCTTTGACCCCTTTGGCTCCTACATTTTTTCCTTTCCCTCTTCCACAGGGTTCCCCGAGCTCCAAGGGGAGGGACCTGATGGAGATCTTCAGTTTGGGCTTTCTCCTAATGTTTGGCCGTGGGTCTCTGCATCTGCTTCCATCAGCTGCCAGAGGTAGTCACTTTATTAACAATTGGATTAGGCACTGATCTATGAGTATGTAAGGATATATTAGGCTTCAGTGTCTCCCCCCCCCCCCCTTATCTGTCTCTGGGCTATCTATTGTCCCATTCCTGGTCACCCAGGCAGTGTTGAATGTGGGCTCCCTCACGTGGTATGGACAGACCAGTTATGGCTTGAGCACTCCCCAAAATTGTGTGCATCAATTTTTCCAGTGTGTCTTGTAGGTGGGATAGATTATAGGTTGAAGGCTTGTGGCTGGCGTGGTGTCCCATTTCTAACTGTGGAAGCCTTGCCTGGTTTTACAGAGGATGACCAATTTAGGCTCTGAATTCTCCATTACTTGGCGTCCTTGCTAGGTCACCCTTGTGTAATATTGAGAGTTTCTATTGGTCTAGGTTTCCACCTTAACCCCACCCCCTGCCTTATGCCTTCCAATTTCAGTGATTTTCCTCCCGCCCCCCATCCCTCCTGTAACCAATCCACCTACCCATGAAATCTATTGTTTCCCCTTCCCAGGAATATTCATACATCCCTTTTAGAGCCCTCTTTCTGCGTCTTTGGATTGTATCATGATTATCATTGACTTAACAGCTAATACCACTTATAAGTGTGTACATAACATGTTTGTATTTTTTGGGTCTGGTCTGGGTTACCCATTCAGGATGTTCTAACTTTATCGATTTGTCTGTCTGTTTGCAAACAGCTGAGTAACACTCCATTGTACCACATCTTTTTATTCATTCTTCTGTTAAGGGACATCTAGGTTTCCAGCTTCTGGCTATTAAGAATAAAGTTGCTCTGGACATAGTTGAGCACATGTTTGTGATATGATAGCATCCTTTGGGTATATATGCCCGGGTGGTAGAGCATGGTCTTAAGGTAGATTGATTCCAATTTTCTGAGAAATTGCCATATTGATTTTCATAGTGGTTGTATAAGTTTGCACTCCCACCAGTGATGGAGGAGTGTTCCCTTTGCTCCACATCCTTGTCAGCATGAGCTGTCACTTGGATTATTGATCTTAGCCATTTTAACAAGTAAAGTATAAGATGGAATCTCATAGTTTTGATTTGCCTGATGGTTAAGGATGTAGAACACTTCTTTGTTCCTCAGCCGTTTCCATTTCCTCTATTGAAAATTCTCTGTTTAGATTTGTACCTCACTAAAAATACTTTATTTTATGTGCAGTGGTGTTTCTCCTGTATGTATGTCTGTGTAAAAATGCTGATCTCCCTGAACTGGAGTTACAGACAGTAGTGAGCTGCCTTTGAGTGTTGGGAACTGAACTTTAGTTCTCTGGAAGAGCAGCCAGTGCCCTTAAAACCATTGCTCCATCTCTACAGCCCCAGTACTCATTTTTACATTTGGATTACTTGTTTTCTTAATATCTAGTTTATTTATTTTGAATATTAGCCTCTATCTGATATGGAGTTAGTGATAATCTTTTTCATTCTCTTGGCTGCCTATTGACTGTGTCCTTTGCTGTACAGAACCATTTCAGTTTCATGAGTGCTGTTAATTGATTGTTGATCTCAGTACCCGTGCTCAGTATCAGTGTTCTGTTCAGGAACTTGTCTCCTGTGCCTCGGAAAATGCATCCAAGGCTATTTCCCACTTTCTCTTCTATCAGATTCTGTGTATCTGGTTTTATGTTGAGGTCTTTGATCATTTGGACATGAGATTTATCCAGGGTAATAGATACGGATCTATTTTTTGCATTCTTCTACATGCAGATATCCAGTTCAACCAGCTCCATTTGTTGAAGATGCTTTCTTTTTTCCATTGTGTATTTTTGGCTCCTTTATCTAAAATTAGGTGTCTGTTGGTCGATGGATTTATGTCTGGGTTTTTGATAGATTTAATTGATTAACATTTCTGTTAGGCTAATATCAAGCATTTTTTTTTTTTTTATTGCTATAGCTTTGTAGTACAGCTTGAATTTACGTAGGAATGGTGGTATCCCAGAACTTCTTTTATTGTTCTGTATTGTTTTAGACATGCTGGGTTATTTTTCCATATGAAATTGAATATTATCCTTTCAAGGTCTATAAAGAGTTATGTTGAAATTTTGATGGGGATTGTGTTGAATCTTTTGATTGCTTTTGGTAGGATGGCCTGTTGTACTATGTTGTTCTTAGCCATTCATGAGCATTGGAGGTCTTAAATCTTCTGATGTCTTTGATTTATTTCTTAAAAGACTTAAAGTTTTTAATCTGACAAATCTTTTGCTTGCTTGGTTAGATTTACACCAAAATACTATATATTGCTTGTGGCTATTGTGAAGGGTGTTTCCCTAATATATTTTTGAGTTAATCTTCTCTGAAGGTGTTTATCAACATAGGCCTTCCCTCAGAATACTTACACATACTCTCATTATTTGCAGATAGCAGGTATTTTGACATCTTTCCAGTTTGTATCACCTTGGTATCCTTTATTTGTCTAATTTGCTCTAGCTCTTCAAGTACTGAATAGATATGGAGAAAGTGGATAGCTGCCTACCTTATTTATGCATCTCTGGGATGAAGACAACTTGATCATGGTGGATGAACTTTTTGATGCGTTCTTGGATTCAGCTTGCTAGTATTTTATTGGATATTTTTGCTTCAGTGTTCATGAGGAAAATTGGTCTGTTATTCTCTTTGTTGAATCTTTGTGTGGTTTGGGTGACTGGGCATTTCTGTTGTGTGGAATAATTTAAGAAGTTTTGATGTTAACTCTTTTTTCAAAGTCTGGCAGTATTTTGTACTAAGACTATTTGGCCCTGGGCCTTTTTGCTTGGTAGACTTTTAATGACTTCATTTCCTTTATGCAGTTATAGGTCTATTTGAATTATTTATCTGGTTTTGATTTAACTTTGGTAAGTGCTATCAATCAAGAAAATTATTCATTTCTTTGAGATTTTCCAATTTGTGGAGTACAGGCTTTTTTGTTTATTTGTTGTTCTTGTTTGTTTGCTTGCTTTTTCAAGACTGGGTTTCTCCCTACAGCCCTGGCTGCCTCTACTTCCTCCTGAGTGCTGGGATTAAAGGTGTGGGTCATTACCACCTGTGAGAATACAGTTTTTTTGATTTTTTTTTTTTTTTTTTTTTAGGTTTCCTCATTGTCTCTTGTTATGTCCTTTTCCAGTTCTTGTAGGCGGAGTTTACTTAGAAGGCACCAGTACCAGATAGATATTTATTAAAATATAAATCAGAACTCACGGTACAGTTAACAGATTACAGTAGCATCTGAACAGGGACTGGAGTCTGGAACGGTGAGGACAGACGGCGGAGTCGATCCTATCCCCAATCATCCAGGAACCAGGAAGAGAGCGTCTCATGTTCCAGAAGCCCCTTTTCAATGGGTTTTTTCCCCCCGCCCCCTTCAGGGGCCCGGTGCCCTGTATAAGTGTCTTTTGACCTTATCAGCTGACACCTGAATCCCACAACATCACCCCCTTTTGTCTGACTAAGAAGGTTCTAAACTAAGACTATGTACAGTAGGAATTACTATGAGGTAGTATCTAGGAGAGGTCAAAGTATAATTTCTAATCAAAGCCTAACTTATATAAGGTACATCTAATAGTTCTAGAATATTGGTAGATAGTAGGGTGTATAGATTATTTTAAAGGGTTAATCTGGGAAAGTGAAAATTTAACACATGAGTGTTCTTATCTAAGGGATACTAGGGTGATAACCTTAAATATCTATTCTTCAACCTCTTCAAGACCTGAGAAGGAAGGTGAATTGCCTGAAAGACAGAAGTACATGGAAGTAGTTACTTCCAAAATTTGGGAGAGGACAGCAACACAGCTACCTGGACAATCACCTCTGGATTTGTGCACCATTAGAGGATCTATCATATTGGCTATAGGCCTATGGTATCTGACAGATCTTTTCACAAGCAGAACAATTTTGAAGGGACTGTCTTATCCTGTCTAGGCAGGTTTCGTCAGTCTCCATCCATCAACTTGTTCATCCAGCTTGACACCATGTGTGTACTGTCAGCAATCAAGGTAAGGACAGTTCCTTACTCAACCGGCCATTCTCTGCCAAAAGGACCAACTCCAATGGAGTGTCCTCGATGCTCATACCATCTCGGGAAAGGAGCAGTGACACTAGGAGTTTTCGCGTCTCTTACGGCTGAATTTTGAATAACAAATGTTAAATGTTACATTTTTTGTGTTTATGAAATGGTTGAAGACTCTTGTCTATCTATGGTATTTTTTGTATTTTTTGTGTGAAATTATTTACTATGCTTTCATTGATGTAGTTAACCTTGGGTTGGAGTTTTCCATCTAGTGCCCTTTGTAGGGCTGGATTTGTGGACATATTTTTAAATTTGACTTTATCATGGAATAACTTGTTTTTTTCCTTCCATGGTGATTGAAAATTTTACTGGGTATTGGGATATTGGCCGGAATCTCTGGTCTTTTTGGGTCTGTAGGCTCTCTGTCCAGGTTCTGCCCCTAGAGTCCCTGTTGAGAAGCCTTTGTGTGTCACTTGCTCTTTTTTTCTTTGTTTTGAATGTTTGGTGTTTTCATTACTATGTGCCAAGGGGACTTCCATTTCTGCTCAAATCCATGTGGTGTAAACTTCTGTTCCTGTATAGATATCTACTTTAGGGTAGAAATTTTTTCTTCTATGATCTTGTTGAATATTTTCCTGGGCTTTTGAGTTGGGAATCTTCTGATCTTTTCATAGTGTCCCAGATGTTCTGGATATTTTGTATCAGGAACTTTTTAGATTTAACATTTTCTTTGACCACATACCTGGTTTTTTTTACTTTTCTCTTCGATGCCTGAGATCCTGTCTTGTATCTCTTTTGTGTTCTGCTGGAGATACTAGCATCTGCGGTTCCTGTTCATTTACCTAGATTGTTCATTTACAGAATTCTTTCAGTTTGTATTTATTTCCATTTTGAGGTCTTGAAACAGTTTTACTCATTTCCTTCAACTATTTGTTCTTTCTTGAATTTCTTTAACATTTATTCTTTTCCTTTTTAAGGACCTCAGTCATTTTCATAAAGTTAGTTTCTTGTGTTTCTGCTGTGTTGGAATGTTTGGAGGTTTGCTGTAATAGGGTAGCTAGGTTCTAGTGGTGACATAATTGCCTTGACTGATGTTGATTGTGTTCTGATCTGGGTTTTGGATGGTTATAGGTACAGCTCCCAATTTCTGAGCTTGTTTCTGTGTTTTTTTCCTCTGGTCTTCTGGTACAAGTGACCTGTGGTTGAGCAGGGGTCTCCCCTCTGGTTGGGGGATGGGATACAGTGATTAGACAGGTTCAGGAGTAGAGTAGGTGGTTATGTATATGGGGGGGGAGGGCATAGAGGAAGTTGGGGAGCAGGTAGCCTATGTGCATGGTCTCTTGAGTCTTGTTAACTTTTATGACTTTTCAGACTATAAATTTTTGACTTTATGTTCTTTATTTGTACCATTTCTCCATTTCATTAATTTTTTGTCCTCTCTTATTCTTTCTGGGCTTAGTGTTCTTTTTCCCTTAATTTCTTATGTTGTCATTATAGTATGTAGGCCTTTAAAACAAAAGAGGGGGGGAGGGAGAAGGAAGGAGGGAGAAGGGAGAGAAAGAGAATAGGTGCATGCATATGAGTTTGCAGGCCAGAGGATGGGTGTCTTCCTTAGTTGCTTTCCACCATACTTTTTTGAGATCATGTCTCATTTAATGTGGAGTTCACCTGTTTGGCTGCCATGAGCTTTAGAGATTCCTGTGTCCTCACCTTCCCAGCACTGAGATTATAGATACGCGCTACTGTACCCAGCTCTTTCGTGGAGGCCAGGAATTTGAACTCAAATTTTCTGATTGTACCAGGATACCTTTAATAGCTGAGCCATCTTTCCCCTCCCCCTTTAAATTCTACTTTATGTGTGTGGGTGTTTTGTCTATGTGTGAATGTATGTACTACATTTGTGCTTGGTGTCCATGGAAGCCAGAATAGGGCATCAGATCTACTAGAACCAGGATGGTACTGGTTGTTGCAAGCCATCATGTAAATGCTGGAAATCGAACCTGGGGTCCTCTGCAAGAGCAGCAAGAACTCTTGTGAAGGTGTAGATTTACTGCTGCAGAGCTTTGTTTCAAGGAAGGACTGTTTGGTGCCAGTCTCTTCTTAGGAATGTGCCTGACAGCCAATAGATTCAAAAGTGGGGTTCACAATGAAAGTTTAACCAGTATTTCTGAGAATTACTGTACCCTATACTCCTTTACCCAGTCCTGAAATGCCAAGATGTGTAACATCCCACTTTCCTAGTTTTTTCTTTAAAAACCCCTCACCCTTGAGCTTGAGGCCAAATTCCTCCACTGCACTGGAACAAAGAGTGTAGGCCTAGGTTGATTTGGACCTCTCCAAAAAGAATCCAGCTCCATGGTGGTCTTTATGGGTCTTAAGACAAGGGTATAACACTCTTAACCACCAAATTGTCTCTCTAGCCATCATGAGGGCCCCTCTATCCAAAAAATATTCTTAAATATATATCTGAGCCTAGTCTCAAACTTACTTGTGATGCTCCTGTCTCAGCCCCTTGAAAGCTGTGAGTACAGATGTCTGCCATACTGCCAGGCTTTTAAGTTGGTTGATTTGTAATTGCTCTATGCTAGTGGCCATTGTCTGTGTGCTAACAATTTTTAAAATTTTGTTTAAACTATGGTTAATTTAAAAAAATCTGCCCCCCCCCCCATGCTAGGCAGACTTCCGTAACTGAGCTACATGTGCCCCTCATGTTTTGAGGCACATTCTTTGCATTGTTTCTTAAGATGGACTGAAATTGCTGTTTTCTACTTTTAATTTCCTTAAGTGTAGAGATTACCGAGGGAAGTGTCAACAAAGGAGACCTCGAAGTTCAGCTCCACAGTGATAGACTTCTTCCAACAGGTCATACCTTCTGATAGTGCCACTCTTTTTGGGAGCCATTTTCTTTCAAAACACCATTCTATTTCCTGGCCCCCATTGGCTCTTCACCATACCAGAATGCAAAAAAAAAAAAAGCATCCAGCCCAACTTCAAAAGTTCCCATAGTCTCATTCGTTTCAAAGTCCAAAATCTCTCTTGAGACGTGGCAGTCTCTTACCTGTAACTCCCTCATAAAAATCAAAATAAAAAAGCAGATCACTGACATATAGTGGCATAGGATATAAATTACTATTTTAAAAGGCAGGGAATGGGAATACTAGAAGAAACAAGACTAAAACCAGCTGGGCAAACTCCAGCTTTACATCTTCATGTCTGATGTCGGAGTGTTTACTCTGTTCAGCTTTGTTGACTGCAACACACTTCTTTCTCTTGGCTCGATTCCACTCCCTGTTAGCAGCTCTCCTTTGCAGGTATCCCATGACTGGCATCTCTAACATCTTGAGTTCTCTGAGAATCCAGGCTTCAGTGTCACACAGTGTCCTTCAGTTCTTCATTTCTGTGTTCATTTTGTTTTTAATATTATAGAAGGGCTGGAGGGATCATTAAGAGTGTTTGCTTCTCTTATGAAGGACCTGGATTTGGTTCCCATTACCCATGTCAGTCTGCTTACTGCCACCAGTTATAAAAAATATATAAAAAGGATGTTACATAAATGTTGCTGACTGGGTTCTGCCTCTCCTTCCTCAGCTTTTTTCTTTGTATGTGTGCCGGGCGTTGCATTCGTTTGTATGTAGAAGCTCAAGATTGGTGTCAGTAATTATTCTCAATTCTTTTCAACCTTATTCGTTTAGGCAGAATCTCAATGAAACCTACAGTTTGCCAGCATGCTAAACAGCCTGCTCTGGGGATTTTGTCTCCACTCTTCTGAGTCTGTATTTTGCTGGTCCTCATGCATGAATGGCAGTCTTTCCATGGAGCCATATCTCCACAGGCCCAGTGTTGCTCTTTCATAATTAATTCTCTGGAGTGTCACCTGGTCAATAATATGCAAAAATGAGTCATTCCCTTTAATGTTGAGTAAGGAGTAGTTGTGGGTATGTATTCACTGCAGTTTTTTTTTTTTTTTTAAATCTGAAAAGGGACATTTGGGTTATGATGTTATGAGTAAAAGTTTTATAAAGATTTATTCATAGAGCATGTGTGTCCATGCATAAATTTTCATTTCTCTTCCCATGAGTATAACTGATGGGGATTATGGCTATTGTATGTGTAGTTATTTTTTGTTGTTATTGTTGTTTTTTTTTAATTTATTTTTGTTTAAAGAACTTGCTAAACTGTTTTCCATATTTGCTGTACCATTTTACTTCCCTACCAACAATGTATGAACTGATCAGGTTCTTTGCCTTCTTGCCAGCATTTGGTGTTAACACTGTCTTTCATTTTAGCCATTCTGGTAGGTATCTAAGTGATATGCTAGTGAGGTCTTAATTTACATTTCCCTGATTACTAATTATGTTAATTTTCATTTGCCTATCTGTTCTCATTATTGAAATGGTTCTGCATGTCTTTTGACCTTCTAATTGGATTGTTTTTGTCTCTTTTTTTCTGTTGAATGGTAACAGTTCTTAGTATATTCTAGATTCTAGTCTCTTATTTGATATGTAGCTTGCATATATTTTATCCACACCCTATAACTGCCTTTTCATTGTTTTAAAGGGGTCTTTGAGGTTTTAATTTTGGTGAAGTTGGAGTATGTCTTTTCTTTTTCTGTGCCTTGCTTTTTGTAGTGTCATATTTAAGAATTCATCCTAGATCTAGATCCTGAAATCTTCCCCCCACCTCTTAAAAGAACAAGTCATCTGGTTTTATTGTTATAAATGCAGATGTGATCTATTTGGTGTTATGGATGTCTAGTTGGTTTAACATCATTAGCAAGTTGTTTTTACACTTTTGTCAAAAATTGGGCATATTTGTGTATGTCTGTTCTTTTTTGGGTTTCTCTTCTGTTTCATTGAGCTACCTGCCTATTCTTTGCCTAAAACAGCACAATCTTGAATCTTGATTACTGAAGCTATGTTGTAAAGCTGGAATAGATTGATTCCCTCGCCATTTGTGATGCTGAGAATTGATTGAATTCCTTGTATGTACTATGCAACTACTCTACCAATGAGTGATGTCCCCAACCCTTTTTAAAAAATATCAGGGCAGCTCTTCTAGTTTATTTTGCTTTAGTCACCATGATCAAGGCAGGTTACAAAGAGGGTGAGTCCATGATCATCATGGTGGGAAGCAGGTAGGTTTGGAAGAAGTAGCTGAGAGCTTTATATTTTGATCCACAGGCAGAAGGCAGAGATAGAGTCAGAGACAGAGAGAGAGACAGAGAGAGAGTGAGACTGAGACTGGCCTGGGCTTTTGAAACTTGAAAGTCCCCTCCAGTGATACACTTCCAACAGCACTCATCCTAATCCTTCCCAAACAGTTCTACTAAACATTGAAACCACATTACCCTTGCCTCATTTCTAATATTTGGGAGAACGCATTCACTTTACCATTAAATTGAAGTAATATGTTTCTGGCCCAGACTTTCAGGTCTAGTCCAGAGGTTTGGACCCATTCTCAGCCCCACTGCTGCTTAGGCCCAAATATTCACATAGATGCCTGGATTAATTTTATGCTGATTGGCCTAGGGCCCAGGCATATAACTTGCCAACAGTTTACTCTTAAACTAACCCATGATTCTTATACTGTTCAGCCATGTGGCTCAGTACCTTTTCTCAGAGCAGCATAGTTGTCCTCTGCATCTGCTGGCTTCTCTGATGTCTCTGCTTTGTTCTTCCTGTTCTCAGAGTTTTCTTAGTCTGGTAGCCCTGTCCACACTTCCTGTCTGCCTTCATCCAATCAGTGTTTTTATTAAACCAGTAGGTGGGACAATTACTTACAACACAATCCCACTACACTTTCTCATTTTTTTCTTTTTAAAACAAGAATCCCAAATCCAATTTCGTTTGTATACTTTTCTCACTATTATCTATAACAACTTGTAACTGACACTGTAAACAAAATCAAATATCCAAGTCCCATTTTTGGGGGGAATGTTGGTGTAGTTCTCTAGGCTACTACCTCCTGAATCAGGATGTTGGCAATGGGTACCCAAAGAAAAATTTATGATTATAGACAAGTCCTTAGTGAAATAGTCTGTAAGGCTGGGTCAACTTAGCCAGTCTCTTGAAGTTGTTTTTGGATGCAGAGCTCAGAGGAAACTGCAGCAGAGGTGCTCTGAAATGCTGATTCATCTGGGCTGTCTTTTCCATTGGAAACTATCATGGGGGGGGGGCGGTTCTTCCTTGATTTAATTTCTTTAACCAGTAATAAATCCACAGCCTCTCATTTTCTGTGAAAATAAAAAAGCCTCTTTTCCAAGTAGCATACCCTTTGATTTCAATTTCAAAGTCAACTTATTTACAAAATATATAGGTTGAATTAATTCAGCAGCATTTATAATCAAATGTCTTTTAGCAGCTTTTACTACTTGATTTTCAGTCAGAAAGCTTAAAGGCAATAGCATAAAGTATCCAGACACTTTGTATTTTCCATTTTTGCGTGGCTTATTATTTCTTTTTAAAGGACTTTTTCCTTTTTCTTTTCTTTCTCAAGCCCGTGTATTTTTATATATATAATATTTATAAATATATATATTTAACACATCCTAAATCATTTAGAGTTTGTTTTTTGAATCTGTCTTTACTGTATATTTCTCATTTCTTTTTGTTTTTGACCACACCTTTGCATGACTAGGGTGGCTGACTCCACCCAGTTCCCTCCGTCCCTCCCTCTCTGTTTTTGATCACACCTTTAATCTGTCAAGGTATGGCTAAGGATTAAAGGATTAAAGGCTTGACTAGGGTAGTTTGCTGGCTTCACCCAGCTCCTAGTTTAGCTTCACAGAATTTAGGATTTTAGCTTTCTCAGGCTTTATGTGGTTGTTTGACCCATGTTGGCACGCCATCTGTAACAGAAGGTTTCTGACCCTATCCAGCCAGAGGTCTAGACCCACAGACCTGCAATCCCAGGCTCATAGCTGCCCACCACTGCTTAGGCCCCCCACAATGACTCAGACACTTATTAATTTCATGCTGTTTGGCCTATGGCTCAGACACATTGCTAGCTAGCTCTTTCATCTTAACTCAATCCTTTTTCATTAATCTGTCCTGCCATGTGGCCCGTGGCTCACCTGTATTACCTTATATGCTGAATCTTGGGTGGCTGGCTTGCCTCTGATTCCGCCCTCCTTCTCCTACCCATGCTCTGATTTCTTGCCTACTGCTACTTGGCCTGTCATGGGCCAAAACAGTCCTTTATTCATAGTATACAGACATCCCACATCAAGTGTCCCTTTTCTGTCTAATCAAAAATCCAGGTTTCAGTTTCAACATAGCATAATTAACATATAACAAAAGAGCTATCAAGCAAGAATTATAGTTACACTATCTAGTCTGTTAGTATTTAACAGAATTAAAATATTCTATCATCTACCTTATCCTTGTGAGTCTAAAGTTTCATATCTAATATACCTTTTAAAATAACCAAGAAAAACCAGTAACTATAACTATCTAATCTTCAACTACATCAAAGACCACAGAAGGATACAATATAACCTGAGTAAACAGGAAGTGCAAACAGCTCCCAAAATCTAGAAATAACAGAGATGACACCTATCTGCCTGGACAGTCACCCGGACTCCTTTGTAATGTTGGGACATCCATCTTTATCTTACAGGCCCAGAGACTCTGGCATACCTTTCAGGGAAACAGGAAATCTGAAGGACTGCTCTGCCTATTCTGACATAGTTCATCAATTGCTTTTCCTTGTGTCCTGAAGACTGTCTAGCAGTTTTCTTTGTAAAGCAGGAACCTAAAGGACCATCTCTGCCAAAGTTCAGAGGTCACTTCGCTGTGGGTTCTGTGTGTCCAGTTTATACATCATATGGTCAAGCAGTAAATTCCAGAACAGGTTCTTGTCCAGTGGCTTAACTGTTGCCACAAAGAAAGTAAACTCCATGTGAAATTTCTTCGATGTCCATTATTCTCTTGAAATGGATTGGTGCTGTTAGGAGCAGACCTGTCTCCCTGTCCAGAAAAGTCTTAAGTTCTTAAAATATTTTAAATACCATATCTCCCTTTTCTTTAAGAAAGAGATTAACTATGGCCATTAACCATTTATAATGAAAAGAAACATTTATGAGCAATATTTTGGGAGTTTGGGTGTGGTTTTTCATTACTATTTCCTGCTGATTGAGGGGCGTTGGCAATCTCACAGGTTCTTGAGACTGGATCATCTTAGTAGCATTTTCGTGTGTCCTGTTTGCTAGTGGTGAAGGCCCTCCATTTGTAGACATCCTGTCAATTGATACCTTCCTTCTATTCCTATTTTTAAAATGGAGTTTGCTATGTATCCTTGGCTGGCTTAATACAAACTATGTTTTCCAGGTTGGCCTTGAACTAGCAACAGCTTCCTGACTCAGGTTCAGCCTCCAGTATCATGATTATAGGCATGCACCACACCCCTGCCTGAAAACTTTCCTCCTTTTTAAACTAATGAATTTGTCAATAATTCTCTGTGTTGATAATGTTCACACGACTTTTCTTTTTAGCCATTAAAATGCTATACCAGGTTAATTTCTAGAACTCAGCCTTGTTTCCCTAGCATAATCCCACTTGGTGCGATACATAATTGTTTCTAGATATTGTTGTATTTTAGTTACTATTACACTGTTAAAGATTTTGTTTATATTTGTGAGAGATATTGGCTTGCAGGATTTTTTTGTTGTACAATCCTTTAAAATTGAGGCTTTAATTTTTTAAAAAAAATTATGTGCATTTCTCAGTATATGCACCACATGGATACAGTATGTGAGGAGACCAGAAGAGGGCTGAGACTCTAGAGTGGGAATTGCAGCTGGTTGTGAGTCACCTAATGTGGGTGTCATGCGCTAAACTTAAATCCTTTGGAAGAACAGCAAATGTTTTTCATAGACTTTATAATTTCTCTTTGGGGGTTTTTGAGTTGTGAATTAAAAACTGGATGTGTTGATGATTTTAATTTCAGCATTTGGGGAGGCAGAGGATGTCTGTGAGTTCAAAGCAAGCCTGGTTTTTCATAGTGAGTTTCCAGGCCAGCAGCCTGGAATGAGCCCCTTTCTCCCACAAAAATGTGACTTAAATTTCTCACCAAACTAGAAGGATACTTCAGTTGTTTCTTTTATAGTGAGTTTTGATTGTTTTGTAAGAAATATGTCTCTTTCCTGTAAATTGTCATATTTGTGAGTATAGAGTATTCTCCACTCCTGTATTATCTAATGCAATTTCTCTAGTGACTTTCCTAACCTTTTTAATGCAGTTGTGGGTTTTTTTGTTTGTTTGTTTTTGCTTAAGGGTTATTAATATATTTCTATTGTTTTTAGCTATTTTGTCTTTTTCCTTCTCTGCTATTCTGTGCTTAATTGTTATAGGTTGATTTTATTTTTTCCTCCCTCTTTGTTCTGTTTTTTTCCTCACTTTACCAGATGTGAAGTTACATACAATTTTGCCTTTTCATATTCTCTTACATCTCTTGAAATTCAGATGTTCTTTGTTGCCTTTCAGTTTGTCTTTGACCTCACACATTTGATTTTCTTTTTTTACAGTAAATATTTAGGATAAGTATTATCCTTTTTCAAGTTTTTACTTTCTTTGGTTATTATTCTCTCTGTTTTTGATGATGATCAAATATAGGACCTTGTGTTCGCTATCCAACTGTTACAATAAGATTTCTGACCCCATCCGGCCAGAAATCCAGACCCACTGACCTGCTGCCTGATGCTGCTTAGGCCCCCAAAATGATTCAGATACTTATATTAATTTCATGCTGTTTGGCCTATAGCTTAGGCACATTGCTAGCCAGTTCTCTATCTTGATCCATTTTCATTAATCTGTCTGTCATGTGGCCCATGGTTCATCTGTGTTCCTTACATGTTTCTTCTTTGGGCAGTCGGCTCGATCTGTCTCTGACTCCACCCTTCTTTTCCTACCTATTCTGATTCCCCACCTACTTCTTCTGTGGTGCTCACGAAGGGCCAAAACAGCTCCTTTATTTAAAGATTGATACTCAGAGCATACAGAAAGACATTCCCACTGTACCATTGAGCTCTACCAGCAGCCCAAGCCTCTGACTAATTGAACGCTCATTCTTTTAGCTTATTTTAGTTCATCAGAGGCAATAACCTCTCTATCCAATGTGCTAAACTGTTATATTTGTCATGCTCTGGGATGTTCCCTAGTATCCATTTTCTTCTTATTTATGCTTGTCTTTTAAATGAATCATTTCTCCATTTAAAATTGCAAATCTTCCCTCATTGTTGGTTTCTTTCTCTCATTTCATCACTACTTATATTTTATTTATTTCTTTATTCCATTTTGGAAAAGTAAATTTCCTAATTGCCCATTTGAAATTTAGATTTTTTTTTTTGCTGTTTGCAACTTACCTTCAATACTGAATTTTGTTTTTAATCTGATAATTTTTTTTTTTTTGACTTTGGTTTGTTTGTTTTTGTGCTTTGAGATGACTTAATCACTTTGTAGCCCTGGATTGCCTGGATCTCTAGATGTAGGCAAGGCTGGTTTTAAACTCCAAGCACTTGTCTACACCTTCCTCTATGCTGGGATTAAGTGTGGCCGACCACTCCCCACCCTCAGCTGTGCTTTAGTGGTTGAAAGTGTTTTGAAGCTTATTCTTTCGTATTTTGAGTTTGTGCTATTTCGTGGTCCCTTTCTTCAGTTAGTTTTTCTTAGCCATTTAATATGTCTTATTTTTGTTTGGTTTTGAAGTAGGATCATGCTTTTTAACTCAGATTAGTGTGAACTTCAGTCTTGTAGCCTTAGTTTCCCAAGTGCTAAACTTACAGGTCTTACAGGTGTGTTGCTGTTCTCAGCTAATGCAATGCTGGGGATGGAACCTTGGGCATCACACATACTAAACACTTTACCAACTGAGCTACATTTCCAGCTTCTACATCAAAGACTTTTGATTGCTTTATTATGTTATCTAGAGTCTTTGAAATGCTGTTTAATGACAAAATAATATACATTTTATAGACAGGTTTTTGATTCAGTGTTTCATCTTTAATAGTATATTTAATATACTATTGATTTTTGATGTCATGTTGACAAAGTTTTTATACCTAATTAAGAGGCTTTTTAAAAATCATGATTAAGATTTTATCAGATACTTCCAGATAAGTCATGTGACTTTCCTTCTTAAACTAGTAAACCTTTTTATAAGCTTCAGAATAATTTAGTTACTCATGCCTTCTAAAGGAAGGCAGTGATTTTTCTAAATGTCATTCTGAGCAAATTTTACTATATATTTAATGTTTAAATCTAGTGTAATTACTCTTTTTCCAATTCTCAGATCATATCATTCTGGCTGAGACCTCTTAGATTTTTCTCTCTGTGTGTGTCTGTCTGTCCGTCTGTCCTTCTATTAAATTCTCAGTAGTTTTGTGTAATTTTTTTGTTTTCTAGTATGATAAAATACTGTAAATTCATCTTGTATAGTTTTAAATCAAGTCCTGTAGTACCTGTAATGAGCCCCTTTCTCTAAAGAGCCAGGAGTCCTTTTATATGAATTAGTATTTTGGTTAAAACCTTTTTACCTCACCTTAAAATACACAAATATTTTTTATTTATTTAAATTTAGATTTGAATAAATATTTGGCAATTGATAGCCTCTATATGTCTTATACCAACTTTGACATGCTTAATCAAACTGGGAAACACTTTGCTTTTTCAAAGATGGCATAGTATCTGTACTCATTACCTGGGCTTAATTAATTAACAACTACAATCTTAATGTCCCCACTTCCTACCAGTTATTTGAAAGAATATGTCATATAGTATATGTCATACTTCCAGTGGATAATCAACATAGAGGTTGATTTTGGCTTAGGGTTTCAGAGATTTCAGTCAATGGTTTCTTGATACCTTTTTTGTGTCTTGTGGTGAGTGAGAGAGAACATCATCTTAGTGGGTGTGTGGTAGAGCTGAGCTGCTTAATCATGGCAGCCAGGAAAGAAAGTGGCCCTAATCCCAGTAAGTCCCTCCAGGGTTACTCCATCCCCACACTCTACTGACCTCACTTCCTTTCACTAACCCTCTACCTCTTAAAGGCTATTACTGTCTCCTAGTACCATCATAGGCTAGTGACTCAGATGTCATGTATGGCCTTTGGAGTACATTTAAAATTGAAAACATGACAAGCAGATTGTAGTGGTTCATCCTGGGAAATAAAAAAATTGTGGGTCTACTGTTTTGTCAGACTTTTATCTAAAAGTTTGGTTGAATGATCTGCACCCCTCAGAGACTCTGTTCTGTAAGGAAGCTCCTTAAGAAGAAAGGTATAAGACTCAAAAGAATTCAGGAAGTCCCTGAAACTAACTAGATTCACTTGGTTCCTCCCTGTCTAAATAAACAATAAAAGCTGAGAGTCCCTCTCAGAAGAAAGGAAGCTGAACTGCAAAGAATGAGACCAGACCAGCTCCCTGGAAGAAGTGTAGACTAAAAGTTGGACACTCTAAACTAGCTGCCTGAACATTGGTCAGGGTGCTCTAGGGTTCCCAGGTTTTGTGAGCTGTTGGCCATTTCTGATACAGCTGTTTTTGAATCATTTTTGCTCCTGAGGCAACGTAGCCTATGCTTCTGTAGTTAACTCATAAGACTCATTTGTTTACCCAGTTGGACTTTGGTGGTATCTTTATTTTGTTCTATTGAGATCCCTATCTGGGGTGAGTAGGCACCACCTATGTTGTGTCTCTATATAAAGACAGAAAAAGTTACGTCACACATAACCCTCACTTAATGAAGTTTTGAATATCAGTACTTTACATAATTCAGCATTTTTTCCATTTTTTAAAATACAAAGTCTTTGATATGCGTCAGTTCCCCTGCAAGAATGAGGTGATTACTATGTGTGCTAAAATGCTTAATATTAACTTTGCATTCTCTTGAACAGTCCAGCCAGAAGATAATATTTTTTTCCCCTTGGAGGTTTGGCAGCATTTGCTCCCTATGTAGTGTTTTTAGATGGAGGTTGGAGACAAAATATTACTACTTCTTACTGAATCAGATGGTAAAACGTACATGTTTCCTAGTAAAGTACTCTTATCTCTTGCCTTCCTCCTTCAGACCTGCAGGAATGCAAACAATTGCTCCATTCTCAGCTTGCTTCTGTGCTTTCTTCTCCCCCCCCCCCCACCTCTCTGTGTGTACTTGTACACATAAGGGACTTATTCTGTAGCCTGCATTGTTGCCTTGGAACTTGAGATGATACTCCTGCTTCAGCTTTTCAGTGTTGGAATATCGGGCATGAGTGCTTGTACGGTCTTGTTGTATATACTTCAAGGAAAAGTAGCTTTCATAGCCCACGCTTCTCTCAAATTTGCCTGTCTCATTCTCTAGGTTGGGAGGATAGCAGGCACGTGCCACCGTGATTGGTTATTATTATTATTATTATTATTATTATTATTATTACATTGTTTCTTTGGGCTTGAGTCTCTGTATTCATTGCTGTCTTAGAACTAGCTAAGAAGACTGAGCACACAGAAGAGCTCCCACCTTCAGTATCTAGAGTGCTGGGATTTAAAGGCACAGCCTTGCCTGGCTATTATTAGTGCTGTGCATTTGCTGACTTTTCTGTTTTGGATTTGACTTGATTTTGTCTTCTAGCCAATTATTACTATCTTGCTGCTTTATCCTTTAGTTTCTCTCCTTTCTGGATTGATTTTGATAGATAAACATTTAGAGAGGTGTCTAGAGCTCTGGGTTTAAGGGTTTATTTTTACTTTAGGTGTATGAGTGCTTTGTTTGAATGCATGCTCACGTACCATACGCATGCAGTACCTGTGGAGGCTGGAACCGGGGACTCTTGAGAAAACTCAGGTTAGAGCAGCGCCTGGCCAGTGAGCCCTCTCTAGCCATTTCAGGTCCCGGGTTTTCTACTGGGTCTCCTGGACCTTACACCATTATCTTTGCAGGACTTTCTATGTAAATTCTATCTCGTATAATTCAGACTCTTGTGATTCCACTTTCTTTGTCTTCTTTTTGGTTTGTACAAGGTACTTCTCCCTACTCCCTGTTCTTCTCTTGGGGTTAAGAACTTTGCTCTTACAAGAAAGGAACCCAGCTTGCCTCATGCCTAACTGATGAGATAGGATAGGAAAACCTGGAGCCATAGTGTGCGGTGGGATTTAGGGTTAGTTGATAAGGTTGGAGGACATTAGAGTCTTGGGCTTTTGAAAGCCGTGTGGCTAGTTTTGTTTGAGAGGGGCTGTTGCGATTTTGAGTGACTTGTTTTGTTTTTATTTTTTTAGAGGTTAGATTAATAATTATTGTTTAAATCATCCTATCGCCACAAAATCATCCTAAAGTTTAACTTATAATCGTGTTAAATTACTTTTAAATAAATATTTACCCTGTATTTAATATATCACAAATAAAATTTATTGTGATATCTGGCATTCCAGCGTGGGGCTTGGCATCTAGCCTGCCGGCATAGGGGCTAGAGAATTTATCCGAGCCCTAAACACTGCCAAAAAGCAAAAGACAGAGTGTTCAGACTTGGGAGACTGCACTCCTGTATATGGGCTACAAGCTCCGTCCTCCTTCTCCTAACTCCTAATTATCACTCCCATAATCATTTGGCCCCGCTCTGTTGAATGGCAGAGTGAAGAGTACTCTGGGTGGTGAATGTACCTGGCTTCTGCGATCCCCACTGCCGTCGCCACTGAGCCTTCTGTAAAAAACAAAAAACAAAAAACAAGAAACAAACTTTTACAAACTACACATGCGACCACTGCCACCCCTAAAACATAAAAAAAAAAAAAAATTCTACACATACACAGCCGCCACAAACTTATCCTAAAGTTTAACTTATAATCATAAATGTTAAATTACTTTTAAATAAATATTTATTCTATATTTAATATATCACAAATAAAATTTATTACGAGAATAGTGAGAGGGGAGGGTCTCCTGAGAGTAGGTTTTGGATGGGTGGCTTCAGGTCTCTTCCTGCCTCTTGGTAGATGATTCATGTGTACAATAGGCACACCTCATCTATGTGTTTTACCTATTGCGTTCAGATTTGATTGAAACTTATTTAATAGCTAGACCTAAAAAGGGCAGAAAATGGTTTAAAATAACTTACTAGGTTTTATGCACTAAGTAGGTGAGATATGTAGAGCAGGAATCACTCATTTGTTTTGCACTCAAGTAGAAATCAGTAAGAATGATATTATGCGATCTTAATTTTTAAGGATTGCGATACTCCCTTCTTTGTAAAAGGTCTTATTATCTGATACCAAGTTGAAATTTTTATTTTTGAAGTATGACTGTTACAGAATGTGTGATTTTTTTAGTCTTAATATTTTATTTATTTCTTTTGTAATTTGAGAGAGGGTTTCTCTGTGCAGCTCTGGCTGTCTTGGAACTAGCTTTATAGACCAGGCTGGCCTTGAACTTACAGAGATTTACCTGCCTCTGTCTCATAAGTTCTGTGATTAAAGATGTATACCATCATCAGCCTGGGGTTAGCTTTTATATCTTAAAGTATCTTTAAAACATTATTTTTGTCTGTTTCTTCTTAAGGTTTAAGTATGGGTTATAAAACACATTGACTTTGGATACCAGTTAGAACTGGATTCCGTAGAAGTAACACTAGAAGTTATACAGGTGACATAAAAATCCAACTTGTTTGTTTTAGTAACAATTTTGTAACATACTGTGCTTTATATATAGGAGGTCTTAGTCTTGAAAAAGAACATTTTCATTGGCTAAAGAGTTATACTGAAGAAACAAATAGGCATTTACATTAGCATGATCTGACAATAAGATGGCTAATAGGATCCAAGACTAGGTTTTCAAAAACGAAGAGAAAAGCAAAGTCTGATTTAACAACATAACTCCAATGGAAGTTTGAAGAGAAGATAGCATTTTCAATATTAATGCTCTAAGTGGTATGGTACATGTAGACATGGATTACTGTAGGAGGAAATGGGATTTTACAGTGTAATTTAGGTAGTTATTTTATATGCTTGACGATGACCTCACCTCCCTTTTTTCTTTTTCTTTCCTTTAGAATATGGTTTCTAGTTTTAGGGTTTCTGAATTACAAGTGTTACTAGGCTTTGCTGGACGGAATAAAAGTGGGCGCAAGCATGACCTCCTGATGAGGGCGTTGCATTTATTGAAGAGTGGCTGCAGCCCTGCGGTTCAGATTAAAATTCGAGAATTATATAGACGCCGATACCCACGGACACTGGAAGGACTTTCTGACTTATCTACAATCAAATCATCAGTTTTCAGTTTGGACGGTAGCTCGTCACCAGCAGAGCCTGACTTGGCTGTGGCTGGGATCCACTCGTTGCCTTCTACTTCAATTACACCTCATTCGCCATCTTCTCCTGTTGGTTCTGTGCTGCTCCAGGACACTAAGCCCACATTTGAGATGCAGCAGCCATCTCCTCCCATCCCTCCTGTCCACCCTGATGTGCAGTTAAAAAACCTGCCCTTTTATGACGTCCTTGATATTCTCATCAAGCCCACAAGTTTAGGTAAGTAGTAAGAAGAATTACCTTTTAATTAAAAATTTAGAAGAGAATAAAATAACCTACAACTATTTACTAATGACTTGCCATTAATACCTTAAAATTGACAGCCAGGGTTGTAAGTAAAGACACTTACTGCCAAATCTGATGATCTGAACTCAGTCTCCAAGCCTCACAGAGAGGAGAGAACCTGTTCCAGAAACAAGTTCTTCTATCCTGCTACAGTATTCATGCTCCCACAGAGAGATAAGTGCTAAAAATAGATAGCCAGGCATGGTGGTGCGCAGTAATCGAGAGACCTTTGGGCTCAGGCAAGGTTATCATAGGGAGTCTAGCCTTGGCTACCTAGTAAGTTTAAGGCCAGTATGTTATCTCAAAAGTGCAGAATGAGTTTCTGGCCCAGCCCAGCCCTACATTCTGGACCTGCCTACAGCTGTGTGGCCCCCCCCCCCCCCAATGACTTGTATTAATTACATTCTGTTGGGTCTATGGCTTGGGCATACTCCTAGCTAGCTCTTTCATCTTAATTCAACCCATTTCCATTCATCTGTCTTGCCACACAGCCCGTGACTCACCTGTGGTTACTTTTACATGCTGATTTTTGGGGCAGCTGGATCAAGTCTCTTCTGACTCTGTCCTCCTTCCCCTATCTGTGTTCTGATTTCCTCACCTACTTCTAAGATGTCTACCATAGGCCCAGGCAGTTCTTTGTTAACAGTACACAAAAGACATTCCCACATCACTTCCCCTTTTCTGTCTAATCAAAGAGGAATGTTTAAATTTCAACATAGCAGAATTACATATAACAGAACAGTTAACAAGCAAGAATTATAGTTACAATATCTAGTCTATTTGTATTTTACAAAATGAAAGACAATATTTTATCATCTATCTTATTTTTGTGAGTCTAAAGTTTCATATCTAATATATATTTTATAATAATTAATACTACTTATAGCTATCTAGTATTCAGCTATATCAAAGACCACAGAACGATATAATATTACCTGCTTAAATAGAAAGTGTTAGCAACTTGCAAACTCTAGAAATGATGGAGATGACATTTAGCTGCTTGGACAGTCACCCAGAGTTTCCTTGTAATGTTGGGGCATCCATCTTCTTCCTACAGGCCCATAATCTCTGGTATACCTTTTAGGGAAGCAGGAAATCTGAAGGACTACTCTGCCCATTCCGGCATAATTCGTCAGTTGCTCCTCCTTGAGTCTTGGTGAATGTCTGGTAGTTTTCTCTGCAAAGCAGGAATCTGAAGGACTTTCTTGGCTTGTTCTGCCAAAGTTCAGTTCCTATGGAACCTGCATGTCCATACAGCATAATGTCAGACAGTAAATTCAAGAACAGTTCTTGTCCAATGGCTAACTTTTGCCACAAAGAAAGTAAATTCCATATGGAGTTTCTTTGATGCCCATCATTCTCTTGAACTAGATTTGTGCTGCCAGGAGCAGACCTGTCTCACTGTCTAATTTCTTAAAATATTTTAAATGCCATATTCTGTAGGTCTTTGAAGTATTTGAAGATACCTATCCAGTTAAAATACATCTTTATATACCTAAAAACACCTAACTAACATGGCTATAAGTTTGGTTATCATAGATGACTATTAATCTATATTTCTTAATTATACACATTAAAATTTTAAATTAATATCTTAAACAGGAGTAGAAATATATAGTCTAACAAATTGACCTTAAATTTGTATCAATAAACCAAAATCCATACCAGTGTAAAATATTTTGAGATTAAACGCTGATTTTTGGCGTTGGCTGCCCTTCCAGAGGACCTGGGTTCCAATCAGTTCTGATCATGCCCCATAGGGGTCCTGAACTCAGGTGCTACACATCTAGGCTTCCTCAAGTAAGGCCTGAATCCCATTACACAAAAACAAAAACACCCTTCTCAAAAATAAACAAACAAATAAATAAATAAGTAAATGACTAAATAAATAAATGGGCTAGGGAGATGCTGCTCATAGTGTGTAAAAGCAGCAGGTTATAAGACCTGAGTCGGACTGAATACCTAGAACCCAGGTACACCCAGTCTTGGTGACACATACTTCTGTAATCTCAATGTTCCTCTGGGCAGGTGGGAAGTGGAGAAAAATCTGTCTGTCTCTCTTTCGCATAGGCACGCATGCACACACGCACTGGCTTATGTGCCCTTGCAGGCATTGGCACATGTGAATGTGGATGCACACATAAATGTTAAAAAAATCAAACAAATCAGCCATGGTGGCTTATGCCTATAGTCCCAATACTGAGAAACTGAGGCAAATATAGTGGCTAAGACTGGGGCCAGCCAGGGTTATATAGCAAAATCCTGTCTCAAAAGCAAAATGAGACCACAAAACTAAACAAAGACTCAAATTGAGGCATTACTGTTAAATATTTTAAATGTACGAGTGAAAAATTACAGTAGCCGTAACTGAAGTTGAATGTAAAATTGTTATCATTTGAGTTTTTTTCTTCTTACTCTAAAAGAGAGTTGTGTATATGTAGCAGAGGGATAGGGAGGGCTATTTACAAGCCAGTATAGAACTTAGCCTGGTTTTGTGGGTTGGTGGGTTTTTTGGTTGTTGCTTAGTTTGGCCTTTTGGAGTCTTATCATATAGCCCAGGCTAGATTGGAATGCTGTCTTACTGCTTCAGCCTCCTAAGAACTTAGATTACAGGTGTATCCCTGTACTAGGCTAACTTTTTTCCTTTCAAATTTGTGTGCCTTTTAATTTTTCTGACTTCTTAATTCCTGTGGCTAGAACTCCTCAGATTCTTTATATGTCTGAAGGACTGATTGCTGAATTGGGAATAAACTTAGGCCTTAATGTCTGAATCACATACTGCTAATGTAAGAGTCATAGCTGTAATAAGCTGCTTTCCTAGCAGATAAACCTCTTGGGACTGAAGAGACGGCTCAGTGTGTAACAGTTAAGTAGTACTCTTGCGGAATACCCAGTTCACTTTCCAGCACCCATATCAGGGCGGCTCACAGCAGCTCTAGGTGATATGCACACCTTTATACCCAAAGATTAATTAATTTAAAAAATAAACCTCTTACACACATATTAAAGTGGGAAAGGGTGTTTGATAGTTATAATTTCTTACTACATTTTTATTATTGTTGTATATGTGTGGTACAGTATATCTTGGTAACTCAGAATGAAGTCAGACTGAGCTGGTTAGTGGGATCAGGATGGTCTGTTTGTTGATAGATCAACATGGCTACTTGCTATCTTTTTGTCTTTGTTTCATTTATTTATGTTTTAGCAGTTTAAATTCTACAAGAAAAGTAAGAAACTGATCAAACTTCTTGCCATTATTTTACTAAAAACAGATTTTTAGGGACAGTGTGATGTTTCAGTAAGTGAAAGCTACAGTGGAGCTTCATAGCCTGAACCTAGAGGCCTAGAACTCACATGGGGGAAGAGGTCTGATTTGTGAAACTTGCTCTCTGGTGTAGGGTGTTGGTATGTTTGTGTGTGTATACATATGCATACAAATATGTATATATACACATATATATAATATGTCCAACCACCAAAAAAACTGTACATATCTTTGAAATGTTTATATGAAAACTTGCTGGTTTAAACTTTTTATTTTGAAAATTAATATTAGAATATGCCTTGGTAGGCTAAAGATACTTGTTGCCAAACCTGAAGGCATGAATTTCATATACCTAATTCACATGGTACAAGTGCTCTGTTGCATGCATGCACACAATAGAAACAAATGAGCATAAAGCATATAACAGAAAGCTGGAATAGCGAGTGGCACATGCCTCGAGCACATTCCCAGGCACTTGTAGAAGGAGGATAAAGACTTCCATATAATCCTTGGCTAGAAATGTTTTCGTCTGTGAGATGCAGAAGATCCACTCTCAAAACAAAGACAAAGTCAGGTGGCGGTGGAGCATACCTTTAATCCCAGCACTTAAAGTCAGAGGCAGGTGGATCTCTGTGAATATGAGCCCAGAATGGTATACAGAGTTCCAGGACAATCAAAGCTACCCAAAGAAACCCTGTCCTGAAAATCCAAAACCAGCTAAACAAAAACCCAATCAACCAAAATAATAATATGGACAAACATTTGAATGCTTATTTTGTGTTTTCTTCATAATATACCTTCATCTTTACTTTAAATTTTTTTTTAAATAAAACAACCAACCAACCAAAAACAAGGTCTTACTGTATATCCCTGGCTAGCCTTGAATTTGGTATGTAGACCAGAGTGATCCATCTGCCTATGCCTCACCACCTTGTTTGGCTCACTTTCTTTACCCCCCCCCCCCCAGTGTCATTTATTTGGTAAAATTAATTTATTCTCTTTTTCATTTTTTTGTATATTAAGTCTTGGTTGTTGGTTATACCAGTGTGTAGTGCTTTGTGGCTCATATACATGGTTGCTCCCCCCCCCCCTTGCAATTACTGTAAAATTGTGTTGTAGTTTGGATCTTGTGTTCTGTTATGTGCTACAGGGTTGGTATACCTACCACTTTGGCATGTTTGAAAAGCTGATGGAACTTAAGGGTGAGATCACAATTTATTGAATTATTGGGGCATGCACGTTTCCCGCCTTCTTTCTCTCCTCATCTCTGTCTTTGCTTCCTTCTTCCCTCCCTCCTTGACTGAAATGTCTAGTATTGATGCCACAATCATGGTTTGAAACCTCAAAAATTCTGAAAATTTTCCTTTCTAAAATTTTTTCAGGAATTTATTACTGAGACGGATATGGGGTTAGTACACTTAGGTTGTCCTCTATGATAGGAGGATCCTCAGGACTGTGGCACCACGGTGAAGATGGGTAGAAGGATAGGATCCTGGGCTGGTAGCTTGGGGTTTAAAGACTTCTCTATCGTGTATGAGGCCCCAAATTTGTTCTCTGGAACTGAAAAGTGAGCAGAGAGTAACAACTGAGTGTGTAGTTGTGATTAAGTACTATGAATTAGGCTCACATTTTGCATTAGCCTAATTAATGGGGAATTGAATTAAGCTTTCTTAGAGATTTGAGGGAGCTTGTAATGACAAGTCTATATACTTGGTGTTATTGGCGTTCATGTCTAGAAAGGAGAGAGCTCTTACCAATCATAGAAGCTGAATTGTAGTGCACAGTTATAAGATCAAGTAGTGAAGAAACTGAAGGGATTTCAGAAGGCTTGGGAAGTGTAAGTTTGCTAAGACAAGGGCTCAGGTTGTTGCTGCTGGAGGACTGAAGCAAATGGAACTCAGACATGGCGTATGCAGGTATGGGACACTGGAGCTGAGGATGGTGATAGAAGGGCTTGCGAAGAGGACATTTATGGCAGCAGAGCCACTGAGCAGAGTGGTGTCAGTGAGAATGGGCACAATGACAACAGGATTCTGTGCAGACAGTAAAGGATACTGGAGTCAGAAAAGGACTCTGGGAACCTGACTATTGGCAGCGATTTTCCTTTTCATAATTCTGACTCAGATGTAAGAAATGTCAATCTCTCATCTCTCCAGTGGATTTTGTGGTGGTTGATCACTAATATAACGATACCGTCTATTGCTATGGGGAAGAACAAAATTGTCACAAATATAATCTGATACTTTGAAATTATATGATAATATAAAAGTTCTTATTTTCTCCTGTTATCGTTGTATGAAATATTAGCCTTTGTACATTTTTATAAGTTTCTGAGCCTTAACATCCCTGTTTATTTTAAGCGATATTTTGATTTTTTTTTTTCTCTTTACTGTCATAAAATGTGTGTCACATAAATCTTACTGTCTACAGAGTGTCTTCTTGGGTGACTCACCACCTTTCCATCTCTATTTTCTTTCATTTTGTAAAATCGAATCTCTGGAGCCCATAAACCTATACTTCTCCATTTCTTCTTCCTGGCTTCTGGCAGCCACAGTTCTACCTTTCTTAGCTGATTTTGACCATGCTGAGTACCTCCTAAGTGAGATCACACAATATAGCTTTTGCTAGTTGGCTTCTTTGATGGTTAATGTAATGTTCTGCATGCTTGTCCTTAGCACAGTATGCGTCAATTTTTCCAGTTAAAACTGAAAACCATTCCGTATAATACTGCCTTTTGCTTATCTACCTCTCAGTCTGTGGACACTGAGTTGCGTTCACATTTTAGCTGTTGTGAATCATACTTCTATAAACATAAACATCACTATAAATATATATCCAATATAAAATTGTTGGATCATACAGTAATTATTTTTAATTTTCCACAACAGCTGCACTATCTTAACATTGCCATGAACTCAGAGATTTGTATGAGAATTTGTCCACACCCTTGCCAGAATGTTACTTTATTTTGCTTAGTAGCCAACCCAGTAGGTATAAAGTAGTATTGACCTGGAGTTTTCACTTAGATTTCTCTAATTATGATCAATAATTGAGAACTTTTCATGTGATTATTAGGCATTATGTATCTTGTTTGGGGAAAAGTCATTTCAAATTCTTTGCCTGGTTTTGAGTTGGTTTGCTTTGCTTTTCTTTTTATTGTTCAATTTTAGGAGGACCTTCTCACTTCTGCTTCCTGGTACCCATTTTTGGTTCAGAGATACAATGTAATAAGTAATAAAAGAAGTCTATTCTTAGATGACAGTGCAGTGATTGGGGTCTGGAAACCAAGCACAGTCTTAGACGGTGCAGTCTACTAAATTAGCTCACCCTCTTATTAACTTTATAAATTGCCAGGTAAAATGAGCTGAGCCATAAATTTACTATCAAGCTTTAAATGTTTTTAAAATTTGTTTTATGTATGTTTATTGGCTTCCTATATCTGTGTACTACATGCATGCCTGTTTCTCCTGGTGGCCAGAAGAGGCCATTGGATACCCTGGAATTAAGAGTTATCTATAACCATCTATGGTTGAGTCTCTATATAGTCACTAGGAATTTAATCCCAGTACTTTGGAAGAAACAAATGATTACATCTGTTTACAAACCATTCCCAACTGGAGTACCTCTTCTAGAGAGCAATCTCAGTATAGACAGGAAGGAGATGGCTTCACAGAGTGCCTAGTTTATTTAGAATATGCAATTAACAAGGTATGTTAAAATGCTGACTTTTTACCTAAATATTTTACCAAGCCAGAGAGTCATTATTATCAAGTAGTTAGCAAAATGGAAATATCAGATTGTAGCTTTTATGCTTGAAATATTTCATTTATTTTCAGACATGGTCTCACTTTGTAGTTCTGGCTAACTTGATAGTTACCATGTATTTCAGACTGGCCTTGAGCCCACAAAAGTCTGTTTGCCTCTGCCTTCTGAGTGCTGATAATGAAGGTGTGTACCATCATGCCTTGCCCAAATTTTAATTTTTTTTCAATGCATGTTGGTATTGCATAGAATTTTCTGTCCTGTTTAGGCTCCTCAGTCCAGACAAAGCTCTCCCACTGTCAGCCCTGCAGCTATTTATAAATAATTACTCCGAGGCTTGTATTAACCATAAATTATTTGGCCTATGGCCCAGGCTCATTATCAACTAGCTCTTATAACTTTACCCATTTCTATTGATCTGTATATTACCACATATTCTGTGGCTTTACCTGTGTTCCGTTACTTCTTACTTGCTGGGTGACATCCTGCAGCTTTTCTCCCTGACTCTGCTTGGATTTCTTGCCTGCCTCTACACTACCTTGTCATAGTCCAAAACAGCTTCTTTATTAGCTAGTGGTAATAAACCCTGTTCACAGAGCACAGAAAGACATCCTACATCATGTTAGTATCCTCAAAGTCAGAACAAGGTGTTGGACTTTCTGGAGCTGCAGTTATAGGTAGATATTAGCCACTTGGTGTGGATATTCAGTCTAACTATGGTCTTCTGTAGGAACATCAAGCACTCTTAATCACTGAACCATCTTTCCAGATGCTCATTTTTCTCCCTCCTCCCTCCCATTTTCCCTTCCGACTTAATGCAGACTACCAGAAATATACTTGTATATTTTCTATTTCAGAAGCTTTTCACATGGGTTTCACATTTGGTTTATAAAATAGTCAGGAAATGTGTTCTTATACTAATTGAAAGAAAGATTTAGGCTTTTATGCCCATTTCTTTCTGTGTATGTCACATTTTTGCTTTTTTTTGGGCATGCTGTACTTGGACATATTTTCAGATTTATGACTAGAGAAACTAGTTCATGGTGTTAATTAGTAACACACTGTATGTGTTCACTTGGTTGCCTGGTTTATGCTAGGGATTATTAGGTTTAGGTCTTTGTGTGCACACTAGGCAATCATTCTAGTGTTGAGCTATAGCCTCTAACTACTTTGTCATCACTTGTAATCTCATAAAGTGGGTTATTGTGTCATGTTTGGTAGCTAAGAGGTGGATGAACTTAACCATTAACAGAGGGAAGTGGAAACATAGGAAGGGATGACTGAGGAAGTGGAAAACCGCTTCCTGTGTAGTTTTTACTCGTATACACCTCTTTACTCATTTTAGAGATAGTTTGAGAAAATATGAATTAGCATTGAGTATTTCTATGAAGCATAACTCTCCTGTAAAGTACCCACACTTTTTACTCAAGGGGTTAGTATTTGTCTTGGTTTGGTGTGACTGACAGAGGGCCTTTTGACATTAGACAGTTATCATCTTGTTCATCATCTGGGATAATTGTAGCAAAAATACAGAAATTACTTTTGCTTGCTCATGGATGATGTTGCAGTATTTTATGTTCTATTCTTTCTTCCTGTGTGTCAGTGGGTTCTCTTATTTTTTGAGACAGGGCCTCTAGCATCGAACCCACTGTACAGCACAGGGTGGCTCTGAACTCATGATCCCCCTTGAGTTTGCCTTGTAAATGCTAAGATTACATTCATATGCCATGATGGCATATATAATAAACATTAGAACATCATTGAATAATTCATCAATATTAATGTATTATAATTCTTTGTGAAGTTGTCAGTATATTTCAGCTTTTAATAATGTAGTTAAATAGTATGACTTTACTAGGTAATTCTTTAGTTTAACTAGGTCTTTTATAAGTAGTAATTATTATTTATTATATCCTAAAAATTTGGATTTTTTTTTTGCATGCTGTAATTATAAAACACTGAAATAAAGAAGCAACAAATATACTAAAAACATCTGCTTCTTGGATTGTATTACTGTTCAAGTTTGGAGTGAAATGTCATCCCACATGGTTTTATTGTATTTTGGCTCATGGTATAGTTAATATTTTAGGATACTGAGTAATTAAGTATTTTAAATTAAGTTCATTTGGATAACTTACTCAGAAGTGAATATGAGTGCAATTTCACACAATACTGGAGTTTAGAGTGTTAAATTGTTAACCTTGAACATTTCAGGATTTAGCAAACACTTTCTTAGAAGTTCCTGGTTATTTCAGGTGCTTATTTGTTACTGAATACATTTTTTTCCCTCCTCAGTTCAAAGCAGTATTCAACGGTTTCAAGAGAAGTTTTTTATTTTTGCTTTGACACCTCAGCAAGTTAGAGAGATATGCATATCAAGGTAAGAGGAATGTTTCAAATGTATATTTTGTAAAGGTTATGTGTTTGTCTTCTAAAGTTATTATAACCATAGACTGGGTGACTTAAAATAGAAATTCATTCTCAAAATTCTGGAGAATTCTGTCTAAGATTGAGATATTGGTATGTTTTGTTACTTCAAAAGCCTTTCCTCGGGGCTTACATGTTCTTCATCATACATGACTTTTCTGTTGCAAAACATCCATCTCTCTGTGCAACATCACATCATGTCTGTTAGCTTAGGGATTTCTTTAAGAACTTTAATTGCATCTATAAAGGCAGTTTAAAGTACAGTAACATTGTGTGTTAAGGTGTCCATATATAAACTCTGGGGCCTACAGTTCAGTCTGTGTTGGACTATTTTTTTTTTAACGTTTTTTATACATTTGTTTTTGTGTGTTTATATGTGTGTAGGGTGTGTCATGGTGCAAATGTGATATCAGAAAATATCAGGAATTCAAGAATTCCGTTCACTTCTTTTCTGTGGCTGTAGGGCTTAAATTCAGGTCACCATTGAGTGCCTTTGCTACTGAGTCATGTTGCCAGGCCCAATTGGGATTATTTTGTAACTAGAGTGAGTATAGTTTGCATAAGATTAGTCAAGTAGTAAGTATTGTACACTAGAAAAGCTACAACCTTTGAGTTCAACCTCAAGCGTCTTGTAAGTTATTTTTAGTCATATTTGCCAGTATATTTTTTTGTTTTTCTGGTGCTTGGAATTAGAACCTGGGACTTTTGTGTGCTGGGCAAGGGCTCCTGTCACCCTCAATATTTCAAAGGAAAATTTTATTTCAAATAGGGCAGCATGATAAAAGAATTTGGGAAATTTGAGCATGGTGGTGAACCTGTAATTATTGCTCCCAAGGTGTGGTAGGGGCAAGACAATCAGATTTTGCTTCAAAGTAAAAATAGATTTGATAGTATCCCAAAGATAAAATATCGATAAACAAACATTTTAAGACTAAATATGAATAACATTAATTCTTGGGAAAGAGTAAAAACTGGGTGGGCATGGTGGCACTTGTCTTTAATCCCAGCACCCAGGTAACAGATTTCTGAGTTGAAGGCCAACTTGGTTTACATCCCGACACCTTGACTTAAAAAAAAAAAAAGCAATGGATAGTTTTATGTTGACTTTACATGTGCCAGAGTCATTTTGGAAGAGGGGGTGTGGGGATATGTTTCAGATTTAATGAACAGTATGAGATATCTACCAACAGTCAGTCTAGGAGGATCAGACAGTCTAACTCAAACCTTTAATCACAGCACAGGGAATATTGGGGAGTCATGATCTACACCCTTAATCCCATCAAATCTGAGTTTGAGGTCATTTTATTAGTTTCTAGAAGGAGTTCCAGGCTCCCAGGCAGGCAGTGGTGGTGCCACACCTTTAATCTTAACCTGGATGTGAAACAACTGAGCAAAGAAGGTATTTAAGGCAGGCATAGAAAGACAAAGAAGCAGAGGAAGCCATGGCTCACACTGTTAGTCCCAGCACTTGGGAAGCAGAGGCAAGAGAATCTCTGTGAGTTCAAAGCCAGCCTGGTGTTCAAAGTTCCAGGACAGCCAGGACTGTTACACAGAAAACTCTGTCTGAATAAACAAAAACAACAACCAACCAACCAACCAACCAAGATTGGAGGAGGTGGATCTGTCCTCTAATATCTCAGACTGTTTTTATTAAATTTGAAACATATCCCCGCATGGGGGCTTCGGTTTAGTGAACTAGATTGACCTGAGGGCAAGCCGGCTGTCCTAGTGTTGTGTTTCTGTGGTAACTGTGACCAAGTCAGCTTATAGAAGGAAACATTGAGTTGGGGGCTTTTTTTATAGTTCCAGAGGGTTAGTCAGTGATCACTGTGGTGGGAAGCAGACAGGCAGTGGAGCAGAAATTGATAAGATAGCCTGACTTGTAGGCAGAGAGAGTGGGAGAGGGAGGAGACAGCACACACACTGATATCTCCTACAAGGCCACACCTGCTCTGACAGAGCTACACCTCCTAATAATCCCTCTCAAATAGTTCCTTTAGCTGGTGACCAGACATTTAAACAGGAGCCAGTGGGGCTGTCAAACCACCACACCTTCCGGCGCATTGTCTTGATTGTTGGTTGATTAAGGACAGCCAGTGCTATGACTGCCACCCCTCGGCGCAGTTACTGGGTGCTACTGTAAGAAAGCAAGTGAACAAGCCAGTAAGCAGCACTTCTCTCTAGCCTCTGCATCAACTCTTGCCTCCAGGCTCATGCCTCAGCCTTCCCTCTTTACCTGAGAGTTGTAAGCTGAAATAAACTCTTTTCCTCCCCAGATTGTTATGGTCATAATATTTATCACTGTAATAGAAACCCTAATGAAGACCATAAACAACTGCAGAAGTCAGAACAGTTCAGGGAAAAACTAGCTACATAGTCACCCTCTCTGGCCTAAATAATAGATACCCCCAAACATGAGAAATACAATAAATCTTGTCGTTTTTGGATGGAGAAGAGGAGATCCAGTAGCATTTAACTTAGGTGAAAGGTTGAAACTCAAAGTCATTCTATTACTCTGCAAAAAACATGCATTTAAGAGGTAAAAAAGGGAAAGAGAAGGGAAGTCTGTACTATGATCAT
Organism: Phyllotis vaccarum; assembly: GCA_033318265.1. Lineage (NCBI taxonomy): Eukaryota > Metazoa > Chordata > Mammalia > Rodentia > Cricetidae > Phyllotis > Phyllotis vaccarum. The sequence continues at coordinate 12,232,012 of JARWLC010000009.1, read as the reverse complement.
TTCCATTTAAAGGGGGAGTCATTTTGCAGGTCCTGGAGAGATGGCTCAGTGGTTCAGAGCAATCGATGCTATTGCAAAAAGAACCCAGATTTGGTTCCTAGCTCTCTCCAGGTTCACAACCATCTGCAATTCTAGTTTCAGGGTTCTGGTATCTTCTTCTAGCCCTTTTTGGTACCAGACACGCACATTAACAGTACATAAGTGCAAGCAAAGTACTCATAAATAATTTTTTCTTAAAGGGAAAGAGAAATAGGCAATCATCTTTGCTGTTAGTACATTATTCATGGTCTTTTTCATTCCTCTGATCACTAGAGATCCTCAGACATACATGACTATGCAAGTGCTCTACTGCTGAGCAACACTAGCAGCCATTAAAACCGCCTTCTTATAAGTGTTAGTATTAGAAAACCAAGGGCTTTGTAGGTCAAGTTATGTCCTGGACTGTAGTAAAAAGTAGACATCATCTTCATCTCCTCCTGAAGGACTTTTCTTTGAGATGTGATTTTTTTTTTTTTTTTTTTAATAGAAAGGAGACTGTAGCAAGTAACTTTGGAAATTTTGGACTTAGCATATTACTATATATATTTACATACAGATATTTCAGTCTTTAAGTGTGCATTGTCCATCTTCTAAGTGAGCATATCCAGATTCTGTATCTCCACCTAACATTTGAAAGTGTATTATATTGTGTGGAAATGTTAGACTCGATTATTAATTGTACTATTTTTATTAAAAAATACATATATATTTGCCCTTTTGGTTTTCTTGGTTTTTCAAGGCAGGGTTTTTCTGTATAATAGTCCTGGCCGGCCTCAAACTTAAAAAGATCTTCCTGAATCTGCTTTACCAATGTTGGGATTAAAGGTGTGAGCCATCATTGCTTGGCAGAATTTCATATCTTCAAAAAAAATCTCTGTTTTATAATCCATAAAGTTTTAGGCTCCACAGGGTAATGTTTACGTAAAATAAATTGGTTTGTAACAATCTTAAGATATTACTAAGTCAACAAAATAAAAATCAAATTATTTTATATAAAATTTTCTTAATCTGTAATCTAGTGATAAATCCTTGGCTTTAGGTACAAGTCTAGATATGAAATGGAGAACAAGGTGTCTGCAGTCTTGTTCTATTATTTGCTTTGAGTCACAGTTTTATCCATGTAGCCCTGGCCGTCCTGGAATGCTCTCTGTAGATCAGACTGACCTGGAACTTGGAAATCCACTTGCCTCTTCTTCCTAAATACTGGGATTAGAAGTGTGTTATATTATAAAAATTAATTGGTTATGGCAAGTGAGTTCACTATTAATTGCAGAGTCTTAGAAAGCTTTTCTGAGTTAATAGGTGCATGAGTGCCTATTGTAAGTTGTTACAAGCTTCCTGAGCTATTTCTAGTCCCTGGTGACCATGTAATCTTAAAATGTTTGGTGTCCTCCCCTCCCTCCTCCTTTCTTTGGTGCTTAAAAACATGAGCTGTGGGACTTTGTCCAATTCCTATTTTGTCATCCTGTGCCTTCCTCTCTTTGCTGGGGCATGGCTTCTCAACATCTTTTCCTCTTGTCTAACAGCTGTGCACTTTCTGCCTTTCTGAGCTCACCTCTTAGCATCTCTCTTTCAAATTGTGTTCCTCAACTTAACAAAGTTCTGACCAGTCTCTCTCATTGAGAATCCTGGCACTCATGGAAGCCCTAAATAGAAATAGAATTACTTTTGTACGGTCCTGTGCTCTAATTTGATTGTGGCAAGTAACTTGAACTTTAAAGACAAATTAGATTTTTTTTCCCTTGTAGGAATAGTCACATTTTATTTTGGTTGCATGTACCAAATCTTTAAGGAAAACGCTATGCTTCATTTATCTTCGAAACTGTTTGATTAAGTGGACTATTTGAATGATTTAATCAAGAATTGCTTACAAGGGGTCAGTAGTGTATAGGATATTGGAGTATTTTGAAGAAATGCTTGACAAAGATGTAGGTTACTGCAAGAAAAGGAAGCATCAGGAACAGAGGAGACATCTGTTAATACTGTACCCATCTTAAACTCAGGCATTTGAATTACTGTGTTCAGTCATAACAATAACTTGATGAAGTGATGTATTCATTTTCTGCCTTCAACACATAAAGAAACTGAACACAGAAAGGTTGACTAATTTGTCCAAGGTCAGAAAACTTGGGATTAGAGAGTTTTTAAGTCAGTTACTATTGTACCTTCCAAGGATCTACAGAATTAGAAATGGTGAGCAAGGTGAAGGCTAAAGGTGCTTCTTCCAGCTTCTCAAGATTAATACTCTAGTATGGTCCAACACTTAGAGTAATGTTACTTCAATTTTTAAATCAGATTTTATATATCGAATTTAAATTTTCTTTTGAGATAGAATATTTGAGCCCAGATTAGCCCTAAAGTTAATGCTTAGTTAAGGATAACTTTATATTCTGATTTTCATACCTCTGTGCTGAATTTCAGGCAGACACTACCATGTGTGCTGGCTAGGTTTTTTTTTCTCCCTCCAATTTGACACAAGCTAGAGTCATCTGATAGGAGGGATCCCTAATTGTGAACATGCCTCCATAAGATTGGGCTGTGGATAAAAGTATAAGGCGTTTCTTAATTAATGACACTCTTACCTGGTCTCTGTATCAGTTCCTGCCTGCAGGTTCCTGCTCAATTTCAGCTTCTGCCTTGACTTCCCTCAGTGGGCTAGGGTTCAGGATAAACCCTTTGTTCTAAAATTGCTTTTGGTAATGATGTTTCATCACAGCAAACTGTAACCCTAGACATCCATCTAGCGAGGGTAGATATTCTTGAATTTCAATGTGTATACTTGTCACCTGGAGATCTGGTTGTGTTTCCTTCTTTTCTTGATGTGTATGTGCAGGTGCCAGTGACGGTCAGAGGAGTCGGATTCTTTGCAGTTGTACCTTCTGGTAGGAGTGCTGGGAATTGAATCTGGTTCTCAGGAAGAGCACAGCTGCCCTAACCACTGGGTGATCTTTCCAGACCCAGAGAGCTTGTTAAAATGTAGATTATAATTGTATAGGTCTGGGACAAGACCTGATATCATCTCCTAAAAAGTAACAGTTCTTAAGTGTAGGTTTCATTCGGAGACTAATTAATATTTTAGTAATAAAATATTATGTGTCAATAGTTTGATGATACATGGTTATGAAATTACCCTTATTACCATATTAAACTTGTAGTTATTAATTTTAGTTCTGTTTTATACACCTAAAATCTATGAGGCTATACTCAAACCAGTAAGTCTTATCTGATGAAACTTCATATTAAACAAAAGTTTCCAAGTGAGTAGAATGTTTAGTCAAGGTGAGAACAACTAAGCATGTGATTAATTTTGTAAACTCTTTCAAAACCTAAAATAGTCTTTTCATGTTAACTAAGTTTGTTTATATATTAAAGCAAATAATTATGTCAGCAAAGTTCCTGTGAACTGAAAATATACCTCAAAACTGATATGAAGAATAACTAACAATTTAGTAAGTAGAGGTTATAACTATTGAGTTGTTTTGTTTGGCTCGTGTCATTTTACATTAAAAGATGTGTTTACGAACATGATCCCTGTGAACTGTCATGGCGGTCTTGGGTGGTGGCCAGATGCCCGTGTCAGTTGTCTTCCTCTCTCCTTGTTCATTGAGTTAGAGTCTCTCCACGAGCCTGGAATTGGTTTTTCTAGTTAAGACTGGCTTTAAATCTTGTCCCTGAGAGGGCTAGGAGAGGAATGGGTATAGTTGGTGACTGTTGAGACAGCACCTAGCTTTAACATGGGTGCTTGGGGTTCACACTGTTCCTACTGAGTTGTGTCCTCAGCCCGTTCTGTGAAGTTCATCGCACTTACAACCATTGTTTTCCTCCGATAGGGATTTTTTGCCAGGCGGCAGGAGAGATTACACAGTCCAAGTCCAGCTTCGGTGAGTTTGACACTTTCCTCCTGGCCATATGCATTGGAGTTTTAAGGCTTGGAAGCGAGTTTTGGTGCCTTAACTTTTTTTTTTTTTTTTTCTTTTAAATACAGACTTTGCTTGGCGGAGACCAGTTGCCCTCAAGAAGATAACTATCCCAATAGTTTGTGTATAAAAGTCAATGGGAAACTCTTTCCTTTGCCTGTAAGTTGCTTTCTGTTGACCAGATTTTTGTGTAAGTTTATTATAAATACTTATAAGTAAGGGTGGAGAAACAGCCGCAACAACGTGGTACTCAATAATTCTAGCCTAGCCGCCTTTAGAGAAGTGCACAGAACTCTTTGGATCAATAAATGACTGATTTTGGGATGAACCGGAAACATTCTAAAATTCATGAAAGTTTTGGTTGACTCTTGGATCATATCTAACATCTGAAATTAGGCACTTAAACGTACAAAACATGCTATAGTGAATTTCTGAATTAGCTGGATTTGGCCTGTAACTTCTATTAAAGCAGAAATAGCAACAGAATCCAGGATTCTAAGCTTGGACTTGATGATGCACACACTTGGGGTCCCAGGGAGCAAATAATTGATTGGCAGCTTGTTTAACAGTGAAGTAACTTGTGGAATATATACACTCTGATAGCCTATTTCTGACCCTAGATTACTGGAATCTTCGAATCCTTAGTACTTTAGTTGTTGAACTATACTAAATATTAGTTCCCATGTGGCATAGATTTTATCACTAAATTGGTATGGTTGTGTAGAAGGCTAACAGTATTGTAATTCAGGAGCAGCGGAGAAGTTTGTTTATTGAGCGTTACAAAGCAAGGGTGTATATTAGTTGTGATTGAAACGTTCCCCTGACTCCAATGGTATCCAGGTTGCCTTTTCAACAAAAGCAGCTGCTAGAGACAGGGAAGCCATTTGACATTCCTTTTGCTCTTGAGACTTGACTTTAATTATGTGAGCAATACTTTTGAGCAGCTGAATAGTCCTGTACTCAGTGCAGTCCAGAAACTAGGTTCTCCAAGAACCAAGTGCTTTATAACTCTCTCTCATGACCCAGGCTACCCTCTGTCACCAAGAAAACCGACCTTCCATAGTTGCTGGACATATCATTTGTCTTACATATATCTATGCATGTGTGCGGATGCCTAAGAGTGTCATGGTGAACATGTGGAAGTCAGATGAGTTTTGAGGACTTTATTTTACCCACTTCAAAGGATTTCATTTTTTTTTAATGCTTGTGTTGTGCGCATGTATTTTGTGTTCACGTGTTGGCATGTATTGTGGCTGATGTCAGTACTTACATGTAGGAGGCATGAAGTTAAATGTTGGCTGTCTTCTTTGATTACTTTCCACTTTATGTTGGAGCCAGGGTATCTATCTAGCTAGTTATCCAATTTGCCATGGAAATCGTGTCTCTTAAGTGTTGGGATTATGGGAGGCTGTCACGCCAGCCTAGCTTTTCTCTTCTGTTCTGGGGACTAAACTTCATACTTGTACAGCAAAATGTTTTATCCACTGAACTGGCTGCATATTTTAATTTTTAAATTTGTATGTGGGTATGCACGTGACAAAGGTGGAGAATTGGGATGTCATCCCCTGTTCTCCTTTTTTTTTTTGAGACCAAGTTCCTTGCTGTACCTGGAACTCACCGACAGTCCTAGGTTCTTTTACAGTTGCTGTTATAAAACACTCTCATAAAAGCAACTTAAGGGAGAAAGGTCCCCTTGATAGAAAATCTTACTGGAAAGAGTGCATAGTAAAGTTCTTGGATTGAGGAGTCAGTGAAAATGGAACAAGCAGCTTCCATTTGCTTCAGGATGTACCAAAGGACACAACATTTCTATGAAGTGTTTATGACTAAAAATTCAAACGTAAGGGCTGGAGAGTCGACTCAGTGGTTAAGAGCACTTGACTTCTTGCAGAAGACCTGGGTTTAGTTTTCACCACTCACATAAGGCAACTGACAATGGCCTCTTCACACCAGATCCAGATTTCAGCACTTGTGTCAGATTCTTGGCCTCTACAGGTGCCACATATGCATGCACACACACATTTTAAAAAAGATGGAAGAAATAAAAGGTGAGCCTGACACACAGGCAGTACTGCTGATTGAACCGCACAGCCTTGTTCATACTAAGCAAATGCTGTATTGCTTTTAACACTCTAATACATTTACTCTTGCTTTTTCTGCACTTGTCTATTCCATGCTGTTGAAATGCCTCGTGATTCAAATTCCAGCTAGAGTTGATACTTAGCTAGGGCATGAGTTATTTTTTATTTATTAATTATCATTTTGGCAGACCCCAAACTAGTATTTGTGGCTGGTCAACCTACCAAACGCAAAAGTAGAATTACTTTCTTGTTCCCAAAGAGACAACAACAAAAGTTTGCATTTATAATTGCTTTACTACTGGTATTGTAATGATATGTCTGCTCCCGAAATGCTGTCACTTTCCTCCTTACTGCTTTGGGACAGGTCTCTAACTGAATTGGAAGCCTCTGCAGCCCAGCTCCTAAAGTCAGAGGATCTGTTTTTGAGTTTCTCTTTTCCTCTTGTGTTTTACATGTACCAATTTAAATGGCACCCCACCTTTAAACATATAAACACACACACACCACTCCTATTTCCATATTATAATACAAGTTCTTTGTGCAAGAGGTTTTGATGATGTTTAGAATTTTGGCTGGTAGGTGACAAATTGTCATAGGGAGACTCACTTAATAATTAGATAATTAATAATATAAGACTGTGATGGAAGGGCGTTTCCACATTCTGGTTACTTGGGTGTATTCTTTTCTTCTACTTTTGCACTAGTCTGAATTTTACCTTCTGCAAGGTATATAATTCAACATTGCTGGAATCCACGATAACCTTTTTTTTAAAAAAATTTTTTTTAAACTTATTTTATGTGCATTGGTGTGAAGGTGTCAGATCTGGAGATACAGACACGTATGAGCTGCCATATGGTTGCTGGGAATTGAACCTGGCCTCTGGAAGAGCAGCCGGTGCTCTCAGCCACTGAGCCACCTCTCCAGCCCCATATACAGGGTTTTAACCTTTGCAGATGATCTGTGTTAGCTGTGGTATGTGTACATATATGTGTATAACTTTGATGCTGTCATTCAAGTTTGAGAGGGTAGCTATGTGTCCACAGCTTTTGAGCCAATAGATAATTTTAAGGATGTCTTTAAAAAGAAGTGTGGATCTTGACTGTTACCTGAAAGAAAACTTTTAACCTGTAATCAGATCTCAGTTTGTATTAGCTTTTTAATACGCGCAATTAAGGTTGTCATTGATTTTCAAGGATATTTGAGTTGTGTTAGTGGAATGAAGTATAGTTTTATGATGTATTTTGTAAAGCATTCCCATAATAAAGGATAAAAATTAATGAATTCCAGGACAACCTGATGTGGGAATGTCTTTCTGTATGCTGTAAATATCAATCTTTAAATAAAGGAGTTATTTTGGCCCATGACAGGCACCATAGAAAAAGTAAGTAAAAAATCAAAATAGATTAAAAAAAAAAAAGACAAAGTCAAAACAAATTGAGCCAGCTGACCAAGTAGAAACATATAAAAACAAGTGAGTCAAGGGCCACATGACAGATTAATAAAAATAAGTTAAGATATATGAGCTAGCTAGCAATGTGCCTAAACCATAAACCAAACAATATAAACTTAATATAAGCATCTAAATCTTTTTTTAGGGCCTGAGCAGTGACGGGCTGCTAAGTAGTCTGAGGCTACTGGTCTGTGGGTCTGGACCTCTAGCCACCCGAGATCAAAAAAACCTATTATAACAGATGGCGCCCTAAGACTGGGGTATTGAAGCCTTCAAGATATTTATTTGAGAATTTTTTAATCAACATGGAAAAGTATGACCTGAAGTCATTAATAGAATGATTTTTAGCTATTATCTCAATTTAGTTTCAATGATAACACTTGGTCAGCAAGTGTCTCAGTAGCATTTGATGCTCTGTTTACCAGCAATATGACAGGATGCAGGGACTCTCAGCAGTACGATGCTGCCTATAGGCCCTTTGTGGTCTTAAAAGGTCTCAGCAGGCGCACTAGCTGAATATGATCTTTAGGAAAGGCAGAGAGAGTCTCACAAGATTAACAGGCAGCAGCCACCGGGATCATGGCTCAGTGCCACGAAAGCTAGGCACAGACCTGGCTCTAAAGCAGTGGCAGGGACCCTGATTGCGGTTCTACTGAGGCCCTGTGGCTACAGCTTAGGAATATGCTTGAGCTATCGGATGGTCTAAGTGATGGACGTTGATCCAGTCTCTCAAGAAGGCAGGAACAAACGGGTGCTCAAGGTCTTAGCAGTCCCTCTTGAAGGGGCTGGCCACACCCCTTTTAGGAGCCCGGGACCCTGGATAAGTGTCTTCCAACTTTATCAGCTGACACCCACATCCCACCACAACAGCCAGGCCTGTTATTTGAGAGACCTTGTCTCAAAAAAAAAAAAAAAAGAAAGATTGTGGCAGTCAATTCATTGTGTTTTTATTTCCTCGTATGTGCTTGAAAATAGCTAATGGTACAATGAGTGAACTATAGGTGTTTTAGTCAAATATCAGTTGCCATACATAGTGAAACATGCTGTCCACTCTTCAGTATGTGGGCATTATTGCAGCCAAGAAATTTTTTCTGAAAGTATATTATCTTGCTTTCGAAAGTCACAGTCTTTTGGTAATTAAGAATTGTATATACGGTAAATAAAATGTGAGTATGTTTGCTATTTTAAAAAGTCAAATTTAATACCAGATGAAATGGTGTTTTTTTAAAAAATTGTTCTACTGCTTTTCTTCTTTGGTTTTAGTTTTGGTGCGCCATTGCTGTTGTGTTGAGACAGAGACTTACCACGTAGTCCTAGCTGACCTGGAACTCACAGAGATACCTGCCTCTTGAATGCTCATGGGTTGTGTTTTGTTTTTCCTTTAAGATTTTGTTTTAGTTGTGAGTGTGTGCACCATTGTCTGTGTGCCAGCAGAATCTGATGCTTTAAAGTTTATGTTACAGTCGATTGTGAACTGCCTAATGGAGCTTAGTGGGAATTGAACTTGGGATCTCAGGAAGAGCAGCAAGCATTCTTAACTGCTGAACCATCTTAACAGTTCCTTAGCTGTTTTTTTTTTTTTTTTTTTTTTTTTTTTTTTTTTTTTTTTTTTAAAGATTTCTTTAAAGTTTCTTTTTCATTCAGAATAGACAATAGAAAGCATCACAGGATACTAATGAACCCTTTAAAGTTTATTAATGAATTCCTTTTTAATCTCCTAAGGCTGCTCTACTCCTTCCTACTCATGCATATGTCTTTTGAATGGGGCCTCCTTGGATGTCAATTTATCTGTATATATTTAGTGGTTTTTCTGTAACGTAGCCAGTATGGCAAGATGTTAACATTAATTTAAATGGTGGCATATGGATTTTTATTTTTCTGATATAGTTGTATCTGAGATAAATAATAAAAATAACATAATGTAGCAAAAATGAGATAAGATCCTGTTTGTATCTTGGAGAAAATGTTTAAATCCTACAGAGCTTTTAAAATTGCTTTTTTTGTATGTTTGTAGGGCTATGCACCACCACCTAAAAATGGGATTGAACAGAAACGTCCTGGACGTCCCTTGAATATTACATCTTTAGTTAGGTTGTCTTCAGCTGTGCCAAATCAGATTTCTATTTCTTGGGCATCTGAAATTGGAAAGGTAAGAATTTTTTTTCGTAGGTAGGATAAAAATGTGTCTTCATTGCAAGTTGATTTCTTTTCTTAGGATGCCAGCTTTGTATAGTGATGTCTTGTTGCTATGACAGATACCTCACAGAAGTAGTTAGTGCAGAGAAGCTTGCTTTGATTCATAGTTAAGTGGGTACAGACCATCATTGACAGAGCTCTGTACTTCAACTTTACTTCCTATAGGTTCCACACTCATTACAGTGCCACCACTTGGGGACCAAATCTTCAAGCACATGAGCCTATGAAGGATAGTTCACATTGAAACTACAGAACTCTTATTTCTTCCAGTTTCCTGAATATGACCTTTAAAAAGCAGGGGGTTTTCCTATGCAGTGATGATAGTATTTCATGAACTTCGTTTTCATTTTCCAGTGAAAATATGTGTATGTTTATATTTCTTCAAATAGCATTTATTTAAACTTGGTGTATATCTAAAATTTTAATAAACTGAAAACATTTATGATGATAAAATACAGCTTATTGGTATTTGTGGGAAATGGTTAATGGTACTCATGATTAAAAATGATCTGTTAATAACTTGTTCTTTGGTGGGAGTTTTGGTGCACATCTTTAATCCCAGCACTTGGGAGGCAGTGCGGATGTCTGTTGAGTTTGAGAAGCCCTGTGTTCAAAAACCAAATTAAAAAAAAACTGTTTTTTAGGTTGTGGTGGTACACACCCTTATTCCCATCACTCAGGAAGCCACAGCATATAGATCACTAGCCTGGTCTACATCACAAGTTTCAGGCCAACTAAATCCCATCTCAAAAAAAAAAAAAACAAAAACCAAAAAAACCCAACAAAAATTCCAGAAATCTTTTCTTGCCTTTAAATAAATAACTAGTGGTTCATCTCATAAGATGATCAAAATTGCTTCCTTTCTATCTTCAGGTTCATACACATGACTTTTACTCACATTCAGTCTCAAAATGAAGATACCAATTATTGGCTAATGCAGAAAGTTTATATTGAGTTCATTGCTTATTCAGTAAACAATGGAGACATTTTTGAATATCAAATATTCTATTCCCATTTCATAGCAATAAAATGTAATATTCCTGTTTAGTGGGCAGAAATTGAGCTTTATGTTTATAGTAGGATTTTTTATTTGTTTTGCTTTAGCCACAAAGATAGTTATAGATCTGTATATCACTGACATTTTTAAGTAAATGGTTAGAGTCATTGCAGAAATTCTAGTTTTGTATAATGGAAATACCTTTTCTTTGTAATTGAGATGATCATTAAGTAATTGTGATTAAGTAATGCTGTTTGAATTTGCTTTTTAGATGTATTTGGTTTGGCAATTATTAAATGTTTTTTTCATTGTGAAGTTGAGGCAGAATAGAATATTTTAGCCCTTGGGTCTTAGTTAACAGTTATAATACCTAGGCATGGAATTGGGCATAGGAACTTTCTGGTCTTGGTTTTATTTTTTGTAATTTGATTTTGTGTTTTATTTGTCCGTCCTTAGTAAAATACCCATTTAGGAAGTGGAGTTAATTTGTTAGTGTTTTGGGTTGTTTTTTTTTTTTCCAGAAAAAAAGCTTGTGTAGGCTTTATTGGTGATTTGCCTAAGGCTGTGTAACAGGTGGTCTTTTCCGAAGGAATTAGAATTTTGGCATGCAAGGTTGGAAGTGGTGATTTAGAGCAGTGTCATTGAACTTGGTTTTGTACAGTGTGAACTGTTTTCAAATGAAACTGTGAAAGCAATCATTGTTACATAAGTAAATAAAACCAAGAGCCTGGTTGCCATAGGAGAGAACATTCTCTTGGTGGCCCCTGAACTACTCTACTCATTTGTTAAATTAGAATACATGATCAAAAAAGCACTTGTTCACACTGTTTACCATACACATGGATGTTTTAAAATGACAAGTAACTGGAAAATAATTTCACAATGAGAAAACCATTACTTTCTCAAATGCTGAGTTGCCAACTTTCCTTTGGAGATTGTTGAGTGTTACTTTTACACTTAGGGTTTCTTCTGTTATATTTTATATAAGTAAAAACAGAAACACTGTCTTGTTTTAAAACAGGTTTTTTTCTTTATAGAATTACTCCATGTCTGTATATCTTGTACGACAGCTTACATCAGCCATGCTATTGCAGAGATTAAAAATGAAAGGTATTAGAAATCCTGATCATTCCAGAGCGCTAAGTAAGTAATGTTTGTAATACTAAACATATGAGACACTTTGGTGGAGGGAAATGCTTACGTATATAGCAATATACAGTAATATTAATCATTAATATATACATACACACATACATGCCATATATACACTATTTATATATAAATATACATTATACACATTCACCACCCTCTGTCTCTCTCATGTGTATGCTACTTGTATTGTTATCTCGTGGAGGAAACCTCAGACACATTACCACATTGTTTTCAGTTGTTGAAGGAAATAAAGAGTATATCCTTGCTGTCTGTAAGTTTAGTAGTTGGAAACAACTAATGCAGCCTAATAAAACTGTAATCCGTGTGTCTTGGGGAAAGCATTAGAGCCCAGGGCTCTGTTCTCTTCCTTATTTTTCTCCTAATTGTTTGAGTAAATCCTAAAGCATTTTTTTTCCTTCCTTACTTTCTTCCCAGTTGCCTTACTTTTTAAAAGAAGTCCTAAACAAATTAAATCTACAATGCAGTTTGCCTGTTGCTAATTCCTTAATCTGTTAGAATGTGATTGTGTTTTCACTTCATTAATATTCAACATTTTGTTTGTATTTACCTATTCAAGGGGGATAGGAACTTGTCAAATATTTTTTTGTAATTCTGCTCTAATCACCATTAATTTTAAAGTTTAGTATTACTCTTTCCTTTGTTTTAAAGTTAAAGAAAAACTTACTGCAGATCCTGATAGTGAAATTGCTACAACTAGTCTTCGAGTGTCCTTGATGTGTCCGGTAAGTAAAGTGCTTTTCATAAATGGCTCATTGTCTTAAGTGAGGATGATTGTCTTATTTATTTATATATTTACAGTGTTAGGGAATTTGTGTATTTTTTAAATAGTTATAAAGCAATAATCTACAAGACATCAGAGAAGAAGCCGTAGGCTCAGAAAACCTCTCGTACGTAATTAATGATGTAAGCATATTAAGAGCTTTTATTGGAGTGAATGCAGTACTATAAATAGCAATAACATTACTGGAATCTGACAAAAGTTAAAAGATTGGTCTTGATTTAATGGGTTAGGATGTATGGACTGTCTTTAACACTCTTACACAATAATTTTTATTTGGTATCTTCTTACACAGAGATTTAGGTAAGAAATTACGCAGCAGCTTTGAGATCCTCTCTGTATCATGTGGTTAGCACTGAGAGAAAGTAGACAATCTAGTTAGCGAACACAGCCCATGAAAAAGAGGCAGACTAATGATAAATGAAGATGTGAGGGAAATGTCAGGAATAGTAGAAACTTCTTTAAAATCAAGTGTGTGTTGAAGAAAGCCTTTTCAAAGGAGAACTTTACAAGAAAAACTGAATTTTAATGTAGTTTTGGATGACATTTGATGATTGCTACCTTTATAACACATGCTTTTTTTTTTTTTTTTTAAATGAAGAGAATGCTATGTTAAAGGGAGAGAGAAGAAAATAATTGTTGAATTTCTATAACATGTAGATGTTGGAGCAAGCTCTGATGGAGGCATTATTTTTATTTTTTAGATGAGGAGACTGGCCAAAGTTTCTAACCCAAATCATGAATAGAATTGGAATAAAGTTTTTATTCTGTAATTATTCCAATTTTTTCTAATAATTGCTGCCAGATTGGGCTAAAATACAAATACACTGCTTTTTAGTAGATCTCCTGCTGTCTTGACAAATGCTATTTATGTTTTGTAGAGATTTTTTCTTTTAAAGCATCAATTTGTGTGTGTGTGTGTGTGTGTGTAAAAGTTTACATATCTTTCTTCATGTGAGGCCAGAGGACAACCTCAGGTGTTACTTCTTTGGTTGTTTACTGTGGTGATAATTTGTTTGTACTCTAACAAAAAGCCTGAGGATTAGAGAGACAAACCCACCACTAGAGATTTACGTCTACTGAATTCTCAGACCAACAAGGCAACATCCTGTCTCTGAATTCTCAGACTGTATGTGGTTGAAACCCTGTCTCCACCTCTCTAGTGCAGGCATTAAAGGTGTGAACCACCACCATCTCCTGGCTGTTTCTCTTTCAGACAGATTAAATTCCATGTAGCCCAGGGTGGCCTTGAACTCCTGATCTTCCTGCTTCCTCCTCCCAAGTGCTAGAATTGAAGATGTCTGCTACCACTACTTGGCCTCTGTAGTTATAGTAATGCTGCCCTCTGATCTTCAGGCAAGCACGCTGTATTTATTAGGACACAAATAAAATGTCACCCCAGTTGCTCTGGTTTTTTGAGCCAAGATCTCACTGGGACTTGGGGCTTGCCTGCCAGGTTGGGTTTCTGGTTAGTGAACTCCAGGGAATCTTTTGTCTCTGCCTCAGCTCCAGCCCATGGGAGTCATGCCCCCTCCCCCAAATTATCTTAATGTATTAGTAGTTACACTATCTTATTTTAATTTAAGCATTTTATTGAGTGAGTTAGGTTAAGTTACTCAGCATATTTTAATGGGTCATTTCCATACACTAATAAAGAAACAAACTTATGTTGTATAATTTCTAAATTGAATATGACTATGCCAGTGACTATAACAGTACTAAATAAAAACTTATAAATGTGGGGTGCCTTTTAAGGTTGTAGAGATAGTTTGATTTTAGAAAAATACTTAAAACTTCATTTTATAATTAAAAAGTTAAAAAGAAATGCACATTTAGCGTCAAATATCTAGCGAACTTTCATTCTGAGTAGTACATAACCTTAGTAAAATTAGAAAAGGTAGGGATTAAATTTCTAGGTCAGTGTTCTACTATTTAATGTTATAAAAGCTAGAAGCACATCAGGGGAATAAGGAACATTTATTCTCTCTCAGGAGTCTAGTTGTCTTTAGCTTCTTAGCTTTTACAGCTTTATCTCAAAATAGAAATGAAGTTTGTGGCTCCTTGACTGTGGGTTGCTCTTGGCTTTAAAGCTAAGACTCTGCAAAGCAAAGGGATAATGTTTTCAAAGAAAGAACTGGGAAATGCTTACTTTAAGAAGACAGGTTTCATTTTCTGTTAACCTTAGATTAGTTAATTATGGTCAGATCTCTAGCTTTTTTGTTTCTTTCAAGTTAGGGGGTTTCTCTGTGTAGCTCTGGATATCTGGAACTTACTCTGTAGACCAGGCTAGCATTGAACTCAGAAAGATTGACCTGCATCCGCTTCCTTGTTGTGGGACTAAAGTCATGAGCCACCACTGCTGGCTTAGGTTACGAACTTAAGAATCCTTTCTTCTTCCCTTGTTTTATCTTCATCCTCTTTCTAATCCTATACACTGTATTACCTAATCTGCAAACACTGAGAACATGTCATGAGCTGCTATTTAGCTAGCACTGTGACATAGATACTATCCTTGTGGGCATAAAACCTGGTGGAAGAAAGAAATGTTTAGTCAAAAGAACTGCGTATAACTGGAAATATTTTCTGTAAATGACCCATTAAGGGTTATAAGAGGAAACTTGACCTGTTCTAATGTGGTGTGGGTGTCAGTGAACCTCTTCTATAAGAATTAAGCAGAATAATATAAATATAGATAAATAAAGACATACTGGACATTGACATATTTGATTATATAGCAGTAAAAAGTTTGGAACTTATGTTACACACAAGTCTTATTTTTCTTTTGTAAAGAACTATAAATATAGTAAGCATATGAAAAGGGAGTGAAGAGTTCTCAGAAACACAAATAGCTCTTTAAAGTAGAAGAGCTTCAGTTCACACTGAAAATAAGAGAAATATAGTTGACAACTGCCTTGGAGTATGTTTTACCATGTTAGCAGTCATTAACACTGGTGATGTTGGTTGAGGGAAATCAATATTATTAATGTACATGATTTTTTCTCTGGTTAAGGTGATTTGTAATGTTTAAAGACCACAAAGATTTTCCTTTGTGCCGCCCTCCCTCCCCAATTCCATTTTGAAACATTATAGTGATATGGGGGGGGGGGGTAATACTCTATAGATGCCTCTGTATCATAGTAGATTTAAAAGATTTATTATGTGTGTGCGTTCATGTTCATTAACATGAGGGCAGGGGCTCATGGAGGCCAGAGGCTTGTGGAGATGGAGTTATAGGTCTGTGACCTCATGTGGGTGCTGGGAAGTGAACTCGGGGCCTCTTAAACATCAGCATATGCTGTGAACCATTGATCTAATTCTCTAACTCCTGCTGGTTACTTTCTTATATACAGATTTGTGTGTAGCAGCTAAAGCAGCTAACATTGTTTAAGCCTAAGGAACAAAGTTTTACAAAATGAATTTCTGAGAAAATAGTTTTTTTAGATATATATTTGATTTCTGCTTAGAACTTTCTTGAAAGGGTGTTTAAGACATTTACTAGGCCTGGCTTGGGCTGGCGGCGTCGTTTGTGAGTCTTTCTCTGCCTTTAGACTTAAACATCACTAAAGTGAAAAGGTTTTTCAAAAATCTTCAACACCCATAAATAAAAAGATTTTTAAAAAACTTAATGAAAGTAAGTTTTTAGGTTGAATCTTTTTATTTAGATTGTCTTGTTTGACTTTTTAAGACCTTTATGAAGACCTCTTTTTCCCCCTGAAGGCTGTCTTGTCCTATTTGAACTTATTTTCATGTTGTGTTTCTATTTTGTAGTTGGGAAAAATGAGGCTGACAATCCCATGCCGTGCAGTGACTTGTACACATCTGCAGTGTTTTGATGCTGCCCTTTATCTTCAAATGAATGAGAAGAAGCCCACTTGGATTTGTCCTGTTTGTGATAAAAAGGCTGCCTATGAAAGTCTGATATTAGATGGGTAAGTCTATTTATGAGTAAGCACTGTGGGCAGGTAGCTAGTAGAAAGAAAAATCAGGGGGAAAAATAACAAGACACAAGTTGCTGATGTCTTTAATCCCAGTATTGAGGAGGCAGATCTCTTCATTGAAGGTTAGTCAGAGCTATATAGTGAGATCCGGTCTCAAAAAATCAAAGCAATAAAGTAGTAATAGGGTAAATTGTCAGTACCTTCATTTCACATAGCTGCTAAGTTTTTATCTGAGGTTGTTTTGGCTCTGGAACTAAGTTCTAAATGTGTGTGTGTTTTTTGCTTATATAATTTGCTTGGGCAAATTATATGAACTGAGTTTTAATAAGTTAGATCTTTTTATTAAAGCTTTTTTAAAATTGTTTATGTATATGTATGCTTAAGTATGCGTACATGCAGTGATAGGCCCTGATTTTTATTTCCATTCTTCCTATTTTCCTGTATGCCTGTCTGCCCTTTCCATTTATCCATTTGTTTGTCCGTCCACCTGTCTGTCCGTCCATCCTCCTATACATCCATCTCTTTCTTTCTTTACCCCTCTTCCCATAAATAGAAAGTATAATTGTCATACGGTAAAAAATAATTGAATTTCCAAATAAGTCTTTTTAAAATCTCATGCTATTACTTTGTCTTCAGTGTGTACTACTTTGTTATTTCATCTTGACTTTTATGACGTGTGTACTTATAATTGATTTACAGGCTTTTCATGGAAATTCTCAATGACTGTTCTGATGTAGATGAGATCAAGTTCCAAGAAGATGGCTCTTGGTGTCCAATGAGACCCAAGAAGGAAGCTATGAAAGTAACCAGCCAGCCCTTTACAAAGATAGAAAGTATGTGCTGAATGGCAGGTGTGCCCAAAGACGTGCAAATTGTGAAGTATTAGCTGTAACCACTATAACTATTTTTGGAATTTAGTTTGCTAACTTTATCTTTGGGCCATCAGTCCTTCCTTGAACATTTTCTTTTTTTAAACAATGTGCTAATTTCTATACTGTCTACTAGCTTTTAAATGGTGTTTTTTTGTGCAAAACAGTAAAAGCTCCTTAAAGTTAGGAAGCTTTGAGGATCATAGAGCATGAGTGCTGGGGTTCAAATCCTGAGTACCAATAAAGGCTGGGTGACCATGTGTAAATCCTTTGTAATTCCAGGCTCTGAAAGCAGAGACAGGAATCCCCAAGGAAAGCTGTCCTCAACTCAGGCCCAGTCCTCTTTGGGGTTGAAAATCCTTTCACAGGGTTTGGCTAAGATCATCAGAATACACAGATGCTTATCCTACAACTCATGATGCCCCCCCCCAAAGCAAAAATAACAATTAATAACTAGCAATGAAAAATGATTTTATTGTTCGGGGTCACTGCCCCTTAAGGAACCATTTTAAAGCATTAGGAATGTTGGAAACCAGTGAGCTAGACTAAGTAACCATACTGGTTCAGTGAGACTCTGCCTGAGTCAATAAAGCAGTTGAGGAAGGTGCTTGATACTAACCTTTGTTCTTCACACAAATGAAACAAGTGGATTAAATTTTGTTTTATATGTTTGTGTTGTTAGAGAAGATATATATATATATATATATCATTATGTGAAGATAGTTAGGAATTAGTTGTTATTGAACACATTCTTGTGATTTTTTTTTTTTTGATGGAGGAATTTTATAGCTTTACCCAGCATGTTTATATTTGCTTATAATTTCCTGACATAATAAGGGAGATTGAGGAACTGAGATCCATGCCTACATGAAACTTCATTCATTGCTTTTCACTCTTTTCTGGTTCTTTGAAATTCTAAAAAACAATAACAGATTTTTTTGAGTAAGAAGAGTAAAGAAAGACTTTATGGCAATGTTAATTATTCTATTGTGATTGTCACAGACCTCTTAGGGGTTGGATTGTCAAGGTTGTCCTTATTTTTAAAGAAGTGTGGGCAGACACAGCTTTATTGATTAGTTTCTGATGCTTTTTCACAACGAGCATTTGTCTTTGATAGATTATAGAAAGTAATGTTATGTAACATGATAAATGTGATTGACTATATATACAGAACGGGTAATGACTCGATGATTCCTGTCAGAATAAATTTAGGTAATCAGTTTGGAGCTTTTTATTTTTTAAATATGAGCAAGATTGCTACATTTGAAATGGTCTGGTTCTGACTCAGTAGACTCACATGTAGACTTATGCAGTTGCTGAAATTGCGTATTCCAGGCCAGATATCTGATTAATGGTGTCACGTGTGTTTAACAACACACAGTTGGCTGTGCACACTCTACACTCTTGTCCCACAGCATAAGAGTTCTCTAACCCTGAAGTTCTGTCTGTACAATGATTACCCGCCTAGACAGTCAGTGTGATTAGCAGTAGACCCTATACTAACCCACTGACAGTCTTGGAGAGAGTTAGTATGTTGTGGATTAGGCTTTTGATCTCTGTCAGAAATGGCCTCGACTATCCTCACAGATACGTTTTAACAGAAAAGTTAGGCACCTGACCTCTGTTCCCAATAGAGAAAAATGGCTTCCCTGGATATGTATTGTCATACACATACATAGTTTGGGTTCTATCTTTGACATTTTTTTTTTCTTCCTGTTTACATCCAGGTACAAGTGTCTTTAGTAAACCTTGTTCAGTGACTGTAGCTAGTGATGCAAGCAAGAAGAAGATAGATGTTATTGATCTAACAACAGAGAGTTCTTCTGATGAAGAGGAAGACCCTCCTGCCAAAAGGAAATGCATTTTTATGTCAGAAACGCAAAGCAGTCCAACCAAAGGGTTTGTCAATTTATAGTTATTATTACTCATTGCATTTAAAACTAGTTATGTTCTTGGGATGGTTTTTGAAATAGGTCTGTGAGGAGTCACTATTGAAGGCAAACTTCATATGCTTTTGGTAAAGTTGAATATTTTTCAAGAAAGCATGTTATTTACAAGAAATCAAATTTTGATGAAAATATTCAGCATCTCTGGGATGTGGGAGTTTAAGTGTTTATATCTTGTTCTATTATCTTGAATCTGCACATAAGATTTGGCATCTCACTCCAGTGTAAGAATGTTGATAAAATGGAATGTAGATGCCGGAGGCTTGTAAGGACAGATCATTCCTGGCACTTGCATACTTATGAGGTGATTTCACTGTTAAGTTTTCATGACATTATAAAAGAATCTGACCACCATGTCAGGAGTGTGATGATTTCTTAATGAAAATTCACCATCTTTCCTTTCCACTTTACAAAGCAAAATATGGGTAAAGTTGATAGGTGTACCCCTATCATGTATGTTCTATGAATTATATGGAGATGCTGTTCGGACCTTTAAGACAATGTAGGTAAGAGTCCAGCAGCAGGCCCTTCTCACAGAGATCTTGACAGTCATAAATTGTGATGTCCATGATTACATTCTTGAAGCTTGGATGTGCTAGTCTTATCTCTGTCCTCAGCACACTTACTTTCTTGTTACCTGTCTTAAGTTTTTATGATAACGTTGTACGCTCACCATTCTAAGATACTCTTAACATTTTTTCCAATGTGAAAAAACCATGCATGCTCACTTAAATTTGTTAACTATGCATCCCCTAAAAATTCCTGCATACTCAGGTTTGTTGTCGTGCATCCTCTAGATGTAGGCAACATCAATTTTCTCCTTAAATCCCAGCACTTGGAAGGGAGAGGCAGGCAGGTCTCCTGAGTTTGAGGATAGCCTATCTTCAGGATGAGATCTAGGACAACCAGGGCTACGCAGAGAACCTTGTCTCAAAAACAAAAACAAAATTTTTCTTAATTTGCCTGTTCTGCATACTGTATATAAATGACTTATATTCTGAGTATACTTCAGGTTTCTTTTGTAATTCTTCATAGGTACTTTGAAATAACAGCCACTTTTTAGACTTAAAATTTCCGAGCTGCTTTTTGCATTATTAAATCACTTATTCTAAGTAGGTGTGGTGGCTAATGGCCTGTGATAGCAGCATTTAAGAGGCTGAGGTAGGTAGATCACCATGAGTCCAAGACCAACCTAGGTTCATCTCCCCCCCCCCCCCCCCCAAATAAAGTACTTCTGTTTTAGGAGTGATTTATATATAACAGTATGAATACAGGCTTATTTTTTTAAAAACCTTTTTAGAGTAAACATTTTTATCAACACGAAGTAAGGAAAATAATTTATTAGATTTTTTTTGTGTGTGTGATGTGCTGACTATCTGATTATTGCTCTTTTGGATAATTTGTCTGATAATTCTGAAGAGTAAATGATCAACAAAGGTGCAATTTTGAAGTGCTTAACCAAAGTGTAGAATCAATGGATATTAAGTATTATATTTAAGATGATAAAGTAAAATATATAATTAAATGTTTAATGATTGTATTAGAGTTTCAACCTTTTTCTGTTTATGGTCAGTTTTTGCCTGAGAAATTTCTGTGTGATCTGGAATGTTAACAGAGTATACAAATCAAACATTTACAGCCAGTTGTTGGGTGTACTTACAAGTACCACTTATTAAAAGAGAAACCAAGGAGATGGCTCTATGGGTAAAATAAGAGTATTGTCTGAATCTAGGTCCCCAGCTCCCATATAAAAATCTAACCTGCGCTTCTGTGATCCAATGCTGGTTTAGGGGGACAAACAGGCAGATTCCAGAGGCTTACTGCTCCTCCATTCTAGCTGAGTCAATGATCTCTGTGTTCAATGAGAGATCCTGTCTTAAAAAAATAGTATAGAAAGGTAATTGAAAAGTTCATCTTAATAATACCCTTTGACTTTCACATATACACAGGGTAGAACATACACACACATACACACACACACAATTTTGGCTAAATATTTGGTATTTGTAGATACAGAACATCTTTACAATGTTTCAGAATTGATCATTAATTTTATTATCAGGCTAAGAACACTAGTTATAAATACATAGTATAAAATTACATAACTATATTAAGGAACACTTTAGAGATTGTTGGAAAGTTTTTCCTAATCATTCTCCAATTTATTTAATGATTTTTTTTTAAAAAACATGATCCTCAAATGAGCAACTCTAAAAAATATTTGAAGTTAAATAGTGTAACACAGTATGATCTGAGATGACACTTACTGAGGAATAGTAGTATAAAAAATTTAAGTTTTATTTTCCTTAATAATTATATTCCTCTAACAGTAGAAAACGTCATATGTACAGTAGAACAACATGGCGGATCATAATAATGATAAATTTGAGCCAGTGCATTTCAGGTGGCATGTTGTTGGCATGGTGTAATTGTATACTGTGCATATCTGTGCTAAGAACCAAGGCTTAAGTGAAGTCACATTTTGTAATGTGGGTGAGTATTGCCAAAACCACTTTGAATAATGCATATAATTATAAATTAAATTTTTATTGTTTATTCAGAAACCTTTGCTGATTATTCCATTGGAGACATTACCCATAGTTAAAGAAACTGTTCTTTAGAATATGAGAAAATTAGTGTCAGGTCTTATGGTTCATTTCATGTGTTACTGGAAATTGTATAGTGTTGCAGACTCATAAATTAAAGCAATACTGCAAAAGTCTATGTAGTAATAAGTTTCTGGCCTTAATTTTGTGGCCTAGACCTGAGGTTCTGACCCACTATCCCAGAGAAACACACAGACACTTACGTTAATTGTATGCTGATTCAGGCATATAACTTGCTCACTCTTATCTTGTTCAGCCATGCAGCTCTGTAACTTTTCTCAGAGCAGCATACTTGTCTTCTGCATCTGCTGGTTTCTTTGGCATCTCTGCTCTACTCTTTCTGTACCTAGCGGTTTCTTAGTTTGGTAGCCCCACCCACACTTCCTGTCTGCCTTCAGCCAATCAGCGTCTTAATTAAGCCAGTGGGACAACTATTTACACTATAACATAATCCCCACTATAGGTCTACCACATGTATCCTGCACCCTGTTAATTAGTACTTGAAGAGGACATAAAACAGGAGGAGTGGCATATACATTAGATGACGAACGTTCAAAATAACCAAAGTGTGCAGAAGAATAGAGATAGTTTGTACTTATGGTCATATACCACACAGGTAAATATCAAGACTCTTTATCTAGATTGAAAAGAAAAACACAACACTACTAAATATAAGGTTGAAATATGTAAATATATCAAGGATACTTGATTTTAATTTTAAAGGTCTCTAAATTTCATTTACTTGACTGTTTCTCTAAAGTTGATATAATCTACCATCTAAATCGGATTTACACATTAGCATACAAAATCAATACATAGAAATATAAATGAGAATTCTGAGTTCAAACTTAGGAAGTTAGTAATTGTATATTAAAATGCCATTCAATACCACTGAGTAAAGTTTATTCTAGGAGTTCTTCAGTATTGGAAACTACATTCATAAAATGGTTTTGTCCAAAGGACAGCTATCTAGTTAATAGTTGTTTTAAAAGTATTCATTGTCTTCTGAGAAATTTTAATTTTAAATATCTGACTTTACTTAATCATGATGGGCTCACTACTAACTTTAGTTCTTACTAGACTGCTTCAGTAAATGAAGCTAACATATATGCTATACCAGTATTGCAGGAACCCTAGTTAGCGTATAATGAAAACCCAGAGCCAGATATTGAGGAAAAACTGGAATATCAAAAACAAACTGCAGACACCCAGCCAACTCCTCAGGCCTTTCTCCAGGAATCCTCCCAACTGAATGCCTTGAGTCTTCAGCTGAAAGGAAGGAAAGTCTTGGGGAAGTTGAAAACCCCTCTTCTCTTGCTCTGTCCATCTCCCCCTCTTTTCACATTTCTAAAGCTAAGATCAAAGGTGTGGGTCGCCCCTCCTTAACCTGGTTTGATTCTAAGACTAACCCTGATATTCCAGATTAATTTTATTAAATATATATCACCACATACCAGTTTTTTCCGTTAGGACATGTAACTGTACTAAGTATTTTAGCCAGTGCTGATCATTGAGAAATGCCCAGAGGAAGAAGCTGGAAAGTGAGTAGTATAGAGCCTTAAATATAATGATGGATGAATGGGTGTCATGACTGAAAGTATTAAGTAAGCAAGCAGATAAATAGAGACTGTCACTATTCTTATTCTTAAGAGAACTAATAACTGGCTGGATTTTTACACTGTGTGTGACATTTAGCAGAGTTCAGAACAGTAGAAGAAATAGTGCATGTGAAAATTTTCTGACCACTAGCAGTTGCTATTTTGTGTTAGAATTCATTTTCTGGTGCTGGAGAGAAATGGCTTAGTGCTTTAGAACACTTGTTGTTATAGAGGAACTGGGTTCTGTTCCCAGCACCACATGTTGGCTCACAACTGTAACTCCACTTCCAGGTGTTTTGATGCCTCTTATGGCTCCATGGACACCAGGTACTCATGTAGTTTACTTACATGCAGTCAGCACACTCATACACTTAATAATATCTTCTTAAAAACATTAGATACATTTGAAACATATCCTCACACCAGTCCCTGGCATCCATTCTTGGCTGTGGGTAACTATGCTCTCTGATATACCAAACTATTTTTTTTAAATGTATATGGTCACATTGCTCTTCTGCTTTTACTGTGTTTGGTTGGTTTTCTTGAAGTTTAGGTTTTGACCTGCTGCTTAAGGAGAGAAAACAAAGAAAAGACAATGAGAAATCAGAAAAAACTTAGAGCCATCTAGTTCTGCCACATGGAGTTTCTCCTGAACCTAAGGCTGCCCCTTCACCAGTGGCCTCTCCTATTCACTTTAATTAACTCCAGCCCTGCCACCTGGTGCCAGGACTCAGCTATTCTCTGTTACACTTTATTGTGCTCATTTCTACTTGGGCAACTCTTAGACTACAAAGTTAACTGTAAGCACGAGATGTAATATCAGTCCCCTCTGGACACAGTTGATCCCTGGAAAGTACCCCAGATTTATAGTCCTCAATGATGCTAATCTCTTCTTAATCACTGCTAGTTTTTTCATCTCCAGCTAATCAGCATCAGTTGTCCCAGAAAAGCAAAAGTTTCACTTCTGTGGCACTGGATTCTTGCCAACAACAGCTGACCAGATCCACAGATTAATTTACCATATCAAATGTCCTGATCGAATATTTCAAACTTCCCCCTGAAACTTCACAAGCTAGACCTTTATCATCTGTAGTGATATTATCTTCTGAGCTCCTATTGTACAGCCTACTAAATTCTGAGCAGGTAATGACTACCATAATTCTTCTAGAAATAATAATATGGTCAAGTCAATTGTAACACTCCACACTACCTGTTAACAAATTCTGTCATACTTACAGTGTTTCTGTTGTGGGCTAAAGCACCATAAAACTAAAAAGCAACTTGAGCGAAGTAAGGGTTTATTTCAGCTTGCAGTTCTATATTACAGTCCATTGTAGGAAATCAGTAATGGAAGTCAAGGGACGCACTGAAGCAGAGTCTATGGAGGAGCACTATTTAGGCTCGCTATCCAAGGTTTACTCAGCTTGTTTTCTTATAAAACCCAGGATCGCATTACCCACAGTGGGCTGGACCCTCCCACATCATTCATGAAATAAGTAGTGCCCAAAGACATGCTCACAGGACAGTCTGAATGAGGCAGTTCCTTAGGTGAAGTACTCTAGTTTGTATCAAGTTGAAGCAAACCAATCACCAGCACACCAGGTTTATGTTGTTGCCTTAATTACCTTGAACTTCCTGGGTACTATACCTTGTTCAAGTTTTTATCTATGATCTCTGAACCCTCTACCATTATTAGTCATTTTTGATGTAGAGTAGCAGTAGGCAGTTTATAGTGTCTTCATATCATGATACAAGCAGTTTTATAAGGACTCTTGAGTCTTACTGGATTCTGACTACTTAGGCTTTGACATGAAGTCCTGATTATAGAAGTTTATTGGTTACATTTAGACTGAAGAATCATGCAGGTATGATCGTAGACAGATGTTTTAGCTGTGGAAATAATGTCCAGATGCCCAGATTATCACGCTCATCCCATTCTGTCACCAGTTCCTACAGAAATTGTACTTTTCCTTTCGCTCTTTTTCTTGCCTTTCCTCAAGTTCTTCCCCTTTTTCTGACTCTTTTTTGCCTCTACCTCCCTGTCTTTACCTCACTTTTTGGATATTTTGTTTGTTTGTTTAGAAAATCATTGACCTTGAATTTCTGATGTTTCTGCCTCTCAAAAGCTGCTAATTCTAGGATTATAGACTTTTGTCTGTAATGTTTAGTTTTGTGGAGTTGGGGACTGAATCCCAGGCCTCATGCGGGCCAGGCAGGCAGCATTGCACTGTGTTGTCTTCACCCTCATACTGCTTTGCTTCAGTCTTAGTCTTTTGAATTTGGTGTTGACTGGCAGTTGTGGGATGCTAATCTATTTTGCTTTTTTTTTTGTATTTTATTACATGTTACTAAAATATCCATTTATCCCTTGTAAACAGTTCATAATGTTGCTTAGTTTCTTAAATACATTGACAATATTTCTCTTAGAAAGTATTAGTTGTTTACCCAGGATAAGAAAAAAAGTTTTAATTATGAGTGAAATCTCTGCTTCTTTGACTTAGTCTCAATTATATAGTATGCATATTCTATATAAATTAGATTGTAAAGTATTTGTGTGCTTGGTTTGTATTTATAGTAATCTGAATAGCTCCTTTCAAAGTCATAAATCCCCTTACAAGAGTAGAGTCAGATTATGTCAAAGTAACCAGCATTTTATTTCTGGATATCATAAAGATCTTAAAATCCCAAAGACTGGTCATTTTGTCTTCACTAGGCTAGCTAGCTTTAGAATTAATTAGTTTAGTTCGGATCATTGGCAGATTTCACATAATGTAATTGGAATGTAATTGAATAATTATAATAAAAGAGACTGGTTGAGCTGGCGTTAGTAGTTTCATACAGGTGTTCTTATTTTAGAACTCTGTTTGTTCCTTTTTTTGAGACAGGATCTCACTATGTAGTCCGGGCTGGCTTTGAACTTGGTATGTAAATTATGCTACAGAATGCTGGGGTTAAAGGCATGTTTATTGTGTCCAAAAATTAAAGCAAGCCATAACAGCCCTTTATTTTAGTCTTAAATTCCTTTATAGACAAATTATTATTCATATATATATGCCATATAGACATTAGCACAAAATGTAAAGTATTTTTATACTTGTGAATTAAAGTACTCCTTTATAACAGTGGTCCTCAACCGTCCTAATGTTGTGTCTCTCAACCATAAAGTTATATTCATTGCTACTTTATAACTTTAATTTTGCTACTGTTATAAATCATAATGGAAAAAAATCACAATGATGTACAGGATATCTGTGTGTGAGATTTGACTTCCAAAGGGGACACACCTATAGGTTGAGAACCACTGTTTTATGGTGTATTTTGATTCCAGTTTGCTCCTATACCAACATCTAGTATTTAGAACCAAGATGCATTTGTGTTAGAATGGAGGCTGTTAGGAAAGATGGGAATAGAATACAGAGGTATTGTGTAGTGAATGGCTGCCACACGATTGTGCTATTTAGTGAACTTACATCTGAGAATGCCCAATAGTGAACTAACAGCCAGATTATTTGTAATTTCCCGTACTATTTAAAACAGGGTTCTCATGTATCAGCCATCTTCTGTAAGGGTGCCCAGTGTGACTTCGGTTGACCCTGCTGCTATTCCACCTTCATTAACAGACTACTCAGTACCATTCCACCATACACCAGTGTCAAGCATGACATCAGATTTGCCAGGTATGTGGAGAGCTTTTGTTGTTTGCTTTAGTTTTTAGTTAAATTCTTCTTAATCTTAATCAGCACACACGCACACACACACCTCACTCACTCACATTTGAATGTAAATGCTAAAACATCAAAGCTTCATATAGAAGTATTAGTGCCTTAGTATGTCTTATTCTATTGTTATTTTAATTAATGAGAATCTATATTTTTGGTAAGAAGATACAGGAGTATGGTAGGCAGCTTTTATAGAATTTTAGGGAATTTGCACTCAGGCTTTTTCTTGGAAGTTTGGTGGGGAGCAGTTTCCTCAGAAGTCTTTCTTCAAACTTCTATACAGTTTGTCCCATTTTTCTTAGTGATTTTTACCTTGTTTATTTTTTTCTCTGCAAGGGTAGGATTAGCCATGTAGTTCTCTAAAGTAGATTGTAATATTTAAAGACATTTTCATAGGTATAATGATCACATTTTAACAATTCAAATTTGCTTGAATTGCTTTAGTGCTAGAACTTATGCAAGCAAGACCATGATATAAAATTTAACCACAGTCTCCCATAGTAATTTTTTCCCCTTTATGCTGAGATTTTTTTTTCCTATTTTTTTTTTCAAATCTGAGCAAAGTTATAGAGCTGTTCCATCTCATGATGTCTATCTACGAATCATTTTAATGCATTTCCCTCCCTCTGTTTTGGAAGTTGATTTTGATCTGCAGTTTATTTTTATTCTTTAATTGGTCACTGTATTACCTATCATTGTATATAGTTTTGCCTTTAAATTTAGTTTTATCTAAATGTAGTAGAAAAGATTAAACTAAAAATAATACCCACCAAAAGTATCTTTTTAAAACACCAAATGACATTTAAGATTATCATGTTTGCTTCATATGTAACTTGTGATTTTGTACTTTCCACATTCTTTGTGAGACCAAACAACACCAGTCACAACACATTATGTGCAGAGACTACCTTGGCATAGATGGTTCGGGGTCTCACGGCAGAGTTCTCAACAGTCATGTCTTGTAACCTTGGTTAAATTGATTAATGAATGTTCATCATCTCAGTATGTGTTAGAAAAAAGTGTTTCTAAAAGGATTTGCTTAAGACCTCCAATTGAAAGTTAGTCTTCGATAAAAAGATAGTGAACCTTTCTATTTGGCAGTAATACTGAAAAAAGTGTGAATCACTAGTCCTACTAGTTGGCAAGTTAGGAGAATCTGAATGCTTTCTCTTTAATTTGGGAGAATTTATATTCTGATTTTGAGCATAAATGAAAATTTTTTTTTATGTGTGTGGAATGTTTTAAATGTGTCTGACCTTTGTATTTTAATAAAATTAACTTCTTCTTGTGAAGATCATTCAAGGCTGATATTTGGCCAGTAATTAGATGCTGAAAAACTTTTTCAACAGTTGATAAACTTAAATAGGACCAGTTATTTTTAGGAAAAATTACTTGTTATTTAAAGTTACATAGCAATTAGACATCTAAGTAGTTTAGTTTTTACTCCTGTTTAATTTCTATGCACTTTTTTGTGATTAGTGATCTGTCATATAACTTTTATATAAGTAGTCATAATATACAGTTTTGGTATTGATAATTTTATAGTAAAAATTTTAAGTATAGCACCAAGAATGGAGAGAAGACAGTTTTCATAGATTTTAACATTCTTTTTAAACATCATAAATCTGAATCTTCTGAATCTGCAGGAGAACAAAGAAGAAATGATATTAATAACGAAGTGCAGCTTGGAACATCTTCTGATACTGTGCAACAGTGAATACAAAATAAAATATAATTTGTATTTATGGAGTGGAAAACAGCTTGATTATTTCAAGAAAAAATGTCTGCCTTATTATTGCTAGTGCCATATTGTCAGGTGCGAATGGTGCTTAAGAGTTGTATGAAAATTTTAAAGTGTTAATGCTTTTACATTATTTAACCAGGTAGCATTTATGCTTTCTGAAGTTTATGGCTCAAGTGAGGAAAAATTGTATGCTCATTAGTAAGGGAATGAAAAACAATCAGTCCACTTTATTAATGAATCATTCAAAGTTAAAAAAAATACAAGTTCATTAGGGTTAAAACACATGAATTGTATTATTTTTAATAGCACTTTTTTTTGTTAAAAAACATTTTCAACTCCTACTTGAGTGCAAAAAAACCATATCAATAGATTGTTAAAATTCAAACATAAAATAAGGAAATAGTATTTCGCTGACAGGGAAATAAAATTTTACCATTTAAACCATTTTATATGCAAAGTAATGTACTTAAATGATAAGAAATGATGATAGTCAATAATTTATAGGAATTACTTTCAAATTAAATGGGAATATTTTTATTGAGGAATATTCACATTGAATCATCCTTTGGAGTTTGTGTGATCTAAATTTCAACGAAACATTAGGGAAATGTTTATACATCTTAAAAGGGCATTGTGCAGGTTGTATGTCTAGTTATTTGTGGGTGATACATTAAACAGATCAAGTTCATCTAAAAGCTTTTTCTAAATAGATTTTATATTTGCTGGAACATATGAAGTCAGCAAAGAAAATTGCAGTACATCTGAAAAGTTGAGTTGAAATAACTTTTGGAAAACATTGGCCCTTAATGTACATTCTGTAATGATAGAGCACAGAAACAATTGCATTATTATTTTTTTTTTTAATCAAACATGTTTACTTAAGAGTCATGAAATGGCAACAGTCGAACCTTCGGAAAAATGAGCATTCTCAAATAATTTGTAGTAAATCTTCTGAAATGGTAGCACTTTCTTTAGTTTTTATTTAGCCTGTTACTAAAACAGCGTAAGGAACATAAAAATAGTGAGGCAGTCACGGTGATTTCTGCCTGCCATCCTTGAGTTCTTGTGTCCACCTGTGCTATAGAGTAAGACCTTTTTTTTTTTTTTTTTTTTTTTTGGTAAGAGCACTCATTGTTCCTCCAGAGGACCTGAGTTCATTTTATAGTACCGCAGCTCTAGGCTATCTAGTGCCCTCCTCTTCTGACTACTGTGGGTTCCTGTGCACAAACTTAATACATAAGTAATGTCTTTAAAAAGTAGGGGCTATTGTAAGATTAAAAAGACTAGATATGTTTGAATTGCTATTTAAAGGAAGAGAGATTTATTAAATAATTCTTTAAATATATCACTTTCTGGTTATCATCTAAATCATTGCAACAATGGATTGTGATTTACTTTTGTTCATTATTTTTACTGCTTTATCATGTAGTTAGTAACACATTATACTAATAAGTTTAAAAATGGTTTTAGAAATTGTTTCAGTAATTCCTTCCAAATGGCTGGGGTCACAACTTGTATTACGTGTTTAAAATACAGTCATTTGTAAATAAGGGAATAATTTGTTTAGTTAAAATTATTCATAGTTTTTAAATGTGCTCATTATCTTTCTTACTAATCTCTTATTTTCTTAGTGATATAGTATTATAATAGAATTTCACTCCATGTGGTTGGTATATTAAATGCCAGCATATAAATTCCATGGAATTGAATAGACATTGGCCTTTTTGTATGTTTGTTTGTATGTGTGTGTGTGTGTGTATATATATATATATATATATATATATATATATATTTATTTATTTTTTGAAACAGGATCTCACTGTGTAGCCCTGGCTGGCCTGGAACTCAGTAGAGATCTGCCTGTCTCTGCCTCCAGATTGCTGGGCAACATTGTCCTGGCCTATGCTCAGTATGTGGTTTCTTTTTTAATGCTTTTAAACAACATCAGAACATTTGAGGACACAGGGAAGTGTTCAGAAGTTTTGAAGATTATTGCTAAGCTTTTCGTACTTGATTTTTTAATTTTTTTACCCTGTAGCGTATTGTTACTTGAGCACTTACTTAAAGAAAATATTTTTCCCATTTCTATTTTCAGAGTGTGGTTGTAGACTTCCAGTTCCTTGGTTTAGGATATTATGTTAGCTGAGAACTTATCGGCTGTTAACTAGCTTCATAGTGAGTAGCAGTTCCCAAGTCTTGCACCTGTTTAAAAGTTGATATTCTTAGACAATCCTAATGTGGTGTATTTCTGAAAAATAAATGTGAATTATCTCATGAACCTAAGTATGTTGGTTTTCAGTGGTCCAAAGATGATTATCTTGGTGTTTTTTTTTTATTGCTTCTTGTTCTCTAAGTGCCAAAAGAAAAGATTTGAATTAACTAGCCCAACTCTGGAAATGTTTGGACTTTTGGCTTTTGAATTGCCAGGAGGCAGTTTTTCCAATTGTTTGGTGAGAGAATATATTCTCCTTTGGTTTTAGATACATTCAGTATCACCAATTATGATTATATAACTTCACTGTGGCAGAAAGGTGAGCATTTGCCACAGATGTTCCTTGACTTATAAATGCAGAATGATCTTGGGAAATAATTTTTGTCTCCAAAATATGAGACAACTATTAACAAAGCATTTTTGTTTTAGGTTTGGATTTTCTTTCCCTTATTCCAGTTGATCCACAGGTATGTATCCTGAATTTAAGCAACTAATTTGTATCTGGTTGTTGATTATGTCATACTAACTAAAAATGACCAGTTGCATAAAATCAGGACAGTCAATTCTCATGTGGATAGAAAGGAAGTGTTACATATATATTACACAGTTTCCTTTGAAGGAATAAAGTTACTTGTTTCCAATTTTTAATTGCTCTTATTAAACTTTCTATTTTTATTGAACACAAACAGCTGGTATTTCTTAAAAGTGTTTGAGTGATTAGACTGATTGAAAACAATATTAAATGCATGGCAGTTAAGATTTTACACATTAAAATCATTTATATAAAACAACTAAGTTCATCAGATTTGGATTACTGACCAAGATTGGATCATTGTTTGAAAGATAGAGTTAGACTTTGAAAAGGCTTTAGTTGAAAGTTGTAGTATTGTTACGTTTTCAAAGAAAAGAGATTCTAGGAGTATCCCAGAATTCCAACCTTAAAACTGTGCAGTGAGCATGGATTCTGCTGGCAAGTTAATAGCAGAGGCCAACACAGAAAGTGAACTGGACAAGACGGAGCAGCAAAAGAGGTACAGATGTTGTAACTAGGGAGAGGTGGAAGAATTGGACCTGTCTCACCAATTGCAGAATTGACTAACTCAGGTCCAGTATGAGTCACTGCATCTGATGGCACAAATAGCGCAGGAAATGTGAGCTTAAGAATTATTTATACTGAGGACTTTCTTCTCATTCTGGCTTGACTTTGTTAGATGAGTAAGACCTTTCATTGGAAATTTACATAGTTTTCCAGGATATAAGTTCTTCAAGTATAAGAGAATCTATATTCTTTATGTGAACAGTACTTTAAAAGAGAACTAATCTTGGATCCCATGATCTTAATTTCATAGTTTTATTTACATGCTTTGTGGGAGGCTTATTTATTTGGTAACTTGGTTAGGTGTGGTGACTATAGGATCCATAGGTTTTGTTGTTCCATAATCCCTGTTATCCTTATGCAGGCATATACTTAAGAGATCTAAAGTAAAATTTTAAATGGCCACAGTTCAAATCTATATTCAAGGCACAGAGTCCATTGGCGGCAGGGCAGCAGCATAGGTCATTTTTATAGATTAGTGCTATGGTAGAGGCAAAACCAAGCAAAATGGTAGCAGATTAAAGTGGAATCATCTAGGTTTTTCTTCATGTTTTTCTCAGTTTTAATTTGATTTTAGAGAATTTTTAGTTTTTGACAGTTACACTGTCAGAGCTTATGAACGTCTTAAATTTCTTCATGTGGCATTAATTTTATAGACGAAGACTAAGCCATCCAAAAAATTAGTGACTTTCTTAGGAAAAAGGCAGCTTCAGTCCATCACTTTATAGGCAGGCAGATCTCTGAGTTCTAGGGCCAGCCTTGTTTACTTTCCAGCTACATAGTGAAACCTTGTCTTGCAAAAAATAAAACAAACAAATAAATTACTGAGTGAGAAGGCAGCCTCAATTTCATTTGGTCTCCCAGATTTTTCTTTTTTCCTTTTTTCTTTTAATGTGCCTTGAAAACCCAGTAATCTGAACAGCTTAGTTTTGAATTCCTGTCGATAACTCATCGTCTGTAAGAAGAATCTAAGTGATGCAAGCTAGATAATATTGGGAGTTCTTGTTGATTCTTTTTTCTCAGCACTACAGTACACGTGCTAAAGTCAGTGCCTCATGTAAAACATCTCACGGTGGAATAAAAAATAAAAAAAATCCTATTTAGCTTCCATGTCAGTTTCTTATCGTTTTAAATGACTGTACTCAGGTTTGTATTTGTATGTGAATCAGCTACCCAGATGGAAGGGTACTTGAAATAACATTTGAAGAGGGTTGTTAGTATTTATAAGGAATATTTAATTTCTGGTTAAGATAGCATTCTCTCATCATCTCATGGTAATTAGCTGCCATATATAATTACACAAGTATTATCTTTGTTTACAGAGGAATCCAGTGCCATCATTCAGCTTATTACTTTTAATATTATTCACAAAAGGTTGTTTGATTCTAAATTTTGAAAATCATTGAACTTTGTTTCAATAATTACGTTGATTTTGAGGTTAAAGTCATAATTGGGGGTATCAATATTTAACATGAAATGACTTCAGTTATTGTTGACACTTTTCCCTGTTTATGTGGTCAACAGACAATTTCCATATACTAAAGACAATGAAGAATGTGTGGCACTCAATAAAGAATGTACGGTAGCAAAGTTCATGCCATCTTTCACTTAAATACGAAATTTGGTATTTTTAAATCTCAAGAGGACTTAGCTTTGTGACTGTTAGCTGTACATATCTAACATTTTCTAGTCTCTTTATTTAAAACCAATGTAGCCTCTTCCTCATCAGAGTCATTGTTTGTTTCAAGCAGTACTGTCCTCCTATGTTTTTGGATAGTCTCACCTCATCCTTAACAGCAAGCAGTACGTCCGTCACTACCACCAGTTCCCATGAAGGCAGCACTCATGTTAGCTCATCCAGCAGCAGGAGTGAGACAGGGGTCATAACCAGCAGTGGAAGTAACATTCCTGACATCATCTCACTGGACTGAAGGCGGACATACTTGATTCTGGGAATCATTCATCACAACTACTCTTTCTTGGATATTTAGTCCATGGATGCTAATTTTTACAATTTACTATTTATTAAATGTCAAATGGATTCTTTGCTTTCTGAGAAATGAACACAGATGTCTCCAGCAAGAACCTGATGATAAACAAGCTCTTTCCTTATGTTGTACATTGAGCAGCAGATAGAATTCATCTACAATGCTGTCTTCTTTAGCAGTGGATTTTAGTTTCTACATTACTGGATGGATTCTACATTTTTTTTGTTACAATAAACAGCAATAAAATTATGTAAATACTTAAACATTTT
Source organism: Phyllotis vaccarum (assembly GCA_033318265.1). Classification (NCBI taxonomy): domain Eukaryota; kingdom Metazoa; phylum Chordata; class Mammalia; order Rodentia; family Cricetidae; genus Phyllotis; species Phyllotis vaccarum. The sequence continues at coordinate 12,197,396 of JARWLC010000009.1, read as the reverse complement.
CTAATTAAAAATGTAATCATTGATCTAGAATAACAGCAACTTCTGTTTAATTAATATAAAGGAAAAATAGATGTGAAGAAATAATGTTTGCTGAATGAATACTTTCTATAGAGATTTTTTCTATTTTGTTGAAGCAATGAAGTTTCAATAACTGGCCAGAACTTGGGGTTCCACTTTTCTTCTTTCAGATTCCTACTCTTCATGGTCCCATCAAAGAAAATGGTCTTTAGTGTTGTGTGTTTTTCTCTCGTAGTTTACACTTTGACATTTCCTGATACATGCAGAGTAAAGTGCTGGGATTTGGTTGCTCTTTATGGTGATTATGTCTAAGAACACTGGGCAGATTTTGTCCTAATATATTATTTTTAGTTATTATACATTCTTATTCTAGAATTTTCTACAATCTTGAGACCCCCCCCCCCAAAGAAAGTCTACAGTGTATGAAAGGAATGTGCTTGAGTTAAGATGTGGCTAGAATATCTAGTAGAATTTTCTTTACAATGTTTGGAAATAGTTGGGAGGCTAGAACATATCTAGGACATGTGGAAATAACTAAATTCTTCCTAAGAATTTTATTTCTTTCATGTATTTTCTAGAGTAATAACAGTATACTTACTTGGTTGAAACTTTCCTCATCTTAATGGCACGGATTATAAAAATTATATTTAAGATCTCTGGTCATAATTTTTACCAATGTAATATCTTTCTGCAGTGATTTTGTTTTTTTTAAAGTTTAAAGAAAAGTGAATGGTAAGTGATGGAGGGTGGTACCAGATCTCATTTTCCTAAATATTTGAAAGAAATCTTTTGCAAAACAGACATAACGATGTTTGAATTGAAGTGAGAAAAAGGGCCCACAGCCCCATTCATGCTTCCGTCACAGCATACTTCTTATGTTGCTGGTGCACTTTGTGAAAACTACTGTGCTTTCTACAGTGTGCTTTTGAATTACTCAGAAATCTGGGTTTCACTTACAGAAGCTTTTAGCATTCTTGATTTTTCTTTGCTTCATTTGGATCCTTGATTTTTAGTTCTCAAATATTTAGCATTTTCTTGATTTTCTTTCTCTCCCTACCCTGTGTCCAACTTAAACCTTTTTTTGAGTGGCTATTCTAAATTTTTCAGACTCTCTGTTTCCACTCACAACAGGGGCATATTACTTCAGAATTGGTAGAGCTCTAAAGAGCTGGCTTGTCCCTTGATTGGTGTTTTATCTTCTCAAGTTTTTGTGACCTGTGTGTGCTTTTTGTACAGAATGCCTGTGGGGTCCATACTGTCCCTTCTCTGCCTCCAGCGCCCCATGTTCAGTGCTTTTTCTTTTTGATAGGGCTTTTGTATCATCTAAGATATAGAAAGCAAAGCCAGACCCAATGATCACAGTAGTCCCTGTGCTGTGGCCCCTGGCTCTACCTTAGCCAGTCCAGATAGACAGTTTCTCCCTGTAGATTTTATGTTGCTACTGTAAGTACAGATGCAGTCTCTGTTACTTCTGTGATTAGAAAAAAGGAATCTGGCTTCTGTGGTATAATTTGTTAATAAAGAAGTGTTGCAGAGTTGTCATCATTTTATTTACCCACTAGAATATCAAAGACTTACTATGAATGAATGAAGTCTTTTAAATAATGGAAAGCATAATAGAAATCTAGGTCTCATAATGGATACATTGATATATTGGTCACTTTCATGCGAACATTTATAGTGTTCTTTTTTAGTGTTTAATAAAAATATACTTTATCTCAGGTACTAGCACCTTTTAAATATATTTAAAAGTTTTTCAAATTGCTATTGGGAATTACTTGGCAGATATTTTTAGAGGTGTGTGCCTTTCTTTCTGCCCTTAGCTCTGTGACTTTCTGGTGGTTGCAAACCTAGTCTATCCTTAATGTCCCACTTTTATGAAGATCTATAGATAAGAATAAGGAGTTCATCCTGGTGTTACTTAAATGTCAGTCAACTGGCCATTATCTCAGATTTACTTAGGTAATTGTTCTTAATGCTTACAGTCACTTGGCCAACCTCTATTGTCATTCCCACTCCCTTTTTTTCAATTAGAAATAGTGATGGGTGTGTTTGTTTTGGGAACCTGAGGCAATGTAGCCTCTACACAGAACTCTAGTCATGAGTGCTTTCACCAGCTGCCAATCTGACCCTTGGCTGAGTCAGTTTGAGATTTCATTTTTCTTTCTGCCCAAATATTAACATTTGGTGTCTGCTATAGGATAATTTAAAGGCTACGTGAAGTAGGTCAGGTGAATTTAATTTTATGGCCCTTTATCTTATTCTAAGACTGAAACTTATGCACAGGTAAGGGCTAATTAGTGCCATTCAGTTGGTCATTTTTTTATGTTAAAGAAGAGCCATTAGAGTAGTCTTAATGAATTTGAAGTAAGATGCTGAATTCTAAACAGTCATGTTGACTGGATTGAGTCTATTTTGACTTTAATATGTCCTAACACCCCCTTTATCTTCTGCCTGTAAAGACTTTTAATGTCACTTGTGTTTTAAGTAATTGGTTTTCATAAATATTTTTTAAATTATCAGGCTTTTTCAGTTGCCTTAGCTTGGTTATTTAAAAGAAAAAAAGTACTTTAAAAAAAACCTTTCTTCCTGCAAATTTATCTGCACTTCTATGAGAAAATCGTAATTTCCCATCATTTTTCATCTTAAATAAAAATTAGTGCCCATTTAATTTGTGTCTGACAATGATTTTGGTAGCTTTTGTCCAGGTAGTGCAGCAGTTTGCAATTGATCATTGAACCTGACTCAACATATTTGCTTCACCAGTTCATATATTAAGTCAAACATGCTGGAAAGATTTGAAGGACTTTTTTGTTTTTCTAGAGAGATGGTCTTGGTAAAAGACAGGTTTGTCTTCCTTTTGTTGGGGACCACATCATAATTTACAAAACAGCAGATAAAGCTAGGTCAGAATGTCCATTTTTCACTGCCTGCCTTTTTGAATAATGTTTTTGTTTTTTGTTTGTCAGTATTTGCAGGGAATTGAGACGAAGGAGAAAATCAGAGAAAAATTAAAGCCATAGAACCGCCTATAATATCTTCAGGGGAGGGAGGTTTCACTTCAGTTACTTTTTGCACATTATACATACACACCAGCATATTTTCTCCTCAAACACATTTGTATTTGCAGGTATTGGCGTTAAGATCTCCTTACCCCAGTGATGTGAACCATGAGGCAATAAATGGAAGATAATGTCCCAAGCTTCCTAAAGTTAAAAAAAAATTTTTTAAATCATGTCTATGTGTCTTTGTGTGGTTATGCACATAATTTTGTCAGGGCCAGAGAGGGCCTTGGATCTTTTCGAGCTGGTGGATACAAAACATTTATGAGCCACCTAATTTGGGTGATGAGAACTAATCTCAGGTCTTCTAGTACAGCAGTATTGCTCTTAACCTCTGAGCCCTCTTTCCAGCCCCTACTCTTCAATTTTAGTTATAGGGAGTTCTCTCATATGTGGGGGATTCGTTTCAGAATCCTCCAATTTAAAAACCCACAAATGCCAGAGTTTTGTAAAACGACGTAGCATAAGACCAACATAGTTTCCATATGTGTTTAAAAAAAAATCTTGACTATTATTAATACAAATGCTATATTAGTAGGTGTTACAGTGTACATTTTAGGGAATAGAAGTCTGTTCTCAAAGTACAGTTTCACCCTTACTCTGGTAATAGAACTCTGCAGATGATTGGATCCCTGGATATATGACGGAAGGCTATGGAGAGCTGACTACACTTGTATGACATGTTTCCTACTACGGTATGTAGATACCCAACTGATTTTTCACATTTTTTAGCACTATGAAGATGACATCTACCCCATCAGACTGAATTTTGTTCTAAATCATTTGTGCCTAATGACAGCCTGTAAACAGAAGCTCCTCTTGTAGCGTCCATTTGCCTATCTTAACTCCTAACATTAGGATTTGCTGAGACTAAGGCAGAGTCTTTCACTTTGCGTTCTTTTTTAATATATTTTTTTGGTGTGAGGGTGAGTGGGTGGCTATGAAAGTTTGTCGAGGTCAGATGACAACCTACAGGAATCAGTGTTGCTAGATTGTTAGATTTGGGTGGCAAACACCTTCACCTCTTGAGCTCTGAATGTATTCTTTGTATTGCCAGTCATAATCCAGTAGAAGACGCAACAGCTTTATGCCAGAAGAAAATAGTGCTGACTTTGTGTGGTGTGTGTCTGTAGTTCTAAAACTCTATAGGCAGAGGCTAGTGGATCTTGAGTTGGAGGCTAGCCTCAAACTACATAGTGAAACTAAAACCAAGTAGATTACTGTGTTTAGATGTTAAAGGTACAGCATTTTGATAGGCATGGCACTATATATCTCAGACTTTTGGGAGGTTGGGGGTCAGAGTGCCTTTTATAGTTTCAGTGTTCCTAAAACAACTCATAAGAAAGGTGTTGCTAGAATAAAACACTGGTCATTATGAAGTATAATTGACATAAGATCTATGAGACTACTCATGTTTGAAAGGGTGTATAATCCATTTTGAAAGATCAGCAATTATTACTAATTGCGCTGAGAACTTAAACTAGTACCTCATCCCTTGACAAACGAAATAGACTTCACTATGTTTCCTGACACTGGCCTAAGGAATCAGACCTAAACCAACTGAGAAAAATATATTCCTGATCTCAATTAGGGAGATGTGACACCAGTCTGGTACTTAGGAGACTAGTGTGGAAATACAGACAATTTTAAGGACTGATTCCAGATGATGACCACAGTAACTGAAGTACTTTGTGCAGATTTTTAATTTTACTTTTTTTTTTATTGGGAGGATTATGCCTTTGTTGACAGGCACAATGCTAAGTCATTTTGGCAAGGTAATTTAGGCATGAGGTATTTAGAACTGTTGGGCCCTTCCCTGCCAGTTCTGCAGTTAAATGGAAAGTGCATTGTCACTGGTTTTTACCTTTTTTCTGTAGCATATACATCTTCCTCAACAGTCCCTCCTTAATGCACGTCTTAGCCTTTTCCTTGAATCACCCAGGGTCCTGTTCTCCATAGCTTATCACTAGTGCATCCATATTGAGTTTCTTCAAGAGGTAGCTGCTGTTTGTTTGCTGTTGTAGAAAGACTGCTTGCAAGAGGGAGAACTTGAATGGCCTTGTGAAATAGCACTAGAGAGCTTCCGGATGAATAGTGTATTAACTTTGTGTTGCTTTGTTAAATACCCCAACAGAAAGCAAGTTAAGAGTTACTTTGCTTTAAAGTTCCAGAAGAGCTCATCACGGCAGTCAAGTTGACCGACCACATTTCATCTGAATACAGGAAGCATAACAGGAAGTAAGGCCAGCTATGAAAATTCAAAGCTTGCAATGAACATACTCCAGCAATGGTCCACCACCTCAAGGTTTCTGTGACCTTGCCAACCAGCATCAACAGCAAAGGATCAAGAATTTAAACAGATGAGTCTATGGGAGATAGTTCTTCAGTTTGTTGTGAAACTCAACACCATTTTCTTAATATTACAAATAGAGAAACAGAATGACATATGTAGCCATCTGTCTAGGGCCTTTGCTAGATTTATATTATTGTGGCTTTTTGTTTTAACCAGTTTTGGTGCTGAAGGTTAGACTCTAGGGCCTGTGAGCATTTGCTCCAACATTGTGCTACAACTCCATTTCCTGATTGTTAGTCAGCATTTCCTTAGTATCTTCTATCATTCCTTCGGGCTTATATCCTGCTAATCAGTTCACCACATACTGCCTCTCCTAGACTGTACCCTTCATAAGAGCAGAGTAGTTTTGCTTGTATCCCACAGTAACTATGTTAGAGAATTAACTGATAACCATTTCCATTTGGCTTGTGCTGAGAATGAAAATTGAATACCTGTTGAAAATTCAGTAGTAGCAGGCATTTACCAAGTAAAAGTAAAAGGAAGGTGATTTGGATAGTTGGAAGGTAGCATGTATAAATAGACATTTTTAGTCTTGAAGCCAGCAAACTGACCCACTATTGGACTCAGAACTTTAAATAGTACAAGAATAAGTTAACCTGATGGCCTTAGATATTAGGCAAGATATCTGCATATTCTACAATAGCCTGAAAGGACACCATACGCAATAGCAACTACTTTTGCATAGCTCAATCCAGCATACTATACGAACCTGCATACAGTTCTAGACAACTACTGATCAGCTGCCTGATTAACTATTGCTATATTGAATCAGAATATGTGGTTTTAGTGATGGCAGCTTTATTTTGGCCTAGGCCTTCAAGGATCACCCATATTGTAGTAAGTGTAAGTGACTTTCTCCTGTCTAGTAAGTATATATGTGTTTGCTTACCTGTTTTTCATAGACATTTGAGCTGTTCCCATGTGTTTGCTGCTATGAATGCTGTGTTTGTTCATGTACATAGTTGTGTTTGGGTGGGTGGATATGTATGTACATGTGTGTGGAAACCAGAGGATAATCTCATTTGTTCCTAGGAGCAGTGCACCATGTTTTTTTCTTCCTCTGATACAAGGTCTCCCACTGTGACTCGGGGTTCTGGATTAGAAATGCCAGCTGGGCAGCAAGTTCTAAGAAACTGCCTGTGTCTCTGTCACCTCTCCAGTGCTGGTGTTACAGGAACACATTTTCATGCCTATCTTTTCCATGGATACTCAGACTTGAACTTGGGTCCAATGATTGCATTTCAAGTTTCTTACCAGTTGAGCTATCTCCCTAGCCCATGAATATATAATATAATATGATATGATATGATATAATATAATATATAATATAATATAAATTTAAATTATTTCTTTATGAGTAGGGTTTGCTAGGTCATTTTACAACTTTAACTTTTAAGGAGCTGTCAGCCTTTTCTAAAGCATACTATTTTAAATTCCCACTAGAAATTCTGAAAGTACTGTTTCTTTTAAATTCTCACCTACATTTGTTTTTGTTGTGGCCAGCCTAGTTTGTCTACTGATTATTGAGCAGGCTGTGTGTGCTAGTCTCTTGTATGTGTTCTTTGGGAAAGATCTATTGAGATCCTTTGCCCACATTTTTATTGGGCTGTTTGTCTTACTGAATTTTTAAGAGCTCTGTTGATACAAGTTATTAAACTATTTAATTTGCATATACTTTCTTCCTGCCTGAGGAGTGTCTTTGCACTTTGTTGATACTGCCCCTTTAAGGACATGTTTTAAATTTTGGTAGTCTCCATTTTATTTCTTTCCCATGCTGCTTATGTTTATGGTTTCATGGTTAAAACTCCAAGGTAGTTTTGCTGCTTTTATGTCAACTTGACACAGGTAGAGTTAACTGGAAGAAGGACTCTTAATGAAGAAAATGCCTCCATATGATTAGCCTGTGGGCATATCTGTCAAAATTTTCTTGATTGACAACTGGTCATTGACTGTTATTATGAGCAGTTCCACTCTTGGGAAGGTAGTTTGGGGTTTCATAAGCAAGCTAAGCTTAGCGGTTGCTACACGCCTTTCATCTCAGCACTAGGAAGGCATGGGTAGGTGGATCTATTGAGTTTGAGGCCAGCCTGATCTACAGAGTGAGTTCCAGGACAGCCAGGGTTGCTCAGAGAAATTCTTTCTCCAAAGAGGAGGGAAGAGAGGAGGAGGGGGAAGAAGAGAGCTGAACAGACTATGGGTGGCCAGCCCGCATCATTCCTGCAGGTCTCTGCCCCATTCCTGTCCTGACTTCACTTAGTGATGGTCGTTACCTGGTACGGTACATTCACGATACTTTTGATCATGGTGTTTTATTACAGCAACAAAGAAACTAACTCATACAGTAATAAACTTATTTATTGTAAGATTTATTTATTTATTTATTCATTCATTCATTCATTCATTCATTCATTCATTCATTCATTCATTTATTTTGAGGCAGGGTTTCTCTAGGTAACTTGGTTGTCCTGGAACTTGCTCTGTTGACCAGGCTGACCTCAAACTCAAGAGGTCTGCCTATCTCTGCCTGAGCTCTGGGATTAAAGGCGTGTGCTAATACCGCCTGGCTTTCTTGTAAGAATTTTATAATCTTAACTTAGACTTTATAATGGACCCATCATAGTTCATTCTTTTTTTGTGTATTTATACAACATATCTTGATTATAGTTTCCCCTCTCTCCTTCCAGTCCCTCTCCTTAGGATCCACTTTTCTCTGTCTCTACTATAAACAAAAATCAGGCTTCTAGGAGATAACAAAACCTGACAGTATAAGATATAATAATAAATCATTTCATTGAGGCTGGAAAAGGTGTCCCAACAGAAGGAAAAGAGCTGCAAGAACAGTACAAGAAAGAGCCAGAGACCCACTCATTCACACTCTTAGGAGTCCTGTAAAAATGCTAAGTTGAAAACATGTTCTGTAACTTAAAATACATGGTATTGGTTGTGTTGTAACTTGTGCTAGTCTGTCTGGTTTGAATGATGCCTCAGCTGCTTGAGATTTAGACAGTTACTTAGTTACACTATGATTTGGGTTTCTTGCATAAAATAGGGTTTGTGGAATTCTTTGAGGAGTATTGCTATGATGAAACACCATGACCAAAGGACTTGGAAAGAAAGGGGTTAATTTGGCTTAGATGTCCACATTACAGTTAAACATCCATGGCAGGAACTTTTAGGCAGATGTGCTTCCAAGGCCATGGAGGGACGTAGTTTACTGGTGAATTTCTCATGACTCGTTCAGCCTGCTTTCTTATAAAACCCAGGATCATCAGTCCAGGAATGACACCATCTATTATGGGCTAGACCTTCCCTCATCAGTCAATAAGAAAATGCTCTACAGCTTCCTACAGCAGGGTCTTATGGAGGCATTTTCTCAATGTAGGTTCTCCCTCAGATGACTTCAGCCTGTGTCAGGTTGAAATAAAACAATTCCGCATAGGGACTTGTCATATTTGAGAAAGGAAACACATGTAAATCAGCACTCGGCATCTATTTAGAGCTATTCTTTTACAGAAGTGGCTAACTGGATGAGTAAGGTCTCTGAGCTCTAATAACCCCCGTTTACTGCAAAACATTTTACCTTTCATGAGAACCGTGAGTGCGTCTGGAGTACTAAAGTAGTGAGTTAGTGGAAGCTGATAAAATTAACTGACCAAATGTATCAAGATATATGCCTGTGTTATTTCTAGGTTGAGTTTTAAAGCAACCTGGTTTTAAACTGCTCATTAATATAGTAATATGATATGTTTTTCATGTAATAAACACTGTATTTTTATGTTAACCAGGTTCCATTTTAATTGATTTAGTAATTTGGCATTATCCCCACCAATTGCTTTTCCTTACTATTGCATGAATTCTAGTTAGTATATAATGAAAACCCAGAGCCAGATTGGGGGAAAAGCTGGGATATCAGAGAGAGGAAACACCACAGTCAATTCTTACCCAGCTAACTTGTCAGGCTGAAAGAGGGTAAATGCATCTTCAAGGGTCCGCTGCCTGGCTGGTCGCCTCTGCTGAATGCCTGGATCTCAGCTCCTCCTGCCTTAAATAACTTCTCAGCTCTGTTGCCTCACTTATGGTTCAACTGTGTCATCATAATCTGAGAGTTAGGATTAAAGGTGTGAGCTACTACTGTTTTATTGTTAGGCTTTCAGCTCACAGACGTATCGAAAGATCTCTGTCTCCTAAGTGATCTGAGGTTTGACTCTGAGTGATTCTGTCTTGATATTCCAGGATGATTTTATTAAAAGTACAGTATATCACAAAGTCTTGGCAGAGCATAGTCTTCAGAGCATAGTGGTGAAAGAAGTAGAGACTGAAGCGGGACAGGTGAGTGAGTGTCTAATCCTAATGGTAGGTTTGAGTTGATTTAGAATCACCTTTGAAAAAAAATCTCAGTGCTAGAGCCATCTCTAAGGGACTAGTAAACTAATCCATAGACTGAGTAAAAAGGGGAAAGTTGCCTGAGCACAGACATTCATCAGTCTTTGTTTTCTGCTTATGGATGCAGTGTGATCAGCCATCTATCTTACCTCCATACCTGCCCTGCTAATGATGGCATTTGTTCCTGGAACTGAGCATCAAAATAATCCCTGCCCACCATCCCCTTTTAAAGAATTTTGCAATTTTTAGAAAATTACTATGTGTACAGTGTTCTGCTGGCATGTATGCCTGCAGGCCAGAAGAGGGCACCAGATATCATGATAGATGGTTGTGAGCCACCATGTGTCACCCTTTTTTTTTTTTTTTAAGTTGCCCTAACTTTTCTAAAAGAATCAGTGATGTGTTTATGCAAAACTTTCTTAAGCGAGATTCATAGAATTCAGTGGATAGTTGAATAAAAGCTTATATACTAACCCTAAGAGTTGATATATAAGCTAATGAATAAAAGCAAGCATAAAATGCACTTTTAAAAAAAGCACTGATACATTGTGAAATGTAATTTTGGGTAAATATTTTAACTTATTTCTAGAGCAGATTTATCATTCAGCCTAGTTTTACTTAAAACACCAGTGTTCCTTTGTATGCTTGTGTGTGTGTTCTGTATGAGTTTTTCTTGTGTAGCTGTACACTACTTGTATGTCTGGTGACTCCATAAAAGGGTTTCTAAGTCCCAGGAAATGGAGTTACAGATAGTTGTAGCTATTATGGGTGTTAGGATCTGACCCTTGGTCTTCTGCAAGAACAGCAAGTGATCTTAACCATTGGGCCATCTCCCAATTGAGCTCCTCTCCCTCTTTAAGCAGAATTTCATGCAACCCAAACTGGCCTTGAACTCATTATGTAGCTGATGCTAACCTTGAACTGCTGATTCTCCTTCCTATACCGAGTACCAAGATGTCTGGTTAATGTCTTTATGCCTGGCTGTATACTTCACACTTAATCAGAAATACACCTTTTCTTTTGTGTATGTTCACATGTGTGGGTATGCATGTGGTATGTAGAAGTCTATAGAGTCTGCCTCAATTGCTTTTCACCTTATCTTTTGAGTTTGCCATCAAACCTGGAGTTTATAGATGAAACTATATTAGCTGGCCAGCAAGCCCCAAGGACCTTCCTGCCTGACCCTCCCTAGTCCAGGGATTATAGGTACATACCACCATTCCCTACTTTTTTTTATATGAATGCCAGGCACCCGAATTCAGGTCCTCATGCTTGTGTGGCAAACACTTTGCTCTCTCCTCAGAGTGATTTTTTTTTTTTTTGTTCTTATAATTGAAGCATTTTCCAGAATTGATTACAACTGTACCAGTAACAAAACAAAACAGAAAAGGGATATTCTCTTTCTAGCATGGATGAGGCTAGAATAATGGGCTGTAAAGTCCTTAGCTATTTAATACTTAAGTACTACAGTTCTAATTTTATGGAAACTAAAATTACATTGTGGCTAGAGATACTTCATCAGGTAAGACCATTTGCTGCTGCTAAGAGGGCATAGGTTCAGTTCCCTATGTGTAGGTACACAACTACCTGTAACTCCAGTTCCAGGGTGTCTGACATCTGTCCTCTGGGCACCAAGCATCCAGATAATACATTCACATATGCAATCAAAATAGTCATGTAAAATTAAAAGAATTATTTTAAGATATATGTACCAATGAGAGATGAAACAATAGAATATTAGAAGGTAATTTGGATGAGGATGTATCATTTTAGAGTCTGTAGTATACAGTTTAGTACATAGGTAGCCCAGGATGGGCTTGAATTTGTGATCCTACTGCCTGTGTCTCCCCAGTGCTAGGATTACAGAGAGATACTATAACCAGCTAAATTCGTGATCTTAAAACAAGTATGCAACATCAGCTGGGCCTACTACCTTAAACCTGTAATCCTAGTACTCTAGAGATGGAGGCAGGAATCCAAAGACCGCTGGACAAGCCACTGTCTTAAAAACAGAAACCAGTAAGAGCAAAGGAAATTGAGACATTGCAAGAGGAAAAAGAAAAGGCTGAACTAAGTACTTATAAAACAGCCTTAGTGAAAATGCATAGTATGTAGAAAATTCTAGTACAGTGTCACAAAAATTTAAGTTTAAAGGGTGACTTAGGAGTCAATGTGGGCAGCTAAGTGTTCTTAAGACATAGAACAGAAAAAATGTCTGTACACAAACCACTTTGGTCTTGAATGGGGCTGCCTAGAATCAGAACCAAATGGTCCAGAAGAGAGCATACAACATCCAGATTTGAGGCAAAGGTTGTACTAGCAAGGATGGACATGAGGGCATGCAAGCCAAAACCAAAGAATCTGGTCCCTCTAGTCTTTGTCCATTGGGGTTTTATACAAGTGGACATGAAAAATGCATTCTGACCATGTGGTAGTTTGAATAGGAAAGCCAATAGACTCAGATCTGAATGCTTGGTCACCAGGAAGTGACATTAGGAGGTGTGGCCTTGTTGAAGGAAGTGTGTCATTGAGGGGTGGGTAGGGTGGGATTCGGGGTTCCAAATACTGAAGCATAACCTAGTGTCACTCTTTTCCTGCGGATCTGGATGTAGATCACCATTACCATGTTTGCTTGTGTGGAGGCATTCTTCCCACCATGACTAAATAATAGACTACACCTCTGGACTGTAAGACAGTCCCAATTAATTTGTTTTCTGTTACAAGAATTGCTGTGGTCATGGTGTCTCTCCACACAAATGGGAACCTTAATTCAAATAGCCCAGGATAATGTGAGCCTTGGATGTGAGAACTGGCCTCTACCTTGGCTAAGAAAGTGATGAGTGGTATCCATCATTGTTGGGTTTAACATGGCAGTCAAAGGCTCGGTGTCTGGGATGTCCTGTACACTATGAATGTGCTTTATTACTCTGTTAATAAAGAAGCTCTTTTGGGCTATGGCAAGGCAGCTTAGAGGCAGATGGGAGATCCAAGCAGAGAGAAAGATGAAGGATAGAATCAGGAAGAGACACTGCAAGCTGCTGCCCAAGAAGCAAGATGTAAGGGACCACAAATAAAGCCACAGAGTACACAGCAATGCACAAATTAGTAGAAATGGATTGAGTTAAGTTATAAGAGCTAGTTGTTAATGGGCCAGAGCTATAGGTCAAACAGTTTATAATCAATATAAGCCTCTGAGTAATTATTTTATAAGCAGCTGCAGGTCTGAGGGGCTGGACAGGTAAGAAAACTTGAGGATACAGCCTAGACTCATGCCAGGTTTTTGACATTACCGAGAGTTTACTTTCTTACTTGATTTTCAGTTCCCTTTGGTTAGACTTTCTTCTATTTCTTGATTTAACCTGGTAATTGTTACTTATAGGTAATCTGCTTCATCAAAAAATCTTAACAATTAAAGATTTCAGATTTAATGGTTTTACCAAATAAAATATATAAGTAAAATTAAAAAAATCTCAAACTGGAAAGCCTTCAGACCCAGAGAAGTTCCTGATCTCACGAACTGTATTTGAAATAAATTCATGCACAACAGATCTGCTTGTGGTTATTTGCTTCCTTCGTTGGTGGTCAGTGCGGTTCTCCCTTCACCATTCATTTCATCATTGTTTCCAAGCAACATAAGCAAAGGGAGAGAAACTAAATTCTGGCTGAGAGCTGCACCTTCAATACAACTGTTAAAATTGCAGTTACCTGCAGAGATAGTCCCTGTATTCCTACAGACATCTTAAATATGAATGTTAAAATACTTAGGGCTACAGTGTTTGTGGTCTTAACTAATATCAGTACTCTGCTCACACCCTCAACTCTTAACAGTGCATGCCAAAGCAACAGACAAAAACCTTATAATTTCACTTACAAAAGAAAAATTTTAAAAGATAAACATTTTTCAATTTTTAAAATCTACTTAAAGTTTAAACTTGGCTTAATCTTTAAACTCTATAAATTGAATCTTTAGGGAAGGTAGTTTAGAAAAACCAGAATTGTGAGTAACCACTGTGGTAACACCTAGTTCTGGCTCTTTCTCTGGTGCCTACAATTGAATCTAAGTTATGTGTTAGCCATGCCTTTGTAAACTTGCTGACTTTCCTTCATTCTGGTTTATCCTGAAATTCTTTGCTATATAGTCAAGAATCTGGCTTTACCTGGGTGGAGGGTCCTGGAAGGCTGTGTTGGACTGTGGCTCTCCACTGCTGCTGACAGTTTTACAACATGGTATAGCATCTGGTAAAGCTATTGTCCTCTCCGGTTTTTCAAAGACTGGGTTTAAAAAATTATCCCAATAAAATTGCAACAAATTTCCTGAGACTTCCATTACTCGTTCATGTCAATATGTGCAAATTCCTTTTCTCTTTGTAAGAGGAGCAGCCCATGTAAATAGCCTAGAACTTATGCCTTATGGATTATTGCCACAGAAAGCTGTGGCTGGAAACAGTGTCTAAAAATTATAATTTTGGGCTTAGAATTGTGCTGCATGATAATTTGCTAAGATAAGTTTTTTCAGTGACTGCGATTAGTACAGGTGGCATGCAAACTGCTCATTAATTTTCGCTCCTTGCTGTGCAGACATTCCACCCATTCTCCTCTCTCTGAAAGCACCAAAATGCTGGAGGGATGTGTCCCAATATCATGATGCAAGAACATCATGATACTGCCTCTTGGGTTTGATAGTTTCTTTGAAAATTGAGCATACTCTCACTATATGATACAGTCACCAACGATGCTACATCTGGATAGTGGAGTATCATTCAACCAAAAAAAGGGGGTGGGATCACCAGTCTCTGGGAAATAGCTAAGTGCTATATAATCATTCAGATATGAGTTTGGGTCCCAGAATCCAGATAATAAGGTGGCTTGGTCTCTGCACGCCTACCACACCAAAGCATACAGTCCAGGAGACCTAAGGATTTTTTGGGATTGCATGTCAGATACTATGTATGTTGGATACTTATGGTTCAAAATTATTAAAGTAATAATGAAAATTTTTGGTTTGAAGCTCACTACAACACAAGAAACTTGTATTATAGAGTTGCAGCATTAAGGTTAAGAGCCACTGGTGTAGACAGTGATAGGGGAAAATAGCATCCTCCTATGACCCCTGGGTACATGCACAGGATCACACACATATATGTGCACACATAACACACAAAGAGGTGTACTGGCAAGATAGTTTAACAGAGGCACCTGCCACTAAGCCTGGTGACCACATAGTGGAAAGTTGGCCTCTGACTCCTGCATGTGCAGTAAGACATGGTGTTTGCTTTTCCCACCCTGTGAACACAGGTTTTTTGTTTTGTTTTGTTTTGTTTTGTTTTGTTTTTTAATGCAATAAAATTTAAGAGAGATGAAGTATCTATACACCATATGGTATAGGGGAATTAGGTTGTTCCATTGTAAATAACTTTCCCCGCCAATGAGTTTAATAAAAAGCGCTGATTGGCCAAAGGCAGACAGGAAGTGTGGGCCGGGCTACCAGACTGAGAAAACTCTAGGAACAGGCAGAACAGAGCAGAAAGCCAGAGAGAAGTCAGAAGAAGCAGAGGACAACCATGCTGCTCTGAGAAAAGGTACCAAGCCGCAAGGCTGGACAGGATGAGAGTCATGGGTTAGATTAAGGATAAAGAGTTAGCAAGTTATATGCCTGGGCCTTAGGCCGATCAGCCTAAAACTATTGGAAGCATCTGTGTGTCTGCGGGTCTGCGGGTCTGTGGGCCTAAACCTAGAGGCTAGGCCCAAAAGTCTGGTCCAGAAACCTCATACTACAATATGGTCCTGTCTATATGACAAACAAAAGCAGCAAAACAGAGTGAAGAGATAAGTGGCGGCCAGGGGTGAAGGAGAGGAAAAAATGAGATAGATGCTTTTGAAGACATTGAAACTATTCTGCATGGTTCTGTGATAGGACATACATGACATATTTGTCAGAGGCTATTAAAATGTAACACAATGAGTGACCGCTAATGTAAACCATGAACTCTGGGTGATGTGATGCTCCTGAATGTAAACTGCACAGCATTCGGTGCATATTGACAGTGATGGGAGCTTTGTATGTATATGGACTGGGCCCTAATTTTACTATAAGCATCAAACTGCTGTAAAAGGTTTATTAGACAAATAGGTAGTGTACCCAAGGAAACAGTAAACTTGACTCACTTAAAAATAGGGCTGAGGCCTTTTAGCTGTCAGATGACTGGAAGAAACTATTAAGATGGATTGTGGGCTTAAATGTAATAAGTAGAATCATGAAGAAAAAAAGCAAAGCAAGTAGTGTCTACATGTGTTTGTTATTAGGCAGAAATAGTTCTTTGATCAATACCTTAAATATTTAAGCAGGTATACCGATCTTTTTAAAGTCCTATTTTGATAGATATTTGAGAAAAATGAAAGGATGTGCTAGAAATTGGGAGAAAATATAAGTTTTATTTTTCTCTGAAAATATATTAAATACAGTATGTGGATAGGTATAAAAGAGGCTGAATATAGTGGTGCATGTCTTTAGTCTCAGCACTCAGAAGACAGAGGCAGATAGGCCTTTGGATTTGAGGTCTTATCTCCAAAGCTTGTTGGCCAGTACTACATGGTGAGACCCAGGCTCAAACAAAACACAAAGAACCAAACAAACCTATATTCAGGACTAAGGGTTTCCTTCTGGCACCAACTCCTACATTTTCTTTTCAGACATTATTTTTCTTTAAGTACACATTATCACACTTGGGATCACTTCTCTCAACCAAATAATGGACTGTGAATTCATGTGCTGTCTAACAAGAAGCTATCTGAAGCCTCCAGGTGAGTCACCTTGGAGTCACCACCCTGTGAACTTAGAAGCCACCTCTTCTGATGCTTAATGACCTCCAAGTGAGCCAAATGCATATTTTAACATCAAAAGAAACAAAACAACCCCACAAAAACAAACAACTCTTCAAGGAAAGATTCCATGTTTAGAGCTGGGGATAGTACAAGCTGAAGATTACCTGGAATTTTTTTTCCAGAGAAATGGCACTTGAATTAAAAAAAAAAAAAGTTTTATTTATTTTATTTATTTATGTATTTTTAAAGAGAAATCTGGCCCACAAGAACTGGTAAGGCAGAAGGGAAAAATTATATACAGTTAAACAGAGCCCAATCCTGGACTCTTCTGGAGGAACAACCAGTATATACAAAGTGAATGGCTCTCTACAGAGTAGCAGGCCCAGCTTTAAGGGGAAAGAACAATCAGATGGAGTTATGTACTTCAGAAACGATGTCTTAGAAGAGTGTTTGATATTGATGATGGCTCAGCAGTGGCTGAGGACATGATCAGCTATCTCACGGAAAAACAAAAGCTAAAGCTCACACTAGGTACTCCAAGGGAAAAGGACCACCCCAGCCACCTCTACTCAAAGAGCACTGTCTTCGGGTATAAAAAGTTGGCCAGTGCAGGCTTTTCTGGGAATGTACATTTGTCAAACCTTCTGGAACAGTACACTCTTGTTGCCCACGTATCCTTTCAAAACCTATGCCTATTGTAGTGGCTGAGCCTACAAGCCACCCAGAACAGTTTTGCAGTGTGAGGCTGCCTTGAAACTCAGAAAAGTCTGATTCATTAAAAAAAAAAAAAAAAAAAAAAAAAAAAAGCCATTGTATTAGTTCTTTGAGAATTTTGTAGAACATATTTTGATAATATTCCCAGCTCTTCTCAAATCCACACCCATTTTCCTACCCACCCATTTAAAAAAATCCCATCAAAACCAGTTTGTGCTGTCCAAATAGTTTTGGGTATATGGCCTTCCACTGGAGCATGGTTGATTCACAAGGGAGTACACTATTAAAGAACACTGACTCTCCTTTCCAACAGCTATCAATTTAGATTGTTCCTGGGCTAGGGCTGGAACTTCATTCCCAGATCTGCCCTCCATGCTGAGACTGGATCTGTGCTGGGCTTTCCCAGAAGTTTCACACCTTCTGAACTCATTCCTGCTGTCCGCTGTGTCTACAAGTTTTCTTAAGGTCTTCTATGACATGATTCTTACATTCTTCTGATTCCCTCTTTCATGTGATCCCTAAACCTTGAGAAGGGGTGTGTGTGTGTGTGTGTGTGTGTGTGTGTGTGTGTGTGAGAGAGAGAGAGAGAGAGAGAGAGAGAGAGAGAGAGAGAGAGAGAGAGAGAGAGAGAGAGAGTGTTATATGTTCCAGTTAAAGTTGGGCATTCCATTATCTCATTTTTTTTGCATTATGGCTAGTTCTGAGTGCCTCTGTTAATCACCATCTACTGTAGATAAAATTTTCTCTGATGAGGATTAAGAGATGCATTAATCTACAAGATTGTGCAGTTTTATGCCTTTTGTTCTCACTAATTTTGAAATAAAGTTTCATGGTAGCTCAGGCTGGCCTGCAACTCATGATATAGCCCAGGCTGTCTTCAAACTTTCAGCTCAATTTAGTATCCCAAGGGCTGGGATTACAGGTATGATCCACACCTAACATTTTGTTTGTTTTTTTAAAGGTTAGGGTCTCTGGTAGCCCTGGCTGGCCTTGAACTTACTGTGAAGCTGAGGGGGAACTTGAACTTCTGATCCTGTCTCCACCTCTCAAGCACTGGATCATAGACATGTGCCATCACTTGTAAGTTGGGAAGATGCCTTTAACTTAGGTTGTAGGTTTCCAAGTGAGAGCACAGAGTTGTTTAACTTTTGGAAGACAGTGGCCCAAGGCAGCAGGTCCTCTCTTCTCCCCACTCTTTTAAAAACTTATTTTCTTTTTAACACTCTGATATGCTTTGTCTTACTGCTTTATAATCTCTGCTGATCTTTGTTCTTTGCATATAATGTTCACCAATATAAACTAATAATGTTAACTTCTAGGAACAAAAATGTAGTATTATTATAAGAACATTTATGAAGAAAATGGGAATTTAATTATCCTCATCCACCAAAAATTAGGTAAATATTGTAAGTTTCTCTTATTATTTTAAGGTCTGTGACATCTCAATAGACTTCTCTGTATACTTGCTGCATAATAAATTCACACTTGTCCACTCCAAAAAAAAAAAAAAAATGTCTAACACTGTTACTTATTAGGCAAATGCAAATTAAAACTATATCGAGGAGCTGTGTATATTGCTTACTGGTAAAATACTTGCCTACCATGCATCAGGTTTTGAATCCAATTCAAGCACCATAAAATATATGCGTTAGTTAATTTAAGAATGTTCAAAGCCTTAAAAGAACCAAACTACTACACAAGAGTGCCATCTGTTGGTAACTGGTGAGCTGAGGGTAACTGATGGCAGCGGGATTGGTATCTGCAACTCTTGCACAGCCCTGGAGTGTGAAGTGGTAACCACAACCTTGAAAATGGGTACAAGTTCAGTTCTTTTTGTGGTATTTGAATCTTCTCGGTGGGATTGGAGAAGAGTACTCACTACTCCTGCCAAGGATCCAGGCTTAGTTCTCAAACCACACACGGAAGCTCAACACCATCTTTAATCCTAGTTCCAGGGGATCCAATGCCGTTTCTGACCTTTGGCAACAGGTACATTGTGGTGCGCACTCATATACTCAAGCACATACATGGACATGCATTTGAGCATGCACACATATGCAAACTCACCTAAAAATAAGTACTTTTAAGAAATCTATATCTGATGTTTTAAGGCAGGATACCACTCTTCAGGCATAGTCCGGCTTCAGCCTCTTGAATGCTGGATTTCAGGTGTGGTGTGGACCACCACCCCAGTTTATAATGCATTTTCAGAATAATAGTAATCCCATCCTAGGAGTTTACCTTTAAGAAAGAGGCACTTCTGCCATCAAAACTTGTACACACTCATCACATGTTTATTAATGATTGTCCCTGGCTGGAAACGGAATGGATAAGCGAGCAATGGTACATGTGTACTATCTTTCCAGAAATGAAAAAGAAACAGCATCTATATGCACAGGAATGTGGGTCAGTCTCAGAGGCAGTGCATGAAAGAAGCTAACTCAAAAACTCCTAATAAGTAATGCCAGTAATGCCATTCAGGAGACTCATCAGTGACCAGGAGGATAGGAGGAGCCAAGGGTCTACAAAAGGCCATGTGGAATCTGGGGTCCAATAATCTGGGGTCCTTGATTTAACAAGTATCTGTGTGTATGCGGGCCTGTGTTTGTGTGGTTGCACATTGCATGTGGGCATTGGAAATCTAGGGCTCAGTTTCAGGTATCCTTAGGCTCTATCTACTCTTTGTTTAAACAACACACAAAACATTATTGTAAGTATAAAACACCTAAACTTGCATCAGTGTGATGTTTCTGCTCATGTTGAAGAACACATCAGGTATAATTTACTTATAGGAAATTATCAATTCTTTCTATAACTGATTTTGCTCACAGTGAACTGCCTCCTTCCTCCAACTCCAACTGACTGTGTCTCCATTTTGGAGTTAAGTCCAGTGTATGGCGGGGCCACCTCCTCCTTTCCAGATCATCCATGTTGAAGTCTGTGTGGTCCTCTGACTGATGTGGTGGCAGAGACAATACTGTCATTTAAAAGCTGGGGTGAATGTCATTGCTGCAGCAGAAAGTTGTGACCACACTGAGGTCATTGTTTGCAGCCCTCTGTGGAATTTGGACTGTCTGTTTCTCATCACCTTCCTGAAAAGGAGATGCTCGCTGTTCAGACCAAGGGTGTCTTGATAACTGACTTCAATTGATTGCTCCTTCCTGCTGCTGCTTTGATCACCTTGATTGTGCAAACTGAGAGCATCAGCTGTTGACCGAGCTGTTCCACTCTGCTGCCTCTGGATGCCCATTGTGACTCACAATCCATCTCTAGCCTTGCTGGTGGGTTCTGAAGATAAGAAGGGCCCAGGGTCTCAAGAGAAGAACTGGGACATCCTGTTGTGGATGCAGAACACCTGGTGAACCCGAAACACTTTGTGCTTCATTTATTGCTACAACCCAGATGTAGGAACCAGAGGTGAAAAGTTGTTCCCATATGTAAATCAGTGTCTTGATTGCTATGAACAACATAGGACTCAAGGGTACAGCCAGCAAACACAAGGGCCAAGAATTTAGAGGGCAATTCGTAGGCCATAGTGACCCCGTATGAATACTGCATGGTTCCCACAAGGATAAAGTCAAACAAGACTGGTAAGAAACAGAAGCCCAGCCAGAAGGATGCAAATTTACTGCTTTCCTGTCATCTTTCAAATATTCATAAGTTATAAATATACTACTGAAGAAAGTTTAAGTCAAGGCATATTCTTCCACATTCCAGCCTCCAAATCTGAAAGTCATTCTTGATGTCATGGAGGTCATTCCCAAAGAAATTCTGACAGTGAGCCCACAAGAGAGCAGAAGAGATGGCTCTGGGGACCAGCAAAAGACTTAGAACAGAGGAGCCAATGCTGGTGAACATGGCCAGGCCTGGTTTAGAGTCCACTCCGGTTGTTGGAGGAGGGGAGGTAGAGAGCCTCCAGTGATGCTCCAGTGAACTCTTTAGTCCCCAAAAGTGCTATGAAACTGAGCACATGTGCTGTTTGTTTTAAGAAAGGGTCCTTAATTGGCCTGGAGCTAGCCAGCAAGCCCTAGGGATTGTCTCCATCTCTTCAGTGCTACAAATTCCAGCCACCATCCCAGGCATAATGCGTCCTGGGCATAGAACTTGGGTTCTCCAGCCTGTGTGGAAGCATTTTACAGTTATCTTCCCAGCAACTGTTAATTAATTTTATAGAGATTAAAAAGCTGTTTTTTTAAAATATATAGGACTATACACTGAAAAAAGTATTTTTTATTATACATAAATTATATACAGTAATAAGGGAGAAAATATCAAATTTTTAATAGATTCAGGACAATACATTTGAATAACTCATTCAAAAACCAAATGGATACCCGTTCATAGTATTTCCACTCAACTAGAAATAAATAGATAAAACTTCATTAACTTGATAAAGAATGACCATGAACAGCTTAGAGATGGTACCATTGTGAATGTGAGATATCAAGGGTTAGCTCTCCATAATGTTAGTAGCCAAACAACAATAGCCACTGATCTTGAGCAGCCTCGTTTCTAGTCAGAGTTCTGAAAGATCCAGCAAATACAAGAAGGCAGGAAAAAGAAGAGAGCTCTGAAGAAAGGATGCTCACTGTTGTCATACAGGTAACATGTCTGTGTAGGGAGCCCCAGACAA
Organism: Phyllotis vaccarum; assembly: GCA_033318265.1. Classification (NCBI taxonomy): domain Eukaryota; kingdom Metazoa; phylum Chordata; class Mammalia; order Rodentia; family Cricetidae; genus Phyllotis; species Phyllotis vaccarum. The sequence continues at coordinate 12,175,411 of JARWLC010000009.1, read as the reverse complement.
GAAACGTTTAGAACTGGTAAGTACATCACATGTTTCTTTCTGTATACTGGTGATGGATTATTGGGAAAACTGGGGTTGAAAAGATACTCTCTTTGAGCAGCAGCTTCTTGAGATTGGTGAGCACTCAGAGTGACGAGAGTGTGGCTTCTAAAGACACTTTCCTATAGCAGGAACCAGGGCTCTTTGGAAATATGGCAAGTTCTGGAACAGAGGCAGGAAACATGAGCAAGAAGCAATTCAGCACCAGAAAGACAAGTAGTGCTAAGCTGGATGATGTGGTGCCTATCATCCCAGCACTGAGCAAGAAGGGGCAGGAGGGCTGGGGTTCCAGATGAGCCTGAGGTGCTGAGACTTTAAATCACAAAGAAGGGAATGCTAAAAGAATGCAAAAGTGTGTTGATAAAGATGTGCCAAGGTGACATTGGGGACATCTCCTGTAATGGCCCCCACAGGCTTACACTAAAATAAGTAAGCACAATAAGAGCAATAAATTAGTATTAGACTACAAACACTGGAAGCCCATAGCATGGTACACAAATGACTAAATGAGTCAGAATTGGAAGACAAGAGAATTCTGTGCAGACTTCCAGACATTTTATGTAGCTATAAAACCCTGAAAAATAGGGAACATATAGATTCTTTAAGAAGATTGTGCATAGTGGTTTCCTTCTCATAAACATAGCATGGAAAGGGTAAGAAAGTCTTTCTGTAGAGGAAAGCGCTATCCAGTTGATCAAGCTCAAAATTAAGAGCAACTAGTAATATGACCATCACATACCCTTGATATGAGGGCAGTACCTTATCCCCATAACCTTCCTGAAGAGCCATGAAAAGGGCATGAGAGAAGTCTCCATCAAAAGGCATTCTACAACATGCCTGCTAGGTGCTCCTCCAGGCTTTTGAAGTCATTCAACAAGAACAATCAAGAGACTTTTGAGGAGACACAATAACTAATATGTCTTAGATGAGTTCTCAGAACTTGAGATCAATGCTGAGTACATTTTGGTCTGCAGTGTATTAATGTTGATTCATTTATTTTGACAGGTAGGATTGCAAGTTGTGATAGGAAAACTGAGTGTGGGATATGTGGAAACTCTCTGCACTTAATATTTTTTAAAATACAGAAATGTTTAAAAAAAATTGGGTCAGGGATGTTGTTTGTTTGGTAGAAGGCTTGCCTAGCATCCACCAAATGCTGGGTTTGTCCCCAGCACTGATGTACAAAACTTGGTTGGTCTTATTAAAAACCTGAAGTGCGCTGTTGGGGTAAATGCTAAAAGATTAGAGAAGCAGAGGAACAAGCCACTACTAAATCCTCAGGCTGAAAAGGAAGTAAAGGGAACAGAGCCAACTCCCATCTCCTGTCACTTTATATTTCCTTCTCTGCCCAGCCATATCAATTCCTGTCTCAACTTTCCTAGTGCTGGGATTAAAGGTGTGAGCCATCTCTGCCAGAATCTGTTTCTCTTTTAGTCCAGTGTGGCTTTGAACTCACAGAGATTCTACGTGGATCTCTGCCTCCCAAGTGCTAAGATTAAAGATGTGTGCCACCACTGCCTAACCTCTAACTCTGTGGCTGGTTCTGTCCTCTGATCTTCAGGGAATCTTTATTTGTTTGGATTACAAACAAACAATGTATCAGCACACAGCACTGTGGAGAACATAAGTTGGCTGTGGTTGTGAAAACCTGCAATCTTAGCACTTGGGAGGTTGAAGCAGGAAAATCAGAAATTCAAGGACTCCTGCACCCATATATCAAGTTTGAAGCCAGCCTGAGGTACATAAAACCCAGGCTACAGGAGAATGAATACACAAGCCACTAACAGAGTAATTAAGAAGATATGAATAGATAGGTAATAGAAGATTATAAATAGATATACATTCTAAGTCTATAATTTTGAAGACTTAATATGGATAAGATTTGACATCATTAAATGACATTTAGAGAATTTTATCAGACTATTAGTTGATAATATTTTTCCAAATAAAGTTGAAGGGTTTTAAGACATACTAGAAAGCTATGTTTAGAAATTATATTAGTGCATATCTGTGGTTGAGTAAACAAATAGAGTAAAACATTCAGAAATAAACCCATATATGTAGCAACTTGGTTTTTAATGAAAGTACCAATTTAGCATGGGAAGAATTTTTTTTTTTTTTTTGTAAAAGTCATTGGAACAAGGTGGAAACTCTTAGGGGACAGAAGTGAGATCCAACCCCGGCCTCACGACATTCATGAACATAACTTGAGTGGCATCATGCATCTACAAAAGATAAGTCTGTAAAGCTTATCAAAGAAAATGCCTGGAGATATGTTTACAATTTTGTAGGAGATTTCTTATGGCACGAAAGTCCCAAGGAATAGAAAAAAAGAGACTTTCATCAAAATGAAAGATTTTGAATAATAAAAAACATTAAAAATGAAACTATGAGCCACATTTTGGGGGGGGAATTTTACAAGTCACATATATTTGCCCAAAGTGTCCAGATCATCAATCAATTATCAGAAATTTATTACCTATTTAATGTATTTGTCATATGTCAAGTATTTGTCTATATATTTGTCTTTTTATCATCTATCATCTATGTACAACACAAATCAGTAATACTATCTGATAAGTAGGGCTGGAGAGATGGCTCAGAGGTTAAGAGCACTGGCTGCTCTCCCAGAGGTCCTGAGTTCAATTCCTAGCATTCACATGGTGGCTCACAACCATCTATAATTTGATCTGGTGCCCTCTCTGGCATGTAGGGAGAACACTGTATACATAATAAAATAAATAAACAAATAAACAAACAAACAATGAACAAATAAAATCTTTTTAAAAATCTGATGAGTAGTGGTATCGTGAGGTGGACAAAGTAGTTAAGCAGACTTTTCACAAAGGTGAAGAAGTTCGAATGTTCTCTAACTCACTTCCCCTTTCTCACAGATTCTTCAGCCACTGGATAAAGTAAATGAGGAAGTTGAATTACTCAGTGTGTTAGGGTTCTCAGGTAAATCGTATGAATAGGTAGAGGTGTGTGTGTGGGGGGTGGGTAGGGGAGGTATGTGCACATGTAAATGCAGTGACTGGGGAATCCAGAAGAGACCCTTGGATCCCTTGGGGCTGGAGTTAAAAGTAGTTATGAGCTGCTAGAATGGATGCTGGGAACAGAACAAGTTCTCTGCAAGATCAGTACTCACTCTTACCTGCTGAGCCATCTCTCCAGTTCCATGATGAGGAATTTAAACAGGACATGAGATTGGCATTGAGATCTTGGTGGCAGCATGGAGAACAAACATCAGGGCAAATATTGGCTCTGGAGGCTCAAGTAGTCCAGAGATTTTAGATGAGGCAAGACATCAGGCCGATAGAAAGTTAAGTCAAGGGCAAGCCAAGTTAAGTAGTTGTGGAAGTCAAAGAAAGGTGATGAATGTGGAAAAGGCATAGCCATGGGTCCAGCACCAGAAAGGCCCTCAAATACCCTACTTTGTAGATATGGGCCTTGAGCCCCGAGAGGGAAAGCAACTTTTCATGCTATACAGCATGCTGACAACTTGCCTAACAGAATCTAGAGCTGTCTCCATACATTTGCTCTTGCTCTCATAGCTCAGCTTGTCCTCAGCAGTGTCCAACATCACCCAGGTGGGGTGCTCAGCTCTCCTCATTCTGTTTGCTCTGACTTCTTGAGAGTGGGCAGGACATGACAGCACTAGGCTCAGCCCTCATCCTGGAGCAATCATCCTCTTTATTTGGCTGCAAGGCTGACCCTGAGAAGAGTTATTTTAATAAAGCACCTCGGAGGGAGGAAGTGGCTGTAAATGTGAGAGAGTAGCTGTTACACGATGTGTGTGCTCAATGAGATGGAGCAAAAGACAGATGAAAAGACACATTGCTGATTCTCTCCTTCTTACAGCACCCTTCAAATCTGACTTTTCACACAAAGCTCTTAGTGATTTCCTGACTCAAGACCTCATTAGCTCCAGGGGGGTCAACGGGGACAAAAGTCTAGGCCCGGGGGTCATTGTGGACAGCCTCCTAGTATGGCAGTGCCGGAAGACTACAGAAGGCCTCGGATGACTTTGGATGCCCACTGTTCTCTCTGCTCCTGTACTTACTAATGACCTTCCTACCTCAGCCAGTGACCTGTAGATCTAGGCAACAGCCAGGAATACAAGGGGATATCCAGTTAAGAATGTAGATGCTGTCCCCTCAGCTCAGGAAGTATTGACATTCTCCAGAGTAATTCTTCTTATCAGAGATGGACTGTGTGCAGGCATGGCACTCCTGCAAACCCTGGAGACTAAATATGGCGACTGGCCTGTTACTAAATGGAGGCAAGCTGATGGAATGATGAGATCTTGAGCTTTCTGCAGGGAAAAATATTATTTGTTCAGAAGCCTGTCTGAAGAAAGGTGGGGCTGCTAAGGTGGCAGGATGCATTCTTGGCTGGGGCCTTGAGTTCCCCTGGAGAAGACTCTGGTTTGGAATCTGGTTTTCGTGAGACTGTGTGAAGCTGTTCTGAGTATCTTAGCTTCCAGGTCTGTTTTGCTCATTGCACGGCGGCTCTGTGCTGGTATGGAAACAGCCTACTTTTGCTCACCTTAGCAGGGATAGAGATTTGAAAGGGGAATCCAAGGCTGGAGGTGGGGAGGGAAAGAGGCATGACTCCTGGCCTTCCTATAGCATCAGGGCAGGAAAACGATGGAATACCTGGACAGGTAGCTATGTAGTATGCAAAGATGGATGAAGGCCTGGTTCAGGCCCATCAGAGAGCCGCGGAGTTGTCTGTCTCTAGCTAGAAGCACCACAGGAACAGAATTCATGGTGGAGACATTCTGGATACAGACTGGCCATGCCAGTTCAGTACTGAGGGCAGCCTCAGCTTTTCTTTCTTTAATATGGATCAGAAAGTGAGCAAAATCAGGGTGTGGCTGTGTGTCTGAACTCTGGGAGAGATGGAAAACACTGGGTGAGAGGCTCCTGAACAGGAGGGAAGATTGGCAGGGGGAACATGCCTTGTGTTCATGCCTCGTCCTAGGCCAGGAGGCAACAATGGAGTCTATGAGTCAGCTAGAGTCCCAGCTCTGTTCACCAAAGTGTGATGTCTAAATGAATTACCCAAGGCAACACTCACCCATTCCCTGCACATATTGAGGGAAACCTGGACTCTGTGGTGAATGCTTCACAACTTATGGACAAGACCTGGCATTTTGATGGAACAAAGATGCTGTGGCAGCTGAATAGAGGCTCTGTAGTGGACAAGCAGACTCAGGCTGTGCCTCCCTTCCCTTAGCCAGCCTCCCACAAAGACAGCATGAAACCTCATGTTCTGGATGCATTTCTCAGGCCTCTGCCCAGAGTTAATGAATTGTTGGTTTGTAAGTCTAACACAAGAAGAGACCTGATCTCCATCTGAACATCTTGGGAAGGGATAAAGAACTTTCCTCTGAACCCTCAGCACACACCAGTATGTGCTTGTTCCGAGTCTCTGTGCAGCTTGTTTATTGTGTGACAGCATGACCTTCCCTGGTTTTGCTGATTCGGCCAGAATGGGACTGGTTGGTTTCCTGCTTCCCCTAGCAAATGCTGCTTGTAGTTGTAGGACAGACTGGTCTTTACCCTGACTGCTGATGCTGTCATTGGCTCTGACCGCTCTACAGTCTCTTGGCTCTGAGTGTCCCACATGTTCTTTGTATGGCCAGCTAAGCACTCATCTCCCTCTGCAGCTATTATTAGCACCACTGTAACCCAATCAAGCCAAAGTATTCGGGTTTTATTAGCAAGTGTCATAAGGCTGCCATTTATGTGTCTGTTTAGGACACATCCTCAACAAGGCTGAGATAAATGTTAGTGAAGATAATCTCTTAAAAGGACCAGCACTCTGACCCAAACTTTCATTCAGATGTCCATGGGAATGTAGTAAATTTGAATTGCCTCCTGGGTCTCATGATACCTCTGGGTTATACTGGCCAGCCTCTGAGCCAACAAACAGCTTCCAATCTGCTATAACTAAAGTGTTCTACTGGATTAGTCATCTTTCATGAGAATCACAGAGGTAACCTGTGAACCAGACACAGTAACTTCCCACACAGGGCTTTAGAGGCCCACATAGAGCATAATGTGAAACTTCAATGGCTGTATGCTGAGTGCCAGCCCTATCTCCTGTCCTGAGGGAGGTGGACATCACATTGGGTCCCCAGGACAGTGATCATAGACTATTAGGGAGATGGTATATCTTACAGCAAAAGTAGTGAGTGGTGATGAGGGACAGATTTGGGGTTCACCATAGAGGAGACAGGGCTGGGGGGAGTAGACAGGGTTCAGTATGGCACCTTAACCTGAAGGAACATGCGGGGCTCTGGGGGTTGATGGTTTCTTTCCTGCATTGTTTTTTTTTTTTTTTGTTCTTACATGACCATTCATGTTGTGATTATTCACAGAGAGGTGTGCATTGTGATTCATGAGCTCTTTGGAACACATGTCCTACTTTTTTGCTTTTTACAAAGGTACAAAGAAAATAATTTTTCTAGCATCCAATTACTGAGTCCCTAATGCATTTTAAAGCTTATACTTCACTATATAGCTCTCCTTTGCTTCTATGCACATGATACATGGTAAGAATCTGAAGACATTCTGATAAAATTCCAAAATTCCTCAAATAACTTACTATCATTCAGCCAGTCAGTCAGTGGCAGAGTCAGGCCTGGATCTTGGGCCCGTGTCCTCCTGATGCCCATGCTGGCTTCTGACCTGGCTAAGGAGAGAGGATGGTGAGACTCACAGCAGCAAAGCTTTGGTGGTAGAAAAGCAGTGTAGGCTTGAGTGAGGACATTGAAAAGTCAGAGTTCTGGGAGCTTGAATGTGAAGCTGGCAGGGACAAAGAAGAGCAGTGAAGACACCTGACGTGTCACACACACATTTGCACTTTGAGGTGACTCCCTCATCTCTAAGGTCACAATAAAGACTGGCTCATCATAAAAGGGTCCCCACTTACAAAGCACTCTTACGGTTTTACATTTGGTCCTAACACACACTTTTATCCCTGTACCACAGTTCTCCATGTCCTTGGCTCTGGGACACCATCGACCACTTTCTTCAGCCTTGTCACCACCTTTGCAGTCAAACATCAAAGTAATCAGTCCCAACAAAGAATCAGATTCCACCCTTGGAAGGAGGCTGACCTGACTCATTACTTCTCTGGGAGCTTCATGATGATGACCATGCATGGGAGCCCTCGCAATCTCTCTCCTAGTACCCTCTCAACCTACTTCCCCAGTAGAGAATCACAAGTGTGTACATCACAGCTGATGTGCTAATTAATTCCTCTTTGACTCCTGCTCTGATAATTGACATTGGCCTTAAGGACCCAAGAATCTATTGTCTCTAGGCAGAAAGGTGGAGTCATATCAAACAATCTATTAAACACTTGCTCTGTGACCCATAGTGACCAGAGACAAGTATGAGACTATAGGTTATAGTCAGGGTCATTTATTCATATAAATGTCAGTCACACTGTAAATTCCAGGTTCAATTCAAGGGTAAATTTTATATGTTGGCCATGGATAATAGGTTCATATTATAAGTTATCAAGCCTTTATGGAGACAGTGTCTAAACACAAGGAAAGGCCTTTATATTATTCAGATCAGTGGGCTGGGACTATGTATATAGGTGATGTGGGAATGTCTTTCTGTGTGCTGTGCATATCAATCTTTAAATAAAGGAGTTGTTTTGGCCCATGACAGGCACCATAGAAAAAGTAGGAGGGGAAATCAGAGCATAGGTAGGAGAAGCAGGGCAAAGTCAGAAAGAGATTGAGCCAGCCGCCCAAGAAGAAGCATGTAAGGAACACAGGTGAGCCATGAGCTACGTGGCAGACAGATTAATGAGAATGGGTTGGGTTAAGATGTAAGAGCTATAGCAATGTGCCTGAGCCATAGACAAAACAGCATAAACTTAATATAAGCATCTGAATCATTTCTGGGGGCCTGATCAGCTGTGGGTGGCTAAGGGGTCTGGGGCAGCAGGTCTGTGGCTCTGGGCCTCTGGCTGCCCGGGACAAAGAAACCTTATTGTAACATATAGGCTCTGCACATAATGGAGTGGAGTGGAGTCAGCACCACAGCCCATGAGCCAGGCCAATTTGTGAGTTTGCTATGCTTCCACATTATAGCAGTTTAGTGGAGCACTGGCCACAGAAACTATGTTTCATGAAGCTTGGTGGCAATTATGACCTGGTCTTTCTGAAATCTTCTTGGTTGCTGGTGTTTTTCATTGTGCGCTTGGCCTGTGAGAATGATAGTCAAGGCTAAACTCATCATAGCAAAGGCGGATTGTCAAACCGATGACATAATGTGTTGTGGACCGGGCAGAGCACATCAGTCTTAAGTATGGGCTAGTGGGAGGAAGAAAATTTCAAACAACCAATCTGATTCCTATTAACTCTGTTAGAAAATCAAGAATCTGCTCCTTAGGGAAGCCAGCGCCAGTAGACTGAATTGAAAATGATTGAGATGCCAGTTCTGTGATTAGGATGTCAGTTGTTTGTATGTCAGTTTCCAGTTCTGGAAGCACAATTTGGAAGGGTCACAATATCAACTACTTCCTCCTATGACACTGTAGGCTCAGTCTCTCCATCAAGGGTTTAGGTGAAAGTTCTCAGAGTCTCTCTCAAGAGGAGAGATTGGATAAGCAAAGTAGAACATGGACTTACCAGGAAACTGGATAACAGAGGGCCCTAGCTGGCAGGGGCAGTGCTCACCAGACTCTAGCAGCTGCTTAATTTTGCAGTGAGCCATCCCTAGACATGCTTAACCTACTTCTATAAATCCCAAATGAATTAAATGATGAGTCACTTAATATGTGACAGCTTTTACAAAGCAGAGATCACATTCCACTATTCTTCTGCATCGTGGAAGAAGGTAAAGCATTCACATCTTACGTTGGGCAGGGCTGCCTGCTGATATGTTGAGGGGATGAATGCAAGGGGGTGGGGTCTAACAGTGAGCAGAAGGTTTATGCCTTAGAAGCATTTCTCCCTTATTACTGCTCCATCAGCTCGCAGGTTGATTAGCTCCGATGCACAGTTGTGCGATGGCTCATGGCTGGATCCAACTCACAAGGCTCTCTCTGCCTCTGGCCGGCTCACTGCCCTCATCTCTGAGGCCCGCTGGAGCCTATACTCGCCACACTCTCGACCTAGAACACCTAATCCCTTTGTTTTCACCCTATTGACTATTCATTTTCATCCATTTCCATTGCAACCCCCAAACACACCCTCTAGATACCTTCCCTGTGGTTCACCTTACCAGCCACCCTTCCTAGTCACTCCCAGTTACTTATCATATAAGGATTGCCCATCTGACTTTCTCCCTCTAATATACTGTGAAGACACAAACTAATGCCTGTAGTTAGGAGTCACTCCAGCCATATCTATGGAGCTTTGGAACTTAGGGTGATGGTGAAGGGGCATAGCCTGCTGGCTTGTTGTAGCCAAGTAGGAGAACTGGGGGCCATTTATTAGTGCCTTAGAAGTGGAGATCCTGGTGCAACACTGATGTGGGATGTCTTTATGTACACTGTGATTATGTGATGTGGGAATGCGTTTATATATGCTGTAAATCTCAATCTTTAAATAAAGGAGCTGTTTTGGGCCATGGCAGGCACCATAGAAGAAGTAGGAGGAGAAATCAGAGCTTAGGTAGGAGAAGCAGGGCAGAGTCAGAGGCACATCGAGGCAGATCGAGCCAGAAGCCCACAGGAACAACATGTAAGAGCACGGGTGAGCCACGGGCCACGTGGCCAACAGGTTAATAGAAATGGGTTGATTTAAGATGTAAGAGCTAGCTAGCAATGTGCCTGAGCCATAGGCCAAACAGCATGAAGTTAATGTAAGCGTCTGAGTCATTTCTGGAGGCCTGAGCGGCTGGGCGGCTAAGCGGTCTTGGGCGGCAGGTCTGTGGGTCTCTGGGCCTCTGGCCACCCGGGACCGAGAAACCCCACTACTACAATTATGCTTTATTATTGGTGAATAAAGGGACTGTTTTGGCCTATGGCAAGACATTTAGATGCAGGAGAGAAATCCCAGCATAGATGAAGGAGGAAGGCAGAGTCAGACAGAGACACTGCAAGCTGTCCCCCCCCCTGCCCCCCCCTCCCGGCCCCAGAGAGCAAGATGTAAAAATACAGGTAAGGCATAAGCTATGTGGCAAAACATAGATTGGTAGGTTGAGTTAAAATATAAGAGTTAGCTAACAATAAGCCTGAGCTGTCTGCCAAACAGTTTGTAATTGATATAAGCCTTTGTATAAGTATTTTATAAGTGGCTGCAGACCAGGGTGGGAAGATTGCTCCAGACTGCAGGCCCAGACAGGTCAGAAACTTCTGACTACAAGACATCTGTCCCTTTCTAGGGACTAAAGAACTACTGAATTTAATAAGCACCCAAACTATTCTCTTAGCCCTGTTCACCAGTGGTTTTTCTCAAAAGAGTAGAACTGGATTCCATGTTTCTTTTCCAGGATCCAGCCTTTAGGATGAGTGAAGGAGGTTTGGCATTCAACTAAGCTACCAAGTCATCTAATTGGGACACAAATGACCTTTTCCTATAGTGACCTGTGCCTGGATAGCCCTGGGAACATGATAAACTTGAGACAGACCAGAATCTTTCTGCTCTCTGATGCAGTGGTTGACTGCTGGAAGGTGAGATGGAGAAGTCTCTGGGGTTGAAGATGCCGGTTGAGGATTCCAAACGACTATACATTACCTGGAGAGCAACTCATCATCATGGAAATGAACACGAGGTAGAAATTATATCTCCAGTACACAACACTAAGTGATTAAAATTCAGGATGGATGATGTAAAACCTAGCCCCCGCAGTGAACTCTATGGTGGTTAGCCCAGCTCCATAGAGTATGAGGCTGTAACCAGGGCAATTTGCTCACATGGTAACAGGTGCTTTCATCGAAAATATTGTCCCAAAGCCAAGAGCAGCCCCTCAAAGGCCTGACTTGTTAACATAAATGTAAAGAGGTACAAGAACAGCACATCCTTGTCACACACTCCTTGTACACATGCGTGGAATGTCACTTACATAATCACAGGCTGTGGTTGGGCTGCATGAAATAAAAGCATACAGAAACTGCTAAGTTCCTTCCTCTTTTTAAGCTGTTCTATTTTATATTGGAGACAATGCTCACAGCATGAGTAATGCCCATCAGTTATCAGTAATTTAGCAGATTGTGCCGGTGATGACATTTGTTCTTGGCTTAATTGTGTGTGAGTGTGTGTTTTAAACAATGGTGCAGCTGTCCCCTGTCCTGGCCATTACAATATGAAAATGGTGTTCACTGAATCTGGCACTGTGATCACTTGGCCGTGTGATCATTTATAACTCCTTCTTAGTATTTGCTGCAATTTTACAATCAGAGTATAGATTTAGCTTAAGGTAGTCTTGCTTCACATTGCCAGTAGCATCAAAGACTTCAAACATTCATTTCATGGCCTCAGTTCTCTGATTCCACTAGATTTGCAAGACATTTGTGGGTGGGTTAAATATAAGTCTTTGGTTTGATCTGAAGAAATCAGATTTCAAAATGTCATTGGACTAGGTGAGCACTGTGCACAGAGACATGCTAGATTACTGCTGGCCATTTTCAGAGAGTATCAAGTGATGGAAGTCCACCCCATAGGTGTTGCCACAAACCCAAACTGCATTAATCTTAATCCCTGAAAATCCATGCAAGCAACAGAGAAGAAGGACCTCTGGGGCTACTGTCGTTCCTCAGGAATTGTTGCACTCTCTTTTTTCCTATTAGGTTAGAAGTTAATGCTCATGTCATCTCATTTGGTGATGGCCTCTTCAGGGTGTTAGAAGAGTTCAGTCTTTTTGTGTGGTTGTTGGCTATTGGCCAGGAGCCAGTCTGCTCCAAGAGGGCATCTGAGTACTTTGCCAAGAGACCTCCTCTATCTTTAAAGCCACCAGTGAGTGCTCTCTCAAATCAATCCCTGGAATGATTCAAATCACCTCCATAGAAGAACCCAGTTCACTTCAAGGACTCATGTGATCAGAGTCATAGAGAGAAACCTACTGATCTCAAACCAGCTGACTTTTCTGCCTGATGACATTAAAAAACCCTCTGCCTCAGCAGCACCTGTGTTAACATTCAGCTGAATGACAAGATGTGTGCACACATACACACACCCATACATACACAGTGACATGATTGGATTTCACAGCTTGCACAAAGTAGCCATAATGGAGCATGAAGAGAGCCTAGGTGGAGAGAGCCTAGGTGGGTGGGAAAGACTTCTCTGGTTTGTATCCTAGTCATGTCACTGTGCTCAGCATGTGAAAACTCGGTGATGAGCCATGCTGTTTTGATAAATGTATTACTTCAATTGAAAGGTTCTTGGGATAATTTGGATTCGTTACTGTAAAATGGACTTATTTTGTTTCTCCAGAGAAGCTTGCATACAAAGGCAGTTCTCAGAATGGGGATGGAGGATGAGCTGATAAGAAAGGAAACAAGGTACCAGGGCTTCAGGGAGGGGCTAGCTCCCCCATTTTGTATAGCTCCTCAATATGGCTGAACTGTGACAGATCTGAAAACTAAATTAGTTTTCCAGAACTAGAGTAGCCTGATTCTCTATTGATCCTAGTAATGCGCCCAAAGAGATGCTTATCTGTCACCTGACATTCTTTAATGCACCTCTCCCTAGTTACGCATGTGCCATGTGCCAAAAATGTTAACTTTTCTTTCTCCATTCTGCTCTCTAACTACATCAGTTTAGAAGCAGATAGTGGACTCTGCTGTCTAGACTAGAAACCCTCTCCATAGCTGAATAAGAAGCTTGTATTGTTATCATGAGACTCATTTTGTGTCTGTTCTTCTCTCTAACCTTACACGAGGAAGGTACAAGCTAACCAGCTTGACAGTCGGCATTAACTAGGTGAAAATTTCTGCTCTATCAGCTTGGAACTTGCATGTAGGACCTGGTACATAATGTGTGGAGGACCCAGTGGAAAGTTGTATGCAGGTACCCCTGCAAGGCATGGTAGCACACACCTTAACCCCAGCATTGAAAATAATCACAAGGTGGGGGCCAGCCTGGGCTACAGAAAAAAAAAAAAAAACCCTGTGGTGGGAAGGAAAAAGCAAGAGTTGAAAAAAGTAGGAAAGAAGCACTGGGTCCTTGCTGTTATTGGGGTACACTGACAGGCCCCATTTCCAGCAGGCACAGGAAATCTGAAGCTCAAAGACTTCTTACTAGGCAAACCCTACTAGGTAACTTGCACTTTGGTCCATTCAACTATAGAAGGTGAAAATTCATTAGCATATGTGAGAGAGATGTTGTGTGAAATATTAACGGATTCTTTGCTAATCAGACAATGATGATCCCTTCAGATTTCTAGATTATCCCACTAATTGGCTAAAACTTGTACGCACAGATAGGTAGAGGGGATAGAAAATTACACACATTCTTCAAAGATAATATTTAATGTTTCAGTCCTGTGAATGAACTCAAATTGCAGTTATTACTGGCTACCTAATCATAGGAGCTTAGCATGCATCTTTTGGTCTTTCTGGTCAAAAAGAAATTACTAAACGCAAAGGCTGAAGGGGTTGTCGTCTGGGCTTCATTTCTTGCTGCTATTTGAATTTTGGTCAGATTTCGAGTGCAAAGCAAGAACCTCGGAAGTGTTTGGAAGGTCCTGGGAATGGTGCCCTGGCATACACAGAGTGAGTTGAGTAGTGGATGCTTACAGCACGTGACTGATTCCCAAGCCTATGCGGTGTCGGGATGGAAGGACTGTCGCGAGCCTGGAACCCAGTAGGGGTGGCATTCTTCGGGGGTAAGGATTTCTATGATACCACCGCTCTCCCGTTGCATCTCTGGGATCATTTTCCCCAGCTTACAATGTAGCACCCAGTGCTCACTGCTGGACCTAATGACTTCCTAAAGCTTTGAGGGCCATAGTACCCGAAGGTGACCGGCTGCTGACCTACGGTCTATGAATAGTTCCAAGGATGAGACAAAGTCCCAGTGTCTGGGTGACAACAGGGTTATTGACGAAAGGCCGCTAGCTGCAGATGGTGAGAGGGTAGAGGCCCGTGGGGGGGGGGGGGGCGGGTACACCCGACTTTCTGCTCAGCAAGAACCGGGAGTCCAGGCCCCATGCCATTAGCATGCAGGGGCCGCGCGCGCCGTCCTTGAAGGGCTGCCCAGCTGACCTTGCTCCGCTTTCACCGCGGATTCTCCAGCAGCGCGCGAAGACGCGGCCGCCCCGGTGACTCAGTGCCCTGCGCGCCGCATGCAAATGCTCGTCTCCGAGGAGCTTGACTCTGCGGTCTACGCTTGTCCCCGTGCTCCTCCGAACCCCACGATTCCAACCCAGCCCTTTCCGTCTCTCCCTCCCCCCTCCCCACAGCACCACGTCCTCAGGTTGCGTCGCCCACCTCGCCTCCGCAGCACCGAAGGGCATCCTTTGCACTCTCTGTCTGTGGGCGCGGGACTGCTTCCAAAAAGCCGGGCGCCCCGGATCCCAAGCCAGCCCGGAGGGGGCGGTGCGCCGAGCGGAGTCTCAGACCAGCCTGCCGGGCCCTGTTCCTCATTGGTCGTCACCTCGGCGGGAGGGCGGCTCGACTCGCGCACCTGCTCTTGCTTCTCCACCGGGAGATCCGCGGCTGCGGGACACCGGCGCCCAGAGACAGCAGCACGCGAGGGCGGGCCTGGGGCTCGGTGGATCTCCTCGCGACCTGCCCTGTCCTTCCGCCACTTCGACCCCGGCTGCACCCGCGGGAAACTTTGCCCCGCGAAGTCCTCTGCCCGCCTGGCCACATCGTGACAGTTCACCTACAGCCCCCCGGGGCCCCGCACAGCGCGCGTGATTGCCACGCCGCCCCGCACGGTGCGTCCGCGGCGCCGAGCTGCCAGGATGCGCTATGCAGACCCCTCGGCCAACCGGGATTTGTTGGGGAACCGAACTTTGCTCTTCATTTTCATCTGCGCCTTTGCCTTGGTGACCTTGCTGCAGCAGATCCTGTATAGCAGAAGCTACATCAAGAGGTAAGAAACTCGGAGGGGTGGAATAACCCAGCCTAGAGGTGGCCGACAGGCCGGGGGTAGCGTTCCCCGAGCAGGTACAGGTCTGTCCTTATTAGCTAGAGCACCTCCGTGGTGTGCTCTATGGCATCTTTGCTGCTAGCCGGAGGTCAGCGCACCAGCTGTGTGTCTGTCATGGTGGGGGTATGGGGATGTGTGTGTGTGTGTGTGTGTGTGTGTGTGTGTGTGTGTGTGTGTGTGTGTGTGTGTATACTTTGTTCTGTTGTGAACGTGGGCAGCACCTTGGAATGCCAAGCAGCTAAGCTGACCATCTGTGCATGCCCAGAACTGCTCTGTTCCCCAAACCTACATTTCTGTGGCCACTTGGCACAGCTGGGAGGTCAAAGGCTTCTTTTCTCCTTAATTTGTCAAGTCATAAATTTTTGTAGGGGACCTTGGAGGTAATGGCTTTTTTCTCCTCAGGAACCCTGAATTAGTGGGGTGGTAGTGGTTGATCTGTGGCCATACACGGGACATGAGTTCTAGATCTATGAGACAAGCTGATGGCCTCCAAAGTAGATGGTTCCTTCAAATCCTTAACGCCAAAGGTCAGAGCAGCAGCAGTGGTTGGGCTCTCTCCTCCCCTCTCCATCCACAGCCAAACTCCTTGAAGAGAAAGGGCAGTAGATGCTGTGCAAAATTCAGGCACAGCCTCAGTCTCAGTGTGTGGAAGACACACGGACATGCCAGCCTCTGTTGCCTGATGGAGATGGAGCTGCTGCCTGCTACCTGCCAGACTGGAGGTGGAAGTTCAGCTCTGGTCGCTCCAATGCTATAGTCTCTGATGGAAAGGGCTCCTCTCCCCTCTGTTGGAGTCTCCTCCTTCCCACCAGTGCCTTACTGCCTTCCACTCAAATGGATAGGATCAAAAATGTCTACCCCCATACATGTCTCACCTCATACGTGTCCCGCAAATTAAATGTTCTCTTCCCAGTCCTGGGGGGTCTTCATTGATCACATATACCCCAGTCCGGGCAACCCAAAGAATGGGAAGGTGAGGGTTGCTGTTGATGACCTGCTCCCTGCGGGAAAGCTAATCAGTCTGGCTGCCCTTCCTTGTAACTCTCCAGAATTGGGGGATATGTGGCCCCTAGCCTTATATATTCATTGCTAGTCAGCCACTGCTCCAGACTTCCCCAGACAACTTTCTTTCCTAGTTGGCCTTAGCTCAGGTATTCTGTGTGGCACTGGTGTCTTTAAAAACACTTTCTAGTCTCCTGACTTGCTGAATTTAATTGGGTTCACTAAGATGGTTCTTGAACTGTCGCTATGCAGCCTTGTTGGACCTTATCACTAGCTTCTCAGGTCTAGAGGCAGCTCTTGGTTTCTGCCCCCTGCTTGTAACTATCCAGAATTGCTGGGGCTCATATGATGGATGGATTGATTGTTCAGAGCCCAGCAGGTGTATTGGCTGCTTCTTATTCTCCATCTCTCAGAGACCCGGATAGTTAAACAGCAGATAAAACCTTGCAGGCTTTACTCCAGGAATTCTGTTTAACATAACCAGTCAAGACTAGTGTATGTGCCATCCTAGAAGGGAACCAAGGAAGGGGTACTATAAACAAGCTGATGATGCAGGTCCAGTGCTCAGTGAGATTAAAATCTATCTGGGGAAATAAATGGCCACATGTGAAAGAAGAAGTACATGGCTGAGCAGAGTGTCTGATGAGCTGCAGGGGTGGGGAGGTGCAGCACCCATGGACCTTGGAGTAGGTAAGATCTGGAGGGGAGGAGACATTCACATTTGTAACTGAAGGAAGCAGCAACACAGCACAGGATACAGGTGTGGCACTGGCCCCTCCCATCTCTCCCTCGCCTGATCTTACCTGCACTGTCATATGTGGCACCATTTCTGTCATCAGGCTTACCTAGTCCCGTGTCTTGTCACTGACTCATATGCTTTATGTGTCCTATTCATCACACATCAGAGTTGCTATGCATTGGCTCCAGGGAAGTCAACACAAAGGAGTGCCATAGCTCCCTGAGAAGGCCCTGAGGTGTAGATTCCTGGGCCATTGGATTCAATTTCCTTTTAGGTTGTCATCTGGAAACCTGCCTCTCCAGAAGACCCCCTCAGGAGCTAATAGCAAGTTCCACTTGATGCTGTAGGCCGGTAGGTCTCTGTCAGGTCAGTTTTGCCCTTAAACATTAGAGTAGGCACATCCTTGGTTGTCACGCGGGAGAGGAGATGCTGCTGTTATTGAGAATGAAGCTAGGAGAGAAAACTCCTCAAGTCCCGAGTTGCCTTTCACAATCAAGATGTTTCATTCCCAGATGTCAGTGGTGCTGAGGTTGAAATCTGCACTGGGTCAGAAGGTGTGAGGTAGGGATTACAGTTTGCTTTAGGTTGCATGTGTCACATATGTGTTTGGTAATAAGAAGTCATTAATAAGTATGAATAATGGACAAATTATTGAAGATAAGAGTAGGCATGTGCGTGTGTGTGTGTGTGTGTGTGTGTGTGTGTGTGTGTATGTAGTGTGATTGCATGCATGGCTGTATACCTAGGTATAGTCACAGGTAGAGGCACGCTGAAAAGACAAATCCCATGATGTAAGTTGGGAGGGGCATATTAGGATGCGTCAGACAGCAGTGGTTAGTGGCTTCAATGAAGTGCTCTGAAGGTTGAGGACAGATTGAGCTTGGTTCTTCATAGGTCATGGGGAGCCACATGTGGCCCTTGAGTAGGGTAGTAACTTGATAAGAGTGTGTGCAAAGGAAGATTATCTGGGCGTTGTACAGGAAGGCTTGGAGAAGGAGAGGCACTGGGGGTATAATCACAGCCACTCAAAAGGGAGAAGACGGCTCAGGAGATTCTGGAGAGAATGTCAGAGGCTCAAGGATGACACACTTGGCTAGTGATGTGAAGCTGTTATCGAAGGAAGAGGGAGATGTGTTTTATTTATTTATTTTGAACCTTTAGTCTTTCCCTGGGATATACAATGAAAACTTTTGATAAGGTCTCTCATAAGCCACTAAGATTCCAGGAATGTGCCTTGGTAGAGGACAATGGGAGCAGTGTGATGGCCTAGTGAGAGCTGTCTCTGTGGAGCAAAAGGCATATAACAAAGATTGGGAGAAAATGACCAAGAAAAAACAAAGTTGTCATGCGTTTGCTTCCCATGTTAGCTTCAGACTTAGTATTTCCTGCACACTGAGACCATACTATACCCTGAGTGCTTGCTGTACACTGAGTGCTTGATGCACACTGAGTACCACTGGAAATTCTGAGGATTGTGTGTGCAAGGTCCCAGGTACAGAAAAAGGGAGCTAACCCACGGACTGTGAGGAAGACAGAAGTGCTTTCACATAGTCATGGACAAGGGACCCTAAGGTTGAGGAGGGAGCTGCTTCAGGAAAGGGTTTATTTTGCCTACAGAGGACATTTGAAGAGGTCTTAAAGAAGGAGAAATGATTTTTGGGGACAGGTGGAGGTGGGAGGGAAGTTCAGAGATCCAGCATGAGCAAAGGATGAAGAGCAGAGAGACTGAGCAGTCCACACAGAGCAGAGCTAGAGCTGCACTGTCCAGCTGGGGAGACAGTCAGAGAGTGTGGAGAACAAAGTTGGAGTGTGTGTGAGATGGAGTGTGTTGGAGACTGGAGAATCACGAGCTTGACTCTGCATTTGCTTGATATAGAAGGCAGTCTGTCTGGAGCAACTTTTTGGGAAGGAACTCTGAAATGACACAGGGGAAGAGCCGTCAGATCAGTGTGTTCTCAACTTTTATGATTGCAATGTGCAGTAAAAATATACATTCTCCTTGGGGACAGCAAACATTCTGTGAAGCAATAGTTGTCTTTACTATGAGAAATATGCTCTGATATTTTCTACTCAATTTCATTAAGACAAAACTTTGTAGGGGAGCTGGAGAGATGATCTTAGAAGCCTCTGGCAAAGGACCTGGGTTTGGTTCCCAACACACATCATAGCTCACAAACATCAGTAGTTCTGGTTCCAGAAGCTCAAATGTCCTCTCCTGGTCTCTGGGGACATTGCATAAACATGGTGCACTTTCTATACATGCAGACAAACACATATACATAAAATGAAAATAGTAAAAAACAATCTCTAGAACTTTCTGAGGCTGGGGATGTAGTTCACTGATAGCGATTCACTGTATAGCATGCATGAGGCCCTGGATTCAATCTCCAGTAGCCACTTTTTTATTTCATTAAATATATAAATGGAAGCAGAGACATATGCCTTTTAATACCAGAAAGTTCCAGGTCATCTAGGGCTAAGGTTACAGGTTCTGGGGCTGGACAGGCTCTCTCTCTCTCTCTGTGTCTGTGTGTGTGTGTGTGTATATATATATACATATATATATATTTATTATTTGGTCTTAAGAAGAGGGAGGTTCTAACACTGACTGCAACATGGATCAACCTTGAAGCCATTATGTTAAATGAGACGAGACAGATAAAAGGACCAGGTGCTGTATGACTCCCCTATGACGAGGTATTTGGAGTTGTCAAACAGACAGAAAGTAGAACGGTGGTTGCTGGATGCTTTGAGGAGGATGAGCTATTAGTCATCATTTAACAGGCAAAAAATTTCTGCTGGAAATATGGAAAAATAAAATGGATGAGCTTCCTGCTCCTGGCTGTACACTCACAACTTGTAATTTCTTTTTAAGTTATTTATTGCATGTGTGTGTGTGTGTGTGTGTGTGTGTGTGTGTGTGTGTGTGTGTGTGCAGATGCCGTGGTATGAGTGTGCAGGTCTAGGGACAACTGGATGAGAGTTAGTTTTCTCCTCCCATGGTGTGGATCCTGGAGAACAAACTCTGGCTGTCAGGCAGGGAACCCTATATGCCGAGCCATCCTGCTGGCCCCAGGCTGTGCATTTTACCATAGTAAAAATGGGTTTTTGTTGTTGCTGTTTTTCGTTTTTAAATCTAGGAATAATCCATTACATTTTGTTTTATTGGGAGTACAGCTTTAGTTAGAGAAATACTGGTCTTTAGGACCATGGATGTAGCATTTGCCTGGTATGTGCAAGGTCCTGGGTTCAGGCCTCACTACGGTCGGTCCTCTCTCTGATCTGTGTGATAGAGATGGGTGGAACCGGAGGGAACAGAGTGAAAAGTGCCAGGCTGAGCACAAAGAGCTCCTTGAGGAATGAATGCCTGCACTCATGAGTAGACAGGAGCTGCCTCTGGAATGGGAGGCTGGGAGAGATGAGGGTCTGAGGAGGTTGCTTATCCATCCAAGTCACACATCTTGATGTGGCTTCTATGTGTTTGCCATTATGACTAGTTTGTGTACAGGATTTCCTATGACAGCATTTCCATTTGTGGAGTTACTGATCATATGGTAGTCAGCATTTACCGTGGGAAGGATTGCAGATGTTTTCCAAAGTGGCTGCACCATTCCACACTCAGCCGAATGTGTGAGCCTTCTGGGTTCTCACCTGTGACAAGATCATCTTATTGGTCTTTTTGGTCACAGCCATCCTCATGGTTTTGGAATAATATCTCACTGAGGACTGACTTTGCCACACATAAAAATGAACCAGACCCCAAACCTCAACTCAACTAATTTCTTTAAGAGTTGTATTGGCTCAAAAATGTGTCTAGAGAAGGTGATATTTATGGTGCTGGCCATCTCACTTTGACATCTGCATGTCTTTTATTTTATGCCTGTTGTAACCAGGGTATAGTCATAATTTGTGTACTCATTACATAATCTTTGGTTTTTACTTAGGCAGCTTAGCACATCTGTATCTGCTGTGATTACTGACCACTAAGGATCAGATTCTGCCGTCCTGTTTTGTGTGTTTCACATACCCTTTTCCCAATCTCGTTCTTGTCTTCTGAATAGTGTTCTTGGCTTTAGGCAGAAGTTTCTAGTTTGACCCTTGACCTTAGGCAGGCCATTTTAGACTCTGAGTACCACAGATCCCTGGAATTGGTTGATATTCCCTGGGTAGCTCTGGCTTCAGACTCATCCCACACTTCATTCTTTCTTGTCTTCATGTGTTTAAGAAGACACTTTAGGGATGTTATCATCATTGTCTTAGTGTTTGTGGGAAGGGTGCTGCGGATGGGGCTGAGTTCCCTGAAAAGCAGGCTCTGAGCCAGATGTTAGAGTGTAAGATGTCTACGGAGGAGAGCTTTGGGAATCAAGACCAAAAAAAAAAAAGGGGGGGGGGGGGAGAAACAGAGGTAGGCAGCCTCAGCAGAATACTGGTGGCTCACAACTGCGGTGGCCTTTCAGATTTGCCCAGATTTAGAGTGAGAGCTTAGGTATTTGTAGTTCTGTGTGGATCAGCTATTGGCTCAGGGCTGTCCCTGAAAGGGGACATAATCTTGGGGTAAGAGAATTATCTAAGACAATTCCAAGGCGGGGTGCTGAGAGCTGATGGCTGTCAGCTCACGGTTTCAGATAAGGAAGGCGTCTTCCTTCCTGTGGGTGAAGGCACATCAGATGCACTGCCTCTGCAGTGCATCTGCTGTTTTGTAGGGAACTGGACACCTTGGGTCTCTTTGTGTCTTACCTCGTACACCCATAATGATGTCTCCCTCCTAACCGTGCTTGTGCTGCAAGTCTACCTGAATCCAGCTCAGTGCTTTCATCTCAAGTCAAGCCTTTTACACACATGACATCCGCCCCAACTCGTGCTTCTAGCCATGCTCACCCATGCCTCCTGTTCCTAGCTGGCTGCCTGACCATCTTAGTCCCCTCCCCCCCATTCTCTCCCACAGTGTCCTTTGTCTCTTAAATTCCTGTCAGCCATGCTGACGGTCCTGAGACACTGTGCTGTGGCTTTTTGTGTTTGCACAGTGAACAGACTCGAGGTCTCTTCTGATTGTGCCGCGTGTACAGGACTCTTATATACAGCCCAGCCTCCTTTTCCTGGTACCCCCAGGGTACAAATCTAGGCTGCACCATGTGGCTGGTGCATGCCTGAGACTTGAGGTTAGGAAATTGTGTCAAGGAAAAGGACAGCCTGCCTCTGTGCTGCCTTCCTGTGTATTTTAAGGCTCTTACCATGCAGCCAGCTTCCCCTGCCCCTCCTGCCCTAGGGACAAAGCTTGCTGCTCCATTTCACAAAGAAAACAGGTGCAGCCCAAAAGGCTTGCACCATGACGGGTGAATCTATCTATCTAGAGCGTGGCTCCTGTGAGGTGGGATGTCCTAGAAAGGAGAAAGAATATTGAGTAGACAGTGGCCTGGGGCCAGAGCCTCGGCTGTTGGCTTTACAGCTTGGCTGGTCAGGGCCAGTCACTTTTGAGCACCTGCTCCAGGCCTGAGAATGGAGCTCGAGAGAAGTCAATGGACAAACATGTTGGGACTTTGCTCTCTGTATCAGGCCTGTGCTGTAGGAGCTAAGTGAGAGCCTCCCTCGATATGGTGCTGTGCCCCGCTCTGTGTCCTGAACAAGGAGGGAAAACAGAGTTCCTGTTCCTTCTCCAGTGTCATCAGGGATGTGGTAACACCCACCACCCACTCCTGTATTCCATTTCTCCTTTTTTCCTATCTCTCTCCAGCACTTTTTGAACCATGCTCTTTTAGGGGAAAGTTAGCCTTGTGTAGGGTTTAGCTTCCTCTCTTTATTCTAGTTCATTTACCTCTCACCTAAAAATTACCCCACTTAGCTTTTAACTCTAATTATTATCCTATGAGCCACCCCCCCCACAGTAGAAGAAGGGCTTATCAGGTAACATATAAATATTATACTGTAACTTTTGTATATTTATTATGTTTTATTATTATGTATTACATAATTTATTATGTATAAATAAATACTGTAAATATTAATGAAGAGCCATGAGCCAGGCTTTACTTCCAACTGCAAGCAAGCCCTCAAATGCATGCTTCTCTTTATAAGAGTTTTCAGGGTCACCGTGTCTCTTCACAGCAACTGAACAGGATCTAAGACCCATCTCTAAAGAGTCTACAGTCTTTCAATAACCCCATAGCTGGTGACCTTCAACAGGTGGGTCTTTGTGGGACACTGAGGACCCAATCTACAGCAAGAGGGATCTATGTAAAGCCACACAACCTGTAAGGTCCTGGGTAAGATATGCTTTCTACATCTCACTTCTCAGGACCCAGGCAAGTGGCTGCCATTAGGCGCCAAGTGATTGAATGCACACAAGAGAAATCAGAAAACTCCTTTTTCTAATGACCGTTCATTAAACACCAATTCAGCTTTGCAACGAGGGGAAAGATGAAGATTCTGATTTTGGAGAAGTGCCAGGTTCCAGAGACTGGATTTGGAAGTGCTATAATTTGGGTATAGAATGATCCCCAGAGGTTTCCTGGGTAAGGGCAGACCTTCAGCTTGGCATCTTCAAGATGGGAGGTTTTATTGTTGTGAATGTGGCCAAGATTGGCACGTATTCTTTTTCCTCCCCCCCCCTTACCTGCCAATTTTTTGTAAGCAATTCCTTCTTGAAATAAATAGTGAGCAGGTGGTAGCTAACACAGAACAGTTGGAATGAAGTGCAGTTTTGGATGACCCAAGTGTTCACTAGGAGTGTGTCACCCGGAGGTGAACTGTGGGATCTGGACAGGGAGTGGATGGATTGTGCAGTATAGTTCTGAATTCCAGCCAAATGTTAAAAATAACAGTGCTGGACCTGGAGGTGGCCTCAATCCAGTGCAGTACTGTGGCTGTTGTGGCTCTGGGCCCAGAGCCCAGCCTAGAGCTTGCTCTGTGTTCTACCTCTGAAGCCATCCTTGGCTTGATGAATCCTAGGAGTTCTCCCCCAGCCCCCCTGCTTTTTCTGTCATCTGCACTGTGGGTCGTGTACCCTTTAAAAAGTTCTGCAGAGCTCCAGGGCTTTAGACTCCCCTTGGCTTAGCTGCTGGAGGCAGGGGTGGAAGGATGAGAGGGGCAGAAACAGACGGATGGACAGACTGACTCAAGAAACCATTCCTCAGAGCCCTCATCATCTGCTCTACTCTGCCTCCAGCTGGCCAATCTCCTACTTCCCCACTCCCAACCCCTGCCCCTAGTAAAGTTACTCTGCAGTGTTGAGAGAAAATCATGAATCAGTCAGCATCGAGGGGAAGGACAACCACAGAGAGGAACGAACCTTGTGATTACACTATTAATTCCCCAGAAATGCTGGAGCTTTTCTGAAATTGGGCCACCTCCCTGGAGACAGCTTTAAGCGAGCAGAGACAGGTGGCATCACTTCCATGAACGGATGCTTCACCAGCCGCCACCCTGCCCCAGCTTCCCAGTCCATATGCTTCAGGTCTTTCCTACCCATCCTTGCTGGGCGAAATTTCCCAGAAGTCCCTGCTCACAGAGCCCTCTCCACTCTTGAAAGACCACACACCAAGTCCTGCATCCCTCTTTCTACCGGTTATCATTTCCCATCATGCCGTTCACCTTCTAGTACACTCTTTTGTCAGCAAGTTATTTACTATCTGGTGTCCAGCTCCCTCTAGACCAGTGAGTCTCAATCCTCCTAATGCTCCAACCATAAAATTATTTTTTGTGGCTAGTAGCAGTAAACTTTGCTACTTTTTTGAATCATAATGTGAATATCTGTGTTTTGTGATGATCTTAGGTGACCCCTGTGAAAGGGTCGTTCGAGTTCACAAAGGGGTCATGAACCATAGGTTGAGAAGCACTGCTCTAGGTGGAATTCAGCACTTAGATCAGGATCCCTACTGAACCTTGGCACTCAGCCTCATGGTTGTGTGATGAACGTAGAACGATGTGATAAAATATATGTATCATAATATAGCAAAAACAGAATGAATGGGTAAAAGAAATGCACCCTTGGTCACCTACGATGCACAATGCTAAAAAATTGATGATTAATAACCGAGACTGTTATATCTTTCATTTCACAAGCTAGGCTTAGCGAGAAAAAATAGATCATTTAAAATTAATTAAAAGTATTACTAAACTTTATCTGCCACTGGTGAGAATTAATTGACTAATTTTGAGCCAAGATTTCAAACTCAACATCTTCCTGCTTCAGTATTCTAATTGCCAAGATCAAGTTCAAAGCACCACAACCACCAGGAAATTTATCACTGTTGATGCCTTCCTTCTACCCATAGGTCATGTGAAGACTCTGGAGGTCTTGTGGGGACAAGACCTTTGGGGGACTCTCTGAACCGTGGTGTTCTCAGTTAGTCTTTTTGCTTACTGGAAACTCCTGGAGCCCAAGTTCAACTGACCCAAACAGCATTCTCTCTTTCTCTCATTGAAAATAGATGTTTTTCATCCACTATATTCTGCTCTTTCCCCTACCCAAGCTCTTCTGAGGTCCTCCCACCTCCCCTCTCATCCACATCCACACTCTTTCTGTCTCTTCTTAGAGAACAAACCGGCACTTAAAGATAATAGTACAATAAAATAAAATGAGATAAAGCAAAAACGAACCAGAGCAGAAAAAGACAAACAGAAAAAAAAGAACAAGAAACACATAGATGCAGAGACACATTGGCTCACACAGGAATCCCATTAAAGCACAAAACTGTAAGCCGTAATACATATGCAAAGTAACTGCAAGGTATAAAATAAAAATACTTCCCCCAAAAAATGTTATGAGACAAGGACCCTCTCAAGATGCCATTGAGTTTATTTTGTGCTGGCTCATATTGCCGAGTGTGATGCTTACCCTTCAGAGGAATTTGTATACCTAGTGAGACTTTGTTGGAAACAACCTTTTTTTTTTTTTCATTTTTAAGTGGTTATCATTTGGAGGCAGCTTCTGGTGTAGGGATGGGGGTTTATCCACTTCTCTCAAGGCTTGCTGTCCTTCCTAAGGGGCTTACTGGGCAGAACATTATGGCATAGAGAGTGTGTTCACCTCCTGTTGTATAGGGAACAGAAAAGGGGGAAGCACGTAAGTTATTTTCAGACCCACTAATAAATTTTAAATAAGATAAAGCCTCACAACTTTTGGAGGATATTATCAATAAAAGCATGAGCGGGCAATTCTTCCTGTTCTAAAATTCTCTGAGAAGTGAATTTTCCCTCTCTCCCAAAGTTTCCTTGGTAGCTACCCTAAGCCTAGGCAGCTTCCCACCTCAGATGACTATGGGATCATTTTTGGGAGCAGAGGATCCAATTCCATATCTGAAGGTCACATACCAGGGTCCTTACTGAGCCTGATGTTTGTCGTCAGTAACCACAGAAACAGCAGAAAGCTGAGCCTCAGTGGATCTGTCTCTTATTTCATAACCAGGAACTCATGTCCCAGACTGTTTTGTCAGGCATGTATCTAAAAGAGACTATGAGCAGTTAGGGGAAACCATAAGCATATCAGTGTTTGGATTTCTAGGTGTGGCAGCCTAGTCTCTGTGTGTATTATTTACTGCTCTTGAGATTTTTATTTGGATGAGTTTTGCCCCTTCCCCTTCATGATAAGTGCTCCAAACACAAGAGCGTGCTCCCCATTGGTTATCCCAGTGGCTAGCCTTTCTGGGACACAGTAGAGGCTTCAGAAATGTTTGCTACTCACAGGGAGTGAACAAAACCTCTCTTCCCTGTGTTATCCTGTTTCATGCTAGGCAGACCTTTCTCACCTTTCTTATGATGGTTGAATTGGGTAATAAAGACAGTTCTTACGCTTATTTCAGGAGTGAAATTTAAATGCTATAGCAATTGGCTTTGGAAATAGTATATTCAATTTTTAGATAAATCAAAAAGGATTATTAGCCTAAAAGAAGAACAAACGTTTGTGCTGCATACAAAGATAACGAGCTTTGTGGTCGAAAACCTTATAAAAGTGAGACATGCCACACTGTGAAAGAAAACAGGCCCTTGGGGAGGGCACTGTTAGGAGGTATGGTCTTGGAGGAAGTGCATCACTGTGGGGGCGGGCTCTGAGGTCTCCTATGTTCCGTGTGGCACACAGTTCACTTCCTGTTGCAAATGGATCAAGCTGGAGAACTCTACGCTTCTTTTCCCCCCTCCCTAGAATTCTCCTGTTTTTATTTTCTCTCATTTTTACCTTTTTAAAAGATGTACCCATCATTGTTCCCTCTCCATAGCCTCTTCCCAGTCATCTCCCGAATTCCCCCTACCCATCCATTCCTCAGAGAGAGTAAGACTCCCAGCCCCATAAAATGCCCATGACATGCAGGTATTATCCACATCCAGAGGCCTAGTTCAGTCTCATGAAGATTGCCCAGCTATCACTTCAGGATCAGTGAGCTTGTGAAGTAGCAGAGAGAAGTTTAAAGACTCTCTCAGGCCTTTTGCGTGAAGATTGTATGGTGTCTGGTTGGCTGGAGCTGAAGAATCAGCTGTGATACACAACAGACCAGAGTAAAACCTTTACATTACTGGGATAATTGGAGCTAAGAAATTAGAGATGATGAGAAAGAGGCCAGTACCATTGAGGTGAAATCCCCTGGGGAATGTTTCTTGAGAGTTCTCACATGATAGACGGACCCTGAACTGGCAGCAGAACTTGGTAATGTGGAAGAATCACCAAGTAGTGCTGGTTTTGAAGTCATGAAGGGGTCATGGAAAACAGCTGAGGTTTGGCACTGTGAGAAGCCTGGAGAGAACTATGGTGCCCGTGCAGCCTCTGTGACAATTGAGGGCCCATGGTTGAAGAAGTAATGGAGAGAACTTGAGCCTTGGCACCATGAGGAGAGCCCAAAAGAAGCTATCAGTGAAAGTGTATCCCAGCTGCAGCAGAGACCCCAGCATTGTAGAGATGCCTGTACCATGGAGTCACCACCAAGAACAGCAGCAGGGGGTGGGGCCAGCCGGAGCCTAGAAGACAAGCTGTGTGCTGCAGAGCAGAGCCGGGGAAGTGACCCAAACCCTTTGGAGGAGTCCAGAGGATCATGAGTGAATCCCAGCTATTTGGACGTTTAGTTACTTAACTTTTGGGGTTTCTTTTTGCTTTGTTCAGATGATGATTGATTGGGCCCTGGTTCTTCCCTCTTGAAGCAAAAAAGTATTTACCTTATTTTTTATTTTACGGGAGCCCACAGTGGAGAGACTGAATTTTTAAATAGATTTTAGATTTTAAAAGAAACCTTGGGTTTTTAAATAGACTGAATTTTAAAGTCTTTGAATTTGTAGAGACTCTGGGGCTTTTTCAGTTTGTAAAATGTTTTATATTGTGATGCTGATTTTAATGTGTGATCTTGAGTGTGACCAAGAAAGGAAAGGTCATAACTTTAACAGTGATCTGTTTGTGGGACCAGGTGACAAGGGATCAATTGTCCCGGCTAGTTTTATGGTCAGCTTGACACAAGCTAGTGTCATCTGAAAAGAGGAAACCCCAACTGAGAAAATGCCTTTCAAATATCTAGCTGTAAGGCCTTTTCTTAATTAGTGATTCATGGGAGTGGTGCCATATGTGGGCTGGTGGTCCTGGGTTCTATAAGAAAGCAGGCTAAGCACCCAGTAAGCAACACTCCTCCATGGCCTCTGCATCAGCCCCAGACTCCAGGCTCCTGCCCTGTTTGAGTTCCTGTCCTGACTTCCTTCAGCAATGGATGGCAATGTGGACATATAAGCCAAAAAGGCCATTCTCCACCCACCCCCAACTTGCTGTTCATGGTATTTCATCTCAGCAATAGAAACTCTAACAAGACACTTGCTCCCCATGACTTGCTCAGCCTGCTTTCTGCTATAACCCAAGATCCCTGCCTAGAAATGACACCACCAGTAAGGATCTGGGCCCTCCCTCATCAATCCACTACTCAGAACAATACCCCACAGATTCTCTGCTATAACCCAAGATCCCTGCCTAGAAATGACACCACCAGTAAGGATCTGGGCCCCCCCTCATCAATCCACTACTCAGAACAATACCCCACAGATTCTCTAACAGGGCAATCTAATGAAGCTTTTCCTCACCGGAGCTCTCCTTTCTCCAAATGACCCTAGCTTCTGTCAAGTTAACAAACCCACAACCAGCTAGTTGGCAGAATCTCCAGTGAAAATGTCTTCTTGGCCTATGAGTAGTTTGGTAAGGGCTTTTAGAAATAAGAGCTTTTAAAGTCAGTCCTAGGCAATGGTCTTGCCCACTTCTTAGCCTCAGGTTCTTGGGCATGTGACCAAACCTCTCTGGGATTTATGCCATTCACTTGCAACTGAAGATGAGTACTTCTGCATGTGTAATACCTGTTCCTAATAAGTGCTCAACAAATGACCCTCTTTTCTGAGCAAAGCATACCCATAAACTGACAAATATTTCATTGGCTTCTTAAAGAACAAAGCACAATCACTTCAACAAACGCAATGTCATACAACTGTAGAAGCAGATCACAGTGGACTGCTGTTCTTTTCTAAATAGCCTGGCAACCAGATGGATATTCTTCTTTCTTTGCTTCAGGGGGCATATCTATTCCTTTTCCAGACTAAACCCTTCCATTGTGAATACTGGAGAGAGCAAAAAGCAGGAGCAGCCATTCAGCAAATCATGAGTAGAGTACTTCATGTATGCAGCCATCCATTAGTAGGGTTCCAAGAGACTCAGACCACGGTTGGCTAGAGGATGGACCAGCATGCTTGTGGCAGGTGAGCAGGACTCCCAAGGAGGGAGATGATAGGCACCAGAGTAGGCAGATCAAATAGGCCCAGCTTTCCCTAAGGGTTTATAGATAAGTGTTTAGCACGGCTGTGTGAAAATAGTATGTACTTCCTAGGTCTTTATTATGAGTGTGCTTTATATTTTTTTCTTCTTGTGAATGAGCAAAATTGTAGGCAGTCAGTCATGTATCCCCTTTGATTGACAGTTGATGGACTCTTCCCTTATGTTTTGTTACCTTGAGCAGGGAACAGTCAGTTCAGGAGCTCATCTTCAGGTGACCGACTGGGTTGTTATATGTCAGCCCCATGGCTTTGAATACACTATGGACACTTTGAAGAAACTCTATTCCTGCTACAAGCAACACTTCCAACCATGGCTGGTGGCTGTGACTGTCCAGGAAACCTTATTCTAGTTATAACTACTCCAGTCAACACCAGCACCAGAAAACTTCACTCTGGTCGTTCCAGGCCTCCGTGATTTCCAGATGACCAGGCTTGAAGCTGCTGCAGGAAGCCCAATCCTAGACTGTAGCTACAGGGTTCTTCCCTATCTTCAGCAGGAAGATTGAAGAGTAGTATATCCCAGTGACTCATTAAAAAGCTTGTGGTTGGCAGATATCAGCTGTACCTGTGATGTGATCATGACTTGTTGCACAAATAAAGGAAACTCAGAGCCAGATATTGGGGAAAGGCTAAGATATGAAAGAGAGGAAACACCGCAGTCAGATCTCACCCAGCTGTCTTCCAGCTTCCTCAGCCTCGCTCCTCATGGCTTCTTCTGCCTGCTCTGTCTTTCTACGCCTGCCTTAAATACCTTCTTCACTAGTTGTTTCACATCCAGGTTAAGATTAAAGGCGTGGGCTACTACTATTTGGTAGTCAGCCTTGAACTCACAGAAACACAGAAAGATCTGTCTCTGGAGTTATGGTATTAAAGGCCTGGCACCACCACTGCCTGCTTGGGAGCCTGGAAATCCCTCTGTAAAGCAAGCTGGCCTCAAACTCAGATCTGCTGGGATTAAGGGCATAGGTCACCACTCCTGGTCTTTCCCATGCTGGGATTAAAGGTCTAAATTACCACTCTGTGATCCTCCTGGATTGACTGTGGGTAGAGCTCTTCTCTGATATTTCAGACTGGTTTTTATTAAATATGAAACATATCACTACATATCTCCTTTGTGTCAAAAATAAAAAAGGTTATAGCTAATATAAGAAAAACCATATACAATAGGTACAACAATTATATACAATATATACAAATAATAATTACATGAGTAATGTCCAGTCCATTAACAATTGACAATTCGAAGAAAATATTCCGTTAATTATCCTATTTTGGTGAGCCCAAAGGATTATATTTAATTCATTTTCTATCTAACTTGTATTACTAACTAAAAACTATATTTTGATGTCTCTAACTTACACACTTTAACTTTGGAGTTTCTTTTCTAAAACTGCCACTAGAAAACTATAACTGCCTCATCTTCAACTCCCTCAGAGACTCAAGAAGGAAATAATGTTAACTAACTAAACAGCATGGGCAAGCAAGCAACTTCCAAAAAAATGTAAAAAATGAGACAGCCGGCTGCCTGGATGTCACCCAAGGTTGGTTCTTCTGTATCATTGAAGCATCCATCTTTGGCCTACAGGCCTAACATGTCTGACAGACTTCTCTGTGAAGCAGGATATTCTCAAAGACCTTGCTACCTTGTCTGGGCAAGTTCGACAATTCTTTCTCTGTGTGTCTCCTGCTTGTCCATTTTGAAGATCATACTGTCAGCAGTCAAGGCAAGAGTACTTTTTGCCTAGTGGCTAACTTTTGTTACAAAGAAGGTCAACTGTGTATGGAGTTTCTTTGATGTCCATAATCTTCTCTCAAGTAGATTGGTGCTGCCAGGAGCAGTTGTCCCATTGTTATAAAAATAATAAGAACCTATGTTACTAAATGCCATATTCTATGGATTTCTGAAGTGTTTGAAGTAGTCCTGTTCATCTAAAATATATCTGTTTGATCTTGAAAACATATCTAATATGACTATGATTGAATGTAATGTCTAACTACTAACTTGCATTTCTTTATATCCTAATTAGTTAGTAATAAAAACTTTCATGGACTAGCAATTTGTATTACATTGTTAGATGAACTACCTAAGTATAATACCTTGAACAAGCATAGACATATATGTACAGTAACACAATTGATCTCGATACACACAATTTGTATACAATATACAAAAATCCAATCCAATGCAAAATAGTTAAAACTGGTAAATCCTTTTTAAAAAAGGATTCAGTAATCTATCCTTATGTTCTACTATATCTGTATCCACTTTTTCTTTTTCTTTCTTTCTAAAACAAGAAATTTTAATCTAATCTCTCTTGTTTAACTTTTTTCTGACCAAAATCAATAACAATTTTTGACCAATTACCCTAAATAATGTCAATCATCCATAACCCATTGAAAAGCCAAAAACCACTCACTCCACCTCTTGGGAATGTGGGTGCCAGGTTCTTAAGTTTACTTCCTGCTGTCTGGAGGTGATGGCATCTTTAGGGGATCCTGAAAAGAAAAGTTTTGTTAATTGTCAAGTCCTGAAATAAGTAGCTGCATCATTTGTTGTCCAGTCTCTGCATAACAGGAAAGTGCACAGCTTGTCTCAAGTCCTGGCTATAGTAGTCTGTGAAGCTGGCTCATCTCAGCAAACCACCTTGAAACTGTCCTGAGCAATTTGTAGTCCAAATCTGATCTTTGGTTGGTGTTTGGCAGCCTAGTGAAATTGTCATAGTCCATGTGAAATCATCTTTGTCGGGGGGGGGGGGGGGAGGGGGGAGGCGGCGCATGTGAAATCATCTTTGTTGGGGGGGGGGATCTTCCTTTTGGATACTTCAGTTCACAATTAGGCTTTGCCATGGATCACTGCAGAAAACTGATAAGAGACTAAGACCCAACACAATGTACAGGAAACTGGATATATAAATATTTTTTAGCATAGGATTAGTAACAATAGAATAGTCCATTATTTTTAGTTGTTCTTCTGTCCTATATCAGGTGGCTTTTCTGATATGATACAGAGATTTTGCAGTTTCCTTTAACAAGTATGCTTGAATTTAGAGAAGGAGAGAGCCACACTCCAACTCTAAAGGCAGCTTTAAATTATAATTAAACTGGGATTTCAATTTACAAATAAAGATACATAGAGGTTAAGCAATGAGATTTTACCCTATGAAGTATACTGGTACCAATAGGTCTGATATTCTTTTGCTTGTAAATTTTCCTGGATAGCCTCTCTTTTGTGTCTAGATATCCAAGGTCTTTTAACTTCTTGAAGATGGGTATTTCTAGTTTTCTGTAAAGACAAAAACATAAACCTGCCCCAACCCTTTGTTTTTTCTTAAAACTTCAAGAATTGTAATATGAGTGGATGAGTCATCAATTCTTATTTTCATGAAGTTTCTCTGGTTAAAATCAAGTCTTTATTAATTTGATGATATCCATGACTTTCCTTCACCCATGGAAACAAAAACAAAACCCCTTATTCAACATAGCACATATCCTGGCTTCCATTCAGAGGTTAGTACATCTTTGAAGTAAAAAGACTGATTTAGCTCAGCTGTTTTTTCTATAGTTCAATGCCTTTCAGCAGCTGCTGTTCCTTTCTCATTAGCATTGAGAAAATTCAAAGTTAATAAAGCATTATGTAGTTTATCTCTAGGGGTCTTTGTTATTCCTTTCTGTTTATTTAACATATCCTTTAGAGTTCAATTTGATCTCTCTATGACCGCTTACCCTGTAGGATTGTGTGGTATTTCTATAATATGCTTTATATTATAATAAGCAAAAAATTGTTTCATTTTACTACAGACATATGCCGGAGCATTGTCAGTCCTAATTTGTACAGGTATTCCCATGATGGCCATAACTTCTAGCAAATGTGTGATTACAGAATCAGTCTTTTCTGAACTCAAAGCAGTTGCCCATTGAAATCCTGAGAATGTATCTATTGTATGATGGACATATCTTAATTTCCCGAATTCTGTAAAATGAAATACATCCATCTCACAGATTTCATTTCTACGTATATACCTTTAGGATTACTTCCTGCTCACAATGGAGTTTGGTTGTAGAAGGAAAAGATGGGGCATATTTTTACAGTTTCTTTGGCTTATTGTCAAGTGATAGAGAGATCTTTTTTAATCCTTTGCTATTGATGTGATGCTTTTTGTGAAAAACTGAGGCCTCTAGCACATTTCCTATTAATAATTTATCAATTTCATCATTACCTTGCACTAAAGGACCTGGAAGACCTGTATGGGATTGAATGTGTGTTATATAGAAGGGATGATTCCTAGTCCTGATTATTTCTTGTAACAGAATAAATAATGAAGTTAATTCTGACTCATTATTAATAAAATCAGAAGTTTCAATGTTTAAAACAACACTTTCTGCACACTGAGAGTCAGTGACTATGTTAAGAGGTTATGTTAAATCCATTAGTACCATCATAATAGCATATAATTATGACTTTTTAAAATAAGGGCTTTGAGCCAACGTACTTATCTATTCTGATTTGTAAGCTGCCTTTCCTGATTTGTTAGCATTGGTATAAAATGTAGGGGCTCCAGAAATTGCTTTATCTCGTATAACATAAGAAAGAATCCAATTACTTTTCTTTAAAAAAAATAATTTTTTTTTGCTTTGAAGATATTTGTTGTTAATATCTCCCAAAAAATTACTGCAGGCTCTTTACCAGGGTTCACTTTCTACCCATAATTAGTCAATTTCTTCATTAGTTAAGGTACAAAAATTTCTGCTGCAATTCCTGTCAATTGATGAAGTCTTAATTTTTCTTTAAAAATCAATTCAGATATCTTTTCCAAATATGTCTTTAATTTATTACTTGGTTTATATGGTAGAAATATTCATTTCAATATAACATTTTCTCTTATCATGAAAAATTCCTGTAGGAGAATGCTTAGAGGGCATGATAATTAGAATGCAATTAAGGTCTAGATCCACATGAACCACATGTGCATCCTATAATTTCTTTTCCACCAAAGCTAATTCTTTCTCAGCTTCAGGTGACAATTCTATTAGACTATTTAAGTCCCTGTCACCATTTAAGATTATCTAGTTCATCATTTTTTAATTCCAGTAGTGGGTTGTAAATTGGCAATGACTCCTAGTAATCTTTGAAAATCATTGTCTTCAATCTGTCTCTCTTGATTTGTACTTTTTGGGGTTTAATTTTTAGTTGACCTACTTTATAACCTAAATAATAATGGAATCTCCTTTTTGTATTTTTTTCAGGGATAGTTTGTAATCCCCAAGCAGGCAATTTTTTTCACTTCTTTAATTATTATTTCTAAGGTATCAATATTTGAATCTGCCAACAAGATGTCGTCCATGTAATGATAAATTATAGAATGTGGGAATTTGTTACCATTTTTTCTACTGGTTTTTGTACAAAATATTGGTACAGAGTGAAGTTATTCAGCATTCCCTGAGGGAATATCTTCCACTGACATCTTTTTACAGGCAAAGAATTATTATAAGTTGGTCCTTTAAAGGTGAATTTTTCTTTGTTTTGTTCTTGTAAAGGTATTGTAAAGAAATGGTCTTTTAAATCAATACCAATAATAGGCCATTCTTTGGATAACAGAGAAGGCAAAGTATCCCAGACTGTAGAGAGCTCATTGACTGGATCACCTTGTTTATAGCTCTTAGGTCTGTTACTATTTTCCACTTTTGAGATTTCTTTTTAATAACAAATACAGAAGAATTCCAAGGGCTGGTTGATTCTTCTATATGCTGAGCATTTAGCTGCTCCTGTACCAGCTGCTCTAAGGCCTAAAATTTCTCTTTTGTTAGAGGCCATTGATGAACCCATATATAGGCTTCTCTGTTAGCCATTTTAGAGGTAGTGTTGTGGGTATCTTTGAAAGATCAGCACCTATTGTGCCTTGTTTCTGTATAACCTGAACAGTCTGTGACTGTTTCTCATAATACCTTCTAATGTTTTTTTTCCCCAGAAACACGTGCTAGTTTATAGTTTATTTCTATGTTTGAAGGAATATTAATCTGTGTGTTCCATTGTTGTAGCAAATCTCATCCCCATAAATTTATAGCAATGCCAGACACATATGGCTTTAATATTCCTCTCTGTCCTTCTGGTCCTATACACTCAAGCCATCGTGCACTCTGTTTTTACCTGGGATAATGGCCCAATTCCTGAAAACTGAACATTTATCACCTGAAGGGGCCAACTTGGATGCCATGACTCTGGTGAAATTATTGATACATCTGCCCCTGTTTTCAATAAGCCTTCAAAAATAACATCATTTCTTTTTACTTTTAATTTTGGCTTTTGTTCATTGATAGAAGCTTGCCAAATTATTTGCTTTTGAATTTTTCCTGAGGTTTTTTTCTTTTTCTATAGATTTTCTATCATTAAGTGTAGTATATCTTTTAAAAATAGGTTTTAATTTCTTTAATTGTTCTGGGAAGGTGTTTCCTCCACAATACCAGGGTACTATTGGACTGGATTTGATATAGGGGATTTTGAAGCCCCCTTGGGGTATTTCTCAGAGGCAGAAAGTTACCTTGTGTGTCCCTTGTTGACTTGCATTCATTTGTCCAATGTCTCCCTTTTCCATACCTTCTGCATACTTAAGAAGGGAGGGGCATTCTCTTGAGATTATTCCTAACAAAAGCACTGTTTCTATGAATGCCTTGTTTATAATTCTTTTTTTATATGACCTTGAATTCCACAGTTGTAACATTTAATATTTTGACTTTTTCTTATACCTCTAGAAATAAGCTCTCCTACCCAATTATTATTACCGTCACAAGGCTCTATATTAATTGTTGCATATATCCAATCCTCCAAGGGTGCTGACCTTGCTTTTAATGGTTTAAGTATTTTTCTACATTGTGCATTAGCATTCTTAAAAGCCAGCAGTTCAATTATTATTCACCTGGCTTCCGCATCTGGAACCATTCTGTTTACTGCTGCAGTTAATCTATGCAAAAATTCTGTAAAAGTTTCTTTTGGGCTTTTTATTACTTTCATGAATGATTCAGTTTTCTTTCCTAGTTCTTCAATCCAATCCCAGGCATTTAATCCTACCATGTGGCATAAAGCCAGAGTATGTTCATTGTATAAGGACTGTCTTTCAATATCAGCATAATCCCATTCCCCAAAGTTGGTCTTGGGAGACTTCTATGCCTCTGGCTCTGCTTCTTTGTGCTATTGTTTTAGCCTCTTCCTTCTACCGTGTTTTCCACTGTAAAAGTGGACAAGTCTCTAAAACAGCAGTAACCATATCTAATCAATCTTTAGGAATGATCCTGTTATACGATGACCAACTATTTAGCATTTGTTTTACAAATGGTGAGTGCATCCCATATGTCCCATTGCTTCTTTTACTCTCCTTAATTCTAGCATTTGTACCAGAACCCAACTAGCTTCTCTATCATCTTTATTATTATGCAACTTTTAAAAGGTTACTATTATTATTACTATATTAATGTTGGCTGTTTTTGTGTAATCTTAGATGACTTTGCTGAAATGGTCTTTATATTCCTCTGTGTTTGAATGTCTTTGTGTTCTCTCCTATCAGGATTTTCTAAGACTTTTTTTCTTGGCATTTATATTAATTGACTTTTTAAATTATAAAACAGAAATCAAGCAATACATATCCATAATAAACAATATGATAAACATTATGATCATCTCATCTACTTTATCTTTTCCTTTATTGGTTCCAATATAAAATCATCTATGGAAATATTACAGAAAGACCAAGCACCCTCCATTGCCTTAAACAAATCCTCCCTTTTAAAAAAATATCTGATTTACTCACCAATCTAATTGTCAGTGATGATTCAAATGATTGTGAAGTGGGGCAGCTACCCAGTATGATAGCAGCCCAAGGATGAGTCCAAAAGGAGAAAAAAAGAACCCACAACCCACCAGGAGAAAGAGGCCACTGTCTGAAAAACTTACCCAGATGAAAGTGAAACAAACACATGTGGCCAGTCTGCCTAAGACTGGAGGTTAACTCAGAACAGAAAGCCTAGCCAGCAGGTAATTATTTCTCTGGTCAAGTGTTGCCCTGGCCGACAATCACCTTTTTGGAGGGAGGGGAGGGGAGGAATTTGTGCCCCAAAGTTGGATACCAAGTGTTGCATGAATAAAGGAAACGCAGAGCCAGATATATCAGGGAAAG
Source organism: Phyllotis vaccarum (assembly GCA_033318265.1). Lineage (NCBI taxonomy): Eukaryota > Metazoa > Chordata > Mammalia > Rodentia > Cricetidae > Phyllotis > Phyllotis vaccarum. Next base: position 12,137,613 of record JARWLC010000009.1, on the reverse strand, counting down.
GCTGAAATATTAAAGAGTGGAAACATCACAGTCAAATCTTACCCAGCTATCTTCCAGCTTCCTCAGCCTCACTCCCCATGGCTTATACTGCATTAACTGTCCTCCTACACCTGCCTTAAATACCCTCTTCACTCAGTTGTTTCACATCCAGGTTAAGATTAAAGGCATGACACTACCACTGCCTGCCTGGGAGCCTGGAACTCCCTCTGTAAACCAAGCTGGCCTCAAACTTAGATCTGCTGGGATTAAGGGCATAGGTCACCACTCCTGGTCTTGCCCATCCTGAGATTAAAGGTGTAAATTACCACTCTGTGATCCTCCTGGATTGACTGTGGGTAGAGCTCTTCTCTGATATTTCAGACTGTTTTTTTATTAAATATGAAACATATCATCACAATGACTTGTGATTAGTTCTTAGGAAGGATTGTGATTGGTCTGGGAAAAACTAGAAGGTATACTATTATTGGCACAAAGTACAATCCTATCTTTGCATGCCATGGCCCTTCTGAGTGTGGCAATATGACTAGGCTGTGTCCTAGTGAGGGAGTCTCCTGTGTTCTGCCTTCTTGTGTTTCACCATTAGTTCCAATACAATATTTCTCTAACATCGCCTTTTCTTTTCTTGATTATTTGCGGTCTTTGTCTTGAGTAGGACAGGTTGAACTGATAACATGAGGAGTAGGCAGCAGTGACCATGGCTCTGGCCACAATGACAGTTGTAGCAACAGCTTTGGCAGTATCAATAGCAGAAGACAGTGGCCAAAGGGTTCAAGTCTGAATTGGAGCAGTTCCTGCAGGAGCAGAGTTAGTGAGTGGTAGTAAAAGTTTAGAGACAGAGAAGATGGAGAAGCAAACGGAAGACTCTGAAGGCTTTAGAGCCGACTTTGGGTTCCAGTTACTGGAAGATTCCAGAGAACTTCCAAGGCCCAAAGGCCCAAAGCTTTTGACACATAAGGCTTGAGCGACAAGGGTTCCAGCACCCTTGGGGACTTACTGCAGCTGCTACTAACCCAACAGATGCTACCTGACAAGTGCCAGATGCTGCTAGTCAAAGCCCAGAGCAGTAAGCCTACAACTGCAGCTCTGAGAACTGCAAGCCTCTGTCTGTTAGAATCTGGAGCCACACACCTCTGGCCTCAGGCCTCAGGAGCTACAAGCACCTGAATCTGACATCCCAGACTCCTAGGCCTTTGGTGCTCAAGGGCTCAGGCAGACCTACCAATTCTGAAATGCTGTTCTTTGTCTTCTGGTGATTTCCATTTGAGAAAACGACCTTAGCCAGCTGACTGGTAACAAGAGCAGATGGCTCACCTCCATGACATTTTCACTCAAGGACTCCAGAGACACTCTAGACTGTTTATTCATTGAAACATGGAGACAGAAACCACAAGAAGTGGGGAGAATTAACTGAAAGCATCAGCCAATTGTAGGGGTATGGATGAAACAACCCCCCAGACCATGTGTTATTGCTATTTCTTAGCCAAAAAGCTACTTAATACTTTTATTAACTATTTTCCCCATTTTTCCATTTTTTCCCTCTTCTTTTTGCCTGGAGTTCCTTTTTTTCTTTCTTGTTTTTGATTATATTCTGACTTTGAAGTTCAGGCTTTCTTCACCAGAAGTGGTCACTAGTTCCCTCTTATGTAAGGGCAGTTGCTAGAGGGTTTTGGAAATTCTATGCATTGTTGTATAACAATAGTTCCCAGTAGGGGTGATTTTACTCTCAGGAGTCATTTGACATATGAAAATCTTGTAACAGGAGAGTTGGAGGCCCAAATGCAGCTGACAGACTTGGGGTCATCATTCAACATTCTATGCAGCACAGGAAGGTCCCACAACAGAGAGTTCTCCAGCCTCAAGTGCTCACAGTACTAGCTGAGAAAGATTGTCCCAAGCCACTTAAGAGGCCACCCCCTCTTCTTCCTAGTTATCTTTAAAGCTGATTAGTTTTTCCTCATGAGACCCACACTCCTCACCAGACCAGAAGTCCAGATTGTGTAGTGCTCCAGCAGGGTTCTGGAGCACCGAGGCAGGCTCTTGGGCACTGGCAACTCTGGTTACAGTACCCCTGCATGAGCTAGCTTCCCCAGGAACAAGGATACAGCTGTTTGTGGGGTATGTGGGAATATGGGAACTGGTGTGGGAGGGGTTTTGTATACGCATATGTAGGGGAAGATGCCTAATTGCTCCTTCTATAAACAACCCAGTCCTCCTGCTTTGGGTACCATCTCACATGCTCACCTGTATACCCTAACACTCTGCATTCCTGATCCTTCTCTTGTGTCCTGAAAGAGGATCTACTTCCTGTAGTCCATCAGGATGCTGTTCTCTCTAGCCTGAGTCAGTTGCCCATCTTCTCGCTCTCTTTCAGTATTGTTATAATCCCTTCTGTTACCTCCTCTCCATGCTCATGTTTTGACTCATTGCTTTGCTTTATCATCTTCCAGTTTGGGGAGGGAGTGGATACAAATGTTTAAAGTCTGTCCTCTTATACCAGAAATAGGATCGTCATATGGTGGACTAAGACCTTTGAGGTTGTGCCTGGCACTGTAATGGTGATTGCATTCTTTCCAGTTAAATCTCTAGAAACAGGAGTTGAGGGAGGTATAATAGCCCTGCAACCTTAGTCTCAGTTTCCCTGACTGTAAAATGTGTGTTTTGCTCTCTCTAGAAAAGATGTAGGGAAGGATTCAGGAGAGTAAAGATGACACAGAGGGTTGTGGCTTGTCACCATTGTCTCATGGTTGAAATTATCACCACCTTCTCCTTCTGGTGTATCATCAACAAATTGTGTCACATAGTTATAATGACAGAATGTGGAGTGTGTATATCGATTGCCTCATTTTCTTGCCAGTGGCTTCCAGTTTGATTGGCAGAGGGGCGACCAGCAGGCCAATTGGACTGGGCTCCTTAATGACAGCAACAGCTCAACAGTGCAGAGCATCAGTGACTTCAGATCCAGGTACAGACCCCAGTGAATGGCGGGGGAGGGGAAGCCCAACTTGGAGGGTGGCAGACTCTGCAGTCACTTCCCAATTACCTGTCCTTTGAGCTGCCTCAGAGGAGGAGTGCCTTGGTCTTATTTTTCATAGCTCTTTGCATTTGGGGTCCTCCTGTGTCCTTTACTTGAGGGGTGAGTGGACATGAGGGGTGACATTTAGGACTTCCCCAACACTGTGGAGACACTGGCCTTCTGGGTAGGGTGGGATGGGAGCTCTGAGTTTCAGCTCCCATTCAAGGTGGGAAAAAGAGCTGTGTCTACACAGCAGAGGTTTCAGACTTAAGTGCTTGTGTGTGGAGAAGGGTGTGGCGGCATCAGGGAGTGGATGTTGGGCAGGGGTTCCCTGTTGCTTTCAAGTTCGCTCCCTGGATATAGAGGTTTCTCAGGGCTGGGTAGAGTCACTTCTTTCCAGACAACACTGTGCTGTGACATTCATTTAATCTTCTCTGGTTTATTTCCTCTTGATCTGTTGCAACATTTAGAGCAAAAGTCAGTAACTAAGGGGCCTCTGTCTGCATGGAGGAGTGCCATGATGTTTGCTGAATGCATGAAAGTGGAATATTGTTAGCTAAACACATTCTTTGCAATGAGGAATTGTGTGGATGAGACCGGATGCTATCTATGTTTGGAGCTGTGCATGGCAGGGACCTGCCATGTAACAGTTTCCAGGGGCTGATTAAATTGTTTTGTACTTTCATTTTTTTTTTTTTAAGTTTCTAAGTATGAACTAACCATCAGATCTGCTTCCTAGAGAAAATAAAGCCTGAACTTTCTTTACAGTTAATCTTGACCCTACATATTGAATCAACCTTGGTGAGAAGAAGTGATGAACTTTGTATGGTCACAAACAAGTATTCTTTTGTCAAAACTTTGAAAAAGTAAAAATTTGCCTACTGTGTCAGAAACCAAGTGAGCATATGTCCACAGAGCAACCCAAGTATGTGGGATAGCCACACATCGTGATCAGACTCAAGAATCGGATGTTTGCCTCGTGGGACTAGAGTTCTCTCTTCATGTAGGCAGTGGGAGTATGGCCAATGCAGCAGGGTCCTGGGATGTCATGGGACAGTGAGCATCTCTAAGTTGCCTTTCAGCTGCACATGTTCATTGATGGCTTGTTGTATCCTGCCCATTCAGATGTGAGGTGGCCAAGGTAAATGAGTAGGTGTCTATCCCTAGGGAGCTTCAGGAAAGACAGATTCTTGAAAGACCTTGGCTAGAAAATATTGGAGTGAGTAGGATGGACTCCTTCTCTAATTGTTCCAGGATGGTGTATAATTAGGCACTAAAGTGTGGGCTGCAGATAGCAGGTGTACTAGAGCTTAGTGTGGAAGTCAGAGGGACTTCCCAGAGTGGGTAAGACTTGGCTTGGGTCTGGGGACCCTGCCTATAGCCTACCATCACCAAGGTGTGGTTGTACAGCAGGCATTTGACGAGCACATTCTGTGAATCACTGCCAGTAATTATTACCCATAAACCTTTGCTTTGGGCACTATTACTGAGTCACCTCCAAGTGGCAAATGGTGGAGGGGCAGCCAGCCTGGGTAGTGCTCATGCTAGAGCCCCAGCTCTGATGGGAGTTGTAGTGTGATTTCTTCTTTTGGGGCTGTGGGCATATCACCCACGATGAGGAGTAACATTTACATGTCCATCCACACTACCTATTTCTGCCCTTGACTGTTGGTCCAAAATAAAAAAGAATGTTGACTGCCTACTCCGTGTTTCCTTGGGGAAGTTGTGTCATTGGCTTCTAGCATAGTACTCTTTGAGCTCATTTATTCTCCCCCAAATCTTCCCCACTTTTGCCGTCTGTTGTCCTTGATATTGAGAAGGGGTATTTTTCATGACTCCCTGACCTCTGAGTTTAGCATTTTCCTGATTTTTTTAAAAGTGAAAAATACCTGTCCCTTTGTACACCTGGGGGTGGATTTCAGGATAATCCTGCTCCTACAGGGAAACTTCAGGTGTAGCAGTGAGGCTGAACACTGGGCAGCAGTCCTCCTGATGGCCCAGGCCACATGTTTGCCCTTCAGTTCTGCATGATGTAATATATGCCTGCTACATGGGGTAGTTTGGGGTGTAGACTGGCTAGGTGCGACCCTTCCTGATGATTTTTCACTTGCATAGAAAAGTAGAAGAGGCACAGAAGAGAGAAAGAATTCTTGAGCTCCATCCAAATGAGAAGAATTTGGAGAGCTGGGTTTGGCACAGTGTGCTTGGCTGGATGCTGGGGAAACACACAAGCAAAGCAAATATGGTGTCTTCTCCTTGTCATCCCACAGACCTGATGATGGCCTCCCACAGCCTGACAGTATCAGGCTTCAGGCAGAGGAGGCTGTTGGTAGAAGGGGGATCTGTACCAGGTGGCTCCTTAGATGGTGTTGCTCTATGGGTTTTCAGCCTCCTAGATTTGGAGACCATAACTGAATCTTAGCAGAGTCTCCTAGACTCATGTGACTTCTATACTCAAGAGTTCACTTACATGAACTTTCTGCACTTCAGTTTATGTTCCTTTAAGCTGGGGCATTAATTCAACTGTTCAGTTGATAGAAAGGAGGGCAGTCACCTGCTCAGAAGCAGGCCAAGGGCTCCAAGGTTAAAATCCCTTTCACAGGTAAGGTCATTACAGCCTACTTTGCCTTACTCAGGCATTGCTGAAGTCTCTTGAATAGATGTTCCTGGCAGGGTCTGATTTGCTCTTGAACCAGGGCATTTTCATAGAGAGGCAGCGCCCTATATTTGGGCTGTGTCTCCTTAAAATGGAAGAAGAGCATGAGTAAACCCTCTGCCTTCATTGGCTTTTGATTGACTTCAAAACTGACTAATTTTGGAGGTCACAAAGTCAAGCATATGTCATCAGTCTCTCAGTGGCTTTACTGGAGCTGATGCCTCTGACATGTGCACCTTGTAAATTACCTTTGTCACCACAAAAACCAGCTCTCCACTGCAACCCACCTAGGTGCCCAGTGGGTTATTTCTTGGTGTCAGAAAGCCGAAACTCCACCCACAGATCATGGCAAACCACTGTTTCCTAAACATCCCACCTATGAAGGGCATTAAGCTGGATTACACATGTTCAGCCTACTGCTCATCTCACTTCCAATCATCTCTCCCCACACCTTAGATCACCCCCATTTATCCCACAGGTATCCCCAAACCCTATCCTTGGGGAGGTTAGCTTGACACTTGCTCCCCAATCTTCACATATTCCCCCACAAAATAAACTCTGTTATAAAACTCATAATTTCAGTGCAGTGTCTGTAGCAGCCAAAACAGGGCCAGTTCAGTAACCAAATCCTCTTCTGAAGTGGCTCCTCACTGCACCAGGCAGCGCCCAGGCACCCTGTTTCTGGGCCACCACCACCTACTCTCCCTCTCTCCTCCTCATGGTTTTCACTTCTTGCCTGCTCTGCGGTCTCTAAGAGCTTCACACCAGGACTTGGCAAAGGTAGGGGGACAGGAAGAAATGGAGGATGGAAAGAAAAGGAGATTGGGGTTAGCCGGGAAGCCAATGTCTACTTGATAATAAATCGGGGGCAAAAATTAAAAGCGAGAAGCTGCACGTGGTCTTGATGGTCCTGAATTCTTCTAATTTGATAGACAACAAGGCTGTCATTGGCTAGTAAATGGTGGGGCTCACAAAGCTGTCTAGAGACAGTGCTCTACCAAGGACTTCTTGCTAGAAGTGCTTCCTACTACTGACTGTAAACCTTTCTCTGATGCTCATCTGGAATCTTGAGATTGATTTTCTGCACTTCAAAGAACACTGACGTCCATTCATCTCTCCTCCAGATATCCCCAATGTGTTGGAAAGCATCTCACTTCCTCTTCTTCTCTGGGGCCCAGTCTTTGACACTCACCACCAGTTTCACGTCTCATGAGGACTTCATAGTCACCATTGCCAATACCACCTACCTCCACTCTGGTCTCAACCCAGGCCCATCAAGTGTTATCTGCTATTGTCAAGGTCACTTTGACCCCTGAGTGGCCAGATCAGTGGTACCTTCCCTTCTTCCTTAACCCTATTAGCACTGGGTGGAGCTGCCCCTTGTGTCCTGGAAAGGCCCTGGGTCACATTCTAGTTTTCCTTTTTCTTACATACCTTTCTTATTCTGTCCTGCTACCACCCGAATGACAGGATTGAGCGCAGACCTGTTCCCACCTCTGCTCTCTCTAAGCACTCATGGAGCCTCTTTGTCCTTTGACTCTGGAGCACGTACCTGTTAGCTCCCTTTGGTGGCAGAAGGTCACAGCAAGCATTCCATGGCCACTCACCTTGCCTTTCACACCCAAATCCATGTCATTTATGGCTCCATCACATAACTCTTTGGAGAAGAGGAGGGTATGGCAGTTACTGCAGATTTTGCTCTTTCCAGTGCTGACTCTTAGCCATTAGCACATTCTGCAGGGCTCAGCTCTGCATTGCTGCTCGGGGTTGTCTCCCCTCCCTTGGTTGCAACTTCTTTGTGCCATATACTATCATCTCCTTAGACTGACAGAGTCTCTTCTTCTCTCAGAACTCCTCAGCATCCAGTGTGAACTTCTAAATCAAATTGTGTTGGTCCCTGCTAACATGCTCTTCAAGCTCATTACCTGCAGGGTAGCCCACTGCCTAGACTTTCTACCATCCTGCCCTGCTCTTGTTGGCTGCACATCTGCCTAAGGCTGCACCTCTCCCCATGTTCCCTGTCTGGTGAGGCCTTTGATACCCCACTATCTCAGATTCTTTCCAGTTCATACCTGCTTTGTGTTTACAGTACTCATTCTTAATTGCCACTATGTTGAGAATCTCCATGAGACAGGGGACTTTGCCTGGTTAGTTGATCACTGCTAGGGGTGAAATAGGCCTGGCATACATTGGAGGCTCAACAAATCACCAATGAGTGTGAGATAAAAGCCTTCCCTGGCATTGAGGGGCACAGGCAAACCATGAGGGCTCATGGATAAGTTGTTGTCTAGGGCAAGTGGGGATTGCCAAGGGGACATTGGTACAGAGAAGGAAGGGTAGAATGGTGGCCTTGGAATGTTGACCAGGTAGATCTGTGATAGAAGCCACTAGGAAAACATATAAAAGAAGAGAAGCCTTGGTCTAGAGTCAGAGATTATGCTGGGGTGGAGACCAGGGTCACTGCAGAGGCAGAGATTTGGAGGGAATTGGAGGAGGAGGAAGTAACTTGTATGAAACTCTGGGCTTAGCACTAGGAAGTGCTGGCCAAAGTCCAGGAGGGTCAGTGAGTCCCCAGCTAGTGCTGGGTGGACATGCTGAGCACGCGGGGCTAAGCTGGACCTTACCAGGGGTGCTTTCAGGTTTCCCTGGGCCGCCTTAAAAAGGGTCACCTTGCAGAGAATGTGCTGATCACCAGATCAAGGCCCTGTAGCTGAAAAGGGAGGGTGAGGTCTCTTAATTTGGTATTGCTCCCCGGTAGATATTGATCTACCCAGACCCCACCCAATGGCAGAAATGACAGTCCAGACTTTGGGGAGTAGTATGGTAGAGCAGACTGACCACAGGACCATCTAGAGAGACATTCAGAATAGCAAGCTTTTATTTATCTAGTGCTGATAATTGCTGACTTGCTATTTGTTATTTTGCGGTGTTGGGAGTTGAATTGAGAGCTTTTCCCAGGTAAAGCTAATACTCGACCACAGAACAATATTCACAGCCTTCTTTTTATCTTTTTCTTCTTGAGAAAGAATCTTCCTAAGTTTCTTGGATGGCCTTGAAGTGACACTATAGCCCAGGCAGGCCTTGAACTTGTGATCTTCCTGATTCAGCCTCCCCAGTGGTTGGGTTTCTAGGTCCTTGCCACCAGAGCCAGGTCACCAAGCCTTTAGACATTTTAGTTCTGGTGATTCTTGGCATAGGGAAATCACTCCAATAGGGAGCAGGTTAAGTTCAAGATTGCTGAGCAGACTCTAAGGGCCTCGGCAATGACCCTTCCTGGCAGTTGTGGCCTTTGGTAGCTGGTAATAGGGAGCCCCGTGTCCCTTGGCACCTATCTGGGAGACACTTATAGCTCTGGTGCTTGTCAAGCTGCAACATTCAGACCGTTTTCTGGATGTTGGCTGCTGGGGTGTGTGCTGGCTCCAGATGGCAGCTGTTTTTGTACTGGAAATAGCACAGACCTTGCTGAAGGGCTGTCACCTTTGAGAGAGACCGGGGCTGCTCACTGACAAAGACCCCAGGCAGCCATGGCTGCCAGAGTTGGGGAAGGGAATGCACTGAAGTGATGAAGACCCTGGGTTATGGGGTAGTCAGAAGCCTGAAGTTGGTTTTTATTTGTTGGGTTTTTTTTTTGTGGTATAATTTACTAGCTGGATGACCTTAGGCAAGTGGTCTTGCTGGTTGCAGCCTGAATTTCAAGCGCATCTCATTGGGCTGTGAAGAGGACAGTTTAAGGATCTAGAAGTAGGCTGCCTTATACAGCTGGGCAGAACGGGAATCAGGTGGGGCTGAAACCCAGCCCACCATCACTCCAATGGGGCATGTGGCTTAATTAATGGCATTGGAGGGCTTTCTAATTTTGTTTGCACAGAGGTGTCACATGGACCAGTAGGGTGAGATCTCACTACAGTTCTTTAGAATGTCCCTGGCATGACAGGACAAACTGATCGACTATGGCACCTTTCTTTCCTCCTGCCCCTACCAATTGCATTCTTAGGTGGCACAGGGAGCCCTCCTTCCCTGCCTCAACTTCTAGGTTCAGATACCAACGGTGTCTGCAGTTGGGTGGGGTGTGATTAGAAAGAGAGAACAGTGGCCCCACCTCACACCAATCATTGGTTATCTGGGCCTAGAGTTTTGTGACCATCCTGACACCCTGGGAAGGAAATGCAGCCCTGGGTAGACTGAAGAGATAAGCAAGGGAGCCTTTACAGGTGGGAAAGTCTGGTTGGAACAGATTAGTGGCCCAGTATGGATGCTCAGCTGGCCGGTTCCAACCTGCTGAGGGGGACCTCAGCACACAAAGCTGGAGTGGAGCCCTCCTGTGTGCAAGAGAAGTAAGGCTGCTCCAAGCCACCAGACCGTCCAGCTTTCTTCATTTGTCTTCTCATACTGGAGGTTATCACCTGATGACTGGGCAGTTAGAGGTGACCAACCCACAAGGTCCCTGAGGGCACAGGGACAGAGACAGGATGCAGCCCGGAACTAGCTTTGGATTTGACTGTTGGAGAGGAGGTAGGCTCTGATATGGCGCTTAGGCTATTTATACCCATAGATGCCAATTGCTGTGCCAGGTCCTCTTTCCTTTGAGCTGAGTAGAGATAGTGTTTCTGGAACGGAAAGAAGAGCCAGTGACTCACCTACTTACAAAGCCTGGGGAGTTTGAGAAGGCAGAGGGTTGCTTTGGTCAGATTCCCCACGCACAAGTGAAGCCAGAGGTATTTATAGGGAGGTCTGTAACTTAGAAGCAAAGAACATATACCAACAATTTTCAATAGTGAAAGAATCATAGATCCATTACAAAAGGCAACACAGAGAAGGCATTTTCAAAGTTACCCCCATCCCATGTCTCTGAGAGGTCCCAGTAACATGTCATTCCAGGTCATTCCTCCCCAGGTTCTGTCACTCACATGTGTAATTCTCTGCAGGTCATAGCTTGCTTTTGTATCTGCCACTCTCATGTGGGTTTTTCTTCTCATACGCAAACGCATGTGAGTGTCCCTTTCGTGGATTCAAAGCACTTGCACTTTGTCCAGCCTTCTCCAGATGCCCTCCTCAGATGCCCCGTCACAGGCAGAATCTTGGGGTTCCTGGTGTGGCAGTGCTCCCCGAGATGCTGTGTCATTGAATATGTCGCCAGTCGAGATCAGGCTAGAATGGTGCACATCCAAAAGCAGAGCCCAGTAAGGGTGGGAGAAAAGAAGCAAGAATTGTTCATTTCCTTTTCCTGTCTGCAGAGCTGACGCTTCATATACAGTCACGGCATAGTTTGTATGACTTGGTCAAGGGTGTTTCAGGGGGCTAGAATTTGTGTTAATTAGAAATGGTAAAATATAATCTGCAAATATCTGTCACAAGGGAAGGAGTTTTATACTTACTAGTTCCTGGAAACAGCGGCACAGTTTGCCTAGAGACCAGAATCTCTAGGCCAGTTAGGGAGCAACAGAACAAGTGGTCCAAGGGCAGGAACTGGCAAGACAGGGTTTCCAGTCTTAAAATTAGCCTTCTTGAATATTTTCTTCAGGCTCCATGGTTTAGGGGCTGTTTAAGGTCGCCTATAGCTTGCTCTAGGGTGGTTAAGGCAAGGAATGATGGTATAGAGTATAAAGCCAGAGAACGAAGGACCTGATATTAATAACTCTGTTTTGGTCAAGTGGCATGACAGAGGCACTCCTAGGTCAGCGTGTCACGGTTTCTATGAACCCCGAGAGGGATAATCCCTGTAGGGTGGGCAGGTCCCAGGAGTCAAGTCCTCAGAAACACTTTGTTTTTTTGAGATATGGTCACTATGTAGCCCTGGCTGGCCTGGAACTCACAGAGTCCACTTCCTTCTGCCTCCGTCATGCTAGGATTAGAGGTGTGTACTTCCATGCCCAGAAGGAACACGCTCTTCATACCTGTAATGCTTAGCAGAGGCAGGGTGATCAAGGACATTTAGCACCCAGGCAGGACTTGGCATGGGCTGTAGCCATGTGGAGGAGGAAGGAGGTTTAGTAAGCTCTGCAGAAGGCAGCGTCACCAGAGCAGATGGTGGAGAAACTTCTGCGTTATTCATCCCTGACTCAGCTCTGCTATCAAGCATCTGAGTGGAGGGAAGCAGGTGTCGCACTCCCTGGATCTTCCTCTGGTTTCTGCTGTCAGCACTGCCCTTCAATGACAGGGCAGTGGGGATGAGCACTCCTTACCCTTCTTGTGTGCTACGCATTTCTGGAAATGTCACCAGTGTCATGGTTGCTGCTCACATGGGATGCCATCTTTATAGACTGGAGGCTGAGGCTGGAAGTGATGAGGTGAAAATGGCCATGTTGGTTCATTCACACAACTGAAACAGAATGCATAGACTGGGGTGCTTCTGAACAATGGAAATTTATTTCTAGAGATTTGGCTGGGAGTCCAAATTTCAAAGGAAGGTCTGCTTTCTGTCTCAGGCATACCTTCTCTCCATATCCTCTTGTGGTAGAGGGGACAAAGTGTCTCTCTCAGTTCCGTTTCATAAGGATATTTTGTATCTCTATAAATATATGGCGAGGGGGGGGATACACAAAGGGTTCATCTAATCCCATCACCTCCTAATCCCATCCTCTCAGGGTCTGGGGTTTCAATTTATGGATTCTAGAGGACCACGGCACTGAGAAGATAGCAGTGGCTGATAAGGGATGTGAGCCCAGCTCTGAAAACCTCTCATCCTAAGAGCCCCTAGACACATGTAGACACATGGCACGAGACTGTATAGAATTACTCAGTTGCTTACAAGAGTAATATTGAGGATTCAGGAGAACGGAGGACCAGATAAAGACTCGAGGGGAAAAGGAAGGATGGTTGGGTGAGGAGTGGGGAGGCTGGCTGGTCAGATGGAAAACTGCCTTAGTTCAAACTAGGAGAGAACAGATGCAGAGAGGAGCTTGTAAACATAGGGGTCACGTCTCCAGCTCTCCAAAGACTCTAGATCAGTGTTTCTCAACCTTCCTAATGTTGTGGCCCTTTAATACAGTTCACTTTGTGGTGATCCCTCAACCATAAAATTACTTTTGTTGCTATTTCGTAACTGTAATTTTGCTATGTTAAGAATCGCAATGTAAATACTTGCTTTGCAGGATATCTGATAATTTGATATTCATCTCCAAATGAGTCACCGCCCACTGGTTGAGAACTGCTGTTCTAGACTTTTAATTATCTTGGCAACATTTGTATCTGGAGTTTTTCCTAGCAGCAGTCTAGGATTATGACTTCACTCAAACTGCAGTTCCAATGGCTTAGTGACACCTGCAGGGTCTGGTTGCAAATGAGACTGCTTGTCGCAAGACATCAGACCTTACTTTCCACTGTGTGACTGGAAAACTAGTCAGAGCCAAGATCACGGGCTTGTGTGGTGGCCCCAAGTTGACCTCTTGCTCTTTGTTGCAGATGATAGAATGTTTGTCAGCTACTTAAAGGATGAAGGGATTTATTAAGGGCATTCCTCGCTCAGAATTTCAGAGAAAAATGAGTAAGTGTCTGAGTGTGTAAGTTAGGGTTATCTAGTGGAACAGTGAAATACAGAATGAGCACAGGGAAAGAATGAATGTACAGATACATATAAAACAGGATTTATTAGAGTGGCTTACAGGTTGTGGTCCAGCTCGTCCCACAATGGCTGCCTACCAATAAAGAGTCTAAGAACCTGGTAGGTGTTCAGTCTGTGAGACTGCATGTCTTAGCTGCTCTTCAGTATTCATTGGAATCATGAAGAAGTAGGTTTTAAAGCTAGTGAAGGAATGAGATGCTTGTGAGAGTGAGGGAAAGCCATCAGTGATCAAAAGCTTATTTCTTCTACACCATTTATATAAACCAGGTCCTAGTTATGGTTGCAATGATGAAACTCCATGTATGGGTGGCATTGGTGCACACCTTTAATGCAAACACCCAGGAGGCAGAGGTAGGCAGATCTCTGAGTTCAAGGCCAGTCTGGGGTACCGAATGAATTCTAGGACACAAAGAAACCCTGTCTCCAAAAAAACCCCCCAAATCAAATAAATCCAAAACAATAAATAAGTGAAGGAAGGGAGGAAGGGAGGGAGGGAGAAAGGAAAGAAGGAAGAGAGAGCAAGCACAGCCCAAGGCAAATTGGGAGGAAGTGGTTTATTTGGCTTACACTTACACATTGTAGTTCACCATTGAAGGATGTCAGGGAAGGAATTCAAGCAGGGCTGGAACCCAGAGGCAAGCAGCTGATACAGAGGTCATGGAGGGGTGCTGCTTACTGGCTTGCTGCTTTTCATTATAGATCTGCATAAGAGTGATTACCAATAACCACAGAACACAGTCAATATTAGGTTTCTTGAAATCTCCCTTGCCACTTTCCTTAATCCCAAATTCTTCACTTTAGCCTCAGTCAAATATTTCTGTATAAGGGTAGAAAGCATCCATATTCTTTTTAAAAAAACACAAGAACTGTTTCTGGGCCATTTACTAATATTCTTTTCCTCTGAAGCCTCTTGAGCCTGGCCATCATCTATATTACTCTCAGCACCCCTGTCTTCTATGCTCCTACTAGGATGTCCCAGTCAACCCCAATTAAAGTGTTCAATAACTTCTCTACTCCAGTTATCCAAACCTTCCATATTCCTACAACAAATATCATGGTCAGGCCTGTCATAGAAACACCCCACTCCTGGTACCAACTTCTCTCTTAGTCACTGTTCTGTTGTTCTGAAGAGAATCTATGTCCAGGGCAACTCTTATAAAATAAAGCGTTTGATTAGGTTTGGTTCATTATCATTATGGTGGGGAGCATGGTGGCGTGCCGGCATCCACTGAAGTGGTAGCTGAGAGCCACATTCTGATCCACAGGCAAACTCTAGTGACACTTTCTTCAACAAGGTCATACTAATACTTCTAATTCTTTCACATAATGCCACTCCCTACTGACTAAGAATTGAAATATATGAGCCTAAGGGATCCATTCTTATTTAAATCACCACATTCCACTACGATACAATATGTAGAATTTGAGGAGAAAAGGAGCAGCAGAAAGTGTAATCGAGCTAAGTCCAGTATTCAAAGAGATAGAAGGTTTGGAGAAAAGCCTGATGCTAAATGGAATAAAGTGAGAAGTAACCTTAGAGCAAGACCCCAATTAGCTAAGCTTCCAACTTTCAGAAAGGAGTTAAAGAAAAACTTCATCAATGAAGCACAACAGAAAGCTGAAAATGTAATTAAAGGAAGAGGCCAAGTTTCAGCTCCAGCAAGTAGCAGAGCTTGCGAGCTTTGGCCACATGGTTCTTGCTTTAGAGTCAAGAATACAAAAAAGAAGTTGTGGAATCTCCCTCTATGGCTAAGAAGAGCCAACGAGGCCAGGCGTGTGTCAGGAGTATCCTTGTGTGGAGGCCCAGAGAGGGCATTTTGGGAAGTTGTGAAGATGAAGCTTGGATTGCCTTGGAAATCCAAAGATGTTGGAGATGCCAGAGTTGTGGGATACTTGCCAAGTAAAGCTGTAGGTTGGTTACAGCCCAAGAAAGAGAAATAGAATTGGAGATCTTAAGAGTATTTTGGCATCAGACATGGAGATGCAGAAGAAATTGGAGTTTTCCCACATGGTTTTCAGTCTTACTTTGGTCCAGTATTTCCTCACTGTGCTCTCTTCTTCCCTTTTGGAATGGTAATGTGTATCCTGTGCCACTGTATGTTGGAAGTATGTGATTTGATTTTCACAGGGAATGGTAATTGTTTGCCAAGAGTCTCAGGAGAGACTTCGAACTTTTAAACAAAGTTGAGACTGTGATAGACTATGGGGACTTTTGAAGTTGAACTGAATATATATTTTGCATTATGAGATAGCTATATTACTACAGGGGCTAGAGAGTTGAATATGATGATTTGAATAAAAATGGCCACCGTAGACTCAAATAGTCAAATGCTTAGTCACTAGAGAGTGACACTACTTGAAAGGATTAGGAGATATGGCCTTGTTGGAGAGACTGTGTCACTGGGGGTGGGCTTTGAGATTTCAAATGCCCATACCAAGCCCAGAGTCGCTCTCTGCCTATGGATCAGGATGTAGCTACTGATGCAACAACTGCCTGCATGCCATCATGTTCCCCATCGTGATGATAATGGACTAAACCTCTGAAAGTGTGAGCAAGTTCCCAATTAAATGCTTTATTTTGTGACTGCCTTGGTGATGGTATCTCCTCACAGCAGTAGAACGGTAATTAAGACACACCAGAAGGTGTGGTCTATATTAAAGGTGGATCTTCCTACCTCAAATGATTTGGTTAAATCGCTCACAGTATACCCAGCCACTTGGATTTTAGTTAATTCCAGATGTAGTCAGGTTGACAACCGAGAATAGCCATCACACTGAGCAAGGACATAGTGAAATGATACCATCATGCAAGCTGCTGCCATGACTGTGGCTTTTGAGAACCATGTCACATCCATCTGCTTCATGGTCCCTTTCATACTTTTCAAGGAACATCTTGAAATCAACCTCATGAGTGTGTTTCTGATTGGTTGGGCCTAAATTGTTTCTAGGGCCTTAGCTGCAAAGGAGTCTGGGACATATGGTCTTTAACATGACTGTTTCTGTAGTGCAGATGGGAGAGAAATAACAGGAACATAATACCTACGTTTGAGATGCTCACCATTTGGAAGGGCCATAGACACAGAGGCGGATTATGATAACCTGATGTTATTTGTTTTAATTAAGATAGTGTGTAGAGCTCAGGGGTAGGGACTACATGAGAAGGTCTTTGACCTAGGTTCTGAAGCTGAGTTCATTGAGTGAGAGGGACAGATAAACAAGAAGGAAACAGGGGGAGAGCGAATTTCATATTACAGAGATCCTCAGTTCCTAGTTCTTATGAACTCTGCCTAATTCATTCATGAGATAAAGATACAGAGCCAGTTGATTTTGAAGATAGGAGACAATTCATTGTACAGAATACTTTTGTTTATTTCTTTGGCTCTGAGCATGCTAGACACACCTTCTACTCTTCAGCCCATGTTTTACGGTTTTTAATTCATATTCAGCATACTCATGTCTGTAGCATCGGCTTGGCAATGGGGTGCATGTGTCGTGACTGCTGCCATGGTTGGAAGGTACTGAGACATACTCCATGGATGCCTACATTCCCAGCACTTGGTTCTGGCTCTGTGATGGTTCTAGGTGCCTCTTTTACTTCTAGCTCATGAAGATTACTTGTCAAGAGACCACTAACCTCACGGTTAGTGTGTCAGGCCCTACAGTCTTGACTCATGAATGTAGTTATCTTGGGACCCCACACTCCTGGTTCCATACGCCCTAGCTGCAGAACCACCTTGGGAGTGGGAGAGACCCATAAAGAAAGGAACACCTGGCTTATTCCCAGGAAAAGTGACCCCTCACTTCAGGTGCTGTGGGCACACCAGCTGCTCTGGTAAGCAGATGGGGCCAGAGCAGCCATGTCTCAGAGACAGCACGGCAGGAACATGAGCACCAGAGAGCAGATGGGACTGGAAATAAATGGAAAACCCTTTGGCAATCTCAACTGTGCCCGTGGCTGTGTTGTAGGACATGTCCTCAGAGAAAGAGAAAGGATAAAAGCACGGGATAGGATGGGGCAGCTCTCTGTCTGCCTCCCAGACTGGCTGCTGTGCTGCCATCTCCTTTACTGTCTGATCAGAGTGTACAGAGCCTGCCTCATCTCCTCCCTCATGGCCTTGCAATGAAACCTGCACCCGCTTTTCAGTGTTGACTGAAGTGGGCTTTGTTCCTGGACATGCTCATAGTTGGCCTACCTAGAGCTAGCCCCCTACCAGGTCTGTGATGGGGTGGTTTGGTTTGCTTTATTTGTTGGACTAGAATGAGCTCCTTCTTTTTAGAAGGGTCCTTGACAGGTTCTAGAAAACCCAGTTTGTTTCTCTGTGTAACCTTTGTCTCTATTGGTTCTCAGGTACTTTGAATTTTACAAGGGGCCTTTAGAATTTAACTCCACAAGATGCCTGGAGCTGAGGCAGGAGATCCTGGATGTGAAGGTGCTGTCCATGTGAGTGTTCCTGGGCCGGGAGTGGCGACAAGTTGCATGTGGATGTAGGGTGGGTAGACCCCAGAATCAAAGGAAACAAGACACACAAGGTAGTTTCATAGCCTGAAAATTAGACCTTTAACTGGCATTAGAAAGCCCTGAAAGCTGTTATATAACAAAAGCCAGGTTTGCAAGGTCACCTCTGCTGACTGGGTGTGAAAGTCCCCAGCTCAGTTACCAGCCTCTTCGATTACCATTGCAGGGCTCCTGTTGAGTAGAAATCTCAGAGGCCCGGAAGTGCCTGACCTGAAATTTAGTATTTTGTACTGTTGGGCTCAACCTTGCCCACTTGATGTTGTCATTTACAACTTTGAAAGTTTTGATTTGTCAGTTATTTAAGTGATACAAAATCCAAGTGTTACAAAATGGTATGTGGTGAAGTATCTCTCTCTCAGATGCCAAGTTCTAGTTCCCGAAGGCCCAGGATATTCTCCCAGAGTGTCAGCTCACAAACAGCATCTCTTTGTAGAGATTCCTTCAGCATACTTTTATAGAAATGGCAGAGGGTACTCCTACTCCATCCCATTTCACAGTCCAGCACCCACATGCTTTTATAGCCAGTGGAAAGGCCTGACTTGAGTCCCCTCTCTCTTGTATGACTCCCAGAAATCCAGAAGAACTTCCTGGAGGCCTCCAGATGACACTAGTTATGTCAGGGTCTGAACTCATCTAGAAACAATTGCATCTGGATGTTAACAAAATACATTTTATACAGAGGTAATATTGAAGGCTTCTATGGGATCATGTCCCAAGGATCTGTCTATGGCTAGCAGCCAGAAGCCAGGTAGGGTGGGTCATGAAGAAAGTATAGACTTTGGGTTCAGGCAGACCTGAGATTGAAAGCTGATTCTGGGCCTTTCCAACTCTAATTATTAGGCAGATTACTTAATTTTTGTAAGGTCTTTTTAATTTATAAAATGGAGGTGGCATTATCTACCTCTTAGGCATGGCTGCTGACTGGTGGAAATAGTTCATAAAATAGATAGGAGGCATTGATTGACTAGGGGGTTGGGGGAGGCAGTGTTGCTCATTAGGAGTGAACACCCCATTCTCTTTCCTTCCATTTCTTTCTTGAGATATACTCAGAATCCAGGTCAGTGAACTTTCTACCACTATAGTGTTATATAATGAGGTAATAGCTTGGTGGTGAGTGGGCCTATTGTTTTGGCTGATGTGTTGAGGCAGTATGCCAACTCAGAGAGCAGAAGGTAGAAGAACGCTTCTGTCTTCATGACCAAGGAGAAGGAGAGAGTGACTAGGTTCCCACCAGTGCCTTCAAGGGCCAGTCCCATTGACCTCGAGACCTTCCACATGGCCTTACTCCATTAAGGTCTCACAGTCTCCCAATAGCATTGCCCTGAGAAACAGCCTTCAACACACAGGACTTTAGGAGACATGTAAAGTCCAAACTAGTAGACTCCATACGCAACTGCTGAAAGCCCAAGAGTAAGGCTATGAGATAGCCCAGCTGGATTATCTGTATTGGTTATGGGTCTGTAATAATCAGTAATCTGTATGCTCTTTCAAGAGATATATGAAGCCTAACTCCTGTTGCATACTTTGCACTTAGCTGAGGACGCATCACTATGGTCCCAGCTCTTGGGAAGTCCATAGCCCAGTGAGGGGAAGACTGGGTGACTCTTAGGAGACACACTCTTATGGTGATGGAGAACTTGACTTATGGTGGGTGATGCCAGCAGAGAGAGTTCTGGCCTGTGGGGTGATAGTTGTTGACTAGGCCAAGAAGATCCCAAATGGGACAGTCCACATTAGGCCTTGAGTCAGGAAGGACCTTGCTGGGTCCTGGCTCTGAAGGACCAGAGCAGCATGTGAGGGGAGAGGGAAGCTGTGGCACTGGAGGAGTCGTGGTGCATCTATATCTTTTTCTAAGGACCGTGGAACCCTGTGGACAGGGTTTTAGGCAGTACATATGAGTGTCATCTGATAGATGCTTTGGAATGCTTCCCAAGTATTAAATGACAACACCTACCCAGACCTCAGCTAGGAGCTAAATTCAGAAGTGGAAGATCCCTGTTATCTTTTCTCAGAATTAAAATATTTGAGGCCTTTACATGTTTGACTGCGATCCCAGAGAACTCTTGTTGGCAGTGCTTCTCAGAGTTATCAGAGGGAAAATGGTTATCTTTGAAATTAGGAAACGTAGTTTCTCCATGCATGCTTCAAGGTCTGGACAGGAAGGTTGAGGAAGCACATAAACTGGCTGTCTTCATAACTTCCCACCCTTCTACCTACAGATTTTCTGTATGAGGTTTTCGGTTTCTACATCAGTCTTCCAAGGCCACCACCACAAAATTTCATTACCAAGTTATCTTGTTTCTTTTATTTCCATCTGTGTGTGTCTGTGTGTGTGTGTCTCTCTCTCTGTGTGTGTGTGTGTGTGTGTGTGTGTGTGTGTGTATAGGCTAGATGCTGATGTGAAGAACCATCCTCCATTCCTCCTCCATCTTATTCATTGAGGCAGGGCCTCTCAGTCAAACACAGATCAATGATATGGCTAGTCTTGCTAGGCCATGTGTGGTAGCAGCCCTCTGTCTCACCTTCTGAGGCCGGAGTTACAGGCAAAGCCACCATACCCCGTATTGTTAGTGAATTCTAACAATAGAATGGCCTGAATGGCCCTCTTCACACTTGTATGGAAAGTGCTTATGCCACCAAGCCAAATCTTCCGTCCTTTCTTCCCTCCTTGTTCCGGGGGTGGGAAGATGGAGAGCAGGAGCCGTAGACCCTCCCTTCCTGGCCTTCCTTTCACTATGTCAGTCTGTCTTGTGTCTCACTCTCTTCTTGCAAGAACACCAGTCGTACTAGACCAGGGCCAACCCCAGTGGCTTCATTGCCCCATAGTCTTGACTTTAAAGACCTTTCTCCAAATATAGTCATACTGAGGTTAGGACTTCCACATATGAATTTTGGGGAGACACAGTTCAGCCAATAAGAATTCCCATTACAGCTGATATCTAGAAATCAGATGAAAAATTATCAATATACTTTGATTTGAACTTATAGACAAAAACTTTGGGGGATATGAAGAGCAATCTCAGATTTCTCTGTGCCTGTGACCATGCTTGTCCCTGGTCATGGGCTCTTTGTGTGTGTGTGTGTGTGTGTGTGTGTGTGTGTGTGTGTGTGGTTTTAGACTTTGCATAAGTGCCTTAGTTCTCATCTCTATCTTTGGGATACCTTGTCTTGTTCCTCAGGATTCCTGGGATGAACAGAAATCCCAGCTGGTGGCCTCAGGCTTAGTCAGTCTTGCTTAGACAGTTTCTTCCATAGCAGCCATCCTGTCTAGTGACTTGAGTTGTGGAAGTATAGGAATGCAAGAGTAGGCCATTCACAGTGTATCAATTGTCAGTCTGTGGTGTGTCAGGAAATAGCAAGCCCAGTGCCTCCTTTCCTGAATCCCCACACTGAGGGTTTGTGGGTCCTCCATGGGAGATATCAGAGAGCTAGAGGCTGGTTTTGGTCCAGATAGTCCTGATATTATCTGGATCCTGGGCTTCAGCCTCATCCCGCAGCTTACATCACAGCAGGACTGACCTGAATAATAGGGAACAGGTCAAATCCCATCTCCGGGTAGAGGCAGCTGGGTGGATGCACACATGTTCCTTCAGGCACAAAGAGTGTCAGTGGATATTTTGTCTAAGGACACAAGGAGATGTGTGATCCCCACAGGAGTAATTTTGATCCAAAATTTCTCAAATGATAAAAATCAGTCAGCCAGAAAACCCCACAGGGAAAGTGCCCTGCTTCCTGTCATTGTCTGCGATATGAGGAATCACTCTGTGATTATTTGTCATGACAATGTCTGTTTCTGATTCTTGTTCAAATTATTTATGTTTGATTCTAGTCATTTGAGAGTCTCTTTTTAAAAGAAGACCTCTGGTTGATGTCTATGTTCACACCCACATGGGATTTTGCTTGAGAACTCCTGTGCTACCTCTCTTCCTTCCTTCCCTACCCCTCTGGGCTGGAGGTGCAGAGTCCAGCAATGAGGCCAAACAGGGTAGCATGGAGCCGTGGCCACTGGCCAAAAGCCCCACTCTCTGGGCTGGGAGGTCCTTCTTGCCTCCCAAAGCTTGGATCCAGAGGTATTTAAAAGTTTGTGTGCTCTGCCAGGTCAGGGCCCAGTGAAGCCAGGTCTCAAGCTCAGGGATCTTGGACACTGTGTGGAGTCAGTGTGCACTTATGCAATAAACAAGTGGGCAGAGAAAGCATGTGAGAATAGAAGAAAGTACAATTGGCCCTTGGAGACATGGGAGAAGGGAGGCCTGTGAGACTGTCATCGTGGTGAGGTAAATCACAAAAGCTTATAGTACTAAAATTCCAGCCTTCTTGTCCTAACTTCATTGCCTTGGGTTCTCAGCTGGCTAGTTTATTTGTTTTTTCTGTTTAACACAACTACCCTCCTCAGTAATGTATGCATCCCCCATCAACCATGTTGATAGATCTCCGAATTTGGTAGGTAAGGATTTTTCCCTTAGGCCCAACCCCCCTTCACATTTCCCCAGTTTAAGGGTGCCATGATTTGGATGTGATTTGCCCTCAAGGGTTTCTATACTAGAGGACTGAGGTGGTGGGTCTTTCAGAAGCAAGACCTAGAGGGAGACAGTTAGATCATTGCATCAAAGATCAAAGGCATCACCTTTAGAAGAGATTAAAGATGGTCTCACACAATGAATGACTTTCCTCAAGACTAGGTTGCAGGCCTGGAGTAATAGCTTATAGTTGATAAAACCTCACAAGCATGAAGGTTAGTTAGGATGGCCAGCACCCAACAAAAGCTAGGTGTGGTGGCATGCACCTGTAACTCCAGGGCTGGAGGGGCAGGGCAAGAAGATTCCTGGATTTCCTCTGGCTGACTAGTCTAGCTGAATTGGTGAGCTTCAGGTTAGTGAGAGATCCTGTCCCAAAAAATGAGATGGAGGGTGACCAGGAAAGACAGCTGATGTTGGTTATTGGGCTTCACACACATGCGCGCGCGCGCGCGCGCGCGCACACACACACACACACACACACACACACACACACACACACACACACACACACACACACACACACACACATGCAACCTTGCTATAAAAAGATTAAACCTGACTCTTAACTCTCTCAAGCATTCCACCTTGTCCTGTGACAGCTTTGATACCCTTGTCAGAGGTTAAGCTGATGGAGCCATTTGATCTGGAACTTTCAATTTCTAAAGCTGAACTAAATAGAACTTTTCCTTTGTAAGTACCCAGCCTTGAGTATCTTGTTTTAATGATAGAAAACAGACTAATGCAAGCTACACTGCTTGGCTCCAGCTCTCCCTCTCCCGAGGATGGGTTCCCTAAGTGATCTGTTTCTTCTATCGAGACAGTGTCTCCAGACCTTGCACCACAAAAGACAAGGCTGTTAAAATTATCTCTGCCTTTTAAGGTTGGAACCACCTCTGTTTATGATTCACATTTTTTCCTTACTCCTGCCCACTCTCAACTTCAGTTCCAGGAAGCTCTCTCTCTCCTGTCTGGTCTCCTCCACTCCCCCTCCCCTTTTCCCTCCCTCCTCTCGCCACTCCTCCCCTCCCCTTCTCCCTTCCCTTTTCCTTCCCCCCCTCTTCCCTCCCCACCTCATCTTCTCTCTTTCTCGAGTCCATTACGTATCCCGCTCGTATCTCTTTGAGACAGGGTCTCTCTGCATCTTTTAACTTCATCATTTCTCTTTCTGCCCTTTGCTTCTCCATCCTGGTAAATTTCCTTAGCACCGGCTCCCAGCTCTTCTAGTGTCCCTTCTGCCCAGAGCCTCCACTTTGTTCTTAGAGCATCCTTGCCTCAAGGTCAAGGATGCAGCCCTTGTCCTGGATATCTTTGGGGGCACCGAGGATATCTTTTGGGCCTCTTCTTTTGCAGTAGTTTTCTCTGTGGTCATTTTACCTGACAGTTTATCTTGTTCTGTCTCCTTCGTGTAGATTCAGTTACCCTTAGTCGCATGTTCATATTCATACTGAGAACATTTAAAAGCTGGTAGGGGTTCTTTGTCGGAGGATGTACGAGAGAATGTTGCAGAATGCCCATGCCTTTAATGGGAATGCTGTGGCTTTAGGAAGGAAGCGCTGTCTGATTTCCCTACTTTGCTCCCTTTATCTGACACTCCGAATATTTGGTTGGGGAAGCTGCAGGCTGTAGATCTGACTGGATGGTTTTGTTTCTTTGTTTTGCTTTTTCTTTAGTCCTGAGGGGAGGCAGGGCGGGGGAGACCTCTGCAGGCCAGATACGAACTCTCAACACAGAGTCTAGGCCTGTCTTGATAGCTTATGGTATCTTACAGTTGATTCTCATTTTCAAGGCTATGTATGCTCCTGCCCTCTGCTCCCGGTCTTAGAATTTTGGAGGGGACTTTGTCATCCTATCCTTGAGTCGGCCCCTCCTTTCTTTGTGGGCCTCTTCCACAGAGACACCCCTCCCTGTCGCTCTGTTTGTCCTGGTAAATTGGAATGATTTTGTTTCTCTACTGGAATGTTGGTGATACCTCAAGAGAAAGAAGGGATGTTAGATCAGCCCTTCATCTTCAAGGTGAGCATTGCTCTGCGTGAGTAAACTGCATACAGTGTAGTTTTATACATGTGACTCCATATGCTCTTGAACAACCTTTGAGATGGTCAGGGCCAAGGGTGCAAGAGCCATCTCAGACAAAGTAGCTGAGTCTCCCGAGAGATTATATGATTTATCCAGATCACATTATGAGTTGGGGATGGAGTCGGAATTCAAGGCTGTGTGTCTAGCCCTGACCTTGGTCCAGGATGTGACAAGGGCACAGGAAACATCCAGAATAAGGTCTTGATGCTGGGAACAGTCGAACCTTGGGCCTCTGTCCTGGAGCGTTGATGGAGCTGTGTTTCTCTGAAGTGTTTGAGTTGGTTGTATCCTGCTGTAGGTGGTTGTGAATTGTAGGGAAGTAAAGGAAGAAGGGCAGGGAGTGAGCCAGGGTACCATTGTGTGATGGAACCTGTTCTCTGATGTCCTGTGGAATGAGGGGGTGGGGCTGCTGTGGGAGGTTTGGGAAAGTTACAAGAAAAGCTTGCTTTCTGTGGGAGGAGAGGGCTTCTTTCTTTAACTACCAAGCATGCTCCTGCCTCAGGCCCTTGGCACTCACTCTGACTAATGTACACTTCCCCAGATAGTCTCGTGACTCACATCTACATTCTTTCAAGATTCTATGCAAGGCATCCTTCTTGGAGAAGGCTTCTGACTAACCCTGTGACAGTCACTTCCCTAGTCTTTGGCTCTACATTTCTTATTAACATTTACCACTCCAGACAAGGCCATCTATTTTCTTTCCAACATGTCTTTACAATTGTTCTGGAATCTCCATTCAAGTAGGGAGATGCTGTGTATACTACTGTATTTGCACATTTGGCCGTGTAGAGGTGTTCAATAAGTAGACTGGATTTGAACTCACAAGTCTGCTACTGTACTCAATACATACATTCTTTCCAATACCTGATATGTTCACAGTGCTGAGTTAATGAGGAACTCAGGCTCGTTCCTGTCCTGTGCTATTTCTCATGTAGAGAGAAAGATCGAAGGTATAAAATGAGAGGCTATAGGCTTTATAAAAAGTACAGGGGCTGAGAGAGCCCAATCAAATCAGTTCAACAGTAACAACAACCTATGCCACTTCCCAAGTGCCATGCACCTTCCCAGTTTGTTTTTTTGCCATCTTACTTAATTTTTAAAGTCTGCAAGGGTCTGGAGTGATGGTTCAGTGGTTAAGAGCAATGGCTACTCTTGTAGAGGACCTGGGTTTTGCTGTGGGAATGTTCTGGTAATTGTTAATATTTGTCCCTCCCACTGGTTTAATAAAAAGCTGATTGGCCTGAAGGTAGACAGGAAGTGTGGGCGGGGCTACCAGACTAAGAAAACTCTGGGAACAGGAAGAACAGAGCAGAGACCTAAGAGACACAGAAGAAAAAGGATAATCATGCTGCTCTGATAAAAGGTACCAAGCCACATGGCTAAACAGATTAGTGGAAATAGGTTGGGTTAAGATAAAAGAGCTAACTAGTAATGTGTCTGAGTCATAGGTCAATCATCATGAAATCAATATGAGCTTTTGTGTGATTATTTGGGACAAAGCAGCAGAGGGTCTGTGAGTGGGTCCAATCCTCGGGGCTAGGCTGGAATGGTCAGGCCAGAAACTTTTTATTACAGGGTTTAATTCTCAACATCCACATAGAGGCTTACGTGGTCCTTAACTCCAGTTACAAGAATTCCAGTGTTCTCTTCTGGCCATGCCAGCATGTGGTACATGTACAAATATGTAGACAAAACACTCATACACATAAAATAAAAATAAATTAATTTTTGGGAGGGACTGGGAGGAAGGAAGAGAGGAGGAGAAGAGGATACATGGATAAGAAAGAATTTTTTGTAAAAAAAATAATAAAATGAAAAAAAAGAAAAAAATTAAAAATTTGTAAAGTTCATTTCATAGATGATAAAACAGAGGCTCAGAGAGTTAGTAACTGACACATTGTCCTATGATTAGAAAGTGTCTGAACTTCCCCAAGCCGGTGATCTTAACCACGTAACCATCTCTCTAGCCCCTTGTAGACTTTAAAAATCAAGACTAAGTTCCTTAGATTCTGTCATCTATTTGTCTCGCACTTATCCCTCACTCCACCTGTCATGTGTCCTCTGTGTAACAGGGAGTGATTGGCCATGTTTGGGCACAAATGTTCCTAGTTCCTGTTAAACTAAGAAGTGAATCCTCTATTTTCAGGGACTAGTGTCACACGAAGGAATGAGACTCAGGGATAGATCTCTGAAGAAGTTGGAGATACTAGAGGGAATAAACACCACAGTCAGATCTTACCCAGCTGTCTTCCAGCTTCCTCAGCCTCCATTCCCTTGGAATGGTTCCCTCTGTGTTTCAATCCTGTCTTAAGTACCCTTTCATAAATTAAGCTGTGGCTCTACCACACCTGCTTGGGAGCCTGGAATTCCTTCTATAATCTGAAGTGACCTTGACTCAGTTGGGATTTGTAGGTCACCACTCCCAGGATACTCCCTGTGCTGGGATTAAAGGTTTGAATCACCTCTCTGATTTTCCTAGACTGACTGTGGTTAGAGCTCTGGGACTTCTGGAGCTTTTAATAACCCCCCACATAGACTGTGGGTAGATTCCCTCTGATATCCCCAAAACTTCTGCAACTTTATTAAATCCCCACAGGCTAGTCACTTCCCACCTATGGTCGAGCTGGAGCAGCCTCCATTAAGGGACCTCCTTGGCTCCAGAGCCCTGGACCTGTGAGTCCCTAAAGCCCCCCAGCCAAGACATTGAGCAAAGACTCACTGCCTAGCCCTAAGAAAGAGAAGGCCAGAGTACAATGTACACTCTGGCCTGCATGTCCAGTGCTTATGGGATTTCAGTGGAAATAAGGCTCCCACAGTGCAGTTTCTCTGGAAAGGGATGTGTACTTTACTGAAAAGAAACAATATGGGAGAATGTATTAAACAATTTGAGACGTCTCGAAGTAAAAGGAAGTATTTGTCTTTAACTCATTTTTCCCAAATGGATTTGGCCATAAATATACTTGAGTTTAAAAATATTTTAAAATTGGGTTAAACTGTAGGGAGGACTCGTTTTTATAGTAGCCTCACGTGGCATCGTATTATGCTAGAGTCCCACGGGACACACTTTGGGAAGCAGGTCCTCTCATACATATTTTTCTCGTGCTTGATTTGCCCCAGCTCCCCACTCCCAAAGGGCTAACTTTATGAGGAAATGTGAGACACATGATGATAGTAGGGAGAGTCGCTTAGGAGGTGACAAGGGTTAGGAGCTCACTCCACACACGCAGACGCGGGCTTCAGCATGACTTGTCTCTAGCGGCACAGCCTGGGAATGGGGAACATCTTGACTGCAATGGGAAGAAATAATGATGAAGAAGAGAAGGTAATAGGGACCCAGAAGCACATGGGTGGGACAGGGCTTGGAGCACTGCGTGTGTCCTTGGAGGTTAGACACTGTCTGAAAAGAGAAGGGAGGTGGTGACTGACAATGTTGCTGCATATTGTTGTAATTTATTTCCTACTACTGAGATAAAGGTGTGCGGAGAAAAGGCTTCATTTCACCTTCCAATTCTGGGTAACAGTTCACCATTGTGGAAAAGCGAGACAGGAACTCAAGCAGGAACCGTGACGCAGGAGCTGATGCAGAGGCCATGGAAGGGAGCTTTTTACTGGCTTGTTTCTCGTGGCTTGCTCAGCCAGCTCTGATACCATTCATTACTGTCTTCCCAGGAATGGCACCATCCGCAGTGAACTGGGCCCTCCCACGTCCATCATCAAATAAGAAAACGTCTCATAGACTTGCCTACATGTCAGTCTGATGGAGACAATTTCTCATTTGAGGTTTCCCCTTCCCTGATGACCGTGGCTTATGTCAGCTTGACCAAAACAAACCAGCACATGCTTAGGAGTGGTACTGACTGAGGGGGTGGGGAGCTCTCTCACAACAGATTGGACCCAACCACTTTCCCCAGAAATCTAACAAAGTAATATTGGAAAGACAGGAAGGGAGTTTAATGACTATTGCCCAGGGTAATCATACTGGGGAAATGGGAGAGATCATCAGACCAGCCTATCTTTGGAGCTCTGACATAAGCTAATAGTTTAAACAGAGAAAAAACTGAGGTCGGCTGAGAGATTTGAATGATTAATCAGTCTCTGTGAACATGGGGGCTGACTGATCAACACCTCAGTTCTGGTCCTGCTTGTCATGGATTGTGGGAGCAGCCTGGTGCTTTTTAGATGATTGATACTGTTTAGGGGGACAGGCCTGGTTCCCCTCCTAATGAGATTTGCCAGCAAGACTTTGTTGTTTCTGGAACCTAACATGATTGAAGATTTATAGTAGTGACTGGAAACTTCTAGATGAGGTCTCAAGGGAGTCTTGGACAGAATATTTTAAAACCTCAATGCTGTAAGACCTTATGTCAGGGTTGAGGTGATGGCTCGCCCGGCAAAAACACCTGCCTTGCAAACACAAAGACTGGAACATTAGCATTTGTGCAAGCCAGATGTGGTGGTATTGCAGTCCAAGAGTTCCAGCCTCCGGACAGAACAGGGTTTCTAAAAAACCCACAGTGATGGTGTAAACTAGATTCTATCTGAGGAGTTTAGGAAAAGACACATTTACATTGGTTCTGATAGTTTCTCTTTTTATTCTTTTATGTTGAATCCAAATCTCTTTGTTCTTTACAGCTATGTACGCTTAACAGAATCTGTCATGTTGAATAGAGGAGTTAAATTTGAAGGCTGTATTTCATTTCTTAAGTAAATGATAAAAAACACAGTCATCCCAACAACATACATAAAATAAATCTAGATATTTTGTCAAAGAGCAGGGAAGAAACATTTTTTTTTCTTAGTCAGCTCCCTAATTGGTGGGTTATAACTTGCAGCTGCAATGTAGAACTAGCCATTTTGTCATTATTAAGGATTTTAAAGGAGTTATAAAGCTAAATTACTGAGAATTTAAAGAAAAATAAGGGCATTGACATTGTTTCTGAGTGTAATGAACGTTTTAAACTAACATTTAGTGATTAACACTTGTACAATGCTGGTCTTTCTCTGACTTGGAGTGGAGAGAGAGAGTGAGAGAGCGAGAGAGTGAGAGAGCAAGAGAGAGAGCAGAAGAGAGAGAGAGAGAGAGAGAGAGAGAGAGAGAGAGAGAGAGAGAGAGAGAGAGAGAGAGAGAGAGAATAAATGATTTAGTTGAGACTCAAGTTTACCTTAAATCTCTTAATGTGAGCTCATGGTACTCTCCAAGGTGTAGTGACATTAAAGCATTTCAAATTTTAAGAATCTACGTTTCTGTCTTGCACGTGACTTTAGACCATCAAAGAGGAAACTTGCAACTCTTTCTCAGGACTATGACGTCAGATTATTTTCTGTAGCCCCGACCAGTAGGAAAATCTTCCCTGTAGTGCAGCTGAATGAAAACTGTCCATAGACTTGTGCAACTTCAGGACCCAATATAAAAAATCAAATCAAAACAAAAAAACAAAAAACCTGAACTTAGAGTCTTCAGGTTGCATGCCTGTAAAACTAAGACTAGGAATTTGTGCATCAACCAGAGAGGATGGCACAGCAATTGGGTTGCTTTGCACCTTTAACTTTGGTTTAACAAGTCAGACAGCTGGCTATCATGTCCTTGTGATCTGGGCCTCTTCTCCTGGGAACAGTTTTAAGAACCATTAGCAAGGCACCTTGTCTAATCTAAAGCTACTTTGGAGCTTTATATCAGTGAAACTGGGGAGATTCAACTACTTTTTTATGTTGACCTGAGCTGTGATATAAAGTAGCTTCTAGGTGTTATTCATGTGGAGCAGTAGGCCTTAGCTCTGAAACGTTATTTTTATTTATTAGAATTATGCAGCTTAAAGAGGAGTCATCTTTTAAACAGTCCACAGATACAAATGCCCATAGATGTATTCATAAATACACTACAATGCAGGCAGTGGGGGACTCGCCACATATACATACATCACATCAGATACTAGAGAAGAGCATGTAGCCGCAACAATGTTAAGCTATAGCATAAGCATTAGACATTCTGGAGTTAGTTTCATCATAAGCCTTGCTTGAATGAGATGGACCCATTGGAGTTTCTGGAGGGCTTCACCTGAACTTCAATTGCCATTTGCTGTCCCTCTGACATGTCTACTGGCTGCCAGCATGGTGCTACACATTTGCAATTCTAATGCCATGGAGGCAGGGACAAAACATCCTCTGAGCTTTCTACAAGCTCCATTAGCCTAGTTGTTGAGTTCTAGGTCACTGAGAGACCCCATCTCTGACACACGCACACACCCCACAGCATTCCTCCATAGAAGCAGCCCCCAGGTTCCACAGGATTCCCCTTTTCAGAGTTTTTGAGACAGAATCTTTCTGTGTAGTCCAACTTGCCCTCAAATCTGAAATCCCCTTATGTCAGCCTTTCAAGTGCTGAGGTAACAAGTGTGGGCAACCATAACACTCAGTCTGGCATCTTCAGTTTTGACTTAGTTCATCATTAATTAATTAATTTATTTATTTATTCAAGAGACCAACCACATTTATCAAGTGTCTACATTTTCCAGTACTGAAACTTTATCAGAATATACTATTACAAATATGTAATAATAAATTTATAATACATATGCTAATTCTCTTGTGGGCTTCAGTGCAAAGGAAAATCACCTCTTAGACATTGTTCTCTTTCTTGAGAGTGCTTGGGAACAGCCAACGTCATAAGGCCTGGAGTTGTTCAGAGAGGCTCAAATCTCTCTTCTTCTCTTGGCCTACACTTGAAAAGGAGGTGCCATGATCATGAGCTCTGTGCTATGTGCAGGGGAGGGTTTGGGGAGGCATTCTGATCTGGTAGTGGTCTTATTTCCTTTATAGATTGGTTTGTGAGAGGATGATGCTAGCCTTTGAAGGGAAGCACACGGGAAAAGTTGGCTAGGTGAGAGTAGTTAAGACGTGCAGATGTCGGGTAACTGAGAGCGTGGGGTTTTAGTATGTGTGGCTGTGGGGTTTTGTTGTTGCTACAGGGTCCCATTTTGTAGTGCAGGCTGGTCTCAGACTCACCGTGTAGCTCCGGCCGGCTTCAAATCCATAGTCTTCCTGTCTCTGTCTCCTGGGTGCTGTGATAAGAGATGTGTACAGCCACAACTGGACAGGAAGGTTTTATATCTGCAAATTCCTAGAAACAGGAAACACAGCACACATGTAGGGGCTACATAAGGTAGGGTAGGGTGGAGTTCCATGCCTACCAGAGGCAAGAGTGAGGGGCAAGCCTGGGTGAGATCTTTGGGCTTAGGTTCAGCTAGCTTGAATGATTTGAGCTGACTCTAAGGCTTGTGTCTGATGCCTAGTTTATACAAGATTAAGGTAGAGAACTGTGGCAGGCTAAGGATGGCTGGCTCTGTGCAGTCTGCACACGAGGGGCAGCTCTTGGGTTTCTGCTCTTCCCTCAGGAATTAATGTCACATCAAGAATAAGGAAAGTCACATGCCAATCGCTGATATGGCATATAGGAAGGCGGGAAGGAAGGATTTTCGGAAACAGGGAGGACACGTGATGCAACCTGACCTTCTCGTCTCTGCCCACTGCTCCCACAGGGTGAAGCAGTCTGAACTGTTTGACAGGTGGAAGGGCCTCCAGATATGCAAGTGGGCAATGGACACCTCTGAAGCCAACCTGTTCAAGTATGTGTTGCCATCTGCCTTCCCTCCTCATGGCAAGGGTCCTCATGGCCACCTCTTCCGAGAGCCATCGTCCGTAACACCTGGTTCTCAGTGGGCATCTACATAGAGCTGGTTTTAGAAATATGAGCAGTGGCAAGGCCAGCACCTGGTCAGCTTATGCCCCCATGCTTTGCTGTGGTCCTTGCCATTGTCTTACAAGGTTGGGGCTGTCACATCTAGCTCAGGCTGGTGTACACTAAGGCTCCTAAAAGCGAGGTACTTGCTTAAGATCTCTCCATAGCCCTTAGAGTCCCAGTGTCCCCTCTACACATCCTGTGACAGTGGCACTACCCACCTTCTTGGAGCCTCTGAGTTTATGATTCTGCCCGATGCCTGAGCCTGGTCATTGATTTTTCTTGAAATGCTCTCTAACCACAGTTAATAGATAATAAGCTCCATGAGAGGCAGGGGCTATGTTCCCAGGCTCTCACGGGAATCAGAGGTGAGGCATCCAAAGAAGTTTTCTTGTTAATGATGAGCTTTGGGGTTTTCTCCATTGCTAGCCTTCTGCCAGCTTGAGGTATCATTCCAGGGCAGGTAGACCTTACACTGGGAAATTGATGTGGTCCTGGCAACTGGTGTCTAAACAGTGTTTCAGCCACTCAGGTTCTAGTTTAAATGACTTTGTTGAGTGTTGGCCACGGGGGCAGAGACCCTAAAGAGCTTTGACTTCAGGTTGCTGGATGAGTGGAAGGGAAGGGGCAAAGAGCCTGTCCTGGGGCAGTGAACTCTTGCTGTTGCTGAATAGGCATCGGTCAAAGCCTGGCTGGCATGGCTGCCACAGGATTTGAAAAAGCCTATGCTGAGTGCTATGTGAGGTTTAGAGAGGTACAGGACCTGGTACTCAGCTTTCCTTTTAGCCTGAGAGGGCAGGTGTAATGATAAAAAATAAATAAAAAAAGAAAGAAAGAAAAAGAGAGAATGAAAGGAAGAGAGGGAGGGAGGGAGGGAGGGAGGGAGGAAGGAAGGAAAGCTTAATCTTTTAGTGAGCATTGTCTAAGCATGCCACTAAATAAAGATGCCATGTGCAACAGAGTTAGTACAAAAGGTTTATTGGGGAAGGTGGGAGGGAGAGAGCGGAAGGCTGTGTTGGAGTGGGGACATGAGAGAGGCTGGCAGGCATACAGACAGATACACAGAGAGAGAATAGGGTAGAGACCAGAAGACAGGCAAGAGACCAAGCTGTTCTTGGCAGACACTTTTAAGGGATGCACATGCCACACAGCTGACAGCAGACATGTAGAAAGGCACCTGGTAACAGGTGAGGACATAACTGCCTTGGCAATGAGAACTAACATCAGGTGATTGACATGTGATTAGTCTGTGCCACAGCCTACAGAGACAAGAACCATCGTCAAAGTATGGCGGCCAGAGCTTTCCAATAGGTGGCTAACCTGGGCCATAGAGAGACAGGCCTAAATGCCAGGAGGATGCTGAAGGGGTGGGTTCGAAGTGAGTATGGGATGGGATGGAGAGGAGGGGGCCCCCTCTATGCTCTGCCCAGTGTCACCCCTGTTTCCATGCCTAGCAGGTCTACCTTGTCCAGGTGTTGCAATGCCCCCAGCTTTCTCTTCACCACCCAGAAGAACACTCCAGTTGAGACGAATCTCAGGTATGAGGTGGAGTCCAGCGGCTTCTATCGAATCAATCAGGAGATCTTCCAAATGTTTCCCAAGGTGCGCCCCCGACATGGTGGTCTGGGAGGGAGCTGGTGGTTAGCGCTAAATAGCTATGGTTTGTATGATTTGGGGTAAAAGGTTAAAATTCTGTCTCTGTCATTGTGTGCTGAGGACATTCTGTAGATATCTAGAAAAAGGATTAACTGTAGCTTGGTCACTTCCCCCAGTCAGGCACAAGAGAAAAGCCCACACAAAGCATGTGAGCACCAGAAAGCAGTCCAGGTCAGAGCCATGTCTAAACGTCATCAGATAACCACAACCACAATCAGATAACGTCAACCACATCAGATAACCTTGGGGGTCATTGCATAAGAATGCCTTTTCTTAGCATTTATTGGTTACACATAACATTGGTTTTATTATGCCATTTTCATACATGGCTATAGTGTATTTTGATCGTATCCCTACCACTTCCACCCCTACCTTTTCTTGTTCCCTTCTTCTTCCCAATTAGTCTCTTATCACCCTTTTTCTTCAGTAACTCAATGGGTTTTACTGGGGTTGCACACAGAGCATGGGCAACTTCCCCATGAACACATTGCTAGGACCCTCCCTAGCAACCATTAACTGCTTATAGATCCTCAGGCAGAACTGGGTTTCATACGCCCACCCCACTCTATAACAGCATGTTGGCTGGTACAATCTCATGTGGATCAAATCTACCATGAATTCAAGAGTGCCACCATCAAACCTTGCCCAGATATTTCCCAGAAGACAGCATTCCACTGCATTCTACCCTGTCCTATGGCTCTTCCACGGTGTCCTCTGTCCTTTCCACAATGTTTTTTGAGCTTTAGAGAAGGTGATATAAATGTCCCATTTAAGCTTGGCCATAAATGGTTACTTATTCCCAGCACTTTGTCTAGTTATTAAAATCTGCAATGACACACACTGCCAATTGCAAAAGAAGCTGGCAGTAACACTTAGGGACACATATAAGTCTTGGAAGGTGACTTGATGGGCACATTGTGTCCATTTAGTATATCAACAGCTATAGATTCCTCACTGGGCCCTAAGGTCTCCCCAGCTATGAGCTTTTGACCAGCTTTGTAGTGTCAGATGTGAATTATCTTCTGTGCAGTAGGACTCAGTTCTAGTTAGAACATGGTTAGTTGTCTCCACAGCAGACTTGCCACTACTGTCCCAGCAGGCACATATCTCCTGTTGTTAGTGTAGGTAGTACTTGGGTGGTCTTTTTATCCCTTTAAAGTCTCAGTCTCTTATCTATGACACTGGGATTCAGAGAAGCCATAGCTTTTTGTTGTTTATAATATATCTATGACATCACAGATGTTGTATGAAGGTGAGCTGGCCAGTGATGATATAGTAGCTCCCTGCCCATGGGCTACAGAGGGAGTGGTCCACATCCATGACCCATTTAGAGCTCTGAGGCTGATAGCTGGCATAGATCCAAGTTCTGGACTCTTGGGAGAAAGTAAAGAAACTGTACTTTTGGCTGGTTCGGATGGTTCTGTAGTGTCTCAGTGGTGTGGCTTTGGCAGAGAGGCAGGTGGCAAAGGTGTATTCATGGCTATGTTCTGAAAGGAGAGCTCCAGGATGCCTTTCATGTTTTAGTGGGTCAGGGGAGGTGCTACCAAGATAAAAACAGAGTCTCTCTGTATGTCCTATTGCTGATGCCAGTGTGATCTGGTAAGATTTGGGCTCAGGGCAATGAGCCGAAGGTACAGCATAGTGCTGGTGTTGAGCCGCTTTCTCTAGGCAAGACTTTCAAGGCAGGTAGCAGACCTGCTTTACCTTAAGCAGGTCACAGCAGCATGTGACATAGCCTATGGGTCCCTGGAGAATCAGGGCAAGAGTCACATCATCACCATCACTACTTGCCACCATGATCTCTGCATGAAAGTGGTCATGATCATGAGTAATCTAAAGAAGGAGGCTGTGTCTCGGTGGCACGGACACCAGAAAATTTATGTAATTTTCACACGTCACATGTCTTATTTGAGAGGCTTCAGACCATTTAAAAATATAAATGTTATTCTCAGCTTCCTGACCATATGAAAACAGGCAGTAGATCAGATGTGGCTCATAGCCATGAATTTCCAGCTCCTCAGTCATGGCACAGGGCAGCTTCCCTTATCATAGCAGTGTCTAAGGGTCAGCTTTCCAGCCTCTTGCCTACCCAGAGACTCTGATTCTGTGCTCTTAGATGAAGCCTAAAAATGGCTATTTCTAGACAGTTCTTGATTGGCACATGTTTAGGACATACTCATGAGAAACACAAGAAGCCCATAGTGACGTTTCCTAAGACTACTGTGGCTCATTCTGTCTCTCCCT
The DNA here is from genome assembly GCA_033318265.1 of Phyllotis vaccarum. Taxonomy (NCBI): domain Eukaryota; kingdom Metazoa; phylum Chordata; class Mammalia; order Rodentia; family Cricetidae; genus Phyllotis; species Phyllotis vaccarum. The sequence goes on along the minus strand of JARWLC010000009.1, from coordinate 12,101,639 downwards.
CCATTGACCTTGAGACCCCAGGGCTCTCCCTGTCCTGCTACCCTAGACCTGTCTCCACAGGGAAAGTGGGTCACAAACTCAAGTGTGCCACAGAGGGCCATGACAGCTCCTTTTTATTGAGCCTAATTCCTGAATACGTGTGGGACCCTCAGGGATTGAGTGGCTGGTGGGTGCTAGGGGCAAAGCAGACCCTTTGGTGTTAGAAATGGGAGGAATCACCCAATGCAACAAGTCGCCCTGCCCCATTTGTAGGTTCCAGACAGGCTGCCTTGTTGGGTAGAACTCGTAGAGTGGATATTTTTGGGGCAGAGGTGAAGCCTCGGGTGAAGATGGGTTGGCTCTGGCTGTAACACTATGCATGTGTCTCTCCAGGAAATGCCCTACTACCGATCTCAGTTTAAGAAATGTGCTGTGGTGGGCAATGGAGGCATCTTGAAAAACAGCGGCTGTGGGAAAGAAATCAACAGTGCAGACTTTGTCTTCCGGTAAGGGAGCTGGAGGTGTATCTGCTGCCTCCCTGGCCCTCTCTGAGCCCTTCCCCCACACTGTCCCTGTCCCCATACCCTCCTGCCTTCTTATGCACACCTTCATGATTCACGGACCTCTTACCCCTCTAGTCCTCTACTAGACTAGGTTGTTAGACTCTGGGGTCATAGTTTCTACTTTTCAACTGGAGGGTGGGGTATGTGAAGAGCTAATGGCATTCTGGATGGGAAAGCCTAAAAGTAACACCCCTGAAGAGCTGACAGCGAACCTAAAGCCCCCACTTCCTAGATTTGTCCCCTTCTGCAAACACTGGTGGGAAAGGGATGCCTGTGACTTCACCAAGGCTCTAACTGACCCAGAGAGAAATCTTTGCATTTCTCCTTCCTTATGTGGCATGCTCTCTTTTCATGTGGGGATCCTGACTTTGCTCATTAACCCAGGCAGGGAAAATGAATTGAAAATGAGAACCTCAAGGGCTGGAGAGACCATTCAATGGTTAAGAGCACTGGCTGCTCCGGGCACCATTTCTTTTAATGGACGTTCTCATCTACACCCTTCTCCAGGCTCGTAAAGAACTTAGTGTCACTCCCTGGGCACCTTTACCACATGCTAACTAGGTTGTCTGTCTTGTGAGGACTGGAACCATAGACACTTGATCGTTCAGTTTACCTTATTTGGGGCTGTAGGAATTTCTTTCTGCAACTATGACAAATTACCAGGAAGCTGGTGGCTTGAGACGACAAAGCTTACAGTCTTGAACTCTGGGGATGAGATGTCTCAGTGGGATACAGTTAAGGTGCTATTCTTTTCTCGGATGCTCTAGAGAGTCTGATGGCAACTCAGCTTTAGAGGCTGCTGGAATCCCTTGGCTCACACCAACATGGCAGCATCTTCTGCTTTCTGCAGTTCTATTGTCAACCCCCTGCCCCAGCTTTTCTTCCTCTCTCTCTTTCTTCTTTTGAAACAACTTCTCACTGAATAGCCCAGGCCAGCTTCAACCTTCTATCTTCTTGCCCAGCTTCCTGTGTGCTGGGATTGCCATTACGTGCCACCATACCCACTTGACATGTTTCCTGTCTCCTTTTATGATGGCTGTTCTTGGCTGCCAATTGACTACATATGGAATTAACTAAAGCACCTGAGAGAATTTTTTTTAATTCAGTCATTTAAAGTGGGAAGAGTCACTTTTAATAAGGATCTTTTGAGATGGAAATATCCACCTTCAGCCTGGACCACACCTTCTGCTGGAAGCCTATAGAAAGGAAGAAGCAAGTCTGCTCTCCTTACCCGCTTGTCTCCCTCTCACTGAAAAGCCCATCCCTTCACTGGCATTAGAGCTTACTTCTTGGGGATCCTGGTATATGCTGAAGACCAGCTCAACAACTACCAGATTCTTGGACCTTCTGTTGGTAGACAGTCATTGTTGGACTAACTGGACCACACCCTGTAAGCCATTCTAGTAACTTTCATATATTTATATGTGACTCCCATAAATATATATCTGAACCTGACCAATACAGATTTTGGTACCAGAAGTGGTTCTAGAGCAACAGAAATACAAGAATGAAAATTTTAAGTATATGGATTAGGTTTTCCAGTTTGCCAACACCTATAGCTACAGAAGCCTCCCTTAGATGCCTAGGGAGTACTGGAAAGTCCACGGTGTGAACTATTTTATAAATATAAGGAGGCATGTGCGTTTGATTATCCTGATACACCAAATGTGAGAGACAACAAATTTTGTGGTTCTGTTTGTAAAACTTTTGACAATTTTTTTTGGAGGGGAAAAGGACAATAATGATGCTGGTTGGTTTTTCCTAGCATCTCTGGATTAACAAAAGAAAAAAATGAGCTCTGTGACATAATTAAACAACTTGTAGCACCTCAGAATATGGGAAAGAACAGCGATGACACCCATAAAACTGACTGTCTTTGGATGTACGTAACCAGGCTAAATGTTCCCAAGTGTGCCCTGGAAGAGAATCTCTCCAGCAGCCACAGAGCTCAAGTTGAGGAAAATCAAACTGAAGCTCTCATTGTAAGGTCGGCTGAAATACAGGGAAAACTCAAATCGGCTCCTCTGAAGGTGTCAGTGATTAAAGGATAAAGAATGGAGTCCCAGAACTTGGGATGTAAATGTGTGAGAGAGGACCTTACTGAAACTGAGAACTTTGAATCGTCAAATTCTCAAGGGTTTATCTCAACTGAGAAAAAAGTCTCTCTACCCTCGGCAGAAGATGTTTTCCTATCTTCAACCCCTGAACTATTGTCTTCTCTGCCTTTGACTGCGAAAAAGAATCCTCAATTGTCTGCTAAAGCAGCAGTGACTTTCTCCAAGGGAGATGCCAGGCAAGACCATACTGATGCTCCTCAGGCCCACCAATAAGTTGTCTCTAGACCTATAACCAGACTCAAGGCTATACAGGCTCCTAGAGGGGATAGAAAGTGTAGCTCTCAAAAAGGTGAGCTCTACTACTGAAGAGCTTAATGAGTTTGTTGTTAATTCATTCAAGCAGACACCTGGGGAATATGTGTGGGAATGAATTTTAAGAGTATGAGGTAATGATAGAAGGAACATAAAACTGGGTCAGGCTAAGTTTATTGACAGGGGCCCACTGAGTGAAGACTCCAGGTTTAATATGGAAATTTGCACAGTTGAAAAAAGGTGTGAAAAGTTTGTTTGAATGGTTGGTTGAAACATTTGTCAAAAGATGGTCTACTGAAAAGGAGTTGGAGATGCCTTGTATCCCTTGGTTTAGTATTGATGAAGGGATTTTAAGACTCAGGGAAACTGCAATGCTGGGTTGAATATGCTGTGTAAAACCTAATCCTGGTGAGAGGGGCCCAGCACATCTGAAGAGCTTTGTTACTGTTCTCTGCCTTGTGCCAGACCTTAGGACTGGAGATGCTGAGGCTCAGTTGGATGGATTAATGCACTGGGTTTGGTTGGGCCACCAAGTTGCAGGGGCCATGTGGCAGAACTGAATCACTAAAAGCAAGGTGATCTTAGTTATCTCAATTGGCAGCATACACAAAGCAATGTCCGTAATAGCCTGAACCATAAAAGACAAACAGGTAAAATTATTTTTAGCCTTTGGTACTGGCTAATCAATTGTGGGTTTCCAGGCATGAAGTAGATAAGAAGCCTACTGCATTTCTGTTTGATCTGTAGAAATGGAAATATTCTAAAAAAAAAAAAAAAAGAAAAAAAAAGAGCTACATTGATGGCAAAAGGCAACCTAAGCCATTGAACCAATTTCCAGACTTGAGCCAGTTTGCAGGCTCAGAAGCTCTAGAATGAAGGGATGGCCAAGCTCCCCTGATGAAGGACCTTGATTAAGAGTTTCATGTTAGCCTTTCTCCTGGGTTTCTCCAGAGGCACCTACAACCTTTTTACAAGGGTAACTGTCCACTGGGGGAAAGGAAGCAGCTAGATTTTCCAGGGTCTATGAGATGCTGTTCTGAACTTATGCTAATATGTAAAGACTCCAAGAAACAGTTATATGAAGAAGTTGCCAGAATGTTTCTTGGGGTCTCTTTTAGGTCCACTCACCAAGGCTAGCTGGACTACAACCTATAAGCCATTCTAATAAAAATCTCTCTCTCTCTCTCTCTCTCTCTCTCTCTCTCTCTCTCTCTCTCTCTGTCTGTCTGTCTGCATTGTTCCTCTAGAGAACCCTGACTAGAAAACTTACTTTTCTTGTGATATCACATTTTCATTGTAAAAGCTCTTATTATTTCTCTGGAACCACCTGGATAATCCAGAATTGCCTTTGCATCTCAGGACCCTTAGCATATTCTCAGCTGCAGTGTTCCTTCTGCCAGCTAAGGCACATGTTACCCAGTTTTAGAGGATCTGGTTTTGTTGCCTTGGCAACCCCACATTACACCCTAGGAGCTTTCTGAAGGTTACACTGCACACATTTGTGCAACTTTGTACCTCAGTGTTACATTTCCAAAAGGGTCTTTGAATATCCTACAGGTATGTGGGCCTTCTGCCAGCTGACTTTTGCTAGTTACTGCCCTTAGCTCAAGCATGTATTCCCCAGAGAGGCCTTGAATCCCCAGACAAGGGGATGCTCCTGTATCTTCCTGTTTAATGCCATATCATTCCAGAGACCTGGGAATGACCACAGCTTTCAAGGTCATGTTTTTGGTGATATTTCGATATCTCCATGGATGTGGCTTCAGTAAGACCAAGAATTGGAGGGTTTCTTTTCTGTTTTGTTTCAGATAAAGGGCAGAAGGACCTTTGCTTTAGCCAGCCATAGATGTTCTGCCCAGCTTGTGGCCTTAGTCTCTCTCTGACCTGTAACCACATCCTTTCCTACTCCTTCCCCCCAACCCCAGCCACCTAAGATGACTGACCACCTAAGTGTGTGAGTCTGTTTCTCTGCAGGTGCAACCTGCCTCCCATCTCAGGGGAGTATAACATGGATGTGGGGGAGAAGACAGATGTGGTCACCGTGAACCCAAGCATCATTATTGACAGGTCAGTGGTCCTCTTTCTAGATTGTATTCTCTTTTGGTGGCCACTAGTCACCTACAACCACAGGGCCCTGGGAATACGGTCGGTCCTAATTGAGACATGCCAGCTGTCAACACGAAATACTTATTGGGTGTCAGAGATTTAAAACAAGCAAAGAAACTTAATGTATCTTGTTGATTTTTACATTAACCACATGCTAAAATGATAGTATTTTTATACTTGGTTAAATAAAATATAAAAATTATTTTAATGACTTACTTATTTCTTTTTAATTTCACACATGGGGCCTGCAATGTGTTTCTTCAGGGCAGTGCAGGTCTGAGTAGCTGTTACCTAGAGGTGGTCAGGGACACTTCAGGTGGGCTTGGGACAGGCTGTATCTAGGTATGGGGGTGTGATAATGCAAAGATCTCAGTTCTCACTAGGCTGCTCTCTGTGAGTCTGCCTGAGGGTCTGCAGAAGCTAGTGCATTGAAACCCCAATGCTGCACCTAGTCAGCCTGGCTAGATGATGAGTAAGAGGGACTGGAGAAGAGGATGATTCTAACAGCCAGGAGCCTTCAGAGAGCAGAGAGAGCTGCAGATGGTCACTGGAAAGGACATGTAGGCAGAAGCCAAGATACCAAGGAGAGGCCTAGCCAGGCCAGAAGGTTGGGTCAGATGGTCACTCCCAATCTTAGCAAAACAGCAGGGAGTGAGGTGAAGCTCCACTACCCAGCCACAGGCTCTGTGCCTTCCTTATCTGCCCTGACTCACTAAGTTAAGCATTGCTGTCTCCCCATAGCCCCACACTAGTTATTAAGCCTATATTGACTCCTTTCCTGTGCCTGTTTACAAAAAATACCATCTTTGAGAAAGACCATCCTCCTGGGAGCCATGAGATGGCTTAGTGGGTAAAGGCTCTTGCTGCCCATTTTGACAACCTGAGTTTAATATCCAGGGCCTGGAGTGAGTCTTTCTCTGTCCCATCAGTTAGCTCCCAAATCACAACAGGTAGAGTTATTATTAACTAACAAAGAACGCTTGGCTGATAGCTTAGGCTTGCTTTTAGCCAGCTCTTAAAACTTAACCCATTCCTATTAATCTATATGCTACCCCAAGCCCATGCTTGTTACTTCATCTCATACACGTCTTACTTTTCTCCACATCTCTGCCCTTCATCTTCTCTGTGTCCTCTATGCCTGGAAATCCTGTCTAGCTATTGGCTGCTTATCTTTTTATTAAACCAATCAAATTAATACTTCTTCACAGTGTACCAAAGATTATTCCATAACATTTTCCCCTTTTGTCTAAATAAAAAGGAAAGATTTAAACTCTAACATAGTAAAATTATATATAATAAGAACAATTATCAGGAAAGGATGACATTTACAATGTCAAATCTATTTTTATTTGGAAAATTTAGAAAAAACACTCCATTATCTATCCTCTCTTGATGAGTACAAAGTTTTGTACCTAATTTATATTCTATTATAACTAAAGAAAAACTATCACTACCTAGACTTTAATTCCACAGAAGACTCCAGAACTTATTAGCAGAATGTTACTAGAGTAAACAGGAAGAGCAGTGCAAACCACTTCCAAATTCACAGAGACATCAGGGAGCCTGAACTGTCGCCCACATTTCCTCTGTAATGTAGTGGGCATCCACCTTTAGCCTACAGGTCTAGAATATTTTACAAGACTTTTCTGAAAGCAGGAATTTGGAGTGACTGACCTACCTTGTCTTGGCAAAGTTTGGTAGTTGCCTTTTTTTGCATTCTGCTTGTTCAGTTTAGACAGCATCCTGTCAACAGTTGAGGCGAAGGCAGTTTCTTGTCCAGATGGCAAGCTTTTGTCACAAAGAAAGTAAACTTCAATTGGAGGGTTATCAACACCAAACATCGTTTTCTGAAATAAATTGGTGCTGCCAGGAGCAGACTTGTCTCATTGTCATGAAAAGACTTGTTTTATTAAAACATCTCGAATGCCATATTCTGTAGGTCTTTGAAGACCATCTATCTAAAATATATTTATTTAACTTTAAAAATATACCTAGTATGACTAAAAACTTGATCATTATAGGTGACTAACTACTAACCTATATTTTTAAAAATTATATATTGCTTTTTTAATGAGCTCCATAAGCAAAGAACACCAAATAAGAGTAGAAACGTACATTCAATATAATAAAAATAACTTTAAATTGGTATCAATATGCCAAAATCCATACCAATGTAAATATTTGGGTTTAATAGTTGTCTTTTTATCCTCCTATATTTTTATATTCCCTCCTAAACAGTGACAAATATCCATAACCCATTGAGTAACCAAAATAATACCCTCCCCATCTCTTGGGAATATGGGTGTTGTGTTTTCTAGGCTGTTTCCTGTTGTCTGTGATTGAAGGCATCTTTAGGGAACCTGAGAAAATTGAGATAATGGTCAAGTCCTGGGAAAACTAGTTGTAACTTTTGTTGTCCAGTCTCTGTGCAATGAGAAAGTGTAAGCAAGTCTTATCTGCAGCTCTGGATAGAATAGTCTGTAAGGCTGGATCATCTCAGTCAGCAGTTGTGAAGCTGTTCTGGATGCAGAACTCTGAGGAAATGGCAACAGCAGTGCTCTGAGAGGCTGAATCATCTAGGCCACCCATTTTCATTGGTGTTTGGTATTACACAAATTTTACTTGGTATTATTAATAAAAATAGAGCCAGATATTGGTGAAAAGCCAAAAGATTGAGAGACAGAGGAATAAGCTACAGTCACTTCTCACCTAGCCACTCCTCATGAATACTCAGACTGAACGCCTGTGTCATCCCAGGTGAAGGGCTGAACTTCTCTTCCCAGCTTTCTCACTTCCTTGTTAAACTTTCCTAGTGCTAGGATTAAAGGTGTGTGCCACCACTGCCTGCCTCTGCTTTGTCTTCAACTCAGAGATCCAGAGGGTCTCTGCTTCCCCAGTACTGGGATTAAAGGTGTGGGTCACCAGTCCCTGACATTCGTGGCTAAATGTGGTTTGGCTCTGTCTTCTGATTTCCAGGCAAGCTTTATTAAGTACACAACATATTACCACTTTTAAAGATAACATACATATTTGCATTAACATGAGTATGGACTCTGTGTTTTACATAAGACAACCACAGATTTTTTTTGTTTTATGTTTGATAAAATATATATAACCTGTCATATAATTTTCTAGGTCTATTTCTTTATGTCTATAGCCAGAATTCTCAGAGATGAGGGGTCTTCCCCAATCAAACCTAATCTCTATCAACTTTAAATGGATCTACAGCCTGTTATTTTCGGTGGAAACAAAAGCATAACCTCTTATTCAACTTAACATATTTTTTAACTTTCATTTTGAAGTTAAGACATCATAAAAATATATGTTAGTTTAATTTTGTAGTTTTTATAATCTAGTGTCTCTCAGCAACTACTGTTTGCCTATCAGCAGTCAAAAAACTTTAAGTCAATACAATTGCATTCAAAATCCAGACTCTATTCCATCTTTACATGGCTATCCGTTTTACACTATTTTTTTTCTTTAAAGAGTCTCTTATTATTTATAAACTATTTTTGACTATCTATACCAATTTTCTTTTCTTTTTTAAGCTTACACACATTTTTATATTCAATGTAACTTGCTTAGAGGGCTTTTTGTCTGTATCTGCTTTATTGGGTGTCTGTAGTCTTTTCTGTCTGCATGAGGTAAACTTAAACTACCTTACAGCTTAGCTCATGGTGCCCTAACGGCTTAAATTCACAGGCAGCATCCAGGTTATGGTGTCTAGGAAGGACTAGGAAGCCATGTTTGGCTGTGTTTGAAACCTCTTTCTTTCTTTCTTTCTTTCTTTCTTTCTTTCCTTCCTTCCTTCCTTCCTTCCTTCCTTCCTTCCTTCCTTCCGTCTTTCTTTCTTTATTTCTTTCTTTTTTGAGCTTTCTCAGGGAATATGCAGAAATATGCATCCCACATTGGATTGGGTGGCATTTGTAACAAATCTTTCTCTGTCCTATCAGCAAGCTCCCAAATCTCAACACAGAGACATTATTAATTATGAAAGCTCGGCTTACAGCCTAGGCTTGTTATTTTAGCTAGCTCTTACAACTTAAATGAACCCATTTCTGTTAATTTATGTGCTCCCCTGGGCTCATGGCTTGTTACCTCATCTCCTACATATCATGTTTCCTCCGCATTTCCTCATGACTCCAGCTTCTTCCCAGCATCCTCGGTGCCTGGAAATCCTGCCTAGCTATTGGCTGTTCATTTTTTAAAAATTAACCAATTAGAATGACACTTCTTCCCAGTGCACAAAAAGATTATTCCAGAACATGGCCCACATTATGGAAGGAGAGAACCAATTCTAATAGGCTATCCTCTGACCTCCGCTCACATGTTCTGGGGCACGTGCCTCCACTCCATGAATAAACAGAAGCAAACCACTCCGTGAATAAACAAAGAAACAAACAAATAATACATATTTGTAAAGGAAGGGAAGGGCTGCAGAAGAGAAAGCTAGGTAGCCTTGTGAGCCTAGAGGGGAAAGAAGTGAAAGGTGGGAGATGAGAGGTGGGGGAGGGAAGGTTAGGGGGAGGGGAGGGGGGAAGGTGGGGCTGGGGATGAGGAGGGGTGCTGCAAGCATGCAAAGGGCTTGCTGCTGCTCATTCTGCCACCCTGCAGGTTCCACAAGCTGGAGAAGTGGCGGCGGCCCTTTTTCAGCGTGCTGCAGATGTACAAGAATGCCTCGGTGCTGCTTCCCGCCTTCTACAACGTACGCAATACCCTCGTTTCCTTCCGCGTCAAGTACCTGCTGGATGACTTCGGGTCACAACAGCAGGTCTATTTCTTCCATCCACAGTACCTGTCAAATGTGTCACGCTATTGGCTCAGCCTGGGCGTGCGCGCAAGGCGCATCAGCTCTGGCCTCATCCTGGTCACCGCTGCGATGGAGCTCTGTGAGGAGGTGCACCTGTTCGGCTTCTGGGCCTTCCCCATGAACCCCTCGGGCTTCCATATCACGCACCACTACTATGACAACGTCAAGCCTAAGCCCGGCTTTCATGCCATGCCCTCTGAAATCTTCACCTTCCTTCACCTGCACAGCCGCGGCATCCTCCAAGTGCACACAGGCACCTGTAATTACGGCTGACAGGCCCATCATGGTGTCTCAGTTCCCATCTGCCTCCCTTCAGGGCTCCCCTGCCCTGCCATTGTTGCTCTCTAAGAATCCTGGGTTTGTGTTTGGGTCCTGGGAAGGGAGTCAGGGACAGAATCCATGCAACATCAGCTCTGTCCTGAGTCTCCATCCTGTGCCTCCGTTTAGTTGCTGGGCCACCCTCGAAGGTCAGGGTCCTCATAAGCACATTTCCACTCAATTTCAACTTCCCAGAGAACAAGAACTGGGGTGGCCTGCTGGCAACGAAGTCAGGTGCCGCTGAGAACAGACTAACAGGTGAAACATTCACTCACCAGGAGAGAGCACAGTCAAGGTCTCATTCGGACATTTGGTTGCCCACGTTTCATACCAGACACTCAGCCAAGAATAACCATCTAGAATCTCAGGGCTCAGAGGCTAGCCCTTCTAGGGAACAAACAGTGGCCAAGTGTCCTGGTCTACCTGACCGAACTCAAAAGCCTTCAGGGATTTCTAATCAAGGCCTGTGTTAGCATCACCCTAGGACTCCAGTAGCTGAGAGCCAGCCCCCGTCCCTTAAATCAGTCCTTGGGCACCCACAGCCTTGGTGTCTCTAGGTTCCAGCATTTAACCTTTGACAAGAAGGAAATAAACCAGACCAGCCGTTTGCACTAAGATCTCCAAGCCAATGTTATCGACTCTATAAGTGCTTAACAATTTGCTTCCTGTTCTGTCTCTCTATTTTCAGCTCCATTTTAATCAGGAGTTATTTATAAAGATCTGTTCCTCTTTATGTCACTAAATACTGCAGAATCTCGTTAAACTGTGTTCCTGAATAGGAAATTGTCAGCTGGAAAGCTCCTTGTCACATGAGCCTAGTGAATGGCAGCTGGAGCTTTGACACCAACATCCCTGCTGTTTCCATTGTGAAGGTGGTACACACAGGGCATTTGCTTACTGTCTCAGACACAGGGATTCACCAGGCCTGTGGTTAAGGAACCCAGCTGTGCCTGGGCTGAGAGGTTCATATGATATCTGCATCTGAAATTCCTTCCAGTCACTTCCTCCCATGTATTTTCACCCTAAGTGTTATGGTGCCCATGGTCATTGTTGGTGGATTGCCTTGTGGAATTGTGGATGATGTGGGGAAGACTTTTGCCCAAATGCTCCCCCTCTGCCATTTTACCTCTCCATAACCCTCCTGTCCCCTCCTTCCTTTCTTTCCTCCCTTCTTTAGACATTTCTAAAAAGCCTGTTCTGATCTGGTCTGTGTTTGGGTTGGGGACAATTCCCTGACAGAGGTGTCACAGAGGTTCTTCTGCAGAGGAACAGACAGACTACATCTACATCAGCCCAGCATGCCACCCCATGCAGGTCCTCCACCCGACCTCACTTTGTAGGTACCAGAACAGGTCCTGCTGAGGAAAGAACTGGCCCTGGGGCTTCTAGCCAATTTGAGCTCCCTCCTCTGATTATTTTCTTAGCCTGCTTCCTCCGGGCTCTGGCCTGCAGGTACCTGGAGCTCATCCCACGCCCAGCTGTCTAGATGCTGTCTTTCTGAATTCCTCCTGACTGTGAGGCCCTCAGGAGACCCCAAACCTTAGTCTGCAGGGATGTAAGGTCATGGAGCAGCTACAGAAGCACACAGTGGTAAACCAGGAGTCACCACACAAAGGACAGGTGTGCTTCTGGGCTCTGGCTGTTTCTGCCAAGGAGAGAGTTCTGAGAACAATCCAAGTTAACTGAGATTAACAGCCAAACTGAATCCAGTTCTTAAAACCTTGGAGTGTCAGAGATAGAAGGCTTCATCAAGACAGATTTGTCCCACTTACAAAGACAGATAAATCTAGAGTAAAGTAGGAACTTCATGGCCAGACTGAGTGTCTTCCAGGGACAAAGCCCCTTTACCTGGGGAATAGGTATACTGCACGTAGACAACAGCCTGGCCAGTCATCAGGGTCTCCCTAGCTGATGGTGCTTAGAACCTGCACTATCTAGAGCCCTCCTGAAAGCTGGGAATGGCACCTCCAGATCCACTCCATGCCTGTGCACGAGGGGGTTAGGACATCCTCCTGGCTTATATGGTACTTCTGCCTATGAATTTCAAGGCAGATTCCTCCTGTCCCTCAGTTCCTTATCTCTTCAATTAGAGGCTTAGAAAGGACTTGTAAGATCTCTACAGTGACTTCTGGGGGACATCCATGATGTGTGGACCTAAGCCATAAGTAGTATTAAAACCACTATGTCATTGCGCTCTCCTGGGGTAGCCCTATACTGACCACCACTTTCCCTAACATCACAATATCCCATCATCACTACAAGAGTCCTTCAGTTAAAGAGGCTATTATGGTGCAGGTGAAGAGCTGAGGCTTAGTGACTCAGGCCCTGACTCATGGCCAAACCTCGGGGGAGGGGGGGACCACACTCTATAGACCATACTCCAAATCTGGGGCCTAGGAGGCAGCCTCTGCTTGCCAGTGCCTCTCTCCTGTCCTGACCTTTACAACAGTTTGGATGCCTGCTGTTCCCCAGGAGGAGAACTAAGGCCACCTCTACATTTTGGAGCAAGGAGAAATACCTGAAAAAGGTCACCCTTATGTGATAATATGAGTGACTTGCCCCAGGGCACATGGCAAGCTAGAGGCTTGCCCAAGGCTCACCCAGTCTTCTGATTTTCAGACCACATGGTTTGTGCCATAGTTAGTATTTATTGCAAAGAGACATAGACATCCATTCTGGGACCTCTCTGCCCCATCCTGTCACACAATGCAGACTACCAGTTAAATTCCAGTTTAAAAACATTGATTCCCCATGAACCAAGCAGCTATTGTGTCTTCCTCCGTGCTAAATGCATTTCCAGGCTCGAAAGGGGCCAGCAGCATCAGAAGCAGCAACATCAGCCACAGCACATAGGTGACTCAGTGCTTAGGCAGGCAGAAAGGGAGGGTGTGCTCAAGGTCAGGCTGGCTTCTGGAACCTTCTGATGATGATGCTACCTGTATCTCTGCCCAGACTCAGAGAGGTGGGGAACATCCCTAGATATCACTGCATCTGGGAGGGAAGCAGAAGTTTCCTATCGACTTTAGCCATGTATTACTATATTGCTTATTGTGCTAGGGAATATGTGATGGTTAAAGATGCCCTTCTGGCACTTAGCATCATGTGGATACACCAGTGCTAAAAGATGCCCTTCTCACAGGTGTTCAGTGTGTGGAGGAATCTCAAGATCAGGTTTCAAGTTATCAAGGAGAGAAGGGAGGGACGAGAGGAAAAGACAGATCACATCTAAATCCTAAAGGTTAGTAGCATAGTCACTGCCAAAGAAGGCGCTCTGCCTTACGTCTCACCCTTGACAGCCATGTAACATTTGACAAGGTTGGCTCCAGGTCCTCAAGCTCTTTCCTATTGTCCCCCCCCCCCCCACCATGGCCCAGCTTCTCAATGTCTCTCTGCAGGTTCTCCATCACTGATTCACACTTCCTAGGGATCTCTTAACATCAGTGCTCCTGCTGAAACCTCAACTCCTGAGAGCCAACAATCCTTGCTGTCTTAGCCTACAGATGAGCCCTCCCCAGGATCATCAGAAGCATGTCCATTGGGGCCTCCTGAGCATCTGCCTCTGCATGGCCTCTCAGATCTCAGCCAGTCCGTTCTCCACTGACATAGGTAGAAGAGTCTGGACTCAGTCTCTTCCATTGTTTAGTAGACTTGTGACCTTGGAGAGTCACGGAACCTCCTGGAGGCCCTCGTTCATCATCTAAAAGAGACAAGAATCTCAGGTCGTTGGTGTTTCCTGGATTAAGTGACATGGTACAATGCTTGGCACAGTACCAGCACAGACCCTGGGTAAGCCCAGGTTCTCTCTGCCCAGACATCTTCCTTCTTCACGCTCTGTTTATTGGTTCCCAATTTCAACATAAATATCCCTTGAGTTTATTCCCCCCATTCTTGCCTCTGCTACTACCATAACTCAGGCTCGTTTGAGGGATCCTCATGTTTTCTGAGAATTAGCATCTCCAAATGCCTTTTGTCAGGCCCCCTGTTGCTGGTACCGCAAAGTCCAAGTTTTTGTTTTGTTTGTTTGTTTTTGTTTTTACTGAAAAAGAAAAAAAGTGAAGCCGTAGAGGCCATGTCACAAGCAGACGCTCTCTTTCTAGGCCTCTGTGGGTCTCGGCTCCATCAGTCCTGTGCCTTTGTGCAAGAGGTCCAGATGCCTGGGATAGTCCCTCCTTCTTCTTATCTGGTCACTTTTGCAAGTAATGTCAGGTTATGACTCCTGTTACATCCCTCTACGGGGTAGGTCACACCCTTCCCTCTGTGCTCCTGTGACCCCCAGCACTGACTTCCATTAGGGCATCCCCAGAGCACACAGCTCACCTTTGTGCCCCAGTACTGACATAAAGTCACACAGTAGTGCTAAGAACATCCATGGCTGGGACCTGTAATGGCAGCACTTGGGAATCAGAGACAGAATGACCAGGAGTTTGAGTCTAGTCTGGGCAACATAGCAAGTTCAAGGCCAGCTGAGATGTAGAGACCCTGTCTTAAATTTTAAAAAATAAACTTTAAGCAAAACTCAAGTGCCACTAACCTCTAGACTTCTCATCTTGTAAAATAAAAACTCGAGGCCTGTGGCATGACAGTGCACCCCACATCCTACCCATCACAATCTGTTCTCTTTGAATTTGGCTGCTCTAAGGGCCCCACGTAAATGGAATCATATGATATTTGTCTGATGATCTGAGCCCATTTGCTGGTAGCAAGTGAAGACTTGAAATTGCTTTGCCAATGACTCTGACCCTTGAGCTTAGTGACAGTTTGCTCATCTGTCTCTATTTTTTCTTGTATGATATCTTGTAAACATTTTTTTCCTGTTTCAAAGACAGAAGGGGAAAAGCAATCGCCGACATTACTTAACTTGACGACAACAGCCAGAATTCAGTGGCCATCTCCTCCTAGCCCTCAGATGGTTCTTTGTTCTGAGACCATTCACCAGCTTTGGAGTAGGCAGTCTGTCTCCTCTGTGGCTGTCAATCCTTGTACACATCAGGGTTTCCTTGAGTTTTATATTAACTGATCCTGCTTTCCCAAGCTTGTCTTTCCAGAGGCAAGTACAGAAGGCTTGAAGAAAGTTCCCAGGATCCCTCAAAGATTTTCCCAAGTGGTTACCAGCATAATGGTTGAGAACCATCATGCTATTGTAAGGCAGTGATCTTGATCCTGTCTGCTCACAGGGGGTCATCTGAAGAGATTTCTAAAATTGCCGGGCCCCAACCCATGATATTCCTATGTGGTATAACTGGGATTGGGCCTGAGATACTGGGTTTCAAGCTCTTCTGGTATCCTGGGACATGCTGAAGCTGACTTAGAGACTCCACTGGAGACTTCTGTCCTGGATGGTCCTTTGGTTTCTAGCCCTGTTCTATTATATACCTTTTGTCTCTGGTGGGTGAATTGTTCTAAAAACATCTGCTTCAAGTGTGAGACTTTTTAAAAAAGTACCACAAGCTTTTCTTCATCTGCATATTTTGAACATTAAAAAAAAACACCATGAAATATTTTTCAAGGCAAAGGAACAGATTTCTTCTTGGATTTAGACCCAATGTGTCTTAATAACAAATTCATCTACGTTTAGGATTGGGGTGTATTTTATAATCAGAACTGATATTAGGGGCTGATAATTCTGAAGCTTGGGATACATGTAAAAGTCACTCTGTGGTTGGTGCTAGGGTAGAGTTCAAACATCACACCACACCCTACTTTTCCCCTGGGTGATGACCTGGCTTTCTGATTCAGGCTCATGCTTCTGTCCACTTACCACAGTTGCACCAAACAAACATGGAAGATGGTACCCAGAAGTCATGCCTTATCAATGAAGGCTATAGCACCCTCTTTCTTATGCTCATCCCCTTTTCTCTGCATTTGGAAAAGGCCTGAGTTGGAACTGGTTAGTTAGAATTCAGATTTGCCTCCACTTCTCACTCTGACCAGAGACAGGGCCCTGTTGCTCCCTCTCAAGGTGTTTCCATGGTAACGTAGAAATCGACGCTTAGCCACAAAGTTCCCAAAGCCCTGGAGATCCTGAAAACTCACAAAGGGAGAAGATGGTTCTTATTTCATCAAAATTTACCCCACTTGCCCTGACTTCTTTCCAGAATGGTCCCTTGACTCCAAAATCTGGAGGAATGGAGAATGAGTTTTAAGCCACAGAAATAGATGCTGTAAACCATGCGTCAAAGGCCATTTTGCAGAAGGAAAGCCATTCATGACTTTAATCTTATATTTTTTGCTTTAATCTTATATTCAGCTCTAGTGAGCATGTGTCTGGTTTCTAATAGATTAAGGGTAGTAACAGGTTCTGGGTAAATGAAGAAGTGGCAGGTAACAGTTTTCAATCAAAGACCAAATGCTCAGACGTCATCAGGTGACATGAGGCCTCTTGGTGAACGGGCAAACATGTGTGTTGTAATAAGCTCAAGGGCAAGACAGCTTTAGGCCTCTTCATCCTGATGTCCAGAGATGGAGACACAAAAACTACCAGCATCAGTCTACTGTCTTTAGTAAGGCAAAGAGACACCATACTTTTTAGGTTTTTCCATCCTCAGAGACTCCATATGAAAAGGTCTAAGTTGAAGTTTTGGTGCTCAGGACATCACTCTTCAGGTTTCTTGAAGTTCCTATAAGTAAAGTTTTCATTTTCTGAGATGAGCAAACTCCCTCATTTAGATTTTCCTTTGATTTGATAATTTCCTCTTGCTACTCTTCCTGTCTTTTCCAAGGGAGGGATGGAGGAAGGGAGGGAGGGAAAGAGGGAGAGAGGGAGAGAGGGAGGGAGGGAGGGAAAGAGGGAGGGAGGGAGGGAGAGAAGGAGAAACAGGTTCCTTTCATGTTCAGCCTCGAAGAGACATAACTTGTGGCCATGAGTGGGGTCATGCAGAGGAGGCTGTGGATCCTGGCAGCAGCTCCTGCCCGCCTCCCCAAAGGCTGTGGATCCATCTCATGCTCCTGCTGGTTTCTGAGCAAGGTCACCGTGACACAGCTAGGTTTCTCTGTGGCTCCCGCATTCTTCACACATAATTTAAAGATGTGATAGTCCCTTGTTGGTCTGCAGATTCCCCTTTTGGACCTGAGTGGCTTTCCTATAGAAAATCATACACTTACTTGTCACATTGTCTGAACTACAGAACAGCTATTTTTTTTAAATGAGTGTTCCATGTAGGTTGCTTGGCAGCTCATCTGGAACCATTACTGCTATCTCCCCTAGATAAAGCTAGGATAGATGCTGAGGGCATCAGCAGATGCCGGGGGCATCAGAGGAACTATGTAAGCAAGTTGCATGCCCTTAGGTACTTGTCAGGTACATGTCTGGTATGTCTTCCCCTGGGATGATGACCATTTCCTAGAGGAATCTCTTTCCCTAACAGGTTGGTAGCACTGATTTATTCTTGATGGGCTGCCGCCAGTTCCTTGATACATTATCTCTCCTTCTTTACTTTTTTTCTCCAAAAGCCACATCACACTGTGGGTACAGGTGAGCTTCCCCACTGGAGGGCAGCATTTACTGGGTCATGAAAAGTACTTTGCTCTTAGTCTTGGAGAGAAATGCTCTGCATTTTTTTTTTAGCCTGATTTTTAAAAAATTGTTGTGCAAAACAGGGTTCCTACAAACTCTGTCAGCATAATTCTAGCTGCAGTTGGAAGTTTCTGGCCCGGCCTAGCCCCAAGGTCCAGACCCACAATCACTTAGTCCCAAACAATTACACAAAGGCTTATATTAATTATAAACTGTTTGGCCTATGTTGCAGGCTTATTACTTAATAACTTTTACTCTTAAACTGCCCATGATTCTTATCATGTTTGGCTACATGGCTTGGTATCTTTTTCTCAGGGCAGCGTTCTCATCTTTCTTCCTCTGCATTTGGCTGCATCTGCTGTTCCGCTCTTCCACTTCCAAGAATTCTCCTAGTCTGGTTGCCCTGCCTCTACTTTTGTCTAGTTACTTGACCAATCAGCATTTTATTAAAGCAGTATTTACAATACAAAAGCATAGTCCCACAGCATCATCTGGGTACTTTGTGTCTGTCACTATGTCCAAGGACCTTGGATTTCTACCCAATAAAACCAGTCTAATGGTTCATTTGACTAAGACTGGCTGTTCCAGGACCTTTGTGTTCATATGTAGATTGAGCTAGTTAGGTGGCCAGTGTGGGATGTTGCCAGGTGTTTTACAGTGCTCATGGACACTCCAGCACCTCCTAAAGTTTGTCAGAGGTATATGAGGCTCAGGACACCTGTTGACATCTGGCAGAAGTAGCGGCTAGCCAAGATAGGATGCTGGCTTGCAGGACAGGCCTGAAGACTAGATCAGGACAGAAAAATCAAGTGGATTGCTAATTTTGTTCCCAGAAGCCTAGGCCTGACTTTAGGGTGTCTCAACAAATTAATCTGACCACTTGCCCTGCAGATCTCGTGGAAATGTAATAACTAAAAAGCAGGAAAGGAGTTTTCTATTCAGCATAGCTATACCCCGACAAAGGAGGTATCAGCATCCTTAAAACAGCACCCTTAGGCTGGAGAGATGGCTCAATGGGTAAGAGCACTTGTTGCTCTTGTAGAGGATTGAGGTTCAATTTTTAGCACCCATATGGTGACTCACAACCATGTGTGACCAAGAATCCAACAGGCACTTAATTGGTGCACATACATGGCATGTGCATATAGGCAAACATCATATATGTGTGTGTGTGTTTAATTCTTTTAAAAACAGCAATATGTCTTTAGGGGATATTAACATGAGTGTTGTATTGATTATTTTTCCATTCCCCCCGTGACCAAATAGCCAACAGAAGCCATTTAAGTGGTTCCCTGTTTAAGGTGTCACAGCACATAGTGGCAAGGAATGCAGGGTGACTGGAGTGGCTTTGTGCCTAGTGGCTAGAGCGCTCAATGGTGTGTCTTTACATTTTTATGGACAAGACACAGAGAGTGGAATCAGAACTCAGTCCCTTAGAGGCTCATCCCCGATGACCCACCTCTGCTAGCCAGAGTCCAGCTTCTAAAGTCTCCACAACTGCCTCAGACATACTCAGCTGGGAACTAAGTGTCCAAACACGTGAGCCTGTGGGGGGGGCACCTCACATTTAAACCACACACACACACCCCAAAACAAATCAAACAGCAAAACAGAGTTGAGGGAAAGAGAAAGAAACATTCAAACACTTAGAGGTCTGACTGTCACATCTCTAGCTCTAGGGAACTTGTGACCATTGTCATTGAGCAAGGAGGAAATTCTGTTCTCATCTTGAGTTGATTCTGCTTAGGGGTGGGAAGTTGTAGGGGTAGTGGCCACTGTAGGGGCAACTTGTAGGGGCAGTCTCATCATGGGTCATCTGCCTTATGGTTCACTGTCCCTGAAATCCAAGAAGACCACAGGTTTAGGGCAATTGATAGGAACTTTCATATGCCATTCCAAGGGATCTGGAAGAAGATGTTTTAAAAGTTGCCAGGAGCTTCCTTATCATACTTGTATTGATGCCTTCAGTCCTAAAAGGGGATGAGCTAGGTCAGACCAAGCGCTAACCTATTTCTGTGGCTATGAGCAGGTACTTATTAAGTGATGAACATGGTTCTGTGGCTATGAACAGGTACTCCTTAAGTGATGAACATGGTTACCTAGAGCTGAGAAGGAACCTGATCCAAAGAAGAAGATATAAAATGAAGGCAGAGATGTCAAGCTCTAACCCTGCTTCAGTCACACACTGGGCATGTGCAGGTTCAAGTGGAGAGCTGGAACTTTATCAAGGGCAACCTCTAAGTTCTTGTTATGGGACCAAACTTGCAGCTCAGCCACTCTATCAAAGTTGCTCTGTCAAGATTGGAGGCTGTATCAGAATCAGAGCTCTCAGAACTCTGGTTACCCTCATAAAATAATAAAAACAAAGCTTTCTCACCCATCCCTTCAACCCGTTCCTTCTCTAGTTCTCCTTATCTCTCCAGCTCACTCGGCAGGAGAATATATTTCTAGCATTTCCTCCATGCAGATGTTTCAACCTGGTCTCCTGCTGAGCACGAATCACAGATGACTTGCCAGCTTCTACCTTCCAAGGAGGAAGACCATTTTCTCTCTCAGATTAACTTGATGAGAGCTGTTGGCAGCACTGAAGTGTTTCATTATGATACTTAGAAAATGTTAAACACTCAAAGCATTATGGATCCTAAGGATGCTCTCTGAGGCTCTGACTCAAACCCACAGAAATATAGGTCCCAAATGATGAACTGTCAAGGGTCAGAACTGGGGATGAGAAATAAAGAAGATCATATAGCTGGGGCTGGGAGCTTTTGCATAACCTGATGTCTTATGTCGAGCAAGTTTATTAGGAAGTACAGCATCTTATTTACTATTTGCAAAGGTAGAATGGGCCAAGGTGAGCAGAGTTAAGTGAAGCAAAGCTGGCAAAGAGACATGGCTGGGATTGATAACCACAGCCCTTCAGTGAGCAAAGCGGGCTTCCCAGAAACTGAATCCTAATCCTGCAAGGCCCTTGCCCCATCCCCAGACTAGACCTTACCTCATCCACTCCTGGACAAGGACACAGAACTAATACTCCCCTTGGTCTTTCATCAGGGCCTCTGAGAAAGCCTTGAATTGATCTGCCTCCAAACAAGGGTCTTCCCTGAGACAGAGGCAATATCTTTTAATATGGAGGAAGGCAAAGCATATTTTCTCTTCTAAAACAAGGGAATGTATTAGTTTCCACAATAGCCAACAGAAACACTCTTAAAAGGGGGAGATTCGTGTTAGCTCATGACTTCAGAGGCTTTCAACCCACTATGTGGGTAGCCTTATCAGCATTATGCATTGAGGAGTAGCCCAGGCCATAGCTGTAGGTTCCTGTGGTAGAACCAGGAGCTGGAGATAAGGTTCACATTCAGCGACTTGCTCCTTCCAGCTAGACCTCACTTTTGAAAGATTCCATGGGCTACCAAAATAGCTCCGTCAGCTGAAGAACAAGTGTTCAAATGGTAATACAGGATTTCCAAAAAAATTTGAATAAATGAATGAATACGTGAATGCTCTAGGGGATAGATAGAGGTGGTTGTATTTCATTTATTTGTTTAATATCACAAAATGCATGGTCTTTGTTATGTCAGTCATTCAGCAAATATTTTCTGGGTACAGAAGTTCTTTAATGCTTTTGAAACGCAAGAGGAAGTTACAGAGGAGCCCTGCAAGGCTCCTCCAGGCAGCACCATGGAGAGCTCTCTGTGCAGGCCTTAGTAGGAGACACAGTTCTGCATCTGGCTGGGGAGAGAGGAAGGACTGCATGGCTCCTGTCAGGAAAGGGAAAGGGCATAACGAGCTGGACAGAGAAAGAACCTGAGGTGAAGAGATGCGCCATGTTCACAGCGCTAAGGTTCTAGCAATGAGTCCTTGACGGAGGACATCATCAGATCGTCTCTAAAAAAAGCTCACCCTGGTTGCAGTGTGGAGTGTAGGATTGCTGAAGACCAGGGTGTTGTGACATGTCCATGTCCGTTTGGGAAGCTCCTGCTAGTGGCTAAGCCTGTGGGGGTTCGGTGATGATCCATGGAGCCATGGCACACAGGACAGAGATGAGACACCTCCAGATCAGTGGAATAATGTATGACTAGGAAGGGCAATTTCAGTGACAGCAACGGTTTCTGAGGAGAGGCACAGATGTCTAAGTGCCTGGACCTCCCCGAGGGTGGTATTACTTGCTGGATGAGCGAGAGATCTGTGTTATGAGAAAGTGAGTTGGACAGTCTAGTTCTAGCATCAGGCTGCAGAGGATGTCACATCCCAAAGGAGGCACTGGACCATGTACAACATTTCCAGATGGATAGACAGAAAATCAGTGAAACTACTCTTGGGCCTTTATCTTCAGGCAAACACATAATAGGGATGGAAGAGCATGTGGAACCATCATCATCATTATCATCATCATTATTATTATTATTTTGGTAAAGTCTCACTATCTATACCTGGCTATCCTGGAACTTGCTGTGAAGACTAGACCAGCCTCCCTCAAACTCACAGAGATCTACCCACTTCTGCCTCCAAGTACTGGGATGAAAGGCATGCTGTGGTGATAGATTGCATATTTAATTTAAAAAATTGTCTGAAATATCAGAGGGCAGAGCCGGCCACAGAGTCAAGCCATGAAGGTCAGGAGTGGTGACCCATGCCTTTAATCCTGTCACTCAGGTGACAGAGATCCTGGATCTCTATGAGTTTAAGGCTGAACAGAGCCAGGCAGTGGTGGCACACACCTTTCTTTAATCCTAGCTCTGGGAAAGTTGATCCAGGAATTAAAATAATTGAATGGGGAAAGAAAGATGAAGAAAAGGTAGAAGTTCTTCCAGTCTGAGGACTCGTGGAGACAGATCTATCCCGTTTGGCCTGAGGAGTTGGCTGGGTGAGAACTGGCTGTGGTTTGTTCCCTGCCTCTCTAATGTTTCAGCTTTTCCCCAATATCTGGCTCTGGGTTTTATTACACACTAAATAGAATTCGTGCAATAGTATGTACCACCACACACAGCTAGAATTGTTCTAAAAGAGCTTTAATGGAAGGAACTGTGCAGCAAGTCTCACCCTGCGGGAAGGGTGACAGTGGCCTCTATGCTGCCTCTGAGCTTAATGACAGTAGCTCTGTCAGGACCAGCCAGAGTGGCTATGGATTCTCAGAGTACTGGGACCTAATTCTTTCCCAGAAAGAAGTCCAGGTGTCCCGGCTCACAGTGTTGAGATAATAGAGGCCCTGATTCTGAGGTTTGGTTTTAGGAACATATAGCACAAGAACCATCCAGGAGTCATTTAAAGTGGAATTTTGGAAGAGTGGCCTCTCTGGGTAAGAAGGCTTTGGAATAGAAGTAGGGTGTGCCACATGACAGAGGTGGGATTAGAGCTGCTGTCCCAAGGGGTGATAAGTCCATATCTAGGGAGTCTGCTTGGAGGAAAGCCACAGTGCCATGGGAAGGTTCAATTTAAATTGTCTGTGAGGCACATGGGAAAATCCTCCTGTAAAATGGCTCAGCTTTTCAGGAGGGTGAAGGCTAGTGTGTGTCCAATCCTACAGGAGAGCACAGGCTAGTGTGTGTCCAATCCTACAGGAGAGCACAGGCTAGTGTGTGTCCAATCCTACAGGAGAGCACAGGCTAGTGTGTGTCCAATCCTACAGGAGGGGACAGGCTAGTGTGTGTCCAATCCTACAGGAGAGCACAGGCTAGTGTGTGTCCAATCCTACAGGAGAGCACAGGCTAGTGTGTGTCCAATCCTACAGGAGAGCACAGGCTAGTGTGTGTCCAATCCTACAGGAGGGGACAGGCTAGTGTGTGTCCAATCCTACAGGAGGGGACAGGCTAGTGTGTGTTCAATCCTACAGAAGGGGACAGGCTAGTGTGTTTCTGAACCTGCAGCCCCAAGGTAGGGAGATGAGAAAGGCAGAAAACCTGTCACTTCTCTGAGGGCAAAGGAAGATGAGCAGTCTGATCTGTGTATTGTGGGCTCCTATAGTGGACTGTGATAGGCTGTTACTAACAGGAAACAACGTCATCTGTATCATATCACTTCAAAACTGATAGTGAGCTGCATAGTAGTCACAAGTCTACCTCAGACTTCAGCTACCACCAGGGATAGGGCTACCTGCGTCATTTTCACACGTCCTGTTCACTCACTAAGTGGGTCCAGTAGAGATTGCAAAATAGTAAGCTGTGTACACAGACATAGGAGTAAACAAGAATGTTGGGGCATTTGAGGACAGTTTCACAAGTGTAAACAGTAACTGGGTCTTAGATTCTTCATTGGATCTGTCTGAGAAGGGCAGGGCACTGACAGGTGTGTGGGATAGG
The DNA here is from genome assembly GCA_033318265.1 of Phyllotis vaccarum. Classification (NCBI taxonomy): domain Eukaryota; kingdom Metazoa; phylum Chordata; class Mammalia; order Rodentia; family Cricetidae; genus Phyllotis; species Phyllotis vaccarum. The sequence goes on along the minus strand of JARWLC010000009.1, from coordinate 12,077,685 downwards.
GGTGTAAGAGTTCCTCAGTGTCGTCATGTGGGATGGCTGCAGAGGACTGAGCCAGGGCTCAACTTGTAGACAGCTCCAGGCACTGGAGGCCGCAAACAGCCGTGGAACTGACAGTTTATTTTCTAGGAAACGGAACAAGAAGAGAGTGAACGCTGGGTTCCTGTCATTTTCCGGAAATGTCCTTCTGTCAGGAGGGTGAGGAAGGAGGTGGTGGCCACCAGGGGGTGCAGTCCCAGCAAGAGAGGCATGAAGGCTGGGACCAGAGACACACAGGGGGAGGAAAGGAAGCTAAGGGGTTTGCCTTTGACGAGCTTCCCATCAGGATGACTAGCCATTTAGAAAGAGGAGTAAGGAGCCGCTGTGCTTGTGGGGCGGAGGGGGAAGAGAGAGCTGCAGGCATTTGGGACATTTAATTTAATCCAACATTTAATTCTAAGGGTGTGAGAAATCATTAGTATGTAAGCTGGGGAGTGACTTAGCCTGGCAGATATTTTAAGTAAAATCCTGTGCTTAGCACAGGAGCTCAATCAGAGAGGTGGAAGCAAGCTTTGGATCTTCACAGATCTGGTTAAAAAAACAAAACAAAAAACCAAAACAGAAAACCAAAACCCTAAGACCCAGCTGCCCACACTCTGAGCCAGTGAGAGGTTTGGTCCAAAGTGGGTATGGAAGCTCACATTTCCTGAGGACAGGAAAGCCACCACCATGCAGCACTGTAGTTAACACTGTCCTCCCCAGGACAGGAGGGGACACATTCCAATGTACAAAGCTGGTACTTTGAGGGAGAAATCAGAAGTACACAGTAAGTCAGGGCCCACAGGTGGGAGACAGAACTGCAAGGTGTACGTTCATCACATTTATGCATGCCCATCCTTTCTGCCTCACAGTTGTGGTCTTGTTACCCCTTTATCTTTTCTTGAGAGGCATTTTTTTTTTCTCCGATAGGCACTAGATACTCTCAAGTTTAGCTGGAAGGAGCTTGGTATTGGTGGTGGAGGTGGTGTGGGTGGGTGGCGGCTCATGCTATATCTAGATAGGAGGGTACAATGGGCACCAAGGCCTCCTCTTGCTTCTTCAAGTTTAGACCTTGGTTCTGTCTGACGTGAGAAGTAGATCTGCAAAGCACACACCTCAAGTGTTCTCCACACTTAAGTGGAGAGCCACACACGCACAGTCCCCACACTTAAGAGCCTTGGGTGAGGATCAAGCCAATGGCCAGACTTTCCACAGCTAGACTGGCGTGTAGAAAGTCAGACAAAACAGGACACATGAGAGACACAGGTGGAGTCTTAGTCCTTCAGTGCCTCCCCAGGGTTTCAGATGGTCCATCCCTGCACCCCCCCTCCCAGCCTCTGGCCACCTCTGTCCTTTTCTAAACCTATACTTTATCTTTCTGACAGTATCACATAAATGCCATCTTACAGCAAGAGCCTTCTCCTGGGTTTCTCACTCAGCAGACTTCCTTTGAGAATCATCGCCATGGCATGCATATCTACCCCTTTTTCTCTCTATGGTAGGATCACTTCCCTGAATGCACGCACACAGACCTTGGGTAGATACTAGTTTTCATAAATATATTTATTGACTTTTAAGGAATTTCATCCATGCATACAATCTTTTTTATTTTGATCATATTTACACTTCCAACTCCCAACTTCCTCCACCCCTCTCTCCTATAACCTACTGAGTTTAGTTTGTCCTGGACATGGGACCATCCACTGGAATGTGGCCAACTTTCAGGTGGCCACACCCCTAAGGAAACCCAGCTCTCCTTCCCCCAGAAGCCATCACCTGTGAATAGCACCACAGCTAAGGTTGGGGATGCGTGTGAGCCACAGTTGTTGTGAGTACATGCATGTGGCATCCCTTTCATGCCCAGAACATGGAGTGCAGTTTTGTCTTTAGATAGATGTCCAGGAGTGGAGTTTCTGGGTTGTAAAATATGTCTGTTGAGCCACCGTATAAGAGAGCTGTGCTCCTTCCCAAGCAGCAGTTAACATTTACATTCCCTAGCTCCGGTATGACAGGCTGTATATCCAGGCCAGTGTTTGGTTTTAATTCAGATCATGATTTTTTTTAATTCACATGTTCTAATGCTAAGTAATTCTCTAGAAATATTTTAATTTCAGTCATAAAAAAATCCCAATAAACATTTCATTTGCATAGTATCTCATTAAAAAAGTTTTGTTATTGTGTCTGAATAGATCCTCAAGAAAAATGATGTGTGTGCGTGTGTGTGTGTGTGTGTGTGTGTGTGTGTGTGTGTGTGTGTGTGTATTTGTGCGTGTGCATGTGTTCTCTCAGTCCCTACAAAATGAGTTTTCTTGGGTATTTCCAGTCTTCAAAGTTCTGGAGGTCAAACTAAATGACACCAGCAGGGGGCGTATGTCACCTACTATTACACCACTCTTGTTCTTTCCACTGATTCTGGGGTGATCCTTCCACAGAGTAAGGAAGAAAATAGGGTTACTCTTTCCCTGGTGAAGACGTTTGGGGTCATAAATGTCTTTCCTGATTAGTAGGCGAGTGAACTGAGATGCATCAGTACAGAAAAACGTGGCTCAGAACTGAAGGGCGAGTGAGTAGAGCTGGGAAATAGGTCTCGAAGAAGGACAAAGTGGGCAAGAAGCTTCTCTGAGCATGCGCACGCACTGGGTGTGGGGGGGTGTCCAGTGCTAGCTGCTGCTCCGATGTCTTTTCCGTCTGTTTATGAATGTTCTTCTCTTCCTTACCCCTTCCCCCAATGTGCTAAGATATAATGATATCCATTCTAGAATATTCATTCTGCCCTAAGATGAGCTCTGCCCGGTCCACACTGCTTTCCTTCTGGGTTCTGGGCCTTGAACTTCTGCTTGCGTTCTTCATCATGTGTGCATTTATTCGTTCCCTGAACCCAGTTTATACCAGGCACAGCACAGGTCCTAAGCATGCTTTAGCGAACATGAGGCGATCGCTTCTCTTCTCAAAGAGCTCACAGCTGGAGCTGGAAGGGACATGTCCACAAATAATATTCTCCTCCCCAGACCAGAATCTTGGAGGAAAGAGAAGCTCAACCATGGACTCAAAGCTCGTGCTGGGCTTCTGCAGGCATAGGGAACTGATCTTGTGGGGATACGGACAGTCACTTCTGGAATGTGGGCTCTTAGAATGCATGTTCTAGTACACAGTCCCATACCCGCACACATACAGGCAACACTAACTAGACTCAGGGGACATTTAATTTTTTAAAATATATCCTTCTTACTTTTTGAAACAGAGTTTGCCACTGAACTTTGAGCTCATTGGTTTGGACTGGCTGGCCAGTCAGGCTAGGTAATCTCTCGGTTTTTAACCTTCCTTGCACTGTGGTTACAGGCGCATGCCTCCATGCCTACCTCTGAGAGAGGCAGAACTCAGGCCCTCATGCTTGCACAAGGATCTCTTTGCTGACTTAGGCATCTTTCCAGCTCCCGGTGTCCCCTTTGTAAAGCACTGATCACATCCATAAACATCCCACCTTCATGACCTAGCCTCCCCATATGGACTCCACCTCCAAAGATCTCCCAGATGCAGAGATTTTTTTTCTCAGGTCAATATTTAACATACAAAAATGAGAAAAAAACAGACACCCAGCCTGTTGCAGGAGTTATAAGCACTGGGTAATCTTTAATATTCTCTAGCAACTTCTGATTGATGGAGTTTCTCCAACTGCCGAATACTCACTCAGTAGTGGGTCATTATTCCCGCATTATGGATGAGAAAGGGGGATGTGTTCCAGGTTATATTGCAGGAGGTGGCACAGATAGACTTAATTCTGGCCTCATACTTACCTGCAAAGGCAGAGGAGCATGAGTTTTAAGAGAATTGATATTTTTCTAGCATCTTAAAATTCATGCAGAAACCTTACAACCTGGGTTATAAGAAATCTCTTTTAAATCATAATAAAATGAGCAAAGGGGGTCTAACAGCCATAGGGAGCTCTGTCTGCTGTCTAAGGGTTGGAAAGGGCCTCTGATCCTTGTTCTGCTCTGACTCAGCATCTCTCTTGTGCTGAGGATGTACGAGGAGAGGTCCAAGCAGGGTCGGGGGCTGGTTCTCCCAAAGTATAGAAAACAACAGAATACCCTGAAGACACTTGACAAGATCTGTGCAAATGCATCTTGGCTTATCTGTGCTCTTCTGGGGCCACATGAGGATAGGCGGACTTACTCGAGGTCCTAGGCTCCAGGCTGACAGTGGTGGTAACTCATAATCAGTAAACTGCTTTGTGGGTCAGCCTGCTCTGAGGGGCAGCAGGACATGCCTGGAGGAGAGTCACTTCCAGAAGAGATCATTCTTCTGGGAGATGGAAACAGACCAATCTAATACAAACTTACCCTCTGGGTAAGATGATCAGCGCTCATGCATAATAGAGAGAAACTGATCCTCTGTGCCCAGGAGCTTGCTGGATTCCCCCAGCTCTGTCTTCCCCAGGACCAACCCCATTCAAGGGCATTGTCCAGTGGGCTGTGGAACTGAGGTATCTCCTTAGAAGTGGCCCCTACTTGCCCTTGGAGTGGCCTGGAGGGATCCTGAGTGTCACTCTCCCCACTGTGAGGCCAGGTGGGATACTGATGCCAAGACATTATGTCACTTGAGTCTCTTCAAAGGGGTGGGTGTGGGAGGAAAAGAGACGACCTTCTCATTTTCATCAATAAGTGATAGGGCTTAAGGAGCAGGTTCGGGCCAGGTGTAGAGTGAGAGAGGGTGGCAGAGAATGAGCCAGGGGCAGAAAAGGGGGCCAGAGAGGAGAAAAGTGGGACAGAGCTTTGGGATGAGGGACCCAAGAGACCTAGGGAACAAGGCCAGTGTCCCGCATCTGGACCTGAAGCCCTAGGAAGAGCTGCGGGCTCCGCAGTTCTTGGGGTGAGAGGCAAAGGTCTAGGGAAGGGGTGGGGTTGGAGTTTATCGGGTCCCAGAAGAGGCAGGCAGCAAAATGATGCCCCAGAAGAAAAAGCGAAGGAAGAAAGACATCGACTTCCTGGGCCTGTACGAGGAGGAACTGCTGAACTACAACTCAGAGGATGATGAGGATGAGCTGGAGCATGTGTACTACAAGGCCAAGGGTGCGGACTGTGGTGGGGTTGTGGATCCTTCCTTCTGTGAAGGGCTCTGTGGCGCTTACTGGTTATCTATGCTCTCGGAATATGGGGCTTGGGGAGCGCAGGGCTCCATAGCACCGGAGATGAGGTGACTGGTTGGCAGGGCTCCCATGGAATAGAATAGGGTTGTGGTGCTGGGATTGCCTCTCATTCTCAGCTAGCTGCACTAATCTTTTTTAAATTGAAAAAGAAAAGCATAGAGGACCAGTATGCACATAGTACCGGATACCGAAGTACCAAGAAGAGGGCTTATTTGTGGATATGAGTGTGGAACTGCTAATTTAGAGCAGGATGGGAGAATGGACAGCCCCACGGAGCCTCTTCGTACCTCTGCCAGACCTATAAGTTACCTGAATCTATCTCCGCAAACCGCTTTTTTTTCCCCCTGTTCTTTAACTGTGTATAAATGGAGTCACACAGTAGGTTCTTTTCTGGGGGCCAGGAACTGTCTCTATAGCTCAGTTCATCTTACTATTCACTTACTATGTTGCCTAGGCTAGTCTTCAGCTTTCTGCTTTAGTTGCCTGGTGATGGGGTTTCAGGGGTGAGCTACATACTTTGCTGGGTGTGTCTTTGGGTCCACCTTCTTTCTCACTTAACATCTCACCCGAGAGGTTTGTGCATGCGGTAACCTGATCCAAAGTTTGCTCTTTTTTTTTTTCACCAATACAATTCCACTTTATAAACACTTTATAAATGGTCACTGGTGATTCAACCATTCTCCTGTTGGTGAACATTTAAATGCCTCTTGCTTTTATTTTTGTATTATTGTGAACAAAACTGCTATAGGTCTTAGATACATGCAAACTTATTTTTCTTGGATTTATAATTGGAAGTAAAGAAAAAAAAGCACTGTGTTGGGATGAGGGGGGCAGAGAGGAGAAAAGTGGGACAGACCTTTGGGATGAGGGACACAAGAGACCTAGGAAACAAGGCCAGTGTCACGCATCTGGACCTGAAGCCCTAGGAAGAGCTGCGGGCTCCGCAGTTCTCAGAGTGAGAGGCAAAGGTCTAGAGAAGGGGTGGGGTTGGACCCATGAGTTTATTGGGTCCTAAAAGAGGCAAAGCTACAGGATGAACATTCATTCACACATTGGTGCTTATAACCTCTCATGCACCCCCATTTCTTAAGAGAGGGTCAGTAGCTTCACATTCTGCTGACACTTGATCGGCATGTGGTGGCATCTTCCTGGGATTTTCATATCCTTGGTGAATGATGGTGCTGTACATATTTATTTGTGTATTACCTGTATTTGGTGTCCATTTGGGTATCTTTGGTGATCCACTGAGACATTTTGCACTTTTCAGCATTACTGAAATTTACTATGAAGTACATCTATTTTAGAGGTCCTGTTTGATTAGAATTATACCCACATGGCAAGACAATGTAAAGAATATTTACATTAGAGAGAAGAAGCATTCCTGGTCCTCATTCCTGGCAGCATTCTTCTGCCTCCTGTGACAACGGGTCCTATTTGCTATTGATGACTTCACATAAATAGCATTGTAAGGAATAAGTGTTTTTGTGTCTGTATGATGTGTGATGTGCTCACTGCTTTTCATTGCTGTGTTGTAGCCCAGGGTGTGGAAATACCACAGTTTCTTCACTCATTTGCCTATTGACAGATAATTAGGTAGTTTCCAATTAGGGTCTACTAGGAATAAGTTATTAAGAACATGTGTTCATGGCTTTGTGTGCATCTGTTTTTGTCTCTCTTGGGTCAAAACCGAAAACTGGAAGTTTTAGATCTTATGATAAGTGACCGTCTATCTTTGAAAGAAATTGTGTATAAAAAGTAAGCAGCTTCTGTCTTTCTTATTTATTGATATGAATTATTCATACTTTTTGGGTATGAACCCTTTTCTGGATGCATTCCAAATGCCATATCTTTACCTATGACTCACTCTGTCACGTTCTCAATGCCCTTAACTGGAATGGAGTTCAGATGGCTCATGTCTGACTTTGGGAGTAACCATGGACTCCCAAGTGAGCGAGTGAGTCAGCTAGCTCTCCCATCCCTGTCCTGGAGCTCAGATCTTCCTTTTCTCTAAATTAAACCTCTCTGGGCCTCTTTCTACAAATTTCAAATGATGTGGCCATGACATTTCCATCGGGTTGGCCATTGTCCTGAAGTTGACTCAGAAATGCCCTATGTCATGCAGGCAACATTCAAGGTTGCTGCTGAACAGGCTTCCCTGGGGTGTGATGACTCAAACCTTGTCATGAGTCTTGTGAGAGAGTGCCTGGGCTACTTTCTTTACCCACACATGGATTTTCTGCCGAGCTTTGTCAGAACCAGGGATATATATCTCCAGACACTGCAGATCCCATTCTTCACAGGCAAACATGAACCGCATTAGAACCGGAGGGCTTCAGAATTAACTGCACATCATGCTCATGATGCTTGAGCTAATACACTGTCTGCCAAAGGAACAGGTGTTAGCTCTTGGATGAAATGGGATTTTTTTTTTGCATGAACAATAGCTTCAAAAGAGAAAGGCTATTTATTATCTTTTATGTGCCATGGCCTTGACACCTTCAATTTTCAGAATAGTTCTACAAAGCAGACATTACTGTGACTAGTGCTAGAGGCAGGTAGGTACTTGTAAAGAGCTGTCTCAGTTCAAAGTGGTTACCTCTTGATCTCTGTGGCACTGATGCCCAACATTTTGCCCCAGCACATCAAGGCTTATGGGTTTGCCATAGAACGAATAATAATTGGAACACACCTTCTATGGGCCTAGAATCTACAGGTGCTCAGAGCAATTCTTACTGTCTACCCCTCAACTTTGCTACTTTGTACATAAGACAAAACCTTCTGGTAGAATTAGGTAGAATCCAACCCACAAGACCATCTCAGAACTCAAATACATCTTGCAGTGGGGGAACCTGTTCTGAAAAGGTCGGAAATAAGAATGAGAATAGGTTCCCAGCAACAATCAAGTGTGATAACATGCATGAAGCCCCTCGCTCAGGGTTGGGCACGCAGTAAGTCATCAGTTGTTGGTTATGACAGTATCAAGCATTGGTGTTTGTATATTTCTATAATATGGTGAACAGTTGGCATATGCCCTGCACATTTCAAATACCCTGCCCACATTTGACCAGCTCTTCCCATTGCAAATTCCTCCTTCCCAACACAGTCATTTCTTTTCGGTCAGCCTCCCTCGCTGCACACATATGTGGTCGGTTCCCTGAATCAGCGTCTCCAGCCCACGACTGATTCAGAAGTGAGTCTCTTCATAAAGCAGGATGGGACACACATTTCTTTTAGAGAAGGGACAGCAGCTGGGTAGGTTGGTGTGTGGCTATTCCCACTTCTTAGCAGAGGTGACGTGGCTCTGGGGGGTGGCTGCAACAACCCTGCCCCCCAGGCCAGATCTGTGCTAGGTTTCTGGGAGTTGATTCCAAAAATGGATTTAAGACTCATTCCTACAGTTCTGCTAGCATTCCTAGCCATTCAATTCCCCTGCTCATCCTGCTCAACCCCCCCCCCCATTATAGCAGATCCCACTTGTCTTAGTTAAGGTTTCTATTGCTGTGAAGAAACACCATGACCACTTATTTGGGGCTGGCTCACAAGTTCAGAGGTTTAGTCCCCTATAATCAAGGCAGGAAGTATGACATAGTGCTAGAGAAGGAGCTGGGAATTCTACATCTAAATTGGCAGGCAGCAGGAAGAGAAGGACCCTGGACCTGGCTTGAGCTTCTGAAACCTGTAAGCCTATCCCAAGTGACACACTTCCTCTAACAAGGCCACACCTACTCCTACTCCTTTCAAATAATTCCACTCCCTATAAGCCTATGGAGGCAATTTTCATGCAAACCACCATGCTGCCATTTCCAAGAATCTTGATAGATTCTCCCCTAGCAAGCGTGCAGGTACTGACACCATGACCAGGAATGGTGTTGGCAACAAACCCTGCAAGTTTCAAGAGGACCATGAGAGGGGACTCAGTGTCCCTGACAAAGACATACCCCTTGGGGAAACTGCATAGTCAACCCTTAGATGACTTTCTCACACAGAATGAAGCTGGCCTTGTCTCTAGGCCTTCAGAGCCCTCTGCGAAGGCAGTGTCTGGCATTGGCCTTGCAGTAGAAGTTAGTGTAGATTTGACCTTGGTTTAGGGTTGTGAGAATGGGATTCTGGGTTTCTTTCTGAGCCCCTAATCTTTCTTTTTTTCCTCCTCCAGTGTATGAGGTGGTCACAGTCACAGGGGATGTTCGAGGTGCAGGGACAGATGCCAATGTGTTCATCACAATTTTTGGAGAGAATGGGCTCTCTCCCAAGCTCCATCTCACCAGCAAGTGAGTACCACTTTGGTTTACTGGGGGTCCTGGGACACGCATTTGTTTGGCCAAGTTCTAGAACCCACTGGTGGCCTTCTCCTCTGTAGAGATGAACAGTTGGATTACAGCCATGTTGAATGACAAGAATTCTCTGTCAACAATCCAAGTATCATTTTAAGAGTTGCCCGGTGCTTTCCTTCCAGTTAATTCTCCTTTGTCTCATTCTAGCTTCTGTAAACAGTCTAGTTTAGCTCTCCCAAGGGAGACACATGAGTATCCCTCAATGTTGGAGAATAAGCAATCAGGACCAGCTTTACTCATCAGTTCCCTGTAACTTTGCCAACATGTCATGGTCTCCAAGGCCTTGATTTTCGTATCTACCATTCTAGGGTAGTTGAGATAATGAAATGAAGATCGTTTGTGAGGGGGCTATGATCTTGAGACACTCTATAGTGAGGTCTCATGATGGCCAGCATCACACTAAACCTGCCTAGGAACCATGTATTCTCAGTCATATGTCATGTCTATGTGTGTATGCTCTGAGTATGCCTGAGCCCCGAGGTGGGAGACTGCTGTCTACTCTTTGGTCTGCTCCCTCACCACACATATGCACACATACACACACACACACACACACACACACACACACACACACACACACACACACACACGCATGCACTTGCACATACATGGGCATGCACATGCATAGGCATGCAAGCACAGCAGACTCGAGAGTATACTGCACAATGACAGGATTTCAGAGTTGGCAGTCTTAGGAGTGGTCTTGCTCACTGGCTTTCACTCAGCCTGTGTTGTCTGGGAAGATTTGAGTATCTGGGTCTAGGCCCACTATGCCCTCATGTTTCAGAGCAGCCTTGCTTCTGGTTATCGTATCCACTGGTTTCTGAGCAAGATTCTAATTGAGAAAAAAAAAATCATTCACGTCTACTGATCTGTCCTTAATTCATAGGAAAGCTGAAGCCGAGGGAGAAGACCCCAGTCTTTGATATTTTTTAATGGGAAATCTGGTCCTTCATTCATATTTGTGATATAGACATTGCAATGGATTTTGACTGTGGCTCTGGAGTATGCAAAAGACTCCCTTGTAGATGGAATGGTACCACAGGTTGTGGTCTCTAAGTACTCTAAGGTCTAGTGCTTCTTGGGGGAAAAAGGGAGAGAAGCCCAGAGAGGTGGAGTAGCCATACTAGGAGAGTTGAGACACCGTGCTTTGCAGGGTGACTAGTCTTGCTTTGTGTAAGAACTGAATAACAGCCACTGCACCCATGTGCGATGTTAAGACTTGCATAACACCCGATTTTGTCCATTTCTGCAGAACAGGGTACCTGCCTCCTTCTACCGCTCACACTGCTCGTGACTCTTGTGGAAGTCTTTCCCTCCTGTGATGTGGGCACGGTAAAGGGAATACATGAAATACTCATCCTTTTTGCTACACATCCTCCCTGAGAAAGGAGATGCTACCAGCCCTGGGAAGGTGGCCAGCTGGTTTTGCAGTCTCGAGCCTGTCTTTTGAAATAAAACCATCCCTTTATCTTTCTGTAGTGAGTTCTTATAGTTTTTCCTTTTCTTTATGTGCACAGAATTCATTTCTTCCTGTCCTCCACCCCCACTTGTCAGTTTATCAAACTTTCTTTCAGGGAGACGCAGATCACTGATATAACACACTGAGAAGGGTTGTCACTGAGTCTCCACCACCGGCTTTCAGCCTTCCCTCTCAATGGGATAAGAATGGGCTACCTGGTAGTGGAGGTAGGAAAGGTATGGATGAGTTGACAGAGCCTAGAGGGCATGAGAACCAGCTACTCCAGACCAGCCTAGGGATAGGAGTCAGCAATCCCAGGGACCACTGCTGGAGATGCTCTTGCTAGATCTGTGTCACGCTTGAGGTTGGGAAGCAAAAACATGAATATATGAAAGCTCGGTCCGCTAGTCAGGGCAGCCTGATGTCAGAGTGAGGTGGGCACAGGTGGGGATATTAGCTGGGTTCCAATAGGAACAGGAAGGACTGTGCAGGGAAGTGATGCACCTGTAGTGGAGGGTGGAAACGGGTTGCCTGGGCCTCTGTACTTGTCCTAAGCCATAACAAATAGGCAAAACTCAGTAGATCCCTGAAATATCGTGTGACCAGAGTGACATTTCACAGGGAAGGATGTTACCTAGGCCTTCAGAACTAAAATGGACTCAGATAAGAGGGAAATACATAAGATGGGTTAGATCCAGAGAAACAGTTTGCAAGAGTATACAGACAGTAAAGGTCCTGTGCGGGACCCAGCTGGAACTGCCAATGTAGCCATGTTACTGGGTTGAGGAAAGACTCGAGGCCAGACCAGAAGGGCTTGTCTGAAAGCCCATCAGTGGATGCTGAGTTGACAGTGGCAGCTGATGACATCTCCCTAGTGAGCATGATGGAGAAGAAGTCAGAGGCCAGAATCTCCAGGCAAGCCTAGGGGTAGGAGTCAGCAATCCCGGGGACCACTGCTGGAGATGCTCTTGCTGGCTCTGTGTCATGCTTGAGGTTGGGAAGCAAAAACATGAATACGAGAAACAGAGGGAAAAGCCTACTGAGAAAATTGTGTAAAATTCTGCCCATGGCATCCCTGCAACTCAAGCTGGAAACTGAGTTCTGGAGAGGAGTGTGATTTTCTGAAAGTTTGGGGGACATCACACATGGGTGGCAGCTGAGTCCTCGTGTAGTATAGGATGTGCTGCCTCCTTCTCTGTCCTCAACACTTCACTGCCTGCCAGTTCCTCTTCTCCACACTCGAACAAGATATGCATCTAACCCACTGAGTTACTTGCAGCATGGATGCTTATATACACACACACATGCATGCACGCACGCACACACACACACACACACACACACACACACACACACACACACACACAATATGTAAGACCTCTCTGATGACTCTGGGCCTGAGAAAAAGTTCACATTGCTCAGTGCAAACAAGTCAGTTGTAGCTTCCTCAGTGTTAAAATTAAACCCTGATTTTTCTTGGCACGTCTCCCAAACTCTTTCCACAGTCCCTGGTTGCATCTCTCATCTCCTGTCCTTCCTTTTTCCGTCTCATCCTGATTTGAGCTCATTCCCGTGTCCTTTCCGGTGTCCTAGAACACGTGGCTTAGCAGGATACACCCCTTACCCATTATAACACAATTCCTATTGCTATCTGACTCCTAAGCAGCAAAGATAATAATGTTCACTTGTTCCCATGTGAACCCTCACACAATCTTTGCTCCAGAGAGGTCCCTACAAAATGATTTCCAGAGGAATTCCCCATCGTCTGGGTTTCCTGTTTTCCCCTGTTGCTCAGGAGGCTACATGTTTAAGATATGGCAAAAGGATGAGATTTCATGTATTTTGTGGATGCCGTTTTTCCTGCTGAATAGTCATACCCAAGTGTGTGAGAGAGTGCCTGGCATTTTAGTTTGGAGGCTCTGCCTAGTTGGTGGCTAAAATGCCAGGTACAGCCTTCTAAGGCTCTCTCTGGGGGGAAGTCCCTGCTGAGTGCTGATATGGGTAGTGTCCTTTATTTGAGGATGGTACAAGAGCTCTGGTATTCTCACCCCCACCACCGGGAAATTCAAGGAGCCTTCACTTCTATTTCCTTTGGGATTTCTAGCCCAGCCTTGGTCAGTTTTCTACAGCATTTGCATTATTACCTTCTAGAAATGGACATTTTAGATGTAGTCCCAGAGTGGGCGTGTCTGGGGGTTTGTTTGGGATAGTTCCAGTCTTTCCCTGAGAATGGGGTAGTCAGTGGAGTTCGTCTGCAGCCCTTGTTTCTTTGAAGATGGAGCTTTCCTGTATGCCAAGATCAGATTTGGTCCCCATAGGCAAAGTCAGCATCACATCTGGCCAGGAGCCATCCTGGCCTCCAACAATGTGGTCTTTAGCTGGCCTAGAGCATCCCCACTCCTGCTGGTCACGCAGATCTTTCCATTATAGTAGCTGCAAACTAGCATGGGTCAATTTTTCAATAAGCACAATGGAATGTAACATGCCTTTAAGACTCCCCTTTGCTGAAGGAAGCTCTCGGAACTTCCCTTCTGGAATCCTCCTCAGAGGTACCTTGGCAGCCCAGCTGTTTTCCTTCATACTCATCACTGGCTGAGATGGCCTGGGGACACTTGTCTCCATGTCCTCTGCTTCCTATAATCTGTTTTCCAGGTCTCTTGAACCTTTAGATGATACCTACCACCCTCAGAGACTTTGCCCCTGGCAGCATGGACTGGGTTGGGTGTCAGGAGGGAACTGAGGGGTCCTGAAGCATGAGAAATCACAAAAGCAGTATGTGTTCCTTCTGAAAAATGTGAAAATTTATATAGATAAGAACAAATAAGACTTTATAGTCTTAGCCTCTAGTCGTGACATTGTATATTTGTATAAATTCTTCCACTCATTGTTTTTAAACGAAGATGATGTCCCATTTGTATTGATTGTTCCGCTCACACAACCATCTTAACATGTTTTTAAGCTTATATTATAAACTTCACGTTCTTTTTATAATGGGATCCTTAATAGCTACAAAGCATTCGATCATATAGCTTCCCGGGGTCTATTCCTTAGGGCGTTTACTTAATGTGGAAAATTTTGTCAATTTATTCTAAAAATCTGTTATTTTGTGTCATGTATCAAAAGAAAAAAATTATCATTTATTCACTTTTTTTTGGTTTCTTATTTACAAAATCTTAACACGAAGAATTGCTGTCCCTGTATTTTTCAAGTTATTTCACAGCTGCTGTGACAGAACCAGAGGTTGGGGTGTCCTGTTATTCTCCACAGATCCAGCCCCACCCAATAATAATTATAAACTCAGGTTATTGAACTTTGCATGGCTGTAACAAATACCTAAAATAAACCATCTAAAAAGAGAAAGGGTTATTTTGCTCTGAAGTTTTAGAGGTTTGGGTCCATGATCTGTTGACTACATTGCTTTTGAGGACATGGCAAGTCAGCATCAGTTGAGAAGGAGCTTTTCAACTCACAACATGCAGGAAGTGAGGGGAGAAAGAAGAGTCCCTGGGGTCCCAATGTCCCCTTCAAGGGAATATCATTAATGACCTGAATTCCCTCTACTGGGCCCTACCTTCTCTTTTTTACAGTGCTGGGAACCAAACCCAGGGCCTCATGCCTGCCGGGGAAGTGCTCTATTACTGAGCTACACCCCCAGCTTCAATCTCTTAAAAGTCTCCAGTTAGCGACTAGGTATATGTAGGATGTGAGACTTACAAGGGCTTTGAGAACACATTATGTAAAGCATACGGAATCTTCAGTGCTTTTCTTTGCTCCCGGCCTTGTGCTGGTCCCATGAGCCCTGGCCAAGAGCATAGTCTTTCAAACCAGAGGGCCCAACTACGAGGCCAGAAGAACTGCTTGTAGGTCTGAGCTCTCACGGCTGGGTTATTGGCCCACATGGAGAATGAAATAGATGCTAACATGTGAGACCTAGGTGTCTACTCCAGAAGATCCCTGGGCAAGGTGCCTTGAGCCTCCTGTGTGTAAGATGTTTGAATTTAGGACATACAGAAGCTGGGACTGGTCTTGGTGCTACACTGCCTCACTCCTCAGGTATATTTCCTCGGACTACAGTTTGCCAGATGTCAGTCATGATTACCCTTACAGTTCCCACCTCCACAGTTTCTGGACTTGGTGTGTGTATATATGTGTGTATGTGTGTGTCAATGTGTGTGTGTATGTGTATTTCCCCTTGATCTTTAGAATGGCAGGATCACCAGTTGTTACCCAAGATCTGTATCTACTTGGGGCTCCCATTACAGGTCTTCTCACAGGATGGGGCAGGCAAGGGTGAGTCGAAAGGAGACAAGAGGCTCCAGGCATCCATCACACCCTTCTTCTCCTCTACCCTGAATAGACTCTGGTTTTCTAACAGCTAGTGGTTTGCATGTCCACACAATAGTGCTGATATCCCCCGCCATGCTTGTGCTAGTGACTCAGCAATAGTCCAAGGAGTGCCTGGATGTGAGCCTAAGCATGGTATGTGTCTGCCCTTTCTCTCTCCTCTCAGCTCATGCCAGAGAGAAAGCTCAGAATGGTAACTAGTTGCATGCAGCTCTTCCCATGAGTGGGACAAGGAGAGAGAAGATACAAGCCTTTGGTCCTGCTCTTGGGCCCATGAGACCTATTATGAGTGGGATTAACTGTGCATGTCCACTGCAGGAGTGAATCTGCTTTTGAGAAAGCCAACGTTGACGTATTCCGGGTGCGAACCAATAATGTGGGCCTCATCTATAAAATCAGGTGAGAGTTTGTCCTTGACTACAATGGTAGTGATGATCAAGATTAGCATTTTCTGGATATTTAATACTCAGTTGGCTGACGTTTGAGGAATTACTAAAAGCTGAAATTGTGTCCCTCTTTCCATCTCTCCCATCCTGAGTCACAGAGCTCCAAACTGCCCCATTAGAGACTTGCTTTCATGGGCTAGGACAATTTGAATGTGATACACCCCCCCACACACACACACACACATTTGAGACATATGCTTTTATAGGTACCAAAGCATGGTAATTGGGAGCAAATCTCTAGGCCCAAGTCTGAGGTCTTGCTCTGCTGTTTTTTAACTGTAGGATTTTAGACAGTTTATCTTCCCATGCCTCTGCTTCCTCTAACAATGGCGCTTCATCTATATAATGCTAGGACTTACTGAGTCAGTCGGTGCATAGAGCAATCACTAAGCACTCAGTGAGGGATGTGTGGCAAAAAACCTTCGGATGGAGAATTCCCTTGGTGTCATCTCGCTGGAGAATCTCTATGGACTGTATGAAAAGGGCTAATTTCTAGCCTGGCTAGAGAGAAAGAGCCTTTGATGGTTTCCTTCTTCCTTTCCTAGTCTGGGCTAACCAGTTCTACTCAGGTTATGCTCACTCTAGGGTCACCTGTGACCCTAACTAGGGTTTGACCTGAGCAGGGCTCAAATGCAGCTTCAGTTAAGTCCTGACTTTTCTTTATCCCACTAGAAAATTTGGGACCAATTTTTTGGGAGAGGCAGAGAACACCGGGCCCCAGGCACTAGTTGTGTGCAGGGAAGGGGCTATAAGCAGGGAGAGGCCTCTTACAGGGAGGTGAGGAGGTATATGGTAAATGGTCTTTGACTAAAGTCTTGTGATAGGCAGAAGCATGTGACCCTGTAGAGAACAGGCCCATTGTATTGATTGAGCTGGTCATCTGTTTGTTGGGGCCATGGGATGTACCGAACTGTGAGCTCCTGGGATAAAGCTTCAAAACAATGGGCTGGGATGAGATGCTCTGTGTACCACTCAGTGACCATCTTCTAGGGAAGAAATTAGACAGAGGTGGGAGCTGTAGAAAGTGAGAGGATTTGGGGAATAGATTAGGAAGAATCTGTATCTATGTCACCCAGTACAGAAGACATGTGGTGTTGAGCACTTAAAATACAGCTGACTCACACCAAGTGTGCTGTGTGGTTAAAACAGACACCAGTTGTCATTTTTTTTTAAGACTTAGCAGAAGAAAAGGAATGTATAACATTGTTACGGTTATGTGCTAAAATGGTAAGTAGGAGATACAGTATATTATTAAATTCCATTCTATCAGTTCCTTTGTATCTTCAAAATCAAGGCCACTAGAACAATCTAGAATTGTATGTTTGGCTACCATAAACTTTCCATGGGACAGTCTTGTTCTAAATGGGGACCCTTGGGCAATGATGCTAAGGATAGTGCCCAAGGCAAGAGTCATTATGAGAGGGGCTTGATCAACTCAGAGTGATGGGGGTGGGGAGAGTTGACCCCAAGGGCTGTGTCCTGCCAAGTCCTAAGGTCTAGCTGGCTCCTGCTCTCTATTACTCCCTCATGTCTTCCTTTAGTAAGGACTGGACCTTCCAGAGGTGATGGGTATGTACAACTTAGGCCAGAGCAAAAAGAGTGAAGGCTGACAGAAAGCAAGCTTAGGAAACAGCTCAGGCCCTGCCAGGCACGTTCAAGATTTTCCTCCCGAGAGCCCTGGGGACTTCAGTTTTCCCATAAAAGAAGATATTATCCCTGCAGTGTGACAGTGTGACTGTCATTAACATGCACATCTACTTTGAAAAATATCCCCATTAATAGACAAGGAAACTTAAAACCAAAGGAAATAAATGACTGGCTCTCTCTCTGGAGTAATCATTGGGTGCCCTCGTCTGGAAGGGGCAACACCCGGATCTTGCAGTGAATTGTGGGTGTTGGCTTCTGCCACAGGATCGAGCATGACAACACAGGCTTGAACGCCAGCTGGTACCTGGACCGAGTGATAGTGACCGACATGAAGAGACCCCATCTCCGCTACTACTTCAACTGTAACAACTGGCTGAGCAAGGTGGAAGGTGACCGGCAGTGGAGCCGTGACCTCCTGGCCAGCTTCGACCCCATGGACATGCCTAGAGGTCAGTAGCTAGGACTGTCTTCCCATCATGCCTTCCTGCCTGGACCTGACTCCTTGCTGTGCTTTGGAAGTCCACCTCTGCCTTACTATGCCTCCTTCTTGACCTAGGCCAAATGAAATCCCATCTGTGCTGGCGGGTATTTGTCTCTTGAAGGGGAAAGGAACTTTGGAGCAGGAGAAAGGAGGCAGCTTCCCCGTGGTTAGTCACTCAGCAGAACAACACATTAGCAAAATCACTGGCTCTGCCCTCTGGCATATACCTGTGCTAGCTCCATGCCCCACCTGCTTTCCAGTCCATCCTGGCTGGCAGAAGCAAGCATTGCCTCTGGTCAATAAGCTCTGACTCTCCATTTCTGTACCTACCTCTGAGTTTTCACTTTTGAGCAACTTTGAGCTCCAGGAATCTCTATCTGTAATCCCTGTGGCACTAAAGTTCAAACGTCACTGATTCCTTAAAAAAAAAATGTTATCAAGATTTTATTTTCTTACAGAGTCAAATTTCATCATTGCACAAAGTTTAGAAAATAGACACATGAAAATATATTAAAAAATACTTTAATCCCATCACCTAGAAAAATACCACCCACCAGTGACAGATGCATTAATTTCTAGTTCTTTCCATGCATATGCACTATGAAATAATGGGTTGCATGTCATCTGTTCTATAGCATGGTTATTTCTATGCCATTGAATATTACTTAACATTCCTATTTCCAGTGGCTGTGTATAGTGTAGAACAGTGGTTCTCAACTTGTGGACTGCAGCCTTCGAAGACCACCAGAAAACACAGATATTTTACATTGCTACTAACAACTGTATAGAAATTACAGATATGAAGAAGCAATGAAAACAATGTTATGGTTGGGGGGGGGGTCACCACAACATGAAGAACTGTATTAAAAGGTCATGGTGTTAGGAAGGTTGAGACCCACTGGTCTTGGACATGTAACTCGCTCATTGAATCTCTCACCATTGAATTGTTTAGATTTTAAAATCCTTCCCCATGATAAATTTCAAAGCAGAATTCCAAATCAAATGGTATGTCCATGGTTAAAGCTTTCCAAAAAAATGATTTGGCTCTGTGTGTGAGTGTGTGTGTGTGTGTGTGTGTGTGTGTGTGTGTGTGTGTGTGTGTGTGTGGTGCATGTGTGTACAAATTTGCCATACTACACATGTGGAGGTCAGAAAATAACTTGAAGGAGATTATTCTCTCCTCCATGTGGGTTTCAAAAATTAAGTTCATGCTGTCAGGCCAAATGTCTTTGCCCACTGAACCATCTCACTAGACTGCTTCAAGCTTTTGATGTGCATTTTCAAATGGCCGCAGGAAGTAGATAGTGAACTGAGCACAGTCTCACAAATGCAATACTATCAACACTTAGTATAGTGTAACTTTTCAGTTGGATCATAAAAGGGCCTTTCAATGTTTTTTCTTTGATAACTAGTATGATTGAACAATGCATGTTTATTGAACAGTTGTTCACTTTTAAACTTCGTTTTTTGATACATAATATTTTATATTTTTGAGATTTTCTAAAGTATGTTATAGATAGTAAAATGGTTTCTCTCTCTCTCTCTCTCTCTCTCTCTGTGTGTGTGTGTGTGTGTGTGTGTGTGTGTGTGTGTATGTGCGTGCATGCATGTGCACACAAGTGCTCACAAGCCAATGGAAATTGTCTGCTTATTGCTCTTTGCCTGTCTCTTCCTCTAGGGTGAATTTTACAGATTTTCCTCAAACTGTTTACATGTCTTGAGCTGTCAGTCAGTCTATATCAAACTGCCATCTCTTCTTTTGCTCTTCTCGTGGTCTTGGCATTTTTCCCACCTTAGCTCTTCATCTTACCTCCTGCTTTGGCCACACAAAAGTCTAGGGTAGCACTGTTGGGAGAAGAGCCCCTGGAAAGTGCCCCACTGATAAAGAAGGGACACAACTCAGAGGTCCTTCAGCTTGCCAAGAGAGTCGTGTGCAGCTGACCCAGTGTCTGAGTCCTTTCCTGGACCCAGTCTCACCACTGGCTGCGGGACATCAGGCTTTAGTACTTCCAGGCTAGATTTCAGCTAAAGAAATGAAAACAGGTCTTCAGATATTGACTCAACCCTACCAGCTAGCAAACACTTACAGCCTTTTGTTTTTCACTGGAATCCCCACCAACCTGATATTTGGCTGTTATTAGACGTCTTTGATGATAAAAATGGGGAAGGTAGTTAGTTCTTCACTCATGTTGCTTAGTGGGAGGAATATTCAAAACTTGAAGAGTAGGCAGTTAATAGGACAGACGAAACAATTGCAATTTATTATAACAACCCCTGGCACTGCCCAAGGAGAGACAGAAGTTTCACAGACTTTTACTCTCCATCCCCAGGAGGGGCCTGCTGTGAGTTCTGACTGATACTTAATTGAACTTTCTTCTCTTCAGCAAAGGCAGGCATCCTAGGATATCCTGAGGACCTCAGAGTGAGCATGGATCTAGGAATCAAGTATCAGCACCAGAGAACTTTCCCTGTGAGGGGCAGCAGTGGACTCACTGCAGGCTCTCAGAAGGCCTTTCCCTCAGTAGCTCCCTTTAAATACTCCTCCTGGGCAAGTGTCCCACACACTCCTCACCTTGTTAGTTAGGACTGCCTTCTTTGCTGGAGCCAGTGAGTAGAAAGCAGACATTAGGAGAGGCAGAGGCAGGAGGACCTTAGACGGAAGAGGACCTGGCCATGGGTTTGGTTTCTTGGTTGTTTTTAACAGGTTGAGAAATGCACAGTATGGCTTCTTAAGGAAGTCCACCCCCAAAGCCTGTTCACTGCTTCCCTGATCCTAGCTGTCAGGCTTTGGGGACTCACAGCAGGGGTTTAATTAGGCAGATCTTCCCCAATCCCTCCCCCAGTTACCCCCCCTCCCCCAGTTCCGCAGCCCTTGTCAGGATTTTACCTTCTTCCATCACCATGCATATTAATCATTATTCTTCCTTATCCGCTTTTTAATAGCCTTGTGAACTCGTCAGAAACACAAAGGTGTAGCTCTCCCATAAACACTGCTCTCTATAGCTAAGTATCAGCTACACACAGTAACGTGAATGTGCCTCCTTAGATAACCCTAGTGTACTAGTATTGGAATCTCCCAGACCACCCAGTGTACAGATGCCAGCTGGGGAAATACCACTGTCTCCCTTCTGAAAGCAGAGGAAGCAGAACACGAAGGAAGACAGGAGGGTGTCAATCATTGCTGCCTCTTTTCCTCAGCTCTTGTTTAACTGGTCCTAACATCTTTGAAGGTGAATGGGGGTGAGAAGGTCCCAGCTTGTGTTGATTACACGGAGGTTCAGCCAAGGCCAAATGAATATGGCTGAAAGGTCTGGGAATGGAATGGGGGTTGGCTTATCCTCTGCTGAACTGCCTCTTGCAGGGCAAGATCAAGGGCAAATAGTCTGGCTTTGTGAGATCTCTATGCTGTCAGCTGTCCCAACCTCCTGCTGTCCCGGGTGTCCCTTGCCCACCTTTAGGCCAGCCCTTCTTCAGGGGCCGGCAGTTTTTAGCCTCTCAGAGTGACCCCTGCCACTGCAAGGTAGCACTGATGATTAGGAAGCTATTTTTAAAATTGAACTCCACACACACTCCCTGGGTCTCCCGTTGTCTTGCTTCAGGCCTTGCTTGAGGGACTGTGTCTGACCCATACAGCCCTTCAGTGCAGGGTTCTCTAGAACTCGGTTTTAGAGAAAGGGAGGGGTTTCTCCAGGTCAGGTTGAACACTCCCGTGACTCCATCCATCATCTTGTTTTTCTTTTTCTAATTGTAGTGCAACATGAATTTAAAAAATGACCATTTCCAACTTTTTAAGGTTATAGTTGAAGATGTTTTATAACTAGCCCGTCATCTATCTTCAGATCCTTCTCTCTTCCTGGGCTGAGACTCTGTTCTTATGAAACTGTAGCACCAATCTCCTCTCCTCCCAGACTCTGGCCACTTCAGGTCTATTTTCTGTTTCTCTGAATTTGACAACTCTAATAACCTCATGTAAATGGAATTATGCAATATTCATACTTGGCTTATTTCACTTAGCACAACGCCTTCAAGCTTCACGCACTCAGTAGCCTGTGTCAGAACTTAATTTCTTTTTAAGATAGATAATATTTAATTAAATATACACTGCACCCTCACTTATTTTATCTCTCATATATTTGTGAACAGATCGAGTGGCTGCTTTCAGCTCTTCTGGATGTACACCCCCAGGGGTAGGTTAGAGTTAGGGTTGTGTCATGTTGTAATTTTGTATGGAACTTTGAGGAATCCCCGTGCTGTTTTGGTTGCAATGTTTCTGCATCTCCTCCTACAGCCCTGAGAGTTCCAATTTCTCTGCGTCATGATCAATGCCTCTCGTTTTGATAATACTATCCAGTAGTCACAAATTTGTATCTCTTTGTAGTTCTGATTGCATTTCCATAATGATTTATAATATTTGATGATTTCTTCGTATGTGCTTCTTGGTCATTTGCGTATTTTCATTGGAGAACTATCCACCTCAATTCTTTGCATGTGTTTTAGATACCACATTGTTTGGATTTTGTTCCTGTTGATTTGTAGGAGTTCTTTATTTTTCTAAATATTAACCTTCTATTAGATACAAGATTAACAAATGTTTTTTTCTCATCCGTCTGATTGTCTTTCACTCTTGATAACTGACTGTAGGCTCACAAGTTATTTCTTTTCTTCTCCCATTGGTCAGTATATTTATTCTCAAGTCAGTATACTCCTGTTGCTTTATAGTAAGCTTGGAAATCAGAAACTGTGAGACCTGTACTTTTGGTCTTCTTTTTTGTCTATTCCGTATCTCTTGATGGTCCACTTCTTTTAATTTGGTCTGGATGATCACGAAATGTTTTTTTAACAATGAATTGCATCATGTCGACTTTGCAGTTAAAGGCCTCTGTTCACCTGAATAAAAGAGAGCATCTGCTGCACTCCAAAATTTCAGTTCCTGCCCAGAAACTATGGACACTGGAGAAACATTCTGAATCGTCCTAGCACATACCCGCGTGAACCAGCAACAGTGGGTCCCTATAGTGCCTGGCTTCTCCAGTGCTGCAATGGAATGGTTCAGGCAGGCAGCACAAACAATTAAGCAATTCAGACACACGTGGAGCTTGCACAGGGACTTGGCAGACATCTCCCCGATTGTCTCCCACTTAGAGAGGGTACCAGGGGACCTGGCATCTTCTGGAATTTATGGAAGGCTGGCAGCCACCTCTCCAGCATATTTGCATTTATTATCCCTAGGAACACAGGCTTAGCTATTCAACTGCCTCAGAAGTGCTGTGAGTTTCCTGTCCTTCCATCTGCCTCTTGGCATCCCTTCCATTATCGTGCACGCCTGACTCTTCCTGGAAGGTTTCTAGTGTCTTGTCTGGAATGACTCCCCCTTTTACAACCTAGAATCAGAGGGGCAGAACAGCCCTGGAGCTGTCTCCATACCTATGGAAGCCTTAGGCCTGAAGCCAAGTTCAGTCTTCTACTCTCTGAGACACAGCATCCTCCCTGGTAGCTGCCAAAGCAAATCTCTCCAGCTGACAGCGTGGGCTGCAACTCCCAGGTGTTTTGAGATGGATAAATATCTAAGAAATGCCACACTGCAGGAATGGCTGTTTGCCTCTTTGGCTCTAATTATCAAATAAATCTCTCTCTCTCTCTCTCTCTCTCTCTCTCTCTCTCTCAGGTTGTACCACTCCCAGAGTAACACTAGGATGTCTTCCCGCCCCTACCCCACTATCTGCTACTTCAATTGATCCCTAAGGGCTTATATGAGCATCAGTTGGCGATAGGTTTGTGTATATGGAGGAAGGATTATGTGTGATATCTCACCTATAGAGGTAGCAACAGATAGGTACCAAGAGCTCTCTCTCCTGGGAGGTAGAGCTCTTGAGTCTGTGATGACATTTCAGCCACTGTGTGACTTTGGGCAAGTGACTTATGCTGCCTACATTTCTGCTTCCTTGTCTTAGCAGGAATCCATAGTGGATGTCTTTTGAGCTCCCACACTATTCTGTCTTCCCTCACGCTGTCTTTCTTGCCAGTTGCAGGTTTCTCACTCACTGATTTCTGTACCTTCTACTATTACATTGTCATTCTGTTGTGACATTCCCAGGCACAGGACCTATATGCAATTGATAAGTCTGATGCAGTTATACAGGGTGATATTGTAGAGCTAACAGGTCCCCACAGACCCAAGGATACTCAGGACACATTCTTGAGGCCGATGTGGGGTGTGTAGAGCAATACTAAAGAATGCAATGTAGAGAGACACCTGAGGTTGATAATGTGGGACAAGATAATGAGACCTTTGGGATGTCCAAGTCATAGACCTATAGAGTTTGTCTTAGGGGATTGTGTAGTCTGGAGTACGAACAAGACCTGTGTAGTCCACCCTCGCCTGGCTTTCTCACCACCAGTGTGCTGTTACTTCTAGCATTTGACCACAGTCTGGGTCCAACCCACAAAGTTATCCATCTTAAAAAGTAGACATGACTATGTAGCTTAACCTAGCATGATCCCATACCCCATTACTTTGCCATCTGAGCATGGGGCAGGTCTCTGAGACCCAGCATCACTTTCTCTACTTCCCAGACTCTCAGAACACATGCGTAATAGCTCATGAACGTGTCACATTTGGACCTTGTCATGAATGGTGGGAGAAAGCCCCTGTATCCAGAGGACCCAGGCTTGCCCTCCCCTGGCTCCCAGCTGGTACCTGTTTCCTGGGATCTATTAGGAACAGACCTTCTAAGACATGTTCAATCTTCTTTGACTGATTAATAGTAGGGATAGTTGCAGCCAGTTTTTCTATATGCTTCATAGAGACCAAGGGATGCTTGTTAGAGAAAAGAGTTCTCTCAAGAAGTACTATGACCTTCCTCACAGGCGGGAGAGTGGATAGCATTTTCATCTGAACTGCTGGTCTGCCTCCACCTTTTGCTATGCCCAATAGCACAGCCAGTCTGGAGGTAGCCCAGACCCTGGGGACAGGTAGAAATGGCCTGTGTTTATTCTCAGACATCTAGGCTATAACTTCATTACAGCATGTGCTGTGCTATATCATGATTGGTGCACTGAGTTCAGATGAGCATGAAGTCTCATTAAAACCATGTCAGGCATGGTGCCATGCCACCCTGTGTTTCTGAGGAGAGGTCAAAATAAGTGGGGTGTGATGGTTGGCACAGAAAGGGCATGGTAAACCAGCAGTGGATCATGACCTTCCAGAGGACCGTGTGGCACCAACACCTATGTCAATGACAGTGAATGATGATGACAAATGACAGTAACAGGTCACCTATGCCAGGTGATCAATGCAAAGAAACAATGAGGTTCTGCCAAGGAAACTAGTAGTTATGAACTTTTTCATGCTCCTCTGGATACTGCTCAATAATTAAACAATTGTATTGAGTACCAGAGAATAATACTCTGGGGTAATTGATTGCTTATTTTTAAAATGTAACACTCTGACTCAGAAGGCACACAAAGCGAATGCTCATTCCAAGTTCTAGTTCTGGTTTTCCCAAGTCAGTAGCAAGAGACTTGGGGGCAGATCACAGCTCTTCTTCCATACATGTCTCCTCTGTAGCATGGCTGGACCAGTGGTATGGGGTCCAGCAGGTGTAGGGTCTTGGGGTGCCACATATAGCTGGTATTAATCACTAGCAACTGGTTATATAAAATGATTAATATTTATTAAGGGATTTATATGAAACATACACTGATACAAGAAATTGAGCACTTGGGTGATTCCTGGAAGGCTAGACTGGTCCACATGGTGGAAGTGGGTCTGGTCCTTTCTCCAAGAATGTGAGGGGGCAGACAGAAAGAGAGACTTCATGCACCCTATCTTAAACTGGCTTGGCCATGCCCCATACATAGATCCTCAAGGCCCACAGGCCACACCTCTAGGTCAAGATGATATTGCCGGACCCCCGCTACAGTGTAGGGCAAGAAGAGATGCCTGTGGTGATTCTCCTCTGCTGTAAGCACATCTCTCCCATTTCTTTTTATCCGCTCACCCCATGACACCTATTCTCTGTGGTCAGAGCCTCACTGGACTGGTCCACCATTTGCACAGACACAAGCAAACACTTAAGCACTATGCTGTTCTCACTTGGACCCTTAATGTTGTTCTTTGAACCGGAAATGTTCCCCCATAGTTTGATATTTTGAACACTTGTTCCTCAGATAGTGTTGCTGCTTTGGGAGACCACAGAACCTTTGGGAGATGAAGGCCAGGCTGGCAGAGATGGGTCACTAAGAGGAGAGCTTTTGAAGGTTGTGCCTGGCCTCTGCTTTTCTAGCTCACTGTGATGTGAGCAGCCTCCATCACATGACCCTCTACCTCCATGTCCTGAGCTGGGTCTGCCCCTTCCCTGCCATGGCTGACTCTAAGAACCCCCTGAAATGGTGAGCCCGGACACACCTTTCGTATTTTATACTGTTTCTGTTAATCATTGTGATGACGAGGATACTAAAGTCACTGATACAGGGGTAATATCAGTTTCTCTCTTTTAAGGTCAGCCGGGGAAGTGAGCACGAAGCCCAGCAGTGGCATTTCCTCCCTCCTCCTGCATTCTGCCCTGGTTCTTGTGATTGAGATCACAGTTCCTGGCCTCTCAGACTCAGAATGGACTGTCAGTGTCACTGTCCCTTTAGGAGCAAGGCAGACTAAGGAGACAACTGTGGATGGGCTTTCAGCCTCCACAACATCTGGAGTCTTCAGGGAGAGCCTCTGTTCCCTGCTTCCCCCCCTCTCACTGACATTTCCCTGTCATCTAGCTTCAAACCTTGCCAGGGCTCTGTTGGCTGTGGGTGCTGCTTGCAGGTGGATCATCATTACTTCTAACCCTGTGGAGGGGGCTCCAGTCCCACAGGGACAGGGAAAGGGGCTGGGCCGGAAAGCTGGGGCCAGGCTTGAAGCATTCACCTCCTCTGACTCCACTGCAGCTTTCCCTCCCACCCCATCTGCTCCCACCTAGCACTGCAGAAGCTCATCTCCGGAAAGAGTGGGAAGAGAGAGAACCACTCACAATGAGGCTCTGGTGAGGCATAAGAGAGAATTTTAGGACTAAAAAGGATTTTATATACTCCTCCTCCACTTTACAGAGGAGAAAATGACAGCCCAGGGGAGCCAAGCAACCTGCTGTTGGACACACAGCCTGACTGTGGTGCGGAGCCAGAGCCCTGGGCTCATGCTGGCTCACATTGCTTTTAAGCATATTCATTCAGTGACTCTATGAATGAACTGTGTTGCTCTTTCCATTCATCAAATCTTGTACTCACAGTGGATGTGTGCAACTCATTCTCTATAAGCTTAGAGGCGTCCGAAGACAGAGTCAATAACCACAGAGCAGAGAAGAGAACCAATGTGACTAAGTGGGGATGGAGTTTTAGACTAATGGTGGAAATGGAATCAGGAGGGATCCATTGAAGCTCAAGCTGAATTCATGGGGGAGGGGGGTGTTGCTAGGTCTTCAATAAGTGAGAGCCCTTGGGAAAACAATGGGCTTTGTTGGATGTATCTTTCCCACACTGACTAGTCCAAGCATCAGTGATGCTTCTGATCTTACCAAGACTCTGCAGCCAGCCACAGGCTCCTTCATCTGTGCAGCCAGAACCTTCAGAAGAAGGCACGGTATCATAGATTTTCTCCAAACTTGGCTATTTTGATTTGTAGATGGGTATTTTGAAAATAACTCTTTCATTTATGGAAATAGAATATTTTCTGTTCTACATTTTGTACCCAAGAAAATAGGAACTTGTGGTCAGACCCTGCCTGGGTTCTAACCCCATTGTGGTGTCCACTCCAATAGCAGTAGATTTCTGGTAGCCTTCTCCCGGATGCCAGGCTCGGTTTAGAGTGAGCCCAGTGAGAGGCTCAGAAAGATGTGTACTCCTTGGGGGCTGGACGTCCACCCTTGGCCTTTGTGTCTCTCCTTATTCCAGAATCCACTTCTCAATCTTCCCTCCATCCTCCTGGAGATCTTTGGTGCCAAAGCCAACACAAAAGTACCAGAAATTGGCAAGAGTTCTCAGGGGCTTTTTTCAAACCAGAAGCTGAGGCTTCCAGCAGGATTGATTACAGGTGACTTTATACTTTTGTTCCAGTGATAGGAAAAAGCATGGCCTACAAACTCAAAGTACCGAAAAATGAGCACAAATTAACAAAAATTTATAATCCTATCATCTGAAGATGGTGGTGAACATTGTTTGGCACTTACAACAGGCATAATTCTTGACAAATTATCATTTATCTGTCTAACATCTATCTATCCGTCCATCCATCCATCCATCCATCCATCCATCCATCCATCCATCCATCTATCTATCTAACCATCTATCATAAAGTACATTTAATATTCACAATGACCTATGAGGGAGGTATTATATTATTGCCTCCACTTACAAGTGATGTTTCTCAGAGTTACCACTTTGTAAATACAGAGCCAGGAGTAAGCCCATTGCTGGAAACCAGCCCCTATGTAAGATTGCTGCGGAGTCACCCCATGGTGAATGTCCTTCCTGTACCCCCATTTGGATTCATGAATGTGTTAAACATAATATATTAATTTAGATTTTGATTTATAACCATGTTTTCCCTCAATGCTGTCACACAGTACAGTCATCTCGAACACAATGATAAACTCAGTCGTCAATAATGCATTGGTGTCACATTATGAATGGTGATCAATAAAGCAATCCCTATTGATACCATTTGACCAACAGCAAAGCTCAGATTTGAATTTTCCTTTGACTTTCCCCATGTCTTCAGCTGTCCCCAACTGTCCTGTATGGGTCTGAATCCATCAGACGCTCACCCAAATACTGCTTTATCTGTCTTTATGTGTCTGTCCCTACCAAAGGCCTTTGCTCTCTATTGACCAGTATAAAATGCATCACATGGAGAAGAGCTGAGGAGTACTTGACCAAAATCTTTCAGTGTTTTACAAGGGATTAAATCATCGACACCTACTGACAACAGCTGACCCAGATAACCAACAAACCAATGTTATCAAGTGGCATCTGTATACTGTTTCAACATTGACGGTCCACATTCATTTTATAGGGGGGGTGTTTCAACCTATATTTGCTACCTTGGGTCAGGGACATGGAAAAGCTCATAACTTAGGATTACATACACACCTTTGTTTAGGCGGTAAGTGCTGATTATTTGGGAAATTCAAGACAAATAAGGTTAGTTGCTACCTTGTTCTCATAGAGGCAAATTAAACAAATGGGCTGAGCACACAGTAGGATATCACACAGTAGGACAGCAGTCTTAAAGTCTTCAGAGAACTCAATGTAAACTATGAACTTGGCTGTAGGGTCCAGCAAGAGTTCCAGTCTCTTAGAATATAAGAGATATTTTCATCACAACGTGTGACCACAGTGTAGCATTGCCTAATCTTCTAACCATTTA
This sequence comes from Phyllotis vaccarum, assembly GCA_033318265.1. Classification (NCBI taxonomy): domain Eukaryota; kingdom Metazoa; phylum Chordata; class Mammalia; order Rodentia; family Cricetidae; genus Phyllotis; species Phyllotis vaccarum. The sequence goes on along the minus strand of JARWLC010000009.1, from coordinate 12,048,409 downwards.
TTTTAAACAGCTGAGTAGCAGCATCAATGCATTTGTTAACCATTGTTAACCTGTACGTGAGCATGCAAGTGCCTACGAGTACCACAGATACCAGGAGTTTAAGAGTGGGTGCTTCTGAGAAAGCTTGGCATGTGAGCTGACACGGCATGTGGGAACCTGCTGGTTCAGATCTGTTGAGTTTCAGTTAGGCCTGACCATTTCTCAAGTATGAACTTGGTCCAGTTTCCTCACCTCCTTTCTCCCCATCTATTTGGCCTGTATCTATTTTGCCTGTAGAGTTCCATTCTCAGACAGTGGCACACTTGGCATAAACAATTAAGGGAAGGAAGAACTGATTTGGCTCCCAGTTTGAGAAAATACAGTCTACCATGGTGGGGAAGACATGGCTGTGGGTAGCCCCATGGCTTTGGAAGGCTGTAGCAGCTGCTTGTCATATGTCACTGACCAGGAAACAGAGATGACCAAAACTGAGGCTAAGCTACAACTGTCTTGCTCTGCAGCTACAGCCTCACGTATTCCAGCTAGGGTCTGCTAGGTAGGTACCATGTTCAAAAGGATCCACCACCCCTCAAAACAGCTGAGGCCCAACTGTTTCAAAATACCAGAGTCCACAGGGAATATTCTACATGCAAGCCACAGCAGGGTCCATCGCTGTGAGGACTAAGGTGACAGATGTGACTGGCCCTTCAAAAGTCCCCAGTACAAAGAAGCCCTTGTTTGGCTATGTCTGCAATAGCAGTGAATCAGAGACCACTTAAAGCAGGATATTAAAAACGACTCCTGTTTGCCAGACTGGAAGAGGGGGTGGTAGAATAAAGAAGGACATTGTGGAGAAAATCAAAGAGAGCCCTGAGGTCTCTGAACTCAGGAGTCCCCAATGTACACGAAGCTTGGAGAATATGGAGGAGTCTGGACAGGGATGAGGAGAGACAGCTGGACCTCCTGGAAATGGGAGACACTGGTACAATCAGAAGGGGCAGGGCAGGGGGTGGGGACAGGGGCAGAGGCAGGGGCAGAGGTAGGGGCAGAGGTAGGGGCAGAGGTAGGGGTAGAGGTAGGGGCAGGGATAAGGGTCTCTAGGCTGAATTCTCAGCCTGCTCTCTCTGACTTGAGTCAGAAGGAGTCATTCTAGCTTTGTCTGGCTGGGAGAGAACATCCTTACCTCCCAGGCAGCCTTTCATGCACCCTCCCTAACTCTCCCCATGCGTTTTCATCTCCTCCCCCGCACCTCCTGTAATTTCTCCCTTCTAGCACCTCAGCTGGTGTGAGCTACAGGCTGTGGGGTGAGCGACACCACCAGCTTCCCCAACCCTGTCACAGTCCCAAAGGCTGAGCCTCCAGTCTATGTACACCCAGTCCAGGGATGCTTGGAAGAAAGAGAAAGACAAGGTTTACCTGTGACTATTTCTAAAAAAAACAAACAAAACTCCCCAAATTGGCCACATGCCCAACTCCAGTTTTGGCTCAAGTGGTGTTGATGTGAGCCAGCCCTTTTTCAGAGCCACAGACTCAGAGACAGGCATGTACTCAACATGCGGCAGGATCATCCCCAGCAGCTTCTCCAAGCTCATCTGTACATGCAAACCAAGATGGGGAGGGCACTCATCATCATTGAGCCTCCCCCACCAACAGGGTGCTCTCTGGAGACATGTTGTGTCGCTGATGTGTGCTGACTGTTCCAGACAGCACAGGGGAGGCTTGGGGGCGGCTGGCACATCAGGCATAGGCAGCTAGGGCCTGCCAGCTTCTGCCTTTTCTGGAAGCCCACGCAGGCACTTCCGCTGGCCTTCAGAGACAGATTTCCTGTTGCAAGGCTAGTAGCCTTTGTGCCTCTACCTCTAGCCTGCAGAGAGGAAACTGTGATGGCCAGGCATGTGTTTGTATCCACTAAGCAGAACAAGAGGCTGTGAGGCAATACTGTCTTTAAACAGAATCTAACTCCACAACACAGCTTGGGCAGTGGTTGCTTGGCTTTGGAGAGAGTACTATGCTTTATCTCGAGGCTGGCTCTGTGCTCCCCCCTACCCCGCCTTGTGTGTTTTTCTGAACTTGCACTGACCTTCAGTGTAGTGAGACTGTTGCCCTGGTGTAGGATTGCAGGTTAAGATGTATTCATCCAACACCATCCAACTTTGTAGGGAGACGCTTCATATTAGCTCTAGGTTTGTGTACTCAATACAGTTATCCAACAGATGGTGCCAGAGTGTCTTGAGGAAGGGATTCATTCTCGCGCAGTGCTTGCTGAGATGGGTAACCCTGCTGAAAGGGCAGAGTCAATTTCAGGAGAATTCTTGCAAACAGCATACCCAACGGGCAAATCATAAGCCAATTCTAGAGCTGTCTCAAGTAGCAATTCCTATCATTTGTCCATAGGCAGGGTTTTTCACGCTGGTCACTCTCCTTATATAATTTGACCTTCTCCACTCTTTCTGTCTCGGCTCTTTGCCAGCTCTGAGCCAGGCCAGGGATGAAAGGCACTATGTGTATAAAGTGGGGTACACTGGTGATGTTGTTCTGTGTCACACTACACTTCCAGGCTTAGCTTCCACTGCATGCTTCATGGTGGACAGAGAGAGCTGGCTCCAAACTGTCATCATTGTAGGTACATGCTCCACCCATGCAGGGAAAGGAATTAGTTTCCAGTTTCCAGAGTCCTAGGCTTCTCAGCCACTGGTTAAAACGCTCCTTATCCACCATGGACAGCTCACCTTGTGGCCTAACAGCTCCAGTCTGAGGACTGGAGTATCTGAGCACACAGATAGAGATCTGGAAACAGCTGAGTGTGGTGGTGCACACCTTTAGTCCCGGAGACAAGGACATCTCTGTGAGTTTGAAGCCAGCCTGGTCTACAATGTGAGTTCCAGGACAACCCTGTATAGAAAACCAAAGGGGCGTGGGGTGGGGAGCACCAAACATAGAGGTCATCTATTTTGTGTGGGCAAAGAATGATATGTGTGTGTGTGTGTGTGTGTGTGTGTGTGTGTGTGTGTGTGTGCATATGTGTGTGTATACATGTATATACATAAAATGATTGCAGCCAAAGAAAGAATGCTTTTTGCTACACAAAATTCTGAAATTCCAATAAAGTGTCAACAAAGAAAACTTTATTGGGAAACTATTGCACCCATTTTGTTCATGTAGTGTGGTCTATGGCTACTTAAAAACCTTTCAAAGAGCTTTATTGAGGTGCAATGTAACCATCCATTCAGTGTAGTTTGATGACTTTGAGGAAGATATACAGCCATATAAGTACTACCACATGCAAACTGTTTCCAATATCCAGAAAGTTCTCCAAATTCCTTTATGGTCAACTCTCCTCACCCACCTCTGGTCTAGAGCGTGTGGTTGAGTCTGTGCCATAGCAGCAGGCTTGAGTCATCGTAACAGAGATCAAATGGCCTATAAAGGCCTAAAATATTTTCTAACTGGCACTTTCCAGAAAAAAAATGTACTGACCATACACAGGGCAGGGAAGACCGCTGTGTATCTTGGGAAGAACCCTGAGTTCATGGCAGGTCACCCTATTCCCTCAGGCTTTGGTTTCCTTGTCTGTAAATGACAATATCAATGTTATCTGCCCCACCTGTGTCATATGGCTGAGTTCAAAGATGAGCAAGTGTTTTGTAAGGCCTGCTTGAATACCTCTCACTCAAGAAAGCTGGTCACCACTGTTGTCACAGATGAGATGTGGCCTTTCCTCTTTTAACTCTTTATAACGTCTTTCTCTGCCCTTTGCCACCTCCTCCTGGCCTTTGGCAGAAGGGTTCTGGACAGTTTCAGGTTGCTAGCCTCAATACGTGGTCCTGCATCTGAAGCTGGGGACATTTTGCCATCTTACTGCTGAGCAGATCTTATGGTAAATTCTACATACAAAATCCCATATGTGTTAGTTATATTTAACTTTGCTGTGATAAAATACCCAATGGAACTAAGTTGAGGGGAGAAGGGTTTCCTGGCTCCCGTCATCAGAGGATTTCAGCCCATTATGATGGGAAAGACATCAAGAGTGAACCACAGCAGAGAGCTGGGTTAGAATTGGAAGCAGATCCCTGTTGCTATGAAGGCCTGTACTTGCTGAAGAAACTTCTGCAACCTAGTGGCCACATGCCCCCAAGGTTTTGTACATAAAGCTCCCAAAACAGCACTACCAGCTGGAGACCAACTGTTGAAAATTTGAACCCCTAGGGGACATTTCACATTCAAATGTAATGTTATGTGTGACTAAATCTACCTGTGGAGGAAGGCTCAACTTGTCACAATGTTCAATTTTGTGCAGACCTGTTTTGTTAGTATTACACTGAGTCACCAGTTAGGTTGCACTGGGGGCTCTGTGCCCCTGGGCCTTGTTTTGGAAACTGGCAACTTGGATATAGCAGGGGGAGTTCTGTTGATGAGGGAATGTGTAATAGGAGGGGATGGAAAACACCTAATAATTCTCATCACCAATTTATGAGGACTTTGAGAATAATGGCATTGGAAGGTCAACCTCTTGATCTCTTCGGTTGTACCTGGTGTGACTAGCAGTTACTTAGCATCAAAAGTCTGCTGCTCACCCAGGAAACCACCTGGAGACTCATAACCCCATCTTGACATAGAAAGCTCCAGAGGCCTGAAGAGAGCCCATCCCTTCCTCCCACAGTGTCCACCTAATTTCCTGATTCCTGGCCTCAGATCCCTTGTCTCTTCAGCTGGAAAGGCCCTGGAGTACATTTCTCCAGTTCTAGGCTCTTATGCCCTGGCCCTGGCCTACTTCTGCTAACTTCATTCTGGCTTCTGGCTTGTTACCCAGACTCTCCAGTGCTCAGGTTTTCTTTCGACTCCTGTACCCCAGCCTTTCCTTGTGCTGGCCAAGTCATTGCAAACAGTCCAAAACTCCTAAAACGTGCCTCACCAGGTATTTTCCAAAAAGATTTTACTATGGTTTCCTCGATTTCTTGGTTTACCCCCTTAGCCAGTGTGAAGGAGGCCTGGTGTCCCCAGAGTCTTTCTCCAATAGCATTTCTGGTACAGTGTCTCTGACAGATGACTCTCTACCTGATTGTGTTGGCCTTTAGTGGTTACTTAGGTGTTTCTAGGGATGAGGAACTCACCCAAATGATACTCCATTTCTTTGTGGCTATATTTTGCTATTCAAAGATTTTTAAGGGTTTAAATTGTCCTTTCACATTCTGGCCCACTGATGTGAAATCTGTGTTCTGGAAAAATTCAGACCACACTTGCTATAGCTTTTCCTGATCTATTATTCTATATCTGCTCCATAATGCCTGGGCCCCTGTGAAGTTCCTTTGTCTCTTCTTACTGCCACGTGCTTGGAAACAGCCTTTAGATGCCCCCTGAAATGCACTTTGGTACTACCAGCTTCAGTGACCTGGCATCTTGCTACTGCTAAGAGGGGTCTTTCTTGCTTCTGTGTGCAGGGCACCCTAGAGTGGTGCTGGCAAAGGTTGTGTGGTGTTTTGAATGAGATGTCCCTATAGACTCAGGCATTTGAATACTTGGTTCCAAGTTGGTGAAGCTATTTGGGGATGCTTAGAGGGTGTGGACTTGTTTGAGGAGTTATGAGTTATGTCACTGGAGACAAGCTTTCTCTCTGCTCCCTACTTGTGGTCTAAGGTGTGAAGTCCCAGTTGTTTCCTGCCATGATTCCCTGCCGTGGTGGACATTTATACCTCTAGAACCACAAGCCCTCGTACATTCTTTTATTCTGTAAGTTGCCTTGCTCATGGTGCTTTATCATTTATCATTACATTTGAAAAGTAACAAATAAAGGCTGTGAATTAAATCAATGTCCCGGAGAGCTTTTCTTACAAGGAGAAGGCAACCAAGGCTATCTGGAGCCTCTGGAACTTGGAAGCGATCAGAATAGAAACAATTGATTGTGACTAAGGTCTTCCTGATTTTTACACAACACAGAACCTAGAAGCCCTCATGAGAAATGTGGTATCTACCCTTAACCCACTCTCCAGGCAGCTCAAGGCTCAAGCTTCAAGCCAGTTTCCCATTTGTTCCCTGCTGTGGGATGTCTTTCTGTATGCTGTGGATATATTTTACCATTTGTTAATAAAGAAGGTGTTTTGGCCTATGGCAAGGCAGCGTAGAGACAAGAGGGAAATCCAACACAATAAGACAGAGAGGGACAGAGTCAAGGAGCCGCTATAGGCTGCTGCCCAGAAAGCAGGAGGTAATGGGTATACAAGTAAAGCCATGGAGCCACATGACAATATGTAGACTAATAGAAATGGATTGAGTTGAAAGAGCTAGTAAGTTGTAATAGTTAGTTGGTAATGAGTCTGAGCCACAGGCCAAACAGTTTGTAATTAATATTAGCTTCGGAGTAATTATTTTATAAGCGGCTACAGGACTGCAGGTGGAAGACATTTTGTCCCAGGAGCCTGGACCGGACAGAAAAACTTCTGACTACAGCTCCTGAGGCCTGGACTCTTCTGAAGGGCTCTAGTTGCAGCTACTATGTCCAGGGATATTCATGGTTAGGAGAGAAGTGGTAGGCTCTCAAGGCAGCTGTTCTCCTGGAGTCTTCGGCTGGATACAAGGATGAGCGGCCCCTACCCCTTCCTCTGTAGGCTTCACTGAGTGAGGGCTGTGGAGAAGCCTGTAACATCCACTATACACTTGATGTTCTCACCAGCAAGGACTAATGGCTAGGGGGTTGGAGGGATAAAGGCGTCCTCTGTGCACCCCTGTCAGGTGCTGTGGCCCATCACCCTCCAGGATGATCCTTTGCTGCAGAGAGTACCAGATGTGAGAAATGGACAGAATGTCCTTAGTTCTTTGCCCTCAGTGACTTCAAGTTTTAGGAAGTTGAATTCAGTTTGGAATCTAACACATTACCCATAGGGCTAGCAGTGCACTAGGGGATGTGGAAGTGAGGGAAGGCAAGAGAAAAGGAGGAAGTCCTAAATATATCCCTTTTTTTTAGTGTCAGAAGAAGTGAGAGACTTTCAGGTAACAGCAGACAGGACAAGGCAGTCGGTAACAAAATTTGATACTAGCAGAGTTGGAGAAGACAGAGCAAATCCCTTTGGAGCCTGGAGGTGTAGAGCAAGGAAGGGTCTATGGAGGAGTGGACCAAGGGCCTTGGCTAGAGTAATCAGTTTTTAATTGTCTTAGTGAATTGGGCGTGGTATACCTGGTAGGAAGTGTTCCTTCTACATGGAAACTAGAAAGCACATAGGAAGGGAAAGGGAAAATTGTCTCCATCCTCAATATTATTGACACCCAAGAGAATCTTAGAAGAGTCTCCTTGTCATAAGCACACATATAACCTTCTGACATGTATTCCTCACCCTTTGTTCAGTGAATGCAGCAGGGACATTGAAAGCAGATGTGGGTCTTTCTCACATATATTTTGCTAGCCACTATCAATGATTTTAGTCTAGCCTTTGGGTTGTCTATGGCTTTGGTACATACACATTGTGTTTTCATCTACGGAGCCCAATCTTCCCAATGAACATCTGTATTGTTATACAGTGTGGGAAAATAAACAGGAAAAGGCGATAGGGGTGTAAGGGACCCAGTTAGGGTCATTCCAGTAGTTCAGGGGAGATATGATGGTGGGTGTTGTTTTGGGGTGGCCCTTTGGGACTATATTAGATGAAAACAGAAAGTCTCTTTTACCTAGGACTTAAGTATTACATAGAGTTTAGTGATGACTTTTTGGAGCCAAAGTCGAGTGACTTCTTTCTTGCCCTGTTATAGTGACAGTAATGATGAGAATTCATTATCATCTAGACATTTGTGGGAAGGATGGATGGTTCGGTAGCTATGTGCGTACCTGTGTTTTTGTCTTCTCGAGATTCTAATGAGGCAATATCTTCTTTGCTCTTGTTCCCAGGAAACAAGTATGAAATCAAGGTGTACACCGGTGATGTGATTGGTGCAGGGACCGATGCGGATGTCTTCATCAGTATCTTTGGAGAGTACGGAGACACAGGTAATGAGTTTGTATCATTTCCTCACAGCCAGACCCAGAGCTGCTTCTTAGAGCAGCTGTTTCTTCAAATCCCATCTGAGGAAGGCATCTTGAGCCCCTCCCCTCTTGGTCCTCCCGCTGAGCAGCTCTCTTTTTGTTCTGTGAGTTGTCATGGTTTGTCCTGAACAGTAGAGTGTCTATCTTATGCGTTCAAATGTATATATAAACATTACTGATAGGTTTTCAAAGGTCTCTCTCTCTGTGTGCGCAGGTGTGTGCATGTGTATGTGTGTGTTGTGTGTGTGTGCATGTGTGTGTGTGGTGTGATTTTTCAGAAAAAGTTATTCCTGGGTTTGAACTGATTAAAGTTGAATAAACCCAATTTCCCATCTCCATAAATTTATTCTCACTCTTTCTTTATTGCCATAATCTACTCTTCTGTGGACTGTGGTGGGATGTGGTGAAGTGTGATGATACAGAGCAGGACTAAGGGATGGAAGAGCACTTGGTCCCACAGATGAAGCAGTTCACAGAGACTCACAGATGTTACTGGAAAGTTTGGGTCATAGCAGGAACAGGCGGTTTCCTCTCACCTTCACCAATTTAGTGGAATACCACAGGAGTAGAAAAGGTACAGAGATGTGTGAATGTGGGGTAGAATACATCAAAGAATTCAACATGGATTGCTGAATTCATGAAGAATATAAAAGAACTCTTCAGGTACCAAACACAAAGTCTCAGCTATGAGTCAAGACTGTGGCTCTGAGGAGGAGGAAGCTTCATGCCTGTCGACCTAGAAGACAGGTTTTGATGCTCAACGTGGGTCAGAAAGAGAGACCTAGGTTCTGAATGAGGAGAGAGATTTGATTAGAACTATGCATGAAGTCAGGAGCCCCTGAGTCACAGAAATAGCTTCATTGAAAAGGCAGAGCAATAATAGCTCATTGACACAGTCACACACTGTGTCCCTGGCAGAACTGAAATCTAAAAACAAAACAACCAAAAACCTATGCAACATAGGGACTTCAGGTCTGATGGTCACACTAGATTATGATTTCAGAACCCCTCTCCTACCACACAGAATATTTGGCTCAAACTGGGTGTGATGGCACACACCTTTAATTCTAGCACTCAGGAAGAAGAGGCAGGCTGATCTCTGTGAGTTCTGAGCCAAGATGTTCTATATAGTAAGCTCCAGGTCACTTGGGGCTGTGTCATGAGACTCTATCTCAAAACAACAATAGCAGAACCAAATTAGACTACTTGGTTCATAAAAAGTAAATCTCCATTAGCATTCTGCAAAAACCTTTCTAAGACTCGTGAGATTCCCACAGAGGAAGTGTTGGAGTGAATTTATTTTCCAAAACTATAAAACACTTAAGGACACTATCCACTACCACAAAGCTGCAAAAACCACACAACAACCAGAACGAATCCCCAGAGGTTTCAGATAATGGAGTGATGTGGGATAGCCTGTAACTTAATTTTTTAAACTGTTAACAGCATGAAAGAAGGAACTGAGGAAGGTACAGCACCATTAAAAACAACACATTAGGGAAAATAAACAAAACCACAGGAAATAAAGATATGGTTAGTAAAGATAAGCATCTCATGGGTGAATTAAAAAATGTAGTTAAAGATGCTGGAAAGAGAATTGGCAACTGTAAGTAAATGAGCAAAACCCTCAGATGGAGTCAGGGAGAAAGATGAGAAAGGAGACAGGAGAAGCCGTGAGAACAGGAGAGGGAGTGAGGTTTACTAGAGGTTTAGTTAGGAGTTCTAGAAACAGGAATGTGCACAGGCAAGAGGAAATATTCAGAGTGAATGGCCCACCCAACACATCTGTATCGTTAGTTTAAAGTCATTGACCAGAATCCATGAAGGAATCTGCATCACTGTGTGAAACCAGACGCAAAGAGAAAGATCTTAGAGGAAGTAGATTTGGCAGACCACTTTCTACAAAAACACCACGTGATGGACAGAAAAGTCTTCTTGTCAACAGCAGAGGTTATAAATTCATATAGTCACACTTTCAATATTCTCAGCAAGAATGTATGTCAGCCAGTAATTCCATACCAGGTATAGCGAGGGGGTGGAAGTAATCAGTTGTTTAGCAAAGGGAAATGAGACTTATGTGTCCTACACTCGTACTGACACAGCCACTAGTATGTACTGTTGGATGTGGTGGCCCAGAACTATAAATTCCAGTACTTGGGAGACTGAAACAATAGAAACAGGTGTTTGAAGTTAGCTTTGGCTACATATGGAGTTCAAGACCAGGCTGTCTTACCTATGAAGGACGACCTGTCTCTCTTTTACACGCAGGAAAGTGAACATTGATAGCGTGTAACAAACCTAAGTGAGCAGCAACCATAAGACATAACCGTGAGCAACACAGGAATAAGAGAAATGTTTACCCAGAATAGTTAAGATCAATTTGCTTCTACTTCTCTTCCCATATCCAGTTAAACTATGGCCTGTAGACTTCGTTAAGCTATGTGTGAACCACAGACACCCAAAGGAGAAATGTATAATCCATAAGGGAACAGAATGAATAAAAAAGAATAAAGATCCAAATGCTCAGTCAATCCAAGGGAAGAAAGGAGAAAATATGGCTGACAGCAAATATAAATATATTGGTTATCACAGGAGGAAGGAAATTTGTTAGTGAAGAGTAGACAATCTCACCGGGCACACTTGTAATCCCAGCACTTTGGAGGAGGTACAGGAGAAATGGAGTTCGAGGCCAACCCAAACTATTAACATGATATTTTAAAATGCATTTTCATATTATCTAAAAATAAAGAAAAATATACAGTTTAAACATATGAAAGGAGAAATTTGTGGATGAATAAAGTAACTCACTAATAGGAAAAATGCTGGAATAAAACTATACATATCCATCAACGTAAAGATGTGGGCAAACTACTTTTTTGGAAGAAAGGAGCTTGTCCACGGTGCCAGTGACCCTTAATCCCAGCACTTACGAGACAGAGGCAGGTAGAGCTTTGAGTCTCAGGCCAGTCTGGTCTGTCTTGGAAGGAAGGAGGGAAGGAAGGAAGGAGGGAAGGTATAATGATTGAAGAAGAAAAAGCAGACTTGTTCTCCCCTCCCCTTCTCCCTCTCCCCTCCCCTCTTCTCCCCTCCCCTCTCTCCCCTCCCCTCTTTCCCTTCCTCTCCCCTCCCCTCTCTCCCCTCCCCTCTCTCCCCTCCCCCTCTTTCCCTTCCTCTCCCCTCCCCTCTCTCCCCTCCCCTCTTTCCCTTCCTCTCCCCTCCCCTCCTCTTCCCTCCCCTCTCTCCCCTCCCCTCTCTCCCCTCCCCTCTTTCCCTTCCTCTCCCCTCCCCTCTCTTCCCTCCCCTCCTCTTCTCTCTCTCCCTTCCCCTCTCCTCCTCTGCCCTCCCCTCCCCTCCTCTCCCCTCCCCTCTCCCCTCCCTTCTCCTCCCCTCTCTCCCCTCCCTTCTCTCCCCACCCCCTCTCCCCAGATGATGAGAAAAAACCTGAACTCACAAAGATGCTGTTTCCTGTTCTTTTTGTAAGAGCAATGTTACTCATCAAATTCCTAAACTCAAACACCCAGAGCTTAGGCTTCTCTTAAGATATAGAGCCTTAAAGAGCTAAATATTGCCAAGATAACGTTCAAAAAATGAGAACAGTATGAACAGGGTTGGGGAGATGACTCAGTAGGGCAAGGTACTGGCCACCAAATGGGCCAAGCTGAGCTCTATCCTGGGAGCCACATGGTGGGTAAAGAACTGAGTCCACAAGTTGCACTCTGACCCCACTATGGCTCACACATAGGCACCATCGTGTGATTGCTTCCTTCACACAACATCAATGGATGTGACCTGTGAAAACAGAAAATGGTGTCAACAGCAATAATAATGTGAGATATTTACCCAGTCTTAAGCTATGTTTATTCAGTTTGTTTAATGTGTGTGAGAAACACTTGCACCATGGCACGACACATGTGTGAGGTGAGAGGAGAGCTTTTGTGGGTGGGTTTGCTCTTTTCATCATGTGAGTCCCAGGAATCTAACCCAGGTTGTTTAGCTTAGAAGCAAATGATCTTATGAATGGAGCCATTTCATCAGCCTAACCATAGATCTTTAAAAACGAAATCAACCTGATGTGAGAAGGACAAATACATTTAACCAATGGAGCAGAATAAAGAACCTAGAAATACATAGAAAGATACCATTATAAATGATAAATCAGAGGGTAAAGATAAGATGTTAAATTACTGGTGTTGGAACAATTGTCTAGATATCTGAGAAAAACGGAATTAGATTCTTATCTTTACCAATGCACAAAGATAACTTCCAGATGGGCTAAAGACTTAAATGTGAAAAAAGTGATCAAAATTTTCAAAATAAATTTTAAGGCACTAATTTTTAATTTTAATCTTAATTTAGAAATACAATTTAATAGACAATTTACCGAAAGCACATATATACATTAACACTTGTACTCACATGCACACACGCACACACATAAATAATACATGTATGCAATGCATATGTATGTACACACATGAAAGAAATATATAGCACAACAGTCTAGGATTTTTTAATGGAACAAAAAAATATAAGAATAAAAATTACTGAGGCATATTGCCTAAACAACACAGAATATATGTCATATGGTCAATCTCTCAAAAAATAAGGAAATGCAAAAACTACAATGAGATATCATTCTATACAAAATAAAAATTTAAAGTACAGGTGTTAATGGTGATTATGGGTAGTAGAAATCCCCCTATATTGCTGGTAAAAATTAGTACTACGTAAGCATCTTGGAGAGCAGTGTTGCCTGATAACCTAAAGATGAGCATACACCAGATCAACAACTGTTCCTACATATGTGTAACACAGTTTCTACCAGTATGCAGAGAAAGGGCACAAAACAGTCCATTTCAGTGATATTTGCAATAGGTAAGTCGGAAACAACTCAAATGTATCCCCAGAGAAGAAAGCACAATGGCTCTTCCGTCAGTTGGCTCTGATAGGAGGGTTAATGAACAAACTGTCACCAGCATCCACAGGGCACTCTCAACAACCTGCTGGTAACTGAGAGAATGAGATTCCACAAAGACAGCACAGGAACGGCAGCCATCTGAGCAGTGCTGGGGCTACCGCAGTGTGTGCTGTGCTTCCAGGCTGCCCGATGTGTGAGGATGCAGCCAAACTCACTCAGAGACATCCCATGACACCGTCACTGATGTTAGCCTCACTGTGAGGTGGTGAGATGTGCACTATGCCATCATTCACGTAGAATCAGAAATGGCCACAATTGGCCCATGTCTTTTAGAGATGCGTCTATATGCTGATGATTCTGGAATGGTACACACTGAGGTGAGGGGAGAACAGGAGGAAGACACACCTTACACAATGCCTACTGGGTTTGCTTCTTTAAAAAAGAAATCAAAGTTCTGAGAGCTGGAGAGATGGCTCAGAGCTTCAGAGCACTTGCTGAATTTTGTTCCCAGCATCCAAATGGCTGCATATAGCCCTCTGTGCTTCCAGTTACATGGGCTCTAGCACCCTCTGTGGCTCCCTTGGCCACTAGCCACACACAAAGTGAACTTACATACATGCAGGCTAAAACACTCATGCATACGAAATCTAAACAAATACATCTCTTGAAAAGAAAGATAAAGGAAGGAAGGAAGGAAGGAAGGAAGGAAGGAAGGAAGGAAGGAAGGAAGGAAGGAAGGAAGGAAGAAATATTTGGGGCAAACTAGACAAAATGTTAGCAATTGCTATACCTCTCACATCTGGGCAGTGAGTACCTGAGTACTAGTAATTATTTTCTGTATTTCTGAATGCCGAAAATGTAAATTTATTAAAAAGAGAGCATGGAATATTTCATCAAAAACTTGACCCTTTGATAGGACGAGAAAGCCTATATCGTGCACTCGCAGTCACAGGAAGGTGGTGACAGAAAGTAAGGCAGAGAGATAGGTTAGGAGGGGACTCTAAGTTTTGTGTTCATTGCCCACATGACTTCTGACATTGCTAAGTCTCTGTACATTTGCAGGACCAAGCTAATAATGCATCCTTGCTGGATTATAGCATGGAGTAAGAGATAAAGATCTGTGTCTGACACCAACAGTGTCTGCTGTTAGCTGCTGGCACTGTGTCCAGGACAGGGGTGAGCAAATGGGGTCAGGATTCCAGCAGCAGCAGCAGCAGCATCTATGCCAAATGCCATTGTTCACTGCTCTAATGTACGGCAAGCAATAGGCAAAAGCAAGATGAGACCTCTTAGGATAGGGGTACAATTTGGTGCACAGGGGCAAAGACCGCAGAATAAGGCTGAAATAAGAAACCCAGTTATCAGACCCAGGCACCAGCCACACAGAGGGCAAACTGGCTTTGCCAGAGGCTGGAAGGATGTAAGAAACCATTAGATCCCTACAGGGAGCTGCCCTTGACTTTGTAAGAGCTTTTTCAGTGGGTGGACCATTAAGACCTCCAGTTCTTTTTGTTTTCTGTTCTCTCTCTCTCTCTCTCTCTCTCTCTCTCTCTCTCTCTCTCTCTCTCTCTCTCTCTCTCTCTCTCTCTCTCTCTCTCTTTCTCTCTCTCTCCCCTTTCTTGCTTCTGTGTAATCAGGAGAGCGTAGGCTGGAGAACGAAAAGAACAACTTTGAGAAGGGATCGGAAGACAAGTTCACCCTGGACGCCCCAGATTTGGGGCAGCTGATGAAGATCAATGTGGGCCACAACAACAAAGGGGGGTCCGCAGGTTGGTTCCTGTCCAAGGTAGGTTCGGCTGCTTGTCTGCAGTCCCTGAGGCACGGGAGGGGAACATCTGCCTCCAATACTGACCTTGTTAAAACTTCTAGATCCTCTACTTCTCTCCTTTGATCCAGCCACGGCCTAACTATCCTTCATGTTTCAACAGGAAGCTCCTGATCTACTGTTCTATGTGTGTGCGTGTGCTTCTCCTCACCTGTACAGAACAGAACCCTGTTCCTCCAGACTAAATAGCAGTGGTGGAAATCCCGTTAGTACTAAGTGTGCAGAGCATTTAATCACAGCTGTATTGACTTAAGCATATTGATTTCAAGGCCACATCATTATTTCACTCACGTGTCCTGAGCCTGCATGGAAAGAAGTGGAGGCTTTGTAGTCCAGGGTCAGGGAGGAAGTGAGGGGTGTGCAGTCCAGGGTCAGGGAGGAAGTGAGGGGTGTGCAATCCAGGCTCAGGGAGGAAGTGAGGGGTGTGCAGTCCAGGGTCAGGGAGGAAGTGAGGGGTGTGCAGTCCAGGGTCAGGGAGGAAGTGAGGGGTGTGCAGTCCAGGGTCAGGGAGGAAGTGAGGGGTGTGCAGTCCAGGGTCAGGGAGGAAGTGAGGGGTGTGCAGTCCAGGGTCAGGGAGGAAGTGAGGGGTGTGCAGTCCAGGGTCAGGGAGGAAGTGAGGGGTGTGCAGTCCAGGGTCAGGGAGGAAGTGAGGGGTGTATAGTCCAGGGTCAGGGAGGAAGTGAGGGGTGTGCAGTCCAGGGTCAGGGAGGAAGTGAGGGGTGTGCAGTCCAGGGTCAGGGAGGAAGTGAGGGGTGTGCAGTCCAGGGTCAGGGAGGAAGTGAGGGGTGTGCAGTCCAGGGTCAGGGAGGAAGTGAGGGGTGTGCAGTCCAGGGTCAGGGAGGAAGTGAGGGGTGTGCAGTCCAGGGTCAGGGAGGAAGTGAGGGGTGTGCAGTCCAGGGTCAGGGAGGAAGTGAGGGGTGTATAGTCCAGGGTCAGGGAGGAAGTGAGGGGTGTGCAGTCCAGGGTCAGGGAGGAAGTGAGGGGTGTGCAGTCCAGGGTCAGGGAGGAAGTGAGGGGTGTGCAGTTCAGGGTCAGGGAGGAAGTGAGGGGTGTGCAGTCCAGGGTCAGAGAGGAAGTGAGGGGTGTGCAGTCCAGGATCAGGGAGGAAGTGAGGGGTGTGCAGTCCAGGGTCAGGAAGGAAGTGAGGGGTGTGCAGTCCAGGGTCAGGGAGGAAGTGAGGGGTGTGCAGTTCAAGGTCAGGGAGGAAGTGAGGGGTGTATAGTCCAGGGTCAGGGAGGAAGTGAGGGGTGTGCAGTTCAAGGTCAGGGAGGAAGTGAGGGGTGTATAGTCCAGGGTCAGGGAGGAAGTGAGGGGTGTGCAGTCCAGGGTCAGGGAGGAAGTGAGGGGTGTGCAGTTCAAGGTCAGGGAGGAAGTGAGGGGTGTGCAGCCCAGGGTCAGGGAGGAAGTGAGGGGTGTGCAGTCCAGGGTCAGGGAGGAAGTGGGGACTATGTGGCTCAGCGTCATGATGAAGTGGGGGCTGTGTACCCAGGGTCAGGAGGAAGTGAGGACTGGGTAGCCCAGGGTCATTTGATACATCTCTGGCCCATTTAGAAAGGATAAACAGAGATTGTCCCTGTCTGGAAGCTTCATCCTTTCCTCTCCATTTTAGGGAAAATCTCATCCTTTTTAACCTTTACACTGGGAAATCTTGCCTTGTGGTATGGTGTCTCTGCAGCCACAGAATGCAGTTGGTTTCCATGAACAGACCCCTTCTCTAGAGTTAGGTTCGCCTATGAGGACTCATCACCCTAGTTCACTCTTGCCTTTCAGAAGATCTGCTTTTATTATGGGCTTGTTGGTAGGTAAAGAATGTCCCTTCCAGATAATGGCTCATCCTTTTCAACATGCGCGCGCACACACACATACACACAGAACACACACATAGACACACATACACATGCACACACCCCACAAACAAACAAACAAACAAACAAACAAATCAGAAAAGAACCTTATGATATAAGCTTTTACTGTTCATCATAGAGTACGTCTGACTTTCAAATCTTGTTTTATAGCTGGGTCCAAAGGGCACATTTTGGGAGGTACCTTCAGCTCTTCATGTTCTAGAATACATGTTACCAACCTAGCTTATAGTTGTTTTGTTGGGGAAGCTTCATTTATAATCACTTTGTTTGCCTCTCACTGGGAGCTGCTAATGCTTTATGAGATGACCACCAAGCCACAGTGTCCCCTTTCATAGATTCTGCTTCTTACCAAAGAGGTCGTCAGGGAGAAGCAATCATCCCATATGCCAGTTTTCAAATCCTGCCCCCCCCCCCATTTCTTTCAGCCCAACTCACTGGGCATACTCCAATACACATCTTGATTCAAATTTCTAAAATGCCTCTAAGCAGTGGAGAATTAGTAGCTGGGATTCAAGGAAGGGTAACTGCCAATCATCCCTGGGTAGCTATGTGAGGATTTTCTAGCAGCAACTCTGTTCTATGACCAGCTGTGCTTTAGGTGTGAGGAGAATCAAGGGCATTCTTAGTGCATACCCCAGTGGATGAGGTGGCACATTACCAGGTGTGCCCTCAATGACACCTAAGCACATCCCTTCCTCCTTTCTCCTTCTCAGATTATCATTGAAGATATTGGGAACAAAAGAAAATATGATTTCCCCCTTAACCGTTGGCTGGCGCTGGATGAAGATGATGGCAAAATCCAAAGAGACATCTTAGTGGGTGGAGCTGAAACCACAGGTCGGTTGGAAAGTGGTGAGGCCCCAGCTGGATCATCCATTTTCAATGTCTGTGGGCTTATGACTGTGGTCAGGTGGGAGCCAACTGGGTTTGAAAATGACATCTTAGCTGCCCCAGAAAATGGTCTGGTTCTCTGGCTTGTAGGGAGACTGTTGATCTCAGACGATACAGGGTAATGGCCCTAGGCATTACTAGCTATGGGTAGTGGGAACTAAAAAAATGAAGCCAGAAGGAGAATTTGTGACCATCTTACATTTTATATAATCCTTAGTGCAACCTACAGCATAGGCTTTGTCTCCCTACAGCATAGGGATGGGAAAACTGAGGCTATAGAAATTAAGAATGCTGTTCAGGGTCACATAGCTTGTTGAAGACAGACCTGGTATTTGATCAGCCTCCTGAAGTTCTCTTACCACCATAAATTTTGCAGGAAACCTCCATCCCTCTGCCTGCCTGAGGTGGCCATTGGGGCTCTAGAAAACTCATGTGTGCTTTATACATCTGAGAATTTGCTCCTCTGCCAAAGTCCATCACTCCCTTGACTGGAGACACAGCCAGAGTTGCGTAGTGTAACATGTAGATTGCAACACACATTAGCTTTAGGTGGCCCATCAGGAGAATCTTCCCCCATCACTTTGTAGGCCTTCCATGGCCCCTGCTGTTCATGCCCACAATCACCACCCATGATTCACTCTAACACCCATACCTTCTGTTCTTCCAGACATCTCCTTCTGTGTGTCTGCCGCCCCCTGCCATGTCTGCTGTTTTTTATTGTTCTTAGACCCTGAGACAGAATGAAAAAAATTCTGGCAAGCCCTTCACAGAATTTCTGGTTCAAATGCTGGTGCTGGCTCTTTTTTTTTTTTTTTAACCCATTTAGGAGTTACGTAGCCCTATGCGGTTCTTCTGCACAGTTCAAGGGCTCACAATGCCTCCTGACTGATCAAATCCAAGATGATCCAACTTACAGTGTCCCTTGTTCTTCCTCAGCCCAGGTGGGAAGGGAGATATCAATGTCCCTCTCAAAAGTTAACATTTTTTCAACAAAAGAGCAAGCTAAATGAACCAGATAGGCTGGATATAAATCTCCATCAATGGACTTGACTATTATAATTATATTATATTAGACATAACAAAATTTATATAGTAGCTATTAATAATGTACACACAGTAATTAACATTGATAATATGTGCTATTCTTAGAAGCTCAGCTTTCTTCTCTTTGTTTCTCATAATCAGGGCTGGCAGTTTCCTGAAATAATAGATACAGTTCATCCCTAAACTCACATATACTAAGACACAGTAGTGAAAAACAAAATGAGGTTGTAAGGGGAACTGGATATGGCCTGAGTGAATAAAACATGAGGAGACATGGGTGTGTAGTACAGTAGTGCCATAGCCAGGATGGAAACAGGGATACTCTGATGCAACTCGCTTTGAACCCTCTCTGCCTCTCTTTTTCACACCAGCCATAACCTATATTGTCACTGTCTTCACTGGGGATATCCGTGGAGCTGGAACCAAATCTAAAATCTACTTGGTCATGTATGGAGCCCGAGGGAATAAGAACAGTGGAAAAATCTTCCTGGAGGGTGGCGTGTTTGACAGGGGCCGCACAGACATCTTTCACATCGACCTGGCGGTCCTCCTTAGCCCCCTGAGCCGGGTCTCCATTGGGCATGGCAATGTAGGCGTCAACCGAGGCTGGTACTGTGAGAAGGTAAGGTGCCAGCGTGTGAGCATTCTCAGGTCAACTGCTTCTTCTTTGACCTTTATGTATAACACGACTCTGCATCCCAGTGATGTCTGTTCTCAATTGTCAATTACAACTGGAATTAAAAAAAACCCCTAAGCTTCTGGGCATACCTGTGAGGAATTTATTTTAGTGAATTTGATCATTTCTCTCTGCTGGCTTGTCTTCACTCTTGCTGGCAAACCCATTTCTTTGCTGGCATGAGAGCTTGCTTCTGTGAGATTCCAGTGTATACTGAAGAGCAACTAAGACACCCAGCCTCATGGGCTGAGAAACTACTGGATTCTTGGAATTCCTGTTGGGAGACAGGCATTATTGGGCTGGCTGGACCAGAGCCTGTATTTCACTCTAATAAACCCCATTTATATGTGTGTATATGCATGTATGTATACATACATATACATGTCCTATTTTCTGCTTCTCTTAAACCAGACAGTTATAGAATACAAGGTAATCCCTTGAACAAGAGCATGTCCATCTTTTTTTTTTTTTTTAATCTTATTGATAGGGACTTATGGGAGTGGGGATTGTCTCCAAACACAACACTGGTTACCGTAGGTGCTTACCTGCCAGTCACAGATGATTTATTGCTGGTGGTGTTTCCCTTTGGCTTATGAAATAATAACAAGAGCTTATACATTGTCTTGAGTCCAGCCTGGCCTGACAGTTCCCCTGCAGTCTGGGTTACAGAACAGGACCCTGTCTCACAAAGAACAGGACCCTGTCTCACAAAGAAAGAGGAAGAGAGAAAGAAAATAGTAATTTAGTTAATCAGCTTTTCCCTTATATTTAATGCTTTCTGTATTGTTGAAAGAAGTCTGTTTATCTTAAAGCTATGAAATACAGGGGTTGAGGCTGGAGTTAAGCCTGTTAAGAGCACTGGCTACTCTTTGCAGAGGGCCTGAGCTTGGCTCCCAGCACCCACATGACAGCTCAAAATCACCTGTAACTCCAGTTCCAGGGAATCTGACACCCTCTTCTGGTCTTCAGGATCTGTATGTATAGTGCACAAACATACATGCAGGCCAATACTCATATTCTTCAAATAATAAAAATTGTTTAAGCTATGAAAATATGTTTCTGCATTCCCTTCAAAAATGGTAAAGTTTTGGTTATCATATTCATGTCTTTAGCCTGCTAGTACTTACTTTTATGAGGTAGATTTTTTCCAGATATATTAAAATATTTTAGCTATTTTAATTAAAGGATTTATAAATTACAGTAAAGTTCCAGGGCTAGAGAGGCGGCTCAGCAGTTAAGAGCACTCAACTGCTTTTGCAGTGTGCCCAGGTTTGGTTCCTAGGACCTTCGTGGTGACTTTCAACTGTCTGCAACTTCAGTTCCAGAGATTCTGATACCCTCTTCTGACCTCCACAGGCACTGCATACAAATAGTACACATAAATGCACGCAAGCAAAACGCTAACACACCAATAAGTACATCCTAAGAATCACCTGAAATTCTTGACAATAATACACCCGAACTTCGACCCAGACAACACTGAGTCAGATTTTTCTAGATTCTGGATATTTAACAAGTTTTAAAGATTTAGACTGGAGGATATGGGAACTAGACCCAGGACTCTCCTACCTCCCCACCTCCTCTCCATCTCTTGGTCTCTCTCTCTTTCTCTCTGTTTCTCTCTCTTTCTGTGTCTCTTTCTGTGTTTTTTTTTTCTCTCTCTCTCTCTGTCTCCCTGTCTCCCAGGCTGGCTTTGCACTCACTCTCAAGGCAAACTGTCCAGGAACTGAGATCATAGGTCAGTACCATCAGGACTTAACTTGACAGTTCTTATCATTAAGGAAGTTTGGAGAGCAATGATTTACTTTCCGTAGGAAATGAAGCCTCCACCCCACCATTGAAAGTAAAATCGGTGCTCTCCCAAAGAAACAAATGAACAAGCAAACAAAACCCCAACTCCTTTGTGATTTCCACGCTGTCCCGTGTATTGATTTTGTCTATTTCTGCACGAATACGGCATTCATTGTCTTCATTTTGCATTTATATTATTTTTGCTAGGACAAGTTAAACCCAACTTACCCCCGCTTCCCAAAGAGTAGACTGACATCTGTCATCCTTCACTATTGCATAAGAATTTTAGAATTTCCTCCTCGCATTGATGAACTGTCAGCTGATCTACAGAGTCACTTGGAAAAAACAATATTTTTTAATATAACAACTCTCCTTATCTATGATCATGGTACACTTCCTAAAATTTATCTTTATAAGCTGTTTTTCAGTGTAATTTTGTATTTTTTCTTCTTCAAGATAATGTATGGTTTTGTCAGATATAATCATATAGATATATCTGACACAATACCTGTGCTTTATAAATGTTCTTAAAACTTATTTTTAAAAACTATGTGTTGCTCAGTTCATTCCATGTACTGAGTTTACATGTAACCATCTTTTAAATCCTGCATTAATTTTAATCATGTCTCCATATAATCTTTGAATGTTTTCTCTGTCAGCAAGTCTTCCAGAGCTTGGCTGGTCTTCTGTCTCCTTATCTGATGAGAAGCTTACTATTTCCTTTTTAAAGTTTACAGCACATAGCCAAAGATCTACAGTAGAATGCTGGGTAGAAGGTTTAGTAGTGCATACTCTGTTTTGTTTCTAATTGTGTGTGTTATTGTAGGGGGTGCATCAAGCCTGGGACATCAAGCATGCTACGCTCCACCACTGAACTACACCTTCAGCCTTTGTCTTTTATGTAAAAAGCAATTGCTTCTAATGTTTTATTTAGTTAATTATGTTAGAAGGCTTTGGTATATTAAACTGACTAAGTGCATTCTTTTCTATGTCTTCAGTGTTGAGTTGTTTTCTGAGTGGTTGTTGTATTTTGTTTAACGCTGTTTTCTGTTTGTAGTGAGTTAGACCTGTGGTCTTTCTGTTCTGTTAAGTTGATACATTGTACCTGGATGACTGCACTCTCTAACACTCAGCCCACACTGCCTTGCCTCTTTAGGCTAAGCTTAGCGGTGGTGGATTGCAGTTTTACATGTTCTTATAATTGACTTGCCAACATTCAATATAAAAAATTTCTAGGCAAGTGACACTGACTTTATTTGATTAATAAAGTTTCTTTTATTCTCCCTGTTTTTAATACTAGAGATACTTTGTTAAAACTTCTTTTAAAAGCATAATTTAAGATGATTTTACTCAGAAACTGTACTATAGAATGTGCCTTTTGAAGCGGTTGAGAACATTCATAGCATGTGTGTTGCACCAACAACTGAATTTAAGATTTTGACTTGTTAAACTTGATCGTGTTAGTTTATTTGATTGTATTAGTTACCTTTGATATTTGAATCTTTTATATCCTTGGTGGTATTTTCTCTTTTTTTAATTCTTCTTTTTTTAAAAATCTATCAATTGCTAAGAAAGTTCTTCTGAAACTTTCCACCTCTATATGAGACACCAGTTTCTTTTTATAGAATTAACTATCTTTGCTGGGCATGGCTTGAGGCTATGCTGTTAGACACAGATGTAGCTTCCTAGGGAACTGAATCCTCACCACTGTCTAACACAGGGGTTAACAGAGTCCAGTGAGGGAAGGTGTGGTCAGCTTCAATCACTTTAAATAGCCAATGGCAAGGACCCCCTGAAATGAGGATGCATAAAGATGTTGTAGTAGGGTTTCTCGGGTCCCGTGCGCCAGAGATCCGGAGACCCACAGACCTGCCGGGACCGCTTAGCCGCCCGCCGCCGCCCGGGTCCCCAGAAACGACTCAGACGCTTATATTAACTCCATGCTGTTTGGCCTATGGCTCAGGCACATTGCTAGCTAGCTCTTACATCTTAAATCAACCCATTTCTATTAATCTGTGGGCCACATGGCAGCCCGTAGCTCACCCGTGCTCCTTACATGTTGTTCTTTCGGCGGCTGGCTCGATCTGCCTCTGACTCCGCCCTGCTTCTCCTCCCTAAGCTCTGATCTCTCCTCCTACTTATTCTATGGTGCCCGCCATGGCCCAAAACAGCTCCTTTATTTAAAGATACAGCACACACAAATGCATTCCCACATCATAAAGATGCTTGAGCCGTTATTTCTTTGCCTAGAAAAGATTCTGCAGTGTCCAGGACATTCCTTCCATCAGCCATACTGAGTGGCCAAAGAGGGCAGGGCTCCATATCCTAAACCCATAAACTCTGAGTGTGGATGGTCAAGGGTTAGAGACAGGATTTAAAGGGCCAAAGTCTAGGGGAAGGCGTTTTGGCCTCATATTACGTTCTTGATATGAACCAATTAGCTTTTATAGGCTTCACCTTTTTCCTACAGAATTCATCAGGCAATATAGGCCATTTGGTTGAGACTCAGATTTTTATGTTGTACATGAAGGAATGCAGTGTCAAGAGAGGATGCACTACATAAAGAAAAGCCTGGGGACTCTTAGAGAATGAATTCAGATGACAGCTACTGTGAAAGGCTTCTCTTTAAAATAATAATTCTTAAAAAGCAATTTTTATTTGCTTTAAATTAAGACTTGATGGGAAAGGTAACAGAAAAAGTGCCATTCTTTGAAGGTCCTAGCGCAGACACTTGTGTGCTTGGTGCTGCAGAGGCCACTAAGAACTCCGAGAAGGTCCTGTCAGACTTAAAACGGGAGCCTCTCGCTGTCTGCCTTCCCAGGTGGTGGTCCTGTGCCCCTTCACTGGCATCCAGCAGACGTTCCCCTGCAGCAACTGGCTAGATGAGAAGAAAGCAGATGGGCTGATCGAGCGGCAGCTCTATGAGATGGTGTCTCTGAGGAAGAAGCGCTTGAAAAGTAAGTGGGAGGGGCCCAGAAGCTTCTCAGACGGAAGCTCAGTTCTACAAGGTACAGGCCACGCATTGTTGCAGAGACCACTGCAGTGTCCCCAAACTGAAGGAGCTGCTGTAAAGGACATGAGCTTAAACTGAGTGATTCTCTACAGTGAACTCCAAGTGTACGAGTCACATGATGGGGCTTCCCCACTGCTAAAATGTAGTAAGTCTTTAGGCATTAGTAAGACACTAAGGTGTTATAATAAGGTTTTTGTCTATGGGCTGTTAGAGGTCTGGACTTATAGACGTGTAGTTTTAGACTGCGTAGCTGCCTGCTTTTAAATGATTTAGATGTTTATATTAACTTTATGTTGTTTGGTTTATGACTTAGGTATTTTGTTAATTTGTTTTTTATTTTAATTTAATTTATTTTTATTAATTTGTTTTGTCACATGGCCCGTGGCTTATTTGTGTTTCTATATGTTGTTTTTTTGGGTGTGGTTGGCTTGATTTGATTTGACTTTCTTTTTTGTATTTATGTTTTGATTTAAAAAAAAAATTATGGTGCCTGTTATGGGCCAGAATAGCTTTTTTATTTAAAGATTGATATTTATAGATGATGTGGGAATGTTTTTATGTATCCTGTGCATATCAATATTTAAATAAAGGACTGTTTTGGCCATGGCAGGCACCGTAGAAGAAATAGGTAGAGAATCAGAATAGTTAGGAGAAGGTGGGCGGAGTCAGAGACAGATTGACCCAGCTGCCCCCCCCAAAAAATGTAAGGAACACAGGTGAGCCACGGGTCACATGGCAGACAGATTAATGAAAATAGATTGAGTTAAGATAAAATAGCTAGCTAGCAATGTGCCTAAGCCATAGGCCAAATAGCATAAATGTAATATAAGAGTCCAAGTCATTTTGGGGGCCTAAGTAGCTGCGGGCAGCTAAGCGGTCTGGGATGGCAATTCTGTGGGTCTGGACCTCTGGCCAAAACCCTTATTATAACACTAAGGTGCCTTATCTTTAATAGCAAGGGACTCAGCTTATCTCCGGCACTTGTTGAATCGGTTCTAAGAATGGGCACAATTGTATATAAACTCTGCTCCTGGTCGTTTGATTTTTTTTTCCTACTTCTCTTCCCTGACACTTGGAATTTATGATGCACCTTGGCCTGTGTTGTAGAATTCCCTTGGTCCCTTTGGGTCTGGACGACTGATCTGAAGAAAGCCGGTACCAACTCACCTATCTTCATTCAGATTTATGGGCAGAAGGGACGGACAGATGAGATTCTCCTGAATCCCAACAACAAGTGGTTCAAACCGGGCATCATCGAGAAGTTTAGGGTAGGAAGGGGATGGGAGGGGAGGGAGGGGGAGGGAGGGGGAGGGAGGGGGAGGGAGGGTGACAAGGAAAAGAGATGGGAAAGGCACAGGAGATGAAGATTCCAGTTTTCTATACCAGATTTTCATTGGAGACTTTGGGCTCCCACGGCAGTGACAAATTTGATTGTTTATAGGCAATATATTAAAAGCAATACAATTTAAATCTGCCTTCCATCTGAAATAGTCTAGGATGAAGTATAGGAGGCAGAGCAAATATAGAATGCTTGGAGCATTCAGGAAGGGGATTGTGGGCTCGTGGGGTTGGCGCATAGATTGTTCAGCCTGGCTGTATTCAAGCATAAGGACCAATTTTTTAAGGAGAAATATGAATTTTAGAGCATTTAAAAGAAAATCCAGCTTTGAACTTTGCAGTATGTACAAAGAACAAGTCTTTGCCGTCAGAAATGCTGCTTCGACTTTTGGGGAGAAGAATCTGTAATTTGCTGCTGTCCTCTCTGAGCACCCCATGATACCGCTATTCCATCACCGAGTTCATTGGTCTTATGTATTTGTCTTCCCTGCCAGACGCGGGCCCCTGGGGAAGGACATGGCTGCTGTATTGATCTTTTTGTCTGTCTTAGTGCCCAGTAGACTCCCGGGGCTGTGACCCTGTGCTAATTTGCAGAGCTGACATATGAATTTTGTTCCTGGAAGATCTCTTGGCTGGATCCCACTGTGGGTCAGTTATTTTTATTCAGTTTCACCATCCCAGACTGAATGCTACTTTCACATAGTTGTCTTGGTCCTATGAGCTACTGAGTACCAGGAACATGAAAGAGCAGGATATTTGAGTGTGTCTAGAAGCAAATCTACCCCTACTGGGAAAAAGCAGCCCAAAGGAGCACACACCTGCCCGTGGTCAGTTACAAGGACAGATTTATTTCCATGACTGTGTCCAAATAGACCTTTTAATTTCTCTTGGTAGATGGAGCTCCCAGATCTCGGCAGATTTTATAAGATTCGGGCGTGGCATGATAGACAGAACCCTGGCTCTGGATGGCATTTAGAAAAGGTAAGGTGTATCTCAGGAGTCAGAGCCATACTCCTTCATGATGGTGTCATATATATTTGCCTCTGTATTTGTTAAGATTGAAGGTGGGAAGGGAAGACATAGGCTGTGTGTTTTAATGGGGACAGGGAGGGAACAGGGAGGGAGAGGTCTTCTAAACCAAAAAGAGAGAATGATCAGGTGTCCATGAGTCTGCATCCTGTCCTGTTTCCCAGAAGTCAATTGAGTATAGACCTCTAGGAAGCCAGGGAAAGAAAGATCATCTGCATCCCCAAGAGTCATGGTAAGAAGATGGTTTGACCCTCCCTCCCCAAGATGAGGTAGCAGACAGAGCATGGTGGGACATGCCTTTAGTCCCAGCACTTGGAGGCAGACTCAGGCTGATCTGTGAACTTGAGGCCACCCTGGTCTAGAAAGCAAGCTCCAGGGTTACACAGAGAAACCCTCTCTTAAAAAAAAGAAACCAAATCAGAATAAGCTAAACTAAAATGCATAAAAAAATAAGAAAACACAAAACTTAAAAAGAAAATGAAACAATAGAATGAAGATTGCAGGCCATGGGTGGAATGAATCCCTGATACACAGACCCACCTGTCTACCTCATGACCACCTTGTTGTAGATGACCCTGATGAACACTCTGAGTAAGGACAAGTATAACTTCAGCTGCAATCGCTGGCTGGACGCCAATGAGGATGACAATGAGATTGTGAGGGAAATGACTGCAGAAGGCCCGACTGTGCGGAGGATAATGGGAAGTAAGTACAGAGCTGCCTGCTGTCCCGGGAGGTGAAGGATTTCACTTGGTGTGCTCGTGAAGGCCCAGCGGCCTTGTCTTCTGTGAACTACTCACCCCCTCTGAACGATGCAGTGGCCTAACTAGGTTCCAGCCTCAGGACTGGCTAGCAGGATCCATTCTAGGCCATGATGCTAGATATCTCCAGTGAGTATGATATGGGAGAAAAAAAGATGTATAGATCTTCAAGTTGGCCATAAGAGGATCAGAGGAGCCTGCACTTACCAACCCAGAGCTTCCTTGAAATTCGAGGGAATAACTTCTTGATTTTTCAAATTGTGAACTTTGGTAAACTTTCTCCACACAGTAGGGCTGCATCTGGGCTTTTTTGTTTTTGTTTTTGTTTTGTTTTGTTTTTTTATGACACACTAACCACAGACTACTTATTCCTGAAGACCTAGTAATGGCTAAAAGTATAATTGAAGAAGTTTCTGCCATGGTTAGACAGTTGGTTATAAACAGTCAGATCTTAAACGGGTCTTTCACCCATTGGTCCAATGGCTGTTTCTGAGGTGCTACCCATACTTCTGGTACATACAATAATATTTGTGTTGAAAACAAAACTACTATCTCTCTTTACATAAGGTAACATCAGCTAATCTCCATCCAATGGAGGCTTTATATAATACATCGTTCATTACAGCAGGTAGGCATCTGTTTTGTCCTGATCTGTGTTTATCCCAGCCTTTTGCCTGCAGGTCGCAGGGAGAGGGTCCTGGGACCCAGCCACTATGGGAATCTTTCTAACTAGCTCTTATAATTTTAGCTTCTTGGTTTCTTCTCCTGACTACCTAGCACTTTTATCCCTGAGCATTTTTATGGGGAGGTTGCTTCTCAAAGCTTCTCAGCTCACAGCTCCGACCTGCTTTCTCAGAGCTTATCACATGGAAGACTTGTTAACCGTACATTGTTGGGCTCTGGGATAGAATTTCCAATTCAGCGGCTTTGCATTAGGACCCCAGAACATGTTTGTCTTAGGGTTTCAATTGATGTAAAGAGACACCATGACCACAGCAACTTTTATAAAGAAAATATTTAATTGGGATGGCTTGAACCAGTTTCAAAGGTTCAGTCTGTTATCATCATGGTGGGGAACATGGTGGCATGCAGGCAGACATGGTACAGGAGAGGTAGCTGAGAGTCCTACATCCTGCAGGCAACAGGAAGTTGACTGTCACACTGAGGGAAGCTTAAGCAAAGAGACCTCAAAGCCCACCTTCCTAGTGACACACTTTCTCCAAAAAGGCCACACCCCTAATAGTGCTGAATCCCTCTGGCACCATTTTTTTCCACATCATGCCAGAGTTATTTCATTATCAATATGGGGGGGGGGTGAGGTTGAGAAGCTAACCTACACATGATTACCCATGCAAAGAAAAAACTCTAAAACCAGGCAGAGAATGAGTACACTAGAGGACAGCTGGTACAGTCAAGAAATCGTTTGAAGGTGGAAATGGGGGGGGCATAGTGTATAAATGCCATAGGAACCAGCTGTAGTAAACTTCCTTCTTGGGCAGCTGTTGTTCCAAATGACAGACAAAGTTCATTCAAGCCAGGGCAAGGACTGGGGCAGTAGAGGTCATGGAAGAAGAATGTTTCCACAGAAGTCATACAGGTTGTGCATAGAATACAGGCTTTTCAAGGCTGTACTTTGAGTGCTATATTGTTAAAGAAACATTTTGATGAGAAAAAGTTAATGATTAATATAGGTAGAATGCCTGTCAGCCTATCCTGGCTATAAAGACAATGTGATGCATTCTGCCAGTCTTTGGTGGCTCTTTGGCACAGCACCTCTGTTAACTCAATTCCTTGAACCATCTTGTTCTTTTTGGCTTATGGAAATCTTCTCTCACACTTAGAGCACGCCCCATCTTCCCTCAGATCACCTGTGAACTGCACTGCCTTTTGTATTAGTACTGAGAGCCAAAGGCAATGTCTGCCCTCTAGTAGGTAACAAATAATGTACACGGTTTCCCAGAAAGCCTTTAATGGAGAGCCTTGCAGTCACGTAAGAGTAAATATCAATTTAAAATCAGCCCTAAGAGTCTGAAGTTGTGTTCCCAGTTTACTTAAAAGAGAACAGTCAGCCAAATAAGCATTTAATGTCATATCTAGCTGCTCAGAGGATTTGGGGAGTGATTGTACAGTTATTTCCACCTTGCCTTTCACTCAAGAGGTATGGGGGATGGCAAAATAAATGAGATTCACTTTCTCCATTGTGATTACTATAGGGGGATTATGTTCCATTGTAAATAATTGTCCTAGCTTCTGGTTTAATAAAAACGCTGATTGGCCAAAGGCAGATGGAAAGTGTGGGTGGAGCTACCAGACTAAAAATAAACTCTAGGAACAGGAAGAACAGGGCAGAAATGCCACAGAGATGCCAGAATATTCAGAGGACAACTATGCTGCTCTGAGAAAGGTACCGAGCCACATGGCTGAACAGAATAAGAGTCATGGGTTAGTTTTAAGATCATGGGTTAGTTTAAGAGCAAGAGCTAGCAAGTTATATGCCTGGACCCTAGGTCAATCGGCGTACAATTAATACAAGTATCTATGTGTTTCAGTGGGACTATGGGACTGTGAGTCTGAAAGTCTGAGTCGTGAGGCTAGGCTGCAAAATCCACACAAGACTAGACCAGAAAGTCTGGGCCAGAAACCTAATACAACAGATTACACACTACTGATGACTGGGCAAGAGACTGTTAGACATGAGTGTTGAATATTGTTGCCGCTCGTTAATCAGATTGAACCATAATTTAAAAATTAAAGCCCAAGAGGCTCTGGTACTTGCCCATCTGTTTAACATCTCTCACTGCTGATGACTAGTGATGTAATTATTTTCAATTGTCCACAGATGTCTTACCAAGCAGAGTTTGGGGCCTCAATGGCTGGTGGGCTCAGAGGGACCCTACAGAGTCAGGGTTTGTCAGGACACCCCACTGGAACAGACCGTAGAACTCAGCCACAAAGGGGATAAGGATTCCTAGGAAGGGATTTATATGTTTGTTACCATTTTGCTTTTAGGAATTTTCTAACAAGATGACCATGAAAGCAGGACTGATGAGCAAATCAGACTGGAACAAGACTAAGGTTGGGGCTTTTGATTTTCCAATGGTTCCTCATCTTGGCACACAGCAGCCAACACTGTCCATTCCCCCTGTTATCACATCCGATCACGGAAAGCCTGTTCCAGTCTGCTTTCTGTCCATGTGATCAAAAAGCTAAGGTGACCAAGTTTAAAAGAGGAAGTATTTCCTTTGCCTCCCAGTTTCAGAGGGTTTAGTCCATGGATGTTCCTGGGCATGTGGGGAGAGGAAATTATCACGGCAGGAGCACGTGAGAAACCGGGGAAACCAGGAAACATTGTTAACAGAGAGGCAGAGATGGAGAAGGGGCGAGTACACAATACAGCCTTCTAGGCCATGTCTGAGACCTACCTCCTCCAGGAGGCCCCTGCACACATTTCTACCACCTAGCAGGTAGACATCTATGAATGGGTTAATCATGCAGCCAGAGTCCTTGTGATTCTGTCCCTCCTAAAGCCCTACCTCCAAATAGCGCTGGGGACTGAGCTTTCAAGATGCGAGACTTCTGGGGACACGTGAGATCCAGACCCTGACATAGCATGCACAATACTGCTTACATAAAGGCATATAGCATTTGAATTTTGAAAGTTTCCCAGGGGAGGCAGGGATGGTTTAATTTTGAGAAACGTGATTCTTTGGGGAGGTAATGCTGAGGGGCCTGTCTTCTTGAACTTTAACCCATGCTTTAAGTGTCTACCAGCGCGTGTTTTACTCAGGCAAGCCTCCATATACAATGCTTCTTTGCCTTCTAACAAACGCT
The DNA here is from genome assembly GCA_033318265.1 of Phyllotis vaccarum. NCBI lineage: Eukaryota > Metazoa > Chordata > Mammalia > Rodentia > Cricetidae > Phyllotis > Phyllotis vaccarum. Next base: position 12,017,440 of record JARWLC010000009.1, on the reverse strand, counting down.
TTGGCACAGACACCACATCTTCATGTCCTCATATGATTCATGGTCAGATTGATTTTTCAGATGTCTCCATATGGAAATGAGTACATTATTAAAATTGATTTTGTGCACTATACTTCCCAGTGATTTGTCTCACTTCTGATATATTTCCTCTTCACTTTAGGTGGAGTATCAATGAATAATGTCTCTTTTTTAAAAACAACAGCCTTATTGAGATAAATTCATGTACCATTCATTTCTCACACTAAAAGTTCACAAGCCAATGGCTTTTGGTCTACATTCAGCAGATCTGCACATCCATCAGCACCATCAAATTCCAGAACATTTTCATAGCCCTAGAGAAACTCATTAGCAGCCATACTTCCACCACCTAACTCTTGCCTCTGACAACCAGTAACCTGGCTTGGTCTCAACAGTCTTGTCTCTTCTAGCAAATGAAATCATGCATAGTTTCTTTCATTGCCCATGCTCAAGGTCTCCCCATTATTGTATTGGTATTTTATGTATATTTAGGGGGTGTGTGTGCAGGTGTGTGCAGGCATGGTTCATGGCAGTTAAAGGATAATCATTGAGAGTTGATTTTTATCCTGGCACTTTGTGGGAGCCAGGGATACCTGCTGAGCCATCTTTCTGGCCAATGATTTCTTTTTAATTGATGAGTGATACTCCATTGTATGGATGTAACATACTCAACTGTTGGGCACCAGGTTGTTTCCGCTTGCTGGCTATCATGAGCACTGCTGCTCTGATATTCATGCATGTGTTTTTGTGTAAACATGTTCTCAGGTCTTTGGATGTGTGCCCTGAGTCAGACAGCAACTCTCGTCATAACATTTTAAGGAACTATTGAGCTATTTTTCAAAAGATGAGCACATTTTCATCAGTATCATGGAGGGGGGGGGATTCCTATTTGTCTATATCTTGCCCACACTTGCTGTTTTCCTTTTAAAAAACAGGTTATTTTGCCCTGTTGCATGAATTTGAGGAAAATCCTATCAAGTTCAACAAAGAAATCAACTGTGATTTTAATAAGGATTGCATCAAAGTAGTTCTGTTTGGGGACTATTGATATATTAATGATCTTAAGTCACACAGTCTATGGATATGAGACATTTCCCAGTTGATTTGCTGAAACTTTAATCTATTGAATCTATTAAAATTTAATACTATTTTTTAATTTTCAAAGTATAAAATTTTTACTTGTTTTGTTAAATTCATTTCTAAATATTTTATTCTTTTAAAAAGACATTTTATTTCCGTCTTTACTCTTATGTGGGTATGCACTCATGTGCACACATGTACATCATGTCTAAGTGTCTACAGAAGCCAGAAGGCAGCATCACAGGCAATTGCGAGTCACCTGATATGGGAGCTAGGCGCCAACTTGGAACTTCTGGAGTAGAAAGCACCCTTAGCTTCACTGCTGGATCCTCCTCTCTAGCCCATTTTATTCCCTCTGAGGTGGTGAGTGAATGTGTCACCTCACCTCCCTCTCCCCCTCCCTCCCCTCCTGTCATCTTCTTCTGATACATTTTCCTTTGATATTAGGATTCATATCTTGTACACTGGCTGCAAACTCACTATATATCTGAGAATATCCTCAATTTTTGGATTCTCCTGCCCCCACTTCTCAGATGCAAGGATTACAGGCTTGTGTTGCCACACTCTGTAGTATTAAGTTTCTGGCCTGTGGTCCAGACCCGCAGATCTGCAGTCCAACAGAAACACACAGATGCTTGTATTAATTGTATGCTGATTGGCCCAGGGCCAGGCATATAACTTCCTAGCTCTTTACTCTTAACCTAACCCATGATTCTTATCTTGTTCAGCCATGTGTCTCAGTACCTTTCATCAGAGCAGCATTTCAACTTCTTTCCTCTGCATCTGCTGGCGTCTTCTCATCATGATGTCTCTGTGGTGTCTTTCTGGCTTCTCTGTGGCATTTCTGCTCTGTTCTTCCTGTTTCCAGAGTTTTCTTAGTCTGGTAGTCCCACCCACACTTCTTTTCTGCTTTCAGCCAATCAGCATTTTCATTAAACTAGTAGGTGGGACAAATATTTACAATAGAACAGAACACAATCCCACTATAACACCCAGTCTATGCAGTGCTGAGGACCAAGGCTTTGTCTGTGTAAGGCAAACCCTCTTCTAACTGAACTACATCTTCAGCCCAGAAATGGTTTCTTAATTTTATTTTCAACTTATTTAATATAAGAGAACAGATTTTATATTCTACAACTTTGCTGAATGTATTAACTATAATAGCCTTTTTAGTGAATTCCTCAGATTCTCTAAATACACGATCCTGTCACCCATGAGTAGATATAACCTCTAGCCTGGATACCAGGGTAACTTTATTCCCCCCTATTGCCTTCCTCAAAGACTTCTCGAATCATGTTGAACCTTTAAGTGTAGGTGTTTACAGATGACTTTTATGAGCTGAAATCTCTTTTGTTTATTTCCTAAATGGGCTTTTATCATAAAAGAGTGTGTCAAATTTTCTTTGTGTGTCTACTGAGACGATTGTGTGATTTTTGGTGTTTTATTCTATTAGTATGGCATATTGCATTAATTGGTTTTTAGAAGTTAAAATCAAATTATGTTCCTGGGATGAATCCTAACTTGTCACGGTCTCTGATTCTTTGTATGTGTGTGAACTCCAATTAGGCATTTTGTTTTTACTTATTTTCTCACTGTATCAAATATTTTTTATTAAAGTTATACATTAGATTTTACAAAATAATTTTATACAAAATATTCTGATCATGATTTCCCTTCTCCTCCCAAATTCTCACCTTTCCACCCATCCGATTCTTTCTTTCTCTCTCTCTTTAGAAAATAAACAGGTATATAAAACGAACAAATCAAAATTAAAAAAAAAACAAAAAAAGCACAAGAAACACAGAGAGAGAGAGGACTAAGAGCCATAAAAACATAAAATTGCAAACTATTATATACAAACAAAACACAAGTAAGTTTACAAAAAAAACCCAGCTACTCAATATGAGACCAAAAAAAAAAAATCTCCAAAATCATCATTGAATTTGTTTTGTGTTGACCATAATTGCTGGGCAGGAGGCGGATCCTTAAGTGTGGTTTATATATCCAGTGAGACTCCATTGGAGAAAACTAATTTTCCCTTTGCATGTGTTTGCCAATTGAAGACAGCTTTTTAATTAGGAATGAAAGTTCATGTTTCCTTGCTATTGTCCATCCCTCTGGTTCTTAGGATATTTCTACCTCCTGTCCTTGAGGCTTGAGGGAAGGAATTGATGAAAGCATCCCATTTAGGATTGAGTGTTCTAAGGTCTCTCGCTCTCTGTTCTTTGTTCAGTTATGGGTCCTAAATTAGTTCATGTCTTTGGAAAGAGAGAGCTTCACGGCTGAGTGAGACACTGATCTATGGGTATAGCAGAATATCACCAAGAATTATTTTAAGGTTATCGTCCTTTAGTAAGATAATCTGTTTGGTTTTCCCCTAAGCCCTTGGCTTATCTTGTCTCAGGTTCTTGGTCAGGTTAGGGTTCCATCTCATGGTATAAGCCTTAAATCCACTAAGACAGTGGTTAGTTTCTCCCACATCACTTGTGACACTATTGCATTATAGTACCATGCAGGAAGGTCACCACTGCAGGTCACAGGGTTTACAGCTGGGTTGGTATTTACCTGTCTCCTCTGGTATCATGCAGAGTACTTTTCAGTACCATAAACATCAGCAAGTAGGGATGAAGGCTCTAGTAAGGCACAATGCTACTTCTTCATGTTCAGTGAATTATGCAAATGTTGTCTTCAGCACCAGGGCCTTATCAGTTTGTGTAGAGTAGTAATAGCCTTGGAATAGTCTGAGTTGTTTGGGGGGGGGGGGTTCATGGGGTCTCCTTGGCTAACAATTCAGTTGTATGTAACTCATCCCTGGCACTGGAGGTTTCACTTGGTGGCAAAAGATATCTAGTTAGGGCTTTATCTCTTCTACTTGGTGACTTTGTTTAGATTTCATATCTATGTCAATGTTGTTTCTATGTAGTAGGTTTCCATACGAGCACTCGAATGGGATTGTTCCTTCTCATATCCCCTCTATTATCTACTCTTTCCTCCTCTTCCTCTCCATTTAATCCTCCCATTCCAGTCTCTACCCTGTGTTTTGATAAAGATATTTTCTATTTCCCCTTCCTTGGGAGATTCTTCGTCCTTCCTGCCTCTAGTCCCTTGCTCTAAATCTGATCTCTGTGATTATACAGATTGTAGAATCATTATCAAAGGCTTAAAAGCTGACATTCACAGGTAAGAGAAAGTATGCTATATTTGTCTTTTGGAGTCTGGGTCACTCACTCGGGGACTTGTTTTTTCTAGCTTTATACATTTACTGTGAATTTCATGACTTTATTTTTATCAGAGGAGTAACTGTGTAATGTGGCCCATTTTATTTACTCATTCATCTATTGATGAACATCTGGTTGTTTCCAATGTCTGACTATTATGAATAGAGTGGCAATGAGCATAGGTAAGTGAATGTCTCTGTAGTAGGACATAGAGTCTATTGACTATATGCCCACAAGGGAAATAGCTGGATCTCGAAGTAGATCTATTCCCAGTATTCTGAGAAACCATCACGCTGATTCATAGTGTACAATTCTTTTTTTTTAATGAATGGAATGTCTTTATTGATCCTTTCGGAATTTAACATCGTGCACCCTAATTCTACTCACTTCCTAGTCCCCCATTTCCTCCCCCACCCTTACAGGGACCCTCAGAAGACTAATTTTAAAAACCAAACCAAAACAAGCCATCAAACAAACAAAAGCAAAAGCAAAGCCTCTTCGCACCCCTGTCTTTCCTGCCCCTCCCACACCTCTGCATTTGTCCTGGTGGCATTGGGAACAGTGTGTCATATAGCACACACTTTTGTCCAACCAGTTATTAGCAAATGTTCATTGTAATGGGTCATTCATTGGTCTGGTTCAAGGCCTCTAGCTTCTGGTATACCGTTATCACGGGCTCCTCACCAAACTACTCTAAGTCCATCCTGAATCAAGATCCTGCAGGTTTTGCGCCACAGGGCCAGTCCCTTCATAAGCTCCAACAGGATCTAGATGGGGTAAATTTTAGGGTGGGCCAACTCAAAGCCCATCTATGGACCTGAGTGGTAGCTGAGCTGGTCAGTCTGGGTCACTGGGGCCTTCTACCTCAGACAAGGTGCTGGATCCAGCTCTTTTATGCCCATATGCCATCAGGGTCAGTTCTCACTCACCTCTGGTGAAGGGTGAGGCCATCTCTCCTGAGTCATCTCTCCCATTAGGATCAGACATACCTCTCTTGCTGTAGTGTTTACCAAGAGGCAAGGCAGCTTTTACAGGGCCAGCTATGGTAGGGCTGACTCAGCATGGCCTTCTGATGTCATCATGAATGCTTGCTATGAGCCCTTGAAGTGACATGGGCCACAGACAACAACACAGACCCCAACTGCAGCTGGACCATGGACCCAGACATAGACCTCAGAAACAGCTTTGACCTGGCTCTAGTTGGAAGCACTGGTCACTCAGATCAGGATGGCTCATGTGGTGGCATGGCCCCAGGACACCAATAGAATTACAGGTTACAGCCCCAACCCTGGGTTTCTGTGTGACCATTGGTGGCAAAATGCATGTTGGTCTTCAACACAGACCCTAGCCACAGTAGAACCATAGACCCAAATATGGTCCTTGGCAGCAGCCAGATCTGAATGTCATCATGGCCCTAGGTGATAAGGCAGGCCACTCAGACTGGCATGGACCCAGCAGTAGCATGGCCATCAGACAGTAACATGGTCCCAGATCTTAGGCATCCCTGAGGCCTTCGATGCTAACAGGATCCTCAGATGCCAACACAGACTCTGGCTACACTAGGGCCACAAATCGAGACATAGCCCTCAGCTACAACTTTGGCCCACATGTCACCATGGCATTAGGTAGCAGCTGTGCAGGCCAGTCAGATCTATATGGTCTTGGGTGCAGCATAGTCCTTTGATGCTAATACGGACTCAAGTGGCTGACCTCACCTTGGGCACCCACATGGCCTTTGGTGGCAACAGGAGCCACCAATGTTAACCCAGATTCTGAATGCTATCGGGCCATGGACTGGGACATGGCCCTTGGCAGCAGCTTGGCCTGGATGACACCATGACCCTGGGTAACAACACGGACCACCCAGATCTGTATGGCTCCTGCTGCTGCATGACCTCCAGACTCCATCAAGGCCACAGGTTGTAGCCCAGACCCCAGGCTACCTTGTGGGCACTGGTGGCAACATGGACCACAGACCCAGACATAGTCCTTAGCAGCAACCTAGGTATTCTGTCACCATGGCCCCAGATGGCAGCACAGGCCACCTAGATCACTATGGACCCAGTAGCAGTGGGCACTAATATAGCCCCAGGTGATAGTCCATACTCTGGGAATCAGCATGGTCTTCAATGGCATTAGGAGCCACATCAACACAGATCCTTGCTGCAGTAGGACCATAGACACAGATATGACTCCCAGCTGCAGCCCTGGCCCAGAAGTCACTATGGCACCGGGGGTTAGTATATGCCACTCCGGTCTATATGGCTTCCCCTGCATCATGGCCCTTGGGCAACCACATGGTCACAGATGGCTACAGACCCAGATATGGCCCATGATAGCATCCTGGACCCAGATGTCACCATGGCCTGGTAACAAGCAGGCCTCCCATATTAGCCTACTCCTTACCACCTTTATTTCTTCCTTTCTTTCTCTTTCCAAAGCATTTGAACCATCTTGTTTCTCTTTCCCATTTCTCTACCACATATTTGTTCATCATTCGGTGGGTCGGTCCATGAATGTCTTCTCACAAGCCCAGGCTTTGAGGGACTAGGCTGGCCTGAGCAGAATTTCATAGTGTATAAGTCTTCATCTGTGTTACAATATTTGGTGTACAGCTATTATGTTGAGAATTTTTGCATTTATATTCATAAAAGATATTGGTCTGTAGATTTATTTTCTTATGGTACCATTACCAGCTTTGGAACCAAGGATGTGTGGGCTTCATAAAATGAGTTTTCTAAGATGGTTACCAACCTTTGTTACAAGCTTGGCTAGAACGAGTTATCCAGGAGAGTGAGATACACCTCTGAGTATATCTTTTAGGTAAGTTCAGAGGATTAACTAAGAAGAAAAGGGTAACCCTCATTGAAGAGATGGGCTTGGGGCTTAAATGGAACCTAAGGGGGGAAAAGGAGATGCTTTGCTGCTACTGCTGTGCCACCAGGTCTGAATGAGCAGCCTCTCACTTCTTCTGCCACCACCGCGAGCTACTGCCTATTGTCGCATTCCTGTTGCTGTGATGGGCTGTATTCTCTTAGACTGTGAGCCACCATAACCTCCTCTTCACCAACCTGCTGCTATATTTGGCCACAGCAATGAGAGAAACAACTAATATAGAAAATTGGCACCTAGAAGCAAGGCTGCTTCTACTGTAGTGGGAAACCTTTAGGACTGGTTTGGGTGGTGAAGGCTAGGGATTCTATAAGCTGTTCCAGCAGCAGAAAGGAAGACCACAATTCCAATGGCAATGTTTACAGGCGAGAATTCTGAAGAAAATAATGCCATCAAGAATGGGGCTAGAGGCCATGCATGTTATGCTCTGATCAAGAAACTCGCTACGTTCTACCGATGTCCTTAAAACTCAAGTGGGGCTGTTAAAAGGTAATGGAGTAATTTACTAGATGGGAAGAGACTTCAAACTTCAGTATAGCATACGGGCTCTGGCATGGTTTATTGCTCGCTGCGTTTAGTGAGGTCTGTAGTGAGAATTCAGAGCGAAACAAGTGGACCAGAAACAAGGAAAAAAAAAACCGGCATAGTTTGGAAATAAAAGGGGTGTTAATCCACTTAAAGTCACAAACAAGGTGGGTGTGAACAGTGTGGCTGCAAATGTTAAAAGGTTTTATCGACATTAAAGCAAAGCAGGGCATTTGCACCTGGACAAAAGCAAGTGTGCCTGGGAAGCAAGATCCTCCTCAGGGAACTTTAAGATGGTGGTACCACTTGGAGTTGACTGAATACATTTGGCAATATGAGATGGGCGTAGGCCTTTTGGTCAAGGGTAGAGCATCATGGATCACAGAGATGTGTTTAAATGTTAAGTTGCAAAGAGTAAATTTGTGATGATTAATCTCATCATTCTGACTAGGTTGGGAATCACCATGGAGTCTGACACACACCTCTGGGCAAGTCTTGGGGATATTTTAGAGGAGATTAACCAAGGTAGAGTGACCTACCCATACTGAGAGAGGCCCACACGGAATGGTGTGGAATCAGCACATGGGCCAAGGGGTGGGTGGAGCCTAAGAAGGAAGAAGAGGAGAGAACTGAGCACAGCATTCGTATCTCTGTTCCTCAGCTCATCCATTTGTGAGAAGCAGCTTCTCGGTCCTGACATCACAGCCGTGAAGCATGCTTCCGAACGCCATCCTGCCAGGATGGTCTGAGTCTCCTTAACCCCTGACCCCAAATAAGCATCTTATCCCTTAAGTTTCTTCTTGTCAGGCATTGTGTCATAACTAGAAGAAAAGTAAATTAATATACCTACTCTTCTCTTGTTACACAATCTTCAAAAAATGGGTTTTCTTTAAATGTATATATTTCTGTAGTAAAATGTGCAGTAAGGGCATGCGCTTTTCTCTGTGGGTCATTTTTATTAACTATTCGGTCATCTTACTTTCTATGAGTCTATCTTATCTCAAGTCGGTTTTGGCGGTCATTCTTTACTTTTAACCTATTTATGTCTCAGTATCTAAAGTGTATCTCTTCGTGATATTTAGATCCATATCCATTGTGACAGTCTCTGTATAACAGATTTCCCTTTGATGTTCAGCTAATGACAATTTTCAACTGTATTATTTTTCTTGTCCTTTTCTGCCCCATACCTAGGCATGCCAGTGGCAACACAGCGGTCCTATGTCCTTCCGCATTGGTGGGAATCTTGTTCTACCTGTCCCATTATAGCATCATTTCACCCCAATCCCACCCCTTAGCACAAATAAATTCTCAAGCTCTTTGCTGCCTCCGTATTTGTGGACCTTCTTCAAAGCCTGTCAGGCTCTCTCTAGAGTTCCTCATGCCAACAATACATCTTACATCGGCTGATTGTATGTCCATCATTGGCCTCCATCTCTGCAAGCTGCCCAACATACTCTGCTGTTTTGATGGAAACGTTAAGCCCATTTATAAGTAATGCATCACATTTAATGCAATTACCAATATGGTAAGATTTACATCTGTCATATGTTGTCTTTTGGGTTCTCTCAATTCTTACGTTATCTTCTTTGGCATTACATAGATTTTATAAAATACCATCTCTCTTTCTTTGTTGCTTCTTTTCCTACAGCTACTTTTTAAATAGTCTCCCCCAAATTACAAGCCACAACTTATCTTAGAACAACCTACTTCAAAGTAATACCAACTTAGCTTTACTAATAAATAAAAATTTATTCCTGTGTACTTTTCTTCCTAAAGTTGTTGGCATTTAAACTGTATCTTTGCCTAGGGTATGTGATCCTGTATATTGAAATTTTTGTATTTTTACTTATGTAAGACTCACCAGTGTGTTTTTATAGTTATTACTCTCTTCTCTTGTTTTTATATAAAATGTGATAAGACGGGTTAAAAATGAAAAGCATACATGCATACTATCTTTGCCGTTAGTACGTCATCTTTTCTTCTGACTCATAACACTCCAGAGGAATTCAAGTTACTGTCTACTGTCTAACATTAAGATTTCCCACTAATATTTGTTACAGAGAATGTCTTTTAGTGATGGAAGATTCTTGAAATATTTGTTTGTTTTGGATTGCTTTAATGTACCGTTCATCCCTGAAGGGTAGTTTTAGTGGACATAGAATCCTTGGATATGGTCTTTCTCTTCCAGCTTATTGAAAGCACCCCATTGCTTCCTAGTCTCCGTAGATTTTTATCGCGTATCCCTCGTATCCCTTGTGCTCAACTTCCTGTTGTTCCTTTTTAAGATTTCTGCTTTGTCTTTGGCTCTTGTAAGTTTTATTGCCATGTGTTTACAAGTAAATCTCTTTGGATTGTTCCTGCTCAGAGTTCAGTCAGTATAAAATGTCAAATATACAGACTAATGTTTTTGACTCAAATTTGGGGAGCTTGGGACCATTTTATCTTCAAATTTTCTTTTAGTTTTTGTCTCCATCTTTTTCATCATTGCTCCCACCAGATTTCATGGCTTAAGATGGAATGTACCTACATATGTTGACTAAAACCCTATCACCAGATCTGACCCTCCAGACTTGTTTAACTGCCATCTTGACTTATATTTTGTAAATAGCGAGCTGGCACCTCAAAGATATAGTGACCAGAACAGAACCTAGACTTACAGTTCCAAACTTGCCTTTACCACAGCTTTCCTACACCTTATTAACAATTCAGTCCTCTCACTGCTGAAACCGAAGCATGATTTCTTTTTCTCTTGATTACCTATCCTGTTCATCACCAAGAACTGCCTCTAAATTATGTCAACCGTGTATTGCCTTCTCCCCATTCTACTGAACACCAGTTCTAGGTGCCGACTCTTTTCCTTCAGTCAGACTTCACAGAAGGAGTTCCTTAACAACTCAATTTTAAGGGTCCTACCTCTGAAAATGAAGGTTTCGGGAGTCTGAAATGGGCCTCAGAAATTTGAACACTTGCAAACATTTCCCATGGGTGTCTGATCACTGACAGGCACGAAGAGCCTCTGGTCTGTCTAAAGCAAGGCTTAGCATGCACAAGTCAGCTCCCACATGGCTCAATGCAGTGGGATTTGGAAGGGTGAGTTAAGGGATGAAGTCATGACAGGTAACAACTGATAGAGATGGATGCAGCTTGGGCATTGGAGCAGAGGCAGCCAGCCAATGGTGTTTTGTTTTCTGTCTGTCAGTGGCCCGGTACCGTGTGACTGTATGCACAGGGGAACTCGAAGGTGCAGGAACTGATGCCAATGTCTACCTCTGCCTTTTTGGTGATGTGGGGGACACAGGGGAACGGCTGCTTTACAACTGCAGGAATAACACCAACCTGTTTGAGAAAGGCAATGTAAGTTGCAGGGGCTGCCACCCACCCCCACTTCACCCTCCAATCTTCCCCATTCTTTCAAAGTAGAGCTCATGGCTGGTGTCAGGACTTCAGCAATGAGATAATATCTGTCTGGATGAGAAGAGCAGGGTCCAGGGACTCCAGATAGGAGCCACTCAAAGGACACAGACATATCTGGTTGATTAGATCCTTGAGCAAATTTAGTTTACTGTCATTTGCTAACGTTGATGGCAACTGCAAGGCTCCTAGGATTATGCAGCTAGAAGACAGAGAGCCACCATCGAGAAACTGTGATCTCCTCCCCTCCCCTCAGGTTGGGAAAGATGTTGGGTATCTCATGTGTGTCCTAGGAGACCCAGGCTGGGAAACAGGAGACAATACACATTTTCTATTCGGCATGGTCACTAGGGGCAGCTTGTTCATTTCTCTCTCTCTCTCCCTCCCTCCCTCCCTCCCTCCCTCCCTCCCTCCCTCCCACCCTCCTTCCCTCCTTCCCTCCCTCCCTTCCCCCTTCCTTCCTTTTTTTCTGTTCTTCCTAAGAGAAACCAAGAAAATCACTAAACATGGATATGAGAGAACTGAAATCTATTCCTCACCACAATACAATGTGTTTGTTATTCCTCATGTTACCACAACCATCATCACATGGATTTAATCTGGGCCAAAGGGCTATGAAACAGTAAAGAAAGTATCAGATAGGACTAGGGAAACTCAGCCTTGGGCCACTCACTACACTCTCCTATGGCACCCTTTCCTTGTATCCAAACTTGGGGGAAGATGCTGAGCTGGGACTGGCTACCGTGGCGATTGTGGGGAACTTGATGTTCTTCACAGCACACAGGAGACACCCAGTCAGGAGATTTTCAGTGCTGTGAAGCTGGCGAGGATGCACGAGTGGGAGGGATTTGTAGATTCTATGCTCCTTCTTCATCCCTTTGAAGGCTGTGTTGGCAAAGCCCTTCTGAGCAAGAGTTGTATGTAGGCTTGGTCTACATGGGGAGGGGTAACGAGGCTATGGTCGTATGCATGTTATATTTTGCTCCCTGCAGTAGCTCCTGTGTCCCTGTGAAAGAATTGTAGCTCATCTGCTGGTGTTGTGTCTAGGGGAGCCACTATCTACATGACTTTGCTATCTTTTCTTTCCCAAAGGCTGACGAGTTTACCATTGAGTCTGTCACCATGAGGAAGGTGAGGCGGGTGAGGATCAGGCATGATGGTAAAGGCTCTGGCAGTGGCTGGTACCTGGACCGGGTACTGGTGAGGGAGGAAGGCCAGCCAGAGAGTGACAATGTGGAGTTCCCGTGCCTCAGGTACACGTCATTTGCCTTCTTTTCTTCTAGCTGCTACCAGAGAAAGACACATCCCTCCTACATGGAGCAATAAGAAATATCACTGTATTCAGGGTGTCCTTGGTGAAAGAAAGAAGTAGACTTGCAGGAGGTGTGTAGACCTTAGTCTCACATTCTACCCCACCTCTGCTGGGCAGAGATACTCCAGTGCGCACTCAGTGCCAAAATGATGTTTTTTTCATAAACAAACAAAAACCCCTGATACTTTTTAAATTTAAGTGATTTGTTAGAGGATCATTCAGAAGTAGAATAAAATATGGACAAAAGTTAGTCGGGGGGGGGGGTTCAAAATATGGTTTCTCTGTGTAGCTCTGGCTGTCCTAGACTCTCTCTGTAGTCCAGGCTGGCCTCAAACTCACAGACATCTACCTGCCTCTGCCTCCCTGAGTGCTGGGATTAAAGGGGTGTGCCACCACCGCCCGGATGGATTTCTGTTTGAATAGTCGAACCACATTTTTTGCCCGGTTGCATCATTTCAATGTATCTGCCTTGGCATTTCCTTCCCTCAAGAACGAGGAAGTTTCTTCACTATTTTTCTGAAGCTCTCCTTTTACAACCTACAGCTCCTGGTGATTCCTAAAGTTGCCAATAGAGGCATTTTAGAACAAGGAGAAAAAATGAGTGTTTTGTGAAACCTCAATGGCTCTTATTCAACTGTTTTAATGCCTTAGGGGAGCAAACTGCCAGATTAACTTGTGGCCTGAGACCACACACTTAATCATTCCTCACCTGAGCTGTGATTCCTCATAGGAGGGAGGGCAAAGTAGCTTTGAGCTATTTTAAGTGTGTGTGTGTGTGTGTGTGTGTGTGTGTGTGTGTGTGTGTGTGTGCACATACACACTCCTGTGAGCTCCAGGGAAAGAGTCATGAAGCTACCAGCAGGCTAACATCCATTTAGCAACACCTCATGACAAAACTAGGTTGAAGCATTTGAACCTGAGAGGAAATAGCTTTTTGAAATGATGTCTATTAATACCTCTAAGTATTTGGGTAGCAACATAAGCATGTGCCATGGTTTCCTTTTACTTCTTGGGAGTGGCTAGTGCTAGGTAAATAGAAGAGACAAGGAACCACGGATGAGATTCTCTGATGACTGGTGGCCTATCTGCTTTCACCCATGGCCAGGGAGGATCCTTGCCAAGTTTCCTGAAGGCTCTGTGACTATAGGAGCCATCAGTGACTTTGGCAAGACAGATAAAGGGAAAATCCCAATGCTTCAGTTTAAGGCAACTATAACCATCAGTCTGTGGCTTCCAAGTCCTCTATCACCAATGTTAAGGATGATGCCATGAATCTTTGTGTCTTGAAGTCTCTGCTTCGTCTTTCCAGTGTTCTGAATCACAGCCCCAAAGCCCATATAAATGAACAGCATTTTAGTATTTGCTAATACAAGCTGACAGCAAGGTCTCTAGGGAGTAGAGCCCTTGGGACTTGCATATGATGTTAGTAAGAAGAGAGAGAAATGCATGGTGTTATCTCATTGGCAGTGGGAAGGGGTCATTATTCAGAAGGGGCAGAGAGAAGGTGGTGCCTTGTCTTCCTTATGAGCTGTAGGCTCTGGCTTTCTTTATGGTCTTATGTGTCGGTTTGAATACATTAATGACAAACACAAGTCCCCAATAATGCATAGGTGTAACATCAAGGAAAATAAATGAAAACACTTACCCTAGGTATCATTTAACCTAGAGAGAGCCCAATTTGAATTTTTTTACTTTTCCCTCCCAGTATCCTGTGTTTTCCAGTCTGTCTGTTGTGTGAGTTTGTCTGTGCCTGCTTAGATACTGTCTTGTGGACTTGTCTGTTCCTGACTCAGTGTCTGCACATCCCTAGCAAAGGGCTTTGCTCTCTCTTTACTGAACAACACAGAAAGCATCACATGAGGGAAGGAATGAGGGGTATAGAGTTTTACAAGGGATTATGTCATTTTATCCCTGATGACCCAGATTACAAGCAAACACTGTCAAGGCATATATCCAAATGCCGCTTCCAGCATTTATGGTGGGCATTCATTTTATAAGGCTGCTTTCAGCCTATTTTCTGTTTTCATCAAATAATTATCTCAGCATACATACACATAAACAGACACTTGGGTCAGTGGCATGGAAGAGTTGATAATTTAAGATTACAGCTATGTATATCTTAGGTTGTAAAAGCTAATGAAAAATCCAAGGCAAGTAAGGTTGGTGATGTTATTTTTTTAAAGACAAGTTAAACAAATGTCTGTACAAAATAGGACAGCAGTCTTAAGTGACCTAAGGATGTATTATTAACCCTGCCTGTGAGGATCAGTGAAAGTTCCAGTCTCTTAGAATGTAAGAGACATTTTTATTATAATATTGAATATTGAGCCATCACAGGTTTAGAAAGCTTTACCCTGCAGGATGGTGAAGAGGTGGGCTGTGCAGACAAGCACCAAAGCATAAAGCAGGGAGCCATGTGGCTAAGTCATTATTGGCCTGGTCTCTGCAGTTCCCTAACACAAAGCTCTTAAAGCTTTTCTGCTCTTGGTACCTTTTAACTCAAGAAATTTGTATGTGATCCTGGGCATCTAGGTCAATAAAATAGCTATACAAAGAAAACATTTATGGATAATAAATCATAAAGAAATCTGTTATAAGACAACTCATTGGTAGACAAATAATTTACCATTTATTAGAGACAAATTCAAAATTTTCAATTAATTTAAAAAATTAATTGTTTTTAATTAGCTATTTTGCCAATGAGGTGAATATGTTTATTGATTTTTACAGAAAAATTAAATATAGGATGGATATTTGATTTTGCAGGGTGTAGAGTACCTTCAGTATTTTTCAGATTTGACTGGTATTTTGATTTCCTACCTGTTAGTGCTAATCACTCTGCTTTGCACACATAGCACAAAATGGCAGAAGGATGTTTCAGGTCACTTCAGAAATTGTTGGAAATTCTACTTTAGTCCCAAGGCGACGTTCATTTGATTATCTCTTAAGTCTTTTTTGAAATGATGCCTATTGAAATGAAATGAAATTTATTGAAATGATGTTCCCTGGGCATGACAGTTGCCCTTCCTCAGCTAAACAGGACCAAGACTTTCAACACCAGCCAGAAACTCAAACAACAATTATAAAATCTAAATATTTTATCATACTAGATTACAGAGATACACTAATTTGGCATTTCCTCAGGAATGACAATAGGAAAATATTAAAGGTCTTATATTTCTATAAGAGCAGAAAAAAAATTGTATGTACTGTAATTTACAACATAACAGAATGGTCTTGAATCAGGGCCAAAGAGCTTCAGGTTACGTTGGTGTTACATGTGATGACCTGCGCAGGAGAAATGTGCATGCTGTGTGCTCAGAGCCAAGTGAAGTCACCCACACAGCACAGGCAAAGCCCTGCTAACTTGGATTTATTATCCTTTTTTCTTTTAACTAGGTTTGGATTGCTGTGCATCAGAACCTCTTTACTGTTGCCTGAATTTCACAATCCCACATTCAGTGCCACGACTCTATGTAAGGTCATGTTTCACAGTTTAAGAAGCCAGATCCCAGAGAACAGTGATTGGTACTGGGTTACAAACTAGCCTACCTATGAGACATATACAACTTATGCTTGCACAATAGGTTTATCTCTGGGGCTTGGCCTCTGTGTTCTAAGGGAAGATGCCTTGCAGGTATTCCACATTTCTTCCTCTGGAGACGGCCAACAGAGGGTTGGAGTCACTGTTCAGTCACATATTAATAAAGCATAGATATCAACCCAAGCCCCGAAAACCACAGACTTACCTTTTCCTGAGATCAAATATCATCCATCTTTGAAGATTCCAGCTCAACTTCCTCACCAGAGGTCCTTCTTTCTCTGGATCCCTATAAGCACATCCTTTGTTCAGCCCTAGCCTCAGTGCCTCATATGGTCTATCCTACCTTCTCAGTCACACTGTAGGCCTTCAGCAGCCTGAGCTGTGTGATTCTAGTGTCCTCTCTGCTTTCTCCCACATAGAGCCCTGTCACAGTACCACACACACTGTTCATCCTGAGGAGATGTGTTTGACAATAATCATGAGCTTGTGGTCTTCTTGCCATCCTCATTTATCTGTCTACATAGGCCTTTCATCAACTCTTGGACTTCCATTCCAGGATATGTTTTTCCCTTGGGATGCTCCTCTCTTACTTCCTGGCCAACATCTTGTCATCTCTCCAATCTCAACCAACAGTCAGCCTTCTGCAGAAAGTCTTCCTCTGGTCTGGGTTAGAATACTTGGCTAGGGGATCTCAAAGACCCACTTTCTTCTGCTGAACTATGTCTGGGCCTCCTGGTGACTATGCATGAGGGATGTGATGGTTGGAATGTCTGCCTGTTCCACTCAAAGAACTAACATCTCACCCCATTTCTCTCAAGGTGGCTGGACAAAGATAAGGATGATGGACAGCTGGTCCGAGAGTTGCTACCTAGTGATAGCAATGCCACGCTCAAGAGTAAGTTGTCCTAATGACCAAGTGCTGAGTGTTCCCTGGGCATGACAGTTGCCCTTCCCCAGCTAAACAGGACCAAGACTTTCAAAGAAAACACATCTTCTTCACTTTATTTAATGAAAGCAGCACAAAGTGGTGGAGAAAAGAGGCATTGATGGAAGTCTGGAGACTTCTCATATGTCTGTGCTTGAACGCATAGTCCAAGCACAGCCATGGTGTTAGGCCCTGAATGACTATGGCTCAATAGAGTAAAAGGAACAGTAACACCAGCTGGTGACACCAAGCACAGGAACCCCTGCTTTGTGAGCAGAAATGAATTTTGAAGGGTCTGTTGAATGAGGATTTTTAAACTGTTGAGCATTGTCCTGGATCCCTGGAATTCTTCTTACTAGTAATATGTGTTCAGATGCTATTGTCAGATCATATGCTTTAGTTAATGTTTAAAAGAGACACATCTCCAGAGTCCAACAAAGCAATTTTTTGGATGTAACTCATCTGAGTCCTGCAATAACCCCAAAGGGGGTCAGAGCTAATGTTGTCCGTATGACATGCAGGGATTCTAATATTTACCTTTACTAAGGTCACTTGAACTAGAACATCTAGTGTAGGGCTCAGAGATTAAGATCTGGAAAGGAGCTCAAGAGGAGAGGTTACCCATGTTTGTGATAAGGGGACACTCTGGGACCAGAACACTCAGGGCTGTGGTTGCTGATGGAGCTCAGATCAGTTCCCAGAACGTCTCTACCTTAGGTTGCTTTCCTTCCCATCTCATCATGTAGACAGAGCGCCCACCCTCCTGCTCTCCTAGTCAGAGCCTTGGAAAGGTTTATATAGGAAAAGTTCCTCTGCATCTTTCAGCAGTAAAACCATCTGCTTCTCCCAGTGCCTGTGGATGTCCCTCGTAGAGTTGAGCTGACAGGTGGCTGCAGATGGCCCCAGGGAGCTCTTCTGTAGATGTTCCCAGGCATGGAGTCTCTCAGTACCTGTGGATGTCCCTGGTGGAGCTGAGCTGACAGGTGGCTGCAGATGGCCCCAGGGAAGCTCTGCTGTAGATGGCCCCAGGCATGGAGTCTTCACTTACTTTCTCCAGACTATGCTCCAGTAGGAAGAGCCTAAAGGAGCAATGAGTGACATGCCTTTAACGCTCTCTTCTTTGTCTAAGAAACACCTCTTGGAGCCTGCCTGGACAACTAGAGCTTGGCTGCTGTTGTCCCATAACTTATCTTTTTCTATGGTGTTTTTTTATCCTGCACACAGCCTAGTGCAGAGATTTCTGGGAGATAAAATAAAATAACATTGCATGGTATTCTATTAGAGGAGGGAATATACACCAAGATTTTACCCCTGAATGGTGACTTTATTGTCAGCATCTCGTGACAAATACCTCACCTTCTGAGCTCTGTATACCTTGCCTGTAAATTTGGGATGAGAGGACTTAGCAACAATAGCCCAGCATGCTAAGTACTGGAAAGCTCTGTTACCTTTGGCACTGGTTCCCCACCCATCAGAAGCTGAATCAGGAGATTTCTGGGGATGCTTTGAGACTCTGGAATATGGGAGTTCTTGTCTAAAACTTACTTACCTACCCTTAGTACACTTGTCTACTACAGAACAGGAAGAGGTGTGGTCCAGCTTCTATAGATGAGGGAGCTCCACAGAAATGGCAGGAGCCCTTACTACCAGTCACAGGATCCGGGCTCCAGGCTCCAATGTCCTGACTCATTGTGCCTTCCCTAGCTGAAGATTGCCCCATCCTTTCCAACACCCTACTCCTTGTTTTACAACCTGCACCAACTTCCTGTCTCTCTGCATTGGCATGTTCAGACTTCCGCTATCACATCAGTGTGAAGACTGGGGATGTCTCTGGAGCCAGCACAGATTCTAGGGTGTACATCAAACTCTATGGAGAGAAGTCTGACACCATCAAGCAAGTTCTTCTTGTGTCTGACAACAACCTCAAAGACAACTTTGAACGTGGCCGAGTAGATGAGTTTACGCTGGAGACCCTGAACATTGGAACTGTGAGTATCCGTCCCAGAATCAAGTGACATCATCTCAGCATATTCCTACACGGGCCCACATGTATCCACATACACATTCATGTCTGCACAGATATGCACATGGGGTGAGCCTAGTTCGAAGAAAAAGTACTCTTAGGGGTTTCTAGAGAGGTATTTAGTTTCGCCCATGGCCAGAGCAGCTACAGATACTCATGAGCAGTAGTTACACTTTTAGAACATCTTTGAGGTTGTAATACACATTTTTAAGTAACTTTACCTCCAACATATTTTGCCTACATTTAGGACTAATATAGATGGGACATGGATGCTGGAGAAAGGGGACAGTGAATTCAGGGAGGGAGAAGAGAGAAGACCCAAGGAAGGAAGGAGTAAAAATATTTCCCAATTCCAGATTTGAATGTGCTTCTCACCTGATAAACACTGGAGTGGCACATGACCTTTGCAGCAGCATCCCTGGCCCCTCTTGTGGGCTCCCCCTCTTTCAGGTGCTCTGGAGCCCTCTTCTCTGTCAATCTGTACACTAGGCTAAGATCTTGTGGTAGTCATTTACCTCTTGGGGTTAATGAATGTCAGACGTATTTACGTTTTAGGATGAATCAATAGAATCAATAGATGTAAAATGGCATTTTGTTGCCTTTATGAAGGGTTTAAGGGTGCCTGAGGTGTGGAGGTGGACAGTAGAAGGCTGTGGAGACTTGTCCTCATGTTAGTGAAACTCACTCCGTGAATAGTGTGGCCAAGAGCTTGGGAGCCTAGCATTTCCACTGACTCGCCATGTACAAGCTATTTAAACCTTGTCTTCATCGGTTTTCTCATTGCCAATGATGGAGAAGTCATGGGAATTGTTATTAGTATTGAATATGTTGAGAGTGCCCATCTGTTCGTAGTTGGGCCTCAGTACATACTGCTAAACGATTACTCTGCTTCCAGCCCAAACGGATGTAGAACTGAGTGACAGTCCTTGTCTTTTGGGAGCTTCCAATCATGTTAGACAACAGATACCTGTCCTTGTCCTAACTCTACCTTTATTCTCACCCTGGAACTGTGACAGTCCAGCGTCACAGGGAAACAATGACCCTCTGCTCTGCCTAGTCGGGCATTCGGAGGGCTCCCAGGCTTCATAAATTGAGTTCGTTTTTTTTTCTAGCAACTTCAGGAACTTGTACTCCATATCCTCAGCTGTGACAGCTGTGGCAGCTGTGACAGTATTTCATCAACAGCTGCAAAGAGGCCCTTAGCATGTGTGAAAGCAAAAGCCAGGACTTGAGTGGACAATTTTTTAAATGTGGACTTTGGACACCAGACGTAGGTAGTGTTGCCTCCCCTCTCCCAAAACCATTACAGAGAAAAAGTCGGGTCTGGAAGTGTTACTGGAGGCCGTATGTTAATCCCATCTAATGTTAAAATTAACCTGTAATCAGCATTTCCACACAAATGAAAGGAAATGCTTTTGAAATCAAGCCCCAAGAAATCCAATACACATAGGGACAATGACAGCACCCTCTGAGGTCTCAGCACCTGTCGCCGACAGGCAAAGATGTGGCCATGTCAAAAGGCAAAGCAAGTGATTATAGACAGACTATTAGTGGACAGGGAACAACGTTCCTTGGGTCTAAGAGAAAGAGGAGGATTAGATACAGAACCTCTCCCGACACGATGGTTCTGTCACGATGGTCGGGAGAGGTTCTGTCAACCTTAACTAACTTTCATGCTTCCAGGAAGGGAATGACAAAGAAGCAAGGCAGGAATGTGTGTGACTTCAAGTCAGAGCCAAGCAAAGCAGTGACAGTTGTCGGACTGTGGAGCATTTCACCTTTCCTGTAGCCGGCCTTGTTTCAAAGTATCTAACAGATCTCAATGTCCTTGCTGACTCTGCCCACTCTACCCTTCTCACAGCTGATCTTGCAAGTGAATTAGATTGAGGAGAAGGGGCTGGAGCCTCTGGGCAGGAAAGGACCACCTGAGTAGGCAGTTCCCCAGGCTCCTGATTGCCAGGACAGGCAAAATCAGAGCCTTCTCCCAAGCCGCTGGATGCCCAGTTGAGGGGAGATTTTTGCACCAGAACCTAGAGAGATGGGGGTGGAGGCCTGCATATTTCTGTACACTGTTGTTCACACACCTTTCAAGGAGTTTCCTTCCAGATCAACAGGCTGGTGATTGGGCATGACAGCACAGGCATGCATGCAGGCTGGTTCCTGGGCAGCATCCAGATCCGTGTACCTCGCCAAGGCAAGCAGTACACTTTCCCTGCCAACCGCTGGCTGGACAAGAACCAGGCTGATGGGCGTCTGGAGGTGGAGCTTTATCCCAGCGAGGTCGTGGAGATCCAGAAATGTATGAAAGAGGCTGGGTGGGCCGTTGGCACCTCAGTGTTATTCCCTTGTTCAACGGGGGAGGAAGAAAGGTAGAATCAGAGGAAGAAGGAGATAAAGGAATGCAGGCCATGGGGTGATGGAGTCTTGTCTCTCTATGATGGGGAAAAGAGACACAGGGTGGGGGGGGGGGAGGCTGCTGTCTCTAGTACTGTGGGTCTGGGAGGCAACAAGGACTCTCTTCACAGACGGTGAAAAATGATAATACAATAGATAGAACTTTTATCCTGGAGAAATACAGGAAAAAAAGAAATGTATATTCTCAGCCCTGTGGCAAAATTGGGAGCATAGTCTCCATCTTAGAAAAACTAACCGAGGTCAGAATTTTTGTTTAATAAATGTCTGTTAAGGTTTCTCAGGCCAGTCCTCCCTTGGGCTTTGGAAAGGTAACTATTAACAAAACAGACCAAAGTCATGCCCTTGTGAAAGAATGAGCAGACTGTCTCACAGGGAAGTGAGAATTCTAGGGAGGATACAGCAGGTGAGAGGGTAGTGGTGGGGTGGGTGACAGGCTTTGTGAGCAGCTTTTCCTGAGGAGCTGAAGGTCAGGGTGTCCCTGGCCCTGTCTGCCAACGTCCATGATGTGAGCCTTCTCACCATAGGTCAGAAGATCCCAAGGGTGCCCAGAGACTGTGGACCACATCCCATTTTTCATGTCCACTTTGTATCCGTATCTCTCCTGAGGGCAGATATTTGTAGCTTTCTTCCCACAACCTTCTTCACAGGAATTCTCTTAAGAAGCAACATAAAGTGTCCCTTCAGCCAGAATGAGATGTGCTTGCTGAACAAACATGTCTAGCTGGGTTAGGCTCTCACACACTAAAAGCCAGGTGGCTGTAAACATCTGCAGTCCCAGTGAATGGTTGGAGGGGGGGAGATAAGGGCATCCCTGGAGCTTGCTTGCCAGGTAGACTATTGGTTAAGTTGATTAGCTAAAATTTTGGTAAATGGCTCAGTCTCAAAAAAATTAAGGTGGAGAATGATAGAGGATGTCACTCCATGAACACACACATAACTAGCTAAAAAGAAATCCTGTTATGGTCCTCTACCAAGTCTTAGAGTACTCACATCAATAGACACAGGGTTCCAGTCTTTTAGGGAGACACAACACCCCATTTTCAGTGCTTTCTACTGCTACCTACCAATAGCATATGTCCACCACCCACACCTTGATAAATATTTCAAAATATGCACAGCTTTTTCTGTGCAAGGCATGTATTAATATATTTCAGAGGTGCTTATATTTAAATGAGCACCACCATCATTCCGACCTCTTGTCTTTTATTAAAATGAAGGAAAACAAATTCAGCCTTTTATTCTTCCTGCCCTGAGGTACCTTCCCAGTATCAGTAGCTTTATAATTTAATTAATTTTGTTTCTTCAATGTAGTATTACAATATTATAGTAGTGGTCTATAGTATTATAAACTATATGAGACGAACACAAACTGGCTGGCTTATATATGCATACCCTGGAAGTTCAGTACTATGTTTCTGACATCTGGTGGGAGCTCTCTTGATGCATTCTAACATGGCAAACAAAGAGAGAAAGAAGGGTACGTACTCAGTCTCAGCCAGAAGGGTTGAGCCCTCGTGGCCTGATCATTTCTTAGGCCTCTACATCTTATAATAGCGATTAGATTTCAGTATGAGTCTTAGAGGGAACAAACATGCAAACTACAGCAGGCAGGCAGATAAGAGTGCCAGCTGGTGCATGAGGTCCCCCTCACTCTGATCTCCAAGGACACATGGGCTGCAATGGATGACTAGATGTAACAGTCGATTGCATAGGTTTGTTCTGATACCTCTAAGGCTGAGTTTGTCCATCTGCAAAATGTTGGCCCGTTGTGTTGGGAAGGTTAGAGAGAATGATGCCTGGGAAGGATCAGGCATGCGGGGTGGTGGGAAATGTCTGTTGCCATCACTGTGGTTAACTAAATGTCCCATTGCTCCCATGTGTCCATCTAGTGGTCCACTATGAGGTTGAGATTTGGACAGGGGATGTAGGTGGTGCGGGCACTACTTCCCGAGTCTATATGCAGATCTATGGTGAAGAAGGAAAGACTGAAGTGCTCTTCCTCTCCAGCCGCTCCAAAGTTTTTGATCGGGCATCCAAGGACATATTCCAGGTGTGTGAGAGTGAAGCAATGTGGGCGCTAACAAAAATCCAGCAGCCATTATGGTGGGACCCTGGGTAATCCTATTTCCTCGTCCAAACCCCCCTGGAAAACAGGCTACCTCCCTCTGGAGATGTTATCTGGAAGACAGGTTGGATTAAAACTCCCTTGGATTCCTGGAAGCAATGAGCCGAGTATAGAGTTTTAAACTGGAAAGGAGAAAATATGGTTGTTTGCTCATGTTCCAGTCTACCTTGTGCCCATGAACTGGAACTTCTTTCTTGGACCTAAGTTTGAGGGCCTGAAATGACTGGAAGTCCTTCCTGGCCTTACATTTGAGTTACCTGGTGATCTTTGAGGAACTATATTGCCTCATTAACACCCCAAACCAGTCAAATCAGTCTTTGGAAGTGGGCATGTTCTTTGAGATAGCTTACTCTTGGAGTCCAAACAGCGATTCTAATACATGGTCCAGTCTGCAGTGACTGATTCTTATTTTACCAATGCTGGCACCAGGGCTGAGCCCCTCCACCTCCTCCCCGCCTATGGCTCTGACTCTGATCTTCTCCCAGGCTGGTGACAACTCCATATTTCTGAGGCAGGCCCCTGGGAGGTGGCAGAGTTTACTAATGAGTTTTTAATGTCCTTTAGCCTTCCTCTCTTCAAAGTGTAAGTCTTTGGCTAGAAGAAAAAGAAAGATGTAAATGTGAGCACATTGTTGGTAAGGGGGGATAATGCAGAGACCATATGCTGGTTATGAAAGTATTTGTTTACATATATATGTGTACAAACACATGTGTGCTTATGCAGACATGTGTGTAGAGAAAGCATGTTCGTGCTGGTTGTTCCATGTGTGTTTTTGTACCACAAACACCTTAGTTTTCAGGGAAGAGCCTTGTCCAATGCCCAGGAAAGGTTCTGAGTTGAGACCAGGCCAGGGTCACAAATGTCTGAAACATTGCAGGTATAGAGCCCTCATTGGGTCATATGTCCATATACACTGCTCACAGACTCAAGTCTATGTATTTGACCTTTCAGGACCTCCCCAGCTTCCTTATCAGTGTAATTCAGCTTTGTAATTACTGCCTGGCTGGCTTCATGATCCCCATAGCAATAAGAATAGCCAGTGTCAGATTCACAGTGTACAATTTCCATTCCCCGAGTTACAAAGAGAAGTTCTGCTTTACCTAGGCCCTAGGCACCATCTTGCTTGATGATTTTCTTACCAAGGCATGTTAGCTTCATTGTGGTTTCCTGAATGCAAAGTCAAGAGAGCTGAGTCCTCATCTAGATTTATAATTAAAGTATAGAGCACCGAACCACTCGGCAGCTTTGGGCCTCAGATTATTGGACCTTAGATGGCAAAACAAGTGGGACTTGACCTTGAGAAGAGTCAGCTGTGAAGATGGGCTCAGTGTCAAGGTGCTCTGGAGAGCCAGGCATACTTCATGTTGAGCTCCCACAAAGTCCAAACCTCGTACCGAGAATGTGGGACTCATGGCACAATGACAATGAATCTGAGGTTTCCTAGGCCCATGGGAAGAGACTCTAAATAATGGTTTTTATCCTTAAAAGGAACTCATGGCTTATATTAGTTTCTCATTACTGTGAGAAAATACTGGGAAAAATCGACTTAAGAACAAAAGGGTTTATTTCAGTTTATGGTTTAAGAATGACAGGGTCCATCATGACGAGGAAGGTATGGTAGGGTCCACTGGGATGAGGAAGGCATGGGAGCAGGAATATAAGACTGCTCACATTGCCTCTATAGTTACAAAGTAGAAAGCAGCAGGTAGCCGGGCAATAAACACTTGAGGTCCACTCCTAGGGACTCAGTCCCTTCAACAGGGCCTTTCCTTTAGAAGGTTTCACGACTTTTAAAACAGTGCCACCAGCCAAAGACTGGGTGTTCAGATACAGGAGCTTATGGGGACCATTTCATATTCAAACCACAGCACAGCTCCAGAGCCCCTAGACAGCGGGAGAGGACCAAGGCCCACTAAGTCCTAGGCCCCTTTGGAGCTCAAGGGTCTGGTACCCAAGGTTGTGAGATTAGGAAGGATGAGGACCCCAGATAAAATGGGTGAAGATTTGTTACAAAAAGAAATACATTTCTTTACTTATTGCTAGACTGTATCTTCCTAATAGCCATCACATGAATATACTGTCTATGTTGGTGGTGTTTTTCAAGGCAGGAATTCTCTGTGTAGCCCTGGCTGCCCTGAAACTTACTCTGTAGACCAGGATGGCCTTGAACTCATGAAGTCCCCCTGCCTCTGCCTTTTGAGTGCTAAGATTAAAGGCATGAGCAAGCACCACTGGCAGGCTCTGTCTGAGTGTTTTTAAGACAATAAGGCCCAGGATTATGAGTAGGTTGGAGTTGGAGGTAAGGAGGGAATAACAGCAGGCCTGGCATGGTGAGGGAGCTGCATGCACAAAAATAAAGAAGCAAGAGACAAAAGCAGGGAACACACTCCACAGGAGTTAGAAACGCTTTCCCTAAGCCTGGGGAAGGGCCAGGCACAGTGGGAGCCCGGACCTCTCTACACTGAAGCTCAGCACTGGGGGAGGAGACTGGGAGGATGGCAGAGACCATGTCAGCCACTGCCCTGCCCTTTGCACAGCTGGAAGCCGCAGATGTGGGTGAGATCTACAAGATCCGACTGGGACACACAGGCGAGGGCTTCGGGCCCAGCTGGTTCGTGGACACGGTGTGGCTGCGGCACTTGGTGGTGCAAGAGGCGAACCTGACACCCGAGGAGGAGGCCAGGAAGAAGAAGGAGAAGGATAAACTTCGGCAGCTGCTGAAGAAGGAAAGGCTGAAGGCCAAGTTGCAGAGAAAGAAGAAGAAAAAGAAGAAAGGAAGTGATGAGGAGGATGAAGGTGATGAGGAAGAAGAGTCCTCATCAGAAGAGTCCTCCTCTGAAGAGGAAGAAGAGGAGGAGACGGAAGAGGAGGAGGAAGAGGAGGAGTTTGGGCCAGGGATGCAGGAGGTGATTGAACAGTACAAGTTTGAAGTCAACCGCTGGCTGGCCCGGGGCAAAGAAGACAATGAACTTGTGGTGGAATTGGTCCCTACCGGTCAGCCTGGTCCTGAGCGTAAGCCTGGTGGGGAGGGAGGGGGGCACATATTTCCCCCAGAGGGACCAGGGAGGGGACAAGCTGATTCAGCATCTCTCAGGTAGAGACTGGGTAGGTGGGCTGTGGTTCATAAATAGGGCTCCTGACCTACACCGGGAAAGTGATCATTGATCCCTCTGTTTGGAGCTAAGCACTACCCTTGCCCTGTGCCTCTCAAGGGAAAACACTGGCTTTGGTGAGGGGGGCTCTCACACATCTTGATATATCCGAAATATGGGGATAAGTAGGAGAATTGCCCTTGGCTCCTGGCTTCAGGCAAATGCAAGTCTTAGGTGGGAGGAGGGGAAACTGGTATGTCCATAGCAGTAGACCCTTCCTGCTT
The DNA here is from genome assembly GCA_033318265.1 of Phyllotis vaccarum. NCBI lineage: Eukaryota > Metazoa > Chordata > Mammalia > Rodentia > Cricetidae > Phyllotis > Phyllotis vaccarum. The sequence goes on along the minus strand of JARWLC010000009.1, from coordinate 11,990,576 downwards.
CCAGGGTCTACCTGGATCCGAGGGCCTGGGCCACTACTCTATCCTGTGGCCCTGAGTTTCTCAATGCTGCAACTTTCTGTGCCTCCAGCCAATACCTACGAGGTCCAGGTGATCACAGGGAACGTACCCAAGGCTGGCACCGATGCCAACGTCTACCTGACCATCTACGGTGAGGAATATGGGGACACAGGGGAGCGACCCCTGAAGAAATCAGACAAGTCCAACAAGTTTGAGCAGGGCCAGGTAGAGAGATCTTTCTGGCCCCTGGGTGGTGAGAACCATAGATGGAATGTCTTGCCCACAGCAACCTCAGTCAGTATTATGTTCACTGTGCAGCTAACAGGGTGTTGCATTCATCTCTATTTCTGGAGTACCAGTATTTTGTGGAGTGTTATGGAAAGCCTATAGGCAGATCCCTGCAAGGGATCCCCACAGGCTAGGTAGTCCTCAGAGTCAGCCAGAGAATACTGTATACTAAGTAAACTGAGAAAGTTTTGAAAATATATTTATTCATATTTTATGTGTTTGGGTGTTTTGCTCACATGTACGTCTGTGCGCCGTGTGCATTCAATCCCCACAGAGGTCAGGAGAGGGTATTAGATCCCCTGGGACTGGAGCCATAGGCAGCTGTAAACTATCATGTGGGTGTTGGGAATCAAATCTCAGTCTTTCAGAAGACAGATGAAAGTTCTCAACTGCTGAATCATTTCTCCAGTCCCTGAGTTTGAGGCTGGCCTTGACTATAGAGTGAGACTCTGTCTCACAAAACAAAAATATGACACTCTGGGGAGGCCTAGCAGACAGAAATGACTTAATCTGGACAGGTAAGTATGGTGTAGCTGTGTGAGAGGGACAGAGATTTCCTCCATGACCCTGAAAGAGTGGCTTCGAAGCCTGACGCTTCTTAGGAAGGGAAACCATGAGACAGATCTCTGTGAGTTCAAGGCTAAACAGAGCCAGATGGTGGATAAAACCAATATGAGTAATAAATCTTTACAGTGTGCAAGAGCATTATCCCACATACCTGTGGTTGCTTTGGGTTTTACGGTTCTTGAGTGCTTAAAGTCTAGAGCTAATGGCAGTGTGTGGGGCATAGAGGAAGGACATGTGCTTCCCTCTGAATCATGATTACTCTATTCCTAGACAGACACCTTCACCATCTATGCCATTGACCTGGGGGCTCTGACCAAGATTAGGATTCGCCATGACAACACGGGCAACAGGCCAGGCTGGTTCCTAGACCGAGTAGACATCACTGACATGAATAACGAGATCACGTGAGTGGGACTTGAGGGGAGGGAGAGGAGGGTATGCCTGGCATGAAACTAATCCTGGAGTGAGAACCAGGTTTTGGGAGGTGATGTCTAAGGGTGAGGGTGGGTTGACCGAGCCAGGATGACTATGAAGGAATAAGGACAAGTGTTGCCTCTCTTTTCTCCCAGAAGTTTGCCACATCAAATAACAGTCTTATAGAATACCCACTTCAGCCTCTCACCCACAACTCCCCATGAAGAAATCAACTCAGAGTACCTAGTTTTAATGCTCCAGGGGCCAGAGTTCACTAACATTTTCTAAAAGGGCCACATAGAAAACATTTCCAATTGTGAACAGCATTCAATTTCTGTAGAAGGCGCTCTACTGGAAAAGCACAAACTGAACCTTATCTGAGCACTCTGGTATGCAGATTTAATCCCAGCACCCAGGAGGCAGAGGCAGATGGATCTCTATGAGTTCAAGGCCAGCTTGGTCTACATAGTAAGATCTAAGCCAGCCAGAGCTATATAGTAAGACTGTCTCAAAACAAACAAACAAAAAGTCAATCTTAATTGACACTGAAATGGAGAATGGGGTTGTGTGCCAATAAAATGTTATCTGTGGACACTGAAATTTGAATTTCATGCCCCAAAATGGTATTGTTCTTTTGATGTTTTTTTTTTTTTTCTCAAACAGATGTAAAATCCATGGTTAGCTTGATATATGCCAATCCATGTGGGCTAGACTGGTACCTGTTGGAGACTCATAGTCAGCCTCTGACCTAGGCTGGGAAGAAGATGTTTGGTTCTCCTTGTAGATGATGGAACCTTTGCCCCATGGGTGGTTAAGCCTACTAGGCTCACGTCTTCGTTTGGGTTTTTATTGCTGTAAAGAGACACCATGACCATAGCAACTCTTATAAAGAAAACATTCAATTTGGGTGGCTCACTTACTATTTCAGAACTAAGAGTGCTACATCTTGCAGACATCAGAAAGTAAACTGACTGTCACACTGAAGGAAGCTTGAGCAAAAGAGACCTCAAAGCCTTCCCACAACGTGACATACTTCTTCCAACAAGGTCACACCACCTAATAGTGCCATTCCCTTTGAGGGCCATTTTCTTTCAGACTACCATATATCCACTCCCTGGTCCCCAAAGGCTTATAGCCATACCATATTGCAATAAATGGATTCAGTCCAATTCTAAAATTTCCCATAGTCTATAATAGTCGTAAGCTTGTTTTTAAAGTCCAGAGTTCAAAGTCTCTTCTGAGATGCATGACAATCTATTAACTGTAACCCCTCTATAAAAATCAAAATTAAAAAGCAGATTACATACTTCCAACCTATAATGTCATAGGATATATGTTACCATTCGAAAACTCAGGGAAGGGAGCCTAGCAAGGAAATACTGGACCAAAGCAAGATGGAAAACCAGCTGGACAAACTCCAAACATTTGATCCCCATGTCCGACGTCAAAACACTCTTCAGCTCTCCAACTTCATTCAGGTGTCACTGCAACACACTTCGCTCTCTTGGGCTTGTTCCACTCCCCGTTAGCAGCTCTCCTTGGCAGGTTTTCTGCTCTGGCATCTCTACAATATTGGGTTCTCCAAGGCAATCCAGGCTTCAGCTTCACAGCTTCACACAGTGGCCTCTCTACTAGGCCTCCATTCAGGGACACCCCTGACACATGCCTGGCTTCAGCAGCCTTTTCCCATAATTCCGTTTTCTATCTTTGATTATAAAGCCAAAACCATGTGGCTGAAGCTGCCAAATTCTGCTGCTTACTGGGCCTGGAGCATATCCTTTTCATTATATTACACCTTCACCAGCTTTCTGTCTTTCGTTGCCTAGCATGACTATCCTGAAATTTGCTCTCTAGGCCAGGATAGATTCAAATTCAGAGATCTGCCAGTCTCTGCCTTCTCAATGCTAGGATTAAAGATCCAACTCTAAGCATTTCTTCAGTTCCTTTCCACAAGTTGGAATCTTAGCTGGGTTGGCTCTTGTCCTGAGGTCATCACTCTCTTTATTCTACTTCTTAATCTGTTTTTCTCCTTGAACACAGGATTTATCTCCATCCCACTTTGTAGGCGGAGTTTACCCACAAGAACACCAATACTAGAAAAATATTTATTAGAATATAATCCAGAACTCACGGTACAGGTAACCAAGTACAGTAGGGACCGAAGTCTGCAGACGGACGGACGAAGGGGTCCTTCCTCCAGCAGCCAGGAACCAGGAAGAGAGCCCCCCAGCGTCCCAGCAGCCCCTTATCAAAGGGGTTGGCCACACCCCCTCCAGGAGCCCGGGACCCTGGATAAGCTTCTTTGGACCTTATCAGCTGACACCTGAATCCCACAACATCTCCCCCCTTTTTCTAACTAAGAAGGTTCTAAACTAAGACTATGTACAGTAGGAATCATTATGAGGTAGTATCTAGGAGAGGTTAAAGTACAATTGCTAATCAAAGCCTAACTTATATAAGGTATATCTAATAGTTTTAGAATATTGGTAGATAGTAGGGTGTATAGATTATTTTAAAGGGTTAATCTGGGAAAGTGAGAATCTAACACCTGAGTGTTCTTATCTAAGGGATACTAGGGTGGAAACCTTAAACATCTATTCTTCAACCTCTTCAAGACCTGAGAAGGAAGGTAAATTTGTCTGAAAGACAGAAGTACATGGAAGCAGCTACTTCCAAAATTTGGGAGAGGACAGCAACACAGCTACCTGGACAATCACCTCTGGATTTGTGCACCGTTAGAGCATCTATCGGATTGGCTATAGGCCTATGGCATCTGACAGATCTTTTTACAAGCAGAACAGTTTTGAAGGGACTGTCTTATCCTGTCTAGGCAGGTTTCGTCAGTCTCCATCTCAATTTGTTCATCCAGCTTGATATCATGTGTGTACTGTCAGCAATCAAGGTAAGGACAGTTCCTTACTCAACCGGCCATTTTTTGCCAAAAGGACCAACTCCAATGGAGTATCCTTGATGCTCAACACCATCTCGTGAAGGGAGCAGTGACACCAGGAGTCGTCGTGTCTCTCGTGGCCAAATTTTAAATGTTAAATGCCATATTCTCTGGGTCTATGAAACGGTTGAAGATTCTTGTCCATCTATGATATTCTAACCTGTATCTGAAATGACTGGGATATGATACCTTAAATAGTGTTGACGGCAGATCTTATCGTCTTAAGGAATAAACCCTGTACTAAAAATTAGAATACTTATATAAGGGATGTACAATCTCTGAACAATGACCCTTAGTAGAACTATCGAGCATTAGCCAGGGGTATTTTACCAGGTAAAGTGTCCACAGCATTTTAGACATGTAAATACATATATATCATCTAAACAGAGGTATATAAAACATCTTGTGCATATATCATAACTAGTGCAATCATACATTATATCTAGTATAGTTAAATGAAGGTAGTAATTGCATAGTATACATGGCAATGATGTGCAAATATTTTAAACAAAGGTATGAGCATACATAAAATATAGCAATTTTAGATTCAGCTTTACATAATAGTTACAGATTCAGATTTATATCGAAGTACAAGTTGCTTTGGTTACATAAAACAATCTCAGATTAAACTTTGTACCAATGTACAAATTATCACAATTAAACATATAAAATGATTTTGCATTAGTATCAATATACAGATATCTATGACAGTGCAAATTGTCTTTAGCTTAGCCCATACATCAGCTAAAATGAAGTATAGGTAGGTAGAACAGTCTACCTTTATCTATCCTATCTATTCCCCCTCTCTTCTAAAAAAAAGATCTCTGATGCTATATTATAGCTTTGTCTTTTACCCAGTTTTACCCACAACCTTTGGATCATAAAACTTATTGGGAAAGGGGGCGTAGTCGTTTATAAGGTTGCTTCCTGCTGACTTAAGGGCGATGGCATCTCTTTGGGGTCCTGTAAAAGCTAAAACAATGGTTAGTTCCTAATGGACTGACCACATACATCTATAACCAATTTTAGGATAGTGGTTAACTCCATCTGGAAACTTAATTAGCAGTGTGATCTGAAGGATAATCATAAGGAGCTATCTTGCAGCTGTTTTTGAATAATCTATTTCTTGAAAGCAATTATTGACCGGTGCACACCAAGTTCTTGATTTTTCTATTTTTGTCTCTGTCTGTCTACCTGTCTCTTATTTTCTCTCTCTCATACTCTTTCTTTTATTTTTGTTTTACTAGCGGGAGTTGTTCCGGTGGAGGCCCCATTTCGGTTCCAGATTCTTTGTAGATAGCTGATAGGAGGAAATGTTATTTACAGTGGAAAACTTAAGCATTGTCGATATTCAAAAGATATTTATATCTTTCATGACTTTAGGAGACTGGAAGCAGACAGAATGAGATGTTTGAGAAGTACAGAAACAGGGAGGAACAAGGTTTAAGATGAAGTCACAGTAATATTGGTCCCTAAATATTATGCCTTCTGTCTCACACCAGGTGGCTTTTATGATGCGAGACAGAATTTTTCATATTTCTTTACCAATATGCTTGGGTTTAGAGAGGGAGAAAGCCACTAGTTCCCAATCTAAATCCAGCCTTATTAATAGTCAAATCAGGACCTTTTTTTTTTTTTTTTTTTTTTTTTTTTGAGATGTAGATGTAAGATGTAAAGCAGTAAAAATTGAGAAATTACCCAGTAGTGCACATGTGTATCAGTTGGTCTCGTAGTCCGTCTTGTACAGTCTTTAATCATCAGTCTGTCTTCTATTGCAGGTGAGTAATTATTCAATGTTTAGACAATGCCGTAAAAATAGTTGTATCCATTTTCCTGTAAAGACAAAACTGAGAGACCCTGCCCCAGGTTTGTTAAGTGTGTTTTCCTTACCACGCATCCGTTTGTCATGTCAGGGATGAGCAGTTACTTTTCTTGTTCAGGAAGAGACTCCTTTTCGAAGCGGGCTTTTATTAGTTTTGTTGGTACCCATATCTTTTCTGTCCCTGTTGAAACAAGAGCAAAACCCCTACCCCACCGAAGCGCATACCCTGGCTTCCATTCGGAAGTCAACACATCTTTGAAGTAAATGGGTTGATTTAACTCAGAAGATTTTTCTACTACCCAATGTCTCTCAGCAGCTGAAGTTCCCTTTTCATCAGCATTAAGAAAATTTAAAGTCAATAAGGCACTATGCAACCTCTCTCTGGGCTTTTTCATTTCTTTCTTTTGTTTATAAAGCATCTCTTTTAATGTGCGGTGAGATCTCTCCACGACTGCCTGTCCTGTAGGATTGTGTGGTATCCCTGTAATATGCTTTATATCATAGTATGCAAAAATTATCTTCATTTTTCGGGAGACATAAGCTGGAGCATTGTCAGTCTTAATCTGAGTGGGAATTCCCAATACGGCCATGGCTTCCAAAAGGTGAGTAAGTACAGCATCAGCATTTTCTGAACTCAGGGCAGTCGCCCATTGCATTCCAGAATAGGTGTCAATAGTATGATGTACATATTTCATCTTTCCGAATTCTGGAAAGTGAAACACATCCATTTGCCATATCTCATTTCCGTGTGTACCCTTAGGATTAGTTCCTGCAGGTAAAGATGGTTGGTTATAGAAAGAGCAAGTGTCACATTTTTTTAGTATTTCCTTTGCTTCAATCCAAGTGATGGGAAAACTCTTCTTCAGCCCTTTGCTGTTAACATGATGCTTTTCATGAAATTCTGTGGCCTTTAGCACGCTTCCTATTAGCAACCGATCTATTTCCTCATTACCCTGCGCTAGAGGGCCTGGGAGGCCCGTGTGTGCCCTGATATGTGTTATGTACATAGGATGTATCCTACCTCTGATGATATCTTGTAGTTGTATGAATAGTAAGGTCAAGTCCGTATCATCAGGAATGAAGTCAGCAGTTTCAATATGTGAAACAACTCTTTCTGCATATTGAGAGTCAGTAATTAAGTTAAGAGGCTCTGTGAAATCCAACAACACCATAATGATCGCGTATAGTTCTGACTTTTGAACAGAGTTATAAGGGCTCTGAGCCACTTTAGTTAGGTTTTCAGACTTGTAGCCAGCCTTCCCTAAATTGTTTGCATCTGTATAAAATATAGGGGCTCCAGAAATTGGTTCATCTTGTACTACACGAGGAAAGATCCAATTAGTTTCCTTTATAAATTGAATTCTCTTGTTTTGGGGATATTTATTATTAATTTCTCCTAAAAAGTCACTGCAAGCCTTTTGCCAAGGTTCACTGTCTGCCCATAATCGTTCAATTTCTTCATTAGTCAGAGGCACAACAATTTCTGCAGGGTCCTTTCCAGTCAATTGGCGGAGTCTCAATTTACCTTTAAAAATCAGATCAGCAATTTTTTCGATATATGTCTTCATCTTTTTGCTTGGCCTATGTGGCAGAAATATCCATTCTAATATGATGCTTTCTCTTTGCATTAAGATTCCTGTTGGAGATTGTCTTGAGGGTAAAATAACAAGTATGCATTCCAAGTCTGGATCCACACGATCCACATGTGTTTCCTGAAGTTTTCTTTCTACCAACTCTAATTCTTTCTCAGCTTCATCAGATAGTTTTCTTGGACTATTTAAACCCTTGTCACCTTCTAAAGTCTTGAATAAATTAACTAGTTCATAGTTTTTTATACCAATCATGGGCCGTATATGAGCAATATCTCCTAGTAGCTTTTGAAAATCGTTAAGAGTCTTCAATTTATCTCTATTTAATTTTACCTTTTGTGGTCTAATTTTTTGTAAACCTATCTTATATCCTAAATAATTGATAGAATCTCCCCTCTGTACTTTTTCTGGAGCAATTTGCAGTCCCCAATTAGGCAATACTTTCTGTAGTTCTTCAAACAATGTTTCTAATGTCTGTGGGTTTGGGTCTGCCAACAAAATATCATCCATATAATGGTAAATGATAGATTGTGGGAAGCGCTTGCGTAGTATTTCTAGTGGTTGTTGTACAAAATATTGGCATAAAGTGGGACTATTTAACATTCCTTGGGGCAGGACTCTCCATTGGTACCTCTTAGCTGGCCCTGAATTATTAAGAGTAGGCACTGTAAAAGCAAATTTCTCTTTGTCCTGTTCCTGTAAAGGTATGGTAAAAAAGCAATCTTTCAAGTCAATAACTGTAATAGGCCATCCTTTAGGTAGCAGAGAAGGCAGGGGAATACCAGATTGTAAGGAGCCCATAGGTTGAATCACCTTATTAATTGCTCTTAAATCTGTCACCATCCTCCATTTTCCAGATTTCTTCTTGACAACAAAAACAGGAGAATTCCACGGACTGGTTGATTCTTCAATATGCTGAGCCTGTAACTGCTCCTGTACCAACTGTTCTAACGCCTGAAGTTTTTCCTTTGTCAAAGGCCATTGTTGAACCCAAATAGGCTTTTCCGTTAACCATTTCAAAGGCAGTGCTGTGAGTGTCTTATTAAGAGGGCGATTCTTTTGTACAACTTGAATGGCTGGTGAATTTTTGTCATTTTTGGAAACATAGTTGATCCTTTGGCTGACATCATAACCAGGAGGGATTTTAATCTGGGTATTCCATTGCATTAGGAGGTCGCGACCCCACAGATTCACTGCTATATCAGCCATATATGGCTTTAACCGTCCTTTCTGACCTTCTGGTCCTATGCATTCAAGCCACCTCACACTCTGTTTCACCTGAGATATTGTTCCAATACCCAGAAATTGGATATCTACTGTCTGTAAAGGCCATCTCGGATGCCAGGACCGTGGGGTTATGATCGAAACATCAGCCCCCGTGTCGACTAAACCCTGGATATAAATATTGTCTATCAGTACACCCAATTTTGGTCTTTGTTCATTTATCGAAGTCTGCCAAAATATCCGTTTCGTAATTTTCTTTGGAGTTTCTGAATCTTCTTTTGAATTTATGTTATCATCTGATATCGTATGTTTTTCAAGAGCAGGTATTGAGTGTTCTATTCGTCTTGAGGATGCTGGTCTTCTACTACGACCGGATATGATCTCACCATCCTCGAATTTGGAGTCTGATTTTGGGGGGCTTCCCGGGGGAAGCCCCGAAAGGCGTTTCCCGATGGCAGAGGGTTGCCTTCTTTATCTCTGGTAGATCTACATTCATTGGTCCAATGTCGTCCCTTGCCACATCTTCTGCATAATCCAGAAGGCAATGGCCTTCTGTTCGAATTAAACCTAGATCGGGCCTCGTTTCCAAGAGTACTTTGTGTACAGTTTCGTCTTACATGGCCTTGTCTACCACAGTTGAAACAAGTGATTCCTTGGTTCCTCTTCCTTACCTTATCAATGGTTTGGTCTACCCAATTGTCTTCATTACTATGGAGAGGTTCAGCATTGATTGTATATTGAATCCATTCTTCTAGAGGTGCGGCTCTGATTTTTAAAGGCAGAAGCATTCTTCTACATTCTGGATTAGCATGATCAAAGGCCAGAGAAAGTATTATTTGCTTTCTAGCTTCTGGATCTGATATTGCTCTATTTACAGCCGTGGTAAGCCTGTGTAGAAAGTCAGTATAAGGCTCTTTTAAACCTTGTTTGACCTTAGCATAATGCTCAACTTTTTGACCTGAGTCTAAAATCTTTTCCCATGCATTAAGTGCGGCCGTACGGCATAGCAATAAAGTATGTTCGTCATAAGTAGTCTGAGTCTTCACGTCAGCAAACATTCCTTCACCAAGGATTTGGTCCTGAGAAGCAAAGAAACCCCTAATTCTTCCTTGGTGTTCTAAGGTCCTGGCTTCTTCTCTAAACCAGCTTCTCCACTGCAAATTTTGACTCTGGTCCAAGACAGCAGCCGTTAGCTGCATCCAATCGAGGGGGAGGATTCGGTTTTTTGCAGACCATGAATTCAGGAGCTGCTTTACATAAGTAGAGTGAATACCATACATGGATATTGCCTCTTTAAAGTCTTTGATGTCTTTCATATGTAGTGGCTCATAACTATACTCTACATATTCTGAGGAACCCCCTGGTGCCATCTTGGTCTGAATAGTAGCTGGGAATAATAGTGGTGGTGAAGGAGGTATCCCCGTGATGTTTACAACTTTATGTAAAGTATTTCCAGTACCATAACACCCCATTGGGGGTTGACCTGAACTGTTCTGAGCATCAGATGTATCATTGCCCTTTTGTAGTGTTGCAATATGGTCCCCACATTCTTCCATTTTGGATATAATGGGTTCCCATTTTTGGATTTTGGACACTACGGATTCCCATTCTTGGAATTTGGACAGTGCAGGTACAAATTCTTGTATTTCGGATACCATCTGTCTCAAAGTTTGACTTTCTTGATGAAGTGATCCTTGTAAAGACTTCACCGAGTTAGCAATTTTGAGATCTACATCATTAGCATAATTAATGATTTTCTCGTCCACTTTGTTAATGTGGTCAACAAGTTTCTTGTTCTCATCAGTTACGTAGAGTTTATATTGTTCTAGGTCTAAAGACCTCGCCGAGTTAGCAATTTTCAGATCTACATCATTAACATAATTAATGATTTTTTCATCCAGTTTATTAATGTGGTCAATAAGTTTCTTGTTTTCATCAGTTACGTAGAGTTTATATTGTTCTAGTACAGTGTTATCATTATGTGAAAGCTTGTTGTAACCAGTTTGTAGCATATCCATCGTTTTAGACATAGCAGAGTCTAATTCACATATCCTGGACAACAGCTGCTGATTGAAGGTCTGCATCTGCTTAACGTCATCTGACAGTGTAGCGTTTGATGATTCTATAATACCAAGTTTGGATGGTAATTGAAAGTTCAGATTCGTGACCTCAGTCATCACCCTTCTATTGTGGAACACAACATACAGAAACAGACCAAGAAATAGTAAAACTGGGGTACTGAATACCTCAAGATACTCATTTAAAAACTTGTCAACCATCGTGGAAAAATATATACCAAATTCCTCAAAAGAATAGTTGTCAGCCATTACCTCAATCCAGGTGCAATGACGCTGTGTGGTCAGAAGGTGTCACAATAACGTTTAGTGCCCTGCTGTATGGCCGCTGTAGAGACACTCAGCACGCTATTCACAGATCCTAGGTGTTAGAGGGTCTCAGCAGACAAAATAGAATCTTTGGAAAAAACAAATTCTCACAAGTCAAGACAGGATGTTAATTACAAGATAGAATGGTTTTAGTTATCTTTGTTCACCTACAGGAGTAATTCACAATTGTCCCAGGTTACAGGGGTTAGGGGCGGAGCTGCTGCTTGAATCTGCAGTTTTTGGGTCAAACTCAGCCAGCCAGGTTGGGGGAAGGGCGCTCGTGCAGCCGCAGTTCAAACTCAATTAAAATGAACTGAGCAGCGGTACAGCTAGGGGCGGAAGCAAGCAGCCCGGGTCTCAGCCGTTTAGCTAGGCAGAGAGCCGCGCGCTGGGGGAGGGGTGAAGTTACCGATCACGTGCGCAGCAGGCAGACAGCCCGGGTCAGCCTTTAAGCTAGGCAGCAGAGCCGCAGCCGCGCGACTGGTATACCGACCGCGCGCGCGCGCGCGCGCGCAGCGGTTAGACAGACCGACCGCTTACAGCGGAGCCGCAGCCGCGCGACTGGTCGAGGGGCGGGGCTACAGACCGCGCGCGGCAGCTGCAACCGGCCCGGGTCTAGGCAGCTATCCGCGGGTCGTGTGCTGGGTGGGGGGGGGGTCTACCGACCGCGCGTAGCAGCGGGGCCGAGGCCGTGCGGCTGGTGAGAGGCCTGGAGCGCCGCTGGCGCCGGCTGAACCAGAGCGGGAGCCTCGGAAGGCGTGCGCTGGGGGAGGGTGGGGCTACCGACCGCGCACAGCAGCGGGGCCGGCTGAACCAGAGCGGGAGCCTCGGAAGGCGTGCGCTGGGGGAGGGTGGGGCTACCGACCGCGCGCAGCAGCGGGGCCGGCTGAACCAGAGCGGGAGCCTCGGAAGGCGTGCGCTGGGGGAGGGTGGGGCTACCGACCGCGCGCAGCAGCGGGGCCGGCTGAACCAGAGCGGGAGCCTCGGAAACTGATGGAGTAAGCCGTTTGGAGGTCACCGCTCAAAACCAAATCCGCACGGGGCTGGATAAGCCCTGCCCACACTCAAAACCTGACCTGAGTGTGAATTAAACCCGTCCCGTGGGCCCGCCCGTGGGTCCGGGACACGTTGGGCGCCAGATGTAGGCGGAGTTTACCCACAAGAACACCAATACTAGAAAAATATTTATTAGAATATAATCCAGAACTCACGGTACAGGTAACCAAGTACAGTAGGGACCGAAGTCTGCAGACGGACGGACGAAGGGGTCCTTCCTCCAGCAGCCAGGAACCAGGAAGAGAGCCCCCCAGCGTCCCAGCAGCCCCTTATCAAAGGGGTTGGCCACACCCCCTCCAGGAGCCCGGGACCCTGGATAAGCTTCTTTGGACCTTATCAGCTGACACCTGAATCCCACAACACCACTTCCTGCTGCTCTTTTTCTTCTCAAATATTCCCCCTGCTCAGCCTGCTTGTTTTCATTATAAATTTTCATTAGAGTTACCACTAATTTCCATATGACAGAGTCTATACTAGGCTGTTTTAAATTTTCTTCTGCTAACAATTAATTTAAACTTATTCACTTTAGCCTCAGTAAACTCTTTGGAAAAGGGCAAAAGGCAGCCACATTCTTCACCAAAATATCACAAGAGTGATCTTCAGGCAATGTACTAAAATCTTTCTCCTCTGAAACCTCTTGGGCCATTCTCCTTAGTTCAAATGACCCTTAGCACCGCTGTCTCCCATGCTCCTACTCACGTGGCCCATTAAGCAGCGCTTAGAGTATTCCATTGCTTTTATAATCCTAAGTACCAAAGCCCAGATTTCTCCAGACAAACACATGGTCAGCCCTATCACAGCAGTACCCTACGTCTGGTGCCAATTTCTGTCTTGTTAGGATTCTACTGCTGTGAAGAGATACCATGGCAATGGCAACTTTTATAAATAAAAACATTTAATTGGGGTGACTCATTTCCAGTTTCAGAGGTTCAGTCCACTATCACCATGATGGGGAGCATGGTGACATGCAGGTAGATGTGGTGTTGGAGCCAAGACTGCTATATCTTTCAGGCACAGGAAGTCAACTAATGTCACACTGGGGGAAGTTTGAGCAAATGAGACCTCGAAGTCCACCCCAACAGTGACATACTTCCTCCAATGAGGCCATTCATTCTAATAGTGTTCCTCCCTTTGGGGACCCAGAACCAGCTGGTGCCAGAGTAGGGCCTGGTATCCGGACCACCGATATGCTCTGTGGTGTATTTCCTACTACAAGGTCACACTGCCTCTTGGATGAGGGACTCCAGGGTAATTGAGCTGAAAGAGGGCTCTTCTATGTAGAGTTAGTTCAGTGGTGATAGAGGAAGCATGCTGGCTCTGGAATGGGGTCAGAACTACTAAGTATATATGCTGACAGTATATGAAATCTAGTCGGCACTTAATAAATATTTGTTTTGTTAGATACATTTCCTAGTTTGCAGCCTTCTGTGTCTTGGACCATGTCCTCTCCTTGAGCCAAGCTCTATACAGAACAGTGGGTAACAGGACTCACCCTATTACCCTCAAACTCTACATGGTCATTTCAAGGGCAACTAACACACACCTCACAGATACCTTAGTATTCTGGTTGCCAGAACAATCCTGTGATGGGGCCACAGGGTTCTGACCAAGAGAATCCTTGGCACAGGATCATTCTGCCAAACTCACGCTAGGTTACCCAGAACATGTGGTGTCTCCTCATGGCTGTCATTTCCTTTTCTAATACACTGGCTTAGTTATGCTGCTCTGCGTATTTCTCAAGATGTCTGTCCCTGCAAGTCAAAGGCTTTTCAGCTCAGAAAGGACAGAGCCGCTGAGAGACAGGCTGGAAAAAGATCATGCTCAGCTTCCCCTGGCTCAGTCAGGGTTAGTTACTCTGCTCTGTTGATTTGACATTTCTGATCCAGCCCAACAATTTAAAAATGGTTGTATCTTTGTCATCTATCTGAATGTCTCTGCCAGAACTTGTCCCTCCTTCATTATCCTGTAAGAATATTAGCTATTCTTACCTTTTCCAAATTAAGACATTAAGTGATTTGGGGGGAAAAAAACTCCTCTTGGGAGTTTGATTGTTCTGCCATTAAATGAATTTGTGGGGAATTGTATATTTAGAAATTAAGGTGCCACCCCCCTAGGTGCATTTTCTCTCTTGTCCAACCGTTTCTCTGTGCACCTCAGTAATTTGCAACTGTTTTCTTCTCTGAAGGGCTCTGAGGTCTGATTGAGTCTATGTCCAGGTGGAGTGTGTTTCTGTTCTCGTGAGGGAAGGCTTCTCACTGGTCTTTGCTTCCTTCCTTTTCTCTCTGCCCTGCCCCAAGTTTTTCTGTGCATGTGCCTCTGGTTTATTATTTGTTAGTAAGAAGTCCTCTTCCGTGAGGGCTCTCCATAATGAGCTGCCTCCACTGGCCTTCATGCTGACAATGAGCACAGCTTAATCTTGGAGAAGGTGAAATCTGCAGAAGTCCAGAAGACAGAATCACAACAGCAGATCTTCTAGAAACACTACCTTCCAGCCCCAAGAGATCCCAGGGCCTTCCTTGGGCTCTCCCAGTCTTTGCAGGGCAAGGAAATGCCTGGTAGTCAGGGGGTTGAGAACACTGATGCCATCCTCACCTGACCGGGGACCAAGTTAGTAACCTTCCTTCCAGCTGGTTCTCCTGGACCCCTCTGTCTCACAACTACCCTCAAGCTGCTAGCCAAATGTGGTGGCTTCTGGCACAGAAGAACATGAGTCTGAGTCTATGGTGTCATCTTACAGCTTCACCCTTCTGGTCACGGCCTCCTGACTTGCCATCTGTGTCACCCAGAATCCTGCAGGCCTTTGTTCTCAAACCTACAGTGGCACCTGTCTTCTATAGGATGAACACAACCCTGCCTGGCTTCTTATACGCTCTCTGTTCTGGTCTCAGCCTGCCATGTGCCCCTCCATGCTCAGTTCTTGTTATTCCTTGAGTCAGACGAAAATGAATCTTCCTGGAGCCTTCACATTAGTGGTCCCCTCTCTTTGGGGTTCCATCCCTGGAGCTCCCCGTCACTGTGCTTAGGCAAGTCTCTGGCCCGCTGCCACTGCCTCATGGAGCCCTAACATGCCCTCTGTTCTTTTCTCTGGTTCCTTTTTATCTGACCTACTTAGTCACTATCATTTTGCCACAGTGGCACATGTAAGAGGTTACTTTCTCTCTGTTGTCACTATTGTGGCTCCTCAGCATCCAGAAGAAAGCTGGGCTGCGTAACAGCCAAGTTCAAAGTTTCTGAGTTCTAGACTGAGGCTATCACCATTAGCAGGACACCTGCTGCCAACACTCAATGTTGTCCTGTTGATAGCTCACACACAAAACTGGGAAATGCCATCTTGGTCTATTTACTCATTTGTTTGGGAAATTTGTTTGTTATGTCAACTGTATGTTTAGCCTTCTTCTTGCTTTTAATTTGAATCAGGGTCTCATTGAGTTACCTAGACTTCTGATCCTCATACCTCAGCCTTTCTGATAGTAGGGATTACAGGTTCAGTGTCACCAGGCCCTGCTAACTATTCACACTTGACAGTGCTTGGCTGTGCAATCTCCTCAGTCAATTTTTACTTTCAAGTAAGGGGTGTGTGTGTGTGTGTGTGTGTGTGTGTGTGTGTGTGTGTGTGTGTGTGTGTGTTTAAACTGGTCCCAAGCTCTGATTCCATGTGACCCACCCACCCACTCAGCAGCCTGGGGCTCCTTCCCACCCCATCTTGGTCTGGACATTGTTTATTGCTTCTCTGGTTCAGAACACCTACTTGCCCCTGTGCCTTATTCCTTACCAGTCCCTGCTTGCTACATCTTCTGGCTCCAGAGACCTTCTTGAGCAGGACTTATCCTGGACTTCCATATGTGGTTACTGGCCCTGGGAGAAAGAAGGCTAAACATCTAGTCTCCAGCCCTGGCCTGGCTCCAGCTGAGATCTGCTTCTGCCGGTTAGAAGCAGGTTCCACGGGGAGATCTGCTGGCTGCCACTGCAGCTGTGAGTGTGGTGGCCTTCAGAATCCTGCTGCAGGTGTCTCAGGACAATGGAGTCCCACGAAGGGGAAGCATGTGTTGGTGCAGCATGCGGAGGAATGAAGCTTTCCTTTCTAGTGTCTGTTCACGCCCCCTTTACCTCCTAGGATTTCTCTGAGAGCATCTCTGTCTCCCTTCTGTCCTTGCTGACTCTCATTGTCTCTGCCACAACCCGTCCCTCCCCCCATTTAGAATGACAGCCTGTTATCCTTGGGTCATCTGACTGGGTGAAACTCTAACCTGTGGACTCACACATTTAAAGCCTGCAACGCAGAGCAGTGCTCGTTTCCCGCAGAAGCCCTTTCATGGCTAACTACTTCGTGTTGCCCCAGTGCAGTGAGTCTTTCCTTCCCAGTCTATTGATATAAAATGGCTTCTTAGCCCATCTGAGTGTGGGGTTGATGTCACACCCTCTGATCTGCTTCTCTAACATTTGGAGATGTGGAGAACATAGAGAGTTCCAGGATACTGCCCACCCCCGAGCTGGACTAGTTCGTAACTGGTCCTTTCATTCACATCAGGTTGAGGAGACAGGTGAAGATAGAGCACAATGGCCCCAACTCGCAGGTAGGCTGCATACACAGGCCCTTTGAGCTGCACTGGAGCTTAGACACTAACCGACAGCCTCCAAGGGTGTCCTGGCATGGGTGAGGAGAAAGAAAAAGGCCCCAAAGCAACAGTGGTTGAGTTAGCAAATTCCTACCCTTAGCCACACAAGTATGCCCCAGATATCAGGTGGGCTACATACAAAAACATGATCCACTGTTTGTGCAAAATTCAAATGTGACTGGGCATCCCAACCCACCATTAGCTAAATCTGATGAGCCCAGGAAGACGTTTGCTGGAGATCACACAAGGATTAGCTGGAGTCTGGAGACAGGAACCAGAGCCCTGAACTATAGAAGTGAGTCCTTAGTAACCTGTCTGCCCCTCACCCAGGCCCACCTTCCTCTCCAGGCTCCTCCATTAGTCTGAGGACTGCTTTTCCATGGAGGAGTCTTCATGGACATCCTCTCCCTTGATGGCTGCGAGGTCACTTTCTGCTCCTTAGACACGTTCTACATCCCCTCAAAGCATACATGGTGTATGCCATCAAAGTCCAGAGGAGCCTACTCAGACTGCCCAAGAGGGGGTGATAACAGTTCTCATAAATCTCTCTCTTTCTAGATTTCTCCACCCAATAGATTTCTCCACTCACTATATCACGGACTGAATGTATCTCTGGGTTTATTATTTCTCTCAGGCAGACTTGTGGTTAATTCCTAAACTAGACAGAATAGGAGAGCAATGCCATGGAGGTCAGACAGGGGAGTCTCAGCCCCAAGAAGGACCCTCATTTTAAGCCTGTTTCATCTCTCGTATGAAATCATTCAAAGAGACACCCCAATCTCCCTTACTCCCACAGATACTACTTCCCATGCCAACGGTGGCTGGCGGTGGAGGAGGATGATGGCCAGCTGTCCAGGGAGCTGCTGCCAGTAGACGAGTCCTATGTGCTGCCCAGCGAAGATGAGGAGGGTGGGGGCCATGGTGATAATAACCCCCTTGACAACCTGGCTCTGGAACAAAAAGGTTTCTTATTTTAGAGATGATTTCTCCCATCCCCCATTAACTCTCCTCGTGCCATTTCTCCCCTCAGCCCTCTTCTATCCCCCCTCCCACACTTCCCTACTTATGTGCTCTGAGCACTTCCTCCTGTATACTCTTGCTGTCCTAATTGGGTGGGAGGGGCAGGCTCCCATCTGCATAGCATAGGGCTTGGAGTAAGGAGATCCACAGCTACGAGGTGTGCTGCTCAGGAACAGAATGATTGAGCTAGCTCTGCTTTGTCTTTTTTCCCTCCCTCCAAGCACATTTCTAGGCCCCCGCGGCTTATTTCTGAGGGAAAAGTATTAGCAGAAGCTGCCAAGAGGCCCATGATGCTTATCTCAAGTCCCCGAAGCACCACCTACCCTGGGAAGGTCAGAGAGGTCAGACCAGAGGCCCTGGCTATAGGCTGCTGACACCCAAGTCACCTCATATCTCCGTGACCGTGTACCACCTCTACAGACCAAGGTTCCTATAGGCAGGGGCATTTCTATATCATGAGGGGGTTTCTAGAGTTAAGGGCGCTGCAAGGAAAGCCATGTGCAGAACTGGCCTTGGGAACAGATACACGCTCGCTGCCAACTGTGGCGGTCACAGGACTGATGCAGGGGAGGAACTGGAAACACAAAACCATAGTGGACAGACCAGGTAGCCTCCTCTCCTGCTTCTTGGGATCCTCAGATTATCTACATTTCAAGTGCAGACCAAGCTCTGTCCTCTTCTCCTGGCAGATAAATCAACCACCTTTTCAGTGACCATAAAGACTGGTGACAAGAAGAATGCCGGCACGGATGCCAATGTCTTCATCACGCTCTTTGGCACACGAGATGACAACGGTAAGCAAGGACATAGCATTTCTCTGGGAACCCTGGGAACCCTGGCAGGCTTAGCACAAGGTCCCGGAAATTCAGGCCACGTCTGTCCTTCAGCAGAGCACATAAGACAAGAGTTTCAAGGTCCCCGCTGTCTTCTGGGAATGCCAGTTATTACAGAAGCTGGATGTGAAGTCAGAGAAGGTAGCACCCTCAGTTTAATGTTGTCGGCTCCCACTCAGTCCTCCCTGGACCTCATCTGAGTCTATAAAGGAAGCGATTCTTAAAGCCTTAGTTAGCTTGAGGCTCCACGGAGCGCCACTGAGTAATGGATGGAGTTAATCCCTGACTGTGAGAAGCTTCCCTTCTAGGGCACTGATGAGCCATTACAAAGCATGGCCCTGAACCCTGACTAGTTGGTTCAGATTTCCATCATTCCAGTATTGACTGTATTATCAGGGCTTAACCACTCTGTGCCTTAGTTTCTCCCATTTGTAAAATAGAGATAGAGCTCTATGTGGATTATATTAAATAGAATACTTAACATTTGGGGGTCAAAGTATCATTCAGTAAACATCAATTGTCACTATTAAATTAGGTCATGGCTGATACTCACGCTTTTCAAGAGAAGTGAAGGGCTCTGGCCACTCTGCCCTTGCTTGCCTGGGGCTTCCTACTATCAGTCACATTCCTAAACATTCAGAATCAGTCTTATTCAGGCCTCACAGTAGCCCTGCAGGGAGAGCACCAGGCTGTCTTTCTGGTGTCTGAGGGAGCCAAGTCATAGACATCAATCAGTTTTCCCAGGACCACTGGATGGCAGAAGGTAGAGCTGGGCACCAAATTCCAAATTCAATGTCAGGGATGGCAGTGAGGGCACTAGGAGCTGCCTCTCCTTGTAAGTCCAGGTGAGTCTCCAGTGCATCCCCACAGGGATCTTTGAGTCCATGAGTGTAAGGAAGGTGACTTTGTCATTGGCTCTGTCCCCATGCAGAGGCTGTGGAAGAAAACCCATACTAACTGTACGCCCTGCTGCTGTCTCCTGGATGAGCTTGGAGATGCCTTTTCCTTAGATACAGAGTGAGAATTGCAAATATACATGGAAAGATTTTTAAGCAATCAATAAAAGAGCATACACCACACAAGTACACAAATCACATGTACCATACACATACTGCATAACATACCACACATACTACATACACACACCACACATACACACATCATACACATATACTCACCACACACACATCACATATATATACATACACACATCTACATAAAACACACACCACATATACGCAAATATACACACAATACACACATGCTAGATACATATACCACACATACACACACATACACAAATATACATACCACATACGCCAGATAAATATTGCACACATACACACACACCACACACACAGACACACACAGACACACGTCCAGCAGGAGGTATGACATCTTTGGTGGTTTGATGGAAGTTCAGAAAGTTGGTCATTATGAGGAAGAAGAGAAAATAGTGGCTGAGCCAGGTTGGGGTGTTTTAGGGCCATTCAATAATGCTGGGATTATCTGGTTGGCAGGAATAACCTTCCTGAAGTCCTCCAAGACCAATAGTGACAAATTTGAAAGGGACAGCATTGAAATCTTCACTGTGGAAACACTGGATCTGGGAGACCTGTGGAAAGTTAGGATCGGCCATGACAACACAGGTCTGCTTTCTTTCCCTTCTGTTCTCTGGTAGAACTAGAGAGCCCATGGACAAGTCAGCGTGGGCTGCGCAGCTTCCATAATAACACAGCATCTCAGTCCTCCTAGCACAGTGGAGCTCTGGCTGATGATTCTGGGCCTGTTGGTCTGCACAGGGACCTGGTCACGGGTGACTTGGGAAGCCTTTCTCCAGATTCCACTCAGTCATTTTAATGTAATCTAATGCAGCTGTTTTAGAAAGCTTCCCAAATGGCTTACTGGTTCTCTAACCTGAAGGTGCACTGGAGTCACCCAGAGTGGAAGGGGATATCAGAGCATGACTCTTAGGACCACCGCAGAATCTCTGACTCAGAGTTCTGAGAATGTATTTAACTTTCAAGTCCCTTGGTTACATAGCTGCTAGTCTAGGGACCCCAGTTGGGGAGCAGATGAGTTAGCCAGTCCTCCATGTAGCTCACTGACAAGGCAGTCAGAAAAGGGGTATGGCCATATTTCTCTTCATGGCAGAACAGGATTTTTTTTTTTTTTTTTGCTGTTCCCCAAACTTCTGTTTCTTAACTTGAGGAAGAAGCCCCATCCTAGAAGCAGGTGCTGTCGGGACTCTAGGATAAGGCTCTCTACCTGGCTTTCATTTCCTTTCCTAAGCTGAATGTTTGCTGCCTCACTTTTTTATCCATCACAAAGAGAACCAGAAAGCTGTGAGCATCATCACCAGCATTTGGTGAGATGATGAAGTCGTCATGAACATAAGCTTTCTTCTCATCCTTAGCTCCTTGTTTAGAACACCGTCCATCCAGGACAGCATTCCCCTGCTTGGACTTGACTGCCCTTCTCTTTCCTCCTCTCCCTGATTCTCCAAGACAAACTATGGCAAGCGCCACTTTCTGCTGCTCCTTTACTGTCACTGGTCATACTGGCCATGTGCATGTCTTAATAACAGCCATCCCGGCAATACTGTCAGCAAAAGGGTGCTATAGGATGGATGGAGCTCTGGGTGACATCATCAAGAAAGGAAGGGTGTTGGGAGTCTCTGAGCTCACCCACAGGAAGCCGTATCATACATACTCTTAACGGGCTCTGTTTCTCTCTGTATCTCTCTCTCCACCTATAGGCAAGGCCCCAGGCTGGTTTGTAGACTGGGTAGAGGTGGATGCTCCATCTCTTGGCAAGTGCATGACCTTTCCCTGTGGCCGCTGGCTGGCCAGAAATGAGGACGACGGGACCATCGTCAGGGACCTCTTCCATGCAGAGCTTCAAACAAGGCTTTACACACCATGTAGGGGGACCCTCATGGCAAGACTGGCCCTCCTGGGGACCCCATAACCTGTCGAACCCAGACCTAGATCCTCTTCTACAGCTGACTTGGGGCCAAACCCACCTCTCTTGTCGCTTCCTCCAATGTCTTGAGCTCTAGAGTTGAGGGGTACTGTGGGCCTAGCCTTGGACTCACAAAAGATAATATGGGATTTATTCTCAGCTGGACCCCACACTAGCTAATGACAATCATCTAGCCTCTCTGGGACAGTGATGCAGAGTGACTAATATTGGCCCAGTGGTCCTGGGGAGCCATGGTTCATCCCATCACAATACCCATTCCATAAGCCTGAGAGATCCCTGCTCTGAGAGTTTCTGCTTATTGTGTATGTGGAGGGGGATTGAGGGTAAATGTAGTTAAAGGGGAAGACGGGTGAGTATTCCCTGTTGTGAAAATATTTACACCTAATGTTCAAGTGCATATGAGTCTGTACTACGTGCGAAGACCCAACCCCCACAAAAAAACCCACAAAGGAACAAAACAAAAAACAAAGCAAAACAAAGACCACCACCAACAAAAAAAAAAATTCTCAAGTAACTCAGATTCCAATATTATAAGAGGTTTCTGGCTGAACTTTCTGGCCTAGCCATGAGCCTAGCTATGAGCCCAGACTTTCCGGTCTAGCCTTGTGGCCGGGACCTTCTGACCCATAGTTCCACTGAAACACACAGATACTTGTATTAATTGTACGCTGATTAACCTGGGGCCCAGGCATATAACTTGCTAGCTCTTGTTCTTAAACTAACCCATGACTCTTATCCTGTTCAGCCACGTGGTTTGGTACCTTTTCTCAGAGCAGCATAGTTGTCCTCTGCTTCTTCTGCCTTCTCTGGCAACTCTGTAGCATCTCTGTTCGGTTTTTCCTGTTCCCAGAGTTTTCTTAGTCTGGTATCCCCACCCACACTTCCTGTCTGTCTTTGGCCCATCAGCGTTTTTATTAAACCAGTAGGTGGGACAATTACTTACAATGTAACAACGTTTCAACATGATGGATCAGCCAAATGCTTACGCATTGCTAAAACAGTCAAAGAGGGAACCGACAAGCTATGGATGTATTTTCTGGTCCAAAGCCTGAGATGAAGTCCCTAGTCAAGGCTTGAATCTAGCCCCACCCCAGGAGCTGCTTCCACACCAGACTCAACTGACTCTTAGAACTGACAGCAGAATTGAATGGGACCTTATGCTCAGGAGCACCCATTTCCCTACACCTGAACAGGCCATGCTTTGTATCTCACAGTTTGAGATTTTTATATAGTCTGCCAGGGTTCACAAGTGCCCTTCTAAATCTTTGGGTATTGGTTCCAGGACCCTTGCAGACTGCAGACAGCATTAGATGCTTAGGTCTTTCCTATGAAATGGTATAACACCTAGAGCAGATGAATCTTAGACTCATATTTTCTTCCTTCCTTCCTTCCTTCCTTCCTTCCTTCCTTCCTTCCTTCCTTCCTTCCTACTCTCTCTCTCTCTCTCTCTCTCTCTCTCTCTCTCTCTCTCTCTCCCTCCCTCCCTCCCTCCCTCCCTCCCTCCCTCCCTCCCTCCCTCCCTCCCTCTAATAAAGAAAGATGGGTAAAGAACTGCAGCCTAAGAGGAAGCAATACGATCAGACCCACAGGTGAGGAGCTCCAGGCCACTCACCAGAATCCTTGTTCCTGGGCATAAAAACAATAAAACAGCTCTGGCTGTTTTAGTAAGGGGTCTGGAAAAGTGTCTCGGAAGCCAGATGTCATAGTTGTCAAGACTACCCTGTACATGTGAAACCAGGAGAGACAGACCAGCACAGCCTACTGAGGCCTGCTGGTACACAGGAGAGACAGTGAATGGGAACAGGGCCTCTGGGATGACCTACATATGCAGTCAGGGGTCCAGATAGAGAAGGGGGGTAGAGCTATGAATGTCTGAGCCCATGCCACAAGAAGTTTAGGAGGGTCCTTGATTTTCATTACAATCTGAGGGACCAGGTGGATGGAGGGATATCTCAGGATAGCCAGGTCAGAGAGTAATTCTCCACTACACCATCTAGCATAGCTCCCCTGTGTTCAAGTCAAGCTGTTTCTAAATACTCCTGATAAACATATTCATAGCAGTCCCATAATTGGAGAACAAAACCATAGATCTAGATAACCTCATAATACAGCAGAGAAAACAGAGGCACAAGCACACAGTTGGGGCAACAGTGGAACCAGGAACCCAGTTTGGGCCTAGGCCTGGGAAAGGATGGGATGGTGCCCCGCTGGAAGCCTCCACAGCCCTTCCTCCTGCAGGGTTGTTAGGAAAGTCCTAATCCTATCAGACTAAGAAAACTCTGGGAACAGGAGAAATACCATAGAGATGCCGACAAGGCATCTTGTTCTCAGGCTCCCAGGCCCTGCTCCAGGGAGAAACCTTTAAAGTCTCTGGGGAAGGATCTTCACTGCAGATGAAACCTTCAGTTCTGACAGCCTGGCAAGACTGGGATTCTGTTTCTCAATAAGCTATAAGTAGGGTCTCTTTTAGTCCAATGGGCCTATGACCACTTCCACGAGCCCCTCACCCTGCAGCTTGTGGTTAGGCATCAGTCATTCCCTTCAGTTCACCCCACAAGTAGCTCTGAAGTCAGACAGGTTCTACCATATGACCTTGGACAAGTTACTTCACCCCTCTGTGTCTTGCTTCCTCCTCTGATGAAATGGGCACGGTAACAGCAACTCTGTTGGCTCTATGGGGACAGTGGTGAATATGGTCCATAGCAAGTTCTCAGGGGTGATACATGCACCACTACAGGCATGGGTGCCTCCACCCATCCCTCTTCAGGGAATCCTTCTTAATACACTGGAGGCAGATTCCTCATCTGGAGAAGGTTGGGAATCACCTAAGGCCAAGGAGCCCCAAATATGGATGGCTTTCTTTAAGGGCCAAGAGCATAAGACATTGTATATTTTCTTGAAAATTCCTTTATAATGTTACCTCCCTCCCTCCCTGTCCCTCCATCTCTCCCTCCTCCTGTTCTTTGGTGCATAAGTGTGTGTGTGTGTGTGTATTGTGTGTATGTGTGTGAGGTTTGTGTGTATGGGGGTGTATTTAGGCTAGGTGTGTGTACATGTATGGGTGTGACTGCATGCCGAGGTCCAGACATCAACGTTGTATGTCTCCTCCCTTATTTTTTAAAGATAGGGGGTTTTTTTTTGTTGTTGTTGTTTTAGTTTTTTGAGATAGGGTCTCTCACCGAATCTGAAACTCATAATTTGGCTAGGCTAGCTGGCCACTGACCTTGTCAGATCCACCCTTCTCTGCCCTACTTCCACCCCTTGCTGGCATTATAGGCATGTGACTTAGTGCCAAGCTTTTTATGTGGGTTCTGGGGATCTGAATTCAGGTCCTCATGTTTGCCTTCAGAGCAGATATTTCACCAACGTAGCCATCTTTCCAGTCTGTATTCATCTCTCAGTCTCTTTCTCCACATAGGTGTGTGTGTTTATATATGTATATGTGTGTATGTTGTGTATGTATGTAGATATATTGATAGATGGATATAGATACATATATTTCTCTGTGCCCAGAAACCCGTAATGAGTATATTCATTCATATACATGTGAGACAAACAAACATGTCAGTTTGTGTGGTATGCGGTAGTGTTCTCTGTTCAGAATACTACTGACTACTCATTAACCTCATTATTTCATAACCTGCTAATGAATCTCACCCTGTAGCTGACACCATTGTTTTAGCCTAATAGCTTCAAACCATAGTGTAAGCTGTGAGTTAGACCCACCCCATAGGCAGTCTGAAGAGGGACTTAGGAATCTTTACTTATCAATCCCTCCAAGAGCTCCTGGAGTAAAGATCCTCAGCCCACATGGGAACATGCTGGTCACTTGTCATGGAGCAGCTGTATCTGGATGTTACTTGTTAGCAGCTCTGATGTGCCAACTGTCCTTTGAGGACAGATAGTCCTACAGATGCTGAATAGACCCTGATGAATCCCTCTCCTCCTGACCACTCCTCTATAAGAAACATCTATAAATCCAGGAACACTGAATAAGAGGCTAGGTGTGACAAGGATTGGAATTTGGAGATGAGGGACCAAGAGCAATGGACAGGAAAAGAAGACAATCTTGTCACCACTGCAGCCTGGCTAACTTGACTAGAGATTTGCCTCTGAAATCCAAAGCTCTGGGCTACAGAGTCCTGTGAAGCCTTACATTAAAAAACACTTTAATGGAAACTAAGGCTTCCAAGTAACTTGCCCAGGCCTCACTGATCAAGTTAGGTCTTGTATTTGAACTTGAGCTTTTCAAATTGCATAATCTATCTCTTCAGCCTGTCTGTTGTGCTAAATCTGTGCTAGGGCTATCTGTGAACACCAGGCATGAGAAGCTCTCTTTGAAAGGCCACTGATGCTGTAAAGACCTTGACCTCACCTATGGTGTCTTCTGTTTTCTCCCTGCTGGCCCTGGCCTTGCCCTCTGCCCTCCCTCTCAGTTGTCCCTTATGAGATCACCCTCTACACCAGTGATGTCTTTGCTGCTGGGACTGATGCCAACATCTTCATAGTCATCTACGGCTGTGATGCTGTGTGCACCCGGCAGAAGTTTCTGTGCACCAACAAGAGGGAGCAGAAGCTATTCTTCGAGAGGAAGTCTGCCTCCCGCTTCATCGTGGAGGTACCTGAGTCTGCACTACCACAGAGGCGCTGGGTCAAGAGTAACTCTTCACCTAGATGGGGCACATAAGTCCTTCCATAAGTCCTGCCAGATAAAGCTAGCTGGGTCTTCTGGGACAAATGTAAGGATTAAAGGTGATGACAAGTGACCAGGACGTGGGGAAACAGGAGGCTTACCAACAGAATATCTTCCTGTTACTACTGTGCATACTGCATAGCTTCCAGGCATGGGGTGCTGGCTGGGTTGTGCAAGTCTTTCACAGGGGATCATGTGGGGCTGTGCCTCTTGCTTGGCTTTCAAGCTGCAGACAGCTGGACACAGAACTGCTGTGTGTTTCAAAGTGTCTGTCATGTCTGGGCAAGGGGTTCTGTCATTTGATGTTTACTGGGGATATGGGTTCCAGCACCTTGGAATTCCCACATCCCTTTATAGAGAGAAGCTCATTATGTCTCCCCTGTCTCCCTTGGTGAGCTGGCTTAGGCAGGAGACACACAGAAGAGCCCAGACTGTCTGCAAAGAACTCACAGTATAGTTGAGGAGTCAAGTATCTATACAAGATAGAAAACCTAGCATTTGTTGCTCTTGCCGCTCCTTGGGGTCAGAGGCACTAACATACAGGATTTATCTATCTTCACTCACTGGACCCTTGTAACAATACTGTACTCTACTGGCCTTAGTAAAGAGGAGGGGAATTGAGGTACAGTGAAGTTAATGGTGTTTCCCAAACTATACAGGGATCCAAAATCAGACCCAGGGGAACTGTCTCTGACATGCATGTTCTTATGCTCTCTAGTGGATTGATACTCCCAAGTGGATTAAGCTTGTTATCCAGGAAGAGATGGATTAGAACCAGGAGTGGAAATATGCATTCTCAGGACCAGTAGGAAAGGCATTCCTAGGAAGTGACCCGCATACCAATAGTCCATGGATGTAAACAGGCAAATATGGAGCTTGAAGTCACAGGGGTGGGAGAGTCATCAAGGGATTTAGGAAGAGAGTATCAATGGCACCAGCCTGGGAGAGGAGCCAGGAAGCTTGGAAGCCTCAACTCTCTGGGTTATGGGGAGCAGTGGCGACATGTCCACATATTCTGGTGAGAAACAAAATGTCTAGCTTGTTTTTATTATTCTCAACCAGCTGCTGCCCCAGAGAAACAGCTTCCTCCTGCCCTCTCTGGGAAGAGTTGGCTTTGGGAGAGGTCTGTCACAGAAAATCCAGGGCTGATTCACTCATCTATCTATACAAGCTGACATCTCTCCACAAAATTGATGTGGTGGGTGCATCACAGAGCGTGACATCATCAGCACCACAGAGAGTGATGTCATCAGTGCCCAGTTTTACACCTCAGCAGGATTTCATCAGTGAGGTCCCATTATTAAGCAGCTAGAATTTGCCAGTTAATTTGCTGTTGGTTTTTCTTTCTCGACTGTCTGGGTCTTAGTATAATGTGGGAGTTTGAGAAGAAACGAAAAGACTTTGTCTCTTAGCCTGTCTTTCTCGACTTTGTCGTTAACCTTTCTACTCCCTTATGGTGGACCTTCATTCTACAACTCACTGTCCAGTCCTGACTCTGGAATAGCCATTAGCAAACGGCTCCCTCTTGCCGCAGTCCACCTGAGTGGTTGGCTGGGAGAAAATCCCGACAGAACTCCTGAGCTCTTTGGAAAGTCAGTTCTGTCCTAAGCACTCAATATAGACCAAGTCATTGAGTCTTCAGGACAGTACCAAGAGTGTGGCAGTGCAGCAATCCCATCCCACATGTAAGCACCCAGAGCAAGAAAGGTTGTGACTTACGAAGGTGGCATCACACAGTGAGTCTAGAATCACAGCAGCTCCTGAGCCTTCTTGGATAGTGCCTTCACCCAACCCTCAAGGAAGAAGTCCAAAGCCTCTTCTGATAGCCATGTCTTCTGAGCCCATTTATGAGACCTGCCACCCCTGACTAGCAGTCCTCTGAAGGCTTCTTTACAGTCTTTGGTGTCGCAGCCAAGATGGTCCCCTGATAAAAACAACTAAGTGCTTGCTGTGGGACTATGGCCACAAACCTCGAATCCTATGGGACAGGAAAGAAAAAGAAGCCCTGGGTGTAAGGAGAACCAGGGGACTCTTCATTTTCTGACCACTCCAGGGAATGAGGGTATCAGTTGAAATGCTGGAGATAATAGCTTTTGCTTGGGCATCTGTTCTTATCTGACAGGTAATGCCTTTCCATCATTTGGAAGCACTGGCCTTTGTTTAGTGACCCTGACTCCTCTGTGCTTACAAGGCCTCTAAGGACCATTTGTGGCCGTGGATTCTGTTCTCGTATTCAGGGCAGGTGGCAGGTGGTGGAACATCTTGGAAAGGCAGCAAGGTCATGGCAGCTGTGGCATCCTTATCAGGGGTAGCATGGTAGTTGGCCAGGCATGTAGACCTAGAGAACTGGTGACCCAAAGAAACGTGCTTTGGTCTTTGACCTAGTCATGACACCGTTGGGCTGCCACAGCCATGAACGACCCTGACTTTGGCTGACTAAGGCACCTTTTCTGTAAATTTGAGTGAGTAGAGTTTGTAGGAGCTACCAAAAGGGAGAGGCTCTTAACGATGAGAAGATTTTTGACATGGTCTGTTTATTGAGACCAGCGCATGGACTGCACTCAGAACCCAACTCAGTTCTCAGAGAATATGCTACTATAGAGCATCCCATCATGGAGGATGGGGAAGGAAATGGCTTCTGTGAAAAGTCAGATACCCCCTAAAGATCTGAGTGTCCAATTAAGTCAGAGCCAATTAAGTTAAGATTGAAGGAGAGAAGCATTAGCATGCTGTGTACAAAGAGGGTCTTGGCCTGACCAGTCAGTAAACTAAATAACACCCAGAAGTTCATAGGGGTCTTAATATGGATTCCCCAAGGGGACACAGTATGACTATATCTCTTCTACTAACACGTAGTACCTTTTTTTTTTTCTTCTTCTTTATGAAGTTAGAAGATGTGGGTGAAATTATTGAAAAAATCCGGATTGGCCACGATAACACAGGGATAAACCCTGGGTGGCACTGTTCCCATGTGGACATCCGCAGGCTCCTCCCTGATAAAGACGTAAGTTTGAGGTGGGTTTACCCCGCTACTCCATCTACCTGTTTCCAGAGTGAGTTCACAGCAGATTGGCTCAATGGTTCCTTTGGTTTCCAGGGCATGTTAACTAACTCAGCTGCACAGCAGATTCTTCCAGTGCTCTGGGAAAGCAATCCAGGCAGTGTAGTCTGGTCTGCATTCCTGCCCAAGTCCCCAAAGCCACAGGACCAGTGAGTGATCAGCACGTCCTTGCTTCTACTTACGGTCAACTCCAGATGAAAATAAAACCGGAACAACTTATAAGATGCTGGGGAAAAAAATGAAAACTTCCTTAGTTAAAAGACAGTGAGGTGCTGGTGACAAGATGAATTGAAAAACAGGGCCCTCTCTTAACCCACTGACCCCAAGTATCAGAGACAGGGTTCATATGTTTATTTTTAAGTGACCCAAAAAGAACAGCTTTCAAAGCTAACTCCCCCTGATGTGGTTGTGTGAGAGTCTCTAAGGCTAGGTCTTCTCAAACCAGGACAGGAAGGTTCCCTGTGTCTTCGTACAGTGAGGTAACATCTTCTCTCTCTTTGGTTCTGATGAGCATGCTGCCAAATCCCTGGAGCTGGTGGCTCACACCTTACAGACTAATCTTCTTCCTTCCCCCTCACCCCAGGGCACAGAGACATTGACTTTCCCATGTGACCGGTGGCTTGCCACCTCTGAGGATGACAAGAAGACCATCAGAGAGCTGGTTCCTTATGATATCTTCACTGAGAAGTATATGAAAGATGGGTCCTTAAGACAAGTCTACAAGGAAGTGGAGGAGCCTCTGGATAGTAAGTGTGTATGGGAAAGGTGGCCTTTGTCACACAGGCAGCTCTAGGACCACATCCCTTCTCACAGAGCACCAGACCCTGCCAGGTTGAGCATCCTCACACACAAGGATAGGGTATGTTATCACTGGACAACTGAGGCTCACAGAGGGTACATGACTTGCCAGGTTTACACAGCTGGGAGATGGCAGGCTGGTCTCCAGAGTCTTGCCTGTTTCACTGCAACTTCGCAATTCCTTCCTACTTCTACAGCATGACATATCCTAGCAGGTCATCCACTGCCTGGATTACCCTGCTCCTGTCTTTCACATGCTCAGATTATTTGATCACCAGTTGGTGTGATGTGGTCCTTTCTACTCTTGCTGGACAGCCTAGGACTGGAGTGTAGCTCAGTGGGAGAGTATTTGCCTAATGTGTGAGCCTCTGTTTTGAAGACCTGTAGTATAAAAGAAGATTTTTTTTTTTAAGACAGTAAAACAAGGTGGAAACCACCTGGTGAGGCATGTTTACAGGGCTTAGGTCTAGCTTCTGGATTTGTCTAAGGTCATGGTGTTTTGTTTTCTGCATGAACTAGTCGCTGTCATTCATGGATGTTATTTCTAAGCAAGATTTGCATCATCCTGACCACCCACTTCTGGTGCTTCTTCCTCCCTTTGGTCTCGGTGACATCACCACATTCTGCTTATTTTCTTACCTCCCTAAATAGTCTTGGTACAAGACCCTTTCTTGTGCCTATTGGCATCCAAGGTTCACTCATCAGCCTTGTCTTTTCTCTGTGGCACATGAGTGCGCATGTGTTCTTCCTTTACCACATAGATAGCACTGTCCATGTCACTCATCAGCGACTTAGCTCTCAGTAGGCTTTAACTATTCAATAACCAATGTCATCTGTAAAAGTTTCTACCACTGATAATACACAAAAGACGCCCACAGTCTTCTACAACTGGGTGGTCTACATAGACTATAGAAACTCCAAGAACTTGGAAAACCAATCCAAATTCATGGTGTTCTGGTTTGGGGAAAACTGGAGTAAAACCCACGATTCCAGTAAAAATTGAGATTCTTTTAGGGAGCCAGTGGAGGCAGAGCACACATCTTCCTGCTCCTGGGAGTCAAAAAATAAGAGGCAAATATATTTCCTTTTTATGTAAAGCAATGACAGCCCCTACTTTCCTTCAATCTGAGCCATCTTCCCTTAGAGGGTAAGTCTCTTTCCATCCACATCCCTTTCTCTGAATTTTCTTTGCTATTCAGCAAGGAAGATGTGTCTCTTTTCTACTTGGACCCCAGATGGATACCCCAGACTGCTGTTCCCAGCAATGCTCTTGAGATGTTCTCTATAAACCATACTCCACAGAACCCACTCTGAGGTTTCTAAGGAAACACCTCTTCCCTGACAAGCTGTGTGGCCTGGGTGGGATAGGAGGGAGGAGGATCCAGAAATAGCTGGATTCTGCAAACCCATGTTGCTCAGCATCAGAGGCTGAGTTGGTTTTCTTAATTCCCAAAGGACCAGAGAAAGCAGTAGGAGGTGGAGGGGGCTGTTAGAAGACCATTAAGTCACAGCCCCAAGGACATAGCATCTCAGTCTGGAACAAGGGCTTAGACAAGGCATTCTAACAGGTCCACCCACCTCTGATGACTCCAAATGTGGAGCAAGCTTGAATGCAGCTTGAAGTAAAGGGGTATGGCAGAGAGAGGACAGTCTCAACTGTTGTGTCTAAGCTGTGACAAGATTCCTAATGTTACCTCACGTTGGTGTTGGCCCGACAGACTTGGATAATACTGCCTCTTTTAAGAAACACAGAGACAATTTCATCATCAGTTCTTGAGGCTCATAGCATACCTGCTTCTTCTGCATCAAGCTAGGCAGGGAGGAGCTGGAGCAAATGGGGCTGGTCCTGGACTCTGGTCTGTATGAGGGACATGCCTCTGACCATCAAGTCTCATGAAGCAACAAGAGACTTTGGAGAGTAAGTGGCTATGAAGAAGGGAAGGTGAGGGTAGGTTTGACAAAGGGGTTGGTACAGGAGGGATCAAGTTCCACTCAGATGTGTGAATTTGTGACGCTGAGGTCTAGTCCCAATGGAGGTAGCCACTAGGTGACAGGAGTTGAAAGTGTGAAACATGGGGACCAGGCTAAAGACAAAAACTCATGAGGTCAAGGAAAACAAAGGTAGGTTGTGCAAAATGAAAGAAGGATGAGATTGGAACTAAAGAATTCAGTGGCCATGGGCTGTTTAGGAGATGAGCAACTCAAGAAAGCCAGAAGGAAATGCGATGCTGTGGAATCCTGTGGAAAAGAAGGGCACACGGGGAACCTGGTGTGAGTGTGTCTGTAACAGTGGGTGCAAGCTGCCCACAGTACACTGATTTGCTCATTGGTTAGAGGTGGCTGTGGGTCCTTTTGCAGGTCTTGGAAAGAAAGTCTGTCTTAGTCACTGTAGGAAAGAGAACCATTTTCTAACGTCTTGTAAGTCCCCGAGGTTCACAGGACTGGCTCAAAGTTCAGGGTAGGTATCACACCACACTGGTTCTCCTGGGTGCACTCTGGGTCTCTGTCAACACTCATGGGTCATTTCTCTGGGTGAATAAAAGCAGTGCTTCAGGAATTCTCCCAGTTTTCAGCCCTACCTTAAAAGCTTCCTCTCCATCCTATGCTCTTGGGGGCAATCCATCCAAGTCCTAAAATTTCAAATTCCCCCAGGGCAAAGGCCTACCAAGCTGGGAATAAAGCCTTCCAAGACGCCACACTCATTTCCATTCTCCTCAAGATCATTGTGTACTAGTCACCCTGGTACACTTTCCCAGGCACCATGGGGACAAAGGATAGGCATCAATCATGGGCTTTAGGGAAAAGAGTTTTCCTGGGGTACTAGGTCAAGGTGAAGGGTACCAGTGGGCTGAATAATATATCAAAATAAGGATGAGTGGTGATTGAAAATTACTGTGTGTGTGTATGCACATTCATGTGTGTATACGCACACACATACACACAATTAAGTTGTGTCAACACTAATTAATTAGATGAGATGAATTTGGGGGCACTCCAAAAACTGCCATCTTTTGGTTTTCTGAGAGCCTCCTGTGTCCAGATCTGATGACTGACTCCTCCACATTGTGCAGCTGACCATGCAAAGCCAAGCAGCTAAAGGAAGATGCTGCTGCTCCAGAGCCTGGACCAGACCTTTGTGTCCCAACAAACTCCTGGAGCTAACCAGCTACCACTCTTCTCTTTCCTCTCTCTCTGTCTACCTGTCCAACTTGATGGGTAGTTGTGTTGTACTCAGTACAGATCTTCACAGGAAATGTTCCTGGGGCAGGGACAGATGCTAAGGTCTACATCACCATCTACGGAGACCTCGGGGACACTGGGGAGCGCTACCTTGGCAAATCGGAGAATCGTACCAACAAGTTTGAGAAAGGAACGGTAGGAAGGACACACTGGTTTGATGCCGCCTGTCTCCTTTCTGGGGCTAGTCACCTGAATGCCAGTTCTTCTGGTCCTGGGGGTGTTTTGGAACTCTGTGGGGTGTCATGCATCCTCCTTTGGGCTTTCAACATTGAATTTCCTATGTAAGACACAGATTGTCCCTCTTTGAGTCCTATATATGGGGTGGGGTGGAGTGGAAGGTGGGCCTGGTCTCTAGATGTCCTCTATATGGAAATGGATTCTTCAGAAAGCCGGCTCACTGTGTGCAGTTCATGTGTGTGGAGGTGGCAGGGTCTGGCCTGACAGAGACTTGATTAGGGG
Source organism: Phyllotis vaccarum (assembly GCA_033318265.1). NCBI lineage: Eukaryota > Metazoa > Chordata > Mammalia > Rodentia > Cricetidae > Phyllotis > Phyllotis vaccarum. Next base: position 11,956,559 of record JARWLC010000009.1, on the reverse strand, counting down.
CCTTCAGATCCTTGTCTGATTTATCTCTGTTGACCTTCGTTTCCCTGTCTCAAGGATGAGCAAACAGACATAAACTGGCTAAGGTTTTGTACAGAGCTTGAAGCCCTCAGGAACAATATAAATAGTACAGGGGGCAGAAGTGTCCCTCATTGTTTTCCAGGTAGACTCACCTTGACCTGGCCTGTCTATTGAGGGCCAAACATGCTCTCTACTAAGGTTTTGTGACCATAAAAGGACTGGAAAGTCATGTGGTCACTCAGTACCTTTGGCACTTCTAGCTCTGATGTGCTTTGATTTACCCTTCTGTACAGCTCAGCATCCCTCTCCACCACAACCCCTCTCCCTTCTGTGTGCCCTGCCACACCCTCCACTTGATCCCCAGCCCCTTTCCTTCATCTACATGTTCCCAAGTCTACTGAAAACCCCACAGGCCAGAGTATCTCCAAGAACAGACAGAGCTGCCATCTTGGCCATGGCTATGCATGTGCAGCAGTCATGTGTGTCCCGAGAACCAGACTCTCAGCCAGACAGATCCTTTTGTATGGACACACCTGCTACTAATGAGGAGCCAACTGGCTCTAGGACAGGTAGCAGGTGACCTGTAAGTGTCTCTGTAATGCCTGCTGATCCCATGTGTCAGGCTCATGGAAGCAGCCCCTATTTGGCTGCTGGGTCCTCAGAAGTTGTGTTTCAGGACTCTTATTACTCACTTCTAAAATTTGAACAATAATATGAGTCCTAATTAGACCTCTGTACTGAGAAAGAGTAAATGTACATCATACCAAGAAAATAATTTACAAGTCTCTCTCTCTCTCTCTCTCTCTCTCTCTCTCTCTCTCTCTCTCTCTCTCTCTCTCTCTCTCTCTCATGCACACACACACACACACACACACACACACACACACAGAGAGAGAGAGAGAGAGAGAGAGAGAGAGAGAGAGAGAGAGAGAGAGAGAGAGAGAGAGAGAACACAAGAGAAGTAACTGTTTTTAGGAGAGGGCATATCTCGCTCTTTCCATTTTGGAAAAATAGAAAGTCAAGGAGGTCAAAGTGCATTCCTGTGGTGTCTCTGGCTCTACACCAGGGACATGTTTGATTGAGTACCCAGACAATGGGCTCAGATCACCGGGACTTGGACACTGTCTCTAATGCTAATTGGTTATGTAATCTTGGACAAATTACTTAACATCTCTGCATCCCATAAAACAGTTTTGAGTGACTGTGAAAGCCAGCTGAGTTAAACCATGAAATTCCCAAATTTTCCCAGTTGGCTCACCATGCTGGACCTTGTTAAGGCTTGGGAGAACTCCCTGTCTCCTCCTGCCATGGATGCCTGCTGTTGATGTCTGGTAAATGCACTGGTATAATGGCAGTGTGTCTCAGACTTTGTTCGTGCAAGAGTCTGACAAAGAATAGGTGCCCAACAAACACACAGAGAATAACTAGATGAAAATGATGTGGTCTATTATCTAAGTTCAGATTCACACACACACACACACACACACACACACACACACACACACACACACACACACACACACACACCTGTCTGCCCCATTACATTCATTCTCTTTGTCTCTTCTGGTTTTGTTGTTTGGAGTTTTTGCTGCTGTGCTTTGCTGGGGTCTTTTGAGACAGGGTCTTACTCTATAGCCCAGGTCGACTCAGAACTTGTGACCCAAGCTGAACTCATGACATTCTCCCTGCCTCTACTTCCCAACGGCAGGAATTACAGACATGGGCCACCATATCCAGTTCTGGTTTTGTTTCCCCACAAGAAGAGCTGAAGGTGCACCTGGCCCTGGTGTTTAGCTGTGCATTCCTCAGTTCATTGCTGAGGATTTGAAAGCTTCCGTTTCTCTAGCCACTCACTCTGGGAGCCAGGAGTCATTCTTAATGCTGTCTTCTCATCAGTGTTCTCTCCCTGCCCACAAAACCATTGCCTGATCTGAGAAAGTCTCCGCAGAAGCATCCTCGGTTCAACTAAGGCAGTTTCATCACCATCAGCCCTTCCTCATCTGCCTCTGCACTGAACCCAAGCTGGTCTCCCCAGCAGATGCCACCAGCCCACCAGTCAACCCATCCAATGCTAGTAGAGTTCTCAGTACCTGGGATCCCCCAGGGACACACAGATTATGGATATCACCAAATCTGCCATGGTTATCTGAAACTTTTAGGACCCGCCCTGCACAGCCCGCCTGCCATGATCCTAGCAGGCCACTGAGCACATTTTGAAGAGTAGTCACACTTTCTCCTCTATGCCTTTCCACGTGTTTTCTCCGTATTCATGCCCATGTGCCATAGAAGCTCCTTGTGGTGCCACAGTGATGTGGTTTCTCCTTTGCCTACAAGGCACAGTACTGTCTAAATACTTATATTGCCTTTGGCATTTCAGTGGAAGGTAGCAGAACTCTTTCTACACCAGGATATTCAATGGAGATGGCACTGGCTCTTCTTTGTAACCACACACATATCTACTCCATAGAGAATGTTGTCCCACAATCATACCACTGTTCCCAAAGAAGCCAGGCCCCAGGTAGCTTCTAATTTCCTTCTATAAGAGTTGTTCTGCTGCAAATACTCTTACGACACGTTACAATCTTCCTTTCACACAGAGGCAACCAAGTGGAGGGTGTGCTCAATTATTGCAGCTTCCTCCATCTGCAATGGTCATAGCCTTCAAGCATTTCACTCTATTTATGAGATACTTCCTTCCAAACACTCATATGCTAGTGCCAAGAAAAATCTGAGCCAAAACAGCTTTTCCCAAGGGGGAACATACAGGACTGAGCTGTATAATGGGGGCAGTAAGGAAGGGAGCCTTGAACTTGGACTTTAATTTGGTTCTAGAGGGCATCCCCATCTGGGACTGTCTACCTAATCCAGTAATCAGGAGGATGGGGTTGGGGGGACTCAAGTGAGCTGTCCCTACCAAGTTCCCATACTTGGACTTTCCAGGCTGACACCTTCATCATTGAGGCTGCTGACCTGGGTGTCATCTACAAGATCAAGCTCCGCCATGACAACACCAAATGGTGTGCAGACTGGTACGTGGAGAAGGTGGAGATCTGGAATGACACCAATGAGGATGAGTTTCTATTCCTGTGTGGGCGCTGGCTATCCCTGAAGAAGGAGGATGGGCGGCTGGAGAGGCTCTTTTATGAGAAGGTACCACAAGGGGTACTGAGACCTTCATCAACCACAGCTTCTTGTTTCTATGCCCAGGGAAGATCCTGGGGAGCAGAAGGTACCAGTGCTGCAGAGAGACCAGGGTATGCGTTTCCTTGCAGGAATACACTGGTGACCGCAGTAGCAACTGCAGTAGCCCTGCTGATTTCTGGGAGATCGCCCTGAGTTCCAAGATGGCAGATGTGGACATTGCCACGGTGACAGGACCCATGGCTGACTATGTTCAGGATGGCCCTGGTAAGCAGAGCGGGGAGCTTTTTGGAAGATGAACAGGCACAAGGCAATAGCTTTAAACTATTCTTAGACAGATTGTAGCTGTAGCCCCACTGTTCATGATGAAGTGTGTCTTGAGCTTGTGCTTTGCAGTGTTCGCAGGCACAACAGCTCTGTGAGGTGAGCGGGCAGAGAGAAACCCCCTCCAAATGAAGCAATGAGTAGGGTTTTTGTCATGGTTTCCTTCATCCACCAGAAGGTATTGTCCTCAATTCTACCCTAATCTAGAGTTTCGGAACATAATTTCTGGCCAGGTGACTTAGGACAACCCAACAGAAAGCAGGACCAGCTGTGGAAATCTGCCATCCAAAGTGTGATGTAGTATGTGCTGGTTGGTGTCCAGGATAGAGGTCCCAAGCTGTTATTTGGTGACTTAAAGTCTATTCTGACAATAAAACCAGCTTTGGGTGAAGTCAGTCTCTTGGCCTCTGTGTCTGCTTCCCCCATGAAGCAGTATCCCAACTCCTTGAGAAATTCATTTCTGAGATAAGGATATCTTATATTTATTTCTTGAACATTTAAAAACACTGCTTCTTAGATTTAAGAGTATGACCAGCACAGCATCCCTTCAGGAAAGCATGGCATAGGTCTATGGGGCCAGCAGAGATTGGTAATCTATCTACATGCCACTTTCTCACTATGTGAAAAATGGCAGGATCCTCAAAGGGCCTGTCCTCTGATCACTTGGAGAGAGGCCAGGGGAGCTAAACAAGGCCTGTGCTTGTATAGAGTCCCATGCTAGTGACTCGAATCAGGAAAGGCTGGTCTGGACATCTTTTAGAGATACACAGCCTAAGCCTACTGCAGCAGGATCAGCTGGAGTGATGGGCCAAGAGAAAGGTCTGGACTTGTTGAATGCTACCTGCAAATGACAGGGACCTGGAGACAGTGACCTAAACAACTTCAGCAGTTTTCTAGTGCATAAAATTTCAAAGGCAAGTCACCAAAAGTTAATTCAACAGCTCTGGGGTGTCCAGGGAGCTAGGTTCCTGCAACCTGTTTTCTCTGAAACATCATAAAAAGCTCCTACCCTAAAGGTCACTTGGAGTATGAGGTTTGTGTCCCAGACTTTCAGGCCTAACCTCAAGGTTTAGACTCGCAGACCCACAGACCTGCAGAGACACACAGATGCTTACAATAGTTTTAGGCTGATTGGCCTAACGCCCAGGCATATAACTTGCTAGCTCTCTACCTTTTATCTAAACCATGACTCTTATCCTGGTCAGCCATGCAGCTTGGAACCTTTTCTTAGAGCAGCATAGTTGTCCTCTGCTTCTTCCGGCTTCTCTCTGGCATTCTGCCCTGTACTTCCTGTTCTCAGAGTTTTCCTAGTCTGGTAGCCCTGCCCACACTTCCTGTCTGCCTTAGGCCAATCAGCCTAAAACTATTGTAAGCATCTGTGTGTCTCTGTGGGTCTGTGGGTCTGCGGGTCTAAACCTTGAGGTTAGGCCCAAAAGTCCAGGACAAAAACCTCATACTACAGTCACCCAAGGTACCCTTAAAAGATGTTACCTTGAGCCAAAGTGCCAACCATCATGTCCACAACCTAAGCACAATGGATAGAAGAGTACTCCTTCCAAAAGAAGCAGACCTTTAAGACAGTTACCCCAGAATCCCACTTGGCAATCTTCAGCTTACCCATTAGGACTCTTCCTATTGGAAGAGAAATGGATCTTGATTGAGTGTCTAGAATCTAAGCTACATGACCTAAATAAATTTGTCTTCTGACCACACAAACTTGTTCAGCTTGGAAATGAACGCCTCTAGGATTTCCCTCAGATGTTTTACTGGTATGATGCACTTTGATTATATTCTCCAATTTCCACTTCCTGTGAGACCTTCCTCTCAGCAATGGTTAGTGTTTCAGGCACGTAACCCCCAGACCAGGTGGAAAGTTGCCCTTATATGTCCTTGCCTGGTAGGGATAGATTCAAGTAAGATAATTGGCCAATAAGGCTTTCAGGAGCCTGACCGCCAAAGGACACAGGACACTCTCTTGGGTCTTCCCATTGGTCATTACTGACTGCTTTGTGCCCATAGAGCAGATGCACACCACCATGAACTTGCAGCCTATCTGGAAGGCTTTGTTGCATTTGGTGTCTGAACAAGGAAGGAAGGCATCAGCCCCTCCAGGGTCCTTTCAGGTTCCCAAGCCCACAGGACAGCCCCTTTGCCCATGGTCCCTGTTGTGAAGTTACCTCGCCATCTCTTGCAGTGATTCCCTACTATGTGTCAGTGACTACCGGGAAGCATAAGGATGCAGCCACTGATAGCCGAGCTTTTGTCTTGCTCATTGGGGAAGATGATGAGCGCAGCAACCGTATCTGGCTGGACTATCCCCAGGGGAAGCGTGGCTTCAGCTGTGGCTCCGTGGAAGAGTTCTACGTTGGTGGCTTGGATGTGGGCATCATCAAGAAAATAGAGGTGCTGGCCCTGGATCCCCATGAGGGTGACTGACCCTGGGAAATTGAAAAGATGGTTAACACCTGGTGGGAGGAGGGGAGCTGAGAACAGACAGAACACAACAATGACCTGGAGCCTCTCTGAGTTAGAGGCAGATCTCGTCTCCACCATCGGTGGGGTGGATGACCACAAGCTTCCCATTTTCTGTTCCCTCTGTAGAGAGACCCTGTGTTTTCATTGCTGTATAACAAGTTACCATGAAGTTGGTAACATCAATGTGCACTGTCCTGGACCAGGAGTCTAACTGGGATGTCTGGAGGCCTCCTGAGATGAAAGCAAAGTATGACAGGCCTAGAACATTTTCTTGAGAATCCATCCTTCTCCAAGCCAGCTAGCTGTCATCCAGATCCACTTTCTTACTGCTGTAGAAGTAAGCCCTTCAATTCCTGTCAATACCTGCCTCGAGGCACTCACCAAAACCAGTCAGTATTCTTGATCTAGGCCAGTAGGAGACAGGGTCTCTCTCACTTCAAATGCCTCCAACTTCTTCCATCCCTAACACCCACGTTCTCTCTTAAAGAGCTCACCTTATAAGGTCAGGCCCACCTAGGGTCGTGCTTTGATTATCCCAAAGACCTCTTCAATCTCCTCTTCTCTGAGGAAGGTCCTCTGGCCAGTGAATGTCCAGTATATTGGAAAGGAACACTGAAGGCAAGAGAAAGGCAGGCAGAGGACACTGAGTGGGGAAGACTTTTCTCAGCTCCGCCCAGATTCTCACAGGGATGATGTACCTCACAGCTGGGCCATGACGGAGCCTCCCCTGAGAGCTGCTGGCTGGTAGAAGAGCTGTGCTTGGCAGTGCCCACCCAGGGTACCAAATATACATTACGCTGCAATTGTTGGCTTGCCAAGGACCGAGGGGATGGCGTCACCTCCCGTGTCTTTGACCTCCTGGATGCCATGGTGGTGAACATTGGGGTGAAGGTATGTGTGTGTGTGCCTTGTGAGCGACATGGAAAAGATAAAAGTGGGGGTGTAGGAGAGTCATCACTGGGACACTGACAGAAGCTGTAGCCTGGAAAGATGGTTGGACTCACTCATCTCAATCCAGGAAACTGCCCTCTTTCGGTCGGCTGCTGTGTGACATCGGGGAAATCTCCTGGTTCCCCGGACCTTGGTCTTCTATGCCACATGTAAATAACATCTCAGTCTTGTCCAAAGCTAAGGAGATCACTAGCTGTCCCTAAAGGTGTCATCCTCTCTGCCAGGGTGTGTGTTGGCATTGCTCTCCACACCCACAGCATAGCAAGAGCAAAGGATGCCAGAGACAGGTGGCCTCTAGATCTCACAATATAGCAGTGCTGGTCACATGAGACCCTTTGTAGCTGGAAATTCCAAGACAGGAATTTTTCTTTCTGTCTAGTGGGTCACAGGAGCTGAGGCAAGTTGTCTAACCTCACAGGCAGTCAGTGTAAGGCATGAGGGAGGTAGCCCCAAAACACACATCTAGCTGGTGATCCAGAGGCCTCCTTCTCACCTGACCCTGGCTTTTCTTTCTCCCACATGAGCTGTGGAGCCAACAGCTGCCTGGCTCTATTCAATCAGGTCACCTATCAAGGTTAAGGTCAAGAAAGCTTGCCTATTCTATGATGGGACAGCAAAAGGAATGTAGGCTGCACCCCAAAATCCTCCAGAGGAAATTGTACATTGCCTACCCCTCCCCTGCAGAGGAGTGGGTGGGGCACTTTCTATGGCATAGATATCCCCCTTTATGGCTGGCTGGATGGTGTGGGTGAACCTATTTCTTATCTCTATTTCTTATTTCTGCCCTGACCCACTTCCCAGCCTCTGTGTGTCTTTGAGGTACCCCCTGACTCACACCATGCCCTGTACAGCCACATCTCCTCCTAGCTCAGTCTGGGAAAATGAAGATTCATATTCTACTATTCACAGAGCTAAGAACACAGGCTAGCCACGTACACAAACCACAGCATTCTTATCTCTGGCCTCTCTCCAGATTACCAGCCAGAATGACAGGAGCCTTGCTCCCATCTCTCATTTGGATACACTCCAGTTACACAAAAAGAAATGTGTCTGTCACTTGAGGGAACAGGGAACACAGAGAACACAGGGCCTAGCAGGGCATGGCCTCAGAAGCTGGTCACTTCAAAGTCATCAACAACCTCACTTTGAGCTTTCTATGTTTCTATGGATAAGAGCAAGAAGGGCCAGGTTTGTGCCTGTCCCCAGTAATTCCTCTCGTCCTACATGTTCATGTGTCTGATGTCTTGTGCTCTGTGTGAGACAAGCTCTCACATGCTACTCCTGCCCCTGTCAGGCCCTGAGGAAGAGTCCAGGTGCGGGGGGGGGGGGGAGCACCTATCTGGAGCAGTGGCCAAGATGTGACCACAGCCACACAGAACAGTTCACAGTCCGAGTCTTCTGAAGAGCATGGGGATCAGGCAGTTGTTTAGGGAAGACAGAATGTGGCAGGTTTCCCATCTCTCTACTTTTCCCAAACTTGCTGAGCTGCGTATTGGTCTGTGGGTACCTGTTATGAAGGGATGAGTAAAAGCCGGGACTCCCAGGATCCAGCACACAAGTAATACCCCCACCCAATGCCACCTCTCAAGAAGAGCCTCTGAAGTGCCTCAACTCAGACTCCCAGGAAGGGCAAGCTCTGCCCTTCTTCAAAGGCCTGCAGATAAAGGGAATCTGGTACTTTAGAAGCAAAATCTCAATCTAAAACGGAAATTTGATGAACAGATAATTGCCCACTTGTTGCTTGAAGCAGAACTCTCAAAGCTACCCCCCACTACCATGACATTCTTTGCTCACAGACATCAGGGGCAAGCTGGCTTTGGGACACTTAGAACCACTGCATACCCACACATGTATGGCCTTATCATAAGCATACTGCCTGCCATACCATACATATGACACCATACCACACACATGCTGCCATACTATATACATGTATGGCTGTATCATACAAATGACACCACAGCATATCCTTATAGAGCCATACCACACACGTGTAGGACCTGAGCCAGCACCACTGGTATTTGAGCCACCTGTGTATCTCATGTCTTTATAAGGAGTGTCCCCATATCTCTTCACAAAGGGAGCAAGGATAGGTCTGGGAAATCTGTCCCAGGTAAAAATATACTGGAGGGCAGACCTGGAATTGGGTCTCTGAATGTTCCATGCCTTGACATGGGCACGCATGGATAGGCTCACAGAGAGCTAGTGAGATCCATTGCCTGCAATGCCTCTGCCAGAGCCCCACTGGGTGAGTGTATATGGTAGGACCAGGAGTGGCTGGCCTGGCTCTGCTTCCTTGTTCGTGTACAGTCAACTGTGCTAGAGTCTGCTCCGAGCTGTGGGGCTTGGAGAATACATCTCTTCTCCCTGGGGACACTGAGATAGGTTGGGTGGTTTGGTGGCTGGGGTTGAGGGTCAAGAACTTGTCCCTCTCACGGCAGGTACTTTATGAAATGACAGTCTGGACTGGTGACGTGGTCGGTGGGGGCACTGATTCCAACATCTTTATGACCCTCTATGGCATCAACGGGAGCACAGAAGAGGTGCAGCTGGACAAAAAGAAGGCCAGGTACCCAGAGGGAGCTTGACCCCTCACCCTGCTCACACCCAACCTTCACCTAACTTGGTCCTTAGCCAGACTGTCTCTGTCAACCCACTGTACACCATGAGGCTTTAGCTATCTTTCTTAGTTGCTCTTTTTCGACAGTTTTCTCTATGAAGAGCCAGATTATATTTCCCTCCTCCAGGAAGTCTTTCTTGACTACCAAAGCCATAGAAATCTTTCCTCCTTAAAAGAAAATCCAAAAACAATTTGGTTTTTTTTTATGTGCATGAGTATTTAACTTGCATGTTATGTTTATGGACCACTTGTGTGCCTAGTGCTCAGGGAGGCCAGAAGTGGATGTTGGATACACTGGGACTGGAGTTACAGATACTTGTACACTGCCATGTGGATCCCGGGAATAGAATCTTGGTCTTCTAGATGAGCTGGCTGCAGGCGTTCTTTACCTCTAAACCATCTCTCCAACCCAGTTCTTCCCTTCTTTTGTTCACCTGGTCTCTCAAAAATGTTCACCTTAAGACCAATCTTACTGCATCTTGTTCATTTCCTGGTTTTGTTCCATGCACGGTCAGTGTGAGATGTCCTCAGCGGGAGAAGCAGCATGAGGAGGTGTGTGGAACTCTATCTTTGTGACTTTTCTGCACCTAGAATAATTGCAAAATAAAAAATGATCAGTTATTAAAACATTAACAAATGGTCTGTGAGGGTGATGATGGCTGTGATGAAGGTGTCAATGGGGAGTGGGATGCTGAAGTGATGAGAACTAGATATTTCTTCCCACAGACAGAGCAGCCCATCCCAGGGCTCTGCTAAGGATTCTTCTTGCTCTCTCTTAGCACTTCCACACTCTTGTTACACCATTCCCATGGTGACAGCCTTGAGAACGGCTGATATTGAGAACCTACTCTACAAAAGAGCTTTGCCACCGATTTTAATTCAGGGTACCCCCTTTGCTCTGCAGGGTTAGTGTCTCCCACTTATAATGAAGTCCTGAGATACAGAGAAATGAATAGTCCAAGGTCACTAGGATTTGAACTCAGAAATCTTGGGAATAAATGAAGCATCATTTATTTGGCATAATAAAGGCAGAGGCTTTATTTAAGGCTTGCTGTAACAGAGGTTAGGTAACATAACCAGATATGGAAAGATGTATGATGGAATATCACTGAGGCATGGTGAGGCACAATAAGAAGAAATGGGCATCCCATATGACTACATTAAAGCAAGAGCTTTGTGTTTCTCTCTCTGCTCCTCAGCTGGGAAACTAGAACCAAATAAGAAAGTTTGTAGTCTCTGAACAAGTGGCCATTATAAGCTGGATGCCAAAGAGGCTATGAGTTGGGGCTTGATTTCTAGGCATGGCCTGGCTATTGCCCCATGACACGTTTGGTCTCTGCTAATCTCTCTATTCCACCAAGCTCCACCCAGCTCTAATTTCTGGGATTTTCTCTAGCCTTTTGTCTTGTTCTTATGTTCCACCCAATTTGCAGATGTCCAAATTCTGGGAGGAAGGTTGGGAGGGAGGGGAATCATCTCCAGGAGCAAATTCCAGAACTGTACTTGCAGTCCTAGAGTAAGAACGGCCACACTGTAAATGCTTCAAGACCCTGTTAGGACTTGTTGGGGGGCGTATCCTGAGAGGGGGTGAAGTGGCATTTCCTGCTTAATCTGGTATAAAGCTCTTCTCTGAGCTATGCCTGGCATTGCACCCGTGCCTGCAAGGCCTTGTTGGGGGTGTCATGGTGGTAGATGGGGACAGAAGGAGCACTGTGAATGTGATATGCGATGTGCACAGCATGGGCCCGGGTAAGGAAACATTTATCCTCAAAGCCCAATATGGAGGCCAGCACACGTGCATATGCACATCCATGGACCTAGGAAGTGTGGGGGTGCTTGAGGTAGGCTGTGTGCTCAACAGTCAGGAGCGGCTCATTCCTCTCCTTGTCTAAGCTCCAGAGAATTCTAGTGGTCATGAAACACAGACCTATCTGTTGTCAAAGGAGCAGCGACCTGTGAACTAACACTGTCTCCAAGACAAGGAAGGCCTTGCTTTCATCTTGTGATATCCACAGCCTCACTTTCACTGGGTGTGGTCTTGTATCCAAAGAAGGATAGCAACTGCCTTTTGGAGCTGCCTCTTTGGGAGCACCTACTTCTTTGGGAGCATCTGCCTCTTTTGGAGCACTTGCCTCTTTGGGAGCACCTGCAGATCCCAGGAGCCCGTTAGCAGTATCATAGAATCAACCAGTCAGTAGCTAAGTATGCAGTCAGGACTGAAGGTTGCATTGTAGAGGTTTCCCTGTGGGAAGAGCAGCAAAGACTAAAGACAGAACATTTCTGAGATGATGCAGCATTGGACAGGAGAATGGTACCACAATGCTGCTTTCAATTTGCTGCTGCTTCACAACTGAGCGGAATATGAACCAATTCAGGGCCACTTTTCTCAGCTGTGCAATTGCTTTTGGTTTGGGGATAGGTCTATCAGTCAAGGTTGCTTACCCAGTCTTCTAGAATCCCACCTGGAGTGCAAAAGATGGGCAGTTAGGGAGCTGCTAGAAGTGCTGAGGTATATGATCTATGGCTAGGCGTGGCTTACCAACTTTCTATTTTCTGCTCTGCCCCCAGGTTTGAGAGAGAACAAAATGACACCTTCATCATGGAAATCCTAGACATTGCTCCCTTTACCAAGATGCGCATCCGCATTGATGGGATGGGTAGCCGGCCAGAGTGGTTCCTGGAAAGGGTAATGTGATGTCTTCCCTTCATCCCTGCCCATGTCCCCTCCATGATATTGGGTTATTAGTGATCTTGTAATGCCACTGGCCTGACCATGGACTTTGGAGTGAATTAATCAGGGAATGAAGCTTTATCTGTGTCTAGTAAGAGCTGAATTACTGCCAGAGAAACAGCACAGTGGGCAGAGCCTGGGATGGGGAATATTTGGGCTGGGTATTATCTGGGGCAAGAGATGTAGAAGGATTAAGAGAGAAGCAGACTTGAGGCAGTGAGAGCTGGCTGGGTGGGAGGCTTCCCTTGCCCCTGTAATTACACTGTAAGTAGCTTTCTTCCTCCATGCCTTCTCTCTCTAGAGGAGCATGAGCCCATCAGGTAGCTGGGCTGAGGGCATCCTGGGCAGGGATGATGAGAAACAACAGCAAGCAGACTCATGAAGTCTTTTTGTCACCTCCAACCCCTCCCCCATCACACAGCATACAAATCCGAATCATCTACACCACACACCACAGCCACAAGCTCAGCTTCTCCCAAGAAGAGAAGGTGGCTGTGTTTCTTCACCACCATTCGCTCACCTCCCCTGGTCTTGTAGGACCCTGACCCTGGGGATCAGGAGACAACCACAACACACTCACTGTTACGAAGCCAAGGCTCCCAGTGCACAGCTCATCTTGCTGTGTTTTCATGAGAGCAAATGACACAGATGACAGTTCCACAGACAGGCCCCTGTGTCAAATGGGATGGCTCGGGTGTCGGGTGACCATCCCATGCAGGGTGAGACAGTTTCCTGTCGCTGTGTTACAGAGCTCCAGAATATGGGGTGGGGGAGGAGGAAGAGCGGAAATCAAGGTAGAGACAGGCTGTGTGCTCTCTGAAGACTGCAGGATCTGACCTTGCCTGTCCCCAAGCTTTACCAGCTGTCATACAGAACCTTTGCCGTGTACACGTCTCCATGCGTAAATTCCCCATTCCATTTTGCTTAGAGTCCACCTTGTAACCTCTTCTTAACTGATTATAACCCTATTTTTTTTAAATAAGGTTATGCCTCGAGATTGATGAGTGGGGTTTTAATATATACATTCAGAATCGGAGTAACATGGCTTAATTTATACCTCTGCAAGCTTGTCCCTCATCGCTGAAGGCTGTCTGTCCTGGCTCTCTTCAAGCTCCCCTCCACTCTGCAGCCCTCAAAAATTTCTCTTAAGTCAACAATATTGCATTCACACCAACCTGGCAAATGTCAGTGTCCTGCTCCCAGTGACAACAGCTCTGTTATTCTTCTTTTCTGTCACGTATTCAACAAACATGTTTATACGCATTCTAAGCACTGCTGTGGAAAGCCTTTCAGGGAAGTTTCCAATTTCCAGAGCACGTGGGACACTCAGCAAAACACATAAGCAAAGCCCTCCCCATATCCAAAACTCTGAATCAGAGAGCCTGGGATGGAGGTTCATGGTCTCTCTCCAGATTCTGCTGAAGAACATGAACACAGGAGACCTGACCATGTTCTACTATGGAGACTGGCTATCCCAAAGGAAGGGCAAGAAGACGCTAGTGTGTGAAATGTGTGCAGTCATTGACGGAGAGGAGATGATGGAGTGGACCTCCTACACAGTCTCTGTGAAGACTAGTGACATCTTTGGTAGGTAGTGGCCTCTGGCAGCCTCTTCCCTTGCCTTCCACTCTTGAATCATGACTTGAGACTGGCTACTGACCAGGGTATTTTTCTTCAATAAGCTTCTGAAGATGAATCATCTCCACAGCATGTCTCTTTCTGTGGAGACAAAGTACTTCCTCTCAGTGGCCAAATTTGTTTCTTCACTGTCCCTCACAGAAATGGAGAGGGTAATGCCACAGGCAGAGAATTTGCCTGGCTCAGAGCCCTGCAACTTCATGCTGCTGTAGAATGCCTCTTACCCAGAGTTGTGTATTTTGGCAACCCATATTTCATGGGCATCTGTGTTTGACTCTGGCTTGGGGCCTGGGGATAGAGCTTTGATCTCCAGGGCTACCACAATCTGACAGTCTGGTGTACCATACCAGTACCACACCATCAGGTAATGCCAGGACAGATGTTAACCCAAGCACTTCTGGGGAGTAAGAGTATGGATCCTTAGCCCTATAAATATGAGCAAGAGTCACAGGAGCATCCCAGAGACATGTCAAAGTGAAGTCCAGAAAGGCAATCAGGGCCATTGAGCTGATAGAATGCCCAGAGCAAGGGCTTCTAGAGCTGATAAAATGCCCAGAGCAAGAGCTTCTGGAAATCATAGGATGCCCAGAGCAAAGGGTTCTAGAACTGATATAATACCCAGAGGATGATCATCTAGAGATCATGAAATGCCCAGAGCAAGGGCTTCTAGAGTTGATAGAATACCCAAAGGAAGAGCTTCTGAGTAAAGAGAGGGAAGGCTTCTTGTCTAGCCAGGGAACTGTGCCTCCTACCTTCCCTCCTCTGGTCAAGGCCTCTCTTCAAGGACCATTGAGAGGAATTTGGCCCCATTCACATTCACCATAGATGACTTATTAATCGTGGGAGCTTGCACTTTTAACAGAGCAGTTTGCCGAAGAGATGGGTTAGCAAATCTGGGGGTTTATTTCTAGCATATTGCTTCTCTCTTTTCTCCCCATAGTGGACCTTCCTTTTTATTGCTTGAAATTCCCAGTTTTCAGAAGCTTTGAAGGTGCTCTTTTCATTCCTTCATAGGGGGCTCTCAGAAAAATAATCAAGTTCATTGGGAGCAACAGATGTGTGACAGCAGCCTCACAAACACCTCTTCCAGGACCTCTGCTTTCTAACAGTCACCAATGCTTGTTTGGAGCATGTCCCTAGGAACAGGTGCTAAGCATTCATGCTACTCTGATTGCATGAATGTTACTGTTAGACCCACAGTAATTGCAACGTGCAAAGAGGAGGTGAGGGGTATAATTGAACACCTGTGGGAACCAGTACTTACTTACTGGGCCAAGATTACCTGATGTAGCCAATGAGAAATGAATTTTAACCAAAGCAAGATGGGGGTATCTAAGCAAGGCTGAGGCTGGGACAGGGTTATTACTAGTATTATATTCTTATCAGAATCAATTGATACAGTTCCCAGTATCAATACAATGGTAGTTGCCAGGATACAATGATGTTTGCAAGCTACACATGGTACATATGATTGATGTCTAAAACCAGCTGTTCTGTCAAGATTCCAAATGTTTCATTGACTTGTAGGGGGCACAGAGGATCATAAGGTGGCCCAAATGCTTCCCTCCCTGAGGGAAAACCTCAGTTTCTTAGGCACTTAAAGGCACACAGTGCCCTAGAAGATATAGACTTTAATCTAAAACACCTACGATGTGTGCCTCTCAAGACAGCTAGAGCAGACCAACTCCATGGTTCCCTGGAATACCTAAGAGGTCCTTACCCCCCCCCCATTTCATTAACTATAGACTCCATCCCCCTGTACCCCAGGAGTCTGGGAATAAGGCAGAGCAGAAGGTTTTGTGAAAAGATGCAAGTCCTCAGAGCCTTACTTGTGTATTTCCCAGGGGCTGGCACAGATGCCAATGTGTTCATCATCATCTTTGGGGAAAATGGGGACAGTGGGACCCTGGCCCTGAAGCAGTCAGCCAACTGGAACAAGTTTGAGCGGAACAACACAGACACCTTCAGTTTCTCTGACATGCTGAGCCTGGGCCACCTCTGCAAACTGAGGGTCTGGCATGACAACAAAGGTAGCTACTGCTTGGCACCAGGGTGGTGAAGGGTAGGATTTCCTGGGACAGTGATCTCTGAGTCCTCTGTCTCTCTAGGTAAGTAGATCCTGCCTACTCCAGCATGAAGGCAATTCAGCCACGGATTGTGCCACTTGGCTGTAGTTCCCATTAGAGAGCCTGCGTTCCTAGGCTATTGTTATATCTGAAGCTTAGTTGCTCCTGCTTTCTCCTTGGGAGGTTAATGATTCTTCATTTTTGTAATATCATAGCCTAAATTATACTTGGTTTGGATATAAAGATTAATAAAAAATTGGGGTATTGGGTTAGGACAGTAGCTCAAGTGTAGCATAGTTTCTTAGTATGTGCAAGACCCTGTGTTCTATCCCTGCAATGAAGAGAGAGGGAAATAGTGAGGAGAGATGGAGGGAAAGAGGGAGGGCAGGAGGGAGGGAGGGAGGGAGGGAGGGAGGGAGGGAGGGAGGGAGGGAGGGAGGGAGGGAGGGAGGAGCCTCACCAAGTCCACTTCCCACGGATTTTCTATCAGTCTTACAACCTTGAGTCTGAATGTAGCCATATTCACTTACATATTTAAGCAAAGCACAAGCCAAGTGAGAGCTTCACTTTTTAACTCCGTGGTACTTAGGAATACTTTGTCCATTGCTGTGATGGCATCCACGGCTTTCTCGTTTCTTTGTCCACTGCTCTGCTCTCCAAGGGCATCTCTTTTCTCTGGCTTTGCTCCTGTAGCTTCTGTTTGATCTCAGAGTTGAAGTTCATTACCTGACTTACTTACCTCCATGCTTCCTGCTTCCCCCAATTCATTTCTAGTGTCCCGAGTCAAAACCTGGTTCCCCCAAGCTGTCCACTCAAGGCCCTCTTCTGCCTTTGCTGTACCCTCACCTCTCACAGAGCTGTCCTGAGGCTGGCTGCCTCACTTTACCTCCTCAAATCTTGCTGCTGCTGATTGCTTACAATGCCAGTTTAACAGCTGGCTAAGCTTCCAGAAGAAGCAATGGTACTGATTAGTTTCAACATGGGGTCACAGTCAAAGCATTTCCCATGTGACAATAAACTCAGACCAAGCAGAGAAAGCAGCTGCTCTTCAGAGCAATCACATAATATGTAGTAAGAAGTTTCTGACCCAGCCTAGCCCTGAGGTCTAGACCAGCAGTTCCAAATAATCACACAAAGTCTTATATTAAATACATAATGCTTGGTCTATGGCTCAGGCTTATTACTTGCTGACTCTTTTGCTTTAAGTTAATTCATGTTTCTAGTTATGCTTAGCCATGTGGCTTCGTAACTTTTTCATCAGTGCAGCATTCTTATCCTGATTCCTCTGTGCCTCACTAGCATTTGTTTCTCTGTTCTTCTGCTTCCCAGAATTCTCCTAGTCTGCTTGCCCCACCTCTATTTCCTGTCTAGTAACCTGGCCAATCAGTGTTTTATTAAACCAATGTACAAGAGCGTAGTCTCATAGCATTAATGATGAAGACTTATACTTCACAGTTGTCAGGTTTCATGCACTTAGTTGGTCATTCAGATACTTGATCGCTGTGCTTTGTGACTTGTGTAACAAAAACTTGTTAGTGACTCTCCACTCTGTAAACAAAGAACACCAAGGCCTTAACTCCACATAAGGACAAGAGCAGCAAATGGGCCAGCCAGCATCAGCAGCAGGTATTCTGATGTTATTTGCACTTATCATGTCCATCCTGCTCATCATAATTCTTCACCTTCACTGCCCCCATGCCAGAGAGCCAGGAAGGAAGATGGCAGTGTGAGAGACAGCATTCTCTCTCTGTTTGCTTTATCATTGGGGTGTACAGATAGGAGCCTCATCCCAATGAGGTGCAATGCTTGGGAACTCACTTGTCGCTGGGACAAAATGTCTGAGAAAAGCAAGTAGGAAGGACTTATTCTGAATCAGTATCGGTGTTTCCATTCCATGGTCAGCCAGCTCCTTTCCTGGAGGAAGAACATCATCCTGGGGGGAAGGGCCTGGCCAAGAGAAGCCAAGAGGTACACAGGAAGGGGCCTAAGCTCTTGTTCCCTTAAATTGCCCACTCTTCTTCCCAAGGCCACACCTTGTGAGTCCAGCGGTCTTCCATGTATCTGTTTACATTTTAAATTCATTCATTAGGTTTAAGACAGTGTTTTCTTAACCTCCTGGTCTAGTCAGTTTTAAACCAAGATTAGTCACCTCAGGTGGCATTATTAGTCTGTGGAGAGACACACACCTGTGAGAACTTCTCACATATCTGTAATAAATCTTTCCTCTTCCACAAAGGCGCCATCTCAAAGATCCCTAGTTCTTTTCTCCACTGCCATCTGCCATGGTCATCCTATTAGTCACTGGAGGGTAGTCAAAAGTCTGAATGAAAGAAAGAAAGAAAGAAAGAATGAATGAATGAATGATTGAATGAATGATGGAATCCATGGTCTTGAAGACTGTCTTCTGCCCCAGATACTTCAGAAGATCAGGATCACCAGCCCCTGTCATGACATGCCCCGGTGGCTTTATTAGTTAAGACAGGTGTGACACTTTGAACCACATGTGTGTGTCTGCACAGCCCTCATTAGAAAGACCTGGCAGACTAGACTGGTGTGACTGGCATGGAAGGAAAGTATTAATGCAGTGGGAACTGAGCACGCATTAGCTTCCCACTAAGATGACATCCAGAAGTCTCAGAGCCCCCAATCCTTCAATCCTGTTCCATCATAGCCTCCACCTCAGAAGCAGCACCAAAGTCTGGTACCTGAGGAGGAGGAATTGGGATCCCCGGGCAGCCCAACGTATCAGCTACACCATGAGATGTGGTTTCTTCATAACCTCCAGTCAGACCAAAAAATAAGATGGGGGAAGAAATCTGTGTTGACTTAACCCATTTTTCTTTCTCAAAAAGGAAGTACCACACTAGGGACATTGCACTGTGAGTGTTTCATTTATGGGATGAGGGTAGGTGGAGGCCCAGAAAAACTGGGGATGTTTAGGAAAGACCATGCTTTGGAAAAATCAGCTCTCTTTGGGAGCGTGGAACTGTCCAAGGTCCTGATTCCTCTAGTTTCCCTTTCCTCTGGATTCTGGAGCCTGATAAGGGGTTTGAGGCTTGATAACTGACTGATTCTCTCTCTCTCTCTCTCTCTCTCTCTCTCTCTCTCTCTCTCTCTCTCTCTCTCTCTCTCTCTCTCTCTCTCTCTCTCTCTCCCTCTCCCTCTCTCTCTCTCCCTCTCTCTCTCTCTCCCTCTCTCTCTCTCTCTCTCTCTCTCTCTCTCTCTCTCTCTCTCTCTCTCTCTAACTTCCTTCATTCCCTCCTTCCCTCTTTCCTTTTGGCTCTTCCTTTTTGTTTGTTCATGCTGCTGTTTTGCGTTTGAGGTCGCACACTAGCTCAGACTGGCATGGAACTCACTATGTATTCCATTCTGTCCTAACCATGCTCTGGACTCAACCTCATGAGTTCTGGGACTGCAAACGTGAATGACTGCATTTCTCTGCCCTCCATGCATAAAAATTCCATCTCGGCCGTATATACCTATTTATATTTCTTATCTATTTTCCCCTAGGACGTTCATCTCTGCTTCCATCTTCCTTCACTATGCATTTCTCACAGAGAACCTTTTAGAGTCTTCTCGGATGTTTCTAACTTAATTCTGCACCCTTTCTTCCATCCAAGAAAGTAGAGATAATAATATTAGGTCTTACTGGAGTATTCCAAGAGTCAAAAACAATGTTTCTTTTAGTGTAGTTTGAGTTTAGATGTTGGGGGGGGGGTTCTTAATCGGTGTTATCAGCTCATGCCCTTTACCACCACAGCTCTAACAGCCCCATGATGTGAATGTTGATATCGGTTATTAGATCAGTGACAGTTGACTAGTCAATGTAGCTAAGTAGTTTGGTTAGTTCCATGACTGATAAGTACATTGCTTTGCACCTGTGACAAGACAGGGCATCATGGCAGAGCAAATCCACCCAGATCAGAACCTAGGGAACAAAATAAGGAGCTGTCCTCCCCCTTTAAATGGCCACACTCCCATATGTGAGGAACTTCACCAGGTCCTCTTCAAGGTTCCATGGCCTTCCAGTAGTGGCACTCCAAGACCAGGCCATTAACCATGAGTCTTTTAAGTAAGATCCAAATTATAACAGAGAGGAATGAAACTCTGGATAAACTTGAATGAGGAAAAATTCAGTTCCAGCAGAGCCAGGGTGGCTAAGTGAAGGTTATAGAGAAGTCCAACATTTGAGTTGGATAAGTAAAGGGAAGGAAGAGAAGGGGAGGGGTGGAGAAATGATTTCTAAGTTCTGGCTTCTAAACTAGGATGTGTTTGGAAGGAAGGAATCCATCTGGGGAGCTATACTGCTGAGGACTGGCCACTGCCTGAGACCTCAAGCTATGATATTCAGGTTCTGACATCATGGTTTCTTAGACATAAACATAATAGAAGAAATATAAAGTAACATTTTCTTTCAAATAGCGGAAGCAATTTAAAATGTTTTAAATGTTTCTCTAGGGCTGGAGAGATGGTTCAATGGTTGAGCCCCCCCTGCCCTTATGAAGAACTCAGGTCCAGTTCCAAGCACCTACATGGCATCTCATAACTCTCTATAACTCTAGTTCCAGGGAATCAGATACCCTCTTTTGGCCTCCATGGATGCAAAGCATGCATGCGATATACATGCATACATAGATGCAGGCAAAACATTTACACCCATAAACTAAAAATAAATAAATCCTAAAATAAAATATCTGTAACTCCATACAAATTCCCAGAATTTATGGATAAAAAGTTTTGTCACACAGAAAAAAATTTCAGGCCTGCAGTGAAGACAATGAAGGTGGACAACTTCTGTCTTTTACAGATAGAACTAGTTCTAAATAACACCATCATTTTTCTAGAGTGGATCTGAAACCCGAAGATAATGTCTGTTCCTACAAGAAGAGGGATCATGGAAGGATTCAGGAACATAACCATGTGGGGCAACACGAGATCAGATGTAGAGCCAGCCAGAGGTTATAAACCAAAAACACCAAGGATTTCTGGTAGCCACTGAAGTCAAGAAAAGCCAGAGGAACTTATTGAAAGAGAATAACCCCACAGGTGCATCTTACATTCAGAATTCTGATCTCCAGAATCTTGAGATAATTACTTATCTGTTGTTTTTCTAAACATCAATCTGTAGTGACTTTCTTGTGATAGTTCCAGGAAAATAAATCAATGAGGATGAACCTTTTAGGAACAATGAAGACTTCCCCAGGGTTCCAGTTCAGTCGTGGACCTGCTCCAGAGAATCTGCTTTAAGATCTTCTGCTGATGGGAAAAGAGTCAAGGCCACTGGGACCCAGGAAAAGACAGCAAACCAGAACCTAGGTTCATTGTGAGCTCAGTGTCAGACACACTGACTGCCACAATTAAGTAAAACTAGTCTTAATGGTCCAGTCATAATCCTTAGGATGGTATCAACTTTTTAAAGTTGTGTCTCCACAGCCTTGAAATCAATCTTGTGAGATCTGGGGACAGAAATGAGCCATTCTCTAAGCTTAAAGAAAGAAAACAGTCTAGTGCTAGTAGGTTTTATTGACTAGCTTTGACTCCCACTCTGGACTTTTCACTTATTTCCAGACACATGTATTCTGTCTTGTGTTGTAATCCCGTCATACCATAGCTTTATTTCCCTACTGCTTGTTAGAAAGCTCTTTTATGTCTTCCCTTTATCACTTAAACTTATTGTCCAGCTATGCATGAAATCGTTCCAAAAACAGTTGCCCTATATGTGACTGAATTCTGTCTCCTTTACTTGGCCATCTTAGCTCGGTTTTCCATTGTTATGAAGGAACACTATGACTAAAATCAACTTGATGAGAAAAGAGTTTATTTCAGCTTTTGGTTAACTAAAATCAACTTGATGAGAAAAGAGTTTATTTCAGCTTTTGGTTTCACATCAGTCTATCACCCAAGGAATTCAGGGCAAGAACTCAAGGCAGGAACCTGGAGTCAGGAGCTGATGTAGAACCCATGGGGAAGTACTGCTTATGGGCTTGCTCATCCTGGATTTCTCAGACTTTTCTCATATAGCACACAGGACCAGAAGCCAATGGATGATACCACACATAGTGAACTGGGCCTACCCACATCAATCAAGAAAATGTGATGTGGCCTTGCCCTTACGGCAATCTGTTGAAGGCATATTCTCTGTTGAGATTTCCTTTTGCAAAGTGACTCTAGTTGCCAAGTCGCAGTGAGAACCAGCCAGCACACTTGGCTTGAAGCTCTATGAGATTCACTGTCTTGGCCATTGGTCTTCCCCAATGTCAACCCACCACCTGTTATGTAACTGGGAATTAATATAGTTTAGTATAATTTAATTACATCTTTAAGGCTCTCAAATTCTTCCTTGTATTTCTTGCCTTTATCGTAGCAGATTCAGTTTCCTCCAGGACTAAAGATTTCTTTGTACAATAAAATAAACAATGATAACAATAATGCCCTGGCCATAAACCACAGCCAGCTGAGTCATAATTAAGTTTTCTAGATGCATACGTTCCTTATCAAGACAGTTACTGTGCACATCCCTGGACTTTCCTGGCTTTCTTGATGTGTATTCTACTGCATAAAATCCTGGTACTTATTCCTGTCAAAACCCTTCAAGGGGAGGGAGAGCATTCAGCACTTCGGACAGCGCCAGCCCCTTCACACAGTAGCCAGACGCTGTAAACTGTCATTAGAGCCCAGAGTCCCTAGAGAGCTTGCCACTGATTCTTGTTTTGGATGTCAAAGACTATCTGATGGCTTTATGCTGTGATGGTTCTTGAATACAAAGAAATTTTAAGTCACCAATGTGGTCCTCTTTCCCTTATAGGCAGAGAGAAGAGGTATCCTTTCCAGACAGACTTTGGTCCCAAAAGCAGGCTAATACCATGGGCGGGTGAACTTTTGTGGTTGGGATGCAAGTCCTTAGAGTAAGCAGGTCTTCTACTCAGTTCCTCTCTGTGGTAGTTTTGTCTTTTAAGGATGGAGATTTTGATATTCAGTGGAGCTTAAGCTGCTGAGCATGTCAGTAATGGTTTTCTTTGCCACACTTTCTCCAGATTAAAAGTTTCTCCCCAACTCTTTTCCTTGAATAGACTTTGTGGAGTTAAAAATGTTTTGTTTGAGATTCCTTCACCAAAAGAAAATGATCCTATACCAATATGTAAGTGAGGCTACAAATATTTAGTTAACTTAAATCATGGCATTCTTCTCATCCCCTGGATTTTTTGCCTGAGTATTAAATTAGTAATTTTTTTGAACTTCTGGGAGGGTTGTTTGGTCTAATAAAATCTTTCAAACATTCAGAAAAGTGAAAAAACATAGCAACATCAACTCCAACCTGCCTGTTATCCTAGTTCAAAGATCATCATGGCACCCGCTTCATCCTCTGGCTTTTTCCTTCTTCCTTAACTTCTCCTTGGTTGCCAGAGGGTATGAAGCTGAATCCTAAACCCAGTGCCTTCACCCCAAACACACTCACATGTGATGTGCCTCTCCTTTGGAAAGTTTTCTGTAAAATCACACCACCACCACCATATTTAGCAGCCATTCGTTTGCATAAGTCAATTTCTACTGTACATCTTTCCAGCGCATGTCATAGGAAAACTTACTTGTAAATATATGTGGGCTACACAGGACAGTGTCCCGAATACTGAAGAAATGCTGCATATTGATATGGTAGTATATGGGAAGAAGTCTTGCTCATACTGGGACTAATATTAAATTCTGGATTCAGTACTTGCAAGCCCGGTTCCTCCACTATAAATTTCCTTTGTAACTCTCTAATGGCTTCATCTGGTGATGATCATTAGAATTACAAATGCAATGTTATAATTCTGTCATTTCTCTTGCACTTACCAGCTAGAGGTTTTCTTTTTTAAAAATTGCCCCTAGGCCATTTGATTGTCACAAAGTGCAGTTGGAAGGGGAAAATTAAGATAAATGATTAATTTTTTATTTAATTCTTATTACCCAGATAGCTTCTGCAGTACTGGAAAAACTGTAATAAAGTGTTTGTTGTCTAACTTATCTTATTTTTCTTGCTTTCTCTAGTTAAATAAACTCTGCTTAGTAAAGAATTTCTAACCAGAAGACAATTGACATTTTTAAAAATATTGTTAGTCCATAGAAATAGGTAGGATCTTAAAAATCATCACAGGAAAGCTACAGTGTGCTCACTTAGGGAGATACACTGAGACCTGAACTCAGATCTGCTAATCCCAGAGGGTTGCCTGTGGCAGCCTCTCAGATGAAGCCCTTGGGAGTGTTTGAGAAAATGCTATCTAGAGTCCTGCATTCTTCCAGAGCTAGGGTTCTTTGATGACTCCATAGATTACTTTAAACCATCCATGATCGTGCTGAGGAAATGTGAGTCACCCAGATGGGCTTTTTGCTTCTTGCAAGTTATTTTTAGGGAAGGTGTTGCTTGGTGAAGTGAATCTTTCTACCTGAGAAGAATCTCAATGGCTTGCACTGGATAAAAATACTGACAGTTGACTTTTTGAAAGTGAGAATAATTTATTGCTTCTATGATCGTTGAATACTAAGTAATATGATTAAGAGGTCATAAGACATGGTTCCCAACCCTTGAAGTTAAAGAAGTCAGACACAGATATAACAACAATCTTAAAAGAGTTAAGGCATAGTTATGACCCCACCAGCAAATATTTCTCTTAATATCAATACCATGGCCAAGAGAACAAATACGTTATGGCCTGAATCAGAAATGTCCCCCGTAGACTTATATTTTAAACAATCTCCAGTTAGCAGCACGATTTTAGGGCTGTGGAGCCTTTGGGAAGCTGGGCCTGGCTGGAGGAATTAGGGACGGCTCTCATTTTTTCTGCGTCTGTCACTGTGTAAGAGTCTTTACTATGCTTTCCTGCTGTGTAAACCACACCATGCCTTCCTTGCTGGGAGGACCCTATCCTCTGAAACAGTGAGCTCAAATGAATTCTTCCTTGAGCTGTTCCAGAAAGGTGTTCAGGTCATGGTGATGATCAAATAATACAGTGCACAAGGGACCGTGTGGGCATGGGATCTCGGAGAGGCTCAGAGAGCAGGCGTATGCTGAAGCTGTAATGAGGAGAAAGGAGATGCCAATTGCATGCCTAATAAATCTATATCCTAAGGGTTGAGGAAGCACAGAGCCCGCATCCCACCAGATGCAGGAAGCCAGCAGTCTCCTGGGCAGTGAGTAGCATTCACAAGTCCAAACTGTTACCATCCCACTCTCATTCAGCCTCTCTGGGACGTTGGGACCCCACAGTAGTTCCGAGTTACTAGAACTTTTACTCAAAGTGAGTTTTACAACATTTGGGACACAATAAACAATAGTTCTAGGACAGACCATTTCTCCAATGTAAGGCTATAAATTCCTGTCTCGGAACTACCGCCACTAGTGTCTTCCCGTTCTCTCCTATTCAGGCCGGTGTGGGCTCATGTGCAATAAGCTTTATTAGATAACAGATCTGGCAAGCCTTTTCATCTCAGGGGCTTGTAACCTCTTACAGAGACAAGCAATACAATGTAGGATGATGTGAAGAGTGGTCTCAGATTAGCCAGTATACGGAGACCGAGTACAAGTGTTGAAGCATGAGGAAATTCTGCAAACAGGGCACCTTCCCAGAGATCTCAGCAATGAGGCAGCATCGACACCTAGAGCCTGGAGATCATCACTTCAGACAGTGGATAAACAAGATTTCATTAATCAAGGTGTCCAAAGTGCAATATAGGTGGCATAGTCAATGAGTTTGTGATTAGTCTGGAGTCAGAGTAAAGAAGTGGAAAGGGGTCCAGTGTGTCGCTCTGCACAGCTCTCTGTGAGCAGCCTGTGATCTTTTCCCTTGGACTGATGAGAAGCCACCGGAGCATTTCTGAGGTGAAATAGCAAAATCTCATCTGTGACTTGGAAAGATTGTTATGATAGAGATTGTTGCTAAGAGCACCATGCACAAGAGGAAAAGTTAGGGAACTCAGCGGCTCCCCAGCTACCAAGGATAAGGTACTCATGTAATCTGTGAAGCTCTGACAAATAATGGGACCCACCTCTGCATTGCACTGTGGTGACCTGTGTGGAGCCTCTACTCTGTGTCCAAAAGCATTGGGGCATCAAAGAGAGACTTGGCAGGAAGTGAGCTCTTTAGCCACTGCCTTCAGGAGGTCACCAGGCAGCCAGTATTGGCCATAAGTTGTGCATTAGACTCCATCGCACTTAACATTCCCAAAGCAGGGCAAGAAAATCAACAGAGAATGCAAGGCTTCTTTTATGTAAAGTTGGAGTTAGTCCATTGTTTAGTGGAAAGAGTTGCATTGCTGAAGTCTAACTGGAAATGGGAACTGGGTGTGGGGTGAAATGACCTACACACACATTCATGGCGAAACACGGGGCAAGAGAAAGGCCAGCTTCCCTTCCATTTGGATTTCTTTCGACACAATCAGCCATGTGTCTTCTCTTCTCTGCTTATTGCCACCTTTTTGGTGCTTTACTGAGAAGTCTTGAGCGAAAGGCTCTCATCACCTTATTTCATAATTTCCATACTGCATGCATGGAGGCTTGTGAAGTTCTGATATCAGATTCGTGGTACTATCAGGAACCATCTCTGATATGCAGCCAGTCCACAAACTTACAGGTGGGACTGGCCCTAATTGTAGAAAACTGAGAAAGATTTATTGAGTACAAAGAAAGTTCATGAATAAACTAACTCACCTCAATGCCATACAATGTCACAGAAGTGTTTTACACTCTCACTTCTGTTAGATCACTGTTTCCTTCTTCAGCAAAGATATAATTTCACACACACAAAAAAAAAGAAATACAGTGAGAGATAAACAACACCGAAGACTTTTGAAAAAGCCATATGGAAACCTACAGCTGTAGGAACTTCCTAAAATAGATACGTCACTCATAAAAGGAGTCTAAATGGCATTACCTTGCACAGGGAGGTAATACCTCTCAAGATGTCATAGGCTATTATGCACAAAACCCAGTGCCAAATGTGTATTACTTCCATTCATGCTAGGGGTCAGTGGGGCTTCCATAAGCCCACAAAACAATACAAACTATTGCCATTGCTAATCTGATGCTAAAATTTTACTTTGAAGATACCATATTCTTGAGTCATGTAAGACACAGAGAAAATCAAGATAGCACTAACCTGGAGCCTTCCCTCATGCTGGCTAGTCTTCCCAGTGCCAGAGGTGCTAATGTTGGGAGAGAAAAGTCAAGAGCAGTCTTACTCAACTATGAACACTCAGAGATATTATAATGATTAGCCTGATATGATACACTCATTGCTACAATAGTGGAGCGAGTGTTTTGAGGATAACCAACTGTTTTATGATTAGATTTAAGACCTATTCCCCACGATAGAACTGATGTCTGATACTGTGAACTGGACCAAGAACCCATGGCTGGATAGGCTGTAGGTGCTAGGGGAGAATTCAGCTTAATAGACATAATATAAACTGGCCCCTCAATGTTTGTCTTCTTACAAATAGAATAGCTCACCACTTAACCTTCATCAGAGAAGTATCTTTTTTTACAATACACATTGACAGATACACAGACTAATAACCAGTCAAAAAGCAGAGAATATGTGGAGTCCTCAACCTTTAGTGTGCCATCTGTGCCACACATCCTATCTTCTGAGGCTCAGGGATTGTCAGAGAAGATGAAGAAGGAAACTTGTAAGATCCAGAGGTAATGAAAGACTTCTGTGAAACTGTATCTTATAAACATGACCGGGTGTTGCACACGTGAACTCACAGGGGCGATGACTTTATGCATAGGACCTGTATAATAGCAAACTAGTCCAAACCCCAGCATGGATGGGGAGCTCACAAAGTTCCACTACAGAGCTATTAGCAATTGGGGGGTGCTAGGGAAAAGGGAGTCAGCTTTCTTCAGCTGTAGCCCTTGATCAGGCTACCCATGTTCCAGGGCAGGGTCTGACACTCGTTTTAACAGTGGCAGCACTAAGCATGCTCAGTGAGCTTCTAAAAGAATATATTAAGTTGGGAGGGAAATGTGCTGAGGACTATGGAGAGGGAATCTTGAGTGTGATCTCAGTGGAGGGGAAGGGGTAGATGTGATCAAAACATTTTACATTTATGTATGAGATTCTCAAACAATGTTTTGTGAAAGTTTGAATAATTCCAGCATATATATCCCACCCATGAACTTAGCATCAGAACCCTAGAATCTACAACACTTCTATATGCTCTTGGGAGCAGAGGCAAGATCTCTTTGGTAGTGTTGCTCTGGACGGTGTCTGATCAGAGATAATGGGTTTGTGGTTTTTTATTTGTTTGTTTTATGTTATAGCAGAACTGCCTCCAGAGCCCTAGCCCTAGGTCGCTTGAGAGACAAGGGTGTGGGAGTAAAACCCAACTGTGTGATGCTTGGGGGACTACCTTGTGGGTATGTTATGAGATATAAACATTATCACATAGCCTGCCAGAGGACTGGGGTTGCTCTCTCTGCGGGCCCTGTGATATTCCACGCTCAATGAGTTTGAGTTAGAGAGTGATAGAAATAGTGTTAAGTCACACACAGCTGTCAAAGCAAACCCACATTGGCCCACACTGCCAGCTCTGCTGTGGTGAGAACACTTCTGTGCTCATGGATCAGCCCAAGATGTGTCAAATTCAGGAACTCATACCAAGAAATGGCAGCTTCTGGGCCCTTCAAGAACTACTGAACCGTTCAACCCTGAACACAAACCGTATTTACTCATTCAGAATTCATTGAGCAACTAGTGATCTGCCGGTTATAGACTGGGCGCTAAAAACCCTATCAATACTTAGCCTGCATGCAAGCATCCCTGGTCACAGGAAAGAGGCACATGTAAATAAGAGCAACATAAATCTGAACTGTGTACCTAAGATAGATGCAGAGTACCACAGAGCATGGGGAGGACTCTTGATATGGCCTCTAAAGTGATTGGGGGTATCAGGGGAGGGAGTGTCTGGGTGGAGATAATACCTAAACTTATACAGAAGAGTCATTGACAGGAGCTTAATGAACACAGATCAGGAAGCAACAGAAGCCATCCTTCAGCTGAGGGGCTCCTGAAAGGTCTAGAAAACCTCCATGAATCAGGTGGAAGCAACAAGCCTTTTCCTTGGTGAAATGTCCATGTTGGATAGATTTTCAGTGAAGGAAGCTTTCAGGAGGAAAGTACTGCATTTTCTTGGAGCCCACAACTGAAATCTCATGCATAAAACCTCTAAGCATTTTGCAAAGACTCCTGTGTTCCTCAGGTTGGAGGGACCTAATGCAAATGGTCTCTTCATTAATAAGGATACCAGACCACAGTGAGGACAGGAACTTTTCCAGGATCACACAGCTATACATTGAAGAAGGGAGGTCTTGACAGGGAGAAGGGGTGCTTTCCATTCCCGGTCCTCTCTTCCACAGGGATATTTCCTGGCTGGCACCTGAACTATGTTGATGTCAAGGACAACTCCCGTGATGAGACTTTCCGCTTTCAGTGTGATTGCTGGCTGTCCAAGAGTGAGGGTGACCGACAAACCGTCCGGGACTTTGCATGCGCCAACAATGAGATCCGTGATGAGCTGGAAGAGACCAGTATGTGGTGGGACTGTGTGGGCCCAGCCCACTGTGATTGCAGGGCTGACTTTCCTTGTTGAGGAAGGGCTGGCTCAAGGGGGTAGGGAATGGGGTGGGAATGAGATGGCTCCATGTTACTGCAGGAGAAATTCCTCAGTAATTCCCTAAGAGCAAATCCTTAGAGCAGCTAAGCCACTCAAGGCCCTGAGACACAGGTACTAATGAAGAAAGCCCACTGGAGACAGGTTCTCCCTGACCCAAGGATCATGTAGGGTAGCTGTGACACTTTCTCAGACTATTTGCATGTCATGATTGTTCTGATTAATGCATGTCATAATAA
Organism: Phyllotis vaccarum; assembly: GCA_033318265.1. Classification (NCBI taxonomy): domain Eukaryota; kingdom Metazoa; phylum Chordata; class Mammalia; order Rodentia; family Cricetidae; genus Phyllotis; species Phyllotis vaccarum. The sequence continues at coordinate 11,926,706 of JARWLC010000009.1, read as the reverse complement.
ATGCCAACCTAGAGTTTCTAGAAACAGAAGTCAGGGAGAGCAAAGGTCCCCACCAGCCACTACCTCCCATGAAGGATACACAGAAAGATTGAGTGATCAGTTCCTGAGGTGAATGGCCATCAAATATTTAGAAGACATTTCTTTAATACTTAGGCCAGCATCTGGGTCCAGTGATTAGAAGAAAACTCACCAAAGGCAGAACCCAATTGAAGAAGGGATTTTTGAGCAGTTAAAGCAGCCCCCCTCCCATATCTGAGCATCCAGCACCACAGGGTCTCTTTCTTCTACAACGTGTAGTCCCGGTGAGAGTAAGTTGAACGGTCTTCTGTAGTGGAACATAGGGGCCTACACTCTTTCTCTGGCACTTCAAAGAAGTGGCTTCCACATGTCTCACAAAAAAGGAAACCAGAAGACCTTCCCTCCTGCAATCTCAGCATGTCAACCTGTGTTTTGTTTGGGAGAACTGGTCTCATGGCTCTACCAAATGCAAGGGGCCCCGGGATCTGTGCCCTGACTGGGCAGCTCTTTGCATGACCACTATATACTGTGAGAGAGATGTGGGGATCTTGATTTGCAAACAACCTACCCTCTCTGCCAGGCCATCCCAACTGCCCCATGGTTGACTTAACTGTCTTGATCAGTGGTGAACATAGTGAGCCTGGAAGAATTCTCAAATGGAAACAGCACCTCTTGGCTGAGTTTTCTGTAGGGTAGTGATCTCACTGCCTCATTAGAGAGTATGTATGTTCTCTGACTCTGTAATTGCACTTTCTAAGTAGTTACCGGGTGCCCAGTTTTGTTTTGGATGCTGTGGGTGATAAACCTTGCTTTGTGGCCTATACAGATCCACGGCAGTGTCATATCTGTCATCCTCTGCAGTACTGTGAATGGATGCTTGGTAAATGGAAGCGGTACCCTCCTTACACAGAGCCATGTGATGCACTGGGGGAGGGGGGGGGGACTTAAGCTCCTCACATAAAGCCAAGATGAGCAATGGAGACTGCTCAGACCATCAGTGTTTAGAAGAGGAATGCTCCATAAAGCCCATCTCTGTTGCCAAGTCTCCTTCTCAGATTTCCAAACATCCAACTATCTGCTATTACTTGCAGGATTCAGGTTGTTGGGGGTGGAGTGTATTCTGTGGGTATGGAAAATAGGAGAGTATAAGCAGGGAGCTAGGAGCAGGCCTAGACCCACCTGTCAATACGGTGGGTGTGCAGGGAGCAACATAGAACCACCTGTGATGCTCACGTGGGAACAGACAGGTAGCCATACCTTTGTCCCCAGCTGGTGGTTGGTCCTGAAGGTGTTGTGCACTGAACTCTCAGCTTCCTTCATTTAATGTCAAGACAAATTCACGCTGAGCAGTCTGAAGTTCCTGCCATGCTTTACTCTGACTTCAGAGAACATTTACATACCCTCCTGGCATTTCCTGCTGGCGACCCTGGGTCATTGGGGGCACTCAGTTTATGAGTATAAAGAGCCCCATTAAACAATGCCTCACCTGTGTGAAAGCATTCTACACCACACTCACATTACACCTTGAAAAGCCTAGATATACCCTAAAGAGAAGGCAGGGTACAATTTACACCTCTGTGTCAAAAAATAAAGAAAACAGAAATTCAGAAATGTTATACAAGACCCACATCATGGCTCTAGGATGCTTTCTCTCTATTAGGCTTGGCTGGCACCGCTGATTTATCAGTTGCCTGTACCAGCCAGCATCCTATATCCAGGCTTCATCTCCATTTCTCTGAAGCATTCCTGGAAGGTGCTCCAACCATCTTACAAGCATTCACCTTTGCAAATAATTCCAACATATACCCAGATCCAAGAGCTACCATCAGTCTACATGTATATTCCTAGTGCCTGGGCCTATAGGCATTCCATTGCAGTTTTTCCAGGGTCTGGTTTACACAGTGAGATTGCATGCTCACATGTACAAATATGCACATACACACACCTGGGAGACTACACGTATCTCCCGCTGGAACTCCTTCAGGCTGAAGTGTGCTTTTGCCTTTTCTGCCTTTTGTTTTCCCGAACTGCTACTCTTGGCACCCTTTAGGTTTGCTTTGGCAATTTATAACATTCTTCTGCTGGCCAGTCCCTAGAGAGAGATCACTCCCTGCTCCTCCAGGCAGTAGAATCCACCCTACTGTGTGCGTTACTAAAGCCTCCATCCTCCAATGGTCCCAACAGAAACTTCTGAGAGTGGCTAGGACCTGGGTGGCACATGCCTAAAAACATTATCTTTGCTAGATTCCAGAAATGTATTTGTTCCCGGGACTTGGAAACCTGAGCTGGCTCTGGCTCCAACTTTACTGTCCCCAGAGGTGCCACTGATATCAGTGTGACCCTCCCTCTTCTGGTTTGATTTCCCACAGTATGTTGGCTTAATGCAAATTTCCTCAAACCCCAGGAACATGGCTGCTGGCAGTGACAGCCTGAATTCTTACTGCTGAATAGCCTTGGAGAAAGAATAAAGGGCCTGTCCCTGGGAGAAACTCTCAGGCCATCCAAGCATGTGGTAGGGAGCTCCCAGGTCTATGAATCCTGCTGACAGAGGCAGTAAAATTTTGGACGCCAATCAGAAGGACACTGTCATTTTTTAATGGCTGTCTTGTGTCAGTCATTCTTGTCTCAAGACTGCCCATTCTACATGTATAAGGTCCAACTCAGACAGGCATTTGATGTGTACTCTTGTATGCTGGCTCCATCCCTGGGCTGGATCACGTGTCCCGCCTCATCTGCTTCCCTCTGCCTGAGATCATTCCTCCACACTCTCCTCTATTACAGCTGTCCTCCAAGGCCATGCTCAAGGGCTTCCTTCCTCAGGGAGGCTCCCTGTGATTGGTCTACTTAGTTATTCATTCCTTCCCTCAGTAAATATTTCCAGACACAGTGGGGGTGTGATGTGGCAAAGGGAGGGAAGAGAGGCTTGAAGAGATGCTCAGCAGTTAGGAACACTTACTGCCCTTCCAGAAGGCAAGTTCAGTTTCCAACCCTGACATGATGGCTCGCAACCATCTGCAAGTACAGGATCCAGCATCCCTTTCTAGCATCCTCATTCACCCTGTACATAGACATACAAGCAGACGAAACACCATGAACATAAAACGAAAATGAATAAAATGTACTTACTGAGGGCCCGCCATGTGCCCAGCACTACTCTTGGCAGTTAGAGATTTGTTAATGAATGTACCTGCCTCTGTGGAGTCTACCCTTTTGTAGGAAGGGGGAGAGAGTTCAATAAGCAATAATAAACAAATGGAGTGTTGCAGAATGTTTAAAGATGATGAGAACAAGAAGAAGGGAAAGTGAGGCAAGGCAGAACAGAAGTGTTAGGGGTCACTTTAATTAGGGCACTGGCATAAGCCTCCCTAAGAAAGTGATATGGAAATTAGCAGAAGGAGGTGAGGCATGAGTGGACACATTCAGGTGGAGACAGGAGGCATGGCAGAGCTCTAAGTAGAAGCTAGGAGGTCCGAGGCTGGAGACAGAAAGAGTAAGTAATAAGTACGAGGAGCTGAGAAATAAGAAGTCTTAAAAAGCAGAGTTTCTCTTGGTCCAGTGTTGCACTGGATAAAATGCCTTTGCTACAGTGCATTTTGTTTTATGAATGGTCAGTGTTGAATTATATGCTGGGGCTAGAAAAGTGAATTCTAGCTGCCCATCTGGTACTCCTGGCACTTTGCACCCCTTCTAAGAAGCTGGTGGAGAGGTGTTATCACAGTCACGCTGGGGACAGGCTGAAGGAAATGGGGTGGAGCTGTGTGCTCCCAGGGACCCTTAGCCTGATGAGTCTTCCCACTCTGTCTCCTGGGCCTGCCTCTCCTCCCTCATCTTCTAGGGATGTGGGGGTTTGCTGCATTTTAGTTTAGTGGCTCGTCAGCTGTGAGAGCCAGACCCCAACATCTCTTGAGGCTCATCCCAGTCTCCTGCTTTCTTCCCTCTGGCTGCCACATTCCCATTCTGGCAGCAAAAGGTTGCCCATTGCAATCCCAGACTCACCAGTTCTGATTACAGCACCTGGGTCTCAGCAAGGTGTCTCCCTCACCCAGACAAAGGCCCAGCCAGAGAAACTTCCTGAGGGGGAGGGACTGGCTGGTGACAGGCGGCTGCTTCCCACTGCTGACCCCCTCCCACCTCCTCCCTGCAGCCTACGAGATTGTCATAGAAACTGGCAACGGAGGCGAAACCAGGGAGAATGTCTGGCTCATCTTGGAGGGCAGGAAAAACAGATCCAAGGAGTTCCTTGTGGAAAATTCTTCCAGACAGCGGGCCTTTCGGAAGTAAGAAGGATGCTTGATGGAATGGGGGTAGGGAAGGTAGTCCAGAGACCCTGATAATCTTGCCCACTTAGTGGCCTATTGGAGTCTAACCAGACCCATAACTTTCTGAGTGCCTACTGTGTGCCAGTCCTGTAATTCCTTGAAAGTATTATCCCATATCCCAAACCAGAGCTTTCCCCTGCTTCTCCTGGGAGACCTCAATGGGTGTGTCGCCTTCATCCGAGTTCCCACCAGAACTAAAAAGTCTCCACTCCCTCCACCCAATCTCCTTCATCTTAGCCCGTTCGAGCCGGGGTGGTTTAGGAACAGTTAAAATTCCTTTCCCATATCCTTGAGGCTGCCTGAAGATTGGCTATCTGGTGATACTTGCCTCCTGGTTCACAGATGGGGGTCCTCTCACTGTGTTCTCATGCAGCAGAAGGGATGCGGGAGCTCTCTGGAGCTCCTTTTTATGAGATTCCCGTTCACAAAATCTCCACCCTCACCACTTAATCACCTTCCAAAGGCCCAGTTCCAAATTCCATCACACAAGATTAGGCTTCAACACTTGGCAGAATCGCCCAATCTGTTTATCCCAACCTTTCATTCAGATTCTCCTTCCATGAGGGCAGAGTCTGTTCCTCAGACTAGAACCAACTGACTGCCCACACCCTGCCTTCTCATTACTATGTTTCATGGGTTCAAATTCTATCCAAGTAGATTCCCCAATACCCAACTACTCTTATTCTAAGATTTTTCAAAAACAAGCCCTTCCTAGAGGCCTGGTTCTCCTCCCTGTAATTTCACAGCCAGCTCTTCACCCTTCTCCAAGTTTCAGCTTAGAGACTGCCATTTCCATGCTGGAACCAGGCCGCTGGCAGGGCATCTTTGTCCTGAATCCCTCAAGGAATGCTGGGCAGGGTATTGCTTTGCAGGTTCCTTCTCTACCGTCCTGGAATACAGTAGGCTTTTCACTAAATGCTTGCCTGCATCCACAGACATGGATAGTGCATTGATCCCATCTCTGTTTTCTGCAGGGGGACCACAGACACATTCGAGTTTGACAGCATCTTCTTGGGAGACATTGCCTCCCTTTGCGTGGGCCACCTGGCAAGGGAGGACCGGTTCATCCCCAAGAGAGAGCTAGTCTGGCATGTCAAGACAATCACCATCACTGAGATGGAGTATGGAAATGTGTATGTACTGGGCCTGGGGTGCAGGGGGAACTTGAATCACACATGTGTGGGAAGGTGGGTTCTTCAATACCAAGGTTACCTTATTCATGCATATAAACCTGCAAGGCAGGACACAAAGAAGTAGCTGTTATGTGCTTTAGCAACAGCTCTCAACCTTCCTAATGCTGCCATGCTTTGATACAGTTCCTCATGTTGTGGTGACCCCCAACCATAAAATTACCTTCATTACTACTTCGTGACTGTAATTTTGCAACTGTTATGAGTTGTATTATAAATATCTGTGTTTTCTGGTGGTCTGACACCTTTGAAACTGTTGTTCAAGCCCCAAAAGGGTAGAGACACACAGGTTGAGATCTACTGTGCTAGAGTTACCCGAACTCTGTATGCATCTACCATTAGAGACAGGGGACTAGATTAGGTGTCTCTTGCCTTTTAATCCAGGGAGATTTCCTTACAAGGACACCAAAAAAGCAGCAGATAGTGGAGCCTTTCCTTCTCTCCTTCCTTCCTTCCTTCCTTTCTTTTAAAATGACATCGAAATGATGTTTGTATGCCTGTGGTTTAGGAGGTCTCCTTATGGGCAGAGGAGCCAAGCAATTCAATAGCACACCTGCTTTCCAGATGCCTATGGCTTTGCACTTCTGCCATCAGAGTCTTCTGGACACTTAGCCATTTATAAGAGAGTAAGGTCCATAGTTACCCAGGCAACACGAACACAGCTGTCAGTTGTCACAGTTAAATCCACTTGGTACTATTACAGCATGCCAAGAAAGGCCCTGAGGCAGTGGTTCTCATCCTGTGGGTCATGGCCCCTTTGTGGGTTGAATTGTCCTTTTATAGGCGTCACCTAATACCGTTGGAAAATGCTGATGTCTACATTGTGATTCATAACAGTAACAACTTTGCAGTATTGAAGTAGCAGCAAAAATAATTTCATATCTGGGGGTTAGCTATACTAAGGCTGTGACCCACTTCTCTAAGGCACAGGAATACCTGAGAGGGGCTGAGAAGTCAAAAATGCCTAGTGGGGCAAGCCAGGGTCAAGGCTTACCTGGAGGGATATGATAGAGATATATGTGGCCCACAAGGATAGTGTGCCACTGGCTACTTGTAGATCATCTCACCCAGGCCACTGCAGGCCACTGCAGGCCACTGCAGGCCACTGCAGACCATCTCACCCAGGCCACTGCAGACCATCTCACCCAGGCCACTGCAGACCATCTCACCCACGCCACTGCAGGCCACTGCAGGCCACTGCAGACCATCTCACCCAGGCCACTGCAGACCATCTCACCCAGGCCACTGCAGGCCACTGCAGGCCACTGCAGACCATCTCACCCAGGCCACTGCAGACCATCTCACCCAGGCCACTGCAGACCATCTCACCCACGCCACTGCAGACCATCTCACCCACGCCACTGCAGACCATCTCTCCCAGGGCCATTGCAGACCATCTCACCCAGGCCACTGCAGACCATCTCTCCCAGGGCCATTGCAGACCATCTCACCCAGGCCACTGTAGACCATCTCACCCAGGCCACTGCAGACCATCTCACCCACGCCACTGCAGACCATCTCTCCCAGGGCCATTGCAGACCATCTCACCCAGGCCACTGCAGACCATCTCTCCCAGGGCCATTGCAGACCATCTCACCCAGGCCACTGTAGACCATCTCACCCAGGCCACTGTAGACCATCTCACCCAGGGCCATTGCAGACCATCTCTCCCAGGCCACTGCAGACCATCTCTCCCAGGCCACTGCAGACCATCTCACCCAGGGCCATTGCAGACCATCTCTCCCAGGCCACTGCAGACCATCTCTCCCAGGCCACTGCAGACCATCTCACCCAGGCCACTGCAGACCATCTCTCCCAGGCCACTGCAGACCATCTCACCCAGGCCACTGTAGACCATCTCACCCAGGCCACTGTAGACCATCTCACCCAGGCCACTGCAGACCATCTTTCCCAGGCCACTGCAGACCATCTCACCCAGGCCACTGCAGACCATCTTTCCCAGGCCACTGCAGACCATCTCACCCAGGCCACTGCAGACCATCTTTCCCAGGCCACTGCAGACCATCTCACCCAGGCCACTGCAGACCTTTCTCCTACCATGTTGCTTCCTGGAACTGTCCCTGATCACTCCACACAGCCTTTCCTTTCCCCAGGAAGGAGATCACTGCTCACACAGAAGCAACAGCCAGGTATCTCCATCTCCTGTGTGTATGCCTTCAGGAATAGGATCTCACCATCTTGTTTCAGTGAATGAAGAGGGGAAATGCAGTAACTTGGGTTGTCTGTGGTTCTAAGGGACACCACTGACTAACACTTTGCATTATCCCTTTGTATTGGGTAGCCATATTTAATCTCTCTCTCTCTCTCTCTCTCTCTCTCTCTCTCTCTCTCTCTCTCTCTCTGTGTGTGTGTGTGTGTGTGTGTGTGTGTGTGTGTGTGTGTGTGTGTGTGCTTTTTATACTGGGGATAGAACCTAGAGCCATGCACGTACTACATAAGCATTCTGTTACTGAGCTACATCACCAGCACTTGGCATTCTTGTTCATCATTAATACCCTCAAGGTTCCAGTGGAAGAATCCACAGAGAAGATTTTATCTGTTAAAAAAAGAACTGAAAGTATCCACTATTTTATACAAATAGTTTATCCAACAAATAATTGCTATAAAATTCAAATAAGACAAAAGAGAGAGTGTAAACAGAAACATTTCTCTAGGTCCCACCCATCAGAGACAGCCATCAGCAGCATTTTGAGGACCTCATCCTCTCCAGTACTTCTCTGGTCCCTGTGGACACAATGTCTGCAGAACGGTGACTATGCTATACTTGAGTTTTAAGCCAGTTTATCCTTTTTTCTTTTCTTTTTTTTTTTTTTTTTTTTTTGGCTCTCTGTTTTCACCTTTAGTCCTATGGACCCCCCCACATCCAGACGAGCCTTGACCCCACTGACTTTGTGTCCTGCATCTTGGGCAGTGTTTATACTTCTGTTAGGAAACATGTCCTTGTATCTGTACTGGGGAATTTTTTTAGCCATTTAAGATTATGATTTAAATGTGTACCAGATGACTTGGGGCAACTCCCAGGAAGTATTATCAAGTGAGGAAACCAAGATGCAGAAAAACACGTCTTGTACGATGCTGTGAAGGGAACACTGACATCCCCATATGTCTGTGTGTATGTGGGTCTGTCAGAAGGGGTGGAAGGGAGGAAGTTTGGCAGGCTCCACCCTCGGCTGTTATATGGGTTATCTGAGGTAAGGGTGGGGAGCTGCAGTAGAAACCAGAGAGGAAGGAGACATAACCAGCCAGAAGGGAAAAGAGAAACCACACTTGGAAACCCCTGTATGTGACCATACAATTTGTACATTTACATCCAATTATAAATATTACTGAATCTATGCAAAACCCCCACGTTTTAAAAGAATTATGAATGTGCATCTCCTTTGAAGATATTCTCACATGTTAAAAAAAAAATCCAAATACATCAAGTGAAAAATCTGTGGAGGAGAAATTTCAAAACAGAACAAAAATTTTCTGAGGCACCTTCATTTTTTTTTCCCCTTCAAAATTTCTTTCTTCTTCTTTAATTAAAATTTTTTATTGACATCAAGGGCCTGAGAGATGGCTTAGTAGGTAAAGTTCTTGTTGCTAAGCCTGCTAACATTAGCTTTATCCCCGGGCCACACAAGGTAGAAAAAGCACATACATTGCCTTCTGACCTTCACAGGGATGTCATGGTAGGTGCTTGTCCACAGCCAAGCCCGTAGATACAAAATAAATGAACAGATGTAAAAATGTGCTTAATTCTTCATTTGCGTCTGTTCACAGCATATAGTATTGGGTTTTGTGAGGTCAATTTCTTCCAAGCCTACATGGATTTTTACTATCTACTCTCTTCTTCTCCCTGCACCTCTTTCTCTTGGTCTCCTGCATCCCCAGTCTCCCTCCCTCATCAGGTACACACATAACTGTGTATATCTACTTTATATAAGAAACAAACAAACCAGGATTTCTAAGAGAAGGGAAATGTGGTTTTTAGTAGTTTGGAGTTTGGATTATTTTCTTAACATGATAATATCTAGTTGCATCTGTTTCCCCCAAAATAGCTTTCCTTTGTGGCTCAACAAAACTCCATTGTGTACATGTCATATTATTTCATTTATTCATGTTGATAGGCACCAAGGCTGATTTCATAATGTGGCGCCTGCGCACAGTGCTGTGTAAAATGCTCACATAGAATCCTGGACATTGATACGCAAGAGGAGCAATGCCTGGGTCATATGATGACTCTTTTTAGTTTTGTGAGAAATCCCATACTGACTTCCATAGTGACTGGACAGTTTACATCTCACCAACCATGTATGAAAGCTCCCCTTTCCCCAGACCCTCACCTTCACCAGCTTTCTCAAAGTTATTTCTTTTCTTTTTAACAATCATTTGGAACAGATATGGAATCTCAATGTAGTTTTGATGCCATTTCCCTGATGGCAGAGAATGCTGAACATTTCCTATATTTCTGGACCATTTTTGCATTATCTTTAAATAAATACCTATGTTATCACTCTATATATTGCCCACGTTGTCACTTCTTTGGAATTAGTGGGGGTTTTTTGAAGTTCTTTATATATTCTGGGTATTAATCCTCCGGCAGATGTGTAAGTAACAAAGATTTCCTCCCATCCAGTGGGCTGGTCATTTCTCTCTGCCGATCTCCTCCTTTGCTGTGTTTTTAGTTCTTTATATTTATTTTATTTTGTATGCATGAGTATTTTGACAATGTATGTTTTGGCACGTGTGTGTCTGCAGCTCACAGAGGTCAGAAGAGAGTGTCAGATGACCTAGAACTGAGCAACAGATGGTTGTGAGCCACCACATGAGTGTTGGAATTGAATGCTGAGAATTAGAAGACTCTAAGTCTTTGAGCCAACTTTCCAGCCCATCTGGAGTTTATGTGATCTCATGGTACTTGTTCCTGAGCCACTGGTGCACTTTTGAGAAAGTTTCTATGTTTACATCTCGAAAGGCTTTTCCTACTGCCCTCTAACAGTATTTGAATTTGAAGTCTTATAATAAGGTTTTCATCCATTTGGAGGTGATTATGTGTAGGGTTTGTAGGAATGGCACTAGCATGGGAATCTAATGTCATTCTTGTACATATGAATATCCAATTTCCCTAGCAGAATTTTCTGAAGAGGCTGTCTGTTCTCCAGTGATGTTATTTGATATCTTGGTAAAATAAATAAAATTAAGTGTCTACAGCTGTGAATTTAAATCTGGGTTCATAGATCTTTCCCACTTGGTTTTTTTCCTGTGGGTACCGAATGGCTTGTGTTACTGTGACTCCAAACTAAAGTGGTTGTTAGTATACCTCCAGCTTTGTCTGTTTGCCCAGGATGATTTCATACAGTCCAGAGCCTTCTGTGTGCTTCGGTGTTAGTTTTAAGGATTTTTTTCTATTTTTCTAAAGAATGACACTGAAGTTTGATGGGATTGCAATGAATCTGCATCCATTTTCACTAAACTATTTCCGCTGATGTATTCTTCCATTGCCTGAACTTTCTTTGGTCTTTTAAAGTTTGCACAGCAGAAGTTTTCAGCCCATTTTCCTTGATTGTTGCCACTTTGCTGACAGTTTTTGTGAATTCTGAGTGTTCTGCCAGAGTCTTCGTGTCTTTAGTGTATAATATCATCATCTACAGACAGGAATAGTTTGACTTCTTCCTTTCATATATGTCTGGGTTCCTTCTATGTTGTTTCTCTCTGATTTCTTGCCTTAGTGCCCTAGCTAAGCCTTCGAAGACTGTACTAAATAAGCATGGAGAAAGTGGGCACCCTTGTCTCACTCCTGATTCTAGTGGGGATGTCTTGGGTTTTCCCATATTTAATGCGATGTTAAGCATAAGTTTGTCGTAAATAATCCCTGTGACATTTTCCTATTTTTGGTCTCTTCTGGGAGTTTGTCATGAAGGGATGTTGGACTTTGTCAGAAGGTCTTTTCTGTAACCACTGAGATTATCATGACATTTCTGTTTTATTGATTTATGTTGTTGAACTATCTTTACATCCCTGGAACAACGCTTACCGGGGCATGGTGAGTTTTCTGGTGTTTGTCTGTGTTCATCGGGGAGATTGGCATGCATGTGTGTATGTGTGTGTTCCCTTATCTGGTTTTAATTTCAGTGTAATCCTACCATCTTAGAATGGAGTGGGTAGCATCCCTTCCCTTCCTGGTTTGTGGAATACCTGGAAGAACGTCCATCTTAGTTCTTATATGCCAAGTAGACCTCACCAGTGAATCCTTGAGAAACACTGATCCTGTCAACTCGTTTCCTCTTATACATCTGTCTAAGTTGTTCATATTATCTAGGTTTAATTTTTGCAAGTGTGCTATATAGAAATTATCTATTCTGTACTTTGGTTTTTTGAATACTCACAGAGAGACAGAGAGAAAAAAAGAGGGGGTGTGGAGGGAAGTTGAAGGATAACTTGTGAAGCATCATTTTGTTAAAACAACTCGGCTCTTCATTTCCACCAGGGGAGTTCCAGATAGTGAACTCAGGTTCTCAGGCCTGTCAGCAAGCGCCCTCCACCCGGCTACCTTGCAGGCTGAAATATACATTTTCAAAGTATACCTTGGTGATCTTCTGAATTTTGTCTTTTGATTTCTAATTTTATTGATTCGGGTTTTTTCTCTTCCAGTTGTCTAGTCTGGGCTGAAGGTTTCTAATCTTGCTTATCTTTATGAAGAACCAACTCCTTATTTCATTGATTCTTTGTATTATTATTTTGGTTTTTCATTTCATTTATTCTTGCCTTATTTTTATTATTTCTTTCCATCTCTGATTTGGGTTTGGCTTGCTCTGGATTTTTCCCGGTCTTATGGTGGACCATTAGGCTCTCTGTATTTGAGACCTCTCTGGTTTTTTAGATGTGAGAATTTGTAGACATAAGTAATTCCAATCCTGCTTTTATCATGTGCTAAATGTTCTGGTAGGTTGTATTTTTATTTTCATTTGATTTTATAGATTTTTAAATTACCCTCTTGATCTCCTGGGTGACTCATTCATCATTCATCGGTGTGCTATTCAATCTCCATGAATTATGTTTATCATTTCTTTCGGTGTTGATTTTATCCTGTTTAAATAAGATAGGATATCATGGAGGGGAGTAGAAAGGGAATATGGTGGGGTTTAGAGTGAGCAAGTGGAGAAAGAAATGTAATCAAATTATATTCTCAAAATTTAAAAGAGACAAGACTTAAGAAATTACTTGAATTTTCTTGTAGTTTTAAGATCTGTTTAGTGTCCTCAAATGTCATCTATTTTAGGGAAAGCTACATAGGCTTCTAAGAAAAACGTGTTCTGCAATGTTTGGATGAAATATTTTCTAGCTGTCTGTTAAGTCCATTTGATCTGCAGTGGCATTTAGCTGTGATATTTCTTTGGTATTTTTTGTTTATTTAGTTTTGTCTGGCAGGTAACCTGTTTATTGGTAAGATTGGAAAACTATTATTGTGTTGAGGTAAATATATATGTTTAAAACCATTAGTGTCCATTTTGTAAGGCTAATGTGTCAATATTTACTGCACATAGCTTTACAATATTCCCTTAGCAGACTGTTCCCTTAACCAAGACCAAGTAACCATTTCTATATCTTCTAATTCACTCTGGTTTGATGGCTATTCTATCCTACCTATTAGGATTACTACATCTGCTTGCTTTCTAAATTTTTTATGTGGAATATCATTTTCTGTTCTTTCACATTAAAGCTGTACTCATATATTCCAGTGAGTTGGTTTCTTGTAGGCAATCAATAGATGGGCTTTAGTTTTTAATTCAGTCTAGAAGTCTGTGTCTTTTGATTAGAAGATCAAAACCGTTAATATCCATAGTTTTTACTGAAAGCTTTGCACTGACTACCATCTTTTGGTTATTTTGTGACAGTTAGTGTTTTCTTTTACTTATTTATGTGCTATTCTAGTGTATTTTATTCTTTCCTGTGATCTCATGATTATTTTTTTGCTATAGTTGATAGATTTTTGTCAAATATCCTCTGTAGTACTGACTTAGTGGCCATTCATTTATTTCGCTTGCTTTATCATGTAAAGTTTTTCTTTTTTTTTTTTAAATTATAAGGGGTGATTTCATTGAATATAGTAATCAGGGTCAGTAGTTATTGTCGCTCAGAGCTCTAATATACTGTTTCATGCTCTCCCAAGTTATAGAATTTCTGTTAAACAGTCTACTGTTACACTGATAGAAGCTGCCTTTATATGTTACTTGGTGCTTTTCTCTTGAAGCTTTCAATTCATCTCTGTCTTAATGTTTTATTTAAAGTTTAGTGTGGGAAATTTCTTTTCTGGTCCTTTATGTCTGGCATTCTCAGTGACTCATGTCTAGTTGGTCATTACCTTCTCTAGGTTTAAGCAGCTTTCTGCTATGTATAAATGAACATTTCCTGTCCTGACCGCCTGTTCCCAAATACCAGGCAGCCATTTCCCAAATTACCACACAGAGGCTTATAGTAATTATAAATGCTTGGTCCATAGCTACAGGCTTATTACCAACTAGTTCTTACAACTTAAATTAAGCCACAATTCTTATCTATATTTACCCACATGGCTTGGTATCTTTTCAACAACATTCTCATCTTCCTTCTCTGCATTTGCCAAAGACTCTTTGATCCATCCTTCTCCTTCCCATCATCCTCAGTTTGGTTGCCCTGTATATACTTCCTTCCTGGCTACTGGCCAATCATCATTTCATTAAAACAATTTGAGTGACAAATATTTACAGTGTACAAGATGATTATTCCACAGAAGCTATGCTTTTATGGAATATGATTTCTCTGCCTTCAGTTTGAATTTATCCACCTTCTATGTTTATGTCTTATGTTCTAAGGTCTTGGGTGCTCTGTTGAGATTTCTTATTATTTTATCATTGTAATTGTCTGAATGTTTTCATTTGTCTGCTTTGTATCAAGCCCTGATATTATGTCTTCTACCTAATTTATTCTGTTGGCGAGTCTCCTCCACTGGAAGCTTTTTATCCTTATTGAGCTTTTCATTTCCATTTATGCCCCCACATTTTATAGTATTTCTCTCTACTTAATTTTACTTTAATATCCTGTATCACCTTCTTTATTTTATTCTTCAGTTTGTGTGTGTGTGAGTGTGTGTGTGTGCTCTTTGTGATTATCCTAGGACTTATTTGTGTCCTCTTTGACTGATGTTTTAGTCATTTTTAATTATTACCTAGAATTACATCTCCTCTAAATTTATTGTAGTCTGTTATGTGGAATTAGTGATTTTTACTTAGTTTCATTGCTTGATTTTCTTGTGTTTTTGCATTGAGTTTGCGCATTGGATTGAAGGTTGGCTGCTTTTGATCTTACTTTTAATCATGCATATTTTTCATATTTGGAATAACCAGGTGATGGTAGGTTATGGAAGGGTCAAGATGTCATTTATTCCCACTGACCTGGATATGTGGCTAAACACCCAGCCTGTGTACTTGCTTTCCAGCTTTGCTCCAAGAGTAGAATCCTGACTTCATGGTGACCACAAGCATTATACAGACATATTAAAATACAATAACAGCCAAATAAAAGCAATAACCCTTCAATATAAATAATTAGAGGGAGTAAGAAGCACAGATAGAATGTCATGTTACTTCAGATAGGGAGGGAAGTTGAGGCACAGAGTAATGCCAGAAATTGGTATTAGAGAAACAGAGGAAAATACAAGAGGAGATTAATAGAACAAAATGGATAAAGAGAGAAGACGAGGCAGTTCCAAGTGACTATAGAATCAAAAGAGAAAATAGAGTAAAGAATGCAGTCAGGGCTGAGCAATGGCTCAATCCGTAAGTGCTTCCCTTGCAAGCATGAGGAGCTGAGTTTGATTCCCAGGACTCACAGAAAAGCCTGGCATGGTGCCACGCACTTGTAATCCTAGTTCTGGAAAATCAGAGGCAGTCATGTCTCTGAGGTCTAGGGGCCAGCCAATCTAGTCTTATCAGTGAGAGACCCTCACTCAAAAAAAGACCCTACTCAGGTAGCTCGGGTAGGAAGTACTTAAAGAATTACATCTAAGGTCCTATGGTCTTTACATGTATGTGCCAATATATGTTTGAGCAGAGAGGGAGAGGGAGAGAAGGAGGGAGGGAGGGAGAGAGAGAGAGGGAGGGAAGGAGGGACGGAGGGACGGAGGGACGGAGGGAGGGACGGAGATCAGCAGCCTAAAACAATCCCAACACTTGGGAAACTGAGGCAAAGAGACTCCCAATCCCACACCAGTCTGTGCAGTCTATCCCTTATAGGACTTTGGTGGTGATTTTGCTTCTGAAGTTTTCATAGAGGAAGGGCATTGCTATTAGTCATTTTTCAGGAGTGGATCACAGACAGAACCTGCCTGTGTGTGTTCTGGTGCCCGGAGCATGAGTTCTGCCTAGATGCTTGGCACAGGTTCTGGGCCTGTCTTGAGTGTGTTCTCACAGGGGTCGGCTGCTAATATAAATTCTTCCTCTGGGAGGTTTTTCTAGAGGTACAGCAGGTGCAGGTCCTGGCTCTATGCAGGCTACCACAGAGTGAAGGGCAAGTGCTGATCCTGGTTCTGTGTGTCCACTGGGGACTGTGGCTCAAACTAAATTGCCCCTTTGTAGCACACTGTTCAGTTTTGAGTCACAGTTTCTTCCTCTATCTGATCTCGAGGTATTGTGCCAACGTTTCTGTCTAGTTCTGGACACTTGCTGTGGGTTCCCAGTGTGAAGTGAGCAGCAGCTGACCCAGCAGGGATCTCCTAAAGCTGTATCCTCACCACTGCTTCTGTAGAGTGCCCTTCAGCGTGGCTCCTCTCCAGCTATCACCAGTGTGTTCACCTCTGGGCACACATTTGCATTGTTGCATCCCTGAAGTCATTAGCAAGCACCAGGACTGCTTATTTCAAAATCTAATAAATTATTAGTGTTGTGGAAATGTTTCCTGGGGAGATGAGCAAACACTTTCACTCTAGATAGGAAGCCAAAGGCAGAACAAAGAAAGGATTCCATCCATGTCTAGGCTGGTGGAGAAATGAGTTTAATCGGGGTTACTAAAGGAGCATAGGAAAGTTATGAGCAGCTGAACAAGTGGAGAAAACTTTCTCCCCAGGAATTGATAGCCTAGCTGTCCTCAGAGAGGGGCAGGGCTTTGTGAGGCATCTCCTCTCCCTCCAGAACCATTAACTGCCTATGAATTCTCATGGAGGAACAGGGCTTTATTAGCGCCCCCCCCCCCAGCAATGGTTAACTGTCTATAAATGCTCAGGAAAGGGTGGGACCGCGTGTGTCTCTCTCCCACACTGATGGAATGATAACGGTCTCCATCGTGTGTTGGTCTCCTGTGCATGGGAAATCACAGCTGCTGAGGGTTCAAGGAGGGCGAGAAGACAGCATGCTACCATTTGGATGGAGAAGAACTCTTAGCAATTGTTTACTCCAAACCTAGGGAGTAAGAAACACAGAGGCCAGTTAGCAGGCTCCTGCTATTCATCCTGAAGAGGATGGTGATTTGGACCGGAGCTGGGAGATCCTAAGGGATGGGGTAGGGTAACAGAGCAGCTCATTCTAGGTACATTTGAAAGACAGAACCAACAGATTTAGGTTATGGTTTTCAAAAGAATCAGAAGAAACAAGGGCTAACTGGAAGGATGGGAAGGATGAGGACTGGAGATGAAGTGACCCTCTGATAGCATTCCTGAGCTAACTCCTATCTGCTCTTTAATACTCTGCCAGGTACTTCTTTAACTGTGACTGCCTCATCCCCCTCAAGAGGAAGAGGAAGTACTTCAAAGTGTTTGAGGTTACTAAGACGACAGAGAGCTTCGCCAGTAAGATCCAGAGCCTGGTACCAGTCAAGTATGAGATCATCGTGACCACGGGCTACGAACCAGGGGCGGGCACAGACGCCAATGTCTTTGTGACCATCTTTGGAGCTAATGGGGACACGGGCAAGCGGGAACTGAAACAGAAAATGCGAAACCTCTTCGAGCGGGGCAGCACCGACCGCTTCTTCCTGGAAACGCTGGAGCTGGGAGAGCTTCGCAAGGTCCGGCTGGAGCATGACAGCAGCGGTTATTACTCGGGCTGGCTGGTGGAGAAAGTGGAGGTCACCAACACGAGCACTGGAGTGGCCACCATCTTCTCCTGTGGCAGGTGGCTAGACAAGTCTCGCGGGGATGGACTCACCTGGCGAGATCTCTTCCCATCTGTCTGAGATGCTCTGGCCACACCTTTTGCCCCCCCCCTCCCCCCCGTGTTCATCAGCCATCTCCCAAGACCTCCAAGATCTCTTCATCAGAGAAGCTTCTTGCAAGTGACCCTCCTCCTCCTTTCCATCTCTCAGACATATAATCTGTGACTGTACAATTATTATTATTTATTTCCTTTCCTTTTAATAGCAGTGGTAACCAAGCTGGGGCTTGCTGTGGGGTGTGGATGAAAAATTGGGACCTCACTCAGGGGAGGCAAGTGGAGAGGAAGAGGTTATCAAGATGTGTATTTTAAGCAAAAACTAATTAACACTTTTTTCCCAAAAAAAGCTGGGCTAATTAAATTATTACCAACCACACCCCAAAGAGAACTCATCTGATCATCTGTGTGCTAAGAAATGTATGTTTTCTCTCATTTCCAACAAATCCAGAGGCAAATTTCAGGAAAAAAAAACATCAGAAGGAAGTGTTGGGGGATATATGAGCCTTTGAAAAGCAGATAATTCTTTTCACTACTCAACAGAGACCAAGAGAATGGATGTTCTTAGCTCCTAACACCTGATCTCCCTACCCCTACACCCTGTCTGTCTGTCTCTCCCTATCTCTACCTGCTGCTCCTGCCCATCCCATTACAATGTAGATCCTAAAGTCAGAGTTCACACCACTTCTCTATCACATCCCTCTGACAAATGCTCCCAGGTGGTCTCACTGTGGAATGTGGCACCTGCTATGTCCAGGGAAGGAAGTGGCTCACGCGCTTCCATTCTGTTGGTGTGTTCCATAATGCCCGATTGGCTGCTCTTGGGATAAGGCAAGCCTGGCCCCACCGTGTACCAAGTTTCTTGTCATCTTCTACCTGCTTGCTTGCTTTGTGTTCCTTAGAGGGCCTATAAGGAGCTGACGACACCATTACTGGAAACTCCCAAATAAATGATTGATACTTCTGTTCATGTGTGTGTACATTTGCCCACAGGGTCCCTTCTCACTCCTTACTCCCACCCATTTCCCAGGTCCTGAGACTTGGACCACATTTCTCTTGGGATAGCCACTTACAGCTCCAAGCCCAGAGTTCTGCTCTCCAGCAGAGCCTCACATCTGTCTTCCCTCTTGTGCCTCTCTGGGCTCTCCTCTCTGCTACAAGTTTCCTTGATACCCACCCACCCCTCCATTTCACCAGGCCCTGTGTTTTATGCTCTTTGCCTAGCTCAAGGTCTTTATTCACTGCCAGAGAATCTTTCCATTAGGTCTCCCCCAAGATAGATCTGGGAGGCCTATGAATGGTATGTTGGGGGTGTATGCCTCTCTAACTGGACCATTCATTTTCAAGAAGGACCAGAAGCTCTAATTCATCTTTGTAGCCCTAGAACTCATAACAGGCCCAGGGGATAGTGTACTAAATCTATGTGGTACTGGAAGAATAGGGTATGGAAGGAAAGAAGGATCAGTGAATAAATGCTTGTTTATGTAAGTAAGTGAGTGGTAGATAGAGGAAGGGGGGGTGGATGAACAGGATGGTGAGTGGGTATATAGAGGGGTTATTTGGTGAGCGGATATACAGATCATTAATGGATGGGTTGATGGATGGATGGATGGATGGATGGATGGATGGATGGATGGGATAGATGGATGGATAGATGGATGGATGGATGGATGGAGGAATAAATGGTTTGGGTAGGTTGGCTGATGGTTTAATTAAGAGTGGATAGATAAATAGTTGGATGTGCTGTTGAGAGAGTAAATGGATATATACAAACAGTTGAATTAATTTCAAAGCTTATAATAACAATACCCTCTCTGCTGAAACTAATGTTGGCTCAAGGTCTCAGGGATTTCTGATTTCATCACTTCTAGCCAGAATTCTTTCAATAGCAAGGCATTCTTAATCTTGACCCTTCAGCTCTTCTCCTTAAACCCTTCTTAGCCAGTCTGGGTCATTTCTCCAAAGGTCGATCGCCTAGTTTTCTTGCAATTTACCTCTTCATTGGTGGAATTCCTAAGTACATTAATGCCAGATTGAAAATTGTACTTGGGATATGTGTATATTATTTATTAGCTGACAGTTTCCACAAGCTTACCTCTGAAGTATATGGAAGAAAAGATTGTGCAGAGGAATCCCATGTTAAGCCTTTTATTTCAGGGAATGCCTGTGTATTTCTGGGGCTGGGGAAAGTGAATACCAGAAGTCCTCATTTAGTCTTGAACAGTTAATTTCTTGAAAATTATAAAAGAATTTATTGGGCTTATAGTTTCAAAGGTGAGTCCACGACCATCATGACAGGGAACACAGCAGCAGCCAGGCAGATATGGTACTAGAAGAATAGCTGAGAGCTTATATGTTGAGTTAACAAGCACAAAGTAGAGAGAGAGCCAACTGGGAATGGTGTAAGCTCTTGAAATCTCACAGCTCACCCCTGCTGACACACCTCCTCCAACAAGGCCACACCCCTAATCCTTCCCAAACAGTTCCACCAACTGGGAGCCAAGTATTCAAATATATGAGCCTATGGGGTCCATTATCATTCAAGCCATCATGTTAGGCAACGCTGGGGAAAGAGTGGTAAGCAACAGAAACTCTGACTTCCTGATACTTAATGTCTGTGAATTAAAACATAAACTTTATTGTATGTCAGATGAAATTTTATATGAAAGTTAAATTAGAGAAAAATTGCAGTTGAGGTGTAGAGCCACTTTAACTCAAGTGGTGGAAAGGTGGCATGGAGTAAATCCATCCCTATAGGAGAGGTGACAAGTCATGTCTACATCAGAAGAAAGGGGCCTTCCGATGAAGGAAATGTCAAGGGTAGTTTCAGAAGTGGGGGAATGTTAAGTTGGCTAGGTGATGAAGGCAACATAAGCTTGAAGGAGCCAAGTGTTTAACAAGGTTAGTAGTGCTAAGTCCCAGAGGACTTAGCACCTTCAGGTCTCTGTGGAATGCTTGGACAGCAATGGGTGCTACCGTAGCTTATGAGCAGAAGATGGCATTATCTAATTTACATGGTGACAGGACCAGACTGCTGCGCTGTCAACAGTAGGGAAATCTGATGGGAGGCCATGACAATCACTTAAGCAAGAGAAGAGAGTGACTTTAACAATAACAGAGCAATGAGAATGGCCTGTTATGCTCTACCTGGAAGACAGAGCCACATTCTGTCCTGAACAGCTGAACATGAAATGTGAGCTTTGGAGAGATGTTGGTGAAGGCAGAAATGTTTTGACTGTGCCTATGAAAGAATGGAGTTAAGGTTGGTTGGTTTGTTGGAGATAAAGTTTTGCTCTGTAGCCCAGGAGGGTCTGAAACTCACTATGTAGACCAGGATGGTTTTGAACTTGTGACGGTCCTCTTGCCTCAGCCCCTCAAGTGCTGGAATTTGTAATTGGTAATTTGTGTGGCATGAGCCACCACAGACATCTAAATCAGCATTTCCTGACAAAGAAGAAACAATGAGGAAGACTATGAGGAATCAAGTTTGCTGATCGGCTTCATAAGTGAGCAGGAAATGAGAGTTACCATCTCTTAGACATCAGGGTAGAGAAGCAAGCACTAAAAACATGTGCCACACTCAAGACAGAGAGCATCTTTAATGACAAACCCTAAGAAGGGGACTCTTCCTGCACCTTCTACTTCCTTTGAACATCTCAAGACACACCTGGAATATGACGTCAAGGCTTGACTATGAGGTAAGAGTCTGGGTCTCAAATCCTGTGTCCAAGAAATTCACTCTGTATCCATTTCCCTCGGAAACTAGAAACAAACCCAGTGTTTTAAGTAGCCACTTAACAAGTTTACATAAGGGACTAGGAAGTGTACCTACCCCATTCTCCAAGAGGTAGCGACCAGATGCTCTTACATTGCTCGCATGCTCATCCACCTGTGGCCTCTACAGGAACAAGAATCAAACCTAAGCCTTTATCATAAAGACGTTACAGCCCCAAAGCCACCCTACCACTGTGGAGGGAGAGGCTTCAGCCTCAGGAGTTGTAGTGTGTTCTGTTACATTGTAAATAATTGCCCCACCTACTGGTTTGATAAAAACGCTGATTGACTGAAGACAGTCAGGAAGTGTGGGTGGGGCTACCAGATTAAGAAAACTCTGGGAACAGAAAGAGCAGAGCAGAGATGCCAAAGAGACACCAGAGAGACGTCATGAGATGCCAGTGAGAAGCAGAGGAAAGAAGTTGAAATGCTGCTGAGAAAAGGTGCCAAGTCACATGGCTGAACAGGATGAGAATCATGGGTTAGTTTAAGAGCAAGAGCTAGCTAGCAATATGCCAGGGCCATAGGCTGATCAGCATAAGATTAATACAAGCGTCTCTGTGTTTCTGTGGGACTGCAGGTCTGGACCACAGGCCAGACAGGCCAGAAACTTATTATTACAAATGGTGCCCAATCAGGTGAAGTAGAGGCTAAATTATAAAGACAAGCATCAGTTTCAGAATGATCTTCCTCTTCCTTCTCTGATATTCCTAGCCAGCCTCCTGCCCAGAAAGCACACACCTTGACTTTTTCTTTCCAGTATTTTCCCAGACCTCCTGCCCACACATTGCATCTTTGGCAGAAGACTCTCATGTCCAGGGAGCTGATTCTTTATAGAAACTGCCAAGGCTGAAATGCATCCTCCTCCCTAGAAATTACAGGAAAAAAGTTCGGTAACTGCCTCAACATTACAGAACTTTCCGGAAATGCCTTCAACCACACCTGCACTGGGCAAAGAAACATTCCAGCCCAGTGTGGTTGCTGAAATTTGTTTACAAACTAGGTTTTTCTTTAGACCCCTCACTCATGAAATTAGCATTCAAGAGCTCAGTGCTTTGGCCCTATACTCTTTCTCTTGGAGAATTGCCTCACCCTCTGTCCCCAAAGCCACATTTTCAGTTCACTAAAAGACATCAGCACTGCGTGGCCTTGTTGGTTTGTTGGACATTGCTCTCATCCTTTCTTCTGATCACTGGAATCCCTATGCCCAGGCAAGAAATGGGACACGCCCCCCACGAGCAGGAGAGAGTGAATATCAGGACTCCAGAATATAGAAGCAGGACTTCCATATTCGATGAAGGTGTGCAGCTAAGTGTGGTAACCCAGGCCTTTAGTCCCAGCATTCGGGTGAGAAGTAGGGTGGCAGAGGCAGAGGTGAATAGACCTCTGTAACTTTGGAGCCGGCCAGGCCAGCCAGAACTACACAGTGAGACACTACCTTTAAAAGAAAAAGCATAAAAAATCAAGAAAATGTGCAGTTCTTGTTCCCACCATCCCTGAGATGACGTACGTTCCTTGGTCCAGGGTGACCCATAAGCTTGTCACAGAAGCACTCAGGAAGGTGTGAGAAAAGAAGGCAGAGGTCTAACTGCTCGTTAGACTGGTCAGCTCACCTCCTTGTAGGTGCTCACCCCATCTCCCTGAGGAGACTCCAGTGCACCTTGTCCTGGGATGTTTCATCACACAGGATCCTTAATCAGAGTGTTAGTTTCATCTCACTGACTCCCCTTGATCTTGTAACACTTTGAGACATGGATTGTTTCTTAGGCCAGTAGATTAAGCCTTTCTTATTTTGAGATCCTTTGAACAAAGTTTCCAGAGCAATTGAGTTTTAATCTTCAAACTGAAATGGAGTTATCTCCAAGTTTTACTTTCTATATTCTGGTTGTAGATGAACAATGAATAAATTCAGATTAAGCATCACCCTAATTAGAACATTTGAAATCCAAAATATTCCAAAATCTGAAACTTTTTGAATGCTGATATGATATCACAGGTGGGAAATTCTACAGCCAACTTTGTGAAGGGTTGCTGTCAAAACACAGGTGCACTAAAAATATGGCACAAAAGTACCTTTGGACTGTGTGTATAAGGTGCATATGAGACATAAGTGATTTTTTGGGTTTAAACTTGGGTTCTATCCCTATGATACCTAATTATGTATATGCAGATATAATAAAAATCTAAAGTACTTCTGGTCTCCAGCATTTCACATGAGTGATGCTGAGGCATGCAAGTATACACACACACACACACACACACACAGACACACACATGCAGCATGCTCACACACACACTCACATATGAATGTATATAAAATTTTACTTCACGTATTATTGTCATTAGCTAATACTAAGTCAAGACCACTAAGTATGGTAGTGTGTTTCCTGTACTCAGGAGTCCAAGGCAAAAGGATTACGAGTTGGAATGTAACCTGGTCTATATGTAGTAAGACTGACCCTGTGTCAGAAATAAAACAATAACAAAAATAAAACAAAGACTCCTCTCTTAAAGTCATCAATACAGAAACATAACTAAAAACACATCTCTAATTTTTAATAAAATGGAAAACACTGGTCTCTAATCAGTAACTCAGATCTAATGTAGTTTTAAGTACTAACGAGAAAGCAGAGAAGACTGGCTCATCGGCTAACCCTTCAAATGAACCCCTGGAAGCTAGAAGGAACCCACCTCTGCTGATGGCCAACAGCCCCTTCATGTCACCTGGATCCTTCTGTTGCCAGGAGAAAAGCAGGGCCATAGAGGGTCACTTACCACAGGTCACATGGGGCCCCTCTCCTACCCAAGTCACATACAGAGACCTCCACAGTGTATGAGCATTAGATACCTGCTCCCAACCCACCTTTGAGTACATACAATATTGTTTTGGACCCCACATCAGACCCGAGAAAGCGCATATCTGGACTAAATTGGGTATACTTCCATCAAAATCTTGGATGAAAAGAGCTCTTTAGCCTGAAACCTGAGAAAATCAGACAGGAAGGCTTTGGTTGAATCTACTTAAAGCGCAAGTGTTTTAGATTTTATGCAACCATTTCTGTGTAAATAGCTTGTACTAATAGCAGAGGGTTTTACGTTTAAAAGTAGACCCCAGGGATATTTATTTGGAAATACTTCGTTAGGAATTACTCGGAAGCAATACAACTACAGTTCTCTCCAAATAGCCTTGAATGTAGACTTGTCCCTAAATTGTCGAGGAAGGATAGAGCTCAACCAGCCACCCTTAGAGAGAGAGAGGAGGGTGAGGGAGAGGGCGGAGAGGGAGAGGGAGGGGGAGGGGGAAGGGGAGAGCTTTCTCTCAGAGACTTTGACATGGGCACAAGAAGCTGGGGAGACGGGAAGTTCAATCTTTCGTTTCTTTGCTCAGCTACAAGCCCTAATGAAGAGCATGGTCAGAGATGACGTATTGACCCATCTTCCCATTACTGAGCGGGATCTGCAAAGACTCTGGGGCCCCGTGGGCAGAAGGGAAAGATGGGTGAGAAAGAAGCTTTCCCCCAAAGGACTGTTTTCCCTTCCTGCTGGGCTTAGGAGTGCTGGATGCGGAGTTCCATAGTGGACGCAGATAGACAAAAGTCTTCTCATTGGGGCCCAGAATGCTTTGAGTCCAGGGTGGGAAATGGGAGGACTCCCATTCTTGGGGGTCAGGCTTGCAGTTGCTTGAACTGAGGCCAGGTACCTCTTTAACTTTTGCATCCTGAATATGACCAGTGGTCCCGCTTTCGCCTAGCTTAGGGAAGGGGTTTATTGAAAAGCAAAGCAAGTGGTGTGAGGCTTAAAACCAGGCCTTTCCCTGGGGCTTTTCAAAGGTGTGCCTCAGTTCTTTCTTAGGATGGAGAGAACGGGAATAGATGTAACAGCCGAGCCTGGACACAGTAACTCGGTGATAACAAGGTGAACCAGAGCCTGCCTCTTCACGTGCTTTCATCCCAGAGGACCCTGCTGCCCTTCTCCACCTGTGGCCCCAGCACGAGAGAAGGACCCTAGGAACAACCTGTTGAGGTCCCAGGAACCCAGGGAAGGCCAGTGGCCAGCCCATAGAAGCTGGCCCTTCCTTTAAAATGGCGGAGATAGAACCAGTCAACACCCAGGAAGGGGAAGAGCTACCCAATGGCAAGAAATAATAGGAGGATTGGAAACGGGGGGCACTGAAAATTCCATTAGAAGAATTTCCAAGGCATCCTATTTTTTCTCCAAGATAAAGTCTGGCCTTTTCCTGAGATCCATAAAGAGAAAAGAAAAGCAAGACCTGTGAGAAAATTAAAACACAGAGCACAGGGCTGTTCGCCTGCTATCACAGAGAGAAACCTGGCTATCGATTGTACATCAAGGGACCACACTGTTTGGAGAGAGACACACTATTGAGCAATAATCTCATGTTCTTGTTCCACAGTTTGTCTGTGATAGGAAGTCAGCCCTGTCAGAGCACGAACCACATGAAAGTGCTATTCCTTGTGGACACTAATGAGGAACACACTTGGACCTTGAATAGAACTGTCTCAACTCCAAACATGCAATGCCTGGTTTCTTTTGTCTTGTGGTTGGTTTCAAAACATCTTTCAAATACTGCTGTCAAGAAATCTGTGTACGTTTTTACAGAATGAAATGCTTTTAAGATATTCCCTTGATCCTTTACACCGAAACTCAGAATGTAGGTACCCAGGCACCCACATCTTTGAAAGAAAGTGAAACCTGTGTCCTGTACAGCATACTTCTCTCTCTCTCTCTCTCTCTCTCTCTCTCTCTCTCTCTCTCTCTCTCTCTCTCTCTCTCTCTCTCTCTCTCTCTCTCTCTTTCTCTCTCTCTCTCTCTCTCCCTCTCTAATGAGGCTGTTTGGGGATAACTTTAGAATTTCTCAGAAGACTCCAGCAAAAGTTGTTTTGCTTCTTGGAAGATGATTTTGCAATAGAGCACCATTAAGTTTCTGTGATAGAGCTAAAGTAGGCGATTAAATCTCTCTGGATTTGGAAGAGGGTGACTTGCGAAGGAAATCTTGAAGGCAGCTCCTGACTTTTTTCCTGATGAAATTGACATCAGAATGTACCACCTGAGCAATGGACAAAGCAGTGTGGGCAGAAGGGAAAGCTAAGCGCCTCGCAGAAGGCATGAGCATGCTCTCCACCATCAGAGCGGTTTGCCAGAGACAGGTAAGCAGAGCAGGAAGCTGACCAATGAGGACAGCAACAACAAAATCCGAACAATGAGGCTGAGTTTCAGAGAAAAGTTTCATCGAGTTGTGAAGACAACTCCAGGTAGTAGAGCCATACAGCTGTGGCTCCCAGCATCAGGAGGGAATTCATGCTCCATTAGGATAACTGAAGGCAAAGGTCCGTCAGTGCTGTTGATGCCCAAATACCAAGCTAAAGCCAAAGATGAAGGTCTTAGAGGCTGATGTCAGGAAGTACACAGCATGATAACACCCCTGAGTGTAGTATTAGGTTTCTGGCTGGGACTTTCAGGCCTAGCCTCAAGGTTTAGGCCTGCAGACCAGCAGAGACACACAGATGCTTTCAATACTTTTAGGCTGGCAGGTCTAAGGCCCAGGCATATAACTTGCTGACTCTTTACCCTTAATCTAACCCATGACTCTTATCCTGTTCAGCCTGTGGCTCGGTACCTTTTCTCGGAGCAGCATAGTTGTCCTCTGCTTCTTCTGGCTTGTCTCTGGCATTCTGCTCTGTTCTTCCTGTTCCTAGAGTCTTCTTAGTCTGGTAGCCCCGCCCACACTTCCTGTCTGCCTTTGGCCAATCAGCGCTTTTTATTAAACTCATAGGCGGAGACAATTATTTACAATGGAACAACATAATCTCCCTACACCTGAGAGTCAAAACAAAAGCAGAGTTCTGTGAACTGAGGACTCAGAAAACACTTACTCTCCAAGTGCAAGGAACATCTTCAGTCTAGAAATCCAGGAAAGCATTCTGAGCCAAACTCTGGCCAATTTAAATAATTCCACTAGTTTCTTTACACGGTGCAGTTCCATACCTGTGTAAGGGGTGATGTGGAACCAACAGCTAACCTACAGTCTGCCCCGTTTATCATGAAGAACCTCCAGAACACCCCTGGCATGGCCCTGGACATCACATTCTTATGGTTCTACTCTTTCAATGGATGTTTTTCCAGAAATACCTAGTGTCCCACCTGATCGGATAATAGTCTCTCCTGTTGAGTTAGGTGTTAGGGGACAGGAAGATAAGTCAAGATTCCCAGAGAGTAGAAAACTCATCCTTCCTTCACTGGGTTACTTGCCAGATAACATAAAATGTCCCTCTACTTAAATGTACGGACTTGAAATGCACGGACTACCATGAACTGTGACAGTGGCCTCCTAGGGAACTTACTGAAATGCACAGTCTTTCAGTGTAGGTCCTTCCAAGACCATAACAGCCCGGCTGGATAGGGACTTTTCTTCTCAAATATTGGGATTGCTGTGAAAATGCATCCCTGCTGACTGAAGAGAAGTCATATGCAGGGGGATTAGGTGGTTCCATTGTAAATAATTGTCCCACCCACTGGTTTAATAAAAAGCGTTGATTGGCCAAAGGCAAACAGGAAGTGTGAGTGGGGCTACCAGACTAAGAAGACTCTAGAAATAGGCAGAACATAGCAGAAGGCCAGAGAGAAGCCAGAAGAAGCAGAGGACAACTATGCTGCTCTGAGAAAAGGTAGCGAGCCCCATGGCTGAACAGGATAAGAGTCATGGGTTAGATTAAGGGTAAAGAGTCAGCAAGTTATATGCCTGGGCCTTAGGCCGATCCGCCTAAAATTATTGCAAGCATCTGTGTGTCTCTGTGGGACTGTGGGTCTGCGGGCCTAAACCTTGAGGCTAGGCCCAAAATTCCAGGACAGAAACCATTTACTACAGACATGTGATCCCTTTACGGCTGTGACTGTAAGTGCAAAGCAGAACTCTACAGCATTGTAACCATTTCTGTGCACCTAATGTGTGTGAGCAATGAACACAGTGGAAATGCTGTTGTCTCCAAGTAAACTGTGCCAGATGAGCAGTCCATCAGTGACTTTCAAAGGCAATGTCATCTGGAAACAGCAATGGTTCTTAAGGACACATACACACTAGTGAATCTTTCCTAAATTTCTTGTGTATCTTCCTATAAAACCTGATTATTTTGACTCTGTTGACCCATTCTAATTTGACTCACTACAAATGTTGTACAAGAGATATTCTTAAAGCTGCATATAGTGTGTCTACTAATAGATGCTATAGTTATTTACATACAGATTTGAACACAAAAATGAAGAAATATTTTAAACAACTACTTTGAATCTAGGTCCTTACAATAACATTATTACTACAACTATTATTATTATTATTATTATTATTATTATTATTATTATTATTAAAAACTTGTCTTTAAGCCTGCTTCCTCCACACCCTCATATTTCTGATCCAGCACCTAAACTGCAGTGGATTGGACAGTTACCTCTGGTTTTATTAATACATATCTCACAGAATCTCACCCATTTACTTCAGCCTCTGATATTCTGTTTCTACCTGAATATTAAAGAAATTGGTGGAAAAAAAGCTATTTAATGGTGCTCAAAGCCTAGGGCAGGAGCATAAAGGTAGGGCTCAGTCAGTAGAGAACTTCCTTACCATTTGCAGAAGTCCTGGGTTTGGTCTCCAGCAACACCTAAATTACCTTTGCACATGGCAGTACAGGTCTGAGACCTCAGCATTCAGGAGATAGAGATGGGGGAGAAGAAGTCATCCTTAGTTCCATGGAAAGTGTGAGGCCTGCTTGGACACACGAGGCCTGGGACACACCATCTGTCTACTCTTTCTTACCAGCTGCCAGGGATGTGGAGTGTCACTGACCCCGCCACGTTGAGCAGCAGAGGTAATGAAGTTCATCTGCAATCAGAGCTGACAAGTGGTGACTTTTCATGCTGCCCCTCTTGCTGGGAGACCCTTCTCCCACAGATGGCCTTTTTCTGCTTGTTCATTCTGCACAGAATATAGTCGCGGGTGACTGTTACACTCACTGGGCATTACAATGTCCATGTGAAAACTGTGAACACTATATCAATTACTAATAGTCATCTATGAAATCATAGATCTTTAAAAAGAATATTATATGACTTTTATAATTCCAAATATTCTTTTGGGGAGAAAACAAATTCAAATTCATGGTAAATGATATCTTCCAAGTATTTTGTTATCCTACAGTTTTGGAAACACTGACAAAGCTTTGGAACTTTAGGGTGATGCAACTGTGTTAATTTGGAGCTTTTTCCAGTTACCCTTACATATGGATTGTATTTGAATGACAAAAAAAAGCAATTACACAACACTTCCTTCTGTTGCAAGGTGAAACTTTAAGGTTTTGAAATATTAAGATCTGCCTTTAAATGAAGGTGACACTCATTTACTTAGTGAATATGACAATATTTTTATGTATAGTGAATTTAATGCCGTTTTAATGACTTGGCAATGATGTCATGAGGTGGGTTACACAAATGCAGTAGATTTAAGTTAAACACTCTACTGAAACCCAGAGTCCAGATAAAATATCTGGGTTCTTGATTTATATCACATGAAAGCTGTTCTGCTAGACAGACTGGTGCCTAGCCAACCGTCATCAGAGGGTCCTCACCTAGCAACTGATGGAAACAGATGTACAGACCCACACTCAAACATCAGGCAGGGTTCAGGGGATCTTGCAGAAGAGGGGGAGGATTGTAGGACCCAGTGGTGTCAAGGATACCACAAGGAAACTCACAGGCCCAACTAGCCTGGGCTCATAGAGGCTAAAATGACAATGAGGGATCCTGCAAGGGATTGACCTAGGTCTTCCACATATATGTTACACTTGTGTTGCTTGGTCTTCATGTGAGATTTCAAACAGCAAAAACAAGGGCTGTCTCTGACTCTGTTGCCTGATTTGGGGACCCATCCCTCCTACTGGACTGCCTCATCCAACCTTGGTGGAGAAGGGGCTGCCTGGTCTCACTGCAACTTGATGCACCATACACCGTGGGTGGCTGATTCCCATGAGATGCCTGCCTGCATCTGAAGAGAACCAGCAGAGGAAGAATGTATAGAATGGGGGAGAGGAGGCTGGTGGGGGTGGGGTGGGGGAAGGCTGGAAAGAGGGGAGGGAGGGGAAGCTTTGTCTAGAATGTAAAAACAGGAATTTTTTTTAAAAATGACATTCCTATGAATGAAAAAAAAAATGTAGCTAAAGAAGCAGGGCATGGTGATGCACATTTTTAATCCTAGCACTCAGGAAGTAAAGGCAAACATATTTCTGTGAGTTTGAGACCAGTCTACACAGTGAGTTTCAAGGCAGCTGGGGCTGTTACACAGAGAAACCTTGTATCAAAAAACCACAAAAAAAAAAAAGTATCTGAGAACATTCATTCTAATTTTTAAAATACAATTCTATGACCAAACTAACCAGTGTAGTGTGCGGTTGTCAAAGCTAATTCTGTTCCCAAAACTGTGGATGTTAATAGTAATAGACACAGTAGACTCACATGTGTAACACACACAGCACTTTTGTATCGTCTATGTTGTTTTTTTCTGTATACTTATTTGATGTGATTGTTTTCAGCATGCTAAAAAAGTTTAAAAGTATAAAATAGAAGCCAGTGAAACAGACAGTATTAATTATTCTAATTTCAAACAATGGAGAAAGTGAAGTTTAAGTAACCTTCCCAAAGTCACAAAGCTACCAGATAGCATGAGAAGCCCACAGCAAGGGGCTTCATCAGATACAAGGAAGAAGCTCCCAGCCACAGTTCAAAAACAGTACCATGCATGTGTGCACAAAGTCTTATATTTGCCATGTCTGAGACAGGAAAGTACCCGATAAGAGGCTTCTGGGGTAGGAGAGCTGGGACAGCAGAAGCTGCAGACAGGGTGTGTACTGCAGGTGGTGCATCCTGGAGGCACCGAGGAGGCCCCGGAGTGAGGACAGGCACTGCTCCTCCATAGTCCGAGGATCATTTCAGTGGTAGAGTTCCCAGAGTCAGGAAAGAATTCACCCAAGTGCTTTCCTGAGAAATCGCTTTCCTCCTGACAGCATGTTGGAAAAGTAGGAGGAACAACCAGGAAGGTTGAATGGGTGCTGAGTCATGAAGGGAAGCTGATCCCAACTCCTATCTGCCCCTGCCACCCTGCTTTAGCCCTGTTCATCTAAACAGGAGTTAGAAGGAGCTGGGTCTGTAGACTTGGACTAGAGAGCTAGACCCAGGTGATGAGCCACACTGACAACACCGAGGACAGTGTCCTGCCCATGTTCACATAGCAGGCATGGCAGCTGGCTGTTGAGATATAGACTAAAGTGCCTGGCTCATGGTTCCAAAAGAAAAGAGATGCATAAAAACCAGCAGACAGAACTTGGTTCATCTGGTTGAACATTAGCTAAGAATTTAAATGGCTCATTAACATAATGCAACTTATGGACTTTAATAACAATATGTCAATATTGGCTCGTTGCACTAATGAACAATGTTAACCCATAGCAGAGTACTGAAGCGTGGGGGGGGGGGGGAGTGTACACAGACATTCTCTGCAATTTACCTGTGTTTTTTCCCCTCTATGATCCTAAAACCAGTCCTTAAAAAGAAAAATCCATTACTTAAAAAAAAAAAAAAAAAAAGTTGGTTGCTATGGTATGTAGCTTATGAAATGAAGTAATTTTTTCCAGGTCTTTAAGACCACACATTTTTGGAAATAGTTCCTGGTGCATGATCTTGGCCTCTTCTAACAGGATAGAAACCCACTCCAGCTGTAAATCAAGCCCTTTTCCTGAAGAACAAATAAACAGACTCAGTTCAAACACATAACAGGTTGTTCGAAAGTTGATCAAAACTGGGAACTTGCCCCTTGGAAATCTATAAAGTTTGGGAAACAAGTAGCTGATGCTCAGCCACGGGAAGGACTCTAAGGAGAGATGGGGGACAGGGGTAAAGGGAAACTGTTAACCAATGCCCGGGGTAATCAATGTCCAAGAAGTAAAGAATTATTTGGGCTCACAGGTTTGGAGGTTTTGGTACACAGTTGTCAGCCTGCTGCTTTGGAGCTGTTGGGGGAAGCAGAAAATCATGATAAGGGAGTGTGGCTGAGGAAGTCACTGAACGGTTGTTTGCAAATAGAGATGAGGAGGCTACGTTCCCAGGATACTACCAGAGGTCTCAGTAACCTAACATCCTTCCAACAAACTCTGCCTCATAAAGCTTTCCCACTTCTCAGTAGCACCTAGCTGAGAGCTAAGCAACACATGAGCCTTTGGGGGTCAGGCTGGCCAGCTGAAGTTCTTCTGAAGTTTCCCATCCACATACTTTAGGTTGGCACAGAGACAAACACTGCACTCATGAGGTGTAGTTAGCAATGCAGTTCATTTTTATTAGTTATAAATAAAGTACAAAAAAATCCACCCAAAGTGAATCTAAGCATTTACACAATTCCTAATGTCTCCGCCTGTTCATTGATGCACTATTGCTTTGTCATAATAAATATTTTTCTAGCTTTCTGCTATAAAATAGTCTATGTAGCAAAATGTTGCACAGCACAACAGAACAGAACAGCAGAAGGATTACAGGAAAAAGACAGTCAACACTGGGCATAATCCTTTCACTTACCGGGGGCAACAAATGACCCCTTGGAGAGCCTGGTGTGGCCCTCTCCACAGCTGAGGGGGGAAAGACCTTATCCCAGAGTGGGGAGGCTCAAGGGTGGGTCATAGCCAGCCAGAGCATAGGGCCTGTCCTACTCTGGCCCCACCCAGCAGCATAGCATGCCCATGCGGAGCCCTGCAGGGGGCAGTGTCTGCCAGGCCTGGCAGTGTGGTGATTGTGCTCCACCAGCATGGTGGGTGACTCCACAGGCCATCTCCAAGGAAAGCAAGGCTCCAGGGTAGAGGCAGAAGAGAAGCTGGGCAGCAGCAAGCAAGAAGCCCCATCACAGGGGTGGGGCTGAAGGACCATATCTGGTCTAGCCACACAAGTAGGTGGTGTGGCAACCTCAGGTCTTTATTTCCTTCTCCATGCCAGAACTATGCAAACCCACGGGGCCTCCTGTGGAGGATGGAGCCACCCACCAGGCAAAGGCAGTGATGTCAAGAGCCAAGAAGTAGGGAGGGATGAGTTAGGAAGAGAGGGAGAGAGGGGGGTTGGCATGTCAAGGTTCCAGCCCACTCACAGGCTCAATCCAGGGCCCACTTCCTCAAGGCCTCCTCACCATCACTCTTACACAGATTATTGAGGCTGGAGCCAGGACCTCTAACTCCACAGCAGGCTCCTATCTACAGCCTCTGTGGATGGAATACAGGCAAAGAGAGGATGGTGGGGAGAAGGCATGATACAAGTCTGTATCCCAAGATCATGTCAAAGAATGATGTTGCAAACAAGAAGGATCCAGACAAGACTGGGGGGTGGGGAGGGAGGAGCTGGGTCCCAAACACCAGGGACTGGGTCTTCTATTGTCTCAGCTTATTCTCTCAGTAATAATAGAACATGGATTTCAGCTCATGTCTCTTAACTTTGAAAGTCCATGTTTTGTGTCCAAGGACATATCTACCTAACTGGCTTACTTGCTACCTGCAGGATGCAATATTTAAGAGGACCCTGTGGGTGGCTGCTTTGACCAGATCTCTAAGGTAGTTCTTAACTGGCTCTCTGTTCTCCATTTCTCTCCTTTCCTGCTCTCTGCCCCTTCCTCTTTCAATTCTCCAAGAGAATGAGAGACCCATCCTTACATCACCACAGTCTTGCCTAGGACTGTCATATTCTTTCTGAATTGGGGGACCCAAGAGATCACTCATCTGGCGCCCTGTCTAGGAACAGAAAACTGACTCAGGAAGACCAGAAATTTGCCTTTAATCACAGGGAGCCTGCTGTGGAGCTTTCTGGCTTCCAGCTAATAAAACAGGCTCTTTCTTGGTCTGTCAGATGACCATGCCCATGATGACTGAAGGACCCCAATTCTGAAACCTTGATTAGTGAGAGCCCAGGTACAGCCAGTGACCTCCTGTGCCCTGAGACTGTCCTCAGGGGATGAAGGATGAGTGGCCTTAAGGATGTAGGAAGGTGGGGGAGGGGGGGGGAGAGAAAGCAGGCTTGAGGTGGGAAAGAGGGAGGAGGGGGCCAAGAGTGGCAAGTGAAAGGATTACCCCAGCCTGCTGACGAGTGCAAATTATATTTATATATGTGCTAAATACAGTCACTATATTGGAGCTTTTCACTAGATCACAGCATACAGAATCAAAGGTTTGCATTTCGTATGGAATGTATCCAAAGAGGCCAGCACCACAGTAGGACAGCTTGCAATCACACACCCTGATAGTTTGGACAAAATAAAGTTCGCAGACTTTTATTTAAAATGGGTTTTTTTTTTTTTTGTTTTCTCAGTTGTCTTCGTACCGATGCATGCAAAGCATTCCACTCCCAGAAACGACGCCAAAATGAGGTAATAGGAGCAATAAAAAACATTAGTATCCTTTCTAAATAAATAAATTATAATTAAAAATGCAAAACAACTATAAAAATAATTAAATAAGAACCCACGATATCTACAAGTTAGTCATAAATTATGATTGTTAAATATAAGGCATTTAAACTCACAAAACCCTGTAAACTAGCAACGTGCCATGTTTTTTATTTTTTGTGTTTTTTTTTTTTTCTTTTTTTTTGTTTTTCTATCAGCTGAAATCGCTCTAGCATTTGCTCTACGCGCGCAGGAGATGAAACACAAGGGGACCTGACAGACGTTGCTACAGCCCCACGTGGGGAATGTTTGTCCCGCAGGAGGGGCGACTTGGGGGATTTCTTTAGGAAAAAAAAAAAAGTCTGGTGCTTTTTCTTCACCATTGAAAAAACTGTGCTTGTTCGTTAGGCGTAAAGAGTTAAGAATGCTTGCACGGAGGCTGGGGCCTTTGCAGAGAAGAGCTTGAGGCCTGTCACAGGTGGAGCCGCGGGTGACTGGGGAAGCCTGGGGCCTGGCCAGTTTGAGGGGTGTGCAGCCCCTGCTGCCCTCTGCCTGTGCCCAGCTGGATTCGTGGCGTTGGGTTGATTGGTGTCCTAAGTGGACTTGCTGCGCCATGGCTGCGGTTAGAAGGCCCAACTTGAGCCTGGGGCCCGCTGTCAAAGGCACTCATGCGTCTCAGTCAGAAAGGGGTCTGAGTCCCTTGAGTTGAGCAGGAGAACTACACATGTCTCTCTCCTGGAGATGGTAGATGTGAGATGCTGAGGCCTGGCCCTGCCTGTCTCCACTCTTCTCTGGCTCCCTGGCCAGTCTGGGGACCACTGATTTCCTCCACCCAATCAGAGTCCCGAATCAGAAACAGGGAGGAAACCGCTACTCCAGTCCCTACCCAAAGACCCCAGGTAGGTGGTGGGAAGGAGAGGGGGCTGGCAGGATCAACCCCTTCCCTGCCCAGGTCCTAATGTTCGCCTGGGGCATTCAAAGACCTGGACAAATGGCAGCAGAAACCATCCTACCCTCTCAGCCTGCGAGCCTTAGCCTCTGAAGCAGACAGGTGTAGGCCTAGAAGGCCTCTCAGAAGCAGGGGCAGCACACAGCTCTACAACTTGAAAGATGTGATGTTAGAAAGGATGGCAGGCTGTGTACTGGGAGAAAGTTATCAAAAATCCAATCCAACCTCCTCGAGTCGCAGCTGGCAGGGCAAAGGGTGTGGGTGGGGTTCCAGCATCTCCCAGTTTACCAGTGAGGAGCAAGGACTAGAATCAGGAACACTAGCTCCAGTTGCCTCCTGGATCCCTGCCAATTCCCTTTCCATGCCAGTCTTGCAGGACAGCCCCAAAGGCAAGAACAGAGAGAGAGAGAGTGGCCTAGCAGAGCAAGGACCTGCCTAGACCACCCCAACTACCTCGAGCTACAATCATCTTCTGATGACATCCTGGTTTTGACACAACTATCTGGGAGGGACAGGAGAGAATTCACAAGTTCTAGTGGCTTTTGGTCAGCAGCTTCCTGACATCCTGACACAGCAATCTTTCTCTACCTGGTGGATATCCGTTCTTTGCACTAGAGACAATGTCCATGCAACCAGAGTTGGAAAAGGCCTTGTTCAACAGTACTGATTTTTCACTGTTGAATGTCTCAGGCTCCTCCAACCCTCTGGTAATCCCACCAGGCCAACACTCATCTTCCTCAGTAGGCACTCAACAGATATTTTAGGAGACATTAGAAGATGGGTCCTAGGTAGCCTTCATCTGGATAGTGGATAGGCAGCCATTCCTTCATGATGGTGTCAGTTGTGGTAGAAGGACCTCTCTCGAGTTCAATTGTCCCCTGTCAGTTTTGGTCCTGATTCACCCTCGTGGAATTTCTTCCTTTGTCTGATCAACACCCTAGTTCCTTGATATGAGGGCGCTGAGATTGGCTAGGGGTTAAGGTCAGGGTAGACGCTGAAGACAGTGCAAATGAAAGGTGATAAGGAGGGCTAGGGGCACAGGAAGGTTACAGAACGCCAGGTGACCCGGCCGTTTCTGCACACGAGGAAGAGCTACACTTGGGTTAGAATTTGGCATCCCTCCAATATTCTGTTGTCTCGTCTCTCTGAGCAATTATGGAGTTGGCACAGACAACATCTGTAATATGGTGTCACTAGAACTTTCCCAGCTCCTCGCCACTCCACTCACTAAACCCTCCGAGGCTCCCATGAGAGTAAGTTCACACAGTGGACTGAATAGTGTTAAGTTCTCAGATCTGGGTGAAGCAGAAGAAATGGGGGACATTGTTGTCTCTTCACTGGTACTTAGGCACAGAGAGAGAAAGGGACTTTCCCAAGATTACAGGTGAATCATATCATCAAGAGGCTAGGGACATGGGCCTCCCAGCCCAGCCAAGTCATTCCATAGCAAGGGCTACTTCCGAGGGACTGGTCAAGCAGTATCCTAGAGGACACTCAAGTTATTCCCAAGGTTCTAGACTTGACCTCAGCCCTGAGTGCCAGTGGAGAGCACTTCGGCCAAGGTCAAGTATGCTGCCGCTGCTATTTCATCTGTATCATCTGGTTAATTGTTTGCATAGGGAGGCAGTGGCTACATTGCCTCTTTGTGGCAAGATGAGAGCTCAGGATAAAGTTAGGAATTGGAGTGTGCAGGGGGCTGCAGGCTCCCAGGAACATGGGGACGCTGTGGCAGGAGGCTGTGACTTCCCTGGTTCAGTGTGGAACCTGGGAAGACAGCGGGGACCAAGCAATGGGCCCTGGAACTGGGGAGCCCACTTTGAGATGGCCCCCCTTCACCAGCTCTGCCCTCTTCATTTCGCCTAAAAGCCTCAGAATGCCAGCGCGAACCCATCTGTTTCTTTTAAGCCCCACCCCCTTCTCAGATGCCCCTCCCACACTCCGTGCACTGTAAACATGAGAAAAACAAAGCCCAAGGGGGTTAAAAAAATAAACAAACAAACAAAAAAAAAAACCAAACGAGAACCCCCCCCTCCCGCTTCCCAACCTGGGTGAAAAAATTTCTTTTTCACCGTAAACAGGATTTGGCTTTTTTTTTTTTTTTTCACCTTTGATTCTTTTTTTTTTTCTTTTCGCTCATAAAGACGGGAAGATTGGGGCTGTCGTTGGTTGGTTGGTTCGGTCAGGCACCAAAACAAGAAACTCAATGAGAAATATTTGGTGCAAGTTCAGTAATAGCGACATGTCCACCACAGATGACTAGAGCACCACACACGACATTTTTCTTAAGCTAACATGCTCCGGCTGCCATCCACAGAATAGCTAGAGACCCCTACATGGTTTCTACGTGGTCAAGAGGTATATACACAATCCTTCAAAGGGCAGGATTGAGGGGCCGATCACCAGCTAGTACCCTCGAGATCACATCTAGTTCTCAGCAGCTGGGCCCCTCCTTCCCGTCCCTGCTCTGGGCACGGCCAGCTCCCTCCCCCCTGCACAGCAAGGCGATGAGGCAGTCACCATACTGGATGGACG
Source organism: Phyllotis vaccarum (assembly GCA_033318265.1). Classification (NCBI taxonomy): domain Eukaryota; kingdom Metazoa; phylum Chordata; class Mammalia; order Rodentia; family Cricetidae; genus Phyllotis; species Phyllotis vaccarum. The sequence continues at coordinate 11,888,268 of JARWLC010000009.1, read as the reverse complement.
GGTCCTCCTCACCTTTCCCTCAAACACTGATACCAACTCCTCTTTCCACAAAATGTGCTTGCAGACTTCTTCTCTACGTCAAATGGCTCAGAAGGCAAAGTTTGGCTGCAAGGGCTATGGCCGTGGGGGGGGACCTGGTGAAGGAAATGGGGCATCCACTGGCTAGCTTCCTTCCTCAGCTGTCGGCTGCTAGTTGTGTCTCAATGTCCACTCGGCAGATGGGGCATTTCTTGCTCATGGCGAGCCATTGGTCCACACACAGTTGGTGGAAAAGATGCATACAAGGTAGGCGTCTGGAAAAGAGGAGAGTCAGGTGACCAACAGCAGGGGTCAGGAGATGGGACCCACTGGGGGCTTGAGAAAGAGGGCTCTTGGAACCCAGACCCTGGAGTGAGGGAGGCTGTGGCTGAGATGGGAAACCATGACTGGATGTAACTCTCAAGGCCTTTGTCCGTAAAGGCCTTGGCTGTTTTAGACCCATCCAAGCCAATAACCTCATGTTCATGATTACCACATATAGAATATCCCCCACTTTGCTCTGTTAGTACAACTGAGAAACACTGTAGCATACTTGGCACCCTAAGGTACACACCAAGTAAGTGTCTCTTTCCTTGGACATGCAGTATAGTGACAGGTCACTAATGCCCACGAGAGAGGGGAAGCTCAGAGAAATGGCCTCTTACCTCACATCCTCTCCATCCTCTAACATAGACAGACAAATTGTGCATTTCTCATCTGTGTCTGATTCTTCCCCTTCATCTTTCTTGCCCTTGCTGTCCTGGGGTCTTCGCTGAAAATAGAGAAGGGAAAAAAAAAAAAACTTGTTACATGGTACAGACTCCTGCTGGCCAATGGCTTTTGTCCACAGCCTCCTCTCACTCTGGTAGCCTCTGCATCAGGATCTTTAAGTACTCACCCTAGCCCCTCACTCTTGCTTCTAGAGAGAGAAGGTTAAAATAAAGTGAGGAAGAGGCCAGTAGATGGCTGGTGCTTGTCCTGGACACTGGCAAGGGTCCCAGTGTTTGGAAAGGAGTCTGGCCCCTAGTCATTTCTCTCTTTGCAAAGATACAGCCTGTGAACTTTGCCTTCCCCGTCTTCCTCATATTGTCTACTCCCTCTCATACCCTGTCCAGCATGTACTTCTGCCTCTAAGTCCAGAATACTTTATGCAATTCTTCATTTATTTGCCAGGGCCATGGGCTCATATAGCAGGTGAACTAGTGTTTGACAAGCTGACCCACCAGACCTTCACAGAGAAGAATGTTAGATACGCTAGGCCTGTAAGCCAAAGATGGATGGATGCTTCAGTGCTGCAAAGGAACCTTGGATGACTGTCCAGTCAGCTGTTGTTCCTTTCTCATTGGCATTGAGAAAATTCAAAGTTAATAAATATTATGTATTCTATTTCTGGGGGTCTTTGTTACTCCTTTATGTTTATTTAGTGTATCCTTTAGAGTTCAATTTGATCTCTCAAGACTGTTTGCCCTGTAGGACTGTGTGGTATACCTGTAATATGCTTTATATTATTATTTCATTATATTTCCTGACAGGAGCCCACCTGGCAAAGCTGTGGGGTCACTGACTATTAATAATCCATTGTTTTCTGTGTATAACTTTCTCGAGTGCCATTGCTATGCCTCCCTAGAAAGAGCAGCTGTGGGATCCCTTCCACAGCTCACTGGTAGTGTTTGACATCTTTGGGTACAGTTATATATGTGGATAATCCAGAAAATTGATTTCTGTTTAAGCTATATAATTCTGATGTATAGAAATAATACCAGAATATTCTTCTTTACTGACACAGGAAAGTAACAGTATTTTTAGTCTCAAAGACAACTAATCTTAGTCCTCAGAACAATTTCAAACAGACTAAACTACTCCTGCAGAAAATTTACACAAAGACTAATTCCCAGATATTGTTTATTGCTAAATCAAGGCCAGGCTATTTTGAGGCATAGCCCCCCCCCCACCGACCCCACCCGCAATAGTTGATTTTCTGCATGTACACTGACGACTAAAGGTTCAACCTACTACTGTTGTTATGTTCTGAATTTCAATGTCATTCTCTGTCTGGGAAAAAGTTACATGCAAGGCCAAACACTGGCCAGTCTTTGTGACTTTAGGAGCCTGAGAAAAACTGTGTAGCTTCGTGTGTTATGAGAATGGGTTGAACCCTGAAAATGTAACATATAGTTGTCCAAAACTTGGCTAAGGATTTGAAGGAACAGCAACAATGTAGAGGGGAAGAGAGGAGGGGAATGAGTGTGTAAGAATGAGAGTGTGTAAGAACAGCAGCAATGCAGGGATGAAGCTACGCAGAACGTGAGTGAAGTGTCTGTGTGCAGAGAGATGAAGAAACCAAAGAGAGAGTAAGAGATCTGTGAGAGAATGAATGGGTGAGAGTGAGTGAGCAAGAGTGAGGGAATGATGTAGAAGGATATGTGTGTGAGGGGATAAAGCTGTGTGAAAGTGTTCCTAGTATGTACAGGTAAACAGCCTATAATGTTACATGGTGTGAGAGAGATGTGTTTGAGATGAATAACTGTGGCTGTGTGGAGATTTGCAACTGTGTGGGGAGGCAAGGAAGATGAAACAGTATAAAAGGAGATGTAGAAGAGAAATGTATGTAAAAGAAAGATGTGTAGACAGTGAAAATAGATGTAACTGTGTATAGAGATGTATGGCCATGTGTATGTAAAGAAAGGTATGTAGTTGTCTGTATAGAATGCAGCAGTGTGGAGACGTACCTAATGGAGACAGAGTCAGAGACCATCTTTAAGTTGAAGTAAAAGAGAAAGTTACCATCAGAAGACATGTATGTTTCTTCTTTTACCAGTCAGTTAGATAGAGATTTATTCCTAACTACCCTATGTTAAAAAAACTTTCTTGTCCTTCACTACTCTGAGGCATTCCTTTTATTACTCTGTAGTGGACTGTGGGAGCTGGCCTCTCATGGCCTTTGTTACTTATTCACACACACACACACACACACACACACACACGCACACGCACACGCACACGCACATGCACACACACACTCACACACACTCACACACACTCACACACACACACAAACACACTCTCACACACACTCACACACACAAACACACTCACACACACACTCACGCACACAAACACACTCACACACACTCTCTCACACACACTCACACACTCACACACACAAACACACTCACACACTCACACACACTCTCACACACACACTCACACACACTCATACACACACACTCACACACACTCTCACACACAGACACATACTCATTCACTCTTTCCACTAATGTCCTCATTTTTCTCTCATTATTAAATAAATACAAAATTTCTCCACCACCATTAACCCTTACTATTTGTACCACCTGGTTCTAAACCGTTTTCTATATTTGTGTTTCTCTCCCTAGCCAAAAAGTTCCCTACGCTTCTGAGCATACATCCTGACTTACACATTTCCATCCATAATTCTATGCTAATTGTATGACAACTGTTAAGCACACCACAGAAAGTTTTTGAGTGGTACATGTGGCCAAGTAAAAGACATGCCATTGCTGCATAATAAATATTCTGGGGAATGTTGCTTTAACTGAGTAAAGGTGTGTTACATTTGGTTTTGCTGCGTTTGTTTAATTATAAAACGATGTCTTGCTGTTTCCCCTTGCCTGCCTCAGGCACCTGACTGGTCTAATAAAAAGCTGAATGGCCAAGAGCTACACAAGAGAGGGACAGGAGGGGCTGGCACGAAGAGAGAATAAGTAGGAGGAGAAATGTAGGCTTGAAAGAATGAAGAGAATATGGGAAAAAGAGAGGGTCACACCAAGCAGATATAGAGACAGCAGGAAAATAAGATAGAAAGAAAGGAAGGGAGGGAAGGAGGGAGGGAGGGAGGGAGAGAGAGAGAGAGGGAGGGAGAAAAGAAAGGAGGGAAGGAAGTTTAAAAAAACTGAGGCAAAGGATAAAGAGAAATAGTTAAGTTATAAGAGCTAGCAACACGTTTTTGAGCTAATCTTGTGCCCTGCTGCATTGCCGAAGGTGTTTATCAGCAGCTGGAGTTCCCTGCTACAATTTTGTGGTCACTTCTGTATACTATCATATCATCTGCAAATAGAGATAGCTTGACTTCTTCCTTTCCAAACTGTATCCAATTAATCTCCTTTTGTTCTCTTATTGCTTTAGCTAAAACTTCGAGAACTATACTGAATAGATAAGGGGAGAGAGGACAGCCTTGTCTTGTTCCTGATTTTAGTGGAATTGCTGTGAGTTTATCTCCATTTAGTTTGATGTTGGCTTTTGGCTTACTTTATATTGCCTATATTATATTTTGGTATTTTCCCTGTATTCCTGATCTCTCCAGGGCTTTTATCATGAAGGAGTGTTGGATTTTGTCAAAGACTTTTCAGCATCTGAGGAGATGATCATGTGGGTTTTTTTTTTCTTTCTTTCAGGTTGTTTATATGATGGATGACATTCACATTTTTTCATATGTTGAACCATCCCTGCATCTCTGGGATGAAGCCTACTTGATAATATGTAGAAGAATGCAAATAGATCCATATCTATCACCCTGCATAAAACTCAAATCCAAGTAAATCAAAGACCTCAACATAAACCCAGCTACACTGGACTTAATAGAAAAGAAGGGAAATACCCTTCAACGCATTGGCACAGGGGATCACTTCCTAAATATAACACCAGTAGCACAGATACTGAGAACAGCAATCAATAAATGGAGCCTTCTTAAAATGAGAAGCTTCTGTAAGGCAAAGGACACAGTCAGTAAGACAAAACAACAGCCTACAATTCTCCAACTCTACATCTGACAGAGGACTGATCTCTAAAATATAGAGAGAACTCAAGAAACTAGAGCCCCCAAACCCAAATAATCCAATTAAAAAATGAAGTTCAGAGATAAAAAGGGAATTCTCAATAGAACAATTACAAATGACTGAAAGACACTTAAGGAATAGCTCATCATCTTTAGCCATCAGAGAAATGCAAATCAAAACAACTCTGAGATACCATCTCACACCTGTCAGATCACAAACACAGATGACAGCCTATGCTGGAGGGGATGTGGAACAAGGGGAACACTCCTCCATTGCTGGTGGGGGTGTAAACTTGTACAGCCACTTTGGAAATCAGTATGGCAGATGCTTAGAAATCTGAGAATTAATCTCCCCAATGATCCAGCAATATCACAAATGGGCATATGCCCAAAGGATGCACATTCTTACCCCAAAGGCATTAGCTCATCTATGTTCATAGCAGCAGTACTCATAATAGCAAGAACCTGGAAGCAACCTTGATGCCCCTCAACTAAAGAATGGATTAAAAAATTGTGATTCATCTACAAAATGGAGTATTACTCAGCAATTAAAAAAAAGACATCCTAAAATTTTCAGGCAGATGGATGGATTTAGAGAGTATCATTCTGAGTGAGGTAACACAGGCCCAGAAAAGTACGTGGTATGTACTCACTCATAAGTGGATTTCAGACATAAAGCAAAGAATATTCAGACTGCAAACCACAACCCCCAAATAGCTCTGTAACAGGTAGGTACCGAGCCCTCTATGTGAAGCTGCATCATCCCACTGCTTTCTGAAGTGGTCATGTTTAAAACAGAAAGGACGGGCCACAATCACAGTGATGCAGCTACACTCAGAAAAACTGAAATTCAAAACTTTGCATGACTTCAGTTCCAAGTGATTTCAACTACTGTCATCTTTTGTCTCAAAATAGGGGTTGAAAGTCTCTAGGTACAGCATGATGACTGCTCTTAATTTCCCTAAATTGGCTTAATTTGGGGTCCACATTAACTTTTTTGGTACAGCAATTCTAGGTTACATAAAAAGTAAGCAACATAGTATATTTCCAGCTTTCACTATAGGGAGCAGAGGAAGCCCTGAGTGATGAAGTCCTTGGTGAATATGTATTTTGACATGTCAAGGACACCAAAGTTCCCAGATCCATGGAACAATTGGCAAATCTGTTACCCATATGGCCCAGTCTCAAGAGAAATGGCAAAGCTTTTCTAAGTATGAGTGTTTATGCAAACTTCATCAATCTGTTCAAAAACTAGCAACTTCAGCTCCCTCTGCCTGGATAGCAGCCTGAGACTGCTCACCTACAGAGACCTCTCCTGAGAGCAGTCTTCTCCTTCCTCTGTGCTGTACATAATAAGCACACTGAGGGTCCAGGTTGCGGTAGCAATGTTAGAGGACCCCACCTGAACCCAGCTTCATTGTCTGTGTGTTTGTCCTTTCTTTAATCACTCACTGCCCCTAGCCAGGGTTCTAGAACACAAGACAGGAGCAGAAAGTGTCCCAACCTCACAGTTTCGCCTTATAAGAATATCTCATAATATGTCATAAGTGGTAAAGTTATCACAAATGATGAACCAATACTGACCATTATTAGCTGAAGTCCATTAGTCTCTATGAGTTAGGGGTTGGCTCTGAAATGTTAGTGGGCCACACTGATGACTTTGGAAAGTGACTGGACTGTCAGGGCACTGGTCTTATTAATTGATTAATTCACTGATACATTCCTAATTAGATAACATTATAGGTAATGGGAACTAGGAGGTAGGACCTACTTGAGGAAGTAGGTCATTGCTGAGGTCGTACCTTCTTCCCAGCATCTGCACCTTCTCTGTTTCCTAACTACCATGCCTCGCCACAGTCTCAGAACCGGAGACAAGAAACCACAAACAAACTTCTCAAATGCTGAAGCCAAATGAATATTCCTTAATGAAAGGAAGATTGATGAAGATTCATAAATTCTTAATCTCAGGGTTGTGGGTTTGGGCCCCACATGGGGTGTCATTTGTAATAAGAGGTTTGTGGACTCTCTGGTCCATGATCTAGACTTGCAGACCTGCAGAAACACACAGAAGCTTATATTGTGTGTTGCTTGGCCTATGGCTCAGACGTATTGTTAGCTAGTCCTTGGATCTTAATTTATTTTTATTAATTTGTCTTGCCATGCAGCCTGTGGCTTATCTATTTTTTTATATCTTGTTTTGGGGGCAGCTGGATCACATCTCTTATGACTTTGTCTTTTTCCCACTTGTTCATGTTTAGTTTTTTTTTGTATCTTTTTAAGATGTCTTGGCATAGGTCCAAACAGTTCTTTTATTTACCAATAATATTCACAACATACAAAAAGACATCCCACATCAAAAATTGTTTTCCCCAAGGGTTTTGTTTGTCATGGTGATGGACAAGCTAACTCAGAAATCCCACCTTCTGTTTTTGGTAAATGCATAACATCACCTGTTTACACACAATGCTAAACAAAATAATTTGCTGCACTAACAAAATTCCGGCCACTTTGCCTGTTCCTTTCCTCCACAGAGGCAGTCTCTGATCTTATTATTATTATTATTATTATTATTATTATTATTTCTGTAATATTGTTTTTCAGAAAGTCATGTAGTTCAAAGTACACCTAAGCTTCCTCCACATCTTTTCATGGCTAACAGATTACTTATTTTTGTTATAAAATAATAATCAATAATGGATACTCATTTATTCACTTATTAAAGAACATTTTGGCTTCTACCAAGTTTTCATTTACTTTAATTGAAATAATGTTTTTAAAAGCTCATATTTCTGGGTACCAGCCTACAGGTGCTATTTCTAAGGTCAATGAGTACAGTCCATATGTCTCAAATGTCTCTTCTTCCCCAGAAGAGCCCAATCCCACGTCATTTAGAGGCTTTCTTTGCCCATTTGTTCTTATGCGATAGGGCTTCAAATTGTTTTCTAAGGTATTTTCTATCTCTCTTGTGTTCAGGAGCCCCTTTGCCCAGCAGACTGATAGAAACACTGGCTTATCAATTCACCTATGCATGCACAAATACATGTATACCCACCCTAGCCAACATCCACACACTCAACCCTTTTCCCTTCTCTGTCAAGAGCATCCCATCCTCCCTCCTGACCACATCTGCTGTGAGCCACTGAGAAAGCCCCGAGAAGCCATCTAACCAGAGCAAAGGCTTCTGTGCTTTGGATTGTGTCCCCCCTGCAAACACCCAGAGAACTCCCTTCCCGCCTCCAGCCCCCCAGCCCTGCACACTGTGCAGCTCGTCTACACAGCCTCACCTTCTTGTACTTGTGGGGGAAGGTGAACCTCTCAATGGTGTTCTGTACAGCCCCCCGAGTTACGTTTCCCAACCTGTCCTCAAGCTGCAGCAGCTCCTGTAAAAAGGAAAACACACACGTGTGCAAATATTCGGAAACACACACATGAGAAGGATGAGCAGGTGTGTAGGAAGCAATCACAGTGCCAGCTGGAAGTTTTTGTGGCGTGTGGGAAGCTTTCTCTTCATGCTCTCTTCCAATCCCGGGACTCCCATCCGCAGGGACAAGCAGAGTGGAGAGTGAATGAAGCTTGCCAGCTAGTCAGTGCCACACAGGGTAACATACCTCGTAGCTCTCCCGAACAGCAGAGGTGTGTCGGCTAGGATTTAGTCCCTGGAGAGCGAGGAAGTGAAGCTGCGGGTAAGGGTAGTTTCGAATTTCATGGACAACCTGGTAGGGAGAAAAGAGTTTGGGTAGAGTGGCCATGTGGCTCTCCTGGCCCCACAGATAACTCCTCCTCCCTCAGCAGTGAGCAGTGACCAGTAAGCAGGGCTGTCCCTCCCACTCTTGTTTTCTGCTCTATTTGGGAAGAGCCACGCTTGTGCACAGACACTCATAACCATCAACACAGTGAACCTGACCCTGACTAAGCATCTGCTATACAGTAGCGATGTTTTCAAAGCTTCCTGTGACTAAGCAGTTTAACGGCCTCACCTGATGGATTACAAATCTCCATTTTACTCAGGGGGATGAATAAGGAACACCCATACTAAATCATCAGCTCATGTCACTCAAGCAGTGACAGAGTCAAGACTCAGGCCCAGGAAGCTGGGTGGCAGGAGCCTTCTCTATCTCTAAGAGCACCAGGATGACTATGGGTCAGTGCCAGAGCCAAAAGGTGAGTTACCAAGGTAAATAATATTGTAATGTGGTGTGTCTAAGTAAAAACAAAATTTTACAAACCCATGAGGAACAAAATATTAGTCTTAAATACAGACTCTAGCCCCAAATGTACTGATCTTTGTTTTATTCAGTCTTCCATAACCCTAGCCCCAGAGGTCAGCTGTCAAGCTTTTCACTGCATACACTGAGGTCAAGTATTTAATTTCTCCAGGCCTCAGTTTGTCAAAGTGCAAAATGGACATAATGTCCCATTGTGTGGGATACTGCCAGGAGGAAGTAAAATTCGTTATATGAGGTGCTCATAACTGTGTCTGCTATGTAGTAAATGCTCATAAGTGTTCCTTTCCCAAGCCATGCAGTGGCTAAATGACAGAAATAAGGGCTGAGAAGAGAGAATTCTATTTGGAGATAAGAGTTTCTCTGGGTAATTCTTGTCATTTGCAACCCGAAGGCCAACCCGATCTTTTGGGCACATTCGAGGTTCTATAGCCATAAGAGGGCTGCTCCTGGGGAGGGGATGGCCTGAGTCTATAGGGAGGTCCCTCTGGGATATTTTGTGAGCCTTGCACAAGCCCTGTGAGAGACACATGAGGTGATGTCTACATTCCATCTCACAAAAAAGGTAAAGTCATACCCAGAGAGACAGGAGTTGTGTGTGTGTGTGTGTGTGTGTGTGTGTGTGTGTGTGTGTGTGTGTGTGTGTGTGTGTGTAGGCCAAAGGTCAAAGGTTGGTGAGTCAGTGAGTCCTAGGAATCTGCTTGCCTCCACTTCCCATCTCTGGTATTGTAAGCGCACACCACCATACCAAGCACAGTGTGTGTGTGTGTGTGTGTGTGTGTGTGTGTGTGTGTGTGTGTGTGTGTGTGTGTGTGTGGTGTGTGTGTCCTCTGCCCCAGGACTCCAGCCTGCCTTGCTGCTGCTTCCATTCGACACCCCCAGCTCCATTTCATCTTCCTGGAATAAGACCTGGGGTTGAGCATGCTGGTCTGCCTAGGGACAGGATTCAGAGGACCCTGGGCACCAGAGAGCTGTGGTCTCAGATGCAGAAAGGACTCTGTCACTTACCATCTGTGTGGAGGAAGAGTTTCTGGGGAAGTGGTGCATTCGAGGAGTTGCTAGGTAATGCTGATAGTGCTGAGGGATGGGCCGCACCTGGAACTGGGCAGGACTTAGGCTGGCATCCACACTGAGATCCCTGTGGGGACACGAGGTGGGGTGGCACCAACTGGTTTCAGAAGAGGTCTCACACAGTACTTTGGGGCAAAGTCAGAACACATGCTGCCAACTCTGCTCCCCAGAGTGGGCAAAAATGGCCTTAATAAGTCCTTTCACAAACTGTTTACCCACAATGATCCATCTCCATGTACCTCCTGGACCTGTATCTAAGATTTTCCAGCCTGAGGCATCTGGAGTGTGGTGAGATATTGTATATTTAATAAAAAATAGTCTGGAATATTAGATGATGGAGCCACCCGCAGAGCCAAGCCATGAAGGTCAGGAAGTGGTGACCCACACCTTTAATCCCATCACTCAGGAGACGGAGATCCATCTGGATCCATTTTTGTGAGTTCAAAGCCTAACAGCCAGGCGGTGGCGTTGCACACCTTTAATTTTAGCTCTCAGAAATTGAATCAGGAAGTACGATAGATGGAGGGAGGGAGAGAGGGCAGGAGTTCAGCCTCTCTGTCACTTCCCTTTTTGGCTGAGGATGGAGAATCTTGTAATCGTGGAGACAGGCCTGAGGAGTTGGCTGGGTGAGAAGTGGCTGTGGTTTGTTTCTCTACCTCTCTGATATTTCAGCTTTTCCTCAATATCTGGCTCTGGTTTTTTATTATAATACCACATAGATTCCTGCAATACTGGAGTGGCCCAGAACCATAAGAACTGTTTCAAGAACCATACCCAGTGCTTCCTTCCAAGCGACTGTCAGGGATACAGAAGAAAGAAAGCCAAGGATGGGCAATGGACATATTTTCACCACTGAATAAAACCACAAGTGAGGGACCCCTCTACCGCTCATCCTACAGGCTAGAAAGGAATCCTAGCCCACCCTGTCACTCCCTAAAAGTTTAGAAAAACTTACTTCCTTTATACATGAGTTTCACTAAAACATTTCCAAATCTGATGGAAACTATAAAGCTATAGGCTCAAATGATTAACAAATTTCAACAGTGTAGCACAAAGAAAACCTCAAAGTACATAAGAGTCACATTAAAAAATAAGAAAGATAAAAATTTAAAACCAGCCTGAGATTAAAGAAAAAGGCCCCCGAGATATATATATATATATATAAAAAGTGGACATAGAAGTAGCCAGAAAAGAAAGAGATGGCATCATGAAGGAGGAAGAGGAGGAGGAGAAATATTAAGCACAAAGTCTTCACCTAGGAAAAATTATTTTCAAACTGAAAGTGTGAAAGGAGAGAGTGATTACAGACAAGCGCCCCAAGAAACAGTCAAGCAAGATCTGCAGACAGGAAGAAAATGATGCCAGGGAAAAGTTAGATCCATACAAAGGAACAAAGAAGAATCAGTGACTAACAAGAAATGGAGCTAATTTTGGGTCTGTGGAGAAAACGCAAGAAGAGAAACTGGAACATTTTGTCATAACCAAAGGCAGGAACACTATTAATGTGCACCAGGGCCATGGCAGAAGAAATATTCCAGGAAAGGCTTCCACCAGTCAGGTTTGGATAATGAGCATGTCGGTAACTATAACTACAAAACGATATCGAAGCCCATGAAATACATTAAACGTGAGCTGAAATGATGCTGAACAAAAGCATCCTCTTGGAAAAATGCCAAGGGACCAACCACCTCCTAACCCAGGAGACTAGTAAACAAAGGGAAGCCCCAAACACCAGTCTTGCTCTCCCTGATAAGGTACTCAGAGCAACCAGGTGGTTGATGAGGGTCACTTCTGATAGTGAAGTTTTTCAGCAAGCATGTGGATAAGGAATTAGTAAATTACCTGTCACTATTGTGCATCCTCCAAAGAAATAAAGACTCAGACAGAGGTCATCAATTTCTGCCAACATCACAGGAAGGGCAGACAGTACTTTCTGGTAGAAAAACTTAGTTGTATTTCCAAAGTGTTTCTGCTAAGAAATAAGAAATGGAGAGAGAAAGAGAAGAAGGGAGGAGGCAGAGAGGAAGGGAGGGAAGAAAGGAGAGAGAGAACTGGGACTTTTTAAATGGCTTCTTAAGAGAGGGCCTTACTCTGTCGCCCGTATCAGAAGTGACCTCAAAATTCCCCTGCCTCAGCCTCCAAACTGTTAGGAATGCAGGCACGAGCTGCCGCTGTTCCACTTTGAGAACACCTGAAGTGACGTCAAGAATGACCAGATCATAACAGCAAAATCCAAATGAGAGGAACTCTACAAGAGGAATAGTCTAATTTCTTTAGGTGTGTGCACACAAGCGCGCGCGCGCGTGCGCACACACACACACACACACACACACACACACACACACACACACACAGAGAGAGAGAGAGAGAGAGAGAGAGAGAGAGAGAGAGAGAGAGAGATGTTTTGCATTTACCCTCCAACTGTAAGCCGCTGGACAGAGTATATACAGTGCCTGCTTTTAAATACTGCCTAAGCTAGCAGGGAGCTGTGGCCCAGGTGACCCTACGGCCTCACTGATCCAGCAGACCAGAGACATACACTGGTGCCTGAGAGAGACTCACTCACTTACTGCAGAGAGCTGAAGTCTCTGATGTTTGCGGTGCAGTGTCCTCAAGTCTGCACTGTCGCCTTGCGTCTTTCCGGAACAGTCAGTTATGTAGGTAGGGCAGCATTTCTCAACCTGTGGGTTGCAACCTTTTGGGGGGTTGAATGACCCTTTCACAGAGTCGGATATCAGATATCCACATTACAATTCACAGCAGCAGCAAAATGGCAGAAATGAAGTAGCAACAAGAATAATCTTACTGTGTGTGGGGGGTGGGTGGGAGTCACTATATTAAAGGGTCACAGCATTAGAAAGGTTGAGAATGGCTGGTGTAGGGTAACATGCCACAGGCTGAGCAAAGCACTCATGGAAATAGTGAGGGTCCCTAGAATTTAGACAGGTCAAGAAACATCTGAATTCTGTTTGAGAATGGGGCTTGCAGATTAGTAAGGGCATTGAGTAGACTCAGGAACACTCTTCTAAAGCTGGACTCTAAGCTGTATTGGGACAGATCTACAGTACTTGCTGATTTAGGGATATTTGAGATGTGCTGTAATAGGACCCAATAAGCCTCCAATGGGTCAACAGATCCACAAGTGCTATTATCCAGAGTAAAGCCTGACCCTCCGTAAATGACCAAAGCAGATCTAGTTACTTAGCTCACAATGTCCATTGTTCAACAGGAAATAACTGGTCATAATAAAAAGAAGGATAATATGTGGAAGAAAAATCAGACAGCCGGAATGCCCAACACAAGATGGTGACTGGGCTGGTGGAATTAGCAAATAGCAATGCCAAATAGCTATTATAATCATATCCAAGTACATAACATGGAGAAGTTTCAGACGATGACCTTCTTGGGATGAAAAATGCAACGCCTAAACTGGAAACCTCACTGGGTAGGTCAGCAGAAGATTATGATTAGTGGTTTAAATACATAGCAATGAAAATAATCTCAATGAAGCATGCAGACAAAAAGGAAGAAAAAATGTAAAGCTCAGTGACACAGCTGAGTGAGCAGCCTGGTGGGGAAACAGGAACTATCCTCTCCAAAGGGCCAGAGGAAGGGAAGGGAAGGAAAGGCATTAGAAAAACTTGCAAAAAAAGATTTCCAAAACTGATGAAAAGCAAAGAGACACAGATTCAAAACCCTGAGCATATTTCAAGCAGACCTACCAGTAGAGAATCTGCCCAAGACACTTAAATTCCTAGAAAATACAGTGAAATTCCAAAACCAGCCCATGGAAACAGAAGAGCCGTGAACTGAGATAAAAACGTCAGATTTTCCACTAGGCATAAAGCAAAGCAGAAAACAATGGACTGGTGTCCTTAGAGAAATGAAAATACTCTCAACACAAGGCCTGGACCCAGCAAAAAACTGTCTTTGAGAACAAAGTGAAATGAGACATTTTAAGACATCCAAAACTGATAGTGTAGCTGAGCAGCGTAAGAGCCTCAAAAGAAAGTGCTCCAGACTGAAGAAAGCTGCAGAAACTCAGATCTGAACAGGGGAATTAAAACTTCTGGGGATACACATTATTTAAGAAATACAAAAGATTCTGTCCATCCATTAATTTTTCTCTCGAAGTCTGATTATTTAAAAGCAGACATGGGCAAATATCTTCTACAGAGAATCATAGTCACTAGTTTAGGTTTCAAGAGCCGAACATTCTCTATCACAACAACTGCTCCCATTCAAAAGCAGCCACAAACCATTTGTGAGCAAACAGAGATGGCTGCGTTCTAACAAAACTACTTAAAAGAAAATAACCAAGGAATAGGTTTGATATATAGTTTAGTTTGCCAGGCCACTGATTTAAAGAAAAAAATACATCAATGTATTGTGTCAGTTATAGTACATGTGCACATATTTCATATGCATATATATGCATACACACGTACAAAGGTTAGCAAACAATATCAAGAAGAAATGTAAGCATACAGTTGTTAGTATAGACTCCATTTCACACAAAGCGATATAATCTACTTAGGGTAGAGTGACGACATACATATTTGTAATTAATAACTACATTGATAAAACAGTGATGGAACTATGAGCCTAACATTTATTTTTAACACTCAATGAACCCCAAATAGATAATAGACACAATAATAGTTCACAACAGACAAAAAGATGAGGCAAACAGCTCAAGACAGTAGATTCAGCTTCTATTATACGGACAATCATAATAAATGTAAATGTTCTACATATTCCTATTAACAAACACAGACTTTCATCTGGAAAACAATGGACAACCGTCTGCTATTTTAAAAACCAAGTCATAAAAAGTGTTTGGACATGGTGACGTGTGTCTTTAATCCCAGCACTCAGGAGGCAGAGGCAGGCTAATTTCTTTTGTTTGAGGTCTACCTAGAAAATTCCAGGCCAGCCAGCATTTTTTTTTTTTTTTAGAAGAACAGAACACAGAGGGAAAAAGCAAGCATCATTGGAAGAAAGTTAGGATGGCTGTGTTAATGTTGGACAAAGCAGAGGAACATAACCAAGGGAAAAGAAACATGACCACGGGGTCAGTTCATTGAGGGCATAACAATTATGTGTCTTAATATGTGAGAAATATATATCCTAATATTTATAAGTCAAAGGAAGTAAGGCAAAAACTGACCAAACTCAGAGAAACAGATAGGAGACAGAGAGACAGTGCAGTGGTTAGGAGCACTGGCTGTTCTTGCAGAGGACCCAGGTTCAGTTCCCAGCACCCACACATCAACTAATAATTATCTGACACTCCAGTTCTAGGGATTCTGGTGCCCACTTCTGACGACCAAGGACACTGCACACACATGAAACACTTGCACACAGGCAAAATACTCAAACATACAAAATAAAACAGTCCTTAAAAACAGGAAACAAATACATAATTATAGTGTAGTCATCAGCCTTCTGCCCCCATAATTCACAGAACGAGCCAACAGGATTAATCATAATGAAAATTTAAAAGCATCCTGTCCTTAAGTAGACATTCACAACTTTACATGCTTGTACTAGAAAAGAGGGAAGAAGCTCCATGACCTGCGTGTCTACTTTAAGAAGCTACAAAGAGGGACAGGGAGAGGAGGAGGGAGGGACAGTAAGAAACGTCCTTCCTAGGCTCAGGCTCACTCAGCCAGGCATGTGAGTTCACCAACTCCTTTTTTCCTGATTTCTGAGCTTATGATATAATTATACTTCTCCTCTCCCTTCGCTCTCTCCAAACCTTCCTCACTCCCCTTCAAACATGGGGTTTCTTTTTTCACTAATTTTTACTGTACTAATTTACTAAATGAACATAACCCCTAGCGAGAATCTATAAACATTTTTGCTTATACACACCAATATATGCAGTCTTAGCTTCTCATCAAGGAAACATCTCTTGCAATAGACAGAGGGGGGGAAAACCACAACCAATCAAAATGAGGTGTTGTGGAGTCCAGTCCCAGGTACATCTACAATGAGATTTCTTATGCCCCTGCCACAGATGTGACTCCTTTCCTCTATGCACATCTATCAAGCTCAAGTTCATTTCAACTGTGGATTTTTGTAAAACGTGATATGGCCTGGTTGCCAAGCAGAGTCTTAAGTTTTTCCCCAGAAGCCTTCCCTCAATGTCCCAGTATCATCCTTGGATGATTCTAGACTCTAAAGCCCCCAGGACTTGGTAGAAATAGGGCTGCCTCTGAGAAAGGACTGCAGGATGTCCTTACGATCTATCAAGCTTTACTCATAGGGCTCGGGTACCTGCAGAACTCTCCATAGGTGGAGCTGGGCACAGTCCATCCTGGGAGTCAGAGTTGGATCTAAGACACTGGGGATGAATCAGAGCCAGCCCATGGCAAGGCTGGAAACCTTGGGTTGTGGCTCAAGTTCAAAGTCAGGTTTTAGACACGGATAGAGAAGGGGGCTATCTGAGAATTATCTCCCAAGGCCTGATGCTCTCACTCACTCTTGGGCCAGGACATCCCCTTGGAGAACTGATTGTGAAAGTAACACCAGATAGCCTTGAACTTAGGGCTGGACCAAGCCTGAGGCCAAATCCTCAGGATGACCCAGAGCAGAATTTAGTAGCTTCTGAAAGTACTAAAGGAAAGGACTGGGTAGGTGGTGGCTATTGCAGACAAGCTCTTCCCTCCCAGAAACTCCTCCAGAGTTTCTAATTACTAGGCTGCCTCCTGGAAGATAAGCCCGCTCGATAGAAGAGGATACACTTAGCATGAATGATTGAAGAAAAAAAAAAAAAAACCAAAAAACCCTCTTCTTACCATTGGGCCCACCCTTGCTGAAGTCTGCTCCTTACAGGATGGAAAGTAGAGTGAGCTCAGGGTGAGCCCACACAAGACTGTTGAATGTGGGCCGGCCTCCCAGATTCCTACTCTTAGTGTTTCTGAGGGCAGCGGGGAATGCAGACAGATTGAAAAGAGAAAGAAGATGAGGTTTGGATGGATCACACTGCTCTTGACTCTTCCCAAGAGTGACCCTACTATAGGGTTGGTGTCACCGTGTAATTTCACATACCTTGTCGCACCCTCCATTTGTGTTCCAATTGATCAGCTGTGTACAAGGGCTCCGGGTGCTTTCTGTGTGTGGAACTGGTTCAAACTGAATGGACTTGACTACTGAGGGACAGAACTGAATCCAGACTGCAATTAAGTATTCCTGATTTGAATCTGCTAATTGGGAAAAGGCTGCATGGAAGTTGGATCAGAGCAGCTGATCCATCTTTTAAGAGATGGTTCAGTTTAAGGGAGAGTACCCGAGAATGATGAGGATGAGAGACAACAGAACATGCTTACAACACTCTTTCCGGTGCCCAGAAGAATGGGAAGCAGTCAGCCATCAACAGCTATGCTGTGACTCAGACCCAGCTAAAATGGAAGGTGCTCCCAAAGCCTCCCTGACCTATCTAACCAACTTTCCTGGCCCAATGTGTGGAAGATACGCTGGCCTGTCAGCTTTTAAAAATAATTTTGCTCTTTTTCCATTGAGGAAGAATCTCCCCACCTCTTCTTGTTCTTAAAGAATTCCAGGATACGCTTCACTTACATTCCCCCCAAAGCCACCATCTATCGGTTCCTCTCTGTGACTCTTTATGGGCACGTAAGTACACATACACATATAAGTGTATGTGCAGACGGGCACACCTATGTATATATTGAACATACTGTAGGATATCACCATCCTCTGAACAAAACTGCCACCATCTTCCTGAGGTCAGATGAGGCTGCTTGAGCATCAACCAGTATAGGGTCTGTGGACTGCTGACATTCCCTCAGAGAAGGAGGCATGGAGAAGATCCTTGAACTTCCCAGGGAAACTGCTTTGGGGTCACCCATGCTCCTGGAAGCATCTTACCACCTGTACACTATAAGGAAGCCCAATAAACTCATTGGTTCTCAAGGGGAAACTTTGGTGAAATCAAACTTTTAATTTGTCCTTTGGACCTTGAAGGGAGTATGTAGACACTGGTCCCATTTCCCCAGGAAAGGAATTTTAGCAACAACTATTCAGAAATCCATTGCAGGCATGGATTACCTAGAAATACTCAGTAAACTACGTATCTTTTATAATTATCTGCGAGGTCTGACTCTATGACCAGATCTTTGATGAGTGACAGCTGGAGAGGCAAATGGACTGCAAAGTCTGGAAGCATGGGTAAATGGAAGACTTCCTAGGGGTCACCTGTCTCTAAGACACAACACCTCCATCTTTCCTCTTAAGCGCCTGTCCACAGTCCTTCCCTCACTTCTAATCTTAGGCCAAGTCACACACCTTGCACTGCCTTGAGGATAAATTCTATCATTTCTCTGTAGATTTTTCCAGATCACCCCCTCCAGGAAGCTTCTAAGACCACCCTGGCACCTTTGTATTCTCCTCCCAAGCATGTCTAGAGTCTACTTGTTTGTAGCTCCACTGAGCTTGGGAAATGCTTCACATCATGCCTCTCTTCTTTCTTGAAGGGTCACCAACACTGAGACTCGGCCTAGGATAGGAACCAGTTACACTGAGTTGCTTCCTGCACCCAGGCTCTGTAGGTAACTAAAGTAGACACCAAAGCTCAGTAGACTGGGGTCTAACCTGCATCAGCGATACAAAAAAAAGAAAGTCCATGGCTCTGGCACATCTCCTCCCCTCCTGCACTCCCCAGAATCCCACTCACTCACCAGTCAGTTCCCTCAGCCAGATACCGTGGCTGAGGTGTCTGCAGTTGGTGGCCAAAGTCAAAGCTGGGGTGGAGGCGGTGGGGGTGGACAGACACTCGATCCTGACTCCGCCTGTACAGGAAGAAAGAAGCCTTTATGTGAGGGGCTGCCTGGGCCAGCCAAGCTCCCAAGAGCTCTGAGTGACACTCTTTCCATCTATTGAGGATGCCCCCATTCTGCTATCCTCCACAGAATAACTAGAGTTCCCAAGCATCAAGGAATTCCCCAAGTGATCAGAAACTGGTCCCCTGTAGCCTCTCATCCACTCCCACCATTCTCTTCTCTCTACCACATTGCCCTAGCTTTCAAGGCCCAAATCAGAGCTCTCCTCCACCAGGGAGACTTCCCTGAACACACCAAATCAGGGCAGCCTTTCTCCTTGACTTCCCACAACACTCTCTGACTGTCCCAGCCAACCCAGCCATCTAATCACCAATGCTTCGAGACTTATCTATCACTAAGCCCGAGTTCTGCCAAGTACCCTTAGGAATCCCTGAAGCCCCTTCAGTAGCTTGAGAGAAAAAAACAAACAAAAAAAAAAACAAAACAAAAAAAAAACAAACCAATTTTCTTTTTCACCCTTTACTCTCTTGCAAGCAAAAGTGGAACTTTCCAGAAACTTTATGACATAAGACTCTTCAAGATACAGAAGCAGACATGAGGGCACAGATAAATTCTGTCAAGCTGCGTCTCACAGAGTCTTCTCACTAAATTGATATATGGCCATTTTTCATAGAAATATTTTATAGCCCTGGTAATTCACAGGTCGGGTAGGCTAACTGCAGATCTTCACCCTACCTTTTCTCTCCAGATCCAATTCCCCAGGCTCATCTCCAGCTCTGTAGCAGACCTTCTGCTTTAGGCCCTTCTCACCCTCTGTTCCATTTCAGGGGATTAACCAGATCTTTGGGGGACAGCCTGATGTCCTCCTCCTGTGTACCCCCTAGCATCCCTGCCTAGTGCATCCCCATTTCTAAGTATCAGCTCACAATATCTAGAAACACATTTTGCCTGAAACCCCAGTGGCCACAACCATCAGAATCCCAGAAGAATGCCCTACCAGACAGCACACAGTTACCACACTGTCCTAAAAACCAGAGAGGAAATAAAACCAAGGAACAAAACACCCAACAGAGACAAGACTAGATAAGAGCACCCAGAATTGCAATCTTTCCAAACCCAGATGCCTGGACACAGGGTTAAAACACAATCAGCAGCAGCTTAAGATGGTATGTCTTCATTGGAGTTCAGCAATGCTACCACAGCATACCTAAGTATTCCAACATAGCTGGACCACAGGACACAGGACTAGAACCGCCTTTATGGATGTGGTAGAGGTCTTTAAAGAGGAAATCAATAAACCTCTTAAGGAATTCCATGAAAACACAAACAGTAGAAAGAAAGAGCTAAAATCATTCAAGACCTAAAAGGGGAAATAGAGTCAATAAAGAAAACCCAAACTTAGGGAAATATAGAAATAAAAATTTAGGAACTAGAACAGAAGCTTCAGAGGGAAGCCTCTTGAACAAATGCAAGAGGTGGAAGAGAAGACGCAATAGGAAAAATTGATGTTACTTCAAAGAAAACGTTAAATATTAAAAAAAAAATCTGGTACAAAACAACTAAAAATTTGAGACATGCTGAAAAGATGTAATTTATGAATAATAGGAACAGAGGAAGAAGAAACCCAGGACAAAGGCACAGAAAACATTTGAACAAAATCATAGAAGAAAATTCCCCTAACCTAAAAAAGGAGATGCTTATCCAGCTATGAAAAGCATAAAGAACACCAAATAGACTGGACCAGAAGAGAAAGTTCCCTCAGCACATAATAACAAAACACTAAATGTATAGAACAAAAGAAGACTATAAGCTACAGGGGAAGGCATTAAGTAACATAGAAAGGCAGACCTATTAGAATTACATCCAACTCCTGATGGAGATTTTAAAAGCCATTTTATAAACTCTAAGAGACCACAGACACCAGTCTAGACTACTATATCCAACAAAACTTTCAGTTACCATAGATGGAGAAAATAAGATATTCCATAGTAATAATAATAATAAACCTTACCTTAAACAATGTCTAGTTACATAACCAAACCTCCGGAAGGTGCTAAAAGGTAAATGTCACCCTAAAGAGGTCACCACACCCAAGAAAACACAAGAAATAAATAACCCCCAGAGCAACAAATTGAAGAAGGAAAACACACACACACACACACACACACACAAGGACAGCCAGAAACAGATGGGAAGACCCTATATTTAAAGAAGGAGGAAGAAATAAATTAAAGACTTTCTAGAATTGAATGAAAATGAATACTCAACATAACCAAACTTAGGGGACACAATGCAGACAGTTCTAAGAGGCAATTAAGTTCACAGAACTAAGTGACCACATTAAAAAAAAAAAAAAATTTAAAAGGAGAGATCCCGCTAGTAACTTAACAGCACACCAGAAAGTTCTAGAACCAAAACAAAAAAAAAGCTCATACCCCAAAGGAGTAGATGATAAGAAATTATCAAACTCAGGATTGAAATCAATATAACAGAAACAAACAAATAAAAAATACATTACAAAAAAATCAATGAAACAAGAGTTTTTTCTTTTTAAAAAAATCATTAATATTGACAAACCCTTATCCAAATTGACCAAAAAGTGGAGAGACTATCCAAATTTATAAACTTAAAAATGAGAGAATAAAAGGAAAATATTAAAACAGACATAGAAGGAATTCAGAGACTGTCCTTACAGACATCCTTTTAAAAATGTACTCTGATGTGGGATGTATGCTGTGAATATCATTGGTTAATAAAGAGGCTGCTTTGGCCTATGGCAAGGTATCTTAGAGGCAGGCAGGAAATCCAGGCAGAGATAAAGGAGGAGGGCGGAGTCAGACCAGATAAAGGAGGAGGGCGGAGTCAGACCAGGTGAAACTAGCTGATGACAAAGGAAGCAAAATGTAAAGAAGCACAGGTAAACCAGGAGCCATTGGCAATACACAAATTGATGAAAATGGGCTTAGTTAAGATGAAAGAGCTAGCAAGTTTGTAATTAATATAAGCCTCTGAGTTAATATTTTATAAGCAGCAGCAGGACAGCAGGTGGGAGAGCTTTGTCAGTACCATGGGCTCAGATGGGTCAGAAATCTCTGGCTACAGCACTCCACTACTTTAGAAATAAGTATCAATCAACCTCATGATCCATCATTATCACTCTTCGGCATATACCCAAAGGATGCACATTCATACCACAGGAACATTTGCTCAACTATGTTCATTGCAGCATTTATTCATAATAGCCAGAACCTAGAAACAACCTAGATGCTCCTCAACAGAAAAATGGATTAAAAAAATGGGGAGGGGGAGGTTTACAATGGAATATTACTCAACAGCAAAAAGATAAATAAATAAAAAGACAACTTGAAAGTTTTAGGCAAATGGATAGAACTAGAAAAAAAGCATCCCGAGTTAGAGAACCCAGATCCAGTGGATATTAGATGTAAAGCAAAGGATAAAAGGGCTATAATCCACAACACCAGAGAAGCTAGTTGACAAGGAGGACTAAGGGCCCTAAGAGAGACATCCATGGATTCCCCTTGGGAAGGGAAAGTAGATGAGATCTACTGAGTAAATTGGGAACATGGAGGAGGGGATAAAGGTGGGTAGGTTGAGTTGGGGAAGGGACAGAGAGGGAGAGCAAAGAAAGAAATATCTTGATAAAGGGAGACATTTTGGGGTTATGAAGAAACCTGGTGCTAGAGAAATTCTAAGGAATCCAGAAGGATGACCCCAGCTAAGGCTGCAAACCACAGCGAAGAGGAGTCCTGACCTGGCCTTCCCCCGTATTCGGATTGAT
Organism: Phyllotis vaccarum; assembly: GCA_033318265.1. Taxonomy (NCBI): domain Eukaryota; kingdom Metazoa; phylum Chordata; class Mammalia; order Rodentia; family Cricetidae; genus Phyllotis; species Phyllotis vaccarum. The sequence continues at coordinate 11,865,540 of JARWLC010000009.1, read as the reverse complement.
GACTACCCTACCTGTCATCATAGAGCCTTCATGCAGTTACTGATGGAAGCAGAAGCAGAGATCTGTAGATTAAACACTGGGCTGAGTTCCTGGTCCAGGTGAAGAAAGGGAGGGGAATTATACGAGCAAAGGGGTCAAGATCATGGTGGGGAAACCCACAGAGACAGCTGACCTGAGATAATGGGAGCTCACTGACTCTGGATTGACAGCTAGAGAACGTCATGGGACCAAACTATGCCTTCTGAATGTGGATGACAGTTGTGAGGCTTGGACAGTTTGGGGGCCCTCTGGCAGTGGGCCACAATTTATCCCTAGTGCATAAAGTGGCTTTTTGGAGCTCATTCCCTACAGAGGGATACACTGCTTAGCCTTGATACTGGGGCGAGGGGCTTGGTCCTGCCTCAGTTTGATATGCTAGACTTTTTTGTTGACTCTGAGAGGTGGGGGGGGGATGGGGTGGGAGAAGCTGGAGGTGAGTAGGGAGAGGGGAGGGAGGAGGGGGAACTGTAGTTGGTATGTAAAACCAAAAAGAAAAACCATTTAAATGAAAGGATTTTTTTAAAAATGTAAACTCTAAAGAAAATGGGTCATTTTCAATAAATAGCACTTACCAAAGTTAAATCAAGATCAGATGAGCAATTTAAATAGACCTATAACCCCTAATGAAATAGAAGCAATCATTAAAACTTTTCCACCCCAAAACAGTACAGGGCCAAATGATTTTAGCACAGAATTCCACCAGACTTTCAAAGAAGAGTTAATGCCAATACTCTTGAAGTTATCCCACAAAATGGGGGGGGGGGGAGACACACACATTGCCTTTGTTTTCTGTTTTATGAGGCCAGGGTTTACCCTGACACCCAAATCACACAAAGACCCAACAGAGGAAAAAAAACAAAACTGCAGACCGGTTTCTCTTATGAACATAAATGCAATTCTCTTTTCAATAAAATACATGTAAACTGAATCCAAGAACACATCAAAAAAATCATCCACTGTGACCAAGTAGGCTTCATCCCAGAGATGCAGGGATAGTTTAACACACATTTTTAAAAAGGTATAATCCACTATATAAACAAACTGAAAGAAAAAAAAAAAACTACACCATCATCTTATTAGATGCGGAAAAGACCTTTGACAAAATCCAACATCCTTCATGATAAAAGTCCTGGAGAGATTAAAGATACAAGGGACATGCTTAAATGTAATAAAAGCAGTTCACCACAATCCCGTAGCCATCATCAATTTAAATGAAGAGAAATGCAAAGCAATTCTATTAAAATTGGGAACAAGACAGGGTTGTGCATTTTCTCCATAGCTATTCAATATAGACCTTAAAGTCTTAGATGAAACAATCAGACAACTGAAGTATATCAAAGGATACAAACTGGAAAGGAAGAAGTCCAAGTATGTGACTTTGCTGGTGATGTGACAGTATACAATAATGACTCTAAAAAGTCTACTGGGAAACTCCTACAGCTGGGAAGCACTCTTAGCAAAGTAGCTGAATACGAAGTTGGTTGACAAAAATCAGTAGCCCTCCTATATACAAACAGACTGAGAAAGAAATCATGGAAACCAGCAATAGCCTCAAAGAAAAAAAGCAACTCTAACTTTAAGACACTGAAGAAAGAAATTGAAGAAGATATTAAACGATATAAAGGTCCCCCATGCTCAGACATCAGTAGGATTAATATTGTAAATATGGCCACGTTACCAAAAACAATCTACAGATTCAAAATTTCACATAATCTTTTACAGGTCTTGAAAGGATAATTTTCAGCTTCATATAGAAACACACACACACAAACCAGAAAAGCTAAAAACAATCCTGAACAATAAAGAATAATAATAAATAAATCCTTATACCTGATTTTAAATTGTACTGCAGAACTATAATAATAAAAACAGCATGATTCTGGCACAAAGACAGATGTATTAATCGCTGATTTAAGACCCAAGATATAAATGCATGCACCTATGGACCTGTTTTTTTTGTTTTGTTTTGTTTTATAAAGAAGCCAGAAATACACACTGGAAAAAAGACAACATCTTCAACAAATGGTGCTGATCAGTGATGTCTACATGTAGATGAATGTAAATAGATTCACACTGATCACCCTGCACAAAAACTCAATTCCAAGAGTACCAAGAACTACAACATAAAATCAGACACACTGAGAAAGTGAGGGAACAGCCTTTAACGTGTTGGCATAGGAGACAACTGCCTGAACAGAACACCGATAGCAAAGGCACCAGGATCAACCATTAATAAATGGAACCTCACGAAGCTGAGAAGCTTCTGTAAAGCAAAGCACGCCACCATTCAGACAAAGCAACAGCCAATAAAATGAGAAAAGATGTTTGTTTGTTTCAACTACACATCTGAGAGAGGGCTAATATCCAAAATATTAAAGCACTCAAGAAAGCAAATAACCCAATTAAAAACAGAGTACAGATCCAAACAGGAAATTCTCAGTAAAGAAATTCAAAGGCTAAAAAACATTTAAATATTCAGCATCCTTAGTCATCAGGGAAATGCAAATCAATATTACCGCGAGATTCCATCCTATACCAGTCAGAATGGTCGACAAAACAAGTGACAGCTCATGCTAGCCAGGATGTGGAATAAGGGGAACACTCATCCATTGCTGGTGGAAATGCAAACTTGTACAGCCACTATGGAAACCAGTATGGCAGTTCCTCAGGAAGCTGGGAATCAATGTATCTTAAGATCCTGCTATACCACTCTTGGGCATATACTCAAAGGATGCTTCATCCTACCACAGAGACATTTGCTCAGTCATGTTCATTTCTGCTCTACTCATAACAGCCAGAAGTAAGAAACAAACTAGATGCCCTCAACAAAAGAAAGGATAAAGAAAATATGGTACATTTACCATTTATACAGAAGAGTATTATTCATTATTTAAAGAGACAGAGAGAGGGGGGAGAGAGAGAAAGAGAGAGAGAGAGAGATCATTAAATTCTCAGGTGAATGAACAGAAGCAGAAAAAGTCATCCTGGTTGAGGTATTCCAGACTCCAAAAGACAAATACAATTTTATTCATTTATATATAGATATTAGCTCTTAAATCAATGATAATCGAGCTATAATTCAAAGAACCACAAGAGGTTAGCTATAGAGTAAGGGACTAGATGGGACAGACAGATCTCATTAGGAAAGACAAAGATTTATGGACAGTGGGTGAGGACCTGGAACAGGAGGATCAAGTTGGGGAGGGGCAGGTCTTGAGGGAGAGACAGCTAAAATTAAGGGTTATCTGAAGAGAAGTATGGAACCTTAATGCAGTAAAAGCTTCCTAAGATACATACATATCCTAGGGCAACCTAAGTGAAATTGACAAATAATAGGGGAGACAGAGCCCCAACTAAATGTCTCTTGTCCCTAAATGAAGCTTCCAGTGCCAGGACTGGGTTACATACAATTGAGTTGTTGGCCGAAGGGGTTCCATGCAAATCCTCAAACACCCAGACTGTTGGCAAATTTATAGGTTTCTCTCTACAAACAGACAGCAAGGCTACACTGCCGAAGACAATACCCACACAACTCATTGAACAAGGAGAAGTTAAGCTCGTGCCTGGATAGGGGCCTTTGCCCCTACATTCTAGTGTCTTTGGCATAGGAAGGCACTCTATTACCAAAAGAGAAACAAAAACACCAACCCAGCCACAAACGCTTTGATCTACAATGCTGTCCTGCCTGCAAGGTAAGCTAGGGCAATGGTGGCACAAAGCCTGTGGGAGTGACCAACAGCTGATTCAACTTAAGTCCCCACTCCATGAGATGGAACCCATACCTGACCCTGCTTGGGTGGCCAAGAACCTGACACTAGACAGCCCTGTGACCTAAGACAAACTTAAATATCACTACTAATAATAAGTAAAAGGGCAATAAAATGACTCCTAATAACATTCTGCTATACTCATGGAATGGTGCCTTGTTCGGCCATCATTAGAGAAGATTCCTTCTGCAACAGATGGTAACAAATATAGCCATCAACAGCCAGACATTACACACACACACACACACACACACACACACACACACACACAGAGAGAGAGAGAGAGAGAGAGAGAGAGAGAGAGAGAGAGAGCTTAGACTACAAGTCTCTAAATAGGATATCTCCATCAAATCCCTCCTTCCCTCAGAGCTCAGGACATCCTCTAGAGGGAATGGAGGGCTTCAGGAGGACAAGGCCTCTAAATCAACGTGATCAAAGCTTATACGAAATCACAGACTGAGGCAGCATGCACAGGGCCCACAGGGTATGCACCAGGTCCTCTGTGTATATAGTATGGCTTCCAGGCTAGTATTTTTATGGGATGCTTGAGTGGATCTCTGATTCTTGTCTTTCTTGGGCTGTCTTCCTGCTTTTGGTTTGTCTTGTCTAATTCTGACTATTCTTTTTTTTTTATCTTATTACATTATATTATATTATTATCCCTAGGAGTTTGTTTTCTAATGAAAGACAGAGAATGGATCCCGATAGGAGGGGGAGGGTGGAACAGGAGGAGTAGAGGGAGGGGAACCATAATCAGGAAATGTTATGGGAGAAAAAAATTCTATTTTCAATAAAAGGCAAAGAATTTAAAATTAAAAAGAGAACATTTTATAAATTTAGCACAAGGAGTCTGCTGTTATTTTTAATGAATTAATAGATACTTTAAAATTTCTAACGTGGTAAATACATATAAGCAGAGGCTTGTAGTCATTAACTTTTTAGTGTGAAAAGGGCCCGGAACTCTGAAGTCTGAGAGACATCCAGCTGTGCTCATCCATCTCTCCTTCACATCTGAGGCTCAGATGTGAAGTGACTTGCCACACCAGGACGTTTGATCACTACTAATTTTATTCGGTTTCATGAGCGTACAGCCAGTCTCCAACTCTAGCCTCCAACTAGACATTGGCCTTTTGGAGGCTAGAGTTAAAACCCAGTCATTTCCTTTGGTATTATGGTATGATTTGGGGGAAATCAGAATGAGGCTGGAGGGGACTGGAGAGACCTTTAGTCAAACCTCGCCCGCTACAAACGTTCACCGGCTCACTGGCCGCTGCTCACCCAGCCGCTGATCCTGAAACAGGGTGATGTGAGGAGTCATACTAGATTCTGACCTGAATGAATACCACTAACTGAAGCAAAAGCCATCCCCTGAAGAACCATTTGCAACAGCATCCAAGCCTTTGGCGAATAGAAGCCCAGTCCCAGCCCTTACCTCCCTTCACAGCCCCACCCTATTTCCTCGGCCCCGCCCCTGCCGACCTGGGATGTGAGACGAGCCTGCGATGCTGAGCTTCCAGGAGCTGCTGCTGCAGCAGGTATTGCTGGTGCAGGGCCTGAGGTAGGAAGGAGGGACCTGTGACGTCCTGGAACTGCAGGGTGGGCAGCGGGGTCAGCGACTGATGCAGCGCGCCATTGTGCTGGTGGGCCGGGGCCATGTGGGCGCTGAGGCCCGGCTGAGACTGCACGGGGTGTGCCAGCGGGAAGTCCGGGGCTAGCTGCTGCGGCTGCGGGGGGCCCAGGTGGAAGTGGCGGCAGGAGGTAGCGTGAGGATGCTGAGACCTTTGAAACGGGGCACCTGTAGAGGCAAAAGACAAAGAGGCCTCTGTGAGGACCTGTAAAGGGCTCTCCCATCTGAACAGGAGTCCCCACCTCTGGGGAAATCCGGAGCTGGTGAAAGGCAAGACCTTCCCAACACAGCTGATCTACAGCTTTAATAATGTGTGCCACCATCTTTAATGCTCCCATGTGAAGGTTCTATGTGCATTAGGAGAGGAAGAGTGTTTGCTTTAATGTAAGGAGAAGCAGCCTTTTTATAAAGGGCACACGTGTTAAAAAGGGTTTAAGGGCCTCTGAAGCCAGCCTGACTTTCTTGAATTAGACTCCTCCCATGCAATTTCTTATATGCACAGAGAGAAAATTCAGGGCGATTTAGCCAAGCCCTGGGCTTTACCAAGCAAGTTCTATTCCATCATAAGCAGATACAATTCAGTTTTAAGCGGGAAGAGATCACAGAAATGACCTTTTAAAATACCAACACCAGCCTGGCATTGTTGACTCAGGTCTTTAATCCCAGCACTCAGGAGACAGATGAATCTTTGTGAGTTCGACATCAGCCTGGTCTATATAGTGAGTTCCAGGACAGTCAGGGCTACATAGAGAGACCTTGTCTCAAAAAGGAAGGGGGAGGGGGCGCAAAACAAAAAAAATTTAGTCAAAAAATAAAATACCAATGTTTATTATAAGATTAGAATTTACTTAGAAGCAAACAAATCCAGGTACAAACCACACTCAAGTTATATTTAACTTAGGCTCCAGTATTTTGTGACTAGAAATTAAGTCTAATTACAAAGTTTTGCAGACTCCAGATGGATAACAGCATCAGCACCTGAGGAGCCCTCCCAAGAGGCAGCCAGCAAAGTTGGCACTGCACAAAGAGCCTCAGAGGAATGCCTGTTAAAATCCGTACATTCAACCTGGTGGTGGCGCCCACATTTAATCCCAGCACTTGGGAGGCAGAGGCAGGAGGATCTCTGTGAGTTCAAGGCCAGCCTGGTCTACAACCCAGGATTGTTATGCAGAGAATCCTGATGGGTTCAATACACATCTGCCTCTTTCTCCACCCTTACTAACATAAAGGATAAAGGGATGAGAAAAAGAGACAGAAGGAACAGGAGAGGTAACGCCAGCAGACAACATATGTCAACAGAATTTGGAAAACAGATGGAAGGATTAGTAAAACTGAGCAATCAGAAACTCAGCACCTACTAAAAGGTCAGGGTCAGTCAACAAGCGGTGGGCAGGTTGTGCCCTGTGAGGCTGGAAGGGTCAGGAATGGAGGCAGCAGTTACTTTGGAAGGTGGAAGATAGTGTGAGACTAAGCCTAAGAAGCTAGGTTTGCTAGCTGGGCAGCTATATCCACAGCATCCCCCCTTTTCCATCCTTCCATAAAGGTCCCGGTGCATGGGAGGGAGGACACTAAGCACAGAAGGTGGGGGTACAAACAAAGGCAAACAGGGTCATGTGGAAATCTTATCTCAAAGTCTATGGAACTTTAGGACCCCTACTTTCCTCTCCCCAGTGTCCACGTATGTGACATTGCTCTTCAGTCAACACAGGTCCTGGCTAGAAGCTGGAAGCTGCTTCTTCAAAGAAAATTGTTGGTTCCAAAAGTGCACTACAGGGGTTTGTGGTTCAGAACACCTCAATAAAATGTCTAGGTCCTCACACCTCTGTATCCCGTAGCCCACTTGTTGGAAAATTATTTCTCATTTGTATGCACAGATAGGGCTTCTGACAGCTTTTAGTGACCTACTCTGACATAACCAGGCAACCCAAAGGTGATCCAGTCTTTTGAAGAAGGCTACAAGGTGAAGAGAGAAAACATGCCAATTTTTATATAGGAAAGAAAAAAACCCACAGGAAGACAGATAATGCAAGAACGGGGGTGGGGGTGGGGGGAATTCGTTTGCAATATCTTTTGCAAGATAAGATGTGAAACAACAGGAAGTGTCCTCAACGGGGACAATGACAAAGATGGAGATCACTTGGGAATTAAAATTACCCAGAGTAAAAGCTGGAGTTTAACAGGATGGCTGGAGGGAGAGCAGAGGACATTTCCGGGGATGCAGATGAGACTCTGAACTTCACTTGTGAGAGAGAGAGGGGATAGAGGAGATAATGAGAAATAAGATCATGGGGGAAACTTTTTAAAAATACTTCCCAGATGAAAGGTCTGTTTTTCCCAGATAGGAAAAGTGGCCTCAGCATCCAACAGGGCGGGTGGTGGCAAGAAGCGCGCACCAGGACATATGTGAAATGTCAATAAAGATAAAGAACCCCCCAGAAAGAGAGCACACAGATCTGCAAATAGTCACAAGACAGAATACTGTAATGTATTTTCAAATATGTTATGATATGATATCGGATATTAAAAGATTAAACACTATAGAGCAAGTGCCTTCTAGGGATTAGACACGAGGTCTAGAATTCTGTTTCTAAACAAACCACTAATCAACTGTGAGGGCAGACAATGCCATTTGAGGGTTTGTTTTGCTTTGTTCATTTGTTGACAGAGTGTCACGTAGCCTCTGTTAGAAAGAAAAGAAATGGAATTGTTTTTAACAGATATTGGTGAGATTAAAGCCAGCTCTGCCATAGAATTACGGGAGACACACACAGGTAATTTTAAATTTTCATATCAAAAGAGACAGGTAAAATTAATTTTAACTCTCATAAACTAAAGAGGTTCATAGACATGAAATGACATGAGATTGCCTTTCAGGTGAGCTTTATCGGGAGAGATAAAGGGGCCATGACTGGGTCTTGGAACAGGAGCACATTGGAAGAGACACAGTCATTGCATAGTTGGTATCATGAGGCCTCGAAACCCTTCCAATCCATAGAACAAACAGTGTTTCTGACTCTTACAGGTATTTAAGAGGTGCACCGACTTCGTATCACATGGTCTAGCCTGGCCTAATTGCCAGGAGTCAGAAGACAGAAAGGTATTGGGCCTGTAGTTTAAACTTGCCTTGGACCTGGACAGCTGAGGGGGGAAGGCTGGGTTTGCTGCCCCCCCACACACACTCTGTGGAGGGTTGTGTGTTCTCAAGGTGCCTGTCAGCCCTTTGTCCTCAGGGTCTGTAAGCACTGTCTAAACCTGTGGGGCGGATCCCTTTGGTGGTCACCTAAGATAGCCTGCATATCAGACATTTACATTATAATTCATCACAGTAGCTTATCCAAATGCTTTTCTGACTGACTTGGAGTCTTAAAGCTTTATATACAGTTGTTAAGTGGTAACAAAAATAATCTTATGGTTGGGGGTCACCACAACCTGAGGAACTGTATGAAAGGGTCACAGCTTCAGGAGGCTAAAAACCACTGGTCTAGAACTTACTGTATTCAAGGATGGCCTTGAATTTCTGATCCTTCTGCTTCTGTCTCCAGAGTGCTAGGGTTATAAGCATGCACCACCATGCCTGGTCCAACCATGAACCTTCTCTCCTGCTTCTGTAAGAGGTACTAACACCTCTTATACTCTGAAGAGGTGGGATATTCCCAAACATACAGCTGCTCAGGACTCTGAGCAGCATGAGAAATCTGAAAGGCTGTCTGGGAAGAGAAGGATGGAAATAGTATTGGGGGGATGTTTACACATCGACAGAAACTCTGTAAGAATTTGCATAAATACTGCAAGAAGCAAGGCATAAGGGGGCAGTGATCATCTCTAGGGAAATAAAAAGTTATCCAAGCAAGTGTAATTATTAGATTCTACTTGGCTCAACAATGAACAATATATACTAGCCACAAAACAAATAATAAGCTGTTAGAACAAAAAATAGTGTTAAGAACATAAGCAATGGCCAGGAATTTTTTAAATCAACAAATAGTAATCTAATGGTTTAGTTTGAAATTTACATAATAATATGCAAAATTCAGGAAATAAATGCCCAGCTTGTAAGACTTGGAAGCATAAGCCCCTGGGTGAATTTGACTCTAGAGGAGATAGGAGGGGCAGACAGTGGTTGCTTGGCTAAAGTTATTTCATATGGAAATTCGTAAATAATGCACAACTTGTATCTTTTTGTAGCCTACATATTCGAAAATATTATAAAAGTAAAAGTAATTCCTACCTGACTCCAAGTCAATCAGAAAAGCATTTGGATAAGTCAGGTCCCTCAGCCATATGCAAACTGCCTTCAGGGTATCCAGGAAGGGGAGCCTGAGGGGGCTAAGACTTCCTCCCCCTCTCAAGCCTCCATCCATCATCAAAATAAAAGGGGAGGAGCAGGCAAGACCAAGGGAAAGGAGAGGAAAGAAAGGGCCTCCCTGAAAAGATACGGAGTAGAAGATGGGCGGGGCTACCCAGGAAAGAAAGACCTGGGGTTGTTGGTTTGTTTGTTTTTAAAAGATACTGAATCTGCCATAGAATCATGTGACACACACACACACAGGTAGTTTTGAATTTTCACATCAAAAGAGACAGGTAAAATTAATTTTAATGATATGTAACAATATGCCTAAAATGGTCTTTTAACATGAATTCAGTATAAGAGTGTTTAGAGCTATGTTCTGTCCTTTTTGATACCTCCCATCCAGAGTAGTCTGTGGTGTGTGGCTTCTCTGGGGACAGGAAGAAACCAACACCACAGACAGAGCCTTTCCCAGATGGCCTTCCCTCAGATGGGATGGGGAGCCCTCCCTCGCTTATCTGTGAAACCCACACACCACAGCCTGGTCTTAAAGCTTTATGCTTCTAGTCTCTCTAAGTCCTGTATGGTGTGGATGGATGCTTGGCGAGTGCCTGGGTGTTGGCCTGGTTTGGGGAGAAATGAGAGGAAAACAGAGGGGCTGAGGGGTTGAAACCTGTTTGAAATTGGCTGAGGTCTTGGAGCAGCCGCTGCCCCTCCCATCCCACAGCCCCTCCTGATCCTTGAGGGGAGGCTCACACTCCTGCAGCCTCTAGCAGGCACATGTGAAAGGGGAGACAGATGCCCATCACCAGAACAAGCAGTGGAGGAAGGTGTTCTAAAGTGCCTGTCTAATAGCAAATTTTGTCTACCAAGGACTCTTCTGTTGTGGGACTGGGCATTCCCAGTCACCTCTATCTCCAGGGAGTTCCTGGGACTTGTCATCTATACAGAAGAGCATAGAAGCTGGGAACACCCCAAATAAGCCCTATGCCGTATACTCTTTGCGGCAGTGCTATATAACAGCTGCTCCGTTTGGTCTCCTGAAGCAACAATGAAACTCTGAAGAATGTAGAGTCTTTGACAAGCCAACATCCAGAGATATCTGAACAACCCTGACATCTCCAGTCCCCCACCCTTTAGTAGACAACCCACATTTTTCCCCATTAGTGTCACTCCATCCCATTAAAAAATAATTTCCAGATGTCCCTGATTATTTTATGCATTTATCATATTTCCCTGGGGTTAAAATGCCACCAACTGAAAGATTCATCATGAACTAAATAACATTTTCAGTGAGTGAGGAAATAAGCAAAATAAACGCCACCATATTAAATAAACACATCAATTATAAGACACAAATTACTACCAGAAAGGGGGGGACGTATGTCTTAGGACTGTGGAAATTGATGCTGACAATTACCACCTCTTGAGACTTGGCCAAGAGCATTGCCGGGCCCAAGCGATGCAGGTGCAGGGCTGGGGGTGGGAAGCTCAGGTCAGGCCTGAACAACTGGGACCAGGGAAGCCCACAGGTGTGTGTGTGTGCGTGTGTGTGTGTGTGTGTGTGTGTGTGTGTGTGTGACTCACCTGCTGCTTGCCTTGTACACATGGGACACAAAGGAGACACTCCACAAATGCCTAAGAACTGGTTGCTTCATGCCTCTCAGGCAAGGAGCCCAAAGAATCCAGCAGCTGGAGAGTGGGTGGATCTGAAGACGGAAGAATCCACACAGCTCCAATAAAGGGGGGAGGGAAGAGAAGGGAGATGTGGAAAACACAGGGACTAGGGCTTGTGGGAAGACAGACTGAGATAACAGTGGCAAGCTCTTAAGGCTAAAGATTTGCATGGGACACGCCCCTCAGAATGACTGACAGATGGAGATTTAAGTCTAGCCGGCTCCTAAAAGCCAAGGTGAGAAGATAACTTGAAAGAGTCAAAGAAGCTAAGGAGCCTCCACTATGAAAGGCTGTGGTCTGAACATCTGCATGTTCAACTCCCAACTCCCAGTGTATTAGGAGGCTGGGCCTTTGGGGGGGCTGATTAACTCTCATAAAGGGATTAATGTCTCTAGAAAAGAGACCCCAGAGACCTCACTGGCCCTTCACAGGGTAAGGACACAGCTAGAAGGCACCATCTATGAAAAAGAGAGTCCTCTCCTGACATTGTGTCTGCTAGCATCTTGGCCTTGGACTGCCAGACTCCAGAACTGTGAGCAATAAATGTCTGTTCTTTACAGGTTACCTGTTTATGGTATTTTGTTATAGTAGCCCAAGGGGTTCGGGATAGTTGCGACAGTTCCTCTTTATTGTCAAGTCGATCTACTTAGAATCACCATGTAAATAACGCTCTAGGCATGGCTGTGAGGAGTTACCCAGACTGGCTTAACTGAGGTTGAAAGATCTATCCTAAAAGTGGGTAGACCCATTTCATGGGCCGGGGTCCCAGAATGAATAAAAAGGATAGATGGAAGTTGGGCAAAGCATCTGTCTCTTTGTTTCCTGACTGTAAATACATTGTTACCTCTGTTGATATCACCATGTCTTCCCTTCAGTGAGAAACTGAATCCCGAGCCAGAGGAAACCCTTCCTTCATCAATCGCTTTTGTCAGAAATTTTGTTACAGTAACAAGATAGTCTAACTAATAGAAGGGTGCTGCAGAGTCAGCAAGAGGGTGCCTAGATGGTGCCCTGCTCTGTGTGAGGCCGTCTGGGAACTGTGGATGAAGTCAGTGAAGTCAGAACTGGCCCTAGGCAGGAAGAGAGAAACCCAGCTAAGACCAGAGCGCTCAGTACCGAGGCCCCAGAAGATCGGATCAGCGGCAGTTCGTCCAGGGAAAACAGAGGGGAGGGGGGTTAATTCATTCTACAGACAGTGACTCACATTCTCAAACTCTGGGGCTGAGACATACTGAATTCAAGTTCTCAAAGATGGCACTTTCCCGGTAATAAAGAGGTTCTGCCCATGGACATGTCAGGCACAGGTATAAAGCCTTGTGACAGACTGCCTAGCTGTCCTGGGCTAAACTTCCCCTTACTCCTCCTAGGGGTAGGTGCAAGACCTTGGGAATGGGGAGAAGGGAGGATGGGAACCACGCCCCCTAGGAGGGCCTCAAGGGAAGCTGGCAGCCTGCCCTCTCCAGCTCAGGCCGGTTCTCAGGGTATCTGGTTTCATGCTGTCCCTAGCTCAGTGGACCAGGTTACCCTCCCACCCCCAATCACATGCTGGTACAGAGAGAGGACAGGGCCAGCAGCTGAGTAAGAAGGGCCCTGCCTCACTCATGGAGCTTTGTGTATAGCTTACATAAGCAACTGACAGACCAGGTCCTCTACAGAGTGTTCACAGAGACCTCTTGGCAAGTCACTTCCAAGGGCAGGCTCTTCTGGTGTCAGGGCTCCATCTAAGAGGTCAGGGCACCTCTCTTCACAGTCATAGTGGACTTCTCTGGGCCTCATTTTGACTTGTGGCCTGTGTATCCCGATAACAAGGAGCCCCCCAAATGAATACCCTCTAAGCGTGCCTCTCCCCTCATTCATAGGAAAGAAAGCCAAGCAGAAGGCGTAAGTAGGATCTGATGAACCAAATACAACATGATGGCCTCCAGGGCCCCAGAGCTGGACACATCTGACTTAGTCCCAAGCCACTATCCCCTGCTGAGGTAGGCATCTGATGCTGTGAGGTGGCTACAGTGAGAGGCAGGAAAGGCCTGTGTCCCAGGGGCTACTACCTTCATCTTCTTAAAGCCCAGTTCTGAGAATTTTGTCACCACCAAGCTCTCTCCCATCTCCCCTCTCTGCCTGATAATCTGTTCTCTCATCTTTTTCAGCCCTCCCCGACCGACCCCTCTATTCCCCACTCCCACCCCCATCCTTGCCTGCCTCTGGGCTCTTATGGCTGCTCTGTATCCAAAACAGTGGCACCTTCCCTCCCAAGCTGTCATATCCTGTGACCCTTGACTGTGGGGGCAGATGACAAATGCCTTTAGAGCCTTCCAAGCTCTTTCCTAACGATGAAATCAACCTTTGTGCCTGACGTGTGGGGTTTGTTGCTGTACTTGGCATTTGTATGAACAAGAACTTTACCTCCAATAAAAGCTATGAAGTGATTGTTTTCAGGGCAAGCGCTGTTCGGCAAATTCTCTTTAGGGGCTTAGACACATTCTGTGAGGGAACATGGAATAACAGAAGGGGAAACGAGGGGAAAGGAAGAAGGAAAATCCACACTTAGCTGGAAAACGCCTTTCTCAGCCTTGATACTGGGGGAGAGACTCGGTCCTACCTCACATGCATATGCCAGACCAAACTGACTCACCTTGGGATTCCTTGCCTTCTCTGGAGAGTGAATGTGGGGGGAGGAGATGAAGGGAGAAGAGAGAGACTGGGGGAGGACTGGGGGAAGGCACAGGAGAGGAAGCAGTAGTGGGTATGAGAAAATATTTTTAATAAAATAAAATTTTCAAAAACCTCCATTATCTCAGAGAATGTAAGGCTTAGACTACCAACTGGTAAGGAAATTGATTCTTCATGATATTGTCAGCTATTCCAACTGAATGAGGCCAAGATGGTGAGGCCTTCACTCCAAAGATGAGGAAGGGCCTTGAGTCCATGAAAGCTGGAATGGTATGTCCTACATCTCGGGTGCTTGGAACCAGAATTCAGACACACCGAGTCCCAGGGTACTGTGCCCTGCCCTGCCCATCACAGAATCCCTCCTCCCTCTGCAGGATCCACATATATCTGTCCATGTCTGCATATGGTCATCCCAGAGATGAATCCCTCTGCATCCCTGGCTGCTAAACAGGAATGGCATACCTTGCCCAGCCTCCCCTTCCTTTCCCTTGCATTTCCCAAGCTCCTAGATTCCTATCTAAGAAAGTAACTGTGAGTTGGCAAAGCATCTGCCTCTGACGTTATGTGTAGCGATGTAGAGGTGTCGAGGGATAGCACATAAGTGAGATAGATGGCTCAGGCTATGCTGGTCAACAACTCCAGGCCCTCTCTCCGGCCTGAGTTCAAGGACAAGTCCAAGAGTATGACAACATGAGAGCCTCTCTAGCAAGACAAATCATACTGGTCTCCAGAAATCCCCTTAGAAAGGCTTCAAGGCCTTGTCTTTAACAGAGTTTAACAGAAGGAAAAACACATCCAGAGGGAACCATTCAGACATCTTGTACTCAAGTGGCCCCTGATGGTAGAGAGTGAAGCTGTGAGGCCACGCAAATTATCTGGCATGAGGAATAGATAGAAATCTAGTTGTGAGCAGGGAAGGGAAGCTGTCAGAGCCATTATCAAAAGGACAAAGCCCTTCTGACAAGATTCACAGCAAGAGGTGCTTTGCCCCCCAAAGTTCCTGATCACTGAAGATGCCACAGAGTAGGGAGTACCAACTTGGCTGTACGTGGGGGCGTGGGGGTGGGGGATGTGGGTGGGAGATGGGTTTTGAGGGGGCTGCGCTTTTTTGAACCTTTTTTGTGTGTGGGTTGATCATAGGTGAAGTTGCCAACTGGTCAACCCCCAGTACAAAGACCTTTGTGTTGGGGAAGGATGGAAGGAGCTGAGGAGTAGCAAGAGCAGCCTGAGGTCTTCAGGGACTGAAGGCCTGGCATGGGAACCATGGGACAAGGAAATCCAAGCCCCTTCTTCAGAGCTCCTCAGCACTGATTCCAAGAGCCCCCTTTCCCTGGAATAATACAGTTTGCAATTCTGTCTCCTATATTCTTACTGCATCCTGGGAGACATTCAAGCTTGGACTCCTTAGGACAGGGGAATGTATCCCTTGTGATTCATTCAGAAACAGATGCTTGGGGAAGTGCTGTAGAAAAGAAGAGGGAGGGATCTGGGGTACATTTGTAACTACTTGACTACAACCAGGCAAATTGGAGATGAAGAAAACGAAAGTGGGCCGGCTACCCAGAACCCAGCTGCCTAGGTCCACCCCCCCCCCCTCAGCCTCCTTTACCTCCAGGTAACTCTCTTCATCTATTGTTCTGCTCTGATCAGCCCTAAGAGACCTATTTCCAGGCTGAGCCTCTTGGGCAGCCAGATGTCTATTTTCCTCCTTTTCAATATTTTGGCTCCCTGTCCAATGGAGGCTTAGACAGGAAGTGATATGCCCAAGGGGTCCTTTCCAGCCCAGAGCAGCTTTGTGATGCTTCCCCAGGGCCAGCCTTTGATCTCTGATGAAAAGCTCAGCTTCTCCCAAGGATCTGGATTCCTTCTCTCAAAATGCTGCAGGGAGGGGACTGTGCAGTCTGAGGGAACCAATTTGTCTATGGTTTTGAGGCAATTAGCATCAAGCCTCCAGCTAGTAGCAAAGACCAATGTCATGATTCTATTTGTCCCATGAACCAGGAGAGAGGGAGTAAGTATAGAGAGCTGGGTGATCAGAGACGGGATGTAGTCACAGAAAAGAAAATACCCTTTCTCCATTTAAGATGTCTGCAAGCATTCCTCCCCACTACATACACAACAGAACATTTTCTGAAAAGCATCCAGAGTTCAAAGACCATGCTACAAGAGGATAGGACTAGGTCTGCCATCTATCCTGGCACCTGGAAACAGATACCAATACCCAAGAAAGCCTCACTAAATGAAGAAATGATTGAAGACATATGGACAAATGTGTGTAGGAAACAGCACTGGGCTACAAATTTCAGGAGAGTTCAAGCTGATGCCTCCCAGCATTTGAACCCTGTGTGGATTTGCAGATGTCAGAGAAAATGAAGATCACTCAAGTAGACACAGGCAGGTTTTAGAAATGCAGAAAGAAAGATCGTTCTTTGCAATGAGCATAGAGTCATGTGACCAATCCATGAAGCATTGGTCAGTGTGAGTTACCATCAACTAACCCAAAGAAATACTTTCAAAGTCAGAGAGGATGTTCCCTGCTGCCACCATGGCAGAGGTAAACAGCGTATTCCACAAAGTCATTAGTTGGTGTTGTGGTTTAGAGGTGAAGTTTCACCCCAAAGCCTCATGCATTGAGAGCTTAGTTCCCAAGGCAACGTTCAGAGAGGAGGCTCCAAGGAAGAGATCGGGTCACGAGTGTCTAGACTCATCAGTGAACAAGACAAATTACAACATCCTCCCTTGGCCTCCAATGCACTCAGAGAGTTCTGACATCAGATCACTGCTCCCCTCTCCACCTGAATGTGGTCACTGTGCAGTGGTGAAGCTCAGGGGTGGCTGGGTATCTGCCTGCCTTTGGAAGGAGCCAGAGTCAGTTAAATTCCCAACCAGTAACTGCCTGGAATTCTCCATCTAGCACTTGTGTGTGTGTGTGTGTGTGTGTGTGTGTGTGTGTGTGTGTGTGTGTGTGTGTGTGTGTGTGTGGTGTGGTATGTGTTTCTGTGTATAACTGAGACGGAGACACAGAGAGAGGATGTTTATAGAAATAAAAGGAAGGTGAGAGAGAGATAAAGTTATAGAGAACAGGAAGGTAGATAATGAAAGAGAGAGAGAAGGGAGGGAGGGAAGGAGGCCGGAGAGGAAAAAGGATACTTGGGAACCAGAGAGTTGGAGGTTTCTCCAGCTGGCAGATCCCAGAGGCCATTCTTGCAGCATTGCTGGTCCTGTCCTGTGACTCCTTCAGTCCTTCGCCTATCTCTGGCTTGACTGTGACCTGCCCTATCTTACCTTTCCCCGAGAAGACCTAGGTAAACTGAACTTTGTCACCTTTGCTAATCGTTTAGAATCCTACATAGTTATTTCAGGCCAGTGCCCCTGCCACCAGGCCACCCACCTGGACCAAGAGGTAAGTCTCAGGTGCAGCTTTTCTGCACCCAGGCAGGGAAGCCCTCAGGAGAATAAGTAGGGCAGATACCTTCTTATCTCTGGCTCCAGTTTCTGATCTTCAGGGTGAGCCTTTAGCATTCCAACTGCCTGAGATGGCAGGGTGACACTGCAAGGGATGTCCCACCAAGTAGAAACATTTCTGGACCAGCCTAGAACTTACTGAGGACACTGGGTTAGGGAACCTTCCTGGAACTAGAGCCCCCAGATTATGGGAGCACCTATTCACCTCTGACAGCCCCCTCTTTCAGTCGAGCAGTCTGCCAACAGCGGCACCCCCAGCTGGCATCGCCATAGGAGAGAACCAGAGAGTCCACCCTGGGGAGCCACATGGTGTTGTAAAAGCATCCCCACTAGAGCCAAAAAACTGAGGGAGGGGGATTGATGCCTTGGATTAACCATTGATCTTCTCACCCATTTTCAGAGTGGAGATGTGTGAAGAGGGTAATACATTAAATCCCTACTGTGCAGGGTGGGGGAGTGGGAAACCATGGCAACACCAAATGAAGTAGCAGGGCTGGGGCACAAAGCCTAGTTCCGCCCCAGCTGCTGGGGATCGAGCAAAGTGCACAATAGCTCTCTCTGGGTCACACTGTCATGCCACAAAATTAGATGTCACTAATAAGAATGAGAATTTGACTTATTCATTCAGAATATTAAGGCTACAAAGAACAGGAGGGACACGATTACATGCCTACTATGTGCAAGTAATCTTCTAGATGCAAGAAGTTCCAGCCACAAGCAAAACAGTCAAAAGCCCTGGCCCCTGAGGAAATGTGGTCTCCTTCTGCAGTGCTCAGGTAATTACCATATGAGAAAGGTGGCTAGTTCAACAGCAGCAGTGCATATACCAGACACTAGAGACTTACTATATAAAAACAAAACAAAAAAACTCTTCAGATTGATTGCATGTTAAAATTCTATTGTAGATATATTCAATAGTGCACATTAATAAAGTAAATTTCACCTGTTTCTTTTTATTTTTATGTGGTTGCTAGAAAAGTTTAAATTACAAAAGTGTCTTGTATTATATCTTCAAAGGACTGTGGTCTAGACACTGAGTTAATACGGAAGAATTTAAGTCACTTATTGATAATGAAGGTGATGGTAGCTATGCAGAGACCAAAAACAGGAAAGGATGAGGTGAGGGACATCCTATTGTAAACAGGTTGGCCAGAAGAGCCTTCACTGGGAAGGCACCTTATACATAAAAAAATAATGAAGCAGGTAACCAAGCAGAGGCAGATGAACTGCATGTGCAAAGGCCCTGTGGTGAGAGGGATTCTGGAGACAAACTAGGAGATTTGTATGGCGGGATTTAGGGGAGACAGATCTTGGTGGTGGGCACTGGCTGAACAGGGGATAAAGTTTCTTAGGCCAGGGCAGTGATGCGGCTGGAGAAGGAAGAACTGTCCGCATTGACAATACTCTGTTCTAGGTCGAGGGAGCCAGTTTTGCATGTGGACTCAACATGGACCATAAAAGACAAGAAGACAAGGAGAATCTAGATCTCTTTACTTGAGCAACTAAAACAATGCTATAGTTAATACTGCAAACAAGGCCTCCTTCTCCCACATGGTCACCCACCACAGCTCTTCCTGTCAAGAACTATTTCCTATCTCTTGAAGCTGGCTTGGTCATGTGACTGACTTTGGTCAAGAAAATATAGCAGAAGTGACCACATGCCAGTTCTGAGCCTGGACCTCAAAAGATTTTGAAATTGTCTCTGTCTCTCAGTATCTCGTCTGTCTCTTTTCTCACTCCTCACTCAGCCACCACAGTAGACGGGCTGAGAGGTCATGAGAGGCAGACTGTCGTAGCTGTTTAGCAGCTGAGCACAGATACGTAGGTAGGCCCAGATAAGACTGAAATGACTTCCTAGCAGAACCAAGAAATAACATTGGTTCCTGGGTCAAACTTAACCATTCTGATGATGTTGCCAGTTAATGAGGTGGAGATTGTGTTTTGAGTTCTGTCCTAATTGGTTTGAACATCACATTCATCTAAATATTTAGTAAAAGCCTAATCTTTGTCTTCTCTCCCCCAAACACCCAGATAATCCTCAAGATGGAGTTAGATGGAAGACAGGGTAGGTGAGCTGATGAACAAAATGGATGGGTGGATGGATGGATTTTGTGTGAGTAAATAGATGGATAGATGGATGGATATTAGGTGAGTTGAATGGATAAATAGAGTGATAATGGGTGAGTTGATGAATAGATAGGAGAATGGATAAATGGATGGATGGATGGATGGATGGATGGATGGATGGATGGATGGGTGGGTGGGTGGGTGGATGGATGGATGGGTGGATGGATGGATAAGTGGGTGGGTGGGTGGATGGATGGATGGATGGATGGATGGATGGATGGATGGGTGGGTGGGTGGGTGGGTGGGTGGATGGATGGATGGATGGATGGATGGATGGATGGATGGATGGATAAGTGGGTGGGTGGGTGGATGGATGGATGGATGGATGGATGGATGGATGGATAAGTGGGTGGATGGATGGATGGATGGGTGGATGGATGGATGGATGGATGGATGGATGGATAGATGGATGGGTGGGTGGGTGGATGGATGGCAGGAGAGTAGATAAATGGATGGAAGGAGGATGATGACAGGTGAGTGGATGGATGGATGAATAAATGAAAGGAAAGATGGATGGGTAGATGGATCAAGGGAAGGATGGGTGGTGGGCGGTTTATTAATTGGATCTCTGATCACAAATCAGAAGAGCACATCTTGTCTCCCTGCCCACCGCTTTCTTGAATTTGCAGATAGCCCTTGATTTCCTAGCACTTTTAGGATAGAACTCATGAGCTAGCAACAAAATGTGAAATCTGCAGATCCCTGTGTCGTCTTTAGAACATTAAGTACTGACTTTTAGCTTGTTTGACATCCCACACCCAGCCTCTCCCAGATGTGCTCGCAAACAGACAAATCAATTATTTTGAATTTTTCTCCCTCTCCACCCCCATGCCATGTTAATTAGCAGCAAAAATGCCAGCAGCAAAGTCAAGAAGGCTGGGGACAAACCCTAGGGCTGGACAGCCAGCCAGCACAGCACCAGACTCCCAAACTCTTCCCTGCATTCTGGTTTCTGTGTTCCAGTACTGTTTCCTGTCTCCGCACTGAGTGGTCCTCCCACTCTGGTGTTCCAGCCTCCCTATAAGCCCTGCTGCTGTCCCTCTGTGGTGGATCACTTGACGTCTTATAAAGCTTTCCCAGTTAGTTCCACAGCTATCAAAGGCAGGTCATCCCTACTTCAAGGACAAGATATATGCTCTTAGAGTCAACGATGTGAAGCCTGGGTCAGGGACTTGGAGCCTGTGGTTCTGATTCCAAGCCTGCCTTTCATTCCCTGTCAAACCTGGTGTGCTGCTGAGAGGCTTCTGGAGCCAGTCACTGGGGGACCGTGGTTGAATCTTAATACATCAGGTCAGACAAGCTCCAGTAGGAGACTCTCCCCCAGACTACTCAGCACAGTGGGGTGATCTCCCCTCTCCCTGCCCCATCCTATGGATGTAGGTTTCAGATGTTACTTGAAGTTGTGGGATGTCCCTGAGCCTAGAATAAATGTCCAGCAGGAAGTGTAGTTTGGAGGAGGAGGCTCTGATCACTCACATTCTCCTGTAGCCCTGGGTGTTAGTCCTGGCTTACCAATTGCAATGCTGTGACAACATAAAATGGACCCCAAGCAATCCCGGTGTGGCATTTCCTACAACCCTCCTAGGTGCTCCTTTTCCAGCCTTCTGCTGAGGCAAGAGAAGCCCTGAGGTTCCTGCTTTCACCAAATGTATATGACCTTCTGAAATCAGAGAGAGAGAGAAAGAGAGAGAGAGAGGTGTGTGCATGCATGTGAACACAAACAGAAAGTAGGTGACTTGAGCATTCACCTATCCCATAAGACCTCCCTATTGGCAGTGCTTACAGAATTCTGCGTTCCTAGGCCAAGGACTTCAGGGTTCTTAGATGGGGTCTCAAAGTCTTCCTGCCTTAGATTCCTGAGACCTAAGGATACAGGCTGTGCCACTGAATCTGGCTCCAATAACTTTTTAATTAAGCAACTGCTCTATCCCAGCACAGTATGGAGACCTCGAGGACACATGGAGCTGCATTTGCCTGGGAAGTCAGGCAAGCTACATGCAAGACAAGCCCCTACTTTCTGTGTGACCTTAGCAGATACTTTAGCCTGGCTGAACTTTGACTTTCTGACCTATAATATACTATCATCTCTATTCTGGGACCATTGTGGAGCTGGAAGAGACATGCTCCAGGAAATTGCATTTTTAAAGTGACACACACAAATGAGGCCCAATGTCACAGGTGTCACCATGAACTTGTGTAGCTTGGAGGAGGAGGTTCTGATCACTCACATTCTCCTGTAACCCAAGAGTGTGGTAGTGATTGGGTGAAGCGGTGTTGTTCAAACTGAAGCATTTACACAGTAGGGTAACCCATGAGCTCTGAGAATGGTGGATTCCATGAGGAGAGAACCCAGGTGGCTGGGAGAAGGGACTATAGGTGTCTCTGGGCATTTCGCCCTTTCCGCGACAACTTTTGTACTGTGTGCACATATGATGAGGTTTTTTAAACATTCCGAGTGGCTCCTCAGAACAATACAAAAGTTAGGCAAAAGAAATGAAAAATGGCGTGCTCGTCTGCCCTTTCTTGTCCTCCTCCCCACAACAGGCTCCTGCGTCTTTTCCCAGACTGCACCCCCAGTAGAGATTTAAAAATGAGGTTCAAGGCCTAGAGAGATAACTCTCTTGGTTGCTGGCTGAGGACAGGAATTTGGTTTCTGAGACCCACAGGATGTAAGAGGAGGGTCAACTCCCCAGACTGTCCCCAGACTTACTTGTGCAGGTGTGGCTAAAGTGCATGCACATGTGTGTGCACACACACAAATAAATAACACCTTTTTAAAAAAGATAATATATTGGAGTTCAAAGAAAGCACATGTTATTCTGTGACATCCCGGGTCACAGTACTGCCTTGATCAGGGATCCAGGGACTCGAGGATGCCAAAGACCGGGGGTATCACATCCCTTTCAGAGCTGATAGCAAAGCTGAAGAAAGGCCACCCCACGGGAGCACAAGCACATGTGTGTGTGGCATCTAATCACAGGGTCTACTTCCTGACTGGGCTGAGCTGCCGTGGTACATTGATAAAGTTGGGATTCTGTGTCCTGAGCCAATCTGTATCCCCTTGGAGAAAGAAGATATTGCCTGCAATGCTTTAACCAGACAAGTCTGCAAGTCAAGTCTAAGATCTAACATTCAAAATAGCAAATTTGATAGCAAAATAATGAGGGTCTCCTAACACCACGGTTCTCAACATGTGGGTCCACAGGGTTGCATGTTGGATATTTACATTACCATTTATAACAGTAACAAAATTACAGTTATGAAGTAACAATGATAATAATTTTATGGATGGGGGGTCAGCACAACATGAGGGACTGTATTAAAGGATTGTAGCATTAGAAAGGTTGAGAACCGCTGCCTAACAAGAACAATCCTGGATACCTGCAAATTTTCAGGGTTAGGCTGTGAGTCTAGAGTCATTCTTTGTATCCAAAGGCCTCATACTTTCTGGTGGAACTTCAGGAAGAGGGAGGATCTGGAGTGACCTTAGCCAAAGGCACCATCTTTGGGCCTCTTGGATCTGTGGTAACAGAATGTGATATCATACAGCCTACGGTGTACCATCTAGAGCATGGAAGATGTCACTTGATGTCCAGCTGTGAGGAGCAAACTGCACTTCCGTGAAGGTTCCCTCAAAGGTGACATGTCCACAATCTAAGAGTGATGAGAGGTAAGATAATAAGGACCTCCAGATATTGCCCTCATCTCTGCCCTCAGGGCCTGGGAACGTCTCACAGGCAGCACCTGAGGTGGAGTTGGAAGGGAAGGACAAGTGAAGAGACAGACATCAGCAGCCTTGTTCTACCAGATGGCACACTGACCCTCAGAGCCCTCTCCACCTCCCTGGGCAGAGGTAGGACAGAGCTCTGCCCCCAGCAGGAGTGACAGACAGAAAGGTGGCTGCTCTCTGCTCTGACTTCTGAGCCTGACTGGCAGACAGCTGTAAGCTGCCAGTGACAGTTGTAGACAAAGAGGCAGGCAGAGACACATCTGCTCACAGGCTCCAGGGTGAGTCTCTGGGCTGCCAATCAGCCAAGACACAAGGACCATCATGGCTTGCCTCCAGCCAGCCAGGCAGCAAGCACACAACAAGATGTTCTGCAGCACTGACCCTAAGACCCCGAGAGTCCACCCTTCTACAGAGCAGGTCCTGTGGTCGTGCAGGGTTCGGGAGTGGTTGCCCAGTTTGAGATCTGATATTAAAGGGTGGGAGAGCTGTAGGGTGGGAGAGGGGCTGCGCTTTGAGTCTCTGGGCTGAGAGATGAGCCGCTCTCTTCCTGCTGAGCTGGAGCTCTGCGCTTGGGGAGGGAGGGTGTTTAAAAATAGCCCCAACTGACTTGAAAACCTCTGCTCCCTGCCTGCTGCGAGTCACATCCTATTACTCTGCTGAGGAGAGGCTTTTAGCCTGGAGAGCTTGGATCATGGATGTCACTCCAGGGTGCCAGGGCTCCATGGTGCCCGGTGTTCCACTGTGTTTCCAATGGCCCTGGAGAGAAGGATCAAGAAGGTAGAGCATCCATGCACATGGCCCAGCCACACACCATAGTCTGTGCAGTAGAACTCACTTTCTTTGCCTCTTTGGCTTGCATAAGGTGAACAGTCAGTCCCTGACTGAGACTTCACTGGGGAGCCTCATACCTTTAGAACAGAAAGAGTTTATCAGGGCACGTCCCTAAGATTCAGTGCCTCTCATTCTGATGGGTTTCCTGGTCATAGGTGGTGATACAAAATTAACATACTGTATCCCTTCGGTGAGTCAGGACCTTAGCTATTGGCCTCACGGTTGGCTTCTGGCCAAGCTTACCACAAGTGTATTGAAATGAATCCATCACTAGAAAAATACTTGGCAAGGAAATCCAAATTGTGGCCTCACTATTGCATGGGCAAAAACTAAGCTGACCCAAAAGCACGTGTTATTGACGGCCTTGTGGCATCATCTTATCAGCAGAGGCCAAGTGCTTAGACCCCTAGGAAACCTGCCTTCCCTTCCTCCTCTCCAGGACCACCACTGGAATGTGGTCATCTTTTAACCAACCTACCCAACCGAAAGCTACTTGACGGTGGCTCCCAGTAAACAGCAACAGCCAGAACTGAAGTACTTTCCAGAAGGGCTCATCTTTCTTGTCTGCTCTGGCTCGCTACCTTCATCAACTCTTAGAATTTTCAGATGCTTAGGGATTGCACAGTGAGGCCTGTCAGCAGCAGGAGCCAGAGTCCAGGAGGTGTGCTCAGTTTCCTTGCTATGACACTTGTTCCTTTCCATACGGTCACAAGGAGCCGTGTCTAAGAAGGCTCCTCAAGATGGAGACAGGGCCTTAGTTATCTGCAACTCTGGCCTGGAAAATAATAAGCAAATGTAGAAGTGTAGAGGGACTCTCATCAGGGTTGTGCAGACATATATAAAGGATGCAGGGATCACTTGCTGCACACTTATGAGCATGGGCAACTGAGGAAATGGAGTATGCAAACCACTGTGAACCAACCACGTTGACAACAACGATGCTGCACCCTTGTTTAGGTTTCTGTTTACAGATCCTTTATGATATATCCATCTCTTGCCCTCCCCACCATCTAAACCCAGAGACCTTGGTGGTGTGGGATTTTGGTGTTTTAAGGCATGGATTCAGAACTCAGCTAAGAACTAGGACCTACCAGCAACTTCCTGTAGTAAAATCCCCATCAAGTGTCAGGAACCTTGTGTAAGCTTGCTAGTTGTGATACACATGCTGAAGGCCATAGAAAACCCAGAATGCCCCTCAGGCTTATTGCCTGAGTAAGTAGGGCTCTGCCTTTCACCATGCTGCACTGCACGGGCTAGATGTATCCTTAGCCCTGGGGGTGTTTGTGTGCATGGAAGTGGAAACGGAGGTAGTCACATGTACTTTTGTACTACAGCAATGGATCTCTCTCTCTCTCTCTCTCTCTCTCTCTCTCTCTCTCTCTCTCTCTCTCTCTCTCTCTCTCTCTCTCTCTCTCTCCCCTCCTGTTCTCTCCACTCTATTCTGCTTCCTCTCCATAGGTAGAGGACAGAAAAGGAAGGATTGATGCCTGAGGTGCAGGTTCAGGAGAGCAGTTAACCCGGGGCCATGTTACCTGAAGGCTAGAGATATGCTAGAATATCACCAGGATGCCCACTCTCACCCTATAAGTAAATCAGCTACACCCACAGCTTGCCAATCATACAGCAATTCGGTGTGAATTTCATGAAGAAGAGTCTGGCAATGGCCTTGGGAAGGATAACCTGCAACAACTGACAACTCCACTTGGCACCCTGAAGACAATCACATACAGCTTCATCAAACTAAGCATGCATATATGCACTGTAGCTGGTAAGTGTGAAAGAGGTTTTTCAGCAGAGGAAGAGATATCAGAGACCACAATGTCATGACTTCCAAGATGCCTTAAAGCAGCTGTTCTCAACCCTCCTAATGCTGTGACCCTTTAATACAGTTCTTCATGTTGTGCTGGCCCCCAAACATAAAATCACATCATTGCTACTTTATAACTGTAATTTGGTACTGTTATGAAACATAATGTAAATATCTGATATGCAGGGTGGTCTTAGGTGATTCCTGTGAAAAGGTCATTCAACCCCAAAGGAGTCAACCCACAGGTTGAGAAACACTGCCTTAAAGCAAAGAAGGCAAGATTCTGAAGGGGTCTTTTGCTCCGAATTCACCATTTGCTAAATAGGGAGCCTCAGACCCCGAGGTTTTTTGTTTGTTGTTTGTCTTTTATGAATGTTACCCAACTCTAGTGCAGTCCTGGCCTCCAGTGCCAACAGCCCTCCACTTCACCAGTTCAGCCTGGACAGCAGAGGTAGAAACCTAGATCCTTAGTCTCTCATCCTATGCCAGGGATCCCTGAGCTGGGAAATTAGCCCTTAAAGAATCCTCAAATCCCTTCCCATCCCTCTCAGAAGATCCTGTCATCCAAACAAAATTTTTTACAACATCCTCCATAACGATGGTTCTCAGAGTCAGTGTCTTTATCCTGACCCTTAAAGTGTAACATAGACCTGCAGTCTATCTTTCCATTGTTCTTATTTCTCCCCAGTGCTGGGGATCAAACCCTGGGACCCCACAGGTGTTCCCTGGCTGCACCCAACAATACCTGACTACGGGGTCCTTCTGATGGGCCCTGATGGAACAGCCTGGGAATGAGAATCATAGATTCCTGCCTCAAGGGACAAGTGCTTGCAGTCATTATCATCCTTGCAGACAGTGACCTTAGGTGATGTACCTATCTGCTATCTGTCAGATTATCTGAGGCCAGGGTAGTCCGAGGCCAGCTCCCGCTCAGAGAAGACCATGGAGCCAAGAGATGGCAGGCAAGGCCTGCTTTCAGAAAGATGCACTCACCTTTTTTTTGTGTGTGTGTGTGCCTGCCATTGTCCCTTAGAGCAGAATCAGATACTTTCTGGTCATTCATCAAACTGGCTTGGCTATCACAGCTCAGCCCTAAGGCCTCCTCCTCTAGGAAGGCTTTCCTTTCTGCCTCGCCCTGTCTTTGCCACCCTGGATTCCTGAAGACAGTGTCTACCCACACCCCCAAGCTTCTCAATAAGCCAGGCTGGCCTTGATGAGACCTTGTGACACTGGTGATGACGTAATACCTGGGCTTCTTCGATGGGTGGGTCTTGTAAGATGCAAGTTCCTTCTATGCAGGAGTTACCTGATATGCCTGAAGGTTTAGAGTCCTATGCCACCTCCCAGCGAGTGCTCCCTTGCTCTTAATTTAAAAATTCAGCTATGAATAACAGCTATGACTCATTTCTCCCCTTGTAAGCCACTGCTGGAGCCTGAGGTCTGAAAAATGCCCTGGGCATTAGAGGGGATTAGCCTCGGGCAAGAGAAAAAAAACAAACAAGCTAAACTAAACACAGTATAAACTAAGCTCTCATCTGCCTGGGGAGAAAATCTAGATGGAAGAACATTGATAGGCTAATGTGGACCCACAGGGCCATGGGATTAGAAGCAATATTTGTCACATTTCTTGATTCATGATTTTGTAATGGGAGGAAGAAAAACCACGTAAGTACAATAATAACAATAAACAGTACATTTCCAGGGATCAAGCAGGAGTCAACATCAGCAGCCATGTCTGAAGGACATGTTTGAGGCTGCTGGAAGCAGGAAGTAGGGTGCCTCCAAAAGGCTGGCAGGCCAGAACAGGTCCCCCACATTGTGGGTTAGGGTCTGAAGTGGTACAGGCAAAGGCAGGCATGAGCCCAGGACTTCAGATAGGTCTCGAGTACGGCAATCCAGACTGAATGAAAGCCAAGCAGCTTTTTGTGTAAGATTTTCTAAGACTCATTTCCCACTAAGTAGATAGAGGCAGGGGCAAAAGTCAAGTGCACAGAAATTTTAAGTAACTCTCAAGTAAGAGTCCTGTAGTCATTTTTAAAGGGAAACTTGGCTTTCTTGCAACATGTCAGGAAAAACAGTCACTCTTTACCTAGTTCCTCCTTATGTTTTCCCAACAGGTCAGGAATCCAGAAGGAAGGAGCCAGAGCCCAGAGCTACCTAATGCTATCTTGCCCCAATACAGAGCCAGTTCTCTGCGGGGCAGGTGGGAGGCACATGAGGTCCCACAGACCAGTGCCCGGCTCATTGTTGGTGTCATGCATTTTGTGTTGAGCTTACAGCTAGCCCTGACCTGCCAACCTATGAATCTGAGGGCTTTTTCCTCAAACAAAGATATCTGGAGTTTCAGTTCCCAGCTTGTCACAGCCTGGCAGGCCTTCTCTGAACATTGGTCTCTGCATCTGCACACAGAGCAAAGTGAAGAGCCCTTTAGATTCTTACAGCTCTGGTATTAATTATATTCCAATGCCATCTGGCCTGGTGGGTACCTAAAATTAGTAGACTAGAGTGCATCAAGCATCACAGATGCGCCACTTCCGATCCTATCAGTCCTCCAGTCAGTGTCCACAAGGTCAATGGCAGTGGGGAGCTGAGATAACCCACTCTGGACCACTTGGCTGTTGCTATAGCCCAGCTTCTAGGCATCAGTCCCCTAATAATGGTCACCATCTGAGGAGGCTGAGAAGAGATGAATATGCCGAACAAAAGCTGAGCATCATTTGCAGTATGTGCCAAGTGATAAGGCATATATGTATGTGAAATGCATGTGTCTGGATGTATGAACTGTGAGTGTGTGGGGCTGTGGATGAATGTATATAACGGAATATGGAAGTAGGTACAAGGACAATAAGGGCCAATACATTGTGAGTATATGCACATGTGTATGAGGGGAATGTTACATAGAAGAAAAAAGTATGTGGTGTGTGGGCAGGTATGGACGTGTAAAGATTGTTCTACAGAGAAGTTGTGCTGACAGGGATACTTGGGAGGGTGTGCATCTCAACATGTCCAAGAAGGGCTCCCCTTACAGCAGGATCCTCAAAATGTCACCCTTTCCAGACCTTCTGAACCATCTTTAATGATTTCTTCCACTTCCTGTAACTATCCCATCAACCACTTCATCCCCCTGCCTCGGCTGTGTATACTTCCTCCGTGGACCCACTGTCAGACTTGTATGCTCAGCCAGTCTACTTCCGACTGCCAGTCCCTGCTGGCTTCCAGCAGCTGCACAGATGATCTCTCTGATCCCAGCCCCACCCTGACCGGGCAGCTTTTAGAGAACCTTTAGAGCTGAAAAATGACTTCAAAACACTTGACCTAAAATGTCTGGCATGGGATACTTGATAACACTTTTGAGCTCTCTGTGTCCCAGAGAACACACAATAGATGCGTCCAGAAGTAATATGCTATTATTTAGAAGCAAAGTCCTACATAAGGGAAATTACATGGTAAGCATAATCTAGAAGGGGACTGGGTAGCCATAGAACACTTGCTTGATGTTAAGCTGTGCTCTGTGTGTACCACAGAAAGATAAGACGCCTTGGAATGCAGCAGAGTTGAATGTGAGTTCTGTATCTGCCACACAGTCATGCAGCTGTGTTACCTGGAGCATCTCAGCTAGCTTCTCTGAACTTCTTCAGCCTCGCTTTCTCCAGCTCTAAAATGGGACTAACAGTCAGGGCTCTTTTGTTCTGAGACTGAGATGATGCAATGTGTCCTAAGGGTATCTGGTGTCTCACACTGTCAGCGTTTTAGTCACCCTTCCTTTATCCTTGACCTACACTCCCCACAATTTCCTAACAAGAATTCATTGAGGGAAGGAGTAATGGAGCCATTCAGCATCAGGCTGCACCTACACTCCCAGCACATGCAACTGCAGCTCAGCTTCAGGAAAGCACCTGCAGATGTGCCTGAGTCCACCAAGCCATTGTGAGGAATCAAGAATTGTGCAGGGGCTGCAGACTATAAACTATTTAAAATTTCCTACAGGGAAAAAATGATGAAATCCAGAACTTGCTGTGGGAATATAAAACACCTTGACAAATGATGGAATTTGAAATGGTTTGTGATTACTTGGAAAGAAGAGGCGCAGAAAGAGACCAATGCTCAGAAGCATCAAGTGGAGCTCCCTAAAGTATGTAATGGGGTCACCTAGGTTAGTAGAGGAAGGACATTAAATTGTAATGAATCTCACTCTCACCAGACAGCTGCAATATTGCATAAGGAAGCTTTCAATATAGTCATTGAAATGAATGGATCAGAAAATTGAAGAGGCCTGGTCTGAAATGTTTATGGGTAGCAACTACTTCACTTTGGCTAGCTGTCCGTATTGTGGGTTAAGGTTCACAAAGGAAAGAAGAGTGGAACAGGAAGAGAAGCACCTATGGGCAGTTGTGCTGGAACACGTTTCCACCAGTTACTGACTGAAGACCTACAAGCCAGGTGGGTCCAGTTTGACTA
The DNA here is from genome assembly GCA_033318265.1 of Phyllotis vaccarum. Lineage (NCBI taxonomy): Eukaryota > Metazoa > Chordata > Mammalia > Rodentia > Cricetidae > Phyllotis > Phyllotis vaccarum. The sequence goes on along the minus strand of JARWLC010000009.1, from coordinate 11,835,054 downwards.
AATTCAATCCTTGTAAAGTAGGACATTTTGCTAGGTGACAAGCCTATGACTCCCTGAAATCAAATGGCCTGGAAGTGCTACCACTGACAGGATGAACAATCACAGGCACAGCAAAGACCATGCCTATGAAATGTTCAGAGGCTTGGGAGGCCAGCCTGAAAGGAATCCCAACAAGGATCTTGGGTTTAACAGCACTGAGCTCAGCAGGATCCATGGAACATGGTTTAGCAGAGCTAGCACAATTGTGATTACTGTTTGAGACTTGAAAGGGGGTGTAGAGAGATAGTGGGGCAGGTGTCAGCTTCCTGGGTCATAGACACACAGCCCCCAGGTCCTTGTTTTCAGACAAGGCTTATGTGGAGCAGCCTCGCCCTTGCCCTTAAATAGGACCATGCAGTTCCTGGGGAACAAAGCACACAGTATCCCTAGGCTGAAAGCCCGTGTCTGTAGGCAGAGTTATCCTGTCCTTCAGCCATTCTCAAATAAATACACTGAGTCTTATATTAATTATAAATGATAGGCCAATAGCTCAGGCTTGTTACTAGCTACCTCTTACATTTATACTAACCCTTATTTCTTATGGGCTCAGTACCTTTTCTCAGTATGACATGTTCATCTTGCTCCTTGTGATTCTCCTGATTTTGTCCTTCTTCATCCCAGCATTTTCAGTTTGATTATCCCACCTATATTTCCTATCTGGCTATTGGCCAATCAGCTTTTTATTAAACCAATTTGAGTGTCAAATCGTTACAGTGTAAAAAAAAAGGATTATTCTACAGCATTTCCCCCTCTTGCCTAATTAAAAAAGAAGGTATTAATTAGATTGCATAATGCTTTGTTGACTTTAAATTTTTTAAAGATTTATTTATTTATTATATATACAGTGTTTCTGCCTGCATATGTCCCTAAAGGTAGAAGACAGCACCAGATCTCATTACAGATCATTGTGAGCCATGATGTAGTTGCTAGGAATTGAACTCAGGACCTCTGGAAGAGCAGCCAGTGCTCATAATTGGCTGAGCCCAACTATAAAAAATTTAAATGTTAATGAAAAGGTAATAACAGGTGCAAAGAGGCATTAAATAAAACCACTTAACTAAGTCAGCCAATATACTTTAAAGATATGTTGACCTCAGAATGAAAACCAGGGTTATGTGTTACTTTGGGGAAGAGGTTTTGCTTTTGTTTCTACAGGAGAAGAAAAACTACTGATACCATCAAATTTGATAAAGATTCGAGCAGGAGAGACCTCTTGATGAGAGATGATAGTTCATTAGCCACATGTAGCTTCAACCTGATGAAAGAGAAAACTCACCAAATTAGGGTGGGGCAGGATTTGTTTTTGTCTTTCCAGGAAAATAAAAACAACTAACTGAGGAATCTAAAGACCTTTGAACAAATAAAGAAACAACAACAACAAAAAAGGCCATTTGGAAAAATTTACAAAGAAATGGAATAATCTGGCCTTGTGATACAGAATACTTCCTACAGGGTAAAATAAACTCTTCAAAATGTCTGTTTTTATTTAACAGATGTTAAATAGGTGGTCTCTCAATTAAAAACTAAAGCTGGCTTTGGGGTTGGAGGATGGCTTTTCCCTTCTCTAAACTCAAGCCTGTTGTTAATAGAAAATTTAAAGTTTCTGTGTCTTATCAGAAGAGTCACCTGGTATGGGACAGAAGAAAACAAAAATCTAGGAACTATTATTGTCAGAAATCTCAGACCCCTCAAATTTGTTTTGACTCTTTAATTTTTTTCTTAAGGTATAAGTACTATCTCAAAATTAAACTTTCTGTTTTTATATTAATGAAATAAAAACCTTTAGGTCTCATGTGACTTCCTGTACATGATCTCAAACTTGAGTTTAAACAGATATTTAGGAACTAGGCCTGGATATCCTGGATATAAGTAACAGATCATGATGCTTTAACCTTCCTAAGATTTACAGCATATGAGATTTAATATGTTTAAGTTTTCTGCAGTGAAAAATAAACATTCCTAACACCCATCTCTGAAGTCTCCAAAAGGATGATGGAGCTCCACAATGACGATTCTGCCTGGATTGTGATAATGCCACTAAGCTGATACATACCACCCAAAGATAGACTTTGACCTACAAATTGCTGAGGATAATTCCAAAGTGGCAGGCTAAAATTGATCACCCTTATGTACCACTCCAGTCAAGACTTGAGATGAGCCCTACACTTTCCCTCACTCAGAGACTGGCAACAATGATACAGCTAGCTCTATCAGGTCTTGACCATTGTTTTGATTTGTTCAGGGTCCCCTAGAGATGCCATAACCCGCCCCCAGACAACAGGAAGCAGTTTTAAGAACATGATATTCCCATTCCCAAGAGGTGGGGTGGGTGGTGTTTGGTCTTTCACTGGGTTATGGATATTTGTCATCATGTGGGGGTAGGAGTTAGATACAACTTGTTATTGGGTATGGTCAAAAGGACAGTAGATATAACATGATAAAAAAAAAGAGATTATTTAATCTACTTTAAAACTAAAAAAAGAAACTTCTAGTCTTAAAATTTTTTACATTGCTATGGATTTGTGTATATTGTTACAAATTTAAGATTATTTTGTTATACTGTATATATGTTTCTACTTCTGTTTAAGATGTTTTTGTATATTGATACAAATTTAAGGTTGATGGCCTTATATTGTACATTTGCTTCTATTTTTGGTTAAGGCATAACCTATACAGATCATACCTATACAGCTTGTGTAATTATACAATGTGAAGTTTTAACCCTAAAAGCTAGTTAGGATAATAAAGAAATACAGGCTAATAATCACCTGTAACTATCAAACTTACAGTCATGTTTGTTATGTTTTCTAGATATTCAGATAAATAAGTAATCTGCAAGCACTTCAAAGACCTATAAAATATAGCATTTTAAATGTTTTAATAGCTTAAAGTTTTCTTGACATAAGTTGCCCTTTGCCTCAATTGCTCACTGATAATGTCCAAACTGGACCAGCAAGATTGAAAAAAAAAAAAAAAAAAAGTGATACCAAGCTTTGCCGGACACAAAGAGAATAGTCTTTCAAAATTCCCTGCTTCTCAAAAATATCTGTCAGATGTAGTGGGCCTGTAGGCCAAATACAGATTCCCCAATGTTACAGAATAATCTAGGGTGACTATCCAGGTAGCCTGATGTCTCTCTCACTAGGTAACATTTCACACTTCTGAGGTCTTTGATGGAGTTAAAGACTAGATAGTTATAGTTTTCCTTCCTTATGATAAAAAGGTAAATTAGATGTAAAACTTTAAACTCACCAAGATAGATAATAGAGTATTTTCTGTAGTTTTTCCAGATACAAATGGAATATATATTATAACTGTACTTCTCACTTGACAACTGAGTTTTTGCATATAATTTCACTATGTTAGAGTTAAAATCTTCCTTTTTGATTTAGACAAAAGGGGGAATGTTGTGGAGTACTTCTTTACACTGTGTGAATATATAATGCTTTGATTGTTTTAATGAACAAGGTGACTGGCAGCTGACTAGGATCAAGTTAGGTGGGAGGGCTACCCTAAGAATGGAGAATGCTGAGGGAGCAGATGAATGCCCCACGCTATAAAGGTACCACCACATGGCAGAACATAAATAAGGAATATCGGTTAACTTAAAATGTAAGAGCTAGTCAGTAATAATCTTGAGCTATTGGTTGAGCATTTATAATTAATACTAAGACTCTGAGTGGTTATTCGTGAAGCAGCACAGGAAAACTCTGCCTACATGTATCTATGGCCCTGAGAACTCAGCTTGGCACAGAATTGCCCCTCATTCCCTACAGGGAAGGTCTCCCTCCATATTTTAGTTTGGGAGGGGCTGTCCACCTGAGGGATCATCTGTGTTTAACAGCTGTCCTCTATCCTGATACCTGACCAATCAAGAAGTAACAAACCTAGGGGATTATCAATGCCCCCATTAGCCTAAGCCTCAGACCCTGGCCCGAAGCTCATTCAAATGAAGGACCAAGAGAACAATCCAATGTATAACAATGGTTATACATCAGTATTTGGCCCTGGGAAATTCGATGATGGAGCCATAAAAAGCTGACATTATGCAAAGAACTCCTCCCAGGTTGTGTGGCCACCAGCCGTGAGGAAAGTGAGCTTTGACCAAAAAAAGCTAGATAAACATCCAAAAAGCATGGTAAGGCCTGGCTAGGGAAGGACATGGGCAACCATGGCTTTTGATCAGAGGTCACAAAGTGCAGACATAAACTGTGAACATGAGCCAAGTCTATGGCGAAGAGTGTGGCCTAGAGCTAGTCTGTCCCATGCCTCATTTCCTCACTCACTATATGAAGTAACTGTCTTCCATTGTAGTTGCATGATTCCCAGAGTTCTTTTGGTCCTCCCAAGAGAACAGGCCAATACATTTCTCCAGGGGTCGTCAAGACAACTTGGACTATTGCTCCATTGTCTCTCCCTTCCCCTCTTCTCAAAGCCTACCTGTTCTTGTCCTAGAGCCCTGGAGACCTGCTCAGAACCATCTGTCGCCATAGCAACGGACACTCCCTAGGAAGTCACATGCCTTCACCCATCTCGAGAGCACACATTCCCAAGGGGTCCTGTTATAGTCTGCTGGGAGGTATTTGATGGAAGAAAGGAACAGGGATCCCTGTATCCATGGGCCCCAGCACAGCACCACCCACGCCCAGGCTAGACTACTCTTCTTAGCCCCTTGAGCACTGTCCTGGCATCAAGTATCTGTTCACTCATCCCAGCTCCATCCCTGTTGTGTGACCCTGAGATGACCCATCTCCTAGATGCTTGCCTGCCTTCATCGAAACAGTGGACACAGCTGGGCCATCCCACGGGGTGCAAGTGAGTTCTAATCAGCATCCTACAGTTGAGGGTGTTTTGTCAATCATAAGACTTGATGCAGTCCCTCGGGACCAACTAGGACTTTCATGCCCTGTGTGAATTCTTACTATCAGGATCTCTACTACTACACCCATGGTCTGCTCTCTACCAGATACTCTTGGGGCTTTTGGGCATAGTAAAATTTCTACTTAGTGCCTTATCTGTGAGTTCTAAATGGTGGTTAGATGCATCTCACCTAGAGGTAGTTAGTGGGATGTCTCCTTTGAGATGTAGATTATAGAAGAAAGAACAGAAGCCACTGGCCAATGGTCTCTATAAAATCCCAAGGACTGAATGGCAGGCTCTTTGTTCAACAGCAAGTGACTGGGGACAGCCATCCCCTACCTAGTCCTACCAACATTGCAGCCCCAGCCCTGCTGGAACCCACCTCTCTCCTCTTTCTTCTTTGGATGTCTTAGCCCGCAAGCCCTGGCCATATCATCGCATGTTCCAAAGGACACCAACCAGCACCCTTGAAAATTGGTTCACTTGTGCCAGGCTGGTGTCCCACCATGAAGCACCTGGAGCTGGATCTAAGCTCTTTCTGGTCCAGCTACAGCTTTGGAGAGACCCAGGGAACCAGACAGAGACTTAACAATCACATGGTCTCCCAGCATTTGCCCTTTTTACCCCCCAGCATGATTCTTTTTCTTGCCATCTCACTGTGACCACACATGCACGCGCTTGTGCGCACCCACACGCACATGCACACATACTCATGCACACACACGCATGTATATGCATGCACACACGCACATGCACACACACTCATGCACACACACGCATGTATACGCATGCACACACGCACACACACTCATGCACACACACGCATGTATACATACACCCGCACACATGCACACACACATGCATGCACACACAGGCACACACGTACATGCACACATACACATGTACACACCCCCCACGTCCCCACACGCATATACTTTCCAAAAAATATACCTTCTCATCTCACAACACATGCATGAAAATTTGCTCCACAATCGTGAATAGATATTAACACACATATTCTCTTATTGTTCTATCATTGCACAATCCTCCCTGTCTCTGCTCCTGTCATCCATGAGAAACTGCACACCTTGGTCTGACATGCTCTCTTCAGAACTTGGTAACTCACTTCAACAAAATTTGATTTCAATGGTCTTTGTTACAGACCCATTGCCTATCAAATCCAGTTTTAGTTGTTCCAAGAGGAATGAAGGCCAGTTAAGTTCATAGTTTATCTGTCAAGACCATGTCCAAGGATAATCATGATCATTAGAGGGCTGCAGTATTTACCCAAATTTATCTAGTTCCCTCCGCTCCTAATGGCCATTTCCACTTCTGTGGCTCAGGAACACTATAAGCAAGGCTATGAGATGGGAATGACATCTAGTTAAGGTCTCTACCTCATCCTCCAAGCCAACCTTAGCAAGCAGTAGAATCTTCCCCACAGGCCCTTCTGGCCAGCACCAAGCCTTAGCCCAGGCCTGGCCCAGGGAAGACAAAGCTCACTGACTCTTGGAACACACAGCTTCCTGCTTCTAAGAATCTGGACTTTGAAAGGCGGTTGCTGTTCTAGCCGCCTTCACACAGATAGCATTGTGGTTACTCTCAAGCCTGTCTCAGATTTCCCTTCCAGAGCTCTCAGGCTTTCAAAGAAAAGGGGAGTCAGCGGGCTGCTTCAGACACCCGCTGGATTTGGCTGAAATAAGCCATCTAAAAATCCACCCAAGCCACATCATGCCAAGACTTTGCAATGAGTTTCTAGAGACTTGACCTCTGTCACACCCTTCTGATGACTCAAGACGTCTGGCTGGGTGGAGTGTGCTAGGCCGGCTTTACTAAGGCTACTCAAATCATTTTCCTACAGCCCCATAACAAATATAATTACACTTGGATGTAGTCTTGACAGCCAGATTGAGGTTTGAGCTGTATCCAATAGACAGCAGCAGGTACTAACAAGGACCATTGCAATAAAATTACACTGAAGTGGGTCGGTCATGAATGAACTTGATTAAGCTTACACTTAGTCACTATTAACAGAGACTCTACTGTGAGCCAGGCACATGCTAGATCTTAGTCCTTACATGATGTGGATGAATGCTGGGGGACAATGGCCATACCTTCCAGGTGACAGAGAATCTGTACAAATGCCTATGCCTGCTGATATTTCCCTGCTCTCTCACCAACAGACCCTGAGCTTTCCACGGCTAATGAGCACTGTCAGGACAACATGGCTTCTGAGACACCCCACCCTTACACCGCCAGCTGTAATGTGACTCTTCATTATCTCTGATCAAGTAAAGAGATTTGTTCCCTACCATAAAACGTGGTTAGCTTGGTAACTTACTGGCCAGCAGAGAAGGGCATAAATTACTTCTGAGCCTAGGCCTCAGAGAATCTTGCACCATTCCCATCTCAGACTCCTGCTCTTACCAGGAGAGCAAAGCTGAGCCTGCCTACCACACCAAGGAGGCCACAAGGAACAAATCCAGGCTGGCCATGCCATAGACACGGAGAGAGTCAAGCCATATCAGCAGTCTATACCTGCATGAATGAGCTCCACAAAGTCCAAACAACTCTAAAAGGACGTGAGCAATGATAATCAATGTGTTCTTAGCCATGGGTGATTGTATAGCATGGTCATGGCAATAGTTAACAATCTACTGCAGAATAACAGTATCACCATCCACTTCCTTCCATTACCATCTGGTCCTGGGAAGACCCCGAGGAAGAGAATTCAGAACTTGGGACTCCTCCCCTGGACAGTAAATAAGCCACATCTCCCAAATGCAAACCTAGGCAGGTTCCTAGGTGCACATGGCTGAGCTCCTCTGCTCCATGAAGATTTTGTGTGTGGAAAGAGGTAGGAATCCTGGTCAGAATAAACAAACCTTGGTGGAGAGCAGGAGTTCTGGCTTTGTGTCATAACATTCATGCTACGATACACAGGAGAGCGCATTAAAAATAGTGATGTCAAGAAGCTCATAACTTTTGTCCAGCATTGTGCCCAATGCCACTCTATGGAGAAGGGAGGCAGGATCAAACTGCCATGGTCTGCTTGTATGAAAGACGGGCCAGACCCCTGGATGCTCTCACACAGATACTACAAAGAACATAGGTATCACATTCAAAGAGGATGATGAAATAGAGAATCCCAAAAGGTACATCCTAGAACAAAAAATTATCTCTCCTGGGACTTAAAAGGAGAAAAGGGCCTAATTAAGAGTCTACTAGTAAGTAAGAACTACTACCTAGCTGTTTTGTCTTGACTAGTTTTATGGTTTTTCTGCTTTGTTTATCTGGACTAGTAATCTCAAAGTCTCATATAGGCGTTTATATTAATCATAGTTTGTTTGGTCTATGTCTTTGATACATTGTTAGTTTTGTATTTTAATTTAACTTATTTTTATTAGTTTGTTTTGTCACGTGGCCTGTAGCTTATTTATTTTGGTGTATGTTGATTTTGGGGCTGCTGAATTGAATTGTGTCTCTCTTGACTCCACCCTCCTTCCCCTACCTATGATCCAATTTCCCCACCTACTTCTATGGTGCCTGCCATGGCCAAAACAGTCCTTTATTCACAACATACAAAAAAAATATCTCACATCAGCCTGATGCCATGTAATGTATACCACAATTTAATTCAGATACCAGCATTCAGATCATGCATGGACAACAATATTTTTGTTGAATAGTCCTGACTTAAGTACAATTGGCTTGTAGTGATTTAATTAGAATTAATTAATTAGTAAAAAGACACTGCCTTTTACTACTGAGAGGCATTTTGGTGTGGTTATAGGCAATACCACAAATGAAGAATATTTAACACACATAAAAACCACAGACTTTGGCATCAGGCAGACCCAGGCTTGGGTTCCAGGTCCATTGTCTACCAACTGCAGAGAAGCAAGCAAACTTCTTTGGCCCTGGAAGACTTATCTGTATAGCAGGTATGATGCTGAGCTGAGGCCTCAAAGCTTGCCATGAGGACTGTATGTAACATATGTGGCTGACAGTCTTCACACTGTACACTCAGATAAGATGGGGTGACTTGGTCCCCAGAAAACATCTGGGAATATCTAGAGATGTTTCTAGCTGTTGAAACCAGGGCAAGTGTACTACTGGTGTATACTGGGAGAAACCAGAGATGCTGCTACACCATGATGAATACCATTGATCTCCAGAACAAAGAATTGCCCAGACCCAGTGTTCAGGGCACAGCAAATGTAATTAAAATCGCTGTATAGCCCTGAAAATGTGGGGCTTGGGGACCCCTACATCCTTCCTGGGAGGCCCAAGGAATAACAACCCCAAATCTGCTATGGCAAAGAGCTGACTTGTCCTTTGTCTTTTAAGTCTCCCACCCCAGAGTCTGAGAAATAGGAGTGAGTCCAGCTAGTCAGGCTGAATTTAGGCAGGAAGCTTGAGCTCTGTCAGAGGGGTGACACATCTGAGTTTCTAACAACTAGGACTTTGAATCTCCACAAGCCAAGTGAGGCTTTGCATGGAGTTCACAGCACACCTCAAGCAAACGCCATGTATAAGATACCCTCGTTCACTGAAGTTTCAGGTTCACAGAGTTCCTCCAGCACCCTCTGCAGGGCATCTGTTTTAAAAGAACTATCCTTTGACTTTATTCAGAAAGCCTTGGCTGGTGCAGAAACAGTGTGGGGGCCATTTCTGAGACCCACAGCTGCTCTTGCACAATGATGGGAGCTGGGAAGAAACTGGATTTCATAATTATTGGGACTGAGATGGTATAGGGGGCAGTAGTTCTATGGGTGTGAGTATGCCTGAAGACAGTTAAAACTGCATGCCATTTGATCAATCTGTGTAGAAAGCTTTTCTGTGTCAGTAGTCATGAGGTAGGAGTGTAATGAAACCCAATGCCAGGCCTGGCCATCGAGAACAGAGGATGGAAACTCAGAACCCACTGCAGGTAATGTCTCCAACGACCACATGGACATCAGGCAGCAGACTATTTGGGAGAGAGGGGAAAACGTATGTCAGGATTAAACCCAGAACAGCTGACTCTCGGGGACTGCTGGCAGGCTAGACGGAGGACAGTGTTTCAGACTTAGGCAGGAGACACACGAGGGCTGCGCTTGTTATTGTCCCGGAAATATGCTGCCACAATGACACCAGGTAATATACTATCCCTTCAGGACCCTGTTTTCACCCTGTTTCAAGTCCCCTCTGCAAGGGGTGGGGGATGTTTGTCTCACCATCTCTGTCACTTGTTGCTAAGTAAAAAGATGCAGGGGATCAATAGCAGCCTGGTCTCTAACAAGATGTGTCCTCTCTAGGGGCAGCAGGTTAGTGGGGGAGGCGGCTCACCTAATTCAGACCCTATCTGCTTCCTATGGTGCTGAAGACAAGCCAATGGAGCCCTCCATTGGAGTCTTCTATATCCCAGCGAGGCAGGCAGTGGGCATCTTATCCCACCGGGTATCTATGAGGGTTAGTATTATAACCATCAACTTGACAGGATCTAGTCTCCTGGGAGATGGGCCTCTGGGCATAGCTTATGGGGATTAAGCTTGGTTAAGGTAATTAAGACCCACATTAATTGTGGGAAGGACGTGTTTTAGGTGGGAAATCCTGGGCTACATTAAATGGCAAATGGGAGCTCGGAGCGGTATGTATTCACAGCTCTCTTCTGATGTCTTCAGCTGCTTCAAACTCCTGCTGCCCTGACTGCAGGCCATGGCCAGGACGATGGTGCCTCAAGCTGTAAGCTAAAAGTCACAAGCTCACCCTTAAGCTGCTTTGTCAAGAGTATTTTATCTGGGAATTGGAAAAGAAACTAAGTTAGAAGGGTTACAGCACCACACTGCCACTGACGGGCAGACAGGCTTCGCATATGAGCTTCAAGATTCCAGTCTGGCTGGGCCATGAGCGCTCAATGGCTGCTAGTCTCTCCTGCACAGGCCTTGTGTCTTCTCTACTTACAGGCCATTTCTCCAGTGACCCGTGCAGAGCAACCAGTGCTCCGGAACACTGGGACCTGTCTTCCCACACTTGGAGAATTCATAAAGGTTGAGAGGCATTTGGAGTGGGTGATAAAGGGTCACACAATGTGAGGACAAGCTGGAGTCTTGCTAGATGTCATGGCCCAAACAGAAAGTGAAGCTGTAAAAGAAAAAGAAGGGACCCCCACACACACACGCGCGCGCGCGCGCGCACACACACACACACACACACACACACACACACAGTTACATTTCTAAACCCTTGAGAAAAAAAGAGAATGTTATATGAATTTCCAATGTGTTCTTCTATTTGGGTAGTCTGAACTTGAAGAGAGATCCTGGTGGATTGGGTGGGGTCTGGCCAATTGCCCTTCTCATCTGAGCCCTGGGATGTCCACAAACCTAGTACAAGGGCTGGGAATGTTCACACACACAACAGGAAGTGATCAGGAGAAAGTGGTTGCCAGGCTTGCTTGCAGAGATTAGCATTCATAACACAATGCCTTTTCTGAAGGGTGCTTTTATTTTATTATTTCCAGTTTTCCTCTAACCCAAGCCGGCACCAAACCCACAGCCATCCACTTTCCTCAGGTGCTGAAATTATAGCACACGCCACCACACCTGACTCTAGCGCAGCTTTTAAGTATATGCTCACATGTAAGTGGCCTTACCCGTGACAAATCTACACATGTAGGAATTCAGGAGAACTTTGCATCCGCACTCCAAAAGATTCATCCTGCCACTAAAGCTCTGTGGGCCTCAGCGGCTCTCTGTCCCCTCTGAGTCTCTGTCACCAAGGGAGAGCAAAGGCTCCAAGTTCCTGCATGTCTCATGTTCTTAAAGACACACAGGTAATCAAAATGAAAAATCCACCCGTAACAGCAGGCCCGTGTCATGCTGTCACTCAGCTCCACAAAGGTGTGCTTTCTTCTCGATCACTGAAGCCTTCTAAAGACCCAGGCTAGAAAGTCTGAGCAAGGGACAGTACCACAACCAGTATGAGGTTAGACCAGACTTGACCTCAAGCCATGGATTTTTCCCAATGAACGGACCATTCATTTTATATATGTTCTCCCTGAAACAACTTTCACTGAATCCACATCCACGGGACCCCAAGATCCCAGCAGCCTTTTATGAATGGGGTTGGCCACTCCCCCTTCTTTGCTGAGAAGTTTATGGAGTGGACATGTGGATCATGAAGGCAGCAAGAAGCTCCAAAGCTGAATCCTATCAAATGATCCACTGAGCATCAGGAAGTAGAGGAATCGCCATGAGCTGATGTGAGCACCTTTGGGAAAGATGAAGGTGGCGGGTTGATGCAGTGGCATAGAAGGCAGAAAGAGAAGCTGTGTGTGGAATATTGGTGCTGTGTGAGTGAAGAAGCCAGCCCTGGAAAGGAGCAATTGTTACATGCCACAGCACAGGAAAATGGCTGGTGACTATTAATCAGTTGTATCCAACTTCTCTACAGACCAAGAGAAGCACCTCACACTAAGGACAGGTGGGAAAGCCTGCTTCTCAAACTGGCCTTGTTCAAAGGCTTACCCCAAAGGAGACCCCAGAGCACAGGACTTCTCATGATTCATGGGACAGAAGAGTGAGCATCCTACATGGAAGAGCCAATGATGGCCATGGAGCAACAGTCTGACATTGCCGGTTCCCTTAACTAGAAAGTGTGTGGTGGTCATCATACTCAGCCCCTAAGCCTCTGGTTCTCAGGACAGCTTCCAAGAGCTTATCGCACTGGCTGGATGGAGAGCCTGGTACCTGATCCTCATGCTGCTATGAAGCAAAGCTCCATTTTTTGAGGACACCAGCACAGAGGTGATAAGGAGAACCAGATCCAGGACCGTCTACAATTCCGAGTCACCATCACCCCATATTCCTTCACATCTTCTCAGTCACCTTGTTTCCACACCAAAAGTGCTCATGAATGGTGGCTGATGGGCTTACTGCCATATCAAAGTAAAAGAAGAAACTAGTTTTAACCATCTGTCAGAAAAGGGTCAGGGCTCCCTTCTGCAGAAAATTGGGACTCCGAAAGCTGTAAATTTGAGTTCCACTGAAAACAGAATGTGTGAGTCTGTTTCTGTGAGATGCTGAAATATCTCTATACCACCTGAGGACACAGGAGCAGTGATCCATCTCATCATTATTATTGGCTCTGAGGCCAACGATGGCTGTAGACCCTATAAGACTGTTAGGCAACTCAGTCTCCACCATGCCTCCTCCCTGTGCCAGGACTACTCTTGGGACTAGGAAGTACAGAACCACAGGGTCTGGAGATGGTAAAGAGGGCTGTGAGGCTTTGTTACATCCAGGAAAGATGGGCTTACTTATTTAAACAGTGGTGGGTAAGGAAAAGCCAGCATTCTGGATGAGGATTCAATCAAGGAAGATTCAGCTCACATGCTACCCAGATTCAACCAATGTGACCCAACCAACCGGAAGGCATCAGAAGGGTTGGTGTAGGAAGCAATGGATGGGGTGGGCAGAGAGCAGAGTGGTCATTGGCTGGAAATAGACATTTTATTTCTTGGAGAGGGTTGCACTGGCTTGAATAAAATCTAAGGAGAATACAAGAAAGCCCCAGGATAGGCCTACAACTGCCAGAGCTAGGAACCCCATGTGGACAAGAGCAGGTGTAATAGCCCAGACCACAGTCATTCTTGACAACAGCGTATTCTGGATCATGAATGGGAGATTCCCTGTGAACTTTTGGCTGGGTAGCTCCCCCTAAGCCCTATGCAATATTTCTTTGCCTACCAAACACAAGCGTTGAATTAATTAAGTGAAATGTTTTTTTATAACATATTGTGTATCTGTCACATAGAAATTTTTCAAAAGCATCGGGAATTTATAGGGAGTGACAATGTGTTTGTTGATACTATTGGGGAAGAGCCACACAAGTGAATTTTCCACCACAGCAGGAACATACTAGTTTAGTATAGAAAGCCTTCCTAAGTGGACACACTTGCTTGTTCTTAGCCCATCAGGCAGGGAATAAACATGATGGGCTTGTTTCTGTGGAAACATTGAGCTCTGATACAGGGGAAGTAGATATGGGTCCTCCATTGTCAGCTGTCAGGGTCCCTAAGCCTGTGACTTCCCTTCCAAATGGTTGTTCCCCACTTGTTATGGGCTTTGAGACAAGAGGCAGCTGCAGACCTGGTGGAACTGCCCATAGACTGAAGGTGGGTGAACTACAGTGGAAATCCAGTAAACCGTGCCAGAACCTGGAGCTCGGGCTTCGCCTCCACACCAGAGCTCCCTGCTCTTTGCTTTTAAACCTCTGAGTTTCTGGCTCTGATCTGATTCATTCACTTTCTGTGAGGCTGAGGGTTGAACCTAGCTAAATATGCTTTCCAGCACTGAGTGACCTCTCGGTCCTTGGGTCTGTTTGCAGGCTGTAAAGGGGTATTACCATGTCCTTCAAACTCTCCCACACAATGATATCTCTCCAGGTCTTCCTCATCTGTTCCTTACTTGAGGATGTGTAACTTCCTTTGGCTCATCCTAAAAGCATCTCCCCAGAGAGTCTCTTTTTCTTGACTACGATTTAGTAAACCTAACCTGTCAGAGCCAAAAGAAGCCATAAGGATCCATCACACCCCAGATCCTGGCTCAGGGCAACTTTATTTAGTATTGATGTCATGTTATTTCCTGAGTCTGTGACTGTGGGCAAGGCAGACTCGGGGAATGTATATTACTTTTTACCTGTCCTCTTGGTTGGCCAGAGGGCTCCATGCCTCCCAGCAGTGAATTATCCCAAAGTGGCAGCTTCTATGCCTCGGGAGCTTCCCACGACCAAACCCCCAAGGACACACCGAATTTAGAGAGTTAAACAGCTATGTCCACCAACTCTCCAAGTCCTGAGGCATCACATAAACAGTGAGCCTTTAAATGAAGCAGCTGTTTTGAATGGCATCTCTCAAAACTTACCCAGCCAGGGAACCCAAGCTCCCTTTGAGAACCTCACCTTACTAAGTAGCTGCCTCCTTTCTTCTCTCAGCTCTAAAGTGTGAGAGTCACGTGACACTGAGCAAACCATCTCTCTTCTCAGGTTTATATTCTTCCCATGACAGACAATAGAGGAGAGGTTCAGATCAGGAATGGTAGAGAGTTTTTTCTGGGCCTCAAACATCAACTTGAATTCTGGGAAGTCACAGGCAATGGACTGTGTTATGGAGAGTTCTGATGCTACTTTCAAGTTGGAATGGAAAATGCCATCAATTTAGCTATTGCTGTCCCAAGAGCCAGGCTGTCAGCCTGAGAGCCCAGCGCCAGCTGTCCTTGTAATAGATAACACTTCAGAGAACCTTTGTGTGTACCAGGGTAAGCTGTCCCTGTGATCTCAGAAGTCTCCAGCATCTGCCTCTTAGCATTCACTGACTGACCTGTAGCCTCAATGGAGCAGCTGAGCACAGTCTGGCCAAGCCTCCCCTCCCCCCGCCCCCGAATTCATGGTGTCAACCCAGTTTTCCATCTTCCAGGTCTGCACAAAGGTGGTGCCAAGTAGCACAGGGGTGTCTGTGTCCTGCCCAGGCCCACGGGGAATCTGGAGTGCTGAAAGTCCTATCACATACCCTGTCCTCAGAGCACGTCTGGACACTGGATTCTCCCAAACTCTCCCATCATCCAAAGGATAAGTTGTTTCCCCTTACTTCAGAGCAGTGCCCAGTGATGCATGAGAATCAAGAAGTGACTTGTTTTAATTCAAACTCCCAACCCCCAGGTCTGAGTGGAACTCACTGGACCAAGTGGAGCCTGGTAAACTTTCTTCACCTTTGGCCTTGGTGGGAAATTGACATTTGAGGGCCAAGGGACTTCAGGAAATTTGTCTCCTGAGATGGCCAGACCTGTCAGTATTCATTACCATAAAACTTCCAGAAATCTGTTTCCCTTGACCAGGTCACCTCTCCAGCTGCTGTGAGGAATAAGCTAGACCAAGATATGTTTGCAAGGGATCTGATATGCACCAGAACCCTAAAAACACTGTGTTCTTTATCTTGTTAGTAGTATGTAGCTGTTCTTCTACCCAGATTCCACCCAATGTGCTGAAGGGTTTGAAATCAGAGGCTGGGAAGCCTCTCCAGGGGCCCCCCATCCAATTAGCTCAGGTCAGAAGGAAGAACCACACGGTGTGAAGTCAGCAAGCTGTGCTCCTCTGAGAGTCTCATGTCCAGACTCCCACAGCACACTCTATCTAGAGACCTTCCCTCTAAGAAGACCCAAGGTGAACACACAGCTCCTGTATGCAGGGAACAGGTTTTTTTGTATTCATTGCTACATGGTTGACATGAAACACTTATGTAATAATTACCTGTTAGGCAGGATGGGTGAGTGTATAAATAGATGGATGAATGCATGGATGGATGGATGGATGGATGGATGAATGGATGGATGGGAAGTTGGCATAATGCAAAGCCCAGTGTAGTGGCACATGCCTTTAATGCCAGCACTTGGAAGACAGAAATGGGAATTTCTGTGAGTTCAAGGCCAAGCAGGTCTATATAAGTAAGCTCCATGCTGGCCAGGGCTACATCAGAACCTATCTCAAAAGAATAAAGACAACCAAAAAAGACATAACATGATCTAGAAAGGAAGATAGATTCAAGTTCTAACCCCAGCCCTTGCTTCTCTGAAGAGAAAATTGAAATTAATCTCTCTAAACCTGTTTTTTACCAAGACAATCCAGGTAGACTGGGAGAATACACTACAGTCTTGGTAAACTATCGGACTGTAAAAGGACAGAGGTCACAGCAGTCCCCAACCACAGTCCCTCAACTAACAAGGGCATTCTGTCTGAACCCATGGGCCAAGGCATTTGCTGCTGAGGCTTTATGAAGCTGTGAGTGAACCCCAGAACCTCCTTTTTATCCAAAAAAAAAAAAAACTGAGAAAGATATTCAGATGTCCTGGAAGCAACATTTTCCTGCAGACGTGGGATTTGTGAAGCTGGTGTACTGGGACTGGCAGATGCCACCATAAGGCAGTCAAGCCCTGCCATCTCATTTTATGGAGACAATATTATAGTCTCCTTGGCATGGATTAATAAAAGCAGTTCCTCCAACCCTAGACACCTCACCAAGCTCCACTGAAACACTTATCACTTACAGAGGGAAAAAGAGCATTTTTTTTTTCCAGGAAGAAAGCAAACACTGATTTATTAATTAATTACCTCCAGGGGCTCCTGCCAAACTGTAGGTAAAGAGAAAGAGGGAGGCTGGGGGGGGGCACAGAGAAACTGTGAGAGGAGGGGGGGGGCCCTCGCTCACACTCCAGGGTGAGAGCTGACACTTCCAGATCAGGGCTGTGGCCTGTGGTGAGATTTCTCTCTGTATGAGTTTGAAAAGCAAGCCTTGTCCCTACTGCCACTCATCAGCAGGAAGGAGCAGAACTGGGGTGTGGAGGGGGTGTTGTATGAAGAAGAAGAACTGGGGGCCTGGGAAGGCGGGCTGTCCTATGTTCTCTAAAGTCAGCAGAGCCACCACCGTCTCAAAGCTGACATTCTCAGTCACCTTCCTCTTCACACACACACACACACACACACACACACACACACACACACAGAGAGAGAGAGAGAGAGAGAGAGAGAGAGAGAGAGAGAGAGAGAGAGAGAGTCTGACTAGTGCTCAGAGCCCTCCAGACAAGATAA
Organism: Phyllotis vaccarum; assembly: GCA_033318265.1. Classification (NCBI taxonomy): domain Eukaryota; kingdom Metazoa; phylum Chordata; class Mammalia; order Rodentia; family Cricetidae; genus Phyllotis; species Phyllotis vaccarum. The sequence continues at coordinate 11,817,531 of JARWLC010000009.1, read as the reverse complement.
TGTGTTGTCAGTATTTACAGCCACTTGTGATGATAAGCCTCCACATCTGTTCCCCACGGGAATTGACAAAGTGACTCACATTACTGTGCTATTGGATTTGGACCTAGAAAGCAACCTTTTAATTCAGAGACAGGATGGCCTTCCTCTGGCCTCTGACATCATACATCCTCTTGAGGACACCATCTTCTCCAGCCCACAAGATAAGGTTGGCAGCAGCACGGTGAACAGGACCCTTGAGGATGCACATCATTCTTGTTAGGCCATCTTCCAATTGATATTAGCAAGGTCTGCCAACTGAGAATTTGAGGGGCCTCTGGAGACCACTCCAGAAACCTCTAAGGAGAGGGCAAAGGCATTTATAGATTTTCTGCCTGCTCCGTGCTCCAGGTATCCAGCAAGGTGGTGGGAATGAAGTCCTGGCTCAGGGCCGTCTCTGTGAAAGGAAAGGGCATTTCCTAATTTGTGCAAAGGTAAAGGGATGGGCCAGCTACAGATCATGGAGAGGAGCAAATGAGAGCCTCTTCAGCAGTGTTCCTCTCCTAAGTGGGTTTGTTCATGGCAGGGGTCATGTATGTACCTGTGTGGTTAGGGCTGAAGGGAGTATTCATGAGAAAAATTCAAGGAAGAAGCAATAGGTTTGGAAGAAGACAGAGATCCGGAGGCAGTCGGTTCTGTCTAGAAATCATTCCAAAGCTGTGCTGGCAAATCTACTAGACCTGCCTGGATCATCCTGCAACATCACCCTGTTACTTACAACTGAGTAGAGCCAAACTGTACAGTGCCATCACTGGAGAATGGATCTGGCATCAGTCATGTGTGTCCAGTGACACTGAAGAAGATGGTTTCATCACCCTCTTGGATATTAATCATTTCATATATGACTTCACAGCGATATCCCAGAATTCTTTTCCTCTGTGTGTATACATTTATTTACATACATGTTTTTTATATCTTACTTTCAACCAAGAGAATTACTTTACTGATTGCTAATTTAATAATTAATAAACTTCTACCTCTCTGTAACATGATTATATCTGAAACTTTGCCTCTAATGTTTATCAGGCCTGACCCTCTGGCTTCAGCCCCCTAAAACCCACTGCTTTCCCTGACTGGTTTAAATCAAAATCATCTCCTTCATAGGCATCTCAGGCCTGGTAGCCTGCATCCTTCAGGATGACTCTTAGCCCAGCTCTGTGGGACACAGGGAAGCACAGGTAGGTTCTGTCTCTTACCTCAACTGGTCTATTTAGCTGGTGTTTGCATGTAGTTCCCAGCCTAGGGCTGGGTTATTTCAGGGTCACATGTTCTTCTACTCTGCTATCTTCTTTTTATTAAGAAGGCAACATCACCCACCCCTGTCCCAGCTTGAAAGCTCTGCCACCCTCTCTCCCTGCAGACAGAGGAAATCACACTTGTATAACCTCATGGGACTGTATCCTTATTCCTCGGTGTGACTGACTTGAACACATTGATTGTACTTACATAAGTCTGCCCTTCTCGAGACAGGAGACAAGCAAGAAGCAGACATCCCTGCTAATGGGGACCAAGTTGCCCAAGGGTGAGAACTTGCCATATTGAAGCCCTTGGAGCCTGTCATTCAAAAACTAAGTCCATAAAACCAGCCCCTCAGTGACGTGCCCAGATCAACGATCAGAGGAGATGCTGCTCCAGCTACATGGATAACATGCGTAGTGATGAGACCAGGGAGCGCCTGCTCTTGAGGCCATGGAGGAAGGACTCTGTTGGTATTGGACTGAACCAGAGCCACGGGGCATCTCTGTGCCTGTTCTAAATAACACCTGCCGCCTGTTGGAAAATTGTTTGCGTTAGAAAACCCCTGGCAGGGGCCATGCTGTGAGCACAGTACTGGTGCTCCTTGAGCTGGGACAGACTGTAATGTGTTAGGACAGACATGGGTTCTGTGACTGCAGAGACAGCAGAACAGGAAGGAGAAGCATGTAAAGAAACTCAAAGTGATCCTGGCCAAGTTCATTGTCCCCTGGATCTGGACTTGCTCTTCTGGCTTCAAACAGAAGACTCTGACTTCTCAGAGACTTTAGAAGGGACAGCAAGGCTGGAAGCAGGCGTCAGCCTCAAATGACTCACTTGCTTTTCTCTCCAATCCTGGTAGGTGGGAAGAGCAAGCTGCCTTAATTCCGGGTACTCTATGACTTTCACCCATCCTAGCGGGGCTCAGGGACAGCACTGTCCTCATTTTGTAACTGACAAGTTGAGACACAACACTCGCAACCAAGGTTTCTGAGCATGTCACCTGCCTGCCTGAGGATGTAAGGCATGACTTTCTGCCAGAGAGCCAAAGACTGGTTTGAGTGATTTTTGGGAGAAGACCCCAAGGCAGCCCTTGCTCTCCAAGGTCTCCGTTGGCCCCTTCCTTCCATGGATACATTCTGAGGTTCCCAAGGCCAGGAGGAAGGGCAGCCAGCCTGCACAGGACAGCTGCTCCCTCCCAGCAATCTACTCTTGGCAGGTGCTGCTTAAACATCCAGCCCAGGGCACATGGGCTAGATTCAAGGTTCCAGAAGATTAGATACTAGATATTGGGGAACTCAGAAGTCAAAGCTACCACTCAGTTCCCAGCAGCACATGGCGTCTCCCTGAGAAGGCATGTTTGCAAGAACATATAACACTAGAGCCAAGGGAAAAACACAGGCCCCCTGAGAGAGTGAAGCACTGTGAACAGTTCCTGACCCAGCTCATGCACTACCCAAGTAGCATCAGCCTTCACCATTACCATTAACGGCCTTTGAGGAGATGGACAAGGGTATTATTATTACTTTCGCTTCATCAGACCTTCTTCAGAACTAGGGATGTCCCACCCCCTTACCCATGTCAAGGGAGGACACAAGAGACAGTCATTCTGAGCACTGTCCCCTCACACCCATGTCAGGTCCAGCCAAGATGGGACCGACTGGCTGCAGCAGGAATCTTCCAACCCCAGCCTCCCTCCTTACATCACAGGAAACTGAGGCAGGGGCAAGGATATACAAGAAAAACCTAAGTTTGAGGTGCTTCCCTCTGCACTCTGAGTGAGCAGAGAAGGTGGTTAATACAACAGTACAGCTCATTTGAGGTCTGTGGTCAGGAGGGACTTGAAGGCGGGGAAGGCCTTGGCTGGTGGCCCACATTCTATCACAGCACACTTCCACCTAAGCTGGAAAACAGAGGTGGCAGGTGACCTTCTGTGAGGGCCACAGCAAGAGTGGGCAGCACATGGGGCTCCTCCTGAGTTTAGACACAGGACAGCCTCCTTGTGACCACCAAAGGGACCCTGAATAGACTCTTGGCTTCAAAAACTTCAGTCAAAGCCTTAGAAGCTGCATGTTCCTGCAAATTGGGATCTCCCAGAAAAATAGCAAACCATCTCTGCTGGAGGAGTCCATGGAGCTATTGGAGAGAGAAATGGTCCCAGACATAACTGAAGACAGTGCTGCTAGGCAAACCACAGTGGGGGTTTGGAAGCTTGCTCTGCCTCTCCAGGACTGTCGCCCTATCTGCAAACCATAAGGAGGAGCAGTAGATATGGTGACATGGTTTCCTGAAAGAATACAGTTTCAAGCCAAGAACTTTATCCTACAGAATTAACCTGGGATTTTGTTTGTTTGTTTGATTTGGTTGGTTGGTTTTTGTTTCCTTAATTTCAAGTCAGGTTTTAGAAGAGGGTCTGGGGTCTGTCAAGGTGTACCCAAAAAGCTTTTAAACTCTAAGCTGGATGCCCCAAACAATTTTTAAGAGAGCTGTCTTTGCCTGAGTCACTAGCTGGGATGATAGTGTCCCAGCAACTCTTTTACGATGAGGAGAAATCAGATATCCATACCAGATCCAGCGGTGGCCCTCTGAGGTTGGCTCATCTTTCTGTATGAGTGCTGGACACTGACTCATCACTAATTTTAGATGCCTGTTCCCATAAACCACACAGGTTGGCCAGGCCAGATACCCAACAGGGAAGACCCTAAGCTGTACCACAGGTTCCCACCCATTAGAACTGAGATGGAAAGTTACAGGAAGCATTTCTCTTGCTATGGTGTTGAGAGAGAAGAATATGGGAGAATGCTCTTGTACACTGTAAATATTTGTCACTTGTATTGGTTTAATAAAATGCTGATTTGCTAAAAGGCAGACAAAAAATATGGGCAGGGCTACCAGACTAAGAGAATTCTGGGAAGAAGAAGAAGCAGGCAGAGACACTGCTACACTTAAGCAAAGGTACCAAGCCACATGGCTAAACATAAATAGGAATAATGGGCTAACTTAAAGCATAAGATTTAGCAAGTAATAAGCCTGGGACATAAGCCAAACAGCTTGTAATTAATATAAGCTTTTGTGTGATTACTTGGGACTAAATGGCTGGGGGACTAGCCAGGCATGACAGAGAAACTTCTGACTACAGAGGAAGGGTCCACAACAGTGGTTCTCAACCTTCCTAAGACTGTAGCCCTTTGCTATGGTTCCTCATGTTGTGATGACCTCCAACAAATTTCCATTGCTACTTTGTAACAATGATTTATTACTGTTATGAATTATAATGTAAATGTTTTCAGATGATCTTAGGTGACCCCTGTGAAAGATCCTTTGACAACAAAAGGGTCACAGCGCACAGTTTGGGAACCATTGGTCGAGAGGGTGTTTTCTAGGCTTAGAAGTCTTAGAACCTAGCTGTTAGTTCTGCACTGACCTGTCTTCCACCCACCCACCCAGTTATACATCCTCAATTTTCTCGTCTTTATCTTGCTTTGAATACCAACTCCACAGTTTCATTTCCTGGTGCAAAGTGATAAATGGTGGGAGGGGGCTCTCTGGAAGCATGAATGAGGTAAATTAGGGGCTGGCAGAAGAGTTAGCTCAGCTCTTAATATACCCCAAGACTGTCTTTCATGGGCATCGACTCAACTACAGCAATGACTCAGTTGTCAGCAGACAATTTCAACTTCTAGTTGTGTTGTGAATCTACCCTTCCACTCGACTGCTCCTCCCCACACAGCCCAACAGCACCCACAGAAACCCTCCTGCCCCAGACTTCACCTCGGACGCTTACTCATGTCAAGCTGCACCACGTGTACTACCAGCATCTGCCTCATTGTCTAAATATGCAGTTATTGGCTCATACCATTTCCTCTGTCTGACATGCTCTCACACTTTGCTTAGTGAGCCCCTCCCTATTCATCCCACAATGCCCCAAATGACAACTCTAGAAAAATCCTATCCCCACACCTCTGCCCTTGGACCAAACCAGTTATGCCCTTCTCTGACCTCCCAGGTCGTGTCTACGAAGAACCCTTTTCTTCAGACATCAGCTCTCTCCAGCCCTGTATCAGTGTTGAACCCCCGCCCCAGCTCTCACCTGGCAAACTGCACAGTATTTCTATTCCTTCTTCCACAGCGCTTCTAACAAACTGTCTCTAGCTGGTCAAGACGGGTTGGAACTGTGTGGATACTACCCTTTGTTTGTCCTGCCCCAACCACCTCACTGAAAACACACATTTACTGTGTACAGTACAATGCCTGAGGCAGAATGTGTTCCAAGAAGGAGTAAGGGAGCACATTTTAATACTGTCTCCAATTTCGAGTCTTGCTTTCATGAATCATTCTACTCTGTCCCTTAAATCTCCTTATTGACAGCACAAGGTTGGCTGCTTAGTGTTCAACAGTTTCAGTTTTTTGAAAGAGGAACTTGTTATAGAGCCCAGAGCATCCTCAAAATCATGATTTCTTGCCTTGACGTCCAGAGTGCTAGAGTCCTGGTACTGCAGGCACTTTCGTGCCCAGCTTTGGGATTGAACGTTTAAATGTGATTTATCTTGTACCATGTTAAGCTCTGGCATGTTCACCACTAGAAAAGAACCCATGGTTAGGCCATGTACTGCTCTGGAGTTCAGACATAACAACACACAGAATCTTTCCTCAGTACAGAGTAATGATAGCCACCTTGTTCCAGTAGCCTGGAGGCTCCCCAGGGATGGGACTGGTTTTGCCTCAGAATCTCTCACATGTTCTGAACATAAGTAACTATTAGCTGGTCCTTGCTGAAAGACTTAAATGATCTGAACTGAGGCCTCCAAAGATGTTCCTATCCAAGTCATGAGGGCACAATCTAGCAGCATCCTACAACGGCTGGCCTAACTGTCCAGTGCATAGGTGGGCTCTATGGTACCATCCCTGTTGTGCTTTTGATCTGAAGCGTTCCCCGGGAGAGCAGGTGCTGAATGGAGACTGGTCTGCAGTGCAGCTGTGCTCAGAGGGAGACACTAGATTATGAGAGATCTGACATATCCTCAGCGCCCTCTCTCTCTCTCTCTCTCTCTCCCCTCCCCCGCCCCATGAAGAGAGCTGTGTCCTTCACCACACACCTGTCACCACAGTGTTCTGCCTCATTGAGGGCCCAAAGAAACTGAGTCAACCACAGAGCAAGCCTTTTCCTCCCTTCTGCTAGCTGCTCTTTGATACTGTATCATAGCAACAGAAAATATGTTCCGCGGGGCTATACTGCTGGTTCCCCTATGCCCACACTCCTTATAATCACTGGCCAAGAGCAAGGTTCTGTCTAGATCTGTCTAGGTCGCCCTGGAATTGCTCCTTGCCCAGCTGGTCTGTAAAGCATGATTGCCCACAGATAAGGTACCAAGCTCATATGGCTCCCGTGTCATCTACTGCCATCTGAGAGAACTAAATGGACAGGTGACCACTTTGTCACTAATCTGGTAGAAGTCAGGAACCAACAACAGGTATACGGGTGAGTCTGTTGACCTTTGGATCCAGACAGGGGACACTCTGGCATCCAGTACTCCGTGGCTCACATTGGCTCTGAACAGTCAGTTCAATTAGTTCACTATTCCCCAGACTGTACAGTGAAATGCTATCAGCCCATTTTGCAGATGAGCAAATGGAAACAAAAGAAGATGGGGTAAGTAGCTAAAAATTACAGATTGTTGTCAAGGACAAGGATTACGCCTGTTCTCTGTGCCCTGACTACAGGGATGGAGCTACCAACAACATGCAGCTGTTTGTTGTATGCAGTCTATGGCTGCGGGATGAATTTAGGTCTCGAGAGATCCTCTGCCCTATGTGCTACTCCTATCCCATAATATCGCCCCTGTCTTGTCCATCATGGGCTCTGAAATCCTATATGCAATCTGGACCTCCATGACAAACTTCTGGATCCAAGAGTCGTCCAATGAACAGAATACCCAGCTGTGCGGTTGATGAAACATCATGAAGCATACGGGCACTAAACAGGTATTTCTGACGAGACGTGTGAGAGACAAGTGGAGCTGTGAATGGCATCTGGGCAGCTCTGACGGAATGGGAGTCTCCATGGGTAAGTGAGGCTTGGGGGATGTAGGAGACAGACAGTGAGGTTCTGTGGGAGAACTGGCAGAGCCAGAGAAAGCCAATCTAGACAAGATATGTATGGAAAAACCCCAAGTCCCCCAGGCAATGGACATTGAATCTCTCTCAGGACCTCTATTTGGGTTAAATGATCTGGGCATCTGGCTGGGGCCTGATGTTGGGAGAATAGCAAGAAGACACTGCAGTTGAGGTGGCCTCCCACCTCAGTGTCTATACAACCTGAGATCAATCAAATAGCCTGCCTCCTATTAAAGGAAGAAACCCAGGAGTCCCCTAGCAGGTGACTCTGGAGATGCAAAGGTTGTACTACAAAGTCCCCATACACAACAATTCAACCTCTGCTTTTGTTTGCCCTATTTCAGAGCCTCCAAGGAGAAGCAAACACATCAAGTCATCTGGTTGGGGAAGGAATTTCTGATACCTGCCACGGCACAGATAAACCTTGAAGGCATTATGCGGAAGAAATAAGGCAGACACATTCAGGTGCTTACAGGGGTCTACATCTATGAGGAACCTGGAGTGGATAAATCCATGGACAAAACGTAGACTAAAGTTTGCTGAGGAGAAATGGGCAATGAGAGTGTAATAATAGGTGGAGCTTTAGTTCTGGAGATGGGTAGCAGGGAAAGTTGTACAACCCTGTGAATGTACTTAATGCCACTAATTGTGGTACTTAACACGGTTTTAAAAGCCAAGCATACATTCTATATTTTACAACAATAACAGTATAATCACTTTATGAACTAAAAGTCATCTGGCTGGTACCCAAGTCTCTTAGTGACCCCTACAAGCTTCCCATGGCTGGTGCTCCCGTTTGCAAGAAGGGCTGTCCTTGGTAGGGAGGGGACGTGGGGGACAGGCTAACATGAATGGCCCTGGCCCAGCTTGTGCTCACACCATGCGAAGAAAAGAACACCGGGAATAATTAGAAACACAAGGGGCCTGAACTTACCATGGGAACTGCAGGATGGGGCACCACAGCCTCATCGTGGGAGGCTCCTTCCACCTGCTCCTGGAAAAGCAGGCAGCTGCCAGGAGGACTCAGAGCACAGGCAGGCCTGCGAGCCCAGTAGACCCCAGCTCTGCTCCCTTGGGCACCGAGTTACTCTGAGCTCAACATCCCTGTGTGTGATGCAGATAATAGCTCCTTCTTTTCCCTTGGAGATCCTTGCAGGGGAGTCCCAGGAAGAGCCGTGTAAAGCCATACCACTCCACCTCAGTGGTGTGCTGTCCTCAGAGCCCAGCAGGCACATTTGTGTGTTCAGCCCTCATCCAGGTCTAAGTCGGCAGGTTTGGTTAAAAGCCCTTGTGGTGAGCACTGTTTTCTCTCCTGCCTCATCACTTTCAATGGGGTATCTATGACCGGAGGCACCACAGCACAGATCACTCGCCCCTGGTACACATGCAACTCTTGCAGCCCCTCTGCCCCAGGACGCGGAGGTACTGGGACTCGGGAAAACTGGAGAAAGCTCAAGTCTTGGTCCTTCTAGCCCAGGCCCCAAAGTCCCTTAGGGCCTCATTTTCATCATGTGCCTGAAGGGCTGGCTGGTAACCTTCCTTGGGACGCTGGGCATGAAGGGCTGAAATGGAACCTTAGCACTGAATGTGCTACAGCCACACAGGACAAGGGCAAGACCACGGTGACAAGCTCAAGGCCTGGAGGTCTCAGGAGACCTTGGAGGGGATACAGCTTTCCAGGACTTTCCTAACCAGGGCAAGAAGCTCTTCTGCTCATGACAGTGTGTGAAATAGGAAAGATGGAAGAAGAGCCCTGTGTCCATTTATCACCACTGATGTTCAGTCAACTCTCTACACCCTACACACAATCACAAATATATGAATACACACACAGAGCTCCCACCACCACCACCCCTTCAAGATTCTGAGTGGGAGGGTCTCCTCCATCACTGCAGCTGTGATGGTTCCATTATGAGGTTGTGAGAAAAGGAAGAAGGGGGGGTAGTTGCCATGGTGAAGCTTGTCTGTGCCCTGGTGGTTTCCTAAACCTCATGCAATCATTATGGGACTTTGCAATATAAGGTTAGAGTAAGGGAAACACATATTTGGGTGTCTCCAAATGTTCAAGGCTGAACAGTATGAACAAAACAGCCTGGCTGGGGGCAGCCAGTACCTGTTTCCGTAGCTAAGTAGGAGGTTCCACTCCTTCCTCCTACTCCCAGATCCTAATCACAGACACCTCACCTCAGACTAGCTGTTTTTGAGATCCCCTTCCTCCCACAAAAAAAAAAAAAACAGGTTAGCATCCACACCCATGATAATGTAGACTTCGTTCTACAAATAATGAGCCTCTTTTCTGGAAATTTATTAAAATGAAAGAAACTGGGAATATGCCTAATAAAGTGACCCCACATAGTGGTGACAAATGACAAGGGTGTCCTTCATGTCACATAGCAATGTCTTTGCTGTGTACATTACTCCTTTGCATCCTCACATGGAGCTTTGGAGGTGTGTGGCAGCTGAGGAATGATGGAAGCCAAATGATTAAGGATGTAGTGAGTGGATTTGGGCATCACAGAGCTTAGCACCTAGAGGTGGTGGCTTTCATCAGTGCCCTCTGGGGAGCCCCATGCAAAGGCCCAGGTGCCTATGAGTGGGCACTGCTGACACATGCTGCATTATGGCTACTGAAGCAACCCCAGCCGCCAGAACTAACACTGGATAGACTTCTGAGTAGATGTCAGTCCCTTGATCTACTCTAAGGGCACAATGCCTTCTCTTTAAGACACTGTCCAACACAGCCCATCAGCTTGAAGAAATGACGTATGGTCAAATCCAGTTTGTTGTGAGTCAGTTTATAATATACAGCTGCTGGACAAGTAGATATGAGTCAACAATGAACAAATTGTAACCCATCCACTTCTGAAATATATATGGTCTGCAACCTTGCTAAAAGAACCCTGCACCCATCTACCCCTTCATCACTGGTCCACAGGCCCAATGCTTGCTCTCTCGACTATACCACTGGGAACAAACACTGTGTAAAGCTAGGGCACAGATTTCAGATAAACACCAACACTTCATGAAGGGAGTCCCCAGACCAAGATTTCAGCTTTCAGTTTCCTCATAAGTAAACTAATCTTGCTGTCTACTCAGGTACTAGATGAGGGCTATAAACCCACATCGTCATCCAAACCTGCTTCTTCAAAATCTTTTTGTTTGCACATCTTTGTAAAATACCTGATTCCCTCACACTTCTCTCTTAGCCAGAGAGTTTTGATGAGTTTTACAATGTGTAATTGAGGATCCAACACATTGTTCCATGGTCAGACGCCCCCCCCCCACCTCCAACCCAGCTGTGTTAGCCTTCCCACTCAACAAACTCTGTGGTCCCTCCCTCCCCTTCAGCTGTCCCTCTTGTTAGGAGGGTAGGGACTCACTTGGTCCACTCCTGCCATTTATGGCCTCCCCTCCTCCCAAACACTTCCTCTTTCCTGTACCAAATCCCTACTAGTCTTTCAGAACCCACACTAACTCTGCTCCCTGAGTGCCACAGTTCTCCAGGTTGACCTTCTTCAGTGTGGGGGGCCCTGTCTCCCCACAACTACCCCTCCAGAGAATAGAGGATCTCTTTAGGGCTGGCTGAGGGCAGGGCTTGGTGAGGTTTTCTCCAACATCCAGAATGTCCAAGTTCAACGTAGAGAAGGAATAGACACAGGGAGACATGGGCCTGGGGCCGATTCTTCAGTGTGAGCATAATTTTTTTCTCTCTCTCTCTATACCCAAGGGCAGAACAAGCATCAAGAGACCTGCTAAGGTAGCCTTAGCAGCCTCCCTTCACCACCACCTGGCTCACAGATGTAGGGCTATGTGAAGAACCAGGCTAGGCCGTGATCTCTAAACACTGATCTCCTTCATGCAAATTCTGCCTCCACTTAGTGGTCTTATCTTGGACAAGATAATGAATCAGTCCTTGGTCTTCTCTGTAACATTATGTCTCCCTACCTTTCCCCCTAGAGGATGCTCTAAGGATGGATGTGAAGCACACTGAACAAGACAAGGCTGACTCATTCTAGTCTACCTTTATTATTATTATTTATTATTTATTTTATTTTCTAAAAGGGACGGAGGGACCCAGGCAGATAATAAGGAAGGAGATGCTTCAGGGGAACAGGAGCAGCAAGAAATTATCCAATTCCTTTCCCTTGAGGGGAATCCCAACAGCAAGAAGCTCCCTTGTCCCCAAAGGCCCAGTCAAACCACCTCCAAATCCAGACTGTGAGTGCATGCTTGCACATGCTGAGGACCACCAACAGCTGTCCCCGGAAGAGTGTTCTGGCTGTTTGCAGTAGCTGGGACCTGAAAGCCCCCAGGAGAAGAGCAGACACAGGCTCCCCGGCCTCTTGATGAGATGCAGGGGTGAAGTTTGACTTTGTCCACTGGAAAATGCAGCACTTGGAGGAAAGCTGAACAAGGTCCTGTGAGGCTGACTAGAAAGCCAACTCCATCGAAAGGCATAGCTGTCACCAGGCCAGCGGGCTAACTGAGTTGTGCACAAGTTACTAGGGGAGGGAGGGGGTCCTGCCCTGTGTACCTAAAGCAGCACCTCAACAGTCACCTTTTGAGGTACCCATCACCTCCCTTGATGCTCACACCATGTGTGCAAACATTCCCAGAGGCCTCTACATCTCACCCCTTCCACATGCAGCTTTCTCTAGGTCTTGTCTTTATCCAGTCCTGTTACATGTGTACACACACACACACACACACACACACACACACACACACACACACACACACACACCAGGCTTTTATACACCCCTCTTCTCAGCCTCCTGCTTCTCCACTGTGTCTAACACAGGAAGCCCCTGACTCAACCTAGCCCACAAAGATATTACCTTGTGTGACTCTCCAGTGGCTCATGGGTGCCTGTAAGCTACATGCTGACTCTACATACACTTTAAAACATATTTTCTGGACTCTACATACAGTCTCAAAACATATTTTCTGTTTTTTCACAAAACACTCAGAAGAGGAAAGATGTGGACTCTTTAGTCACAGAAGCCTTAGGTCTGAACCTATGCATTTTGTTTCCCTGCTGAAATCCCAGCCAATACACAGACCTTCACGGCCAGCTTTGGGATATGCACTGCTCCCTGACTCCCTAAAACAGAACAATACTCATGGATTTGCCCTAAAAAGCAGAACTATACGGCCCCAGAACAAAGCTCATGTGGCTTCTCCTATATAACCAGTGGGGACACAAACAAAGCCCAGGCCAGGTTTTGATGAACATGTGTACCCTTGGCTTGTAAAAAAGCTGGGGTAATTTGTGGATATCTTCATTCTCCTGTGTCTCAAAAGCAGTCTTTGACCTGGGAATTTTGGGTTCCCACTCAATGACCACAAGTGTTTAGGGTGGTGACATAGGCAGAGGGTAGGGGAGGCAAGGAAGAATGGACATGGGTTGTAGGGTTTGAATGAGAACAACCTTGTAGGCTCATATGTCTGGACACTTGGTCCCCAGTTGGCAGAACTAATTGAGAAGGATTAAGAGGTATGGCCTTGTTAGAGAAGGTGTGTCACTGGGGATGGGCTTCAGGGTCATCCTCAACTCCTACCATTTCCAGTTTCTCTCTCTCTTTTATGATTGATTGTGGATCAAGATGTGAGCTCTCAGCCATTTCATTGCTCTGCCATCATGGACTCTCACCCTCTAAAGCCATAAGCCAAATTAAAATGCTTTTCCCTGTAAGTGCCCTTGGTAATCATGTTTTATCACAGCAGTAGAAAGATAGCTACAATGAAAGTGGGTACCAGGGAATGGATTGTTGTTGTGACAAGCCCTAGCTCTTTTTTAGAGGAATATGCAAGACTTGGGGCTAGGAAAGCAGTTGGATGCTGAAAGTGGAGCTTACTGGACCATCCTAGCAGGAGCATGGAAGACAGTGGTGTTGAGAACCATGTGCATTATGGAGGCCCAGCTCAAGAGGCTTCGGGGGAATAATATCAGCAACTGGGCTAGAGACCAGGCCAGCGGGCTAACTGAGTTGTGCACAAGTTACTAGGGGAGGGGGTCCTGCCCTGTGTACCTAAAGACAAAGCAGCCACCAAAGAATGTGGCTGCTTTCTCTCCTTGTCCTGAGAATTTTTCTGAGGCTAAACTAAAAAGTAATGGGCTAATTTCATTGGTAGAGTAGGGCTCAGGACAGCCTAATATTGACTGTCAGGTGGTTATTGGCAATCACTCTTATGCAGGTTTGCAGCAGAAAGGAGAAAATGAGGCAAAAAGAAATACAAATTGTACAGCTTGATAAGAAAAAGAGCTTCAGGAAATTGAAGAGCCAAGACTTGAGCCAAATGAGATTAGGATAATACTATTCCAAAGTGGAATAAAAAGAGGGTACCCTCAGGGAAAGACTCCAGCCAGCTAAGATTCAACTTGTGAACGAAAAATGGTCTAAGAATTTTCTGCTCCCAAAAAGCAGCAAAAAGGAAATGGCTTCCCTCAAAGAAGGAAGATGATTTGGTGATTCAAGAGGACCAAACTCTACCCCAAGTGGGAAGCTATGGCAGTGTTGTGTACAAGGTTTTGGCTTTAAAGTCAAGGATATACAAGTACTCATGAGTTGTGAAATCCCCCTCTGCAGTTAAGGAGAGCTGTTAAAGCCAACGTGTGGCAGAGCAGTCCATGCATAGAGACCCTGAGAGACTATTGTGTGAAGCTGGATTGTACTTAAGACTCAGTGATATGAGAGGTGTCAGAACCAGGGAATATCTACCAAGAAGAGCTACAGTCAGGGAGTAGAATCCAAGAGAGAGATGTCAGCAAAGACTGAAGGGCAAAGCTATCGATGCTCTCTGACATCAGACTTGGAACTATAGGTTTTGGAGAGTACCCTGCTCAGCTTCAGTCTCTCTTTGGTCCAGAATTTCCTCAATATACTACATTCCTTCCTTTGTGAAATGGTAATGTATATTCTGTGCCATTGTATGTTGGAAGTATATAATTTGCTTTCTTATATTATAGAGGATTACAATTAAGAAATTGCCTTGAGGCTCAGAAAAGACTTTGAATTTTTAAACAGTGTTAAACGGTAAAGGGCTAGGAGACTTTTGAAGTCGGACCAAATGCATTTTTATTATGCTATGACCACAAGACAGTGGAGGCCAGAGAAAAGAATGTTATGGTTTTTTATGAGAATGGCCCCCCATAAGCTCCTACATTTGAACTCTTGTTCCCCAATTGATGAAACTATTTTGGAAGGATTAGAAAGTGTGGCCTTGTTGGAGGAAGTGTGTCACTGGGGGCAGGTGTGGAGTTTCAAAAGACTCATGTGATTGTCAAAACCTCTCCATACCTCATAGTTGATTATGGATCAAGAGGTAAGCTGTTCCTTCCCTCCACCATCATTGACTCTAACCCTCAGAAACCATAAGCCAAATTAAATGCTTCCTTTTCTAAGTTGCCTCAGACACCGTGTTTTACTGTGTTTACCAGGGCTATAGAGAATGTGGGGGAAGCTAAGATGTAGGGGAAGAATTAGATGTTTTATCAAACATATTTTGTTCTCTAGTTAGGTCTCTGGAACACAAGTCTATCTCACCCAACAGAAGTACATACACACAATCTCTATCTCTAACGATGAACCCACTAGGTGAATTCTACTAGATTTGCACAGAGAGGATGTCTTTCATCAAATACACAGGCTCTAGAGATTCAAAGAAGCAAGCAAAGTCTAGAACACACCACCATCAGAATGTCTATGTAGGTTCTCAAGTGCAACCTCAGAGATTCTAATTTGATAGCTCTGAGGAGAGGCCCAGAAATCCAGCTG
This sequence comes from Phyllotis vaccarum, assembly GCA_033318265.1. Classification (NCBI taxonomy): domain Eukaryota; kingdom Metazoa; phylum Chordata; class Mammalia; order Rodentia; family Cricetidae; genus Phyllotis; species Phyllotis vaccarum. Next base: position 11,802,370 of record JARWLC010000009.1, on the reverse strand, counting down.
TTTTACAAGCTCTTCAAGTGGGAGTATCACCTAGGAGATGACATCTAGGAACCCAGTGGTCTCAGGTAGTGGATCTCAAACCTAACTGGCATCAAAATTATGTTGCAGGTAGAATAGCCTAAGCCTGTTTGGTAAAGTATGTTGCTGAGGGTCAGACAAATACAACTTTCTCCTTATCAGTTTTATGCAGTGTGGGTTTAAGGCCTATGTAGAGGACCATCTTTTCTCTGAAGAATCTGATAATGAGAGTACCAAGATGTGTGTGCCCAATAAACCTATCTACAACTCAGTAGTCAACTTTTAGGTCAAGACTTTAGCACAAATGAGCAAAACTAAAGCTTATTTCTTCTCTTCTAAGCAAAATCTCACTTCCTTCCAGGCCACTGCTATGGACAAACTATCCCCATTGCCCATGCATACAATCCTGTAACTGGAGCTCAGATCCCAAGGTCTCCTATAAAAATTCCAAATTCTTGAATTTTAAGGCAGAAACAACAGGAATCATCTGGTCTACCCAACATCTGGGAAGCAGATACAGGAGTCAGGAAGAAGCAGGATAGAGCTAGTTGAATGAGAAGCTAAATATCCTAAAAGGCCCTTGGCAAACATGTCAAAATCTGTAATTATAAAAAAACAACATCTCATGTTCTCTGGCAGACAGGCAGCCCAGCAGGAGCCTTTCATCCAGTCAGCCTGTGTCTTCCTGTTGCTACTTTAGAAGATTCAGAATGTTTTACTTGGTCACTTACTTCCTTTTCTTGGAAGTTAAGTATATAATGAACTTCCTCTTGGTGTGAATCCCAGGAGTATGAGAAGACTGGGCCCTCAGCCAGTCCTATGAACCTCTTATTTCCAGAAGGACACAGGATCGTTTTCCAGACTTGGGTCTTCTTGCTTGGAGATAGCGGTATGTGCTAATGCTTCCCCTAGCCTAGTGCTGGATTCAGATTGGGCATGCTGTCCGTGTGTACTGAGTGCATGGGTGACTGAGTGAGGGGACAGATGTAGAGCTGAGTGGAGTTGAACTTGTTATGGATATTAAGCGTCCCTGACACAAGCTGCCTGGATTTCACTGGTGAAGACTTGCATACTCTGTGTTTACAAATGATAACATTTTGGGGCTTTCCTTTACTTAACAAGAGGGGCCTAACTATGCCAATGTCCATTTGAGTGGCTTCTATATCACCCTGCAGGGTTCCTAGTAACGTTAAATAAACCCTAGGCCACAAGAATAACACCTAGAACAGACCCCCAGGATTTGGTAGAGCAGCCCAAAGCTTCTGTGACCTGCCAGGCCTCCACAGCACTCTGCTCCACTCCCCTATGACAAGCCTCTTGAGAGGTTTCTTAGGAGCATCTAGCTCACATATAAACCCTGCATGTAAAAATCTTACGGGGAAAACTGACTTTCCCAATAATTCATCCCAAGTGTCTGCTGGGCCTAGGCGATGGCCTCTGGAGAGAGGCTACTGTTCACCCCTAGTCTGTTTCCTTATCTTGGACTTACCCCCAAGCAAACCTAGGGCGTTCCCATAGCACTCCACTCATGAGTGGGAGCTGGGAGCAGGAGGGGAGTGCCTTTAGCAAACCAACCATAGTCAAATTCGAGCTCCATTTTGCTTGCAATCTGGAAATGCCTTTGAAATCCTTCAGGGACACAAATGAGCTATTATCTTCAATGCTGCTCTATTTCTAATTTCTTTAAGTGGGGAAACGGGGCATGAAGTAGATAATAGGATCATGGAAATTTGAGCTAAAAAGGATCTTCAAAAGCATATCACCCAACCCCCTTCTCCTGCTAGTACAGAAGCCTAAGGACTGGGGAGGGACAGAGAGTGTCACCCAGGAGCACACAAAAGCACGGGAGAGAGTGACTGGTGTCTGGTGTCTCTAGCTTGTGCTTGAAAAGGAGATGGTCTTGGCTCTATATAAGAAGGGCTCTCCCACAGACATCCATCTCGTTTGCCTGTTTGGTCCTCGTCCGTGATCATGTGTGTGCGTGTGATGACAATACTGAGCAAGGCATTAACAGAGATCAAAGGGGCTGAAGTGAATTGAGCATGACAATATTTGGAAAGGCCCATAAGAAACTTTGGAGAGCAACTAGTCCTGAGGAGGAGGAAGTGTTGTTTATATACAGTGCCCATCCTTAGGATACTGTGCCTATAATCCCCAGTCAAATCTTAATGTGCACATACATAGACATATATGTGCATATATACATAATATACATACAGTGCTTCTATGTCATTTTAAATGTACATATCTTAATACATTACTTGTTCCTCTTAGGAAAGCAAGTCTACAGGAAATGGATTGAATTTCATTCTAGAGAGCATGACTAAGTGATGTTTTAACATCTGGAACTGGAAGGAAGCATCCAATTCAAAGTACCTGGAAGCCAATACCTGATCCAAGGAGACCAAAGGCAATGGGATGAGAGGGGTAGAAAAGCTTCACAGTTCCCATCAGGAAAAAGACACCTACACACCACCTTTGTCATCAGCTGGTGGCAAGAACTTGGGTAAGCTGGTCCTCTTCCCAACAGTATTCCATCTATCTATCTCTGAGAGGGCAACTGGAGGCTGAAGCTCACTTCCAGATATAGGATTCCATGGAAACCCCCTTAGAAAGTTACACTAAAGGCAAATGCTCTGGAGCTAAGGCCCTGCTCTCTAGAGCTCTGTAGTCCAGGGGTCCCCAGAGCAATTTAAGGCTGGACATGTATGGACTTCTCCTACAAAGCGAGCCCTGTGGCTCTTCTGCTATTCCCAGAGATCTCTACACCTGCTTCGTGGCCCAGGAGAGTCAGAAAACATAGACCTGTGGGGACAAAGATAAGACAGGCCAGGACTAGGGGACTCTTCCTCAGTAACTGAACATCCTTCCTCCAGCGACACTGACAACTTCCCTAATGAAATAATGGCTTTTTCCTGGGGCTGCCTTACTTCACTTCTCCCTCCTACAAAAAGGAAAAGAGAAGAAATGAGAGATGTGTTGAAAAACTTGGATTGTTGTGGAAATATCTTTGAGAAAAACACACAATGCACTTGGGCTTCAAGGGTGTGTTTGTGAGAGGTTCCAGAATCCAGTTGCATTTTCTTTAGAAACCTTAATTTCCCAGGGTGGTCTACAGACGTAAAAATACTACTTTCTCTGACATCTGGTCTACCTCTGTAGGGACCATCCTCTGTGTTGTTCCATGGTGGGTAGCCACAAACACACCAGCCCTCATACTCTTGGCCTAACAGCGTAACATCCTCACTAAAGAATTCAGTCTCATGGAGAAGAGGCTGTTCTGGCATGATCCACATGAACGTGGCATCCTGGCTTGAGCCACTGACAAAGAGTGCATGGACTCTTGATGCATTGCTAGCTAATCTGGACCTAGAACACTACTTGTCAACTAAAGGACTAAATCATTGATGGTGTAGAGGTTTGGGATTTCTGCCAACATGCTTCTTTCCCCTCCTTTCATCATAGGAGGCTCATAAATGTCATGGGTAAAGATGCTTTCCCAGCCTCCCTTGCAGCTAGCCGTGACCGACACTTGTCCGTTAGGATTTAAGGAGAAATGGAAATGGTACTTACACTTTCTAGGAAATGCCTTCACTTCTGAAGATGTTCTCTTCTTTTTGCTGAAGAATTTATAAATCTAACTACTGCAGCTTCAGCAGCCATCTTGGTCATGAGTGACTTTGGGAATGGATATTACAAAGAGCAGAGCTGACCATGGAAGTAGAAAAATCTTATGTGTCTAACAATGTGAAATATCAAACAAGTCCCAGATTTCTACCTCCCAGCTCTTTCCTAAATAAACAAGTAAATGAAATAATTTTCAGCCAAATAGAATTATTGATGCTAATTATTCTGGATAGAATGCCTCTAGATTCTCTGATGTCAGTTCTCACGTTGTCCTTGCTCCAGACCTTAGTCTGGGCAGAGGCCAGGAGCTCTAGGCACCCAGATAATACACCCTCTGCTGAGAACTATTCTCCCAAAATTTGACTGCTAATGTTGCTCATCTCAAGGTCCCTCTTATGTGCCATGTTCTCAGGAAGACAACTTGATACTCCCTTCTGCCCTTGCAGAGCTATCACATGGTAGAGTTTTATCACTTTGTAAACTCCCTACCTAAGACTGACATTTCCTAGCAGGCTGAACATAACCCATGTAGGCAAGGAGCAACGAGACTTGGCCACCTTAAGTTAGTCCTTGGGCCTGGACACCTGCACGTGAATTTCTGGACAAAAGCTCGGATGGTGGTATGAAACTACACTACACAATGCTAGCTTCTCAGAACTGTTAGCTCTTTCATGTGAGCCTTGGGAGGATCTTCCTACTTCCACTTCACAACTGATAACCAAAACCCAGGAAGGAGCCCAGGACTTGGCTGTGATCAGCGCCAGGACTGGAGCCACCGGTAGGATAGACGCAGAGGTAGGAACTGGCACTGTGCTAGGACAAGAATGGGGAGCAGGTGACTGAGAGAGTCTTTCAGTTCGTTGTGGTCTTTAGGTTAAAAGCAGAGTCCAGTGAGCGTGCTCGGAGCAGGGGTCATCAGTGTAGTAACAAGGGGTATCTCATTCACCCAGGTTCCTCAGACGCACAAAAAGGAAAGGAAATGGGAGAGAAGTAGATATGTATAAGAACAAGGAATAAAGGGATACCCCCGGATGTTTGGAGAATGTCAAGGGCCAGAGGCTCTGGGCTTAGGTAAACCATGTCAGCTCATCAACAGTCAGGTCATAGCCTCTCATATTTCTCTTTAGACACCATACTTGAAGTCCAGGCACTGGGGAAGGTCCCAGAAAAACACACACAAATGTGTGGCCTGAAGGATAAGCTGCAGCCTCCTAAGTTCTGTGGCCTCATTGTTCTGACCTTACAGTTCTAGTGAGCAGCTCTGAGGGGCAGGAATCTGGACCTGTGGTGTGAGTTTTGTGTATTCCCATCTCTGTTTCAATCTTTCACATCCACTCTGCTCACCATCATCTCTGTGTCACTGAGCTGTCTCAGACTAGGGGAACTGGAGCCTACTGGGACCCATGTTGAGTCCTCATTGTCGTCATATGCTGCCTCATACCTTACCCTTGTGGGTTGAGCTGTATTGCCCCCAAAATGGTTCATTGAAGTCCTAGGCCAAAGCTTTCAAAGGAAACCTCTTTGGAAATCTTTGACAATGCAATCAGTTAAGGCAGGATCCTAATAATGAATGTATTATACAACCTACAGAGGCACCGAGATATGGAGACAATAGAGGTGACAACAGAGGGAGAGACGGGAATGTGTGCAGAACAAAAAAAAACGCATGAACTGTCAGCATCATCAGACTGAGGGCCACTGAAGGAGTCTCCCTTGATGTAAAAAGAACCAGGACTTTCTAGCCTCTTGAGCCCATGATTCTATCCTATAGGGCTGGAGGAGAATTTATGTTATGGCACAGTTTATAGCTCTTTGTCAAAATGCACACACACGGACAGACGAACAGACGGTCTTTACCATGGATAATGGATGCCTTTCCTTCTCAATTTGAGTGACACCCCACAAGCATCAGAAGGAGTCTTGCTTCCCAGGTACCCCAGGCTTCAAGTCCAGTGGTCCTTTAGTAAATAAAGGGCCAATGGCTTAACAGATGACCCTGAGGCTTTCGAAGTTCCTTTGAAATTACAAGGAATCCTGGGAGGGTCAGAAAATTTTTATCCTGATTGCCACCTCCTCCAGCATAGCCTCCAAAAATAGGTCATCCTTCCTAAAATATGTTCACATGAACATGTCTCTCTGTGGATCATGTGCTTGCTGTCACACCCATGAGGCTAAGCTCTGCTAAACTTTGCTCCATGCCTCATGCTGGGCTGAGTACTTATAAAAGCCTGCTGAAAATTGTCACTGCTGGAGAAGGTAAGGGGATGGAAGGGGACAAGAGCTAGCAAAAGCCCACGGTCCCTTCAGACCTCAGCACAGTAGCTGGAGCAAAGTGTTACTTTCCTGAGGCTCTGCTGCTCTGGGGGACACCTCTGTACCCTCTGAAGTCCCAGTTTTTTCCTTCATGTGAAACCTGTCACCTGCACCATAATTATAAGTGACCAAGGTCTAGACCGGATGCAGGAAATCATTGATAAGTGACCACATGGGTATGTGTGTGGTGGGGGAGAGCCCATGACAAGGACTTAGAGAAGGGCCTGGGGGAGAAGGAGAGGATGTGGAGCCTAGACCTTTCTCAGCCCTCTGTGGCTGGAGTCTTGGGCAGGACTCATGGAGGCTTCATTGTGTCTGACTCTCTCTAGATGTGCTCAGGGTGAGCATGGCTATCCTTCATATTGACTCTTGGGCATTGAGTTTCAGGACCCCCTTAGATTCCTAAACCCAATGATGGCCAAGCCCCTGTATAAAATGGCATAGTGTTTGCTATATAACCCATGCACATCCTATGTGCCTTAAATCTCCTCCTGATTATAATAGCAAAAAATGCAAACTTGCTGTGTAAGCAGTTGTTCAATTGTGTTGCTCAGGGAAGAGTGACAAGAAATAGACGCCTGTCTGTGTTTGGTACAGAAACAATATATTTACCAGTTCTCTTCCGTCGACAGAAATGGATGGTTGAGTCCTTGGATATGGAACCATCTAGTATGGAAGGCTGAATATACCGATATGTCTAGTAGTCACATAATGCCACACGTTGACAGAACCCAAAGCTCACTCTTGATGTCCACAGGACTCCTTCTTCCACTGCCTAAAACTTGGGGGCCCTGGCAAACATAACATCAAGGAATAAAACCTGTCCTCCATGTCAAACAAGACAAGCACCTCTCTCCACCCCCTCACTGGCATCACATCTCCCTTGCCACCATGCATGGTAGCATGCGTGACATCTGACGTGCTAATGACCTGCCTATCTCTCTACTGTTATCTTCTCCAGCAGACAGCAAGCTCCACAAAGTGTTCACTGCTGCATCCTCAGCTCTAGGATAGGGCAGAGGCTGCCATCAATATTTGAAGAATGTATGAGTGAGTAAGTGAATGGCTGATTGAGTGGGCATTCGTAAGGCATTATCTTTTTCAACTTTTGCATAGTTCCTGGCAGAGCTGGACCTTAGCAAACACTTCAGTAATAAATAAAAACAGTAATGAGAGTGATGGAAATGTGGACCATGGTCCAGGTGTGGTTAAGCTACTGTTGAAGCTATGGTAGTGGTTAAGTGGCTAAGTGGTCCAGAGCAAGTTCAGTGGTTTTTAGAGCCACTGAAATTCTGCCAAGGAAGATGAATAGTGCCCAGTCTGGCAGCTCTTCCACTCAACTCAAGCCTTCCTATATCATCATAGTCATTGTCATCACCATCATCTACAGTGGTCATGTACCCAATGTGGCAAAGCCAACCCAGACATTTAGGTGGAAGTGTCCTACTGGCAAAAAGAGTTTGGAAAAGATCTAGAGCCACTGAACACCTGAGAGGTAGAGAAATGGAGGGGCAGCCAGGGATCCAGGGGGCAACAGAGACCGAAGGCACATTAGAGATGATGGTTGCTGGGGGACCAGGAAAAGGAGGGGACAGTATCCTTTTAGGTCATCTGTATTGGGGAGACTGATGACCCAGTTTGTGGGGAGAAGGGCTGACGTTAGTGCTTTTCTGGATGAATGTGTGTCCTCTTCAAGTCTTCCTAACAATATGTGTCTTCTAAGATCTTCCTTAGGGGCTCTATGGTAAAGAAGATAGAGGGGGTGCATCCTTGAGCCAGCAAGAACCTCTGGGCCATGAGGGAGGAGAACCAGGCCAGCCCCGACTTCCAGCCTACTTGACTGTTCATCCCTCCAAGTGCTTGAGTTAATCACACTTCACAGGCATGAGTGAGAAGAACAACTATGGTATGAAGGGAACCTACATCTTACCAACCACAAGCTTGGCCATGGCTGTTTGAGGACTGTGTAGATTTGAGGTTTCCAAAGCTTTTCGTATGGATTAGTCCACTTAAAAAAGAAAAAAGGATGTCAAATGAAATGGCACAGACCCTACAAAGCTCTCATTTTCACCATTTCTTTACAAATCACTGAAAGACTTTCAGGAAGAATGTAAAGTGTATGTACTTTCGAATCACATGAATGTGGCAGCTAACCAGAGTGGAATGTTTATTGAAAACCCCAAAGAGGACCAGGTAGAAACCCAAGAAGTAGTCTAACTGACATCAAGTCTCTCAGAATGGTTTTTCCCCACAGAGCCTACAAGATGGAAGAACACCCACCATCCTGCCAATAGCATGGATGGTTTGAGAAATTATATGTCCCACTGTGCTTCCTGCCTCTTGCGTGCTATGTGTTGTGGTTTGGCTATGAAGTGTCCCACCCATCTCGCAGTCCCCAGAGCCCATGTATTGTTCCTAGATGGTGCTATTAAGAAGTGAGGATAAACTTTAGTGAGTTGATCCATTGATGACTTTATTCCTGAATGGATATTAGGAGGTGGGTCCTTTTTGGAGGTATACCTATAAAGGTTCTGTTTTGCCCAGCCCCCTTCCTGTTTCTCCCTTTGCTTCTGAGGTAAACTATGCCCATCCAACAGGATGTTCCACTTCATTGCAGCCCTGAAACAACAGAGCCAGCCCAGCATGGAATGAAACTGCCAATGTAGATCTTCCTTCCTTTATGTGCTTTCTCACTATTTATCACAGTCATAAAAGCTAACTCACATAGTGAGGAGCCCTAGCTTCATTACCTGGAAGAGGGGATTACCCCAGACAGTTTGTGGATTACACCAGCTCCTCCACCCTAACCCTAGAAACTGTGTCTGACTTTGTCCTCACCTGGCCTTCAGCCCACACCAGTGAGCTTTGGAGCTGGCATCCGAGCCCAGGCTCCCAACTCCTGACCCTGAAAAACTCATCACCACCACATCAACCCACCACCCTCTCTACTGATGGTACTTCTGCTGATGTACATGCCCCTCTCTGAACCACAGGATGGGAGGAAATAACAAAATAGAATAATATACAGTTGTGAGCAGAAGAAAAAGGAGAGACATAGGGTTCGGGGTGACTTTTGAGTTTCCTGCTCTTCTGATTATCTGTCTCTGCTGAGATATAAAATGAATAGTAAGTGAGAGCAAATATCTCTAGAGCCCTTCCTGGTCTATAAACCCTGAGAGCTGTGTTCTGGTGAACTAGGAGAAAGAATGACCTGGACCCAAGCAAGCCACCCCACTCAGGGGCTATTCCAGCCCCCAGGCCTAGGTGTCTGAACTGTCAACCTCTTGTGTCTTGTCTCTTCCCATGAGCAGTCTCATTCCCTTTAAAAAAAAAAAAAAAAAAAAAAAGAGCTGAACAGCAGTGGAGGGTGGTGGACATGACTTAAGGGGCAATCACTGCGTCAGCAGCTGTGGCCTGGGTCTATAGTTCTTACTGACTCTCAGAATACTTCCCCACACTCCCATCTGCAGATAAATGAAGTACAATTATATTGGCAATGGGGCCAGGACCGTGAACAGGCTAACACTGAGTCCCTAAAACCATTCAGAAGCAAAGTGGGTCTCATCTTATTATTTCTGCAGCTGGCGTGGGAGGGTTCCGACCTTGGCTTCATTGAAGAGCCTGACCCAGAGCTCAGACACTTATCATGGACTCTCAAGGAGCGTCTCCATCAACCCAAGGGAAATGTCTCAACTCCATTCTATTCCTCAGATGAGAAAACTGAGGCATGGGGGGTAGCTTTGATGAGGGTTGCAGTGGACCCCCATAGCCACATATGTCTGAATGTTTGTTTACCACTTAGTGGAACTGTTTGGAAAAGATTAGGAGGTCTGGCACTGTTGGAATAGGTATGATACTGGGGGTAGGCTTTGAGGTTTTAAAAGCCACACCATCCAGAATTGGCTATTTGTCACTGTCCCTCCCCCTACCTCTCCCACCTTCCTACCCCATCTCCCATCCCCATCCCTACCCTGCCTAATACCTGTGGGTTAGGATGGAACCCCTCAACTACTGCTCCAGATCCATGGAGCTGCCTGTCCGCCTATTGCCATGTTCCCTGCTCTAATCTGTGGTGATATTTCGCTTGTGGAGATCAGAGGGCAGAGCTGGCCACCTTCTATCCCAGAACTTGGAAAGAGGAAGCAGAAAGATCAGGAGTTCAAGGATACCCTGAACTACACAAGATTGATCCAGTCTAAAAGAAACAGATCCAGGCTCACACCTTTAATCTCAGCACTTTAGCACTTGGGATCCCATGCCTCTGCTCTCAGCACTTGGGAGGCACCCGTGCCTTTAATCCCAGCACTAGGAAAGTGGAGAAAGGAAGTGATATGGCTGGGCAAGAAGAGTCAGAAGCTCCACCAGCTTCAGCATGAGGATTTAGTGGAGGTATAAAGTCTTTCTAGTGGCTGGCTCCTCTACCACCCTGATATTTCAGCCTTTACCCAAACATCTGGTTCCTGGGTTTTTATTATTAAGACCAATTAGAATTCATATTACACTAATCCCCATTAATCACAAGCTCCAATAAACTCTTCTATAAGTTTTCTTGGTCATGGTGTCTCTTCACAGCAATAGAGAGGTTAGCTGCCTTGATCACAGCTATAGAAAAGTAACTAACACAAGGGTCTATTTATACCAACCCTGGGCTAAACATGTCACGATCACCACCTTATGTTTTGCTCAGCTCCACAGAGTTACCTCCACAGGCCAAGCCTTACTTGAGGCAGGCATGTAGGAGCCTGTATTCCCATGAGAAAGAGCTAGAATCGGAAGCCAGGGTGATGGCAGGAGAATGGGGGAAAGCTCATGTTTTATTTTAGCAAGCTTCCAGATGATTCTCACAGAGTTTAGGTTCAAGAAAGTGACACTTCCCAGCCAGATGACACCCTCCCCAGGGTCTCTCTCCTAGCATAGATGGCTGAGTATCTCTGCCTGTCCTGCTCTATCTACAGAGCAGTCTACTTGCCAGGACTTCTTCTTAGCACAGGAGTGCTGGGGTTTGCCTAGCAGGAGCTCCCGCCCTCTGGTCTCAGTGGTGCCAATGTCTGCCATGATTTATGGCTGAGATTCCCACACATACTCCGGGGCAGAGAGACCCAGAAGGCCATTCACAAATTAAACCCAGTCCTCCGCTCCTCCCAGGTAATGGGCATATCTGATGATGGAAGAGCTTATAAACAGCTATCGTCAAATTAATCTCGATAGTGGCTGTAAAGAAGACTGAGTGTGTTTGGCTCATCAGCTTGTTAGTACACTTCATAAAACAAGGCAGCAACATTAATATCATTCTGTCTCTTCTACTCCACAGCTGGGGTGGCAGAGGTGAGTGGCCACCTCAGCCAGGGTCAGTACCAATGCCCCGGGCAATAGGAGGAACACCAGCCATTATTCCAGCTCCGTAGATTGTGTTCATACCTGATGCTCCAACCACAAAACATGATGACTTTTCCTGATGCTCCTTATATGGTTTCCTTTCTCTCATTCCATGCTGACCTGAAGTACACCCTTTGTCCCAGCTCAAGATCCACCTCCTCTTGGTCACCCAGTGACTTTGTCTGCTTTCCCATAATGATAGAGACCAAACCAAATTAGCAGGAATACCATCCTTAGCGGTGGGGCTCACCTCTCCACCTCTGCTTCACGGGGGTTCATGGAGGCAGCAGAGCCCTGAAAACAATGATAAATAGGTGTATAGGTCCAAATTCTGAGGCTGGCCTGGGCACATAGCACGGTCAGTATGGCCAAGCCTGGAGATGAACTCAGCAAAAGATTTCTGCCTCACTGTTGCAATAGTTATCTCAGAAATTTGGTAATGGTACCATGAGGATGTCACAGGGCACAGAGGACAGGTGGAAGAAAAGAAGGCAAAAACCCAGTGATGAGGCCCTGAAGCTTAAACTCCTGTGAATGGTGTTTATATGTGTGCGCACACATGTAGTACGTAGTAGTACATGCAAAATGTGCAGGGCCAAAAGAGCAAGATTGGTGACCTTTGAAAGGAGCCTCCTTCTTCATCCATGTGGTGTCACAGCAAATGGACAGCTGTCAGGAACTGGACCCTCTCTACACCCCGAATCTGTTGACACCTAGATCCTAGATTTCCACAGTTTCAGAATAGTAAGAAATGAACTCGTTTTGTTATTGCAACAGGAACAGACTCAGACAGTAGCTAAGGATGGGTCCTCTAAGAGAAAGAACCAGGTGTCACCAACCAACATCCCACCTCCCTCAAGACGAGCTAGGTTCCGAAATGATATTTCCCATGTCATGTTCCAGGCATCAAGTTTAATGGAGTTTTCTAGAAGTCATACCTTTTGAGTCACATATGTGTGCACATAGCGAACAGTCATGTCTGTGGTTGGATAGATTTGGGAAATGCTGGTGAAGGAAAAGCAAAGATCTCTTCTTGCGGCGGGCTCTTACAAAGCTCTGAATTAACACAAGATGAAACTCAAAGCCAGGGGCATATGTGCAATCCTGAAGGATTGTGGACATGTGTAACTTTCCCACAAAAAAAGGCAGTCAGCAAGCAGCAAAGTGTGAGAACAGCTATTCCAAGCTCCTATGTCAAGTTCAATCCCACCTGCATCTTCTAAAAGTCTCTCAGACATACACCACTGCTTCCTCTCCTCCCAGCCTCTACCAACCCATCACTATAGGAGGTGCTAACCCCTTACTATTGTGAGCACCACTTATCACTGCTTTCTGGGAAACTGTGGCATGTTTGCATGTTTTCATGGCCTTCTAGAACAACACCAGTCTCAAAAGCCTCAGCTCAGAGTAGACTGTGGATGTTTGAATCCTGGCCAATGGGTGATATTGTTAATGGTTAGGGTTGATGGTGAGACCTGATGGTGCCCCAAGTCACCTGACCCTCAACAGAGCTCTTTCTCTGCCATCCCTTACTGCAACATGATTCCCCCACCCCTGGCCTGCTCGGTGTACATTCTCTCAGCTTTGCTCAACCTCAGCATCTCCTCCCCCAGCAAATTTGTCCCCAGATTAAGAGAACCTTGGACCTGTCCACTCATCTATTTCCCACAGAGCTCAATTTCTTGAGGGCAGGTAAGAGATTGGGACCATGTCTAGCATGTTCCTCTTGTGTTGGTGTCCCCAGAACCTGGCATGGGCTTCCAAATCAAGAGCAGAGACCTGTGTTGAGTGTGAAGCTGCTAGGTGAGTGGTACAACCTCACACTTGATCAGAGTCTTCTTATAACTCTGTTTTGTGGGGGGGAGGTCACTGTGATGGTTCCCATTTCACGGATGAGAATACTGAGGCTCAGTTTCTCCTCTTACCATATCCAAGGTGGCAGGAAACAGCGGAGGGTGTCTGTACATGGCAACTCCTAGCCAGAGGCCTCATGTAAGAACGAGAGCATCCTGCTGTGAACCAGGAGTCATGGCAGGTGCTATCCATCCACAGCTTACTTCATCATGGCAGACAAGAATAAGAACCCTCTAGTCAGAGGCCTGAACCAACGGCCTGGGAGGGCTGACCACTTCTGAGGGAGACCTCCACCATCACGTGGCTCTTTTGAGGACAGAGCTGCGCCCCACCCCCACAGAAGTGCTCAGGCACATTCAAACCAGCAGAGGGACTGGAGAGGAAGCAGAGAAACAGAAATGACCAGTGGAGAGGACAGGAAAAGGAGAGTGAATGGGATGGGTGGGATGACAATGAGGCTAGAGGAACCCAACACTCCAGAAAAAGAAAATTGGGGAGAAAGTGACAGCCACAGGACTCTGACATTTAACTCTTGGATTGGATTTGAGCCCACGTGGGCAGGGCAGGGGCCAGAACAGGCCTGACAGTGACAGAGTCCCCAGCTCCCTCCCTTAGAGTAACTCTAGGCTTTTGTGGGGCTGTGTGGCCTCTCCCCATCCCATGTGGCAAAGACCACTGGCTTAGTTCTGGTTGTGGTGCCTGTCTGTACATTCTTTATCCATCTCAGGAGTGTTCAGAGGTGTCCCCAGGGAGACTGTGGCCAGAGGCCATCTATGTCTCTGCTACCCATAAACCCAGAATGGAGGCTCATCAACTACTTAGACAATTAAACTACACGCACATGCTTGACCTCTCCTGTCTGCACAGATTCCAGATTCCGTGTGTGCTCCCATCCCCTCAGGACTGTTTCTGACCTGGACAGGCAGGCAGTGCTAGCAGAAGGGGAGGGAGCATTGGGTGGGGGTCGAAAATGACCATCTTTTGCTGGGTGCTGCCAGGACTTTGCATATCTCACACTTCATATGCATCCTAATTAGCTTCTGTCTTCTTTTCATGGTGCTGCTATTAAATCAACTCTACTCCCTCTTTTCAGAAGAGGATGATGGGAAGGTCCACAGAAGAACAAGTCATCCAACTGGTAACTAGTAAGCCAGACTGCCTGAGGGCAAAAGCTAGACATTCTTCTCTCTCTCTCTCTCTCTCTCTCTCTCTCTCTCTCTCTCTCTCTCTCTCAGCACCACCATCACCACCCCATCCCTTTCTGAATGGACACTCAGCAAATGCAGCCCCAGCCCTACCTGAGAAAGGCCACTGGAAATTGAGAAAAACTAAGGAATTCTTAGTTCGAAGTGACTGGAGAAAGGTTTGGAAATAGCAAATAGTGATGCACAGCACTGTGTGTGGGTATATGTATTACCATTGATTTAAAAGGCAAATTTTATGCAATGTGTATTTTACCACAATAAGAAGAGTCCTTAAGATATCTCAGTGCACCAGGGACAGCTTCAACTGAGCATCTCCTCAGAAGGCCTCTCTTATGGATTTATCCTCCAGCTCTGAGCTCCTTTTGCCCGGTTACATCCCTGTTGTCTCCAGGATTCACTCAGGCACATCTTCTGGGAAACTGCCCTTAACTACCCCACCTAAAGAGAGAGGACTCAGGGTACTTTTACCTGGCTTTAGGTCAAGACCCAAGAGTCCATTGGCTTTCAGAGTCAGAAGACCCCATGACTCCCGTCCTTCCTGGGACTTTGGAGAACAGAGTCCCAAGTCCAGCCACCAGATAGCTTGAGTCTCCAGCACAGGGAAGATGAAGCCTTGGGTCAAGTCAAGCAAGTATTTCTCACCTGCCCCTGAAGCACATTTAGAAGGGGTATGAAGCAACCTCAACATGAGGGCATGGCCTAGTCTGGGTATATCACAACATTCTAGGTTCTCCCTCAAGTTACTATAAAATAGGATTTAATATATCTAAAAGTCACTTTTTCCACAAATTCAGAAATAAAAAATGGAAACTACAGTTTGCTCCCCCTTAAGTCCAGGCTGTCTTCTGATCCCAGACTCGGAGTTCTGGGAACTTCCAAGCACATATCTAGTTTCCCTACATCTAGACCCACTTGCCAGGGGACACTCTAAGGTATGGGCACAGACCTGGGCATCACGTCACAATGTCGTCCCCTGAGGCTCTGCATCAGGCAATGCCCTGCACTGGGACAGCTGCAGCATCCTCCAGTTCCCTAACACCGGGGTGCCTCCCTCCTCCCCTGGTCTGACATCTTCCTCTGCCCACAAGATGAGGCCAAGGCTATGGCTTGCTCACTATGGCATCCAAAATTAGGGATTCTGGTAAACATTACCTGGACCAAGATTAAGGCCTGTCCAGTCACCTCCGTGATCACCCTTTCCCTGCAGAAGTTAGATCTATTTTGGGTTCTAGAGAGACAGTAGTGCAGGAAGCTGTGAGAAGAGATGCCTGGGCCTGTGTTCCCAAATCTCTCCGCTTTCTGTGGAATAGGATCTTCAGCTCTGGTGAGCAGGCCAAGGCCTCAGTCATAAAGAGATAAGTAGTGGGAGGCCTTGTGGCTTTTCACTCCAGGCTGAGGTCTTGCGGAAGAGTATCTTTTGGCTAAGGAAGGACAGTCCAGAGTGGGAATGGTCACATTAATTCATCAGTTCCCACAGAGCTGAGGAGCAGATGCTTTTTGCTCTAAGATGGGGGCGAGCCAGAAAGGCAGGCAGCCCAGAGGGGGCCCTAAGCTCTTGAGAAGGGAACAAAAAGGGATTCCGGCAGCTGAGAAGGAAATCTGGAGCAACTTAAGCTGTCTGGAGGGACAAGAAGCAAGGTAACGCCTCTCAGTCCCCACATCAGAGAGGAGTGGAGAGAAGCAGCAGCTGTCCAGGTTTCTCCCATTCTTGAGACAGGTACTAGCTAAGCCCTGTTCCCTCTAAACTCAGGCTCCTGCCCCTCCACTTCATCTCTGATACTTCCTCTCCTGGGCTGGGGAGCCCAGCCCTGAGCTAGGAAGCACATATTGGCAGTGCCATGCCCAAGCCACCATGTGGGCGATGTCACCATCCCTTTCTGGATGAGGGACTACCCAGCCCAAGGCAGCACACCTCGTTCCTGCCCGGCACTGTTCCTTCCCTGCCTACAGCACCACGTCACCTGCCAACAGAAGGGCATTTGCCCACCAGGCACCAAGTGACTGCCTCCCAAAGGAAAGGCAAAAGGGCAGGGGAAGTTCAAGTTCGCACCGAGAGGAAATCACGGTTTTTTTAGAACAGGATGGGTAATTAGGCCGATTATCTCCTTGGCAGACAGAAAGTGAAGTCGGAGAGCCCTCAGCTTTGGCCAGCATCATAGGGTGGCTGGTGAGAGAGAGAAGAAAGCCAGAACTATTTCCACTGGGCTCTGTGAGGGCCTTTATTATTACTCTTGCCTTTGGCTAGCTTCTCTGAGTGTTTCATGTAACAAACCCCAGAAAGCACAAGCTACGGAGTCACCATTTGATGAGCGGAGTCCCAGAACTGAAGGGAAGACATACTTGCTTAAGACCAATGTAGAAGCTCCTGGAAGAAAAAGGACCAGACCCCAGGCTGTAGACCTGCGCCCTCACTGAGCCTGTCGGTGGAAGAGCCTGGCAGAAGGTAGGAACCATTACAAAAACCCTTCTCTAGAGAAGGCCAACCCAGAGAGGCCCACGATCCACCACACTCCTCATGTACCAGGAACACTCTGAGTGAAATGGAACATGGCCACTACAAGTCATGCTTGTGAGAAGGAGCATAGCAAACTGGAACTGTTCATGTCAACACGTTAAATAAAAATGGAGAACGTAGTTGGGCCTAGTGTTGAAGGCCTATAATCCCAGATACTCAGCACTCTGAGGCACGAAGTTTGAGGCCAGTCTAAACAACTTGAGAAGACTCAAAAGAGGTGGAGGACTTGCCTATAGGCATGGGGCCTTGATTCCATATCCAGCACTGGGAACGTAAATTGTTCATATGCCAACTCTACAAGCACATACCAAATGCATACACAAAAATAGGAAGGTATCTCATCCATGTGTCACTGGATCACACCAGAGTGAATGTGGAAAGCATCTGGTGTATGTGCTCACTGGATCACACCGTGGTGAATGTGGAAAGCATCTGGTGTATGTGCTCACTGGATCACACCGTGGTGAATGTGGAAAGTATCTGGTGTATGTGCTCACTGGATCACACCGTGGTGAATGTGGAAAGCATCTGGTGTATGTGCTCACTGGATCACACCGTGGTGACTGTGGAAAGCATCTGGTGTATGTGCTCACTGGATCACACCATGGTGAATGCCCTCACTTTACTTTCTAAACTTTCGAGGCTGAGATTTCATCATCTCTGTGATGTAGGGTATGTCATCTGTGGAGTCATCAAAATGATCTAAGAAAGACTGAAACCCAGACTCATGGTATGAGAGGCCATTCTATCTGCAGAAATTAGGGCACAGACTGCACCTCCCAGACCTCTGGCAGCTGCCTCTGAGGAAACATCTAAAGGAAAAGAACTTACCATCCCAGGATACAGCTCCCAGCTGGAGACCCAGGAACACTAATGACCCAGGCATTCTAACCTTGGATCCAAGTTTCTTTGAACACGTGCTCAGTGCTGAGAACATAAACCCCCTCATAGTTTGACATCCCCGTGTGGGCATGGAGCCTGGCTTTCTGCAGTTGCTCCCACCAGATGTGAATGCCAAAGATTACTTTTCTCTGCTTACGTTACAGTCTACAGAGTACAGAAGACCCAGGGAAACCAAAATTGGGTGGTCAGTCACCTTAGGTCAGCCTATAGAATAGGGAGAAGATGGCAAAGGTTTTTGGCATTTGGGCCTCAATTGGCTCCTTACAAGCTATGGTTATACCTGGAGGAAATGAGATAATGGACCAACCATGAGGTCACACCTCACTTATCACACACACACAAACACACACACACACCCTCTTGGTCTCAAGGCCACACCATGCCTTTGATCTCCAACTGTATTTCCCAGCTTCTTCATCCCTATGGGTGGGGGAATATGCTTCTTTAACACATCATCCCCCTGAAAACCCAGCTAGGGCCCTGGCACTCAAAGGTCCTAGAGTTTTTCTCAGGGGTTGAAATTAAGCAAAACCTCAGACTGTGACATCTGGACAGTATGGTACAGCTGCCAAAGAGGCTGAGGTTTTGAGACAGGCAGCTAGCTCCCAGGGTGAAGCCTAGTGGCTAAAGATACATGTGAACAATCCCGTAGGGGATACCAGATGTGGACAGAGCATCCAGACAATACGAGCAATTGTTATCATTGAAGTTTCTGCCTACTCCCACTGAAATTGCAGGAAAATCCTAGAGGTCTCTGCTCCCAGACATTGCCACAGTCCCCTTCTCTCTGCCAAATTCCATGTTTATCCACATGCTGGGCCCATAGCTCCCCAAAGCTGACTGTTTTCCTTGTCTGTTTGTCTGTGGTCTTACACTTACCAAAGACACATCTCTTGGTCCTCCACATCAATTTGCTCCTGGTCATTCCCCCTTCACGGCAAGGCCTATGACATGAACCCTCCTCTCACTCCTTAGACCTGGAATCTGAGCCTCTCTCACACACCAGAGGCTGCCATGGCCTCCCCTGGCCTCAATCCTTGAGTGTCAGCTCTCAGCCATAGGTGCCAGAATAAGTTTCACGAACACCTCTGTTTCTCCTTGAGACTTCTGGTGGCCAAACTATCCCAAAGGCTCCGGAAATTGGCCTCAAAACCCATCCAGACTTGTCTATACACTCTATAGACCTCATTCTCTGTGACCCTGGAGTGATGATTTAGGGGGACTTGTTCAAACGCAGGGCCTTGATCCTACTGCTGCCCCCGCATCTGCAGAAAGCAACAGTGCTACACAGATCCCCCCAACATCACCCATGTGCACATATCACATGCATGTCCTGTTCTTGGGCAAAACTCACTTGTCTCCCATGCCATCTGGTACTCTCTACTTCACTTTCAAGGTACACACAACAACCCTACATACCACCATCTCTGGTTCTATGTGACCCTGATCCTTGGGACAGTAAATACCTAGTTATAAAGGGGGAAGCAGCAATCTACCCTGCCTTTCTCACCTGCTGTGAGCCAGGTGCCTTTAAATAGTTTTAACACACCCTTTGAGGCAGGTTTTAGAATGGTCATTATCCAGATGACGTTCAGAACGGTACCTAGATTCCCGCTGCAGTCAAGACAGCTAGGACTCAAGTTCTAGACTACTCCAAATGAGGCCACTCTGCCACCCATGTGGAACCTCTGCTCAGATGTCTCAGGAAGCTTATGTCTCAGTAGGTCACTCTGCAGCACCCCTAGGTCACTCTGCAGCACCCCGTTAGCGCTGTGTTCGGTCCAGGTAGGAATTTGATGAATAGTCATTAACTGAAATGGATGAACAGGTAAGCAAATGGAGGAAAGAATGAGTAAACATATGAGGAACAGGCATTGCAAGTACTTCATCACTTACCCTGAATCTGGGCCTCTCCTAGGGAAGCCCCTCAGTGGCTAAACCATACGGGAAAATGACTCTAATTTGCTTCACACTATATTGACTGGGAATTTTTTTAAAGCTATTCACATACATAGAGTAATGAATGTGAAAGTGTCCTGATGTCTGTGCGGCAATGGTCCAATAGAATTGAGAGACCCCCAGTCGTGAGTCAGAGTCTCCTGGCCAGCTCTAGGAAACTCCACCTAATACCAGATACAGCCCAAAGCCATCAAGTTTCCAAAGAGAAACTTCAAGAAACAGAGAAGGATGTGGGGGAAGAAAGATTAGAACACTGTGAAAGAGATTGCTGGGCTGTCATCTGCACAAAAGAGCATCACCGGTCTGGGTAGCCGCTCCCTCTTGTCTGGAAGGTTTAATTGTATTTGCTGTTTTGTGGGAAATTTCTACTTAAGAACTCATTAATTAAGTGGGGCTTATCGAATGCTGGTCAGATGGGAAATCCAGAGAAAAATGGAATAAGAGCTATACTCCATCTTATTGGAGACTGTGGGGTACCTGATCCATTTACAGACGGCTTGTGCAAAATCCTGGAGTCAATTTTCCTCCAGCAGATACATGGCTGAGAGAATAAAGGCAACATGCAATGACTGTATAGTTGTTGGGTAGTGAAGCTGGGGGAGAATTCTCCTAAACGTGTTAGATATTTAGTTCTGATGACATGGGTTGTGTACAATGCAGACTCAATATGTTGCTAAGGCACAACTGCCATTAAGCCAATTGCATTCTGAACTATTACTGGATTATTGAAGAACTATCCTTGAAATGTATTGCTGGAAAATTCTGAAATACTGAACATTAACTTAAAAAAATAAAATCTTAGAGTTGATTAATATTGATCTATCTTTAGGGAGAAATGAGTCTGTTCGCCCAATTTGTTTTGGTTGTATGGAGGTTGAATGGAAGTGTTATTATTTTGCTTTACCAAACCTGGATCTCGAATAAACCAAAAAGAAAATAAATTAAAGAAAAACCAGAAAACCTTCAAGGGCCTGGCCTCATAGACCTGTGTGTCTCCTTCTGCACACAGTATAGCACAAGCCTCTGCCAAGAACATCCATGTGTGTCCATGTGTCACAGTAAATCAGTTCAGCTTTTCCACCCAGGCTGGGAAGAAAAGAACAAAGGGCCAGAGCAAAGAGGGCAGCTCTTGGGGGTGGGGAGTATCTCAGGAGGCCACAAAGGCTGTAAAGAAGCACAGTGGTCAGGCAGCACTGAGGTGGCAGGCCATCCTCCCCTCGGGGACCGTTGGAGGCCTTCCCAGAAGACAGCCTAGACAAGCCAAGACTAAGTACATCCTCCAAGAGAAACAGCTTCAAAATGATGACCCCTTGAAGGAACCATGAATTTCTTTAATCAACTGATTTCCTCTGGTGTCTAAAAAACGCCTCATTTAACAAGGCTTGTTCTGGGCTGAAACTGAATAGATGTAATTGACAAAGGCTTGAATTTGGGTTCCACTCTGGAGAGTGGGGGGAATACTTCTCTGTTGGCTTTTCCAGAGCAATTATTGAAAGGGGGTAAAGATACTTGGAAGGGTTCTTGCAATTCAATTTGGACATAGGCCCTGACTTCCCTCCTGACCTCCC
Source organism: Phyllotis vaccarum (assembly GCA_033318265.1). Lineage (NCBI taxonomy): Eukaryota > Metazoa > Chordata > Mammalia > Rodentia > Cricetidae > Phyllotis > Phyllotis vaccarum. The sequence goes on along the minus strand of JARWLC010000009.1, from coordinate 11,781,032 downwards.
AACCCCCACTCCAAAGAGCACACACTCTGAGACAATGGCCAGATCTGGTTTGCTTTCTCCCCAGAGAGGCCCTAGGGCCACAGATGAAGCAGCTGGCAGGCAAGCAGGCTCTAATCAGCTTTAACTGGCTCACAGCCCACGGAAAGTATCCAGTCTTATTCCTACAGTCCCAGGTTGGGCTGCTATCCCTGGGCTGGGGAAGGGTCTCAGGGGCCGTCCTAAGCATCTTCCTTACCCGGGGATCCATATGACAAACTTACATTGTAGGTCTCAAGAATTTCAATATACACATAGAAAGGGATGCTTCAGTGCTTTGGATCATGGCTTCAGCTACATGTCACATGTCAACCCCAGCATGATTTATAAGGACAGTAAATCAATGAGACAGTGAACAGAAAGTTAAAACACAACTCAAAATGGGTTTTTCGGGTGAGTCAACACTACAAGATTGCTAGTTAAGTACAGTATCCCTTTTCTCAACCTCCGTGTGGTTTCTGCTTTCTTTCCAATGCCTTGTGGTTTGGATACTAAAGATGAAAGTGGAGGGTATTGAGTACACAGGTGGCTAAAGACAGAGGATCTCTATGCCGTTGGTCTGTCTCAGTGTGAGGAGAACTGACCCTTCCCATGGCCCCAGGCTTCTATTGTTATAAGATATGGGCTATGAGATTGGAGTCACCATATCTATACCACAAAAAAAGGGCAAGAAAAAGAGGGGGATAGAAAAGGGGGAAAGGAAAGTAAAAGAATCAGCATTCACTCAAATCTTACAATGGGAGGTGGGGTGGTGGGTGGGTGAGGCTGGGGACAGAAAAGCAGGGAAGGTTCTAAACAGCGGGATAGACAATAAATGGGGGAACAGCAAGAGAAAAAGCACACTAGGTTAATATAGGAAAACTAGTTCTTTATTGAGATTGTATATTAGTATTAGTGGATCCTGTGTGTAACAATGTCATCATGCACACAATACAAAAAAAGGGGGGGAAATTAAAAAAATAAAAAGAAAAAAAAGAAAAGGCTGGGCCCACCATGCTTCGGAAGGGTAACAGAACAAAAGCAGCGTACAATGAGCAGATGGCCGGGCTACACGACCACAGTACGGTTCAGCAGGGGAACGTCTCTAACCGAGCGCTGTACATTGTCAACTGGGGAATGTAAAAAAATACAGACCATGCTTTAGTTTTAGTACAAGAAAAGGTGAAAAGATACACAACCAAAAGGATATTTGATACATAAAAAATTACCCACAAAATAAGAACAGGAAGTAATTCAGCACAGCAGAACACGCTACCCCTGTTTAATGGAAAACCATTTTGCTGAGGTTTTTTTTTTTTTTTTCCTTTTTTTTAAATTTTGTTTTGTTTTGCGTTTTTCTTTTTCTTTCAGATTGCCAAATGGCATTCTGGGGAGGCTACTTGTGACTATTTTGGAAGGGCCCTCAAAGTAGGCGTCTTATTCTTTCATGACCTGCTGCTGTTTTGTTTCAGCTTTCAAGCAGGTCTGGCTGGCCAGGCAGCAGAAGGGAGCCGTCTGTTAAAGGGGCAGCCCCGAGGGCCAGGGCAGATGTCCAAAGATGCTCTTGACATTGTACAATTAAACAATTAGGACCCTATGGCCACAGCGGCTCTCCTTAAAGCCGGGGACCTTGGTGTACCAATTTTTCAGAGGCTGAAATGGCAGAAACTTCATTTCATCATAGATTTCCTTTTTAATATATATTTAATAAATTTTGCCTCCAACTAAATGTTATGCCTGGGTGCTGCCAGGAGGCCAATTGATGGTCACCCAGACAAGTGGAAAATGGGCTGCTACAGCCTCCAAGCCAAGGCAAAAGGAATCCACTTAACAGGGATTTACAGTGCAATGTACTCAGCTAAACAAGATGAAGATACAAAAAATGGTTATTTCTCTATATCTATTCTGAAATGGCCTACATCCTAAACTACTACAATGAAAACTAAAAGAACAGACTTAAGCTAGTAGGCTATCTAATAGTTTTACAAGAAAATTGTGGTTTAGGACCTTTGAATTAAGCATTAGTATCCTCTATCGGAAGGTCATGAGTTCTTAGCACATTGTGTTAAATTTTCAGCCCAACTCAACCCTCAGACCCTAAAATTTCCTGTGGGTGTGTTTACTGAGAAAGTTTGCCATTGCAATTCTGACGAGCAGAATTGGTTTTATTGGATATTTGTTGGTGGAGGGGAGGGTTATTAAAAATAAATTTTAAAGGCAGCTGAACAATTTGAATTTCAAAACATGGAACCAGCATGCTGAAATGGTATTTAGAGATTGGTGGGTATTAATGAGGATGATAATGATTTAATCAGGATAATTGTACTTTCAGGCTCAACACCCTTCTTAATCATTTTTGAATTTCTGCCTAGTGTAATGTTCCACACCCGTTTTAAGAGGAAATGCCAAGTAATAAGAAATAATTTGTGTATTGAGGAGGGAGTTGGCATTTCATGATCTGACATCCCGCCCCCCCCCCCCCACCACCACGCTGGCCTGAGATAGGGGATACTGCCGCTTAAATAGCAATGCCTTCCTCGGATGGAGACAGGAAATGGTTAAGAGGGTGTCACAATACAGCTAAATGCGGAGGCAGAAGGGTCACAGCGCACACAGCAGCGAGTTGACCATTCACTGAGCTACACAATGAAGAAAAAAAAAAGATTTGATAAATGCAGAATGTCATCATTCTATCATCACACACAAAAAACTGCAGTTCCAGCAGGCCTAAGGGGTCAACCTTGCCTTTAGGTTTCTGGGGAGAGGCACGGGGCTGGGGATAGTTTGACTGGAAGAGGGCTGGGCTTTCCTAGCCTGGTGCAGTCTGGCCCCTGGGGCGCACTAAAGCGCTGGCTCTGCGACCCCCATCCCCCCGCTCTGACTCCAAAGACCAGAGGGGGTCGGCGAAGGGAAGACATCATTCTTGTAAAGGGAGGGGGTGCTTAGGCAGTAGGGATTTAAGCAGACGTGGGGTGGGAGAGAAGAAACATTTCCAAGAGAAATGTGAGTCCAGAGGCAGAATACAAAAAGAAGGGGGAAAAAATGAATTGATGTATCTCAGATTTGCTTTGGGAGGTGGGAATATTTGATTAAAAGAAAATGGAAGAAATGTGCAGTGGGGGGAAGAAAGGGGAAAAACCAATCTATTGTTGCAGGGGAATGTAAGGAAAAGGGGGTGTGGGGAAGGGGGACCGTGCAAACACACCCCATATACCACAGTTAAAAACAAAGACATCGCCAGTCTGCTTGGTCAACCCCTGCCCCGGGCAAAGGCCTGGCATAGGGGCAGCTTCCCACCTCATTCTCACGCTCAGCTCAACACCCAAGAAACAGACAACCCGCTCCGGACGGGCCCAGGGGTGCAAGGCAGCGCACGTTTGATTTCCGAAGCGCGTAAGCACGCGCGCACACACGTATACATGCATACACACACATACACATGCACACGCATACATACAAGCATTTTGAACCTGTAACTGCAACTGTCATACAAAGGCAGTTGCGGGGAGAGAGGTGCGCAGGGTCACAGAATAGGGGCCAATAAAACAAAAAAGATTAAATGAGAGAAAAGGAAAGAACTAGAAGGTATAAGTACCCATGAGAGGGAAGAGGTCGGAGCACGGGATGTGGCTAATACTCCTATCCCAGCTCACTATTGGCCTTAAGGCCCCCAAAATGGGGGAGAATAAAAAAAGCAAAACAGAACAAAACATACATATGCCTTTAAAAAAAAAAAAAAAAAGCACATCACAGAAAATGAAAATTAAATATCTCTCTCTCTCTCTCTCTCTCTCTCTCTCTCTCTCTCTCTCTCTCTCTCTCTCTCTCTCTCTCTCTCTCTCTCTCTCTCTCTCTCTCTCTCTCACACACACACACACACACACACACAAACACACGGCATGCATCTCCTTTCGGTCACACGGGGCTAGGGAAGGGAAAGGGCTGTGATTTGGAGGAACCACGTCCGCCGCAAATAATAATAAAAAAATATGGGGCTGGGGAGGAAGGGACCCAAATTCACCAAACCCTAACTTCACTACATAAGATCCCACGAGGGTGCCACCCCACACTCGGGGGTCTCCCCAGAAGGGGGTGGGAAGCAGCACCGTTCACCTCGCCCCGCGGCTGTGCCTGCGCCCCCGCCCGCCGCGCCCGCCTCCGCCCTCCCCCCCGCCCGGTGCCTGCGGCGATCCGCGCTCGGAAGGAAGCAGACCCCGAAAGGAAAAAGCGATACCTCTGTTTCGCACAGAGCCAAACACTGGAAGCACGAGATAGCCGACGTGGACCAGGACCATCCTGGCTCCTCGCGCGGCGGCGGCGGCGGCGGCGGCGGCGGCTGCGCGCGGGCCCTTTGTGGCGCGGCTCCGGGGCGCGGGCGGCGGGGCTGCGGGAGCCGCCGGGGCGGGAGGCGGAGCGCGGGGCGCAGGCGGCGGGGCGGCGGCTGGCGGGGAGACAGATGGCCCATGGAAAGGCTCCCTTCCCGGCCCCTCTCGACATTCAAAGGCGCTGGGGCCGCAGCTGCCGCCACACAAAGGCGCGCGCAGCCAATGGGAGCGGAGCGCAGCGCGGCGCGGCCTCGCCGGAACCGCGGGGGACAGCGGGGACCGCGGGCGCGCGGGGCGGGGGAGGAGGTGACGGCTAGAGGAGCGGGCGGCCAATCGCGGGGCCCGCTGCGGTGCGCGCGGGGGAGGGGGGGCCGGCCGCGGGGCGCGTGGAGCCTGGCGCGGTCCTCCGGCCGCAGCGCGCGGCAACCAGCACACACACGCGGGCAGCGTGCACACGCAGCGTGCACACGACGAGAGATGTGCTCCGGGACATGTGGAGGTGCGTTTGTCGGCGCAGTGACAAGCAGTTAGTGCACACGACCCAGAGGTCTCCGGGCACCGCACACGGGTCACTGGGGGACGTGCGCACAGAGGCTGGCGCACGTGCTGAGCCTGACTGCAGGCGCAAGAGAAGCTGGAAAGCCAGCAAGCAGCCGCAAACAGGACCTGGACACTGCCGCACAGATAGACTTGCACACAACAACGAACAGATGCCTTGTTAAAGCAGGATGCGTGCTGAAAATGCATCCCCAAAGACACACAGACCGGGACATACAATGCAGACGCGGGTAAGAGGGCACACTCCAGGCTCTCTGCCTGACACATCGTGGTCTTGCTCTTGTAGAACAGAAAGCTCCCTCAAATTTTGCTTGATTTACCTGGGCTATGCACACCATCCGTACAATAATACGCTGTCCAGAAACGCAAGTGCCCTTCTCCACCTTTCACCTGCTCAGCCACTGGCATGTTCCGCCATTTCACAGGCACGCCCACTTCCACATTAACAGGCAAATAGGTACAGATCCGCACGTGAAAGCCCAGCTTCCACATCATGTGTGACCCTTGGCCAGCCAGAGAGACCAGAGCATCTTCTGAAACTGTTCTTGGTAGACAATCCATACTAGCTGCATTCGGCCTACTTAGTATAAAGACTTGAGAAAAGGCTTCTATACCATACCAAGGCCAGAGATCGTTCACCTGCTAGTAAGACAGGAGATCTCCTACACCAGGCTTCTCTTCGAAATCCAGTGGCTACTTTGGTTAATGTATAGACTAGTTGGCAAAATCACAGATAAAGGCGGAAGGCAGTCACAGCACTGGGAAGTGATGCGTTCAAGCTTGAGATCCCAAAGCCCAGGATGCCTTAGTGGTGCTAAGAGGAAATCCCCATTGAGCCCCACTGCTACTCAGATGCAGAGATGGGACACTGAGTGCTTGCTCTGAAAGGGAGATGCCCTAGAGAGTAGGAGCCAGAGGAGCAGGTGAACGAACTCCAGGAAAATGTCCTCTGACACTTCTGAGATCGGTCTGGCCTCTAAGCGAACTCCAGGATGAAGGTAGCCAGGGAAATCTAGCAAAGCCCACACCTTGCCCTCAGACATCACCTCAACAGAGTTGGCCAGCAGCTCTTTCCTGCTGTTATCTATTAAACATACCATCATTTTTTTAAAAAAGGACTTTAACCAACACCTAACTACTGGAATTTCTTCCTGTCCTTTTCAGGCCCTGCCTACCATGTGTGAATGTTATCAGTGTTGTCATAACCTACATATTTTTACATTTTAATTCATGGCTTATCTTCTTGCCCTTTAATAATCCAGCTAGTGAGTGTATTATGAAATTACTTAATAATGAGTTATTGGAGGCTACTGATTTGTTCCCAGTTGTCCACTATTATAGAACATGGCCTCCTGCATTGCTGGAACTATAAGCTTAGAATAAACTTCTGAGATCAACATTCCTTAGTCCTAGAATGGAAGGTTTCATAGATCTTGCCACATACTGCATTTAAAAAAAAAAAAAACTCATTTGTCACTTCTACAACAATATATATTATGTTCATTCTAATGTGAGGTTGCTAGCCTTAGGTAGGCATTCTTTTACTGTTTTTAAAATCATACATTTTATTACAGCAGCTCACAGGGGTTTCTTATTATCCAGTTCAAATCTCAGCATCAGTGTGCTAAAAGTTCAAACTCTGAAACAAGCCTGCCTGGCTTCCCAACCTGTCTTTGACATTTAACAGCTGGAAAAATGTTCCACCCTCAGGTCTTGGTTTCAATATCTGGAAAATGGGGTAAAGCTGGCCGCTTTGTCCTAGAATTAATACAAGCAAGTGTGTTGGTGCTGGGAGAGTGCACAGACAAGAACCTGGCTCATCTGGTCATTAGCCTTTTCTCCAACCTGTTCTATCTCCTGGCCCATCACATTTATCCTTCCAGTTACTAATTATGATTGCCTAATTAATGCATTCAGGGTCAACTACAAAACAGAGCCTCCAGCAGACAAAAGTAATCAATGACCGAGCAGCATGAATCCCATCTAATAACTACATGCTTTGTATTCATATACCAAAGAAATCTAATGGACAGATGCCCCTGTTCCATTATGCTAACATCAACCATAGGTGTATGCCTTCTGTTAAGAAGGAACTATAGTGGAGCAGGAGGAATAATTTCAATTCTAATGAAACCTTGACCCAATATCTAATATTCCTCTGCCTCAACATACCCAACTATGGGGTATATGGTTTACACAAGGCTAGGCCCAAAAATCCAGGCCATGAGTCTAGGCCTGAAAATCGGGACCAGAAACCTCATACAACACCCAACTGTCTACATGGGCACAATATCCTCTGCCACACATCTATGTTACCATGGGTTTGCCATGAGGAATAATTGAGAAAATAGTTATCACGTCTGTAAATACAGATAAATATAAAAGCATAAATGTAGTAGTGGCTATAAAAATGAAATGTGGTTGTAATCTTGCCCACATATACTTTATAGAGAAGGAAACTGTCTCTGGGTTTAGAGTTTGAACAAGGTCACCATCATTCCTGCTGAGTTAGAATTAGAACCCATATCTGTTGTTGGTTTCACATGTGAGATCAGACAGTAGTGTAGTTGACCAGTGCCACACTAGAGTTTATTCAGGAGAGTTGCCAAGTGTGTACAAGGGCAGAGAAGCAGAAGAGAAAAGAGATTGTCTTTCCGTGGCATCTCCTTTTAAGACTGCAGGTGGGCACAGATTTACATAGCCACGCCTAGGGGTGTGCAGCGCCATGTTGGCTTGACCACGAGGCCCCTACATGTCAGGAATCCTACAATATCTCCTTAGGAACAGTCTACTATAATTCTTTATTTCTCTCTCTTTTTAAAACCCATAATGTTGGGTTAAGGGTTCCTCTCATCAATTAAAATCTAACTAGTACAATTAAGCATATTTCCAATATAAAAAGGTTTTGGAGAGATGGTCTGTTCCTTGAGGAAAGGTGGTGACTTTTTTACAGGTCCTTTCCATTGTCCAAAAATCATGCACTGCTTGCCGGCAGGCTTAGCATGTGAGTCTCAACAAGTATCTAAAACAGTTAAGGTCCATTTGTACTTCCTGGCCTAAAACGGGAAAGCTTGATCATTTAGAGTTAACTCTGTTAGAGATGAGGTACAACCCAACAGTAAAGCCCCTCTAACCCCGTTAGAGATGGGGTACAGCCCAATGGTAAATCCCTCTCTACCCCTGTTAGAGACAGGGTACAGCCCAACAGTAAAGTCTCTCTCTAACATGCATGTGGTCCTAAAGCCAACCCCCATGACAGCAAAAGAAATAAATGGAGGCTAGAGAGATGGCTCAGATAACGAGCATGTGCTGCTTTTCCAGAGGACCCAGGGTTTGACTCCCAGCACTTACATGGAGGCTCACAAGTCATCATCTGCTCTAATGCACTCTTCTGGCCTCTGCAGGCACCAGACACACATGTGGTACACCGATATCCATGCAAGCAAAACACGCAGACACATATAATAATTATTAATTTAAAAAGAAAAAGCAAAGATTGAACAGAGTCAATGGTGCCATCTTTGATCCTGGACCCACACTCTGAGTTCTCACTTCTGGCTCTGCTACAGCCACCCACAAAAAATTTCTACAGCTCAACACCTAGAGCACCTGTTTTTAGAACAACCTCAGAGCCTATTTAGTTTGGATGCAGAATATTTGAAATGGCTCATGTGTTGAGGATTGGTCTTCCGCTGGTGGTGCTACTGAGAGGTAATTAAATAAGGGTGTTTACCTCATCAATAGATTAACCCATAAGGCTAGTAAAAAGAGGGGCCTAGTTAAAGGAAGTCAGTTTCAAGGGGTGAACCTTGTCCCTGGTCCCTTCCTCTCATTTAGCTGCTGAACCTGATCATCACTACCCTACGACCCTACGACCCTACGGCTCCATACTCATCACCATGACATTCTGTCTTATCCCGGGCTCTAAAGCAATGGAGCCAGCTGATCACATACTGAATCTCAGATGGAAGGAGCCAGAATTGATCTTAGGTTGGCTTTCTCAAGTATTTTTCACAGCTATGCAAAGCTAACACAGAGCCCAACACTGATCCAAGCTATGAACAATCATGGCCCTTGAATCCACAGATGAAAAGAATCCACAACAGCAGTCAAGCAAATATAAAAACGTTCAGGCCTAATGATCAAATTACTACTCATCTCCATACCTTGCTGGTCTCAAAGTCTGTACAAAACAGTGGTATTTCTTTAAGTGAACACCCTCCTCTCCATGACTAGTGGCACTGTAGCTCTGGGGGGGGGGGGGGGCCACGACTGGGATTCCAGAGGCAGTCTGCTGCAGAAAAGAGGCCGCCTGAGAGTCAGGCCATAAACCTAAGAAGATAGTGATCAAGAAGAGCCTACACACATGGTCCAGTGCACTGAACTAACCAGGAAATCTTCCTAGTGGGTGAGACTGAAGATAAAGATCCTAGTGTTGGGATTCATCTACAGCAGGCTGAGAAACTTGACACAGGAGAGGCCGGATGCTAGCAAGTGCTCAGGTAGAAGTTCAGCTCTAGCCAAGTCCTCAGGTCTCCAGTGCCGCAGGAAAATGATCCTAGCCCCTGGATGCCCAGTTGAGACACTGAAGATCCTCAATCCCCTAGCAGTGAAGTGGGATCCCATCATGAAACCCTGAGATGCTGTGAGGTGGCTTTCTCAGAGGATAATGCTCATTTTGGAGAGATACTAAAAACTGGTTAAATAAAGAGAAGGAACCAAGCAGAAACAGACTGCACTATGTTAAGATACAGGTTTAATAGGAAGCAATGAAGAAGAAATGTATACTGTCACCCACACGATATCTTATAGCTACGCAGTACCACCAATGACTGCCATTATCAGCAAAAGAAGGGCAACGTGACATGATGTGTCACCTCTCAATAGGTTTTCCAGCTGTGAACACACCACCAACCTTCATCTCTCCAGAAAGTAGCACCTGAACCTGATCAACGCCCCCTCCCCCATCCTAAGAATATCTATCAATAGAAAATGAAAACACTTTGGGGATGCAATCAGCAATGTCCAGGCCAAAGACTCAATAAAAACACCAGCCATTTCTGTCAACAATAAATTATCAGAAGAACAGGAGTAATAGGGTGGGAGGGGGGACCTGCAGAGACATAAGGAATCAGTCATCCAAGTGTCATATCTAGGCTCTTGTGAAGTGTAACCCAAAGACACAAACTAGCATAAGGCAATCTGGAAAAGGCAATCGCTGGTCTTAGGATACTAACCATTGCTTTGTTTCAGAAGAGATAGTGGTATGGTATTGGCATCCACACAAGCAACGGTTCCCTTACTCGGTTATATGAAACTATATAGACCAGTGATTCTCAACCTTCCTAATGCTGTGACCCTCCAACCATAACATTGTTTCCTTGCTACTTCTTACCTGTGATCTTGCTACTGTTATAAGTTGTAGTGTGAATATTTTGGGGAGATAGAGGTTTGTCAAAGGGGTTTGACCCACAGGTTGAGAACCAGTAGTGTAGAAGGTTCTTGCTGCTCAAATGAAACCAGCCTCTTGCAGACAGGTTTTGAGTTAGTAATTTGGAAAATACATAAGGTACATTATGTTGTTTTCCCCTACATTTGTCCTTGAATTGTTTTTAAAAGTAAAAGAAAGCAAAACAAAATAATTAGTAGCAATTCTTGTATCTCTCGCTTCTGGTGGTATTAGGTCTACACACTGCTGTGACAGCATTGCTATGGTGGATCTGCATGTCTCAGCCTCAGAACATGTCCTCTGATGGTGCAAAGGGGACACCTGAGTACTGGTGGTTACTGTTTTTGCAGAGGGCCAAGGAAATACCATGTGTGTATGTCTGTGTCTGTGTGTATGTACACGTATGTGTGTACATGTGTGTGTATGTGTGTATCTGTGTGCATATGTGTATGTCTCTGTGTGTCTGTGTTTATATATGTGTCTGTGTGTGCATGTGTATCTATGTGTGTGTGCCTGTGTGTGTGTGTGTGTGTGTGTGCACGCGCACATGTGAGCACACTTAAATGTGCATATGTATTCATACACCTGGTAAGGGATTCAAATGCTTATTTGGTAGGCAGTAGGAATCACTAGCACTGTGAGAACTGGTGTGGAGGGTTAGAACACATAATGTAGCAATGCATGGTGTAAGCAAGAAAGTGGATGGATTCTAGAGCTTGGACATCAGTTAGGTGGGTTTGAAAACCCAGGTGGCAGAACATTATGTTGAGTCTGAGCAGGAGTGTAAGGCTGGAAGAGGACACACAGAACATTCCTAACCAGGGAAAAGAATGTTCTACAGGCAGCTTTCCACATGACACATGAAATTCCAAAAGCAGTGCCAAATCCATCTGTGTCCAAACCCAGAGTGGCACCATTCAAAGGCCTCTCAGACTCAGCTCTGGAAGGCAAGCTTTGTTCTTACCGATATAGAGGTTTGGCTCTTAACATGTTCTGATTGGACATGGAGAAGACCAAGGTGGTGCTTAGGAACTGCTAATAGCCCCCAGCATCTGCTCTGCTCTTCGTTGATGAGGAAACCTCTTACTCCTACTTGAATGTAAAGACTACATTTCCCAGATTCCACTGCAGTCAAGTATGGCTCCTGGCTCACTTCTGATGGATGAGATTGCAAGCAGAACTTCATGTGCGACTTCTAAGAAATGTTCTTCAAGGCAAGGAGTTATGCCTTTCTTCTTTTGGTTGTCATTTGTATTAACTGGAAGGCAGGTGTAAAGGCTGGGAATGAAGCAGCCATACACAATAAAGTGGAAAGGGTGGAAATGCCAAAGGGCAACTTGAAATATCGTTTCTATTGCTGTGAAGAGACACCATGACCATGGCAACTCTTAGAAAGCGAAACTTTAATTCACTGGCTTGCAGTCTCAGAGGTTTAGTCCATTATCGTCATGGAAGGAAATGGCAGCAAGCAGACAGACATGGTGCTGGATGAGGAATTGAGAGTGGAGAAGGAGCCACATCACAATCCATAGGCCACAGGAAATAAACTGTCTCCACACTGGGCATGGCTTGAGCATAGGGGACCTCAAAGCCCACCCCCACAGTAACACATTTCCTCCAACAAGACCACGCCCACCCCACACCTCCTAACAGTACCATCCCCTATGAATTTGTGGGTACCAGTTTCGTTCAAACTACCCCAGTGAGTGATCTCATGCCAACCCCAGAACAGTACTCCTATGGTTTCTTAAATAAAGGGAAAAAGGAAACTTCTGTCTCGTTGAACTCACAGCTATTTACAATTTTCTCTCATTTTTTTCTACATATAATCAGGTGTCAAACCATTACATAGCTGAATCTTCCTCATGTGCACACTAGACAGAAGTGACAGGTTTTGACTATGGCACAAGACCAAATGCTTATTGAAATGGGTAGAATGCAAATCCACAAGCTTTAAAATGCACATGGAGAGTTTTCCAGGAAAAGGGGAAAACAGAGGAGGTGGCCTGAAGTATTAAGTGAAAGGTGTACCGCTTATTTAAATTTCCCTGCAGCTAAGAGACATTATGATCTCATCTTAGTTCTTTATTCCCTCGGTGGCTCTTTCTTGGCTGGTGTGTGGATGAGGGTGAAAACCCATGGAGACAGACAGCACAGGGTAATCTACAGACGCACCCTTCTCAGAAGCCACTTCTCACACTGTAACATGGTGTGAAATACATTATTTCAAGATGTGTTACATTTATTTATGCTGTGGAGCATTTGTTTAATGATGTAAAGATGTGTTACATTCTTTATGTTGCGTTTGTTCAACTCTGTGAAGCTCTGTTATTGTACTGTCTAAAACACCGGATTGGTCTAATAAAGAGCTGCGGGGCGGGGCTGGCAGACAGAGAGAATAAATAGGAGGAATCTGGGAGGAGAGAGGATCTGTGAATGAGAAAAGGAGGAGAGGAGGATGCCAGGGGCCGGGCACCCAGCTACACATCCAGTCATGAAGTAAAAAGTACAAAAAAGCTATGTGGAATATAGAAAAATAAAAGCCAAAAGGCAAAAGGTAGATGGGATAATTTTTAAAAAGCTGACTAGAAACAAGCCAAGCTAAGGCCAGGAATTTATAAGTAATAATAAGACTCTGTGTGGTTTATTTGGGAGCTGGGTGGTGGGCCTCAAAGAGCCAAAAGAGTTAAAAAAAAAACAAAAAAACAAAAAACTACAGCAAAGTACATAAGATTCAAGTGGAGAGGTGGGGTTGGGTGATGGCAACACTGTTAACATGCGTGCCTTGCAAGCTTGAGGTCTGCATTTGGCTCCCCGGCACCCACAGAAAAGCACCATAGTGGCCTCGGTTTGTAATCCCAGGACTAGTAGGTAAAGGCAGGTGGATTGCTGGAGCTCACTGGCCAGCCAGTATATCTAATCAGTGAGGTCACAGTTTAGTGAGACACCCTGTCTCAGGAAATGAGGTGGAGTACAACTGAGCCCCAAACTGACTTCTGGCCTCTGTATGCACACATAAGTACATCTGTATGCACACATGTATGTGCACAGGCACACAAACATACACATGCATTCATCAAATACACACACACACACACACACACACACACACACACACACACACACATACACACAATGGTCACCCTATTTAAAAGAAGCATCCCCCAATCTCAGTCCCTGAGTCTCAGGACACCCAGGGAAAGACCCTAGAACCTGCATATATCATTTGAGTCTCCCTTTGGAGATAAGGCCTGAGCTTCAGAAAATCTGCATCAGAGAAGCCTCTAATTTTCAGTGGGTGTCAGACCGTTCATATAGAGACACTACTGGTCAATGTGGAAAGAATCCATGTTTGTAGAATATATCACACTCCTTCCCCACCCCAAGACTCAGAGACCATTTTGGAAGAGCAGGCAGAAAGACTGGAAAAGCCGACATGCAGAGAGAACCAGAGAGAACCATTGCAGGACAGTGTCCCTGGGCATGACAGAACTGCTTATTGTACCTGCATTCCGCAATTGTAGCTGCCCATGTAAGACCCACACAATATCTAGCCAGTCAACATTTCTGCATGGATCAGAAGTGCTCACAACTCCCCATCCCTAGGTGAAGAGCTATTGCAATTAAAGGATTCCAGGAGGGGGAGAGTCTGGTTGCAAACGATTTTTCTTTGCAAGCTTTTGATGACAAGGGGCTTCCTGTGATTGCCTTTCTGAGTCCCCTACCATATCAACCCAACGGTTCATTTAGTGGGAACCAGAGTCTCTGTCTGTATCAACTCTTCTCTGCTACTAAGCTGCATCATCTGTTAATGGATATTTTTAACAGGTGCACATTACCACCCCCCTCCAAGGAATCTCAGATTCTTTTAAGAAAGACTTTATTATTTTTCTTTTATGTGTATCATTGTTTTCCTGCATGTATTACAGTGTAACATGTACATGTAGTGCCCATGCATGACCAGCTTCACACATACACCGTTGACTGAATGTCATTGCACAGACATAGCACATTTTGTTTACATCTTAGTCTGTCAGTTGCTCCCTTAGACTGCCCAACCACCTGGCTGGCACGCTGACTGAACAAACATGGCACCTCCCTCTGTTCTCTCAGCTGAATGATGCATGCTCTTATCCTTTCCACTGGAATTGGGATACTTCCCGTGACCTGTCTACCATGAAGGGATTAAGTGTGGGGCCAGAGATCCAATCTATACTGATCAAGTTGCCATGGAAAGGCCTCCTGGAGCCTTGGTTTCTTTATGGGCACCCAAAGTGTACTATTGCCTCCCGCTGGGAGCTGGTGAGTAGGCTGAAAGGTGAATATTGAGCATAGTGTTTGACACCCCACACATGTAGTTAGACTCACAGCACCCCAGTTTCCACACACATAGGCTCACAGCATTGGGAGAAAACCTGCTTAGTCTCTTTCTAGTTTCTGCCTCCCACAGCTTCCTAGTTTGGTTTTTAGGTTTCCAATCCGATACCTAAATAAGTGCCTGGTACACAGACACATTCAGTAAACATCGTATGAGCAAACTGCTACTTTGTGCTTAACTCCAGTGAGTCAGAGCTTTTATTCCAGGCACCAGAAGCCTCTGAGACCAAAAACACGGTCTGAGATTGCTGTTAGTCAGACTGCTATCAAATGTAAGGCACGGAAAATCTTGTTCTTGAGCCTTAAAGCACAAATTCATGTATTGTTGATTTGCCATGACCTACTGTGTGTGGAAGGAGATATGGCAGAAAGAGAGATTTAGAGGCTCAACAGTGTCATCAAGGTCCTGGGGTTGTTTGTTTGTTTTTTTTCAATCTTCTGATCCTAATTATCAGCATATGAGTTGTTTTTTTTTTTCCCTAGTTTATCATCATGATTACAGAATGATTTTCTGGCCTTGCCATCACATCTTCATGCAACAGCGTCAAAATCAGAAAGACAAAGAAAGGAGGGAACTCCATCTCTCACTGCTAGCAGAGATGAACATCTTGCTCCACCATCACCTCATCTCCAGCCCAGGTACACATACTATTGGCCAGAACAGGCCAGTCCAAAGGTGTTAACCCAGGAGTCCCCAAAACAGGCATCAGGACTACCCTATGATGAGCTGCAAAGTTGACATGTCTGCCATCATTCGGGCAAAGCAGTGGCATATGACACTGGAGAAGATGTTTACCAATTACACATCTTATAAAGGGTTAGTATCTAGAATATATAAAGAACTCAAAAACCTGAATGTTGGGAAAACTCCGTTTTTAAAAGGTGCACAGAACTAAGCAGATGATTCACAAAAGAGAAAATGGCCAAGGAACACTTAAAGAAATGTTCAACATCCTGAGCAACAAGGGAAATGGAATTAAAAACTACTTTGGGATTTCATCTCATTCCAGTCAGAATGTTCAAGATCAATAAAACAAAGGGCAACGCATGGTGGCCAGGAAAGAGTTACACCTTCTCGGTGATGATGGGAGTGTAAACTTGTTTAGCCACTATGGAAATCAATGTGGTGTTTCCTTAGTAAGCTGGGAATACACCCACAGGATATCCACTCTTGGGCACATACCTAAAAGACTACATCGTACTACTGAGATACTTGTGCATGCATATTCACTGCTGCTCTATTCCTAATATCCAGAAGAAGGCAGTAGCCTAGGTGTCTATCAACTGGTGAATGGCACATGAAAATGTTGTACGTTTACACAATGGAATATTATTTGACTGTTAAGAAAAACAAAATTATTAAATTTGAAGGAAAATGAACGGAGCTAGAAAAAAAATCATCCTGAGTGAAGTAACTCAGACCCAGACAAATATACTTTCTCTTATCTATGGATGCTAGTGTTTAAGCTTCCAATATGGAATAGTCTCAGAGGTGGGGCAGCTAGTAAGGGAACAGGGGACTGCAGAAGGCCTCCTAAGAGAGGGGAAATGGAAAACAGTGATATGGAGAGACAACATGGGGGTGGGTAAGTGAGGTGGAGATGGAAGAGAAAATAGAGGAGAGACTATGAAGAGGGACAAATGTCATAATTAGGGTCACTATTGCTGTGACGAAACACCGGGACCAAAACAACTTGGAGAGAAAAGAGTTTATTTCACTCAAATGTCCAGATAATGGTCCGTGACTGAGGGAAGTCAGGGCCAAACATGTCAGGACATGGAGGCAGGAGCTGATGCAGGGCCTGTGGAGGGGTGCTGCTTATGCTTCATGGCTTGCTCAGCCTGCTTTCTAAAGAACCCAAGATTACCAGCCCAGGCACCACCCACAATGGGCTGGGCTCTCGCCTATCAATCACTAAGTAAGAAAATGCCTTCCAGCTTGTCCACAGCCCAATCTTATGAAGGCATTTTCTTAATTGAGGTTTCCACCCCTCAAATGACTCTAATTTGAGACAAGTTGAGAGTTAAGACTATCCTCACAACTAACAAGGTCATTTGAAAAACCGTATGAAGAACCACTATTATAGCAGCTCACACACGCGCGTGCACACACACACATACACACACATACACACACACAAAGTGAGTCTAAGTGGAGTCACCAATAATAGTAAAGACAATGCCTCAACTAAACATCTGAAGCCAACCAATAAAACCTTCAGTACCAGGAAAAGATTATATCTTGTTGGCTAAATGGGTCCCCGAAAGCATCACAGACTATTGCTAAGGCTACAGGTTGCTCTCCACAACTGGCAATAAGGCCCTGTTGCTGAAGAGAATGCTTTTATGTGTCATCAAGCATGGAGACGTTGAGCTGGTGCCATCTAGAAGCTTCCCCACCTACTGACTAGCAGTCATGGTCCTGAAAGGTTCTCTTCACGTTATCAGAAGAAAAAGGTAACCAACAATATCACCCAACTACCTACCCTGAAACCTACAAGTGATCTTCCTGCAAGATACACTGGCGCAAGACTGGCACAGGTGCTATGGGAGCAATGGAACACTTTTTAAAAATGGGATTAAGGCCTACTTAATGGAACCCATGCCTTGACACTGTTAAAGTGGCCAAGATCCTGAGTCTAGATGGGTTACGGGTCTAATTCTATGATTCTGCTAAAGAAGCATCCCAATAAAAACGTTTCCTGATGATAGACTGATAATACAACTAGATCGGTACCTCACCCAGCCCACATCAGAGAAGCAATAGATGGAACTAACGCAGAGAGCCACGGCTGGACAGTGTGCAGAGAGAGAGAGACTTAAAACACTCCGTCCTAAGTGGGACGTTTTCACCAACTCAGTCCCCTCAAGGCTCAGGGATCTGGTCAGAAGAGGAGGTGGGAAGATTTTTAGGAGCCAGAGGGGATAGACAACACCAAGGAAATAGTGCCTTCAGACACACATCACATATGAACTCACAAAGACTAGCAGCACACACACAAGATCTGCATACAATCAAGCCATACAGAACAGCAGACGGGAGAGTGGACAGAAGTTCTTACCCCCAACCAAGAGTTGACCCACAATTGCTAACTACCAGCAAAGGGAGAAGTCAGTCTTCTCCACGAGAGTGTCAATGGGTACATCACGCCCCATGCCCAGGAGTGGTTGACCAACGTAAAGGAAATGCATTTTGTCTTTTGAATTTTATTTTTATTTTTTGCTGAAGAAAAAGCTTTTTTCTTGCTTTGCTCATGTTTCTTGCTTTTTGTTGTTTTAAGAGAGAAAGTGAATATCAAAAATATAAAAATGGGGGAGAATCAGGGAGTTCTCACCAACTGAGGGAGTTGGAGAGGGAAAAACAAGATCAAAACATTGCATGAAAGTAATCTAGTTTGGGGGCCTGGAGAGATCACTGGGCAGTTAAGAACACTGACTGCTTTTCCAGAAGACCTGGGTTTAATTCCTAGAACCCACATGGTAGCTCACAACTGTCTCTAACTTCTGTTCTAGGGGGTCTGACAGCAATGCACATAAAATAAACTTTAAAAATCGTTTTTTTAAAAACAATTAAAATTTGATGCATCTCCCTGACCTACTCAGAGCATCCAGTCCCATGGGACTGATATGATCCTTAATCATAAGCAGATGGCCAAGAGCATCCACCGAGGAAGATGGGGCCATACATGCTGGTGATAGTAGGTGCTGTGCAGGAAGAGGAAGACAAATTCTTAAAGATCATTAGTAAATAAAGGAAGACAAGAGTCCACAGCAAGAATACTCAGAGAACAGCAAGAAAAGCTCTTTGGAAGCCAAAACCCTGAAAGCAGACTTGAAACTTCATCTAGCAGAAAAGTTGATAGACTCAAGGAATCTTCAGGAAAAGAGAAAAAAAAAGTGACATACCAGGAGAATGGACACTGAATATAAGAGACAGAAATATAAGAGACAGGATACACAGCATATAAACGCACTTAAAACCAAGTTTGATGGCCTGAGTTCAGTTCCCCTGACAGACAGGCACCCCGGAAAGACAGCACTGACTCTCCTCAGATCTCCACACACGTCTTAGCATGTGCGTGTGTGTAAATACAAAAAACTGCAAATATAAACTCTTCTTCAAAATAGTGGGAGAGTACTTCTATATCTGGAAATTTTTGAGGTGCAGAATTATTAAACATGGGCCCATCGTGTGCATTTTCTCTTCTGGCCTATCCCTGGGTTCATGGAAAATTCCCCAGGATCTCACTAAACTGTGAAGAAAGATAAAGCAAGGCCAGAGTCTACCAGGGAAAAAATGGAGATGTGAGAGGTCTCCTCTGTGGCCTGTCCTGAGCTGTCCTTTCTAAGAGCTGAATCTCTGGCTGGTTCCAGCCTCCGTGACTCCGTGTGGATCGTGGCTTAGGTTTCCCCAGAAGCAGACCCTGATTCCAATATTCCAGCTTAAGTATTTACTTCAGAGGTAACCACAAGAAGACGTTTCCAAGAGAACAAGGAAGAGAGATGAAGAAAGAGAATGTGTGATAGATTGTTCAATGGTCTTTACTCCTCCATTATAGTATCCAGCACACCTCTCTTTGGTAATGCAACTTTGCTGCTCTCTCCATCCACAAGAATGTTTTTTTTTTACATACCACTGAACATTGGCGGCATTGGTCTTGTGCTAACCAATAAGACGGGCATTAATAAGTTCTAATGCCTTGGGCCTGAAGAGTCTGGTAGGTAGCAACTGCCTGTGGCCCCTCAAAGCACTGCCTAAGATAGTCTCATAAAGAACCTTGGCCTCTTGGAGGATGTGAAGTCATTTAGAAAAGAACCAAGGTACCCTGAAAACTACAGGTATGTGCATGAGGCCATCCTGAACTTCTAGGTTGACCAGCTTCCCACTGGATGAAGCTGTGTGAATCCAGGCAAAGCCAGCCCATGAAATTCCAGTTAACCCATAGAATCATTTGAAATAATTGATGACTGCTTAGCAACACAAAACCTTAGGATGGTTTGCTCCATACCAGTTGATGTTATCTCAAGCCCATTGCCACTAAGGACAACTCAAGTTCAGTACTTCTGGGAACTGAGGGACAGGGCACAGAATAAACCTCAGAGTTATCTCAATAGAGAGGGCCTAAGTACTTATTCATGGACTCTCCACCCATCGTAGTCTGGCCCAAGCACTGGCCAAGGAATCATTCTGACGTGGGCTGACTTTGAGCCTGTGGCAACGAAGGCACAAGAGTCTTGTGGCGTTGACAGTGCTGCTTCAGACCCGTGGTTGTTTCCTGAAATGTCCTTCTTTGTTTCATAATCCAAAAGCTCGAGCACATAAGAAAACTGGCTCTGCACCTCCCTCGCCCCATGGCTGGAGCTCTCTCAGCCAGATAGTTTCCAGGTGTCCTGCATGTGGGCTTCCGGCAATGAGGAACTAGCTGGTTAGTCAGGATTCAAGGGCTTCTACAAGCTGCACCATTAAGTGTATACAGGCATACGACTGGTTTGCCCAAGGAGTTTGGGAAGAAACATTTTCTATTTGGGTGTGTACCCGTCACACCTCAGTGTGGGGCTTTGACACTTATTCCCAATTCAGGATGATAGTAGCATAATATTCTCCGTCTACACTGTGTGTGTCTGTGTGTCTTGGTAGACCCGAAGTATTTATCCACCCTCCATTCAAAGGAGCTCCCAGGCCCTTGATATCACTTAGAAGTGATATATATATATATATATGCATGCTAGGATGGATAATTTGGACTGTCAATTTGATGAGACTTAGAATCAGCATAGAAACACACCTCTAGGTGTGTCCATAACAAAGTTTCTAGATTAGGTAAACTGAGATAGGAAGTCTGGTCCTATATGTGAGCCATGGGATGGATTCCTGGACTTCCCCCAAAAGAAGATAACTAGCTGAGTGCCAACCAGCCATCCCCCTTTGCTTTCTGACTGCAGATGCAATGTGGCCAGCTTCCACATGGTTCTGCTGTCATGGCTTCCCCAATGTCAGGGACTCTACCCTCAAACTGTGGGCCAAAACAGGCACTTTCTTGAGTTCTGTTGGTCAAGTAACCTGCCGTAGCAATGTGAAAATGAACTAATGTATATTCCTATAACCAAACTGAAACCTGAAATGCATTTTCCCACATCCTAAGTTAACATTGCTGTGTTCACAATAAGCTGCAGGAATATTATGAGTTAAACAGAAATGTGTGGACTGGCCTGAAAAACCAACCACCATTTATAACTTGGTTTCTATGGGGAAATGCATTCAGAGTTCCAAAAACTGGCTCACATAGAGATTTCTGGAACGCAGCCTGGTCGCAGCACTGAGAACTGTAGGTGGCTTTTCGGTATGCCCAATTAACACGGTCACTGTAACTAACCAACGGTGGGCTCTTGTTCCACACTCGGAACTCTGAAGAACTGATGGAATGTTCTGGGGAATCTCATCAAGTATATTCCACATCCATCCTTCTGGAATCTGAAAGTGACCTAGAGCTGAAGGGGACATTAGAGAATACCCAGTGCCACGTGTTAGTCAGGGGAACGATGCTGGTACTGTCGGCTTATAGACTTCCAAGGCCAAGATGGTCAAAGCTCCTAGAGACATGGCCCTGCATGTCTCGGGCCTCTGGGTCTTGTGCCCTGGCCAGAAGGACTTTTGTTAGCCATCTATTTCCAGAGCATAGCAGCTTTGCAGGATGGGGTATGCAGATGCCTCAGTCCTGGTGGGGAAAGGCAGCCCCTGAAAAGGAGAGGGGACAGGCGACCAGGTTAAAGACCCACAGAAGGAACTGTGGAAATAACCCTACCAAAACTATTCATTGGAGAGAGGACCCTGTGGTGGCTTCTGGAGTCAGGGATCTTTTCAACAGTGCTGATAGCTGCTGGTTTGAAGCAGGCCCTTCTGATGGCTACCTCCAAGGGTGCCCATGACACTGTCTTAGCCTTTAGACCCTTTGTCTCCGTGGCTCCTTCTGCTCCCCACTCTCTTCAGTTCCTTCACACTAGGCCTTTATTGGGCGATCCTGACGGATCACCTGACCTCTCTGGGCCTGTGTTTCCACACTCAAAGGATAGGAGAATAAAAACCTACTGCTCCGAGGGTTGCAAGAGGCACGGTGCTCAGCAAATCTGAAAACAGAGCGGGACCTCCTGGGACCGTGAGGCTACCATACAGAGTAGGAAATGTGCAAAGCTGTGAGAGCTGGGCTCCTACACATTGGGCGCATTCTCCAGCAGCTTGGCTCCAGGTAGTCATAGCAGAGCCTGCTCTTATAATAACCAGTATGGGAGGGGCTGGGAGCACGAGAGAAAAGCTTCAGAGTTGGGAATCAGCAAGGTTTCCTAGGGAGTCCAGCAGCTACCATTTTCCCGTGGACTTTTCTTTAGGATTTACTGCTGACTTCCAGTTAGCCTATCCCACAATCCTTCCATCCTTATGCTTAGGATGCCCACCCCCTATTTCCAATTCTGGAAATTAGTTCAATGTTTGGGGTCCGGGGGCTAGTCCATAACCTCTCTCTCAGACTCCCAACCAGTCTGGGAATGTAGCTCTCCCTAGCATTTTGCAGAGAGTCCAATTCTCACTAACCTGGTGCTCACACTGCACATTTTCCCAAAACCTCTTGCTTTCCCATGAGATAGTACCCAGACAGTCCAACAAGAGGCTCTGCAGCCATGAAAACCAGGCATCCCAGGAAAATGCTTGCCCGATAGTATAACGGAAGTGCTCATCTTAATGCATGTTAGAGTTTTTTATTTTATTTTATATGTCTATGTGTGTGTGAGTGTGTATGTTGTGTGGAGGTCAAAGGTCAGTTGTTCTCTACTGTACTTTTTGAAATAGGGTCTCTCTTGGCAATTTGCTAGACTGGCTGGCCAGCAGTCCCAAGGATCCTCCTGGCTCTGCCTCCCTAGTAGTGGAATCACAGGGCACTCCTATACCTGGCTTTCTCTATGCTTGCCTGCAGACCCACTCAGTTGTCTCCCCTGCCCTCTGTTAACTTTATAATGAGTGAAAATGACAGGTTACAATGCATTAGGTTTATATATGTTATATATTATAAATGTTACATAGTATTATGCAAATATCTTATTATTATAAATGTTTTATAGTATTATATAAATATCTCATAATGCTTATAGGGTAATTATAAAAAAATTCATTCTTTTTTGTATGTTTTTGCGTTTTAAAAACACATTAGTTCAGGCATTTGTTAGGTTACATTTATTTTTCAGTTATAACTAAAACTTTAACTTATTGTGTTCACTTTTTTGCCCATAAAAACACCCAAATCTCTCTCTAGCCAACACAATAAGGTCTGAGAAATTTCCCATGCTAGAAGCCGTTATTTTTAACTCTTTGGCAACTATAAACCTTTCAGAGACTCTTACGCAAGTTGTAGGACTCTGTAGAAAAATATACAGAGAGATAAAATGTAATTTGACCCTAACGAAATCTGTCCAGGAATTTCAGATTAAATACTTCCAGTCCCAGTAAACCCTCCTATTTCATGAATGAAGATGCAGCCCGGAGGAGAGAAATAGATAAAGATAGGGGTTCTTAGAGCTCTAATTCCCAGTTCAGCACATCTTCTCTCCTCCTGGCCTTCCCGAATATCCCAACATTCTGAAAAATGTGGGTTCCCTTCCCCTTGAATTTCCAGACCCTCTTCATTAGTGTCAGGCCTGGCCTTAACTTTATCTGACTGGATAAAGTAAGAGTAAGAGTAGACTAATATTCATTCCTTGGGAACACAAACGCAGCAATCCTTAATAAAATATTAGCAGGATGAATTGAGAGCTATATGGAATAGCTCCAACAGGGCTGACTGAATTACATTGCAAGGATACAAGACTAGTTCAGCACTAGAAAATCCGAGCCTCATTGTAATTATAGTGTGTGGTGACCTGTACCCAGTGTCTGGGAGGTGAAAGCAGGAGTTCAAAGACATCTCTGGATATATGATGAGAGTTGGGGGCTAGTCTTCACTATGTGAGATTCTGTCAGGAAAGTTCATCATACTGACAAAGTAATAAATAAAAACTGTGATTACTGTATTACATACGTACAAGAAACAGTTGAGAAGATTCAATTCCTTCTGACAGAGCTAAAGTTAACCTGTAAGCCCCACTTCCCTAAGGACAGATATTTCTAGGGATGCTGGAGGCTGCTGTTCATGTAAAATAACAATCCACACATGTCCACTTCCCTAAGCAAGTTTGGTTGACTCAAGTACATCAGATGTTCTTGATCACATGTATGTGGGAGAAACATAGGCAGGAAGTAAGCAGGGATGTACACTTGCCCCTAATTGGACGAAAGTGGGAAGTACATTAACTTGTGGGTTTGCCTTATTCATAAGCACCTGGCCAACCTCTAGGAATCTCGAGTACGGGCCTGGCCAGTGTCC
The DNA here is from genome assembly GCA_033318265.1 of Phyllotis vaccarum. Classification (NCBI taxonomy): domain Eukaryota; kingdom Metazoa; phylum Chordata; class Mammalia; order Rodentia; family Cricetidae; genus Phyllotis; species Phyllotis vaccarum. The sequence goes on along the minus strand of JARWLC010000009.1, from coordinate 11,756,901 downwards.
ATCTTCCTGACCAGTATTAAATAGAGCTTGCTTTAAATGGATAATTGTGGAACTGGTTTTTCTCCACAAGATCCTCAGGCTTAACACTTCCTGATAAAACTTTTAGTCAACTAGCTATGGAAGACATTTCTTTACCTCAATAAAGGGAATCTATAAAACCCTAAAGTCACAGCAATGACAACATTGAGAGACTAAACACTTTCTCACTAAGATCGAAGAGGCAAGAGTGTTCTCTGACCACTGCTTTCAACATCATGCTGTCATTTTTATTAAAGGCAAGAAAAAAAAAAAAAAAAACAAGACAAAACCCTAAGAGGCCATAGAGAGGTCTGAGAAGATGGCTTAGTTAATTAAGTGCTTGCCCTACAGCATAAAGACATGACTTTGAACCCGCAGAACCCACATAAAAAGCCAGGCACAGTAGCAATACCCGTAATTCCAGTGCTGGGGAGGCAGATACAGGAGGAAGCCTGCAGCTAGCTCACAGGCCAGCCAGTTGGGACAAATTGGTGAAGTCCAGATATAGTAGAGACCCTGACTCAAAAAGCAAAGTAAAGAGTGGTTGAGGACGGCACTTTTGGTGCACACACACACAAATAAGCCATACAGACTGGAGATAACAAAAGAAAACCTCTTCTAGTCACAGGTGTTAGAAATACGTTTGGGGTCACAAAGGAAGAAGCCACCACTCCAACCTAACTGTCTGGATAAGACAAAAGTTACTCTTGATCAAGAGGGTGTACTTTGAAGCACAAACACACGGAGGCAGGAAATATATTTGGTTTTTATTCTAACTCAGGTGATCGTGCATTTTCCTCAAGGCTGGGGTCTAACCTCACAGTCTTCTTAAATTGCCTAGTCTAAATACACTGGGAGAAGGGGTAAAGGGTCATCAAATAAAAGGGTCCAGGCCACCAAATTCCTAGAATACAGCCAAGGCCTTTGTCTAAACAAAATGGGTAGGAGTGGATTAAAATATTTGCATAAAAGTCTTACAAAGTGAAGGAGATAGATGAAGATTTGAATTCCTTGTCCTAAACACAAGTTTATGGTATTTGAGAGAAAAGATTCATATTTGATATTTCTTACCCAGGTAACTGCGAAAAGCTTCCGGAAATTCTTAGCGAGGCTCCAGGATTCAGGAGAACAGGCCACAGCAGCTGCATTTCTACAGTCCAGATATGAACAATTGGATTCACTTATTTTATTAATATACTTACAATAGTGCTAAGACAATGAAATTCTTAAGTACAAATCCTTCTTCTTGAAAAGTATCAATGAAGGAAATGGACAGGCAAAAATTTCCAAAGAAAATAGACAACTTTTTAACCAACCAGAATCAGATGGGCAGGCAACATCTCACTATTTGCCCCGGAGAGTATTGGGGTCTCATCAAACCCACTCCATGTCTAAGATTCTAAGACCATTCTATGACCACCAAGAGGCCTCCATAGATGTTGGCTGATTTTTCTCAGCACCAACAGTTCACTATGATAGTCTGAAACAAAGGTAGCCTCGGAGTCTTGGAATATCTCAAGCACGTGCTGATGTGGGAATGCCCTTCTTTATGCTGTGAATCTCAATCTTTGAATAAAGGAGCTGTTTTGGGCCATGGCGGGTACCGTAGAATAGGTAGGAGGAGAAATCAGAGCTTAGGTGGGAGAAGCAGGGTGGAGAGAGGCAGACCGAGCTGAAGCCGCCGAAGGAGCAGCATGTAAGGAGGCACGGGTGAGCCACACGGGCCACGTGGCCCGCAGATTAATAGAAATGGGTTGATTTAAGATGTAAGAGCTAGCTAGCAATGTGCCTGAGCCATAGGCCAAACAGCATGAAGTTAATAGAAGCGTCTGAGTCGTTTCTGGGGGCCTGGGCGGCGGTGGGTTCCTAAGCAGTCTCAGGCGGGCAAGTCTGTGGGTCCCGGACCTCTGGCGCCCGGGACCCAAAACCCACTACAACAACGTGCCTTCTGAATTGGCCTGTACTAGCTAGTTTTTTCTACCAACTTAACACAAGCTAGAGTCATCAGAGGAAGCAGCCCCAGTTGAGGGAAAGCCTCCTTGAAATCCAGCTGTAAGGCATTTTCTCATTTAGTCATTGGCGTGGGGGGGGGGTGCCCAGCCCATGGTGGGTAGTGCCATCCCTGAGCTGCTGGTCCTGGGTTCTTTATAACAAAGCAGGCTGAACAAGACATGTGAAGCAAGCCAGTAAGCAGCACCGCTCCATGACCTCTGCTTCAGCTCCTGCCTCCAGGTTCCTGCTCTGTTTGAGTTCCTGTCCTGACTTCCTTCAGTGATGAACACCAATGTGGAAGTTTAAGCTGAATAACCTCTTTCCTCCCTAACTTGCTTGTTGGTCATGGTGCTTTGTTGTAGCAATAAAAACCATAACTAAGACATGGACCATCAGCCCAGGAGTTCTGGAGTGAAGGTCTATCTTTAGAAATTGGGTAGGTGGGTGTTCTAAATCTCACTGGGGCCTCCAGAAAATATTAATCCCACCAGTCAAGAATAAGTTTATTACCACAATTTGGTGCTAAATTTGAAGCAAACTTTAATTAAATATTGGCCAGGATGATGGACTCTGGCCAAGTTCCATTCCTGGATTTCCCAAAAATGGCCATGAGTCACACTTTTGCAGAGACTTAAAAAAGTAAATCCACAAGGCCACTGTATTTCTAGTCAGGTCCAATCAGGGACAAATGCCCATCCTGATGTATTTCGCTTATATACCCTTCTGCCTACATGTGATTAAGTGCATCCAGTGCAGTTGGAGCAAACTTGTTTAAACGAGCAAAAACATGTGGCTTGTTGTCTTCATAAATAACAGCCTCCAGCATTTTAGGAAGTATCTGTCCTTGGGCAAGGACCTTACAAGTTAGAGACACTTTTAATTCATGGATCACTTAGGCATAGTAATTAAAATATAAGGTATATCTTTGGTTCTCATAGTATATGAAGGCAAAACACTCATACACATAAAAATCTTTTTAAAGATTCACCATTAAGCAACAGTAATAGGCTAGTAAGGTGATAACTTGAGTTTGATCCTCAGCGGTGCGTGATCAGGCATAATAGTGCATATCTGTAAACCCAACATGGGAGGTAGACACAAGAGGGTAAGGATCTTGAGGCCAGCCTGAGGCCATCTCGGGTTATATGGGATCCTGTCTAAATTAATTAATTGGTTAGTTAAGTAGTTAAAGGAAGTGAAGTGATCTAGCTATAGCAGTGGATAAACATAGAAGAGACAAAAGACGGGCAAGTCCAAAGCAAATGGCAGTGGGATCCAGAGCCTGCCCCACAGCCACAAGCTTGGCTGGTTGAGAAGGGACAGGGACAATGGTGAGAGGCGTCTTTTCCACAAATTCCTAGAACAATGAGGCAAAGTGGTGGGAATAAGAAATGACCCCGGCACTTCAGGAGTGAAACCAGCAATTTCTTATACATGTCAGTGTTTTCCTGTCCTCTGATACATCAGCTCCATTCCTAGGTACTATCCAAGAGGAAGGAAGACTTTTATTCAGACAAGATTTGTATACAGATGCTTCTAACTGGAACCTAGAAACAACCCAGAATTGTTTCAACAGGGAAACAAACTATTGCTTTGTATCATGGACTATTATTGTATAACCTGACTCACACTTAAATCAGGACATGAGGGAATCCCAGCTTCATCCTACTGAATTAAAGAAGCCAGATCCCACCCTGGGACGCAGCTCAATAGTCCAAAAAATAAAACCAACCAAACCTGAGATCCTCTGGCTTTGCTTGTGACTGTCTACACATCTCTGACAAGTCTTTGCTCTAGAGTACAAAAACAAAAAACTGGAGCAAGGGCCCTCTGGATGCCCCTGAACTTTGACATCTGTCTATGTTAGTATTGAGTACATGGGGGTATCTGACTGTAGCCATTTGCCAAAACCCTCTGAAACTCTCACCACAATACCTATGCTATACCTCTTGCATGTTGTCAACACACACACACACACACACACACACACACACACACACACACACACACCACCATTCTTATCTTAAATAGAAATAAGAGAGAGTTCATTCTGAACTCCAAAATGAGTTAACATGGCCTGGGAAGGTTAACTTTCACGAAGGTTTTAGTTACAGAAGCATTACACAAGTTCTATTTAGTATTATAATAAAACTCAGAGCCAGATATTGGGAAAAGGCTGGAATATCAGAGAGAAGAGAAACAAGCCGCAACCACTCCTCGTTCCGCCAACTTCTCAGGCCTGTCTGTCTCTACAAATCCTCCAACTTCTCAGGCCTGTCTCTACAGATCCTCCAACTTCTCAGGCCTGTCTCTACAGATCCTCCAACTTCTCAGGCCTGTCTCTACAGATCCTCCAACTTCTCAGGCCTGTCTCTACAGATCCTCCAACTTCTCAGGCCTGTCTCTACAGATCCTCCAACTTCTCAGGCCTGTCTCTACAGATCCTCCAACTTCTCAGGCCTGTCTCTACAGATCCTCCAACTTCTCAGGCCTGTCTCTACAGATCCTCCAACTTCTCAGGCCTGTCTCTACAGATCCTCCAACTTCTCAGGCCTGTCTCTACAAATCCTCCAATCTCAAACTTCTCTGTCCTGAGCCTACAAGAAAAGTGGCCGGGGAAGCTGAACCCCTGCCCTCTCTCCCTCTTCCCAGCTATCTTACTTCATGATTCATCTTTCCTAGAGCTAGGATTAAAGATGTGAGCTGCCACTGCCTGGCTGTTAGGCCTTGAATCCAGAGAGATCTGCCTCCTGAGTGATGGGATTAAAGGCTTGGGTCACCACACCCTGACCTTCATGGCTTGGCTCTGCGGGTGGCTCTGTCCTCTAATATTCCAGACTATTTTTATTAAATATACAATATATCACCACACAAAACAAAGTCATGAATCAGGGAACTCTTTAATAAACATTGATGGGAACACCAGGTAGGTTCTAGCAAAGTGGGAGAGTCTCTATTGCAGGTTTCATATGCTACAAGAAGATAGTCTTAACTCTGAGGTTAGTGGAAGTTAATTATCTGCTAATACATCCCAAAGGGTTTCAGGTGATAGTCATAAGAATGTAGGTCAAAAACAGAGGTGAGCGTGAATGAGTGTAGTGGAGAGTAAATAACCCAAGATAATCTGGCTTTCACCTGCAACATCCCTATTCTGCACAGTCCCGAAGCTCTGAGTTTTTGTTTATTTGCTTGCTTGTTTGTGTTCTTTTATTGTTGTGTGTGTGATTTTTAAGCAATTTATATGTATGTGTGCATATGTGAATATGCACCATATGTGTGCAAATCTGAGGAGGCCAGAAGAAAGTATTAGACTCTCTGGATCTGGAGTTATGTTCAATCAGGCGTCATCAATGTGGGAATCAAACTCAGGTCCTCCAGAAGAACAGCAAGCACTTTTATACATTGCTCCATCTCACCAGGCCATCCTGAAGTTCACCAGCCAATCAGCCTCCTAGGATCTTCAGCATAGGTGTGGCTTTCTTGCCCCTAGAGAACTTCAGTTCTCATTAATCGAGGTTTTAAAGGTTAAATGTTTTCTTCTACCTTTCTTGTGAGTTGTATGAGAGTGGAGTCTTTGAGGAAAACGAGGGGAAGATTAGAAAGGTGAACCTGGAAATACGTAGAGAAACAGGGGGCCACCTGACATGGGAACAGAATGTTTCCTGTGTCCATGGCAGCTGGCCCACTCTGGGTGAAGAAGGCGAAATTCAGCTTTTGTTTCCAATCTTCCCTGCCCTCCAGGGATCATCTTCCTGGGAGAAGAAAACTGTGTTTGCCAGATTGCTCTCACTCTTGACGGCAAGTTCATCCATCCTGCTGCTCATCATTTCTTCACTCACATTAGAACCTATTCCTCCTTTGAGCTTTCAATATAGACGGAAGGCCCGCAGTTCGCCAGGAGTCCTTCAGTGCCAAACTGCTGAGACATCTAGCCTTGTAGAGCGAGCAACCTTCCAGATTCTCAGAAACAGCCATTGTTAAGCTTCCCCAACCATATTCTATGAGCCAATGTCAGCCAATCTAATAAGTATACTGTATGTATATATGGATATGTGTGCATACATACAGATACACACATACACGCACTAAATATATAATGGTGGGGGGGAGGGGATAAAGGGGCTCTGGGATCACTGAGTCCTGGCATAAACCCTGAAATGCTCCTCCATGTATCACCAGGAGAGAAAGTTTAACAGAGCCCAGGTTTGAACTTGCTTATCCAATAATAATAATCTTTAAAATCATGTCAGGGAACTTTCTGGCCATCTGACTTTCTCCCTGTGCTCCTTACCCCTCTGGCTCCTGTCCAGTCCTGCTGACCCAGCTTGTCACAGCCTCCTGGATCCAGGCAGGGGCTGGATTGTTTTTTACTCCCTCAACCAAAGCGAATTAGGCCACTCTCTTCTTCACCATATAGGAGCCATTCACAGATGCCCAGCTGCTGATGCAACTGTTCCTTCTCACAGTTGGGGTGAGGACAGAGCCTGGGGATCAGCACCCATGGAGAGACACACCTCAGTCTAGAGTTCAACCTCTGTCCATATCAGAGGCAGGAGCTGCCTGGTGGCTATACCTATGACAGAACAATGCATTTCTAGTGGGTCCCTGAGGGGGATGGAGTACCCTTGGGGTTGGGCCACAAAATTCAATCCCTAGGACTGCCATAACAAATTACCACAAGTGTAGTACTTCAAAGAGCAGAAATGTATCCTTCCACAGTATGAAGAGAAAGTATGAAACCCAGAGGTCAAGGAGATTATATTCTTGCCAGGGATCTAAGACAGCACCTCAGTGGTTTTTTCCTAGCTTCTAGTGGCTCCAGACATTCTCAAGCTTGTGGTCACATCACTCCAAACTCTACCTCAGTGGTCTCCTAGCTTATTGTGTCCCTATCTCAATCTCTGTAAGGACAGTTGCCACCAGATTTTCAGAACCTACTTGGGAAATTCAGAATGACACCATCCTTTGTCAAGTCTACAAAGACCTTTCTTAAAGAACATTCTTAGGTTTTGAGATAATCCTTCACAGGGGCTCTTATGTCACTGTCCTCAACAAGTCCATGGCCATCCCACAGTCTCTGTCATAACTCGCTATGGTTATTCCAAGTGGCACCCATTGGGTGGCTGAGGCATTTCACTCTCCCAGGAAGCATGAGTAGGCAAGAGAGGCCACCCCAGTGTCAGCCAGTCCCTGGCTTGAGTTCCAAGGCCAAGGAGGAGGTCTGGCAGGCCTAGAGTAGAGGTTTTGTGGTTCTAAGCCCTGAGAGAGCCAGCCAGAGGCTTGTTCTCCAGGCTTTACAAACTAGAGGCATACAGCTCTAGGAGCTGAAAGCTTGTGACTCTGGATCTTAACTCCCAGCATCCCCAGCACCTGGCAGCTGCTAAAATCCCATAGCAGTGAGCAGCAGCGATGGACAGGTCTAATCCCTTGGCTATTGGAACCTTCTGCCCTTACAGCTTGGCGATTTGATGCCCCACCCACTGCTGCTTTTGCTGTTACCTGTTTGCTCAACCCATTCTGCTAATGATGATGTCACTGGGGAGCTGCCTCTTGACTGGGCTTAATGTTGTATAATACTAGGGGGCAGCACAAGAGGATGTCTTCTGGCTCACTGAAAAAGTGAGCCCATCAGCTTATTTCTATGGTCAGAAAGGAAGGTATCTTGGTTACTTTTCTGTTGATGTGATAAGACAAATTTATGGTAGAAAGGATTTGTTCTGGCTTCCAATTCCAGGGTACAGTCTATCATGCCAGGGATGTCACAGTGGCAGAAGCCTGAAGTTAGGAAACAGAAAGTGGTGAATGCACGCTCAGCTCACTTTCTCTATTTCATACAGTCTAGGATTCCCTTCCCATAATGGGTCTGTCTTCCCACCTCAATGGATTTAAAATAATCCCCTATAGGCCTTCCCTGAGCCCTTTCTCCCAGATCATTTTAGACTCTGTCAAACTGATAATTAACACTAACCACAACAGGAGGTAAGGTGGTAGTCAGTGTTTGCATCAATTAGTATGCACAACTCTTCATGAAAATGAAGGATTGTGTCTTCACCAATCACAGGCCTTTTGCTGGGAAGGATTGTGTCTGCACCAATCCCAGGCCTGGGAAGGATTGTGTCTGTACCAATCCCAGGCCTGGGAAGGATTGTGTCTGCACCAATCACAGGCCTTCTACTGAGTAAACTAGGAAAGAGGATCGTCTCTAACCCATAGAGTTGAGGGAGGCTTGTGAGGACAAAATACTGACACTAGTTGTCTGTCACAGTTGTGGCTGGGACAGTTCTTTGGGAGTCAGAGTGACATTTTGGCAGCAGGTAGCTGTAGTCATCACATAACATCCTCAAGTCATCCATGGAGTATTCAAACTCCAAATCATGTCCCTTAAACTTTCAAATTTCGTCCACATCTGGCTCTTATAAGTGGTATTTCTTTTAGCATTAGTGAAGTTGGGTTTCTTTTCCTTTGCTTGGGGCTATTTTTATACTGGTTTTGTGTTTGAGTGAATTATCTGTTCATATCTTTTTGCGTAGGATTCTGTCTTTGCTTGCTTCTCTGTTGTTATGATAAAACACTGACCAACGGCTGGAAAGGTGTCTCTGGGGTTAAGAGCACTGGCTGCTCTTCCAGAGGACCTGGGTTCAATTCCCAGCACCTACATGGCAGCTCACAACTGTTTGTAACCCCAGTTTCAGGGAACCCTGACACCCATGAAAAAAAAAACACACACACACAAATGCACATAAAAATGAAATAAAATATAAAAAGAGACTTCAGACTTGCCAGCCCCCATATCTGCACAGGCCAGTTCATTAAAACAAGTCTCTTAGATATGTAGAGATGGCTCTAATCAAGTTGGAGCCGGAGGGAAGAGGATCAATTCAAAGCCTATCTTGGCTTTACAGCAAGACTGAAGCTAGCTTGGGCTACATATATCAATCAACCAATCAATCAATCAATCAATCAATAAAAACTAAGTGAAGAAAAATCCTGGGTTAAAAAGTATATTAACCACTATAATATTTATATTTATTTTGACCACTGAGCCATCTCCAGCCCTTTCCCACACCCTTTTCAAAATAAAGTTTTGCTATTCAGTCAAGGCTGACTTACCTCAGTCTCTTGGGTACTGAGTATATAAAAGCATACACTATTTACTTTATCTGTTCATAGTTTCCCACTTTTGAAAACCAGATAGTCTTTCTGCTTATCTACATATGTTGAATAAACCCAAATTTTATTCCTTGAAACAGTTCAGACGTGGTTTGTGAGGCACCTTCTCTCTCTGTCCTTCCCATTCTTTCCTCCGACCCGCTGCCTGCTCCCTTCTCTCCATCCTTAGATATCTTTCTAGTAGGTTCTGTGGTCTTTTATAAATGTACATTCTTGCTTAATGAGCTTGCTCTGGCTCTCCCCCTCAGCGTTTTCCCTGACTCTGTTTTAAGCTCCTCCATGTGGCCCTGCACATATCAAATCTGTCACTTTTGACTGTGGGCGGAAATGAAGGACAGGCTGGAGCCCAGCACAGGACGTGTGAGGATACAGGGGCTGAGTTCTTGGAAACAGAGTCGAGGTCCTAAATCCCTCAATGCACAGTTCGACCCTGTCACACTTGAAATAGATGCCATGGCTCTTATATGTCCACACAGGGACTGACCTCATCTGGCTGACTTCAGAGGCATTAGCCTTTGGGGGTTGTAGAGGGAGGAAGAGGGAGTAATCAGCAAGCATTTTAGGAGAAAGAGGGATAGATAATATAGAATGGAAGTTTATCTCATGTGCTCAGCCAGGTGTGTGTGTGGTGGTGGAGGGGAATCTTCAGTTTTGCACATACCTGAAATCCCAACACTTGGCCGGTAGAAGCAGGAGGTTTGCAGGTTTAAGGCCAACCTGGGCTGCATAGCCAGACTCTGCTTCAAAAAGTAAGGAAAACCTTTCATTTTGCCCTCTCTTTCCAATTTCCAGGATGAAGAAACAGAAAACCCACACAGAAGGATGCTTGGGGCAGAAAGGGTTTGGCATCGAGCCAAGCGTGAGTTGGAAAGCAGATTTATAGGACTGGCTAACTAAGGCCCTTTCTTCATCCCATGGTCATTGCCCAGGACTCACTAGCAGTTTGGGAGGAGAGATCTGAGTTCAAGTGCTGCCCAGCCTCCCTAGCTCCAGGGTAGTGGGAGAGTGGTGGTAGATGGCACAGCCATAGAAAATGGGTGGGGGGGAGGACAATGGGCTCCCTTGAGGTTCTCACAGCTGACAAAATCCCAAATACATTCTCTCTCTCTCTCTCTCTCTCTCTCTCTCTCTCTCTCTCTCTCTCTCTCTCTCTCTCTCTCTCTCTCTCTCTCTCTCTCTCTCTCTCCAGTGACTGTACTTTCTCAGCCTCAGGGGCCCACAGGAGCATGCCAGCCTTGGCCACCGCAAAGTATTGCCCTGTTAAATACAAATCACTCCATCCTGGGCATGTCCGTGAAAGTGGGTTTATTTAACACCTGGACTGGGGGCACTTTGGAGTGGGAGTGGTTTGCATTAGAAGAATGCTGTCAATAAGAAAAAAGAAAAGGAAGGAAGGAAGCTGTATCCTCCCCCACCCCGCCCCCCAGCCCTCTGACCTCTCCCAACTGCCTACTTGGTTCAAGGTTTCCCATCTGCTTATCCTGAAAAGGAAAGGCTGTCTGTGTGAGGGCAACCCCATAAACAGACAGCCAAGCACAATGCCACCAGATACTCCAGTTCCCTACACCATCTTCCCAGATCCAGACAAAGGAGGGTGGTCCCCAGCTTCGGGCTGAAAGGAGATCTGACCAGGCTGGATTTCATGAGGAGCCTCTGTCTATTCATTGACTGAGTGGAGGAAGGGAGCCCAGCCACGCAGACCTAGTGATATTCCTTCCTCTCGCCCCTTATCAATGGCCAGCATAGGAAGCAGCAGCAGCAGCTCACATTCCTGAGTGGCATGTGTCACATCTGTGCTCAGAGCATTATACCACTGAAGCCAAGGGCTTCTGCTTCCACTTTGTAGATACGCAGGGTTAAGTGACTCACCCGGAGTCGAGTCCATTGTAAGGAATAGCCAGGGACTCACGTCACATGGCCTGGCCCCCAGCCCTAACTCCATGCATCTCTAGAGCAAGTGGCTCCATTCACCTCCGGACAGATCTAGATCTTTGTAGACATTCCAGTATTCCCATGACAATGGATGAGTATCAGGTTTGCCTGGGAAACTTTCTAAAAGGCACCTACCTGTCTTCTCACTGATAGTATATTAGCATACACTGCAGTGAAAGCACATAGCTCATATGGTAAGAACTCTACAGATTCTGAGGCTACTCCCCTACCCTACCCCAAAGACTGTCACCACAGGCCTGTGCCTATCAGACCCAAGGAGAAACAGCTTCAGTTTTTCTCATACTCACAAATTGCCTAATGCTGAACTGGGGACAGCTCCCAGTCTGTTGCTACCTTCCCACCAGTCTCCAGCCTAGAGCGTCAATTCTAAGGCAAGGAGAAGAGTGTAGATGTGGCCACATAATGAGTTATTCCAAGCCCCTTGAAGTGTGGGAGTAACAGGCACAGAAAATAAGGATAGCAAGGATTGAACTTCTGACCCTGCTGTTGAGGCCAGTGCCCAGGACTTCATGAAGCCCAGCCTGCAGCATAGGCTGGGTTTTGGAAAATGGCTGCAGTGAAAAGCTGCTTTCCCCAAAAGCTTGCGGTAGAGAACGTGGGAAAGCATAGATGCCCTATACTTAGCAGGAGCATGAGAAGGAAAGACCTGTGCTGAATGTGGGCAACACCGTCCCATAGGCAGACAGCAGCAGCCATCTCTCTCTGCTTCCCCAGTGTGGATATAATAGGCCCTGCTGCCATGCCTTCCCGCCTGATGGCTGTACTCTCAAGCTGTGACAAACCTTCCTTCCTTACATCACGTTTACCAGAAATTTGGTCACAGCAATGAGAAAAGTAACTAATATAACTATTATTGAGCTAATGTGACTCCAAGCCACATAAGCAATCCCTGTTTAACCCTAACTAAACACACCTCCAGGTCAGCTTCCTCCAGCCATGTCCCCAGATCCTCGGGGCCACTTCAACACGAGAGACCACCCGAGGAAAGATCCAACAGACTTTGCTGATAACTCTCAAAATAATCTTTTATAACTTTTACAAAAGGATATGAGTGTGTGTGTGTGTGTGTGTGTGTGTGTGTGTGTGTGTGTGTGTGTGTTTGGGCCGCTCATGGTGAGCCTCAAACATTAAATTCATCGGTTCCACCTTTCAGTCAACAAAGACTCACCACAGAGACACCATCAAACAATGTGGAGAAACTGACTCACAAACTCTCATTTTAGATTTGTCTTTGTCTGACTTTTGTTTTGGTGCTAAAGTTGCACAACACCTCTATGCTTTGGTTTTGGTGGAAGGGACAAACGTGTCTGGTGAGTTACAAGGGCAGAAAGCTCAATGAATCTGACTCAGGAGTCCTGGTTCCAGTGCAGATGTGCCCTGGAGCCTCCCCAGTGAATGATGGTCATGGTGGGCAGAATCTAGAATCATCAGAGAGATGGGCCTATGGCTATACCTGTGGGGAACTGTCTTTGTTAGGGTTTCTATTGCTGTGAAGAAACACCATGACCATGGCAATTCCTATAAAGAAAAACATTTAACTGAGGTGGCTCTTTTACAGTTCAGAGGTTCAGTCCATTATTATCATTATGGTAGGTCATGGCAGTGTGCAGGCAGACATGGTGCTGGAGAAGGAGCTGAGAGTTCTTACATCTTGACTGGAAGGAAATAGGAAGTAGTCTGGGACACTGTGGCTTGAGCATAGGAGACCTCAAAGTCACACTTCCTCCAACAAGGCCATACCTATTGCAACAAAGCCACATCTCCTAATAGTGCCACTCCTATGTGCTTATGGGAACCAGCTACATTTAAACTACCACAGGAATTATCTTGATTATGTTCATTGATGTGGTAAGATCCCTTTAACTGTGGGAGGGGACATTCCCTGGGCAGGGCATCTTGAACTATAAAATGCAAAAGGTGAGCTGAGTACTAGTATGCATGTACTCACCCCTCTCTACTTTCCAACTGTCAATATGATATGATCAGATGCTTCAAGCCCCTTCTGCCTTGACTTTCTGCCTTGATGGACTATTATTCCTTGAACCATGGGCTAAAATAAACCCTTTCTCCTTTAAATTGCTTTTGTTAGAGTATTTTTATCATGGCTACAGAGTAGAAACTAATGCAGTGGGTGCTGATGGCACCCACTCTGACAGAAGATACAAAAGCACACCATAAGCTGAGACTCTTGAGCAGATAAACAAAGCACAGGAACATTCAGGGTGGGGACAGGTCATCCTCAAGACAACACTCCTAGTAATGGCACATGAGCTGGCCTCTACAAGCTCAGACAGACAAAAGAGAGTCTTGGTAGAAGACATCACACCCAGGCAGGGCAGCACAAGAAAGCAGACAGGCAGGCCATGACTATCTCCTGCAAAGAGGTCCCCTAAGAAGTGTAGCTCTGCCAACCAGCCAGTAGGTATCTGTGTTAAATGGCTTCCAAAGGGTCTTCTGTTTATAAGAAATTAAAAAAACTTCCCCCAAACAGACTGTCCTAGAGGTCAGACAATCAGGGACAGTGCTTCTGTGTCACACAGGACCAGCACTGGGTAGCTTGGGAGTCCCTCACCTAGGCAGGCCCTATGGTCAATTTGTCAGGAAACCAAATAGAACTGTTGTATGAGGTTTCTGGCCTGGACTTTCCTGCCTAGTCTCAAGGTTCATACCTTCAGACCCACAGACTCACAGTCCCACAGTCCCACAGAGACACACAGACACATTAATTTTATGCCGATTAACCTAGAGCCCAGGCATATAACTTGCTAACCCTTTACCCTTAAATAACCCATGATTCTTATCCTGTTCAGCCGTGTGGCTCAGTACCTTTCCTCAGAGCAGCATAGATGTCCTCTACATCTTCTGGCTTGTCTGGCATCTCTGCTCTGTTCTGTTCCCAGAGTTTTCTTAGTCTGGTAGCCCCACCCACACGTCCTGTCTGCCTTCAGCCAATCAGCATTTTTATTAAACCAGTAGGCAAGACAATTATTTACAATGTAACATAATCCCACTACTCAGAACCCCTTCTATTATGTTTCAGTCCCCAGGATGTGTGGTCATCTCTGAGATAATTGTGCCCACATTCTCACTGGCCTTGACCACAGACACTTTCTACCTATCAATGACTTCATTCACTTGACAAAGATTATAGTCCTTTTCACAAAGAGCTCAAAGGGTTTACGTAGTCAGAAGTTTCTGGCCTGGCCAACCCTCAAGATCCAGACCTGCCCACGGCTGCTTAGTCCCAAACAATCACACAAAGGCTAATATTAATTACAAACCATTTGACCTATGGCTCAGGCCAGTTACCTATTAGCTTTTACAACTTAACTCAGCCCATTATTTTTAATCTGTGTATTGCCACATGGCTCCATGACTTTACCCATGTTCCATTACATCTTGCTTCCTTGAGCAGCAGCCTGCAGCCTCTGTTTAACTCTGCCCTTCTTTATCTCTGTGTGGACTTCACGCCTGTCTCCAAGCTGCCTTGCCATAGGCCAAAACAGCCTTTATTAACAAATGGCAATAAAGCACATTCACAGCCTGCAGAAAGACATCCCACATCAGGCTTAGGAACTGAAAAGTAAGGTGACGCCACCGTGCAATGGGCACTAGGAAAGGCTATGTGCTAAGAGCAGGTAGACAGAGCTTGAGTCACACTGGTGTGAGTAAGGGCTGGATACCGATCTGTGCCAGGACTGTATTCTGGGGAGCTTCTGTCCCAGTAAGTATGTTAATGTTTATCAGATTACAGATCTGAATTTGGTTCAACAAATCGGATCATTAGCTCCCAGGGGAATATTCACCAAATCTAACCCTTAAGACCCCCCCCCCCTCCAGCCAATCCTATCTCAAGATCTACCTAGAAAACCCTTCTTCCTTCTGCATCCTAACCTACTATCAGAAAAGAAAGCATCCTCGTGCATGTGGGAGACACATCTTCTTCACCTTGACATTTATTGGTTTTGAAAGCAAGTCAATTGTAGGAAAGTTGGAGAAATCAAAACAACCCCTAGGACATAAAGCGTCTCCCACGGTGTGAGCCTTAATAGTCATTTCCTTGCGTCTCTTTTCAATGCAAATACACTCAGCTGCATGCTTCTTAAAAAACCCAGAGCACACTACTTCTTTCTGCCTCTATGTGTTCACCTACAGATAGAAAGACCTAGACCAGAGGTTCTCAATCCCCCTAATTGTCTCAGTTAGGGATTCTATTGCTGTTAAGAAACATCACAACCACAGCAACAATTAATTGGGGCGGCTTACATTTTCAGGGGTTAAGACCATTATCATCATAGTATGACGTGGTGCCATGCAGGCAAACACGGTACTGGAGCTGAGTCCTTATATCTTGTCTCAGAGGCAACAGGAAATGGTCTGTCTCGCTGGGTATGGCTTGAGCATATATGAGACTTCAAAGCCAGGCTCCACTGAGACACACTTCCTCCAGAAAAGGCATACCTTCTAATAGTGACACTCTCTTTGAGGGTCATTTTCTTACAAACCACCACACTAATGCCACAATCCTTTAATACAGTTCCTCACGTTGTGATGATTCACAACCATAAAATTATTTCACTGATGCCTTGTAACTGTAGTTTTTCTATTGTTAAAAACTGCAATATAAATATGTGATGTGCAGGATATCTAATATGTGACCCCAAGGGGGTCAAGACCCACAGATTGAGAACCACTGCCTTAGCATCAGACACCAGATATAGGATGATGGTCACAGAAAGAGGCACAGCCCTGCTTTCCCAAACCCATCCCACTAGCTGGCTGATCTCTCTTTTCTGTGAATTGGATTTAGCTCCTCTGGGAACCTTTATCTTCTAGTTCTGTCCTTCTGAGAGGGACAGGCTGGCCCTATGGCATCTCCCAGCCAGTCTCTCAGTGAGTCACAGTTCCTTTCTAGGCTTAACAACCCCAGACTCCTCACCATCTTAAACATCATCTGAGCCATCCTGCCTGGTGTCCCATTTGGTCATACTCCATCAATCTCTACCACCAACATAGAATTCCAGGTGTCTTTTAATTACTGCTTTATAATCTTTAGTATTCAAATTTCCTGCCACAAGTTTAGACTATGTCTATTATCTAATAAGTAAAAATGTACAGTATTACTTTCCTATTGTGGTATTAGTTTTTTCTCTAAAATACCTGTAAAACCTGAGTCATTGTCTCATTATGCAGCCCAGATTGGCCATGAACTCATAGTCCTGCAGAGGCCTCCTGAGTGCTGGGATTATAGATCGGTGCCAGCACACCTGCATTAAACAGCTAAATTCATAAGTACCAGTGGCGGCAACGGTCACCCCCAACCCAAGGTTTCAACCTGTACCTGATCGCAGTCTGAAATATTTAGTGGACATTTGCACACACTACCAATTCATGACCTATGAGTAGTTCCCTTGCTACAGTTGTTCCATTTCATCACCAGAATTATTGTTAATCTATTGCTAGTTATTATACCTAATTTATAAATTAAACTTTGTCATAGGGCTGAGGATCTAGCTCAGTGCAGAAATGTTTACTTGGCATGCACAAGGCCCTGACTTCAATCTCCTGCACCGAAAAAGAGGAAAATCTGTACCACAAGTACATGGATACAGGGAGAAACATATTCAGGCTTTGGTACTACATAGTTGCAGACCTCCACCGGAGGTCTCAGGATGCGTCTCCAGTGAACAGAGCCCCCACTGCACTCATTGTGTCATCCAGCTTTTTGGTGACTGGACCCAAGCTCCAAGGCCACAGCTACAATGACATTCTCCATCTCCCATCTATCTCATGTGCACACAGGCATCCTGGGAAACTGCATCCAGCAGCTTGCCAAAGAGTCTGCTTTTCCTGTCTGGCTGATCATAAATATGTTGAGAAAGTGGGGGGGGAGGCGGATCTTTTGGTAACAAAACTCACTGGGTATGGCTTGCCGTGACTTAATGAACTATTCTGGAATGAGCATGTTCTTTGTAACGAGCTCACAGACCATCTGTTTAATAATTCCAGAATGCTGTTGAGTGGCATTGAGCTTAGATGCCAAAAGCTGGATCCTTCTTATTTTGAAAATCAGGACATTTTGCTCCCTCTGGCTGCTTAATCCCTTCTTTTCTCTATTGCATCCTCCAAGCACTTCTCCTCAGTTCCTTCAGCACCAGCCAGTGGCCTCACCTTTCTGGAACTCACAACCAGAACAGAACCATAGCAGCAGGGAGGAAGGTCTTCATGCCCAACAGACCTGAGCTACTGCTCACTCACTGTTGCATCATGGGATAACTAAAGTTCTAGTTACTTGAACAGCAGTTGCTACTATCATCTCCACTGGCTAAGGGGTGGGGGTAGATCCCCAGAGGTTCTGGTCCCTGCATTGCTCAGCAATCCTTATTCAGCACACAATTGCTGAGCCTTGACTACAGACCCAATTTTTTAAAAGGACCTTTTAAAGACAAATTCTTTATTATCTATCTATACAGAGTCCTGCCTGCATGTGTGCCTACAAGCCAGAAGAGGGCACCAGATCTCATTATAGATGGTTGTGAGCAACCCTGTGGTTGCTGGGAACTGAACTCAGGACTTCTGGAAGATCAGTTGGTGTTAACCGCTGAGCCATCTCTCCAGCCCCAGACCTAAATTTTACTGTGCAAAGTCCCATTTATTTTTTTCCTTTCTGTTCTCTCTCACCTGATTAAGTTTCTCTGTGTAGCCCTGGCTGTCCTGGAACTCACTCTGTAGACCAGGCTGGCCTTGAACTCACAGAGATTCACCTGCCTCTGCCTCCCAAGTGCCAGGATTAAAGGCCTGCACCACCATGCTCATCACTTGTGGGGTTTTCAGCTTAGTATTTCTACTACCTGTTCTACAGGCCAACAGTCCTTGGGCCACGGGAAGTGGGTTCCCTGTGGGTTTTCCTCAGTATCAGTTCTGGTTATACCTCCTGGTAAGCACCAGCAGCTTCCTTCACCTTCACTCTGGCACTGGGAAAAACTGGAGAGTCTGAGGAGACCTGACCCAGTGGCCTCCACCTCTCACCAGTTTGGAGAGGAACCACACTATATTGTTGAAAGTGTTGGGATGTACCTGACTCCTGGGACCTGGGAGGGTGACACTGCAAATAGATTTTACCTTCTGTTCCTCCCGCAGCGCCCCGAGGGCTGAGACCCAGCAGATAATACTGTTAATCTAATATTCACCAAGGCCTTTCAGGCTAGTAATTGAATTCTGCTTCCCTCCCAACCCAATCAGGGGGCCTCAGCCAGCTTCTGTCTGACAACACATTGGGACAGGCATCTCTGGAGGGCAGGGACCTAGAAGTTCCTAGCCAGCTTCTCAGAGCCACACCAGGACAGACACGCCCAAGAATCACTTCTGCTTCTGTTTTGTCTCTAGAACAAGTACAAGCCAGGAGAGGTGAGGCATGGCTTGTCTGTGGAGGAATGGGTTCTGCCTGTAGGGATGTAGTCCTGGAGATAAGAATCCACAGATTCAAATCTATTTGAATCTATTCGAATGTCAAGAAGTAATCCTGCCTGGATGAGTCTCCACAGCCTTTAAAGCCCGACCCCTAAGTCATTACAGAATAAACAGTTGCCAGGAAGTGGGGCAGCAGAGTCTGCCTCAGTGTGCCTTAGACCCAGTCCCATGGGCATTGAAGAACAAAATGGAAGCCGGCGGATGCTGGGACTGAGCATCCAGGTATGCCCCCGTTGGAGACAAAGCCTCTGTCTCCTCTTCCTCCCTTCCCTCCCTCCACAGCAGACAGTGTGTATCCAAGCTCTATTTAGCATCTCAGTAGCTCCTCAGTCACCCTCTGACTGGCAGGCACTACCACGAACCTGCTGCTGCACTAGCCCTTCCGTGTCTTGCTCCTCTGCTTGCTGTGCTCAGGCAAATTCCCCACACATACCCCTACGTGGTTCATCAGCACCTGTCACTCTCCAGTAGCTTCTTAAGCCCCTTTAAGTCCTGGCATCTCTGTGACTCTGACTCTTAACCTCTCCAGTGCCATCTCTTACTACACTGAGCTCTTCAAACATTTCAGCTTAGTCCTGGCCTGTTACCTCAACTTAAGATTGAGCTCGCACCCCAGCAGTTCTGAATTCCTGTTCCCACAGAAGTCTGTGTGGGAAGCAGCTAAGAAGGTAAGAGACTCACTGGTGGTGTTGGCACCACTAGTGAGGTTAGCATCCAGATTTGCACCCAGGAGGCTGCTCTCATAGTCCAATGTCTTAAACACAATCTAGGTTATAGCTCCTTTGGAATCTTCTGTGGGTTCCACTATCTCCTTTAAGCCCATATCTATTAACAGATCCCTACTACAGCTAATATTCCTGCTTGCCTGAAAACCCTCTCCCAAAGCTTGCTCTACTCCAGGCTGACTTTAGGACAGGGTGGCATCACTTGGTAATCTTTAAAAAAGTAGATGCTTAGGGATGGAGGCACAATTCGGTGGTTCCACATGGCTCACATGTCTGAATGGGTACTGAAATCCAGCCCCATTCCTGGACATGTGATTAAGCCTGTCCCGTGTGTGCCCTTAACTAAAAGTCTCCTCTAGGTGACTCTAAAGTTCAGCAATGTCTGCCCAGAATGGAGAGGGTACCAGAATCATGAGAACAGGGACACACACTGACTTCCTATCCGGAGGGGACTCTACACCTGAGTGATAATCCAGGCGTATATATTTCTAAGTGTCCGGTTGAGATGTGGCTGCTGTCACTTCTGATCCAGGAGTCCTGGAGCACCGGTGTCCTCCAGGGGTCCAAGTATTCCCAGAGCATCCATTGCTGATCACAATGAGTCCTGGTCACAGTTGCCAGCCCAGAGCTCTTTGCTTGGTCATGCTTTGTGAATCACGAGGCACTTAGATAGGCTTTGTGCTACACATAAATGGCTGTCAGCATAGAAATGGAATAGTGAGGATGACCAGAGCTGTCTTCACTGGGAGCCTCCAGAGGTTGGACCATGTCCTCAGAGCTTCACATACAGGGCATCTTTGGTCCTCACAAGCTCCCTGTAGTCAGATAATACTACTCTGCTTCACAGACAAAGTTACCTTGACACTGGGTAGGGTACATATGGAGTGACTCATGCAGGAGGGCCCAGATGGTAATGTGGGGTTACATTTATAACCATTGTACCAGAAGCCCCTTTCTAGAAAACCCCAAAGCTCACTCTTACACTCCTCCACAGCCTAGATTCCCACGGAGTCTCAGAACAAGAGCCCTTTGGTGGGCTCTCAGATCAGCCATGTGGGTGTTAGCAATATTTTTTTGAAATAACCAAGTCTCAGAAAGATCCAAGGGTGGAGGACCAACAGCAAGTTTCAACAACACACATGAGCTTAAGCCTTGAGTGCATCAAGATGTGCATGCCTTACTGTAGGTCACTGGCAAAAAGTTTGAAAAGCATCACATAAAGAAAAAGCCTCCAAGTCTCCACAGAAACGAACTGGTTCCCGGCCATGCAGGAGCTGGGAAGAGCAAAGTCGGCCTCTGCTGGGCACCAGAGACATTGCAGCAGAGCTACAGTGTGAAAGAGCCTGAAATTAACGAATATCTGAGCTTAGGAATAAAGTAACTATTTCTTCAAAGTACAATATCACATTGTTTCTCTGAAAGACACTGAAGCAGAATGTATGCTGGCTATCTTTTGTCAACTGGACATATCAAGTTTCATGTGGAAGAAGGGACACCAAATGAGAAAATGACTCCACCAGTTTGGCTTGGAGGCCTGTGGAGCGTTCTCTTAACTAATGGTTAATGTGCGTGGACCCCCAGGTCACTGTGGGCAGTGGCACCCCTTGGTAGGCTGTAGTAAGAGGTTTCTGGCCTGGAATTTTGGGCCTAGCCTCAAGGTTTGGACCCGCAGACGGGCAGACCCACAGAGAAACACAGATGCTTACATTAATTTTAGGCTGATCGGCCTAAGGTCCAGGCATAAAACTTGCTAACTCTTTACCCTTAATCTAACCCGTCACTCTTATCCTGTTCAGCCATGGGGCTCGGTACCTTTTCTCAGAGCCGCACAGTTGTCCTCTGTTTCTTCCGGCTTGTCTGGCAACTCTGGAGTCTCTGTAGCATTTCTGCCCTGTTCTTCCAGTTCCCAGAGTTTTCTTAGTCTGGTAACCCCGCCCACACTTCCTGTCTGCCTTTGGCCAATCAGCGCTTTTTATTAAACTCATAGGCAGGACAGTTATTTACAATGGAACATGATAAATCCACTACAGTAGGTAGTTCTGAGTTGTAGGGAAACGAGCTAGCTGAGCAAGCTTTAGGGAGCAAGGCAGAGAGCGGAGGGCTTCCGTGGTCTGCGTCAATTCCTGCCTCTAGGTGTCCACCCTGCCTGAGTTCCCACCTTGGCTTCCCTCGGTGAACTGTGATCAGGAAGTGTAAGCAAGGTGAACTCCTTCCTCTCTAAGTTGCTTTTGGTCCTGGTCTTTGTCACAGCAATGGAGAAAAGCAAACTAATTTTTAAAATGATTTTTGTTGGGGTCGGGGGGAGTGTTTTGTTGTGTTTTTCATTTCCAAAACAAAACCTGCTCTGGTCACCACATTCAGTCTTCTCTGTGAGCTGATCGAAAGTCCACGTTCATTTCTTCTTTCCAGGTAGAGGTGGAGCTCCTAGAAGGGAGTCCCCATTACCCAGACCTCTCTGCTGACTGACCAGCTGGTGGTCATTGGGAAAACAGACTCCTATAACTAATGTTGCAGAACACCCAGGCAGGCATTGCTAAGGCCCTGTCTTTTACATGCTGCAAAGGCAAAGGGGAGGAAATGAGATGCATAGATCAGACTAAATAGTTCCTTGAAGGCAGCCAACCACAGCCTGGTTCACCAACTCTCTGCTCCCAACTCCCTAGTTTTGCTTAACACTGAGGCCTCAGATCCCAAGACTGATGCGCAGTTTGGCCAATTCCAGAGTTGGGCCTTCTGAACCCTGCACCAGCTCTCAGGAAAAAAGAAGAGGGGCTAGAGAAGGGTGGAACCAGAAGGCCTCTTTCTCAACTCTTGCTCTGTCGTTCACCTTTTTTATCCATTGAACTTGGTGAAGCTAAGACCTGAAGAGACCAGACAGTGATCCTTGCAGAGTGGGGCCTTTGGCAGGTAATTTCAATGGGTCTGAGCATAAATCCCATGGGTCCCTAAACCCAACTACAAAATTTGTAGTCTAATACAAAATACGCTTACACTGTTTTAACCATAATCCTTTCTGTCACAGCACATCTCTGATAGAAGGCAATTTTGTGAAAATTGTGATCCGTAACGTTTGAGACAAGCCAATTTGGAGTGGGAAGCTCAGAAAGCTCAGAAATGGGGGGGGGGGGGGTACTCACCTCGTACCCTTGTAATCCTTGGAGCAATATTACAACATCAGTGTCACTGGCTCTCAGACTAGAGAGTTCCTCCTGGGGTCTGACTTGCATGTTACAGACTGTTAGCAGCACCCCTGCTCTCTTTGCTAGATAATATAGGAGCACCCACCCACTGTGTTCCCAAGGCAACTGCTCTTTCTAGCACTTTCTCTCTTGAGCCATGCTACCTCGCACCTCCATGCCTTGTCCAAGTTTTATACCTGGATAATGCCTAACTGCCCACACCTTCCAGTTTCTGCCAAAAACCATCGTTCTTACTCACTCTTCAAATGTTGTTGGAAAAGTCTCATCCTTCCACAAGATTCCCTTCATCCATCCATTCCATTCAGCCTCCTCATTTAGTAGATCTCTTTTTGTGGCCTCATAATCTTGCATTGTGTAGTGACTTTAACATCTGGCTGGGTTTTGTGACGGTTTGTTACACCAGAGAGCACCAGACACTTGAGGATGAAGACTGGCCCCAGGGCCTGGCTCACTGCCTAACACTTAGCAAATACTTGAGTCTTAGATGGTCCAGTGAAGTATACACAGCCCAGAGATAGAAAGTCAGTAGCCTAAGGCTATCTCCGACCTGTAGTGCTTTACTTGGCCCCACAACTTCCCAATGGGTTAAGCCAATGAGCACTGCTCCGGGTGCTATGCTTGGCAAGATTAAGGACATAGATTTGGTCTTTCTTTTGGTTGACTAGTTAGCAAGCTAGAAATATACCAGGAAATTATCAGACATAGATAATACACAGAGCGAGGATGCCAGCTGCCACCATTCCCTGAGTATGCTGTCTTTTATGGGGGGGGGGGGAGGCTCCCCATAGCCTTAGTATAAACCTGCATAAAGTGAAGGGGTACCAGCCTCTCAGGCTCTGTCCATGGTGGAGACAGAGGAGTGGGAATATGATGACCCATTTGTAATGGGTCTGGTTGACTTTTATTTCTTCCTGCACCAGCAGGTCTGTTCCAGCTCTGGACCCAGCAGGCCTGACTGTGGCCGCATGTGAGCACTTCCAAGTCAGAAGCTTATACTTTCAAGAAAAAAAAAGAAAGAAAAAAAGAAAACCTACACTTAAAAAAATTTTTTTTAAAGAAAAACAAAAAAAAGGAATAAATGAAACTTACATTTTAAAACTCCTTTTAGGGAACATAATTTCTTTTCATTTACCTTTTTGGGTTTCTCTGTGTAGTCCTGGCTGGGAACCTGTGTAGACCAAGTTGGTCTCAAGCTTAAGGTATCTGCCTGCCTCTGCCTCCCAAATGCTGGGATAAAAGTGTGTACCACCATGTCCAGTTTCATCTATCTTTATTAATTTCTGAGGCAGGGTCTCACGATGCAAGTCTGAAACTTGCTATGTATACCAGGCTAACCTCACACCTGTAGTGCTCCTCCTGCCTCTGGCTCCACCCCCAGTCACCCCCAGTCCTACAGAGTGTACCAGGAGCAGGCTTTCACACATCAAAATATTGAGTTCCCAAGAACTCCTGCAGTGTTGCTGGGTCTGGCTAGTTATTGCCTGAGCCAAAGCTCAGTAGATTTTGAATAATTCACTGCTAAAGGGAAAGGTTTGCATTTTTCAGTGCAGGAACAATTCTGTGCTCTGACAAAGGACAAGGGAGACACTCAAGAGACCTAAGATTTGGGGGATATCAATACCACCTGAAGCCAAGGCCTGGCACATTCCTGTTCAGCATCCCTACAAACCAAGAAACGGTGTGAGAACCATGACCACAGATCTTAGACCAGAAGATCTTAGACCATCTAGACTGGGCTGTCACAATCCAACCCAGCCCCTAAAATGTAGTCATTGCCAGACTGGCACGATGCCAGCTGTGGGACAGGGAAAAACCCTTTTTGGTGATGTAAAAGAGATGGTGCCCAGCAGGATGCCAAGAACACACTACATCCTGTGTCACCTTCCTTACAGAGCCTGTGAGAACCTCTCTGGGAAGCCATAAGTACTCCCACTCAGCGGGAATAATGTAATGATTGGCCTATTTAGGCATAATCATTCCTGGAAGTATCCCAGTATTTCTCAAAGGAGTGAGGGCTCTTCTGTAAGGGGTGGGAGCTCTTTTGAAGTCTCTCAGTGTCAGGATAGGTGGGAAGGAAGTCAGTTTGCCTTCAACTATGGCCATTTTTCCCTCCTGGGTCCCCTCCTGTACATAGGCAATAACTTCCCAGTATGTTGTATCCCCACTATTTAAAACTCTTCAGAGAAGTGTTTGGCATTTAGTGATATTAACCGCTCAAAACATACTACCCTCAACTCCAAAGGTAGCTGATATTTTTCTAATAGTCATTTATAAATCCTACTATAAGCCATTTTAAAATGTTTTATTATTTTTAGTTTGAGTATTTTTCTGTATATATAGACATAAAGAGATAGATGGAAGAAAGGTGCATCATGTGCCTGCAGTGCCACCAGAGGCCAGAAGAGGGCATCAGATCCACAGGAACTGGAGGTGTGAATCACCATGTGTGACAGGAACTGAACCCAAGACCTTTGCAAGAACAGTAAGTGCTCTTAACAGAGCCATTGCTCCAGCCTCAGAAATTAACATGTTAAGTCACGTAATTCAATGGGGTTTGGTATATAAACATGAGTATGACCTCACCTTTACATAATTTTTTAAAATAGTTTTCATTTTAAAATAAGTGTGTATGCACATTCTACTCCCTGCCCCCAAAGGCTATAGCCATATCATAATGCAAAAATGTCTGAATGCAGTCCAACTTCAAATATCCCCATAGTCTATTACATACAGTCTCAAACTTATTTAAGAGTCCAAAGTCACAGACTCTTCTGAGATGCATAGCAATCTCTTAACTGTAATCCTTTGTAAGATCAAAATCAAAAAGCAGATCACATGCTTCCAACATATAATGGCACAGGATATACATTATCATTCCAAAATTCATGGAAAGGAGCATAGTGAGAAAATATTGGACCAAAGCAAGACCAAACACCAGCTGGGCAAACTCCAAACTGTTCATCTCCGTATCTGATGTCAAAACACTCTACAGATCTCCAACTCTGTTTAGCTTTGTCTGCAAATACTTCTTTCTCTTGGGCTGGTTCCACTCCCTATTAGCAGCTCTCCTCGGTATGCATCCCATGACTATGGCATCACCAAGATCTTGGGTTCTTCAATTTCACAATGGCCTCCTTAGGCCTTCATTCAGGGAAACCACTGACATATAGCTGGCCTTGGTGGCTTTGAGCATGAAGGTATACTCTTCTGTCCTTCACTCTAAAGCCAGAACCACATGGCCAAAGCTGCCTTGTTCTGTGGCTTACTGAGGCTGGAGCATGGCCTTCTTTTTTTTACATGTTTACCAGCTTTCTGTTTCCTTTCACTGACTAAGCTTAGCTGTCCTTGAACTTTAAATCAGGCTGGCCTCAAACTCAGAGATCCACCAGCCTCTGCCTTCCCAGTGCTGGGATTAAATCTGGCATAAAGCTAGCAGCACAGAGGGTCTCTCATTGAAGCTGAAGCTTATTATTTTGGTGATTCTGGCTGGTCAGTTAGCCCTTGGGAAAAGCCTGTGTCTACCCCCATAGTGCTGCAGTTATAAGCATACACAGGCATGCCCATACTCTTATGTCGGTGCCAGAGACCCAAACACAGATCTTCTTACTCACCCTGTAATAAGTTGCTTCTTATCAAACACTGGTTGGGTCACATCGATTTGAGAAACGTATCAAACACAACATACTGGTGCCAAGAAGTTCTTGTGAGAAACCTGCCTGTATCAGCTGTAGCCCTTTAGACCTGATTGCAGAAAGAATGGAAGTTTGGAGCTGCAGGCTAGAGAAGCCCTAGAATACCATACACGGACTTAAATGGGTTTTTTGTGGGGTTTTTTTTTTTTTTTTTGGTGTGAGTTCCAAAGGCTACAGTGCTGATGGAGATGCATAGTGAAGCCAGGCTTGTGGGGTTTCAGAAAGGCACAAAATCTGGAAAAGAAAGAGTGCAGTCCTGTGACATTCTGACAATGTGTGTGTGTCCTCTCTGTGTCCTAAAAATCTGTGTAAGGCTGAATTTAAAAGTAATGGACGAATCTGCTTGGTGGGAGAAAATTCAAGGCATCCAGACTGTCGTGTGGCTATTGATAGATCACTTTCCTCAGGTAGGCTTCAAATGAGAGGGAGCAGAAAGCAGGTAAGATCTGAAAACTTAGTTTTTCAGGAAAGGAACATAAACAGCTGTAGCTGTTAAAAGACACCAGTGCAGCTAAGGAATGTTTACTGGGAGAATAGAAATGGTGCATGAGGCATAACACTAACACCCTTTTGGGAAACATCTATTTCAAAGGAGAAATCCTGAACAGAGTATCTCAAAGACCCCCTGCTCAAAAAGAAACTCTTCTAGGTAGGTGTTTTTCTAGGCTCAGTCACCCAGGGTTAGGCTACATTCTGAACTGGCAGTAGAAGCTGGTTTTATCATCCATATGATGGTTTTGAAAGCATGCATGGCGAAAGACTTACATGGTCATGGGGATTTGCATCAAACTTCCAGAAGCCGTCAAGGACAAGTAATGTGTACCTAAGCTGAATTTTCAGCAGTAAGCCCCTGATTGGGCAGTAAACAATGCTGTAAACCAAAGCTTCAGGTATATTGGATATTCCAGGATATTAGAAATGCTAAGAATATGGACATCTGCCAAGCAGTTTTACAGGCACATGGTAGAGGCAGCTAAGAAAGAGGTCTCTCGCTCTACAGGAGGAAGGGTCACAGTGACAAGGCTACAGAGCCCATGGAAACTCAGCAGATGACAGACACCAGGAGCCCCAGATGCTGGGTATGCAGTTGTCAGATTTGGTTGCCTGGCTCAGTTTTGGCCATGCTCTGAACTGATCCTTCCTTGATGTCCATATTCCTTTGTGAAAAGGAAATGTTTACTCTGCACCATTTTATACTGAAAATACATAACTTTAAATCTTAAAAAA
This sequence comes from Phyllotis vaccarum, assembly GCA_033318265.1. Lineage (NCBI taxonomy): Eukaryota > Metazoa > Chordata > Mammalia > Rodentia > Cricetidae > Phyllotis > Phyllotis vaccarum. The sequence continues at coordinate 11,729,454 of JARWLC010000009.1, read as the reverse complement.
AAAAAAAAAAAAAAAACAAAAACAATTCAGGGCCTTAATACAGAGAGGATTAGCATGGCCCCTGGGCAAGGATGACTCACTAATTTGTGAAGTGTTCCACTTGGCTTCCTCGTCCCCTGTGTATATGTAATGTTCATGGATTAACCAGTGTCATCACAGAAACTGAAGGACATCACTCAGCTCGAGAAGAGCAGAGCCACCCAGTGGGACATCCCGAAGAACCTCAAAAACCTGTGACTGCCAGGTTAGGCTAGAGAAATCCCAAATCTCCAGTGTGATAATCACGAACCTTTAGTCTCCAGCCTCATATGTGGCTCAGTTAGCTTCCTTCCTGAGATGTTATATGAACTCACAGACCAAAGCCTAGGCTTGATGCTTACAATATACGAGCTCTTGAACAAATAAGGCTAGCTACTGCAGTGTGAAGAAGAAAGGGGGAGGGGGTGGAATACAAAGTTTCTGGTCTGGACTTTCTGGCCTAGCACAAAAGACCGGACCCACTTGCAGCCTCGCTGTCTCTTAGCCCCAAATAATGACACAGAAGCTTACATTAACTTCAAGCTGATTGACCTATGGCTGAGGCATATAACTCGCTCCTAACTCTTAACTCTTAAACTAACCCATGATTAGCCAAGTGCTTAGTACCTTTTCTCAGAGCAGCATTTTGACTTCTTTCCTCTTCATCTGCTGGCGTCTCTCCCTGACTCTTCCTCTTCCCAGAGTTTTCTTAGTCTGGTAGCCCTGCCCACACTTCCTTCTGGCCAATCAGTGTTCTATTAAACCAGTAAGAGGGTCAAATATTTACAACAATGTACCAGAACATAATCCCACTACAAGAGAAAAAGGAAGGGAGGGAGGGAGGGAGGGAAGGAAGATGGCCTTGAATCTTAGCATCTCCAGACCTTTGAATAGTTGGAATTCTAAGACAATGAAGACTTTTGAAATTGATCTGGCATTATGACTTGGCTGTGTGCATATAGGGACCATGGACAGAATGTTATGGTTTAGTATGGATTACCCCAACAGGCTCTTGTGTTCAAGGTGGTGATGGGGTTTTTAAGGTTTGTGGAAAGTAGGAGGTTGGCAAAGCTAGGAAGCAGGCAGCTGGGGTAGAGCCTTGGGCCATCACTTTCTACTCCAGGCTGTTTCCTAATCCAGGTGTTCCCCAAACTGGACAATACTCTCCCAACTGCTGGCCAAGATAAATCAACACCAAAACAAACAACCCCCCCCCCAGGAGGAAAAAAAAAAAGATCATCCCCACGCTTTCTTGGCTCTAACAGTTTGAATTAAGAAGACTGACGATACGCTGAAGTCTTACATGCCTATGTGTGTTGGTATTTTATTGCTTGAATCTTTTAACATTCATCTAACTAAAATGAGGTTAAATGAGGTTAAAGGTGTGCACTACCACTGCCCAGCCTACACAAGGGCTTCTAAAGAGATAACTGCACTTAGGTCTCTTAATAGTGGCCATATGCATGGTTTGGTGGCTTCTGGGGCCACCAAATGGGTGCTAAGAAACTTAAATGAGGCCCAAGTGCAATTCTATAAGGTGACCTGCATAGGTTGCATCACCTGTTCTACCCATTCAGGTCTTTCTTTCTCTTGCCTTGAATTTCTCCAGTTCTTCTTCCCTAGGGCCCAGCCTTGATCGCTATCTGCCCATGGTGCTATCTGTGTCTCCAAGTTTCTCTTGTCCCCTCAGATGTCCCTCAGGGCATCACTGAGGGCTCTGGCTGAGTGAAAGGACTCATTTCCAGATTCTATGACATCCAGTCTCCTGGGTCTCTTGAAGCATGTCAAAGAGGGTGGCAGAGGATACTGAAAGGAATTTCAGGCCCCTAGGGCACAGACATAATAAGGCAACACTTCCCAACACCCTGTTTCATTTTTAAAATGTCAAGTAAATGGGATAATATTCTGAATTTTGCTTATTCTCTAGACCCCACTACTGAGACAAAATCATGTGGCTAGAGCTGGAAATACACAAATATACCTCTACTTACTAATCTACACAGTGGCTTAAGAGTGGTGTGTACTCCTTCTTGACAGATCTACACTGAAACAATTCAAAATGGAAAAGGGGGGGGGGGCAAGAAGCACTTTAAGCACATAATCCCCTAAAAAACTGTGTCTCCTCTTCATCTTTTAAAATATATTCCATAGTTTAAAAATACACTTTACTTCTCAACCCTGTGTTCATGTGAAGACATACATCTGTACAACAAATAAGGATTTTGTGTAAAATACTGTCTCCAGGTATTTTCAATTACCCTACTTTTAAAGAAAAAAACAACAAACTGGCTTACAGACAGAGTAAACTGTCCTGTGACTTCCTTCTATACACTACAGTCACAGGTGGCATGATTAAACACATCCTGATGTGAATAAGTATTGCTCTCATTGGTTGATAAATAAAGCTGTTTTGGCGAACAAGGTTAGGTGGTATATTCAAACTAAAGACAGGGAAGAGAAGAAGGGTAGAATTGGGGCAGACACTGCAAGCTGCCCAAGAAGCAAGATATGAAAGAACCAGTAAGCGACGAGCCAATGTGGTGATATATAGCTTAATGGAAATGGGTTAAAAATGTAAACAAAAGAGCTAGCTAGTAATATGCTTGGGCCATCAGCCAAACATTTATAATTAAGTCTCTGAATGGTTATTTGGGAACAAATGGGTTGGAGAGATTATCCAGTTACACCATGGCAGAAAGTTACTTGGCCCTGGCGTATACACATATTCAGCTTTACTAGACAATTGTCGATAACTATGAGACAGAGTCTTCTACAGAAAGCTAGAGCCTGAGCTGGAATCCATACTCAACTGGTGGTTTTGGTACATATGTTCAAATCTGTTACCACTTGCCCAATTAAACATTTAACTATTCAGGAAGACGTGTGATTCTTCTCAGGCTGGGGGTGGGGAGAGGAGGAAGATAAAGCTAGTAACAGAAAGAATTAAGATGAAGAGATGACTCAGCAGGAAACGATGTTGAAGAAGATCCAAGTTTGGCCCCAGTACTCATGTCAGGCAGTTCACGACCATCTGATACTCCAATTCCACACACACACATTTTTTTAAAAAATTGCTTTTTTAAAAAAAGAACAAAGGAACACCAAGAAAAGAACTTTATTTATTTATTTATTTACTTACTTGTTTGTTTGTTTAAAAAAAGACAGAGCTTCTCTGTCCTGGCTGTCCTGGAACTCTCTCTGTAGACCAGGCTGGCCTTGAACTCAAAGATCTGCCTGCCTCTGCCTCCCAAGTGCTGGGATTAAAAGCATGTGCTACCACTGCTTTGGCAAGAGTGTTTCTTAGTAAAGAAGTCCTATATAAAATCATATAAGCAAAGTTGTTCTAGAAGTCCACAGGTGTCAATTTGAGTCTGTTGATCCTCTTTCTGCTCAGTTTTCAATTTGTAAAATTATAACAATCTGTAATATTTCTTATCCCATGTGGAAATTTAGAAGCAAACATTCTTGTAAAACTTTGAAAACAGAGTTCACAGGGAGTCAAGGCTGTGTGGATATTAGCTTTCCAGTATCTTCTGAAAACTGCAGCAAGAAGAAAACTAGAGCACTTTGTACAACTTAGACCAGGAAAGCTAGCTGCTCAATCATATCCCCAAACAGCTTTGTTAGAGAAAAGGGCTCTAAGACATTCTTCACTTAGAACCATAAAGCCCATTTACAGAAACTATAAAGTACTCCCTGAAATGAAAACAAGGCGGTAGTAATTCATGCCTTTAGTCCCAGCACCTGGGAGTTCAAGGCTAGCCAGGTCTACAGAGTGAGTCCCAGGACAGCCAGGATTACAGAGAAATGAAACAAAACAAAGGGGTGGGAAGGGAGGGGAGTGGTTCTTAACTCTCCTAATGCTGAAACCCTTAATACAGTTCCTCAGTAGTGGTGACCCACAACCATAAAGTTATTTTTGTTGCCTGGATGTGATGGTGTATGCCTTTAAATACTTGGGAGGCAGAGGCGGGTGAACTCAGGGAGTTTGAGGACAGCCTGGTGGTCTACAGAGAAACCCTGTCTCAAACCCCTACCCGCACCTCCCCCCCCAAAAAATATTTTTGTTGCTATTTCATAACTGTAAATTTGCTACTGTTATGGATTGTAATGTGAATACCCGATGTGCGGCCCACAGGTTGAAAACCACTGCAATAAGGGTAAAGAAAGCCAGTCTAGCAAGAACTTTCAGAGGGAAGCAGCCACATATTATTTTATTTACTTGTACCTAAGTAAATCTACAAAAGGCAAAAGGAAATGAGGTCACTTGTAAACAGTTTCCTTTTGAGTCAAGGAGTGCATGCCACCACAGACTCTTGGTAGCTGCTGCTAACACATCTAGGTTTCAGATACAAGGCAGTATGATGGAGGCATTTCAAACAAACTGGAAATAGCCCTGCTTGGCAAGAAGAATCATTAAGTCTTGGTCTTCGAAGCTCTGGAGTTGAGTGACAAGATTTAGGAGCTAAATCGCACTCTCTCTAGATCCTCATTCTTCTTCACGTATTTTGCAAAAGTCATGGGATGTTCTTACATGGCTTCTATCATTCTGGTAACCAAATAAAACTCTTAAAGCAGAACAAAACTAGGAAAATAGTTGATAAGGTTATCTGTGAAATACACAGTTAAAACACATGCAGTCATGGTGGTCAGACCTCCCATGGTGGTTTCTGGGAAGTGATTAGTGCTGAATGGAGTTTTGTTCCTGGGAGAAAAGGTACCTTCAGTTGTGCCTAAAATCACAGGCTATCCAGGCTACAGAGAAACTAATACAAAACTATCTTTTCTTTTTAAGTGCTTTTATATGTGTTTGTGCTGAAGGGTAAACATGCAAGTGTGTACTGTGGTAGAGATCACCTTGGCTGCCATCCTCAGGATTGCCATCCAGCTCCTTGAGACAAGGTCTTTCTTGGCCAAGAGCTCACAAATGACCGGCCTGTCTGGGCATTAGGCTCCAGGGATCCTCCTGTCTCACTCCTCGGTGCTGAGACTCCAACCCTGTGCAACCACAGCTTTTTACAGAGGTGCTGAAGATCAAACCTAGGCCCTCAGGTTTGGCAAACTCTTTACCAGCTAAGCCAACCCCCTGGTGCCATAAAACTATTTTTCCCTAGATCTGACACAGGCTACTCACAACACATCCTACAAACAGGACTCAGCTAGGGATTATGTCTTATAATGGTTTATTAACAAATAGAATGTTTCCATCTCCAAAGGACAGCTTGGGGGGGACGGGTCCCAGCACAACCTTATGAACTAAGGCAGAAAAAAAAATCTCAGAAAGTAGCATTGTTTAAATACACTCTATTTTTATTTTTTCTTAAAATAGTTTAACCTTTATGCTACAGACTTATTTCAAAAAACAAAATTTTATCTTGCACCAAAATATATATATATATAACACTCTGTTTATTTTTTTTCTCCAAAGACCATTAAATACTAAATGGAAACAAAAACTAAATAATGATGTAAAGAACCAAATTTCATTTTACAAACTTGAGTTGCACATTTGGAAAACATTACTTCTAGGCAATGATTTGTCATCACTGCATCAAGTCCACGCTCAGTCCCCAGCAACAGCAGATCTGCTAACGCCAAGTGCACTGGTTCCTAGCCACACAATGGCTGACAATTCATGTTCAAGGTAAGAAGGGCAAAAGATTCAATACCTTTTGCACTCTTTAAAGAATAAAGCAACAACAAAAACATTTCCTAGTTTCCAGTGATTTTTTAGATCACTACCCTTTGAAACTGTTAGAGAGTAAGTAGTGTTTTAAATAAGGAGAAAATACAACAGCCTTGGACTAAAGACGTGATTACTCTAAACAAACAGTGCACAATCTGAGGAAGTTTGGTTAGGGTGCAGCAGGTTTATATACACATGGAAGTCATATCACACACATACGGGAGAGCAGGAACTGAGGCTCAGCTCTTTGCTTTAAAAAAAAAAGAAAAAGAAGGAAGGAAGGAAGGAAGGAAAGAAAAGAGTCAAACTAAGACAAAGCTGTGCTGCAGGCTTTTGTAAGCCTCGTGACACAGTACAAAGGAGCAGGCAATGAGTCTGTCTTAGTAAGTCGTGGTGCTGATCTGCTAACGGTAGATTAACGGATGAGTAAGCTAGCAAACAGGAGCTCATGCTTGTAACTGTGCTGACAAACACATGCTATGGCTGCTCTCTCACCACTGACAGCATCCAGTTAGTCTATGTCAGTGGTTCCACTCCTTAATACAGCTCCTCATGTTGTGCTGACCCTAACCATAAGACTATTTTCACTGCTACTTCCTAACTGTTATTTTGCTATTGTTGTGAGTGGTAATGTGAATATCTGATATATAGATGGTCTTAGGAGACCCTATAAAGGGGCTGTTTAATCTTCAAAGGGGTCATGACCCACAGGCTGAGAACCACTGATCTACAAGACCAGACAGCTACAAGGATAGTAGTAGTTGCCATATAGAGCTGCCACAATGACCAACAGCCAGGTTTCTGCTCCTGGTTTTTTTCAAACTGGAAGAGAAGGGAATTAATCACATTTGTGGTATAAATCAAATGGTGAGTGACCCCACTGTAACCCTCAAACAGTATCTTGACAAAGCATAAAGAACTACTTATATTACCAGATGTAAAACTTTAATTAGAAAATAATACTTTTAAAGAAAATTTCAAATTTTAAGAGTTACATGTCACAGAATTTGATTAACACCTTTCCAGAAACCACATTTCACTCTGCTGAATGTAGCAATAACAGAGGAGTTCAAATGCCCTCTTGAATAGGTATAGATGGGAAAGTGCCATACTTTTTAGAGAGAGCTGACTGCCTCAAGTACCCCTTTACTCCTTGCAGATTAATGCCTAATCTCTGTTCTGATGCACCAAGTCAAGTAATCAGGGACCTGTATCAGGAGCAAGTATCTGTTTGTGCAAACTAGGAGAAAGGCAAAAAGCCCCAAAAGTTTGCTTATGACTCTATTCTGTCCCCAATCCACAGCGCATCCAAAGTCGGAGGATGGCCAATAGGGACTAGAGAAAATGTCGGGGGCATCACCTGCTGTATAGGCTTAAAAAAAAAAAAAAACCAAAAAAAAAAAACCAAAAACATTATCAACAGGAAAATAAGCAATGAAAAAACATTCTTTAAAATGAGGCTGTGCCCTGATTTTGGGGAGGGGGAGATAAGCTGCAAAAACTTCAAGTCATACAATCCATTATATTCTCTTATCAATGATTTTCTGGAAAGCAAAGACCAGAAATTATGTTTCTCCTTTGTTGTGTATTTTAATTCAAGTAAAAAACAATGTGTAACAGTAAAACTCAATAAATTAATCCTAAAGCAAGATGTGAAGGTCGAAAGATATACCAGCAGTGAATTTTCAAAGTTCTGTTTCGGTCCAGCCTCTGGGTCTTTGGTTTCTCTAGGATTGTGGCCAGGTGAGAGCAATAAATGATGTACTGAAACTGGAGATTCATGGTTTTTAGTATAATTAGTAGTAAACTGAAGGAAAAAATGAAAAGTTGGTGAGCAGAAGGAAGATAAATGAATACTACCAGAAAAGATCAAAGAACATATGCTCAAATATACACCTACCAAAGGAATCTGCAGAACTGAATAACAAGGGGAAAATGAATAAACTTGTCTGTATGTTAAGAAAAAAGAAACTGCCGGGCAGACTCGTGCATGAGCATGCAGGCTGTGTCTCACTCCCTTAAGCCTCCAGCAGCCACCCCAGACAGTGCTTTAAACAGAACACATCCTTGGTCAACGTGTGTGCACTGAATGAAAATGGCGGGTCTCATCCTACAATCAGGAAGAACCACCAAGGCAGAAGGAGGGAGGGAGGCAAAGGGACATAGCAACACCGCATGGAACAATGCAGACAACAGCAAAAACCCACCAAAAACAAAACGTGAAGTCTTCTGAGCCAATATTACTTCACTCCCGCTGTGTACCAAACATAGTGTTCTGATTCTAGTATTGCTTTTTTAAAGGTACTTCACTAGTATCTACAACAGTACAGGAAAAAGGTAGTAACTAATGCCATAAAATTTCTCTGCTGGCATTTCCTAAATTCCCTGAAATTTCTATTACCCTTTACTAATCCTTTTAGATAGAGTAAGACTTATAGTACTATCAATGTGTTTGCATCTGATTTCTTATGGTATATTTTGATTTCTCTTGTGTATATAGTTTTAGAAGGCAAAAAAAAAAAACTTCCCAAACACAGCATGAGGTCCAGGTAAAGAGCTGTCACACACCCTCTATGGAGCAAGCGGCTGCAAGAGAAGGCACTTTCCTCTCGGGTTTGTAAGTGCCTACTGAGTAGATAGCACACAGCCTCTTGGGTTCTTCCTACTCAGGTAACAGGTTTCCATGTTTGCCTTACTATTTTAACAAACCAGGGGGAATGCTGAGAGACAGAGATTTCCCACTAATCTCTCAATGTATTCTCCAGATATCCAGAAACTCTCAAAGAATTATCAATTATTGCAACAAGGAGACCAACTGAGTCCCCTTAATAGTATCTTGAAATAAAGGGGGATATTTCAAATATTTGTGTTATGGCAAATTGACAAGGAGCTATGTCAGGAAAGAAGGCAGAAGACATAAGCTAAAGAAAAAATATATTTTATAATACTTCTGTCTTCCACTTTTAAGAGTTTTCTAAATGCACATGCCCTACCAGGTGCCAACAAGGCAGACCTGACTGATATGTGTGCAAATGCCCTATGGTAGGAGTGACAATGAGGCAGACAGAGGGTGGTCACATCTAAATATTAATTTCATTATGCAGAAAAATAAATATAGGATTCAAACCTGAAATCCATTTTGACTAGTAAGTAAAATATTATTCTAAATGAAGAGTGACTTTTGATGAGTCACCAAGCAAAATGAAGTTGTCTAATAAAAATCCACCATTCTCATATGCTTATTGAGGAAAAGAAAAAAAAATTATTTTTCTCTGTGATAAGTTATTTTCCTAAGTGAATTATTTTGATAAAGGGGAAGAGGAGAGTTACCATGAATTTCAATTCCACAAATGCCACAAACAGCTTCTGAAGCTGAAGCCATGACAATGAGCTTCCATGTCTCAAAGAGGAGGAAGTGGGAGGGAACAGTGCAGAGAACAGTGACTGCATTACAGTAGGTATTTACGTCTGCTATCCTCATCCAACGTGAGGTCAACGACTTCTGCTGGTGAAGCCCAAGTCTGCTGGGGAGTCACAGCAGTCCATGACTGTGTTTGGCGGGAGCCATGCTTCCAGGAAGAGACGCTCTGAATCACACCTCCTCGGGGGTGAGCACACCTGCAAGTGTGAGAAGAATAAAGTCCAGTTAATCTTACTGTTGAAAAGCTATGATATAACATGACTTTATCAGCACCTTACCAATCCTATTATGCAAGGTTATTTTAGGTTGTGAGGCTTTAACGGCTGAGCCATCTCACCAGTTCACAAGTTTATTTTAAAAGACCAAGGACTTAAGTCAGCTCCTGAATTATGCCCGGTTAGTCACTGGCAACAGGGAAGATAATTTTCTTTGGACTCACTTAAACCTCTGATTTTTATGATAAGGAAATAGAAAATCTCAACAAAATGAATAATCTTAGTTGAAACAACCATTAAAATAGGTAAAAATCTTCTTGTAAAATAAGCTTTGTAACACAAATAACCATGTTAAAAATAGTGAAGATAGGTCAGACAGTGGTGGTTGGTACAAGCCTTTAACCCCAGCACTCAGGAGACAGAGTTAAGTTCAAAACCAGCTGGGTCTAGACTGAGTTCCAGTGTGGGAGATTATGTTGTTACATTGTAAATAATTATCCCACCCACTGGTTTAATAAAAGCACTGATTGGCCAAAGGCAGGCAGGAAGTGTGGACAGGTTACTAGACTAAAAAAACTCTGAGAACAGGAAGCACAGAGCAGAACAGAAGCTGGAAGAAGCAGAGGACAACTATGTTGCTCTAAGAAAAGGTACCCAGCCCCATGGCTGAACAAGATAAGAGTCATGGGTTAGATGAAGGGTAGAGAGCTAGCAAGTTATATGCTTGGGCCTTAGACAAATCAGCCTAAAACAAATTGTAAGCATCTGTGTATCTCTGCAGGTCTGTGGGTCAGCGGGCCTAAACCTTGAGGCTAGACCCAAAAGTCTGGAAAAGAAGCCTCCTACTACATTCCAGGTCAGGCTCCAAAGCTTCATGGAGAAATCCTGTTTCAAAAAACCAAAAAAGTAAAGATAAGAGGCTAGAGAGACGACTCAGTGGTTAAGACTACTGGCTGCTCTTAGAGGGCCCTGGTTCAGTTCTCAGCACCCATATGACAAGGCAGGACTCCAGGGGTTCCGACACCTTCAAACAGAGATACATGAAGGCAAAACACCTATGCACATAACATTAAAAATAGTAAAAAAATAATGCTATTTTATGTTACATTTCTAAATCTATGGAACCTACACCTTGCATAAAATATCTGTATGTATCTCGCTGTGGCTCAGTGAACTGAACAGGGATACAGCCCTAAAATGTATTTTAGCATGGGAGGGAAGGACTACACTGCTAACTGGGAGCTCACTGGAAAAAAACTGTTTCAGAATCACCAGCAGCTTCAATTCCATATTCCAGCCAAATAATAAAACCAGAAACCCCGGAGGAAGGCAGAGGGCTCAAGATGGGAACCCACATCTGAGATTATTGATTGTGCCCACATAGCTCGTGTGTGAAGTGACAACCAGAGCTCTGCCATCACCACCATGACATGAGGGTATCCATCCACATGTATCATACACATGACAATGGTTGAAAAAAACAACTGCTTTTAAGCCATACACCACCCCAAAATCATCTACCTGTTCTTTCAAGATCAGCCTGCCCACAACTATGAGAACTGTGGAAGAACAGAGCCACTGCGGCCAAGGCCCTTATGTGGCAGATTAGTGTGTTGGGGGTTTTTGTGGGGTTTTTTATTTTTGGGGGGTTGTTGCTTAATTATTTTTGTTTTGAGACAGGATTTTGCTATGTATCCCAGACTAGTTTAAACTGACTAGGTACCACAACTGGCCTTGAACTCACACTAATAAACCTAACTCATCATCCTGAATGCAGAATTACAATTGTATTACACCTGGCTCAGAACATAAATTTCCTAAGACCAGAGACATAAAATCTGTTTAGAAATAAGCCAAGTGGACACTAAGACAGAGGCTACAACATTTTCAAAGATTAGCTAGCAAAAGCATTAAAATAGGGAACCCACAGCACAATGTCTAATCCCAAGCCTCACAATCTATTAAGTAAACTCAGACTGAGTGATTATGAAGTAGAATATTGTCATGGAAATGGAACATTTTCAGAAATTGTTTTGATGGGATACTTTAAAAGTTACATATAAACTAACTCAATAGATAATTCCAAAAAAACCTTATGAGGTGGAATAGAAGTCATTGTCCCCAGTCTATAGATAGAGACAGGCTTAAGCAGGTGACAGATTTACCTGGCCATAGTACTCTTAAGTGTCAGGACAAGGAACTTTAAAACAAGTCTACTTTAAATTGGTGTAAGTAAAATGAATCACCTTAAAGTATTAAGTCCTCTGAGAGTTCAAAAGTTCATTTGTACAAGCATTCTAATTAAAGTAAAGGTAGCTAAAAATTAGTAACAATTCAGGGACTAAGTAAGTGCCAAGGCAATGGATCTTTGGCAGAATTCCTAGAACATCTAACTTAAGGGGTATGAAGTCCTAGTGTTAGTTTTCCTAAGGAATTATGGGATCTAACCGAATCTGTATTTTACAGAAGGACCAAGGGGAGTCCAAGTATAGAACTATAGCAAAATCATATCTCCATTCAGGTTTGTTCTTCTTTAAATAACTATGCCTTTCCTAAATGACAACTGAAATACTACTCTCTGCGATCCAGGACTGCTGTCTGGTCCCAGGGGTATTTGTTATACATCAAGACAGATTCTAGAAAAGTATTTGGTGTATGAGCAGGGATTGAGAGGGAGAGGTGTAAAACCTGCATTTACTACTCAAAAGTGAACAGCCAAAGAGGAAGGAGATAAAGTACATATTTAACTAAATGGTCACTTCTATGCTGTGTTCCAAGCTTTCTAATGACCATTAAGTCATTAAGTGGTTAAGTGGTTAGGACACTGAAACACTAAAAGCCGTGAGGATGAGAACAAGCCTGGACCACCTTGAGGACTATCTTCAAATGCTAAATTCTCTGCAGGCTGTGATGACCACACCTCTCTGGCCCAAAGCTTTCCTGGCTCCAGACAGCCATAGCCAGGTTGTTAGCTCCCAAAGAGAACTGTAAAGCTTCATGAAAGGTGCCATTCCGCCCTTCAGAAGGCAAGTGATACAAACCAGCTTCTGGGGTGATCACGTCTACACAATCTAGCCACCACAAAACTGATAAATTGCCCCTTAAGATTCAAGCAGGGAGACTGAGAGGGCTTATTTCTCTTACAGAGGCCCTGAGTTCAGTTCCTAGCACCCACCATGCATGGTTCAGAACCACCTATAATTGACTGGCCAAGGGGCTCTAAGGCTCTGCCAGCAATGTAGTTACAAATACGGCTGCCCTAAGTGCTGTGGACCAGAAATCAGGTCCTCATGTTTGTGCCACAGCACTTTACCAACAGAGCCACCTCCCAGCCCAAGAACTTTTTAAAAAGTGCACAAAGCAAGATGGTGTTGGAGAAACATTTCAACTACTTTGTAAAACAATGTACATTAGAGAAATAATTCATAATGATAGAATGGAAGTTTTCATGTAGTAAGACTACAGTGGTTGTTAGAAGTCCCCACACAATTGTTACTGAGGCTCCAAAGTCTGAGGCATTAAAATAAAAAACCCATATGCTTTCCTCTATGAAAGGCATGGGAGAGGGAACATACTTAGCTAAGTTTTAATTGGTCCAATCCAGATCTAGAGCAGATACAGGCTGCATGCTATCTGCATAAAAACTGCAATGAATCAAAAAAAGCTAGAGACACATTTTGAAGGAGTTTTGTTTCTGTTTTGACAAGGTCTCACTATGTAGCTAGCCCAGGTTGTTACTCATCTGCCTTAGCTCTCAGGTACTGGTTATTATGGGCATAAAGAACTATACCTAATTTATTCTTAGTTCAATTTTTTAAAAAAAAGTCTACACTTCATTTTCCAAAATTCTAGGGGAAAAAAGCATAACAATAAAATCTCTGATAGAATTTCTTATTCATCATTTACTGAAGCCAAAGAATAGAAACTTCTTTACATTATAGAAATATGTGACATGGTTTACTCACTATTCTAAGAGAACAATACTCAAGATTCCTCATTTTTGCTCTCATTCACAGAGCCTGAAGGTGACCTCTTAAACATCTAGCTATTTTTCCTAAGTGAAAGCAAAATACTTCCTTGTGATTTCAGGAGGTGCTGTTTTCCTTCTCTGCTGTTTTTAGTATTGCTGTTAACAACTGGGTTCACGAAACAGTCTGAAATGTAAAGATTCTGTAATTCACTTGCCAAGTATTAAAACATAAATATCTAAAATGCTAGAAGTCTTATTCACTAAAGTCTCAGGAGAGGCTATCGAAGGACCATCAACATAGTTCTATACCCAAAAGAGCGCTATAGGCAATAACCTACCTACCTAGGAAAACCACCATTGCAGCAAAGACATAGGCGCAGAAGAACTAGGAACCCAAGTGTCCTCCATCTTACTAGCATGAAACATACTGTGTAACTGAACTGCCCCCAAGTGAATATCTGGAAACGATAATAAATTCAAATAATGCCCAGAGCTCACCACAACAGTACATGGTCACCATAAACAATGCATTCAACCATTAGTTCAGAGAGCATACTTTCTAATTCATGGCTAGATAAAATGCACAGGACAAAGTCTAGTGTGTTTTCCATGCCAACCTGGTCTACATAGCAAGTTCCAGGCCAGTCAAGGCTAGCTACATAGTGAGAACCTGTCTCAAAAATACATAGTAAATAAATAAAATCAACCCATGATAAAAGAATAAATTCAGAAGGATATTAGAAAGCAAAGAAAAGCAAGCTCAGTGAAAAGTCACATCACTGAGCACCAAACAGGGAGAATGGCCCCCAGCATGGGCCTGAGCAACTAACCTTACAGAGAATGAAAATCCTTAGGAAACCCATGACTACACAGAAAAACAAAAGCAAGCAGAGAGAGGCAGAGAGGCAGAGAGGCAGAGAGGCAGAGAGAGAGAGAGAGAGAGAGAGAGAGAGAGAGAGAGAGAGAGAGAGAGAGAGAGAGAAAGAGAGAGAGAGAGAGAGAGAGAGAGAGAGAGAGAGAGAGAGAACAAAACAACTAAATCTAAATAAACTATCTACACATGCACATAAAATGAGAACAAAAAGATGTAGGCCAAAACCTAACCTTTCTCCAAGTTATAATCTTACCAGAAGCCTATTAATACTTCATAACTGCAACCCAACACCTTAGATAATCTCTGGATGAGATACAGGCAGTCAAAGGAGCAACTCTGAAGACCAGGAAGGCCTACTCTGTGAGCTTCTCATGATAACTGAAGTTCAGTGGGCTATTAAACGCTTACAAAGACAGAGCAGTCATGTGAGACTAGTAGCTTCAGTCCTGGATCCAATATAAACAATAGCCTCAAATATAAAAGATAGCCTCAAAATGAAATGGATTCCCTTTAAAATCTCCAACAGAATCTACAAACTCTATACTCTACAAACCACTGAAGTTTCAGAATGGCTTCTCACCTATGAGATATGTATATTTACCCTCAGGGAGTGGTGGCACATGCCTTTAATCGAGGCAGAGACAAAAAAATCTGTTTGAGGCCAGTCTGTGTGTACAAAGTTCCAAGACAGCCAGGGCTGTTGTTACACAGAGAAGCCTTGTCTCAAAAGACAAAACAAACAAACAAAGATATATTTTCCCAAAATTCAAACCAATGGATGGAATAAGGAATTGCAGGGCCTATAAGGAAAGGTCTCTGAAAATAATGATGTCCAAACTGTAATCTAAGTTGGTTCAAAAATTAGTGCAAAATAGGAACAGAACAAGATGACAATCTGGACCAGTGGTTCTCAACCTGTGGGTCACAACCCCTTTGGTGGCCAACTATCCCTTTTACAGTGATTGCATAGCAGATATCTACACTGTGATTCATAACAGTAGCAAATTTAAGTTATGAGTAGTAAAAGTAAATATATGGTTGAGGGTCATGAAAACATGTGGAACTATATTAAAGGGTCTCAGCATTAGGAAGTTTGAAAACCACTGCTCTGGATCAAATACTGGAGTTAGACCCTAACTTATTAAATCAAAAAAAAAAAAAACAAAACAAAACAAAAAAACAAAAACAAAAAAAACCACATGCAAGATAGACTACAGCTTTATGCCAGCCAGGATGAAGTGTACCATTTTCTTGCTTTTAAAAAAATGTTACTTATTTTATGTGTAAGTGCTCTATCTGCATGAACACCTTAATGCCAGAGGAGGGCATCAGAACCCACTAGAGTTGGTTCAGAGTCACTATGGCTGGGAATCGAACTCAGGACCTTTGGAAGAGCAGCCAATGCTAAGGACTCTTAGCAGCTGAGCCATCTTTTCAGTCCTGATCTACCATTTTCCTATCACTTATTAGTTTGGTTTAAACCAAGTCACAACTTAAAGTATCAGAGCACTCCCGATTACTCGCCTACCTTGCATGTTCCTGAACACCCACAATCTCCACTTCGCTATCTGAAGAGGCAATATTAATTTCTTCATTAAGTGGTGCATGGCCAACAGACGCTTTGTCGCTCGCTAGGAATCCTGGATCCAAATGACCTGAGAGAGAACGACAGAGAAAGAAGCAATGCACTTTGATTTCTTCAGACAGTAACAACTCTGGCAGATTATTCAACTGGGTTTAATTACAGAAATAGGTAACTCTATTCAAGTTCCATTAGTCACAGAAAAACTGTTGCTGGTGTCAAATAAACAGAAGCACAACTGTTGGTTTTGGTTTTCCCTTTTCAATTTACCTGTCTGTCTCTGTCTCTCTGTATGTGTATTGTGCATGTGATTATGTATATATAATGTATACATAGTGTACACAGATATTTCTCGCATGTGTAGGTGCACATGTACAGCATGCATGTGGAGATACAAGGTTGATATCAGAAATCATCTTTCATCCCTCTTCTACCTCTTCTACCATATTCTCTCAAACAGGCTCAACCCAGAGCTTACTGATACGGCCAACTTGTCTCTATCTTCAGGCTGGAATCATAAGCAGGTTGACATGCCCCCCTTAGCATTTGCATGGATTTCTGAATTCAATTCCTCACAACTGCATGGTAAGCACTTTAAACACTAAGCCATCTCCCAAGACGCTCTGCTATTTGAAACAAACAAACAAACAAACAAACAAACAAAAAACAACAAAAAACTGGCTTTTAAAAAGAAATATAAAGGGCTGGAGAGATAGCTCAGCATGTAATATTAAGAGCATGTGCAGCTCCTCCAGAGGATCCAAGTTCAGTTCCTAACAACTCACAGCAGCCCGTAACTGTGGCTCCAAAAGATCTAACAACACCCTCTGGTCTCTACGGTCACCTGCATTTATGAACACAGCCACACAAACATGCACATAATTAAAAATAAAAAAATCCTTTTTTTAAAAAGAAATGTAATATATGGACATGACATGTATCCAAGCAGCACATCAGGACTTTCAAATTAAAGACTCTTACTCTATATTTCTGTCTCTTAGGAGAAAAACTAAACACTTTAACAAGAGCTAAGTATATTTTACATTAACTATACAGCACTCTACATTTTATTATGTAATGCTTCTTGCATTTAACTCTAGTCTACTATAATGACCTGCATGACCACCTCGGGGCATTTGGGGATAGTTCTCTACTAGTAATCATCACAGAACAAAATTCCAAACCAAAGGCACACAGAGAACACAAGTAACTATTAATACTGTATTTATACCGAAATGCTTTGTGAAAGACTTAGCATGTTTTCCCTCTCAAGGAACGGTGATTTGGCAAGGTCTAATCCCCAAATCCATATAAAAGCAAAGACAAGAGGCAGATGGAGCTTTGGGATCTGCATAACTGAAACATAAGCTGCACACTGCTGACAATTCTCACAGACATGATCAAGCCAGGAGTGCTAGAAGCATAAACCAGTTCAAGGCACTGAGACACAAAGGACTTCTTCACAGGCATCGTTACAAACTATTCATTTCATGATACAATGAAATGCCTCCAACGTCACAGGGAGGAGCTTGACTGTCACAGACTGCCAAAAAGGGTCAGCATAACATTAAATCAAAATACATGGCTCTAAAAACAACCCAGATATGAGTAAAATAACTCAGCTATGTCCCATTCTTAAATATACGATCTTAAGTGAATTCTAAATCCATACATGCCTAGTAATAAAGTGTGGTGGTAAAAGCATTTGTACCACAAGCCAGGCAACTTGAGTTCGCTCCCCAGGCAAACTTGGGGGGGGGGGGGGACCTCCCGAAAGTTGTACTGACCTAAACTAACTCACTCTCTTATTTCTTGCTCTCTTTAATTAAAAATTCCTACATATTAATAGAGTTGCAGTCAACACAAATTTTTATTTTAAAGATAAAAGATATTTGCATTTAAATATACTGTCATAATAATTTTTTCTCTATACTTAATAAAAATGTTTATGAAACCTCATACAAATGAAATCAATGAAAAGAAAGTCTTACAGACACAGGTCACGCTTCCTCTCCTGTCACTCACTCGAATGCATCATTGTCAGTGAGAAATCTTAATAAATTTCCTCCTGTAAGCTTTTCACATAAGGCCTTTGGAAAAGCACAAGGTAGCCCTGAATCTAAACTTCATGGTTTTGCATCCTCTACCCCTGCAAACTCACCTGGGAGAGTTCACCTCAAGAGAAAAAGATGAGCACTACAGTGCTAACAAAAACTTGGAAAAGCATATACATAGCATATAAAGTATAATATAATACACACTATTACAAAAATGTATCGACAGTAAGGAAAGCTGTGCAAAGTAATCCAAGTTTGATGATATTTTCTAATGCTATTTTTTCCTGCTTGGGGAAGTTTCAAAGACTGAGTGTTGGTGAGATAGACTAATGGGTAAAGGCAATTGTGGACAAGTCTCACTACCTGAGTTTGATCCCCAAGACACACACAGAAGGAAAAAGTTGCCCCCTAACCTCCACATGTGCACTATATATGTAATTTTTAATGACTAAAAACAAGGTGGTTGAGACTATATACATGTTATAGTCTGTATAAATCTGTAACATGGTTTGGATTTCATGTTCTGGCACTGGCTACCAATCTTTGAAACCTACATGCACAAATATTCTCTACACAGCACCTGGTTTTGTTAAATCTGGGATGTTGTTTAAATGTGATTTGGGGAAGTTCTAAAATTGGTAAACCCAGACCCTTATTCTGTCTAATACCTTACTGTGGTCAGGTTTTGTTTCATCCATCTGTATTTTGATGCTTTAGTTATGGTTATCACTCACACTGCCCCAGCTGCCCTGCAGGGGAGGAACAACTTGACAGCCTTGATCTTTTCAAGTGTCAACAAGTCTATATTCGATATCTCAAGCAGATTACTGTTGAATTTATCCGTGTTCCTATAATAAGAATATTACTTGTGATATGGTATACATTATATCAGGTGGTAAGACTACTACTAGACACAAGGTAGGCACAGCCACTATTCTCATTCACAGCTCAGAGAACTAACTGCCCCATGAGGGAGGTAGGGACCAGCCTGGAAACATGAGTAATGGCACACATCTGTGATCCTAGTATCTGGAAAGCCAGGCTGGGTTACATATCGAGTAATGCCAGGAAATAGAACAGGCACATTCCCCAGACTAACAACTGATCAGGGAAGATCAGCTCCCACGGAAGACTAGAAACATGTGAAAAGGGAAGTACCTTTAGAGTCTAAAAGTTTATTGAGAATTAGAGTAAAAGTAATGATGAACAATGCTGGCAATACTGGCAGAGGTAAAATCACAGGTGAGAGTCTGGACTTGATCTTGAAAAGGGAGAAATTACTGAAGGACCTCCAGAGTAACATAATTCAGTTTTGTTTTGTTTTTTTAAGACTTCATTTTAAAGTATAGAAATCAAACTGACAGCACCCAGAAACTGCTACCCTTTCTGGGGAAAGTACAAAATGAAAATGCTCGTGTGATGCAAGGGATCAGATAACCGAAAGAATGCAGGACGTAAAAAAGATGCATGCTGATGATTTGGGCAACTTGAAGGAGACGATGACGGCTGAGGATGGCTGCATAATTTCCAGATTTCTGACAGTTCAAAAGCTCTTTTGACTTAGAGATACAGAGCCAAACAGACTTGATAAGTCCTTAACATCCCTGAGAGAAGAGTCCAGGAGTACAGGAGCACAGAACAGAACCCTGATGACCACTAAGAGATGGCACAGGGGAGTTCAGGGGGAGACAAAACAATCCAGCACAGACAGGGTCAGGAAAGAGTGAGTGAGGACAGGAGCAGTGTCCACTTGGAACCCCTCCCACTTTGGGGAGTTCTTTCTCAATTTTTCTTAATAAATCTGTGCTCACTGTGAAGGGAAAAAAAGTGAGAATAAGTAGAAACCTCTAGCGCCAACAACAAGACAACCTTGGAAAGCAGAGACCTGGGAATGCTGGGCACAAAATAGCAGAAAAGTTGGGGGAACAAGAACAGACAAATTGCAAAAGGCAGAATGTGGATAAAAGTAAGACAGTGTTAAGCAAGCAAGAGGGGTTTGAGGGAGATGAATGTACATGTACATTTTAAAAAATGTGCTAAATAGGGTTATATTTAGAATGGGGAGGTTACAGAGCATTGCAGGCAGCTAAGCCATCTTCGCTGGAGATGAACAGGGAGCTGGGAATGGACTTAAAAAGTACTGCAGTCATCCTAAGAAAGAAAAGAAGAAATACTCCTAAGGAAAGGGCAGCCTGAGAGTCAGGGTGAAATTGCAGATTAGGGAACTAAAGTGACCCTGAATCCAACTCCACAACTGTCTCCAGTGGGGTTTGGCAGTGTGGCGATAGGCTCAACACTCAACTATACTCAACAGCTGAGGACACTCGCTAAGGGGCCCTGGAGTCAGACCCCACAATGGAATAGGAACAAGAGTACAGAGAAACTGTCAGAGCAAAGCAAGAGTATGGAAAGGCTGAGTCAAAAAGGGTGCCACAAAATTGTGAGTAAACAAACAAGGGCCCTGGCTGTAAAGAACAGAGGCAGGAAGAGAGCCAGTGGTCAGCAGATAACACTGCCAGCTCCTCCTAAATGCCAAGCCCCAGGCCCACTCCTGTTCTCTAGTCTCACTTTCCACACACTACTCACCCGCCAACTTTTCTACTGCCCTCCGGAATGTCAGTTCAGGGTAAACTTTGCTGAACTCTCCTCCTTCCTTTGGAAACCTGCTTTTGAAAATGCTGCCTGCTCCAGGCCAGCTCCTAACCTGTGCCCCAGTCTGAGGATTGGCTAAACAGTCCATCCTCTAATGCCAAGAGCATCTTTCTTCCAGGGAACTTTCCCACCTTCACACATTGGCCCCTGACAGCTTCATTCATCTATGGCTGGAGTCTCTCTCCTCTCTTTCCACCTGTATATCGGCTCTCATGAATGCTCATCTGTGCTCACAGCCACCTTAAAACAGTGTCAACTCACTAAGTAAGAAATTGTGCTCCAAGAGGCACTTAAAGCCACTTGTGACAGACTTATAAAAGTCTCAGTCTGTCAAGCTCCCCAGAATAAGAAGTAATTTGAATGAAACCTAACTAAAGAGAGATTAATTCAGTGCTGCAGTCACACAGCTCACACACACACACACACACACACACACACACACACACACACACACACACACACAGTGCTAACCTTGCTATGTCTGAGTTCAGTCTCACACCATTCCTCTGCTGCACACTTTAATTTCACAGTGGGAATCTATGATACACTTCAGACATTCCTGTATTCTTGAATACCAACCTTTACTAGGCAGGCCCCTCACTCTGGTCCTGTGTCCTATTGGCACCTTTTTCTGACCAGTGTCTTTCCTGACCCCAAACTAGTCTTTAAAATGTGCCTGTTACTCAACTCTTTTCTTATGCCAAAATTAAAGATATTAAATAGTGCTAACTAATACAAGAACATCATCTAGTTGCTTTGAAAAGAAAGCTGGCTACTCTATTACCAACAGTTACTCAAATGACCCTAAATAAGAGCTGTGGACTTGAGCTGATATTCTGCTATTAAAGTAAACGTATGAATAGACTGTTAAGTGACTACAATTTTATCTATGACATAGGGACACCAGATTAACAATGAAATATTTAACTTAATTCAAAACTAAAAACAGATAAAGTACAGCTGAACTGACAATCATGGATTTTATTAATATTTTATAATGACACCATAATATTTAGATTCATATAGTAGATTCCTACTATAAATCATAACACTCAATTTTATTATTTACATAATGGTGTACATTTTCATATCTAGAGAAAATGACTTTGAAAGAGATATTTTCACAAGAAAATGTCATGGGAGTTTTTTAATACTGGTAATTGTATCCTAAAGATTAACCTACCATAATTTATGATCCAATTTACACTCATACTCTTTTATTATAACTTAAAGAAAGTATATGTCTATATACAAAATTACATGTATGTATATACATATACAAAATTATGTATATATACAAAATTACATATATAAATATATAAACTATTAACAACAGCATTTAAAATAGCATCCTAAACATTCAGTAAGAGTAAGTTATATACTCGCATAGAATACTAAATAAACAGCAGTGAAAAAATATAGTAATGAACAAGCACAAAGCTCACAAAATGTTTAACTAAGAAAAAAATAATTACAAATGATTACAATGCAATTAATCCTATAGTAGGTATGTTTTTGAACTAATTACTAATTAACAAATTGGGTGCATAAAGAAATAACAGAAATGCCAAACATGAAACAACAAATTTCGGAAGCTTTCAGAGAGGGAGAAGCACCAGAGCTGAGGCCCCTGAGTGTTGCCCTCCTTAAAAAGAATGGTGGTAGGTGCACTGCAGTTATGATGATTTAAATAAACATGCTAAGTTTCCAGTGAGCCAGCTATGAATGGAAAATCCTGGGGGAAGCTGACTTGAATTAACATGCAGTCTTTTGGTCAGCATTCCCCAAATAACACATAGCATATCTGTGAGGAACCTGGGACAACTCAAGTACAAAGATGTGTGTAAGCTATATGCAAACACTGTACCATTTTATAGCAGAGATTCCTTCTTTTCTATGGATTTGGACTTGCTTTTTTCATACAGAATGTCACTCTAGCCCAAGTTACCCTGAATACATTCTGTAGCCCATACTGGCCTTAAATTCAGAGTGATTCTCTTAATTCAGCCTGCCAAGTGCTGGGATTATGGGCCCACTCCCCTTGATTTTATTTTGTTTTATAATCCAGAGGTCCTGAAAGAAATCCTCCACAGACACTAAGATATGATTATACCTGAATCTGAAAATGTAAATACTACCCTAAGATTTAATTGCTGTATTTTCTGTAGATCAAAGGAAAACATTAACTATTCTGAGTCAAAACACTGGTAAGAATTCTCTATATTAAGAATTACATGAGCCAGAGAGACAGCTCTGAAATTAAGAGCACTGGTTCCTCTTCCAAAGGATTCAAGTTTAAGTCCTAGCACCGACATGGTAGTTCACAAACATCTGAACACTGGTTCCAGGGAATCTGATACCATCTTTTGGCACCAGGCATGCAAGCACTGCACAGACATACATGTAGGCAAACATCCATACACATAAAAAATTTTTTAAAAGAGAATTAACATGGGCTAAAGAGACGGCTCTGAAATAAGTGTACTTGCTGTTCTGCTGGTCTTGCAGAGGACACAGGTACATCTCCTGAAGTCTACACAGTGGCCTCCATGGATACTGCATGCACACAGTGCACACACAGACAAATTAAAGACTTGGGTTTTCTTTTTTTTTTTTTTTTTTTAAGAAAAAGAACAACATACTGGGAACTGTTCATTTTTGTCCCCTAACACTTATTTAAGAAGTGGTCTGTATGTGATGATATAGTTAGAGAAACAGGAAAATAAAACTGAAAGAAACAGGCTACTTCTTCAGCTATAGATAAAATTCAAAGAAAAACACATCTAGTAATAGGACAAACTAAGTCAGACGGCTTGGAAACATGTTATACAATCATGTGGTCAGTATTGTCTTTAATTTTAAAGCATTTCTTCAAAGTATTGATATAGAATACTAATAAATCCTTAAAGATTCTTGTTTGCAAATATTTATACAAATAAAAATAAAAACCGATCCAAGATCAAAACTAAATCCAATTTCCAAATCAGACACAATCAGAAGTAAGTTACTCTTCTTCAATGTTAATCAAAAATAGTGACAGAAAGAATTCACCATTGGCACTGTGTTTTAATTCAGAAAACAAAATTATGTTATAAAATTTCCCATAAAACTACTATTTAGCTAATGATTAAACTACCAGACGAGTGCATTAAACCAATGAACATAATCTTTCAAAGGCGACAAAGAAAACATACAGTGTATAAAAAGCTTTTTAAGTTTCCTCCCCTTTTATCATAAACTTAGCTCATCTTTAATAGAAAAAGTTCAAATTAAAAAGAGTAATTGAGGTATAGATTGAAGGGAAGCTGGAGGCATGGTAAGAAGTTTCCAACATGCGGTAAGGTTCTTTCTAAGTATCACTTTAAGAATGTCAGAGACCTAGAACAAGAGACCACAAAAAAAGGAGATTCTTTCTGAAATGGCAGAGGTAGAATGTGAAAGAAAGAAAGGTGTTAGGAAAGATGGGGGAGAAGCCACAGGAAACAAGGACAGCACGCTGCCCAGGAAGAAGCACACAGAGAGCACCCACAGCCCTCCTGAAGCTGCAAGGTCAAGGCTACCCAGAGTCAAGACAGGGAAAGACCTGGCCAAGGAGTATGAGGACAACCTGGTCGCTTTTTCATAAAGGCATTTTAACCCAAGAGTACGCCTCCTGGAACTTGATGCCTACACATTCATTTATGTTTATTTGTGTCCTTCTGATTAAGAAGTAAAATGACATGCTATTCAAATCCTTTGTTATGCAGGGAAGCCTGGACAGTAGTCACAACCATTCAATGACAGAAGGCTGTGTATGGCCTGCTCTCCTCAGCAGGGTTTGTCACCAGAAGAAATGGTTGGCAGGACTCATGCAAAAGGGGTGGGGAGACCAACCTGCCTCTAGAAGCTCGCTGGTCCTCCAGGTAGCTCCTGTGTTCTGGCCGCCTACTGAATTACTGTGCTCTTGAACTACTGCAGCCGCCAATAAATTGTCCACATTTACCACTTCTGGGTCAGAGCTGGTGTCAGACATATCATAATGAGCTACAACTGGAGGTCCATCTAGGGAGGAAAAAAAATGTATACTGTATCTAACTTGTGGGGTAAGAAATACCTCCCCAACTATTTAGAGCCCACTAAAGCCAGTTGCCTTAATATCATTGCATCTGATTAGAGCTCACTTTACGCATCTAGTATTTTGAACATGATGCTGAAGCAGAAAAGATAACCCAAGTTTACAAAGATGAGGGACACATTTTTGGAAAGAGAAAAAGGGTATCACTTACTATGAAGAACAGAAGACAAGACTATACTACACAATGTAACACTGAATCTTCCCTACAGAACAACAGATTAAGAAGAGGTGAAGATGACTTCAAAGGGGGGGGGGGCTGCAGTAAGCTGTTAAAATCTAACTTAATGTCTTTAGAAAATGGAGTTTAGCTCTTTTAGTAGCTAATATTAAAAATTCCTAACAGATTTGGAGAGGAAAATCACATGTACATTTTCTTATTTACGAAATAAAGTTGGCACAAGAGCTCTGCTCCACTAACGAATTTTCTCCACCAAGGTCCTTTTACAGTAACAGGGATGTTAAACATTTTATGGCATTCTAGGAAAAGACAATACCACAAAGCCCACCGTCAGGATTTTGCTTTGGGTATCTTATCAAAAAGGATAAGGGATTTTATATTTTCTTTTTCCTGAGAAAGATAAGTCCAGTCAAGTAAAGGATAGCAACCTTTTGCTAGGTTTTAAAAGAAGTTGAGAAAGTTCTTATTGAAAAGATAAGAACATGCTCCCGACCCCAAATCACTTCACTAACTACAGCTAAGTACCAAAGTAATAATACTACAGTCATTCATGCTACAAGAGCCCAATATTCATGCTTATAAAATAAACACATGCTTTAAAATGGTATTGCTACCCTCTTCCTAATAGTAGCAAAGGTATTCTGAAATCATTCTTTCAGGAAATTCCTTGACCTGCTGTCTCCATTTTAGAATAGAGCTAAAGAGAATGCTGTCCTTCTCATCTAGCTAAGAAGAACAAGCAAATGTTTTCTCCACATAGATTTTTA
Organism: Phyllotis vaccarum; assembly: GCA_033318265.1. Classification (NCBI taxonomy): domain Eukaryota; kingdom Metazoa; phylum Chordata; class Mammalia; order Rodentia; family Cricetidae; genus Phyllotis; species Phyllotis vaccarum. The sequence continues at coordinate 11,703,920 of JARWLC010000009.1, read as the reverse complement.
ACATGACCCAACAAACGAGTATCAAACACACCTATTTATGACTATGAATATATGTATCAGTGAATAAAAAATAACACACAATGAAGGCTTATTGTTCCAATACATACATCCATTATATAAGCTATCACTGAACAAAACACAGAATACAGATGGGCTATTAATCCCATACCTTATGTGGCAACATTTTTTTTTTAATAAAAAAATGATCAGACATAAAAGCAAATGAGTTGTCAGGTGCCACTATATAAAAGACAAGACATATATGAAATTCTGACGATCATGGCAATTTTAGTTGACTACTTAAAATCAATTCCAGTTTCCTTGCAAGGGTAAATCAAGTTCACCAAAGCCCGTAAAATTAAACAAGATGGTAATTGTTTTTAGTTCATGTTTGATGTTTTTCTTTTCTTAAAAAGGGGGGGGGCATCATTTTATAGAATTTTCGTCAGAGTTCAAAATGACTACTGTGGAATCATGATACTGTGTGATGTCCAAATACTTAGGAACAAAAGGTAAGGGGACCAAGTACAATGTTGACTATGTGACCATACTTAGATTTCTGAAAGAGCTTTGTGGGTTTCTTCAGTTGTTTGCAATGAACTGTTACTGATTTATTCTAAAATTTATATAACCAATACCAATTCAAAGGCATTTATCCACATATTCCCCATATCTGCCCCCAAACTGAGAAAACAGGTCACAGTTCAAGTCAAAATTGTACTACTCCTACATGTATAATCATGCAAATAAGTATAAATGTATGTATACATGCAGAGTCACATCACCTACCCACGGAAATAACTTGTCTGAAAGTCTTCATCAGTAGAAAATACAAGCATAAACTTGTTATCTGGCTTCATTCTTGTATCTTCCATATTTCCAAACCGCACACCTTATAGCTTAGCTCAAATTTAGTATTTATTGTAAACAAAGACAGCAATATTTCATATTTTAATTATATTTAACAGTTAAATTATGATCACTGTCATTTTTCATTTCCAATGGAGTCAAATAACAACTCAGAACTATGCAAACTTCAATAAAGTACTTTTCCAGCTTGACTTTCAGTGAGAAAGCACTATTAAAGGCCCTGTGCTCCAAGGTCACCTTCATTAATAAGCCAAACTAACAAGTGTAAGGCACTGACAGCGGGGTCTGAACTCTGAAAAATATATGTGATATTAGCTAAATAATGGTGACAATTTGTATAGAATTTTAAAATGTGATTCTAGCTGCAGATTTTTTCAGTTGATTATTTTTACATTTACTACAGGGTGTGTGTGTGTGTGTGTGTGTGTGTGTGTGTGTGTGTGTGTGTGTGTGTGTGTGTGTGTGTGTGTGTGTGTGTGTGTGTGTGTGTGTGTGTGTGTGTGTGTGTGTGTGTGTGTGTGTGTGTGTGTGTGTGTGTGTGTGTGTGTGTGTGTGTAAAGACAACTTGTAAGAATCAATCTGTTCCTTCCACCATGTCAGGCTTGGCAGAAAGAACTCTTCACTGAGCCATCTCACAAACCTTTATCTGTCTTCAAGTAAAACAAAGAGACCACTGAGAAGCTATCAAAATTCAGTATGTTAACAGAAAGATCTATGCTGTCAATTCATGGCTGCACAGAATGATATTCCTATATGCTTTTAGAACAACTGAACTCCTGCTAATAAATGGTCTTAACTTTCAAGAACATCAAAATGTTATGGTAGGTCTACATAAAAACACTAACAATTTAAGATTCAATTGTTAACATAAGCAGATTCCATGCTACAACAAATAAAGCTACCCAAATAGCATTCTCCATCTGCCAACTGAGACCCATCATACCCATAAAAATCAGCACACACAATAATAAATTTGCTAGTTTTTATACAAACATTAAAAGCATCTCCTTTAAAGGCAAACTGAATACAATTGGTTAATAACATCAATATGTGGTTTATTCATATGCTATTTCCCCCTCATTAATTGCTTTCATAGGAAGACTCAGACAAGAGATCACAGACATGTACTACCATGTGCAGTAAGCAGAAACACTTTATCATTTGTTGCAATTACAAAAGAAGAAAATTTAAAAATCAAGAAATCTACCAACTACCTTTTACATGAGAACATCAAGACAATGCTGGAAGTAGCTCAGTTGTCAAGTCTCTGCCTAGCATGCACTAGATACTGACTGGGCTTAATCCCCAGCAGCACGATATGAATAGATTATATATATATTATATATATATTATATATAATATATATATATATATATGTGTGCATTGATACCTTGTATATTTATTAAAATTAGCCTGAAATATCAGAAGACAGGGAGTGGTGATCCTTGTCTTTAATCCCACTCAGGAGGCAGAGATCCTCTGGATCTTTGTGAGTTCAAGGCAGTGGTAGAATACACCTGTAATCCTAGCTCTAGGAAAGTTGAACCAGGAAGTGAGTTAGCTGGGCAGATCAAAAAGAGGGAGGAGTACAGTTCCACCTGCAGAGGATGACACAGAGGCAATTCAGTCTGAGAATTCCTAGATGAAGGACCTACCCTTTTGGGCCTGAGGAGTAGGCTTGGTGAAAAGTAGCTGTGGCTTATTTCTCAGTCTCTCTGATATTTCAGCTTTTTCCCCAGTATCTGGCTCCAGGTTTTTATTATAATACCAAATCTCTCTCTCTTTCCCCCAACCCCCGTCTCTCTCCATGCATGTGCATTTGTGTGTGTGTGTGTGTGTGTCTGTCTGTCTGTGAATGCACCAACCCTGAATATCCTTTCTAGTCTCAGGCATCATCTCCTTTTGTTATCGTTTTGAAACAGAAAGTCTCACTAGCCTGTACTTCTCCAAGCAGGCACTGCAGCCTGGCTGACAAGCCCCAGGGACCCTCCTCTCCCCAGTGCTGGGTTAGGAAGTCTATAGTATCACACCAGCTTTGTTACATGGGTTCTGGGACCGAACTCAGGTCCTCCTATATGTACTGCAAGCACCTTACTAAGTGAGCCATCTAGCCAGCCGGGTTTTCACTTTTCAAATACAAATACTGGTGAATCTGTACTGCTACTCATTATGATCTTCAACTTTCTCCATTACTTATATTAAATGTTTAATAAATTAGTTTCTCCTTCAAACGTATTCAAATGGGAAAAAATCTAAATCACACACATACACACACAATATTTCTTCAGTATGATTATCCATAATGACTTTCCTTTCAAATTTAGCAACTAGAAGCAAACCATTTTATAACTATACAAGGTAATCACATAATTTAACTGCTAACCTATCCCTCTTTTCCCAGTACTCATGAATGCTACCACTACTAAACTATAGCCATAGCCTTTGTAAGATGTTGAGACACAGTCTAGCTAACCTGCCTGGGCGTCTGCCTGCCCTCCATCTTGCTTCTTTCTGCACAGTTAAAAAGACAGAGTGAGTCTTGAAATTTTGATAGAAGATACAAAAGTGGAAGCCTTTGGTGGGCAGCATGCGGCCTCTTGCAGTAGGATCAGACTGTGCATGAACTGACATCTCAGAGCCCATTCCTACAGAGGAATACCTAACCCAGTCTTGATACTGGGGTGAGGGACTCATCCTACCTCAACTGGATACACCAGACTGAACTGACTCACCTTGGGACTCCTGACACTCCTTGGGGAATGGATGGGGGAGGCTGAGTGAGGGACTAGGAGGAGGGAAGGGGGGAAAAACAGTGGTAGATATGGGGAAAAAAAAAAAAAGAAAACTTTTTAAATTAAAGAAAATAGAAAAACCAAGTTGAAGCCTTCTTTTCTCTCTCTTGGCTGATATGACTCTGGTAAATGAGGTTTCTAGTGTTTTTTTACAGGTTAAGCTGAGTGTTAAAGAAGATAAAATAGGTGCTGAGGTTGGCTCAGTCAGTGAGTGTGACTAATAAGCACCAGTACCTGAACTGGATCCCTCAGAACTCACAAAAAACCACAGCTGTCTGCCAATCTATGTTAATTGGTGTGCTGCAAACCAATGAGGAACCCAAACTTACACGAGGCAAAAAATAGCAATCCTGAACATGGCAACTTAGGTTGTCCTCTGGCCTCCATACACATGAACACACATCAGGAAATGCTCACACGCACACCATACTTTATAAAAAAGATGTCACTGACACAATACAACAGAAGTTATTAAATAAACAAACAAACAAACAAACAAATAAATAAATAAACAAATAAATAAATAAGAAAGAAAAGGCAGGCTGTCATAGTGTGGCATGTCTTTCATCCCAACACTTGGGAGTCAGAGACAGATAAACTCTGATCTATATACATAGCATGCCTTAATCAGCCATGGCTACCCAGTGAAACAAAAGAAAAACACTTGCCTACTGGCTCATCTTTCTGTAAGAAGGTGCTATCTTCTTTCTATCTGATTCTTTTTCCATGCACACTCTGCAAAACACAGTTGCTATGCATAAGCTTTGTGGAAACAGCAATACCTCCAATGGTGCCTTACATAGGTTATAAGATTAAGTGAAATGAAGTCATCATTAATGCAGGTTTTTAGTCTCTAATCTCAGTACCTAGGAGACTAACACAGAAAGTTTAAGTTCAAGGCCAGCCTAAACTAGCTAGTAAGTTTTAGGCTAGCCCTAATTAGCTACAAAGTAAGAACCTGTTTCAAAAACACTAAAAAGAAAAAGAAGCAGAAATAAAATGTTAGTTTGCAAGTATTCTTATAAAAAGCATCTCAAAATCAAAGATCATTTTGGGTTGGTCCACACTTACATCATTCCTACCTACATAAAGCACTTCCACTAATTTACATTCCCAATCTCTCATCATAAAATTAAATCTAGAATAGGGCATCCTCATGTATCCTAGACACCTAGAAACATCACTCTTCATTCACTTTCACTTAGACATGTTGGGCAATGCACCAAACATGATTTGTCCCTTTGTATATTTCTGTGACTACAGTAATATACAAAGCCCAAAGAAAATTCATCTCTATTACACCTCATCTCTCCAGCCAAACAAGGAGAGTGTCTATTCTGTTCCCCCATGCCCAGTGCCATTATACACAAAACATCAGGAGGAGAATGAGGGGATAGAGACTGCTGAGCCCCAGCCTCTACTCATAATGAGATATAAAGAATTTAGTCTGAAAGAGAGGTTCTGAGGAATCACCTAGCCAAGGAACCCCAGAAAGTAAAATGTGTGTGCACGAGTGCTTGGTGGCTAATAAGGTAACGAGATATAGGCTTGAGGAACTGAAGGAAAGAGACAGACTATAACATGTAGAAAGGAGACAAGTGTTTAAAAAAAAAAAAACCACTAATTTTACTACAGTCTAGAATATTAAAATATAAATTTAAATTTGTAAATAGCAAAATGCTTGAGAATACTTAACTTGTTTTTTTTTTTTTTCATTACTACCAAAGGGGGAAAAAAAATACAAATCCAGAACCATTTGGATTATCTTTAAAAAAATAAATAAATAAAAGAAAAAAGGCAGCCCAATCATCTCTTAGAAGAGAATTATGTGAGGGAAAAAAAATTAAAAAGTGCTATTTTTGGAAAAGCAACCTTGAGTATCAAAAGTGGTATGACTATATTTTACTTCAAAATAACATCATAAAGCTATGTTAATAAAAAGAAAAATGTGAAAAAGGGGAGTAAACAGATGAAATTCAGTAGTACAAACTACATCTCATGCTTAGGAATTATGCCACTTTTAAAATAAAACACAAGCCTGTGTGCTCTGGACTTTTCCCACTGTGCTCATCTCAATCAATAAAATTCAGGAACATGATAAAGCTCCTACCATGAAAATGGTTTTAGGAATCCACTGTCTTTTCTTCATACTAATTAACAATAAATCATTTTGTTCAGAAACAAAGTAACCTATGATGGACATAAGAGTTTCATTTATCACTTTGAGAGGATCAAAGAGGTAAATGGAGTGCTTCAAGATACTCAGAATACTTGAAAAGCTATCACAAGAAAATGACAGCTTAACACTTCAGCATTATCCACAGAGAACAGAAAATGGCTAGATCAAATGAACCGACTCAAAAGAGAGCCCAGTATCACTGATGGAGACACTTACAGAAACTTAGAAACAGGCACTGGACATTTGCAGAGGCTTCTATAAGGACTCAGATCTGCAGAAACTGACTGAAGCATACGCTACAGATGCCAGAGAACACATTCCAGTGTAAGCTCTCCATGTCTAGCTCCTCTACAGATTTATTCAGCCGTCATTTTAGTTCCTTCTTTAAACAGACCTGGTCTACATTTCGCCATCTTCCCAAATACACTTGATTTTCTAACATGATAATAGTGCACACAGCTTAAGGAAAAAGATAGACCTTTGGATTTATATTGGCGTATTATCTCCCTTTTTAATATACCAATTCCCAACTGAAAATTATCCTAAAACATTATGTAATAATCTATTATTTTAACTAGAAACACTTCTAATTTTATTGTGAAATATTTCTTCATTCAGGAACAGAATGAACTAGCTAGTGGGAAATGACTAACATTACAACAGAGTCCTCAACAGAGTAACAAGAAACATTTCTTTTTCAATTTTTTTATTTTATCTATTAGTTACACTTCAGATGCACAGATGTATAAAGGATATAAAGAAAATGCAATAAAATAAAAACAGCAATTTAATAACATCCTTCTCAAACTTTCAGTTCTAATGGAAATAAGAATACATTTCATGGAGGTTATTTTTCGTTGTCTATGACACATTCTGTATAATACTGTGGTTACCTAATACAGCAATGAGGCAATCTACTTCATACTTAGCACTCTAGTCTGCTGCTGACTCTAACTTCTCTAAACTCTGAAGGAAGTAAGACCAAAAATTATGACCCCCCTCCAAAAGCATAAAAATGAAGTAGTTTTCAATGTTATTTATGTTTATAAATTCATATACCTTCTAGATAAACTGACACATTTCTTGTCTATGCTATGATTAAAGGCACCCATGCCATCTGAGGAGAATCTAAGAATTATTTTACAAAACAAATCAATAAGATATATTTAATGTGTAAGCTTAATAAATTTGATTGAACTATTTTTGATACAGTATTTCTGACATGTGGCATAACACAAAATCTTCTCACCACTCCCATACATTATTTAAATCATTTTTAAAAGTATAAAAAGGTTTAAAGTAAATAGAATATACTTTTATAAGATTGCCTTTTGTTAGGGTAATTTGCCCATAATTTTTTATGACATACACACGAAGACAGCAAGAAGCCTGTATACCATTTTCCCTGTAAATGTAGTCTGACTAGCATCAGGGGAAATCAACTGCATACTAAAAATGAAACTTAAGACATGGCATGATGATATACAACTGTAAACCCAGAACTTGAGGGGTGGAGCCAAGAGAATCCCAAGTTTAAGACCATCCTTGGCTACACAGTACATTCAGGTCAACTTGCATTACAGAAGACCCTGTCTAAAAAATTAAAACATAAATACTAATAAAAAAATAAGAAACCTATTAGTAAGAGCCAAGTAAGGTAACAAACTGCAATCCCAGGATGAAGCAAGACTGGAGCAGTAGGATCGCAAATTCAAGGGCAACTACATAGCAAGACCTTGTCACTGACAAAACAGAAGTTTATCAGTAATGTCAATTTAAGATGCCTTACTGAACAAAATGATTTACTTTGTAAATGTTTTCATCAACAGCTACAGTGTACTTATATAAGCCACATAAACTTTCATAAGCCTGGAAATACACAAACTCAGACTCCCTTGCTTAAAATATAGATAACAGTAAAGCAATAAGCAAAATAAATTCATTTGTGTGTACGCATGGTTTTTGGCTTGTTTTGTCTTTTAAAAACAGGATTCTCATTATGTAGCCTGGAACTTGCCATTTACACAAACTGGCCTGAAATTTGCTATTTGAAACATACCAGGCTGGCCTTGAACTCAAAGATCCACTTTCCTCGTCTCCCTAGTGCTAGAATTACAGGTATGCACCACATACCAAGACTAATCTCTTATATTTTTTATTCGGTAAGCAATAATTTATGTTAGTAATAATTTATGTCCAAAGATACTGTTTAAAAATAAAAGCCCTTTCCCTCTCCAGTTAAATTACCATAACTAAGTTTATACTGAGTGACATTTTCCCTGCAATGTTAGGAAGCAACAAATGGACAGTGTATTAATGACTGAGTCCATTCCTATCACTATAGACTACAACACAGAAATCTGCCTCTAGACACTCATCAAACTAATTTTAATGAATTCAGAATAAAGGTGATATGTATATATGTGTATATTTACACATCCCTGAGATTAGACTCCATTTTCTGACTTAAAAAAAAAAAATAACAAAATAGAAAGGGGGAAGCAGGAAAAAAGAGAAAAAATTAAAGATAAGTTTCTTATTTTAAAAAATGTTATGCAAGAGCTAGAGAAATGACTCTGTGGTTAAGAGTACTTGCTCTTACAGAGAACCAGGGTTCAGTATGCAGTACTTACATGGTGGCTCACAATCATCTCTTAACTCCAGTTAAGAGGGGATCTAATGCCCTCTTCTGGCCTCAGAGGGCAACAGGCTCACATGTGGTACATATCTATACATTAGAACAGAACACTTATTCATATAAAATAAAATAAATTTCAAAAAATTAAAGACACATGCAAAATATTAAATCTTAAGCTTTTAATTTTTATGTACTCTAAAATTTTACTTGAACTTTTAAAGTTACCTCAATTAAAATAATTTCTTATAAAATATATTTCAATATAGTTGTTACCATCTCATAAGTGGCTCTAATAACTAGACTGCTTTAATCTGCTCCTTAAGAGTCTCTTCAAGTGATTAGGTATATAATATTTCAGAATGCTAAACTACTGAATACCAGGGAGAAAACAGACTAGTGTAAAGAAACTTGGGTAATGCCACGGAGCAATGTAGCAATTCACAGATTAACAGAAATGGGTTGAGTTAAGCTGCAAGAGCTAGCTAGCGATGAGTCTAAGCCATAAGCCAAACAGTTTGTAATTAATATAAGCCTTTGTGTGATTATTTGGGACTAAGCGGCTGCAGTATTGCAGGTCTGGACCTCAGGCTGAACAGGCCAGAAATGTCCAGCTACACTACAAAATAATTATTAGAAAACATTATTTAATTTAATGAGAGAATTCTGCCCTTTAAATGCCACAAACTAAAGTAAAATACTGCAAGGAAATAAAATGGTCCATAAGAGAGTTATGACTAAACATGTTACCTAACATTTGCTAAACAGTTTAAGAAATAACTTTTTGTTAAGTCTTCAACTTGACTGTCAAATTCTCTATTCCATGAAAAAGTTACAAATGAAAACTATCTGATAAAAGAAAATTCTATGTGCAGATATTAAGAGATAGCAAAGTGCATATAAAGAATAACATTCTTATATAGGAACATTTCAGCAATGCCTGGACTAGTGTCTTAGGCTGAAAGATGCTATCTGCCAGGACTATCCCTATACAAGTAAATCCAAAAATGACACAAGGTTCTATCATTTTTTTTTTAATTGCTAGACAACTACAGGAATTCATGGTAAATAAAAAGTAGACTACTAGGCACTTAAATAACAGCTACATTAAACTGTTATCACTTAATTTGGAAATTCTCACTTGTGATTTTAAGAATACAGACATTTACCTCACTGAAGGCAATTTTAATAATCCACTTCTTTAACTACCCATAATATAAACTCAAAGGATTTTTGAAGGAAGATTTTTGGATCTGTGCAATCTGGAAATGGTATTATCATTAGAGTAAAATCTATTCTCAAAACAACAATTCTTAAGAGAGTTGTAATGTATTATCTCCAAGGCACTGTGTGAAAATGAAATCAGAATAATTTTTTTGTACATGCTCCTACTGCAAAATTACTCTTACAGCTAAACTCTGAAAACTATATAATGCCCAGTTTTAGCTGAAGATAAATTCTTAATATTTTAGTACATATTCTTTGAATTAAATCAGTGTGCTAGAGTTCTTTCTTTCTACCAAAACTCACTTCCAAATCTTTACCCAAACTTTTGCAGAGACCTCCCAAAATGACAAGTATTTAACATATCTTCAAATATTCAAAATGGTATTCTATTACCTGAAAATATCAACTATTACTTAAAAATTCTAAATAGTTGAATTTTTCCTTGTATCATTCTTGGCAATATATATATTGCCAGGGTGGTGGCACAAGCCTTTAATCTCAGTACTTGAGAAATAAAGACAGGTGGATCTCTGTGATTTCAAGGCCAGCCTGATCTACTTACGTTCCAGGCCTGCCAAAAGCTACATTTTAAGACACTGTTTCAAAAACAAAAACAAAAACAAAACAAAAATCTATAGAGCTCTTATTCAACGACAAAATGAGGCTATATCCAGTAAATATAATCAATACCAGCAATAATTTTCTTAAAGAATTAGTCTTTTTACTTTAAAAATGAACAATTTTTCAGTTACTTATTAATTGCTTAATATGTTAAATATTTCATCAGAAAGCAAAATAGAGCTCATTAAGTTTATGCATGCCTTAGAAAGTCATAGCAACATGCTAAATGAAAGTAATATTCTTATGACTATAAGTCTACTTCTAATAAAATTTGTGGTTCCAGAATAAAAGACAAAATAAATTTCCTCTGAAAACATCTCAATTTCAAGGAAACATAATTGATCAAAATTCAATCAGCTATCCAAAGGCAGGGTGCTCTTTCTATTGATATAAAACTTAAGAAGATCTATGCATGCATGTATTTATAAGGTCTGACACAGTCTGTAACTGAACTTTCGCTTTAGAAAAAATTCCATCAGTTATAATAAACTCCAATAACTTTTACAGGGAAAAATCTTAATGTTCAAACCTTATCTCATCTGATCCAAAAATAAAGTTCATAAACTTCCAACTCATTACATAGTAATGAAAACATCAATCTATAAAGATATTCTTAGGCAAGAACATATTAAACTTCTATAGTCAACTCACAATTCTCATACACTATGTTTTAAAAAATAAAAAATGTATGAGTATTTGTTAAATTCAAACCTTCTAAGAAAAAAGAAAACCTTGGCTGAATCTATTATTGTTAATTGAAAAGTTGCAAATATTTGCATGCTCAGTGATACCTGCCTGGCATGAATGAGGCCCTGGGTTAAATCTCAAGACCATCAATAAGGAAAAAATAAATGGGCTTGGACATGTAGCTCAGTTGGCAGAATGTCTTCTTAGCATGCAGGAGGCCTTGGGCTGGATCCTAAGCACCTCATAAGCTGGGTGTGGTAGATAGGAGGATCAGAAGTCCAAGGTCATCCTTAGTTACATAACTAGTTCAAGACCAAAAACCTTGTCTCAAAGAGGAATCGTTTTTGTCACATAAGATTACTGAAAAATATTAAGATGTTATAGTTATCAATGTCTTACATGCAAACTTCTAAATATATTACCTACCTGCAAAACAGAATTTGTTTTTTTCTCAAGTTGTAACTACAATAAGTAGTTGCATACATAATAAAACTAATCTTTTTCATTGATGTAAAGGAAAGGCCAAGTTTCTCAAGAAGTATAATTTAAAAACCAGTTAACATCAGCCAAATTATGTATCCCTATTGAAGACCTTCGTGCCAATTTAGCTGTATTTCACTATACTCCTACAAGATGTCAAAAAGACTTTTTAAAATCCCACATACAAACACATCTCTCATACTGCAAGACCTTTCTTGTCTTTGATTGGGGCAGAGGGATTATTCTATAGCTAGTGATCCTAGGATTAGAGGTGCACACCACCAAGTACAAGCCTGCCAATCCTAACCTATTTATTCCCTTTGCTACATTCCATGGCACTTTTAACTCAACCAAAGACTATTTTCAGTCTAAGAAATAAACAAAATTAAACTAGTAATCTTAAAAACAAAATTAACTAAAACTTTACTAGCAACTAGAGAACCCATTTAATTGTACTGACTGATTAATTTAAAGTTTATCTATGTATTGATGAAAAATAAAATACTGCTCACTAAGGACACTTATTTTCCTGGTTTCAGATACTCTACAGTTAACTGAAGACTTAAATAATAAAGAGGAAAATACAGAAATGACTAGTTCATAAATTTTAATTTGCACAATATTCTAAGTAGTGTGATGAAATCTTTCGGTCCTAAATTCACACTCTGAACCACTCCTTTGTCTAGAGTATCCACAAAGAAATTCACCAACTCAGTTATGAGACGATTTTAGTATTAGAGTACTTTTGTTCAAATAACTTTTACATAACAGCCCAACTCTAGGCCAGTAATATTTACTTCACCATGTAGGCAAGATATTTGTCATCTTACTACATCACAATAAGAGTGAATATAATCCAACAGGATATTTTGAGACACTAATTCACATAGCTTTTTAGTGTACTGTTATAATTTTTCTATTTTTATTATTATTAACCTTAATGTGCCTAATTTACAAACTAAGCTTTATAGTAGATGTCCATACAGAAAAAAAAAACAAAAAAAACAAAAAACACACACACACACACACACAGGGCTTGGTATTACCTGCAGCTTACAGCATCCACTGGAAACCTTGGAACACACCCTCTCCCGGTAAGGTGGGAGCTAGTGTACTACTTTTCCCCATGTAGGAAATCAACTTGCAGTAAGCTGGTCTTTCCTACAATACTGTCCTCTCCCCTTGAGGAAGGATTTTGTTATAACCCAGACTGACCTCAAACTCATGATCCTCCAGCCTCAGCCTCCTGAATGTTGGGATTACAGGCCTGTACCACCATGCTCTGGTATTCCATACAGTATTGCTCAGAGCTGGTCAAAATAAGTACTTACTCAATAAAGTAATACATACTTCCCATGTACAATATGTTATAATTTAGTGAAGATTTTTGACAAATTAGTTCATTAAATAAAAATGTTCATGTAATACATTCTTTCGTAATCTTCATATAAAATTACAGGACTTGAATCAAAGAGTGAGCTGACAAGGCTTATGGAATGGTTAAGACATTCTCAAGTTATAAACTACCTGTGAGTTTTTACTAATTATCATTTTTATTAAAGTTTTTAATTTAGATTTTTTTGGATGAACAGGCATAAAAGAGTCATTCCTTTCTACTGCTGCAAAAATATGGTTAATGTTCCAACCCTCAAATTAAAGCACAAGCTAAAACTTATCAAACTGCTGCTTTCTATTCTAAATACTTTCGCTTTTTGTTTGTTTTGGGAAACAGTTTCACATAGCCCAGGCTAGCCTCAAACTTGCTAGAAAGCCAAAGCTGACTTTGAATTCTTAGTATTTCTTCTTCCCTATTTCCCAAATGCTGGGGTTATAGGTATATCCCACCACATTCAGCTAGGAATACTTAATTTAAAAAGAAAAACCAAACAAGCCTGTTTTCTATATAGTCTCTAAAATACCATCAAAAGAAACTTCTAACAGGCAAAAGTATACTTTTTCCTTAATCTATAAAATGGACAACACACTTTAGGGATAAGTTTATAGGGTGATTCAGAAATGTTTCCATTTTTAGCAATGTTAACTAGAAAACTATTATGTCTTTGGGAATTCTAAAATACTGTTAACCTTCAAATGGGCAAGGAAGGTAAGAAGTAACAAAGGATTGTTGTGGCAGTACTTGCAAGTTGGACATCAACATTTAAGCACCTGACTGGGTGAGTGGGAAATCTTGGAGTAGCTAGCTGTGTTCTGGGTCTCCTGGGTTCTATCTTCACCAGTGCTGAAGTGAGCTGGCTTCCCACCTACATTCAGGACTCTTGCCTGTCTCTGAAAACTGCCTGTACAGTTCCTATCACAGCCCACACCTCTTATTGAGTAATCTTGACATTTCCTATTTCCTTGAACACTCATTCCAATCTCTAGCCCAACCGATGTTAGCTTGAGACACTGGGGCCACTTAATAAAACATTAATAATTTTAAAAAGTGTATTTTTATTTAAACACACTTAACTGAAGAAAGGTGGCAACAGCATTGTTGTTTTGTTTTTTTAAGCCTGGAAGATATACCACCAATAAGCGTTGTTGAAATTTACTAACCATGCCAAAGTAACTTATAAGGAAATTGATAAAATTATTAATACCATATGATGTTACCCTTTTTCATAGCTTCAACTATTCAGCTGGGAAAATTTGTTCTCTGTACAACTGTCTTTACCTGCAGTAACTAGTTTTTAGCCTTTGATAAATTAAGAACCCAGAGTGGCTTAGCAATACCACAATGGCTCCAAGATATCTAAGGTTTATTTATTTATTTTAGGTTTTCAAGGTAAGTTTAACATACAGCTTTAGTTGAGAACCTCTGTATATTTGAATATTTTAACTGTGTTGGTTTTAGAATTCTAAAAGGTAATACTTTGTCAGGTGAACCCATAGCCAATCACTATAAGGTAATTTTCGCCTGACTGAAAGCTTTGTGGTTTTGGGGTTTTTTTAAATTGTTTGGAAAACCATATAAGGATGTACAGTATCTATGAGTACTTCTGGACCAGTCTTACTAAACCTTAATGTCTGTCAGGTGTTAAAAGGGCTTTATGCCACTGAGAGCAGAGGAATCTTGTGTTTAAGTTTGGCATATGTAGGCTAAGTAAGTAGGATGTACAGTACTTGCCTAGCATGCATGAAGCCTGGGTTCAATTCCAAACACTGCATGAAATCAGGTGTGGTGATACATTTCTATAACCCTATAATACCAGTATTTGGAAGAGGAAGGTAAGGACGTCAGAAGTTCAAAGTCATCCTCAAGTGAAAGCCAACCTGGGCTACAATGAGGCCCTGTCTGAAATAAGGAAGGGAAGAAGGGAGAAATGGAAAAAGGGAGGGAGGGAGGGAGTGGAGAGAGGGAGGGAGGGAAAATGGATAGTTAAGGTAAGCAAAATGAGAATTATACTAATCCCCTATATATTAATAGTTCTAAAAGAAACTTGTTTTCACACTATCATATCACAAATATGTGAACATATAAATAGATATTGATATTCTATAAAAGAGTAGTTTCCTGGGATTCTCGTTTAAGGTATGGCCCTACACAAACTGTTCATCCTTGAGCTGAACTGTTTTGGTTTAGGCCTCTAACAAAACTAACAGTATTAAACTCTTCATTTTCAGGACCAATATTAAATAGGCTGCCTGCTCACACTTACTCTTGATAATACTATTTACAGTAACTTTTCTATCTAACTCCCATTCAGTCTTTGTCTCCTACATGCTTAATTATTGTTGTTTGGTAGTTGTTCTTATTAGTATTAGTAGTACGTGGTATATATTAGTATATACTACTATATTATTATTATTATTATTATTATTATACAGCAAAGAATTACCAAGTAATAATGAATGTACTTATTATCTGGCTCCTTAGGGAAGAGACTTCATTTGCTTTTATGCTCCCAACAGTGTGTACTGCTGAATAAAATGATGATGGAATCAATCAATCAATGTTGGGCTTAAACCATCTACCTACATCAAAAAAATCATATGAACAGCCCTGGGCTTGGAATATAGCTCAGTAACAGAATACCTGCCTAGCACGTGCAAAGTCTTGGTTGAGTTTGATGTTCAGTACCACCTAAAATAAAACAAACAAAACTGAGAAACACAACCTTACGAACTGTTCTATCATGTTTACTCCAGGCAATTTCTAAAAGCATGCTCACATTAATCATTTAGTGGCTATTATAAAAAAGCAAAAGAATACCTCATTATCAAGAATAGCTGTAGACACTAAGAACTTTTTAATCTTGCCAACCTTTATTCTGTACCTTAACATGACTGCACACATTTTTAGCCCCATTCTACTTAGTAATTAAAACCTCGTTTGTTACCTACACTCCCTCTAATTTCATCTCACCCCTTTCCTTCTGACTACTCTTTCTCCACTATCTCCACCTTTAAAAAAAAAAAAAAAAAGTTTAAAAACAAAGTTTTTCCTCTATATACATGATTCTTTGAGAAAGATGTATCTTCTTCTATTATATATTTAACTTGGGAAAACCAGAATAATAGAATGTATACTTTATTTTCCATGTGGCTTTTGAGACAGTGTCTCATTATGTATTCCATGCTGGCCTAACTTTTGAGCACTCTGCATCAACTTCCTGGGGCTGTGAGTGACAGGGTCTTATTGGGTGGCTTAGGCTGGCCTTGAACTCGCTATACAGCCAAGCCTTTCATTAATCTCCTGCCTTAGCCTCTGGAATGCTGGAATTACAGACAGGCACCACCATGCTCGGCTTAAGCAGAATTTAAAGAATAACTATTTTCCTTTTCATCTCATTTCATGTGCTGGGTAAAAGTAAATGTAGGGTAGAAAATGAAAAAACAGAAGCAATTTATTAAATATTGGCATTACTTAGTTCCTGATGAATATATAAATAGGCAGTCATTTAAAAATTAATTTGAGGAAATGGTGAGAGAACACTTACACTAGAAACAGTAACTGAAGTCCTAGCCTCAAAAAGATGACAGCTGGCCATAAACACTAACAAATAGGAATTTTGAGAACTAAAAATAAAGATATATTTGTCAAAACCCACAGAACTTAGAAAAATGAAGTAAGACCTTAGGTGATAACAGAAGGTCAATGTAGGTTTTATCATTGGTTTTTTTATTATTTTTTTTTTTAAGTGTACACTTTAATTTGGGTTGTTGATAGTGTAGAGGCTATATGTGGAGGCAGAAATTTGGAAGAACTCTGTTCAAATTTGCTATAAACTGAAAACTACACAGACTTTTTATTAACACTGAGGTATATTCAGTGTTGTACATGCAAAGTTAGTGTAGACACTCAATTTAGATAAGAAGGATGAAATATTGTGCTTTAACATGAGGGGCTGCCAACGCTAAGCTATAGATTTAACATATGCTTTAAAAGTACTTAGGGTGGGCATAGTGGCAAGCAAGGTGGAGGCAGAAGAATCACTAATCAAGGCCAGTTACCTAATGAAATACTGTGTCAAAAAACCCAAAACATTTCACATAAATGGAGAGAGGCATGCTCATCAGTTAATATAGAACTGTGCACAGTATATACAACTCTAATTTCTAATTACCAGACTCCTGAGGGATAATGCTCTTGTGTACTGTAAAGATTTTTCACTTGTATTGGTTTAATTAAAAGCTGGCTGGACAACAGAGACAGAAAGTAGAGGCAAGGCAACTAGACTAGGAGAATTCTGGGAAGAGGAAAGGCAGAACAGCAGACGCCAGCCAGACACATAGGAAGGAAGAAGAGAATGCTGCATTGAGAAAAGGTACCAAACTATGTGGCTAAGCATAAATAGAATCATGGGTTAATTTAAAGGTAAGAGCTAGACAGTAATATGCCTGAACTACTGGCCCAGCGTTTACTATAATATTAAGCCTCTGAGTCAATTATTTGGGAAGTGACTACTGAGTATTTCAGAGTTTCTGGCAGGACAGAAATTCAGACTACAGACACCATTTTTTAAAACATTACATGTGGTGATATTTTGTATATCCTCCAAGAAAAAGGCATGTTGAAGATGAGAGAACAGAGCCACCCAGTGTTAGTCATAGAGGTCAGGCAGTGGCCTTCAATCCGGCCACTTGGGAGGTATAGATCAGTCTGGATCTCTGTGAGTTCAAGCCCAGCCTGGACTATATGAGATAGTCCAGTCCAAAAGAGAAACAGAGCCAGGCAGTGGTGGCACACATCTTTAACCCCAGCACTTGGGATTCCATGCCTCTGCTACCAGAACTTGGAAACCACACAAGCTTTAATCCCAGGACCAGGAAGGTCAGGATTTCTGCTGGACAGAAAAAAAGAATATAAGGCGGAGGAAGACAAAGAGTTCGTCCCCTGCAGTTTCTCTTCCTTTTCAGCTAAGGACTCAAAACATTCAGTCTAAGTAGTCGTGGAGACAGGATCTTCCCCTTTAGGCCTGAGGATTCAGTAGTAAGTCTCTCTAGTGGCTTGTTCCTCCGTCTCTCTGATCTTTCAGCATTTACCCCAATATCTGGCTCTGGGTTTTTATTGTAAGATCAACTAGGATTCGTGCAACAATCACATCCACTGGCAACTCAAATGACCAGACTACTAGTTTTAAATTCTCATGCTCATCACCACCTGACTAGCTAATGTAACAGTTCACCTGGAGAGTCATAAAGGCACTGGTTCCTAGGTTCAAACCCCAGAAGATTCTGAGTTGGTTGGACTGGAGTGTGGCCTGGGCACCTAAAGTTTTAAATGGCTATTAATATACATAGCTAGGTTAACACCTGCATGACTCTTTTAGGTTAGTCTGCATTATAAGCTCAGAATAGCTTTTACCTGAATGTTCTGCCTCTGGGTTGTATTAGCAATATTACCTACTAGGTCTCCCAAAAGCTGCCAAATTAATTCAAGACTACAGAAAACATATTTACATTAAAAACATGAGGCTTTTGGCCACTGAAAGTCACTTCATATTCAATCTAGGAGAAAGGTCAATGACCAGTGCTTCATGGGGAATCCTTAAGGGTCTAAAGGTCTTCAACTATGAGTTCCCACTGCTTGGATTAATATCAAAACTTTTCCAAATAGTAAAATACCCAATAGATTAAGAACCTCTACAAATTAAGAAGAAAAGCACACATGCCAAGAAGAGAATTATGAAGAACATGAAAATTGCTTAAGAAAAGTAACAAGTGGCAAAGATAGTTGTTTAGCTTCACTAAATAGTAAAATAATGCAAAATAATCTGAGGTTCCAACTCTTCACCAAATCAAGAATTAATAAATATTTATCTATAGAAATAATAGAATACATAAACACTCAAACTCCAAGACAAAATAAATAATGCGTTTTTAAACATAGTTTTAGACGATATGGTCAGAAGCTTTAAGTGTTCAGACTTTTAATTTATAACAGCAAAATATAAAAATGGCCCAAATGCCAAACATTAGGGAAATTATTTTTATAGTTAACTAAATTATTCAAAGTCCAAATAATGTAAAGGATAATGTATTAGTTAAAGGTGGAAATGCAATGTTATAAAGAATAGAAGCCATACTCAGTATAACTAATTCTGTCAGTATTATAGAATGTTTACAAAAGTGGACTTATGGAGGGGGAGATGACTCAGCAGTTAAGAGCACTTGTTGCTCTTGTAGAATTTAATTCCAGGCACCTGCATCGTGACTCACAGCCACCTGTAACTCTAGTTCCAGGCAATCAAAAGCCCTCTTCTGACTTCCACAGACACCAGGCACACACATGGTCCACATGCATGCATTCAGGCAAAACATCTATACACATAAAAATAAATAAGAAAACTTAAAAGTAAGTTTTAAAAAGTGAAATTATGAGTAACTTAAAACTGTGTTTTTTAAAAAGATGTATCTTCATTTTTAATTGTTTGTGTGTATCTGTGAGGTGTGTGCATATAGGCTAGAGGTATCAGATCCCCTGGAACTCAGCCATAGGCAATTGTAAGTCATCCACTGTAGGTACTAGGAATTGAACCTCTGAAAGAGCAGTACCTGCTCTTAATCACTGGGCTATCTACTAACCCCACATTTGTTACTTTTTAAGAATATTTAATTCTAGACAAGAATAACAACCATAGAAAAATTAGACAGACAAGTTTGTCATGATACAACTGAGCATACCAATATTTGTGGTGGATATTACATGTAGAGATGCTGGCTTCAGTAGTGCTGAGCTGGTCTGACGACCTAACATGAATTAAGAATTCAGGTGATTGTAGACAGCTGTCCTCAATAACCATCCTCACCTACCCCCAAAATGGTAAGCCAGCTGAGACAACTGACTCTTACTGGCCATAAAGGGTACCCTTTTGGAACTTCACTCTGAAAAAGCATTTATTAGACACACAAAAGTAGGTCATAATAGCCAAGATGAGACAAAGCTACCCTAAGGTTCATTTCATGCTAACTATTAATGAAAAGGAAGGGTTACAGGAAAAAAAACAATATTTTCTAGATGCCCATCTATACAGTGATGCAGACACTTACACAGGAAATTAATTTCTTGAACTAAAATCTAATGCCCATTCTTCTTAACTAAAATCAAAACCCTTCCAACAAACTCTACAGAGCTAGAGTGGTTTTTCAGAGAAACTGTCCCTCTATGGAAAAATACTGTTCCATTCATAAACTGTAAAGAAAACAAAAAACATAAATATTTCAATCATAAAACTTCAAAGATAATATATAAAGCATATCAAAAACTCTAGAGATAAGCCAGGCATTTGATAAAAGCCTTAAATATTCAAGGTAACTATCACATGACATTTTTTATATTGGTTTACTATAAAATACTATATAAAAAAAAAAACTCTAAGTCCTCCAAATGAAAGTACTGCCAGATTCTCTTCATCATGTTCTTCCAAATAGACAATAAAGCGTCCATATTTCTAAAATCTTCAAAAAAAAGGGTACAATGTAATATTAAGCAGCCTATCAGACAACTCATTTTTCAACAACTTCATAAACATCTCTTCCCAAGATAGCAAACGCAATCAGTAAGTTTATACTAGTCTGTACCATTATCTGCATTCTTTAAAAGAAAATATACTATTAAATTACTTGGCTTATAGTACAATACTCCCTCCTTCAATTTATAAGATGTGATTTAAAGAAAGTTTATAATAAAGCATTTTCTGAATTACTAAACTGGCCGTATCTTGACAAAATTCACATAGCAGGAGACTTTTTACTATTCCAATTGCTTTCCATTCTGTGTATTCAGCTGGACTCAAATTTCAGCATCCAAAGATTCTCTTAGGCACATCCAATGTAAGTCACCCAAAAGTCCGTATTGTTGCATCCGAGTTGGTTCATAGCACTCTATCAACTACTCTTGCTATAATGAGTGTACCTCCCTTCTTGCTCAAAGTCATAACGTGACTCAGGACATTAAAAAATATATGTCTGTCACAGCAGAAATGTCCAAGGTCACAGTTCTTCAGAAATAACAATATGGTTGACCTGAAGTTCCTTATATTTAACACTAATTCAATGTTTTCTGCTTTACATAATTATCAAAAAAAGATAATTTATGCCTGTTTTAAGTGTGAATAGGGCCACCTTCCCCTCCAAAAATATGAGCAGTGCACATCACAGTCATAAAGCGGCCTCCATCTTCAACTACCATTTGATTTTCGACAATTACCTTAGAAACTGTTACCTCTTTTCAGAAGCCAAAAATTTAAATAAGTAGAATTTAAAAGAATAGAAATTAGTGTAAATACTAATTTACTTCAGTGTTTGATTGGTATACAATTCAGATTAGATGGCAAACAGAAAGAATACCAATGTTTCAGGAGTCTTAAAAGGTTATAACAGTCAGAAATAAATAACAGCTAACCTATATATAAAGGAAATAAGGAGAATGTTCGTTAGACATTACTCACGTCACCTCTACAATGGGATTATAGCTTTAAAAAGAGTTTTAACTGACCACCTTTTCCCTTTCCATAAAAAAGGCAAAGTGCTGAGGTGGTTATATGAAAATCTGATTATAACTGAAATTAAGTACTATTATCAGGAGATCCATTATAACTTGATTAATAGATTAGAACAGAAGAGTACACAAACAATTTTACAGGTATTTAAAGGCTTCCTTAAAATATTATTAAATGGAAAACTAAAATATACCTAGAACATGCTTTAGAACAACCCAAAAGACTGCTTCTCTCATGAACTTCATTTAAATGTTTTCCCATTAGTTTTAGTATAAGAAACTACTAAAGGAATTCAATCAAGATATTATCACAGTAAAAAAGCATTTCTCAAACTCATATTTAATATGCTATATGAAAGAGACTTATTAGAAGTTCACACCTATAAAGTGCTTTTTAAAGTCATTCTTGCTATTGAGTTTACATGGTTAGGTATAAATTTAGATAATCAATATGATTTCTTGAAATATCTTTTGTACACCAGCAATATTGCCTTATGCATAAAACAGAAGCCAAAAAAGAAAAAAGTCAACTATAAAACTTTAGAAAACCAACTTTCCCCTCTTTAATACAGCAATAAACAATGCTGTCATGACCTATTAAGCATGTTACTCTAAAAAATATTCCTAGTCATAAATTCTCCTCAATAATGAGAACTCTTCACTTAAGAATAATTCAGGTATCATTGTTCTTCTATGAACTCTCAAGACTGCCTCTGTAGCACACTGTATCAGACGTGACAATACAGGGAAAGCAGACATGTTAAAAATGTAATAAACCACAGACCCTCTTTTCTAGGAGAGCTGAAACAAGCCAATTTCAAAGAAATTTTTTAAAGTCTGGGTATTAAGGGGAAAGTTTTTTTTTTTTTTTTTTTTGGTTTTTTAAAATATTCTTTACAATGTGAGTGACAAGGTAGGATAAAAATGTGCAATATAGCTAGTTAGTTTATCATTCACTAAACCTGGGGGAAAACACACAAAACTATTGTTTTAGAAGGAACAGTCATTAGAAAGCTTTAATGAAAGAGTGTATTATTCTAGACACCATATGCTCAAGTGCAGAGACTAGATAATAAAGCAAGGTGCCTATTCCTGAGGAAAATGTACTTGTACTTAGTTATAATGCTGAACAATGAGTATTAAATCTATGCAGTACTAAAAAGGCAATGATGGAAGTTCAGACAGTATGTTACAGAGAAAGACCTGTAAGAATTCCATTGCTTAAAAAATAATCTTGTCCCTGTCATTAACCACTTAATGTTTTTGCTGATGTGCTAAAGTGCACTGGCAATTCAGAACAGGTGTTTGATTTTTAAGTTGGCAATGTCTTGTTAACAGACTGCAGGCTTCATATTTATATAGAGCTGCAGGTCTCCTGGATTTTTTCAAGTGTCACTCATCTAACTGAGTCTGACAGCTGAGAAAAGCCATCAGGTGCTTTACAGTCAGTTTAAAAAACATCCTCTACCTGGTATCTCTGCAGTGATTGTCTTGCTGCTCCCTGAAACCTCTTCATCATCGTCTGAGGAGCTCGTGCTTGAGTCACAGGTCAGGTCACTATCACTGGTACTACTGTCCTGCAGCAGGTTGTACTTCTTCCTTGCAGCAGCCTCCCTTTTCTGTCTCAGTAGCCTGATCCTTTCCTTGTGCTTCTGGCTCCGATGACCTTTAACCTTGGTGACTCGGCCATTCTGCTTGTCACTGGATTGCCGGTTTTTCTTGGCAGCCATAGTAGATGTTTCGCTTTCAGAACGGGACCGCCTAGACTTGCGCCCAACAGTGGCACCAGACACTCCTGAAGTATCTCCTTCTACTGTTGTTTCTGCTTGAGAGGGTTCATTCTCTTCTACAGAAGACAATGTATCGGAATCAGCCAAGTGACCACTAGAGGAAGGGGAAAGCATGCAATGATTAGAGGAGTCACTCTCATAAACTCGGCCAGTTGTGGGCTTGTCACTCTCTGTGGATGCTAACTGAGACTCAGAAGAGTCCCTTCTCAGTTCCATCAACAAGCAGGGCATTGAAGAAAGAACTGTAGAGTCAGCTACACCATCCTTTGGAACTTGAGATTCCAGTTCTACAGAACCATCTTCCTCCTTGACTGTCTCTTGTTCAGAGCGTTTGGGTGGGGCTGCAGATTCAATGAGTTCTTCTACTTTTCCCACTGTCTCCTCCATCTTCATTTCAGAATTCCAAATTAAATCATGGGGCAGAGTCTAGGAAATGGTATCAAAGACGCAACAGGAAAGCAACCTGTATGAAAACACATAAAGTCAATGACTAGAAATGGAAGATTATTTAACCTATGCAGTATGCTATTTTCCTAAATGGCAAAAGTTACTACTTAGGCAGATCTTTAAGATACTACATACTCATACTCTGCTAGATTGGCAGTCAGATTCAAAAGATTTAATAGCAGCATAATCCAAGCAGTCTTACCTATTAAAAACAGAACATTAATCCTCTATCCTATTGCTGTAATTACAGAGTTAAGTTTAAAACTTTAGATAGGATTGGGAAAGTAATGTAGCACACAGTGCTTCTTCAGGGTACTTGAAGTCCCAGCACCAAAATAAGAGACTTAAAACACTAAAGAAAAAAAATCTTTGAAAACCTTTAATATAATGAATGTGCACTTGACTTTAGTATAAATGAAAATAGCTTAAATACCACTCTTCTTGAGCTGGAGGTGTAGTTCAGTTAGTAGAGTGTCTGCCTCACATATATGAAGCTGGGTTCATTCCTCATCACTATCTAGGACTAGACATGATGATGCATGCCTGCGATTTCAGCACTAGAGAGGCAGAGGAAGGAAAATTTAAGAGTTCAAAATCATCCAGTGAATGTCAGACCACCTTGATATACATGAGACTCTAAATCAAAAAAGAAAAAACCAAAAACCAAGTAGGAGTAGTCTGACCTAGAAATGGTAGTACAGGCCTATAATTGCAGCTACCTAAGGGGTTGAGGTATGAGGATCCCAAAGTCCTCATACCTACTTGGAGAATTTGGGAGAACCTGTCTCAAACTGAAAATAAAGAAGGCAGGAAGGTTAAGAGTAGGGATTCTTGTTAACAAAGTGGAATTTTTGGTACGAAAGGACTGGTAAGGACTCCATTTGCTACTGCAAAAACCCTTCAAACTGCACTGCCAAGGGTAGTGCTGCACAGAAGCGCCCACTGCATACATTAAATTTGCTTGCTAGAGGGGTTCTGGACAATAGAATATTTCATGATTACTAACTGGCTAAACAAGAAGCCTGTGATATTGTTGGTACTGCATGCTGACTTCTACAAATGTCTTGGGGAAACTGAGACCCAATTATAACATGGTAAGGGAATAAGGCATGTTTAGCAGTCTCGCCTCAGTTTCCTTGATCATTTGTTTAACTGGTTGCTTTGAAGCCTGGGTTTTTAGAAAAAAAAAAATTCTGAAAACTGGGGCTACTGTATACTCTAAATTTTGTTCTGTATTATCCTGTGGTGATATGTTGTATGTTTAATAAAACCAGTCTGAAATATCTGAGAAGAGATCTACCTTCAGTCAATCTAGAAGGATCAGAGAGTGGCAACTCACACCTTTAATTCCAGCATGAGAAAGACTGGGAGTGGTGACCTATGCCTTTAATCCCAACAGATCTG
Source organism: Phyllotis vaccarum (assembly GCA_033318265.1). Lineage (NCBI taxonomy): Eukaryota > Metazoa > Chordata > Mammalia > Rodentia > Cricetidae > Phyllotis > Phyllotis vaccarum. The sequence goes on along the minus strand of JARWLC010000009.1, from coordinate 11,678,845 downwards.
AGTTTGAAGTCAGCTTGATTTTCAGAGGGAGTTCCAGGCTCCCAGGCAGTCAGTGGTGGTGCCAGGCCTTTAATTCCATAATTCCAGAGACAGATCTTTCTGTTTCTGTAATTCAAGGCTAACTACTAAATATTAGTAGCCCATACCTTTAATCTTAACCTGGATGTAAAACAACTGAGCAAAGAAGGTATTTAAGGCAGGCATAGAAAGACAGATTATGGCAGTAGAAGCCACAAGGAATAAGGCTGAGGAAGCTGAAAGATAGCTGGGGGAGATTTGACTGTGGTGTTTCCTCTCTTTGATATTCCAGCCCCTCCCCCTGCAAAAAAAGGCGCTTGCCTGCCAGAGCAAAACTTGACCAGAGGATAAATGGCTGATTAGGCTTTCTGTTCTGAGTTAGCCTCCAGTCTTAGGCAGACGGCCACACATTTCTGTTTCGCTCTCATCTGGGTAAGTTTTTCAGACAGTGGTCTCTTTGTCCTGGTGGGTTGTTTTTTTCTCTTTCCGGGCCCCTCCTTGGGCTGCTGTCACACTAGGTAGCTGCCCCACTTCACAGTCATTTGAATCGTCACTGACAACTAGATTGGTAAGTAAATAGGGTTTAAAAAAAAAAAAAAAAAAAAAGAGGGGGATTTGTTTAAAGCAATGGTGGGTGTTTGGTTTTCTGTAATCTTTCTCTAGACAATTTGATATTGGAACCAGTAAAGGAAAAGATAAATAAAGTAGATGGGACTATCATAATGTTTATCATATTGCAGCTGTTGTAACTTGTTTCCGTATGACCTGAATGGTCTGTGATTGTTTCTCATAATACCTTCTAATGTTTTTTTCCAGAAACATGTGCTAGTTTATGGTTTAATTTCTGTGTTTGGAGGAATATTAATCTGTGTGTTCCATTGTTGAAGTAAATCTTGTCTCCATAAGTTTATAACAATGTTAGCCACGTATGGCTTTAATATTCCTCTCTGTCCTTCTGGTCCTATACACTCAAGCCACTTTGCACTCTGTTTTACCTGGGATAATGACCCAATTCCCAAAAACTGAACATTTACCTCCTAAAGGGGTCAACTTGGATACCATGACTCTGGTGAATTATTGATACATCAGCCTGTGTCCAATAAACCTTCAATAACAACATCATTTATTTGTACTTTTAACTTTGGCCTTTTTTCATTAATAGAAGCTTACCAAAATATTCACTTTATAATTTTCCCTGAGGGTTTTTCCCCCTTTTCTATAGATTTTCTATCACTCAGTGTAGTATGTCTTTTTAAAATAGATTTTAATTTAATTGTTCTGGGAAGGTGCTTCCTCCCCAATGGCAGGGTAAGATTGGACTGGATTTGATATGGGGGATTTTGAAAGACCCCTCGGGTCATGGTCATTTCCTGAAGGCAGAAAGTTACCTTGCCTGTCCCTTGATGACCTGCATTCATTTGCCCAGTGTCTTCCTTTTCCACACCTTCTGCATACTCCAGAAAGGAGGGGCATTCTCTTGCGATTATTCCTAACAAAAGCACTGTTTCTGGGGGTGCCTTGTTTACAATCTCTTTTTATGTGACCTTGTCTTCCATAATTGTAACATTTAACATTGTGACTTTTTTCTTATACCTCTAGAAATTAACCTCTCCTATCCAGTTATCATCATAAGACACTAGTTTAACTGTCTCACGAATCTAATCTCCAAGAGGGCTGACCTTGCTTTTAACGGTCTAAGTATTCTTCTACATTGTGCATTAGCAATCTCAAAAGTCAGTGATTCAATTATTATTTGCCTATCTTCTGAATCCAGTACCATTCTGTTTACTGTTGCAGTTAATCTCTGCAAAATGTCTGTAAAAGTTTCATTTGGGTTTTGAATTACTTTTGTGAAGGATTCAGTTTCCTTTCCTATTTCTTCAATCCGATCCCAGACATTTAATGCTGCCATGAGGCATAATGCCAGAGTATATTCATTATATAAGGATTGCCTTTCAATATCAGCATAATCCCCTTCCCCAAGAAGTTGGTCTTGAGAGATTTCTATGCCTCTGGCCCTGCTTCTTTGTTCTATTGTTTTACCCTCTTCCTTCCACCATGTTTTCCACTGTAAAGGTGGCCCAGCCTCTGAAACAGCAGTAACCATATCAAACCAGTCTTTAATGGTGATCTGGTTACATGATGACCAGCTGTTTAACATTTGTTTTACAAATGGTGAGGCATCCCATGTCACAATTGCTTCTTTTACTCTCATTAATTCTAATGTTTGTACTGGAGCCCAACTACCTTCTGTATTTTTAGTATCAACTCGTTGCTAGTCATTTTCTTCCCATGTGGGCTCAGACCCACCAGAATAGATTTCATCCTATATCCTGAACTAACTTGAGATAAGTAATGTTTTTAGACAAAGATATACATAAGGAGGGAAATGTAGTAGTGTGACGCATGCCTGTAATCCCAGAACTTGGGAGGTGGAAGCAGGAGGCATTAAATTAAAGGTCAGCCTAGGCTCTGTTGAGATCCTACTTGAAAAATGGCTCAGTCGGTAGGTAAAGTGCTTGCCTTGCAAACACATAGACTTGACCTAAATTTAATCCCTAGAATCTATGAGATTGTGTGTGTGTGTGTGTGTGTGTGTGTGTGTGTGTGTGTGTGTGTGTGTGTGTGTGATACCATTTATAACGTAGGCAGAGACTGGTAGATGCCTGGCAGCTAACTTACCCTACTTGGCAAGTTCCTGATCAGTAAGAGACCCTATAGTGAAACAAATAAAAAGGTAGACAGAACCTAAATAACACTGAGGGTTATTCTCTGGCCTCCATAGACATATACATAACAAACAAAAGAAGGGAGGATGGTATGATGTAGTATGGCAGTTTTAATTGTCAAATGTAGTCATTTATGTGAAACCCTAAAAGAATAGCCCTCATTTCTGTATACTTATGATAGGAACAATGCAAAGAATTCCTCAAAAACTATGTATTTCATCCACAATAGGAAACCTGCCTAAAAGCCTAGCATCAATGAACTAATGCCAACCTCTAAAACAATGGTGTCTGTCTCAAAACATCTTACAAAGATTTTTTTTCCTTTAAAAGTTTCCTCTTGGATGTACTACTCCACATACAGTCTGTTCTAGATGGTCAGTCCCTATTGTTCACTCTACTCACTAACCCTAGGATCATCTACCCAGCCCATCTGCTATTCTTCAACTCCTGTCACCACTTAAGTACAACTCCCATCAACTATTTCTCAAAAGACATATAGACATTCGGATCCCATGCCCCGTCCACGTTACACACAAACTTGATCTCATAGTGTATGAACACTTACTTAGCATACACAAGGCCTAAGCTCAACAAACACACACACACACATGCCAAGACAAATAAATACATCATTCTACCAAGATGTTTTGGTTTTGTGTACTGTAGTTTTTATGCTTTGAGAGACAAAAAACAAAAATCAAGTAATTGCTTCATGACAACACCAATTTGATATTAAACAAATAAACAGCATTTTTGTTTTCTAGTAAATTACTTTAGTGAGTTTTAGAAAATGTATCCAGAGTTTTTAAATTAAAACATCAACAACAAAACACCCACTGGCCCTTTCTAATGGGCAGCTCATGGACACTGTTCAGAATACAACCTGGTTATGGTAAAATTATGACTTCATCATCACAAGAGAGTTCTTGACAAGAGTCATCTATGTATATAAAATCAAGAATTAAGAAAAGAGTAATAATGGACAAGATGACAGTAAGGAACAAACATTATCATGATAAAAAAGGGGATTGTGATTTACCAGATAACCGAAATAAGTAGATTCAAGGTGAGGCTTATGTTAAAGGAAGAGAAGAAAAAAATGACCAGAAAAGTGGCAAGGAGGAATGAGAAAAGCATCTCTCCTTCCTCCCTCTCCAGGTCAGAGGAAATAAGGACTAGAGGAGACAACACAGGAGGAGTGAGAACAGCATCTCTCCTTCCTCCCTCTCCAGGTCAGAGGAAATAAGGACCAGAGGAGACAACACAAGCACCAATGTGAACTGTTAGCGCATGAAGAAACAAAAGTTTCAGAAGAGGTTGAGAATACTGAAGACAAATCCCGAACTGCAACCTGGGGTGTGGAAGAGTTGGGAAAGCAGAGAGAAAGCAGAGAGAAAGCAGAATGGGAAAAGAGCAGTGCTTTCCTCAGAAATTAATTATCAAGTAGGAAACACAAGAGACTTTGGAGCTTCTTTTGATGACATTCATAAAATAAAAACCTACCCTAATATTTAATTTGCTCAAGATGTATTTCTTCTTGGGGCTGGAAAAATGTCTTAGTAGTTAACAACACTTGCTGTTCTTGAAAAGGACCCCATCCATTAGTTCCAGGAAATCTGACCCTCTCTTTTGACCTCCGTAGGCACTACAAACACAAGGTGCACAGACATATGCAAGCAAACCACTCATAACACATAAAATGATCTTCATTTATTCCTAATGTGTGTATATAAAATAAAACTAATGCTGATCATGACTCAGTAAACTGTTTTCACTTCACAACTGATGGCAGCCTGAAACATGGAAAGCACTCCCTGGAGAAATCTGTAAATAGGTTGTGGATGTACTGAGTAAGATTGTATGTCATTTGTATAGCACACACAAATCCCAAGACCACAAAAACCAGGAGAGTTGGTACACACCTCTGATACCAACACTAAAAAAGTAGAAGAAAAAATTTAGAAGTTCAAGGTCATCATCAACTCTACAGGAAGTACAAGGTGAGTCTAGAAAGAGAAACCCATGCTCAAGTTAGGTTAACAATACAATTGTTTTGTTTTGTTTGTTTTTTGGTTTTTCAAGACAGGGTTTCTCTGTGTAGACCCAGATATACTAGAACTTGATCTGTGGATTAGGCTGGCCTCCAACTCACACAGATCTGTCTACCTCTGTGTCTGGAGTGTTGGGATTAGAGGTGTGGAACAAGCACTGACACAGTGACTTCATTTCACTGTGTAATAATAGACCATGCCTATATCCAGGTAACACAGGAGGAAATAACAATCTTAGCAGGCAACAGAGTAGCCAAGGGCTCTAGTAGTATGAAGATATGGTTGTAAATCAGCATGTTCTCATTGGTGTGGTAGTTTGTATAAGAAACATCCCTCCTCTCCCATAGGCTCTTGTATTTGAACCCTTGATCTCAACTGGGGGTGGAGAGGAGGTTTAGAAAGTTTATGTAACTTTTAGAAAATGGAATTTTACTAGCAGAAGTAAGCAATGAGGGTGGCCTTTGAAAGTTTATAGCCTTGTCTGAAGGCTGTTCCTCTCTTCCCTAACTACCACCAGCCCCCACCCGCACTCCCTCTGCTTCTTGTGTATTAATATAAATGTGATCAACTAGTTTTCTGCTTCTGCTAACATGTCCTGCCTTCCCCACCATGATTAAATGTAATCCCTCTAGAACCATAAGATAAAACTAAAAATTTTTTGTTCCATAAGTTGCTTTTTGTCATAGTATTTTATTACTGCAAAAGAAAGGTAACTAAAACAGAAGATACTGAGCTACGTTATCAAAGCATTTTAGAAAATAAAAGTGGTGGATATATTCTGAAAAGGCTTCAGCTTTGAAATGTATTCTCTTATCTACTCTAGGAGACAGTTTCTACTAGGAGTGAATGAAGTTTTATTAGCCTCACATGTTTATGTACAACCATTGTCTAATCACTGGTTGTAGATCAGTAAGCAGAATGACAAAAGCAATCACTAAAAAGCTTAAATTTTTAAAAAGGAAGAAAAAAACATGGAGCTACTGGCTATACACTGGAGTGAAGACATTTCACAGATCTGTTATCTAAACAAAGAAAGTGTAACATCTTCAAAAGGACAAAGATCAAATCTAAAATTAGAACAATGTCTGAGATGTCCAATTTCAACCAAAAAAAAAAAAAAATTAAGACTTCCAAAAGAAACAGGAAACTGACTCATACACAGGAGAAAAAAAGTAGTCACTGGGAAAAGTTCTCAGATGTTAGACTTAGCAAAGACTTCAAAGGAGCTATTTTAAATATGTTCAGAATACTTCAGGAAGGGCCTGGGTGTGCAATCTCTGTGATAAAGAGAGCTCACCTAGCATGCACAAAACAACACACACATCTTATTTAAAAAAAAGAAAAAAGAAAACAAATAGCACTTTGAAGATGTACAGAATGAACAAAACAAATACCATCATATATTTAGTGGTAGTCCTCAAGAGTAAGATTCCAGGAAAAAAAGTATCTCAAAGGCCAGTGGTAGCATTCATTTGTAATTGGTTTGTAATTCATTAGTACTTGGAAGGTAGACTCAAAATCAGGAGTTCAATGTCTTTCTCTGCTACAAAGCAAGTTCAAGGCCAGACTAAGCCATGTAACACCCTGTCTCAGAAATGGAAGGAGGGAGAGAGGAGAGAAAAATGGAGGAAGGAGACAGAGAGAGAAAGAAAGAAAAGAAAGAGAAAGAGGAGGAGGAGAAGGGGAGGGGAGGAGAGGAAGGAAGAAAAACTTAATTCACACATACTTTAAATTTGCTTTTTAAAAAAATCTAAGAAACTCAAAAGAAATTCAAGATAAACGCACAGTGATCCACATATTCACATCATAGATAAGTAAAAGACCAAAAAAAAAAAAAAACCCAAAAAATTGAAATCAGCTAAAGGAACCTTATTTCAGTTAAGTGGTAGACCCATAATTTCAAGTGCTGAGGTAGAAACTGCCAATCAAGAATTCCAACAAAACTATTCTCTCAAAATGAAAACAAGTTCAAAAGGATTTTCAGACCAACAGAAAGTGATGTGACCCTATGCCTTGAATCATTAAAATAAAAAAAATTTAAAAAAAATGAATACTGACAACAAACAGTGCAGAATGTGCTTGGTGAACCTACTGGAGTCTATATACTTTCTTATTTCTTATCCTCCCTAAAAATAAATCAAAGGGGCCAGAGAGATGGATCAATGGGTAAAGTCTCTTACCACCAAGCCTAATGATCCACATAGTAGACAGAGAATCAACTCCTACAGGTTGCCTTCTAATGTCTAATTCCATGGCACATGCGTGCACATACATGTAAAATCCTTGAAATGTACAAAGGAATAATTATCATTGTAATGTTAAGTTTATAATTAAGCAAATGCCAAATACATGAAAATTACAGCTACCTGGCACACCTCTATAACCCCATTACTTGACAGAGAAACTCAAGAGGATCAGGAAGCTCAAAACCAGACAGCATGGGCTATATAAGACAGCTTGAAAACATATAGAAAAGTAACACTATACAAACTGAGGTTACATATATGCATGCAATAGCAATGGAAAAAGAAACCATAAATTTGAAAGAAAGCAAGGAGGGGTTTGAAAGCAAAGGGAAGGGAGAATGTTGAAATTATAATCTTAAAAAATAAAGTACATTAACTATAACTATATAAATATATATTCTATATACATAATATGTAGTATATATTATATGTGAATATAAATTATGTGCATTTATATAGTTATAAAGTTACAAATATATAACTATTTATAACTATATAAATATACAGCCATATCTCAAGTAAAAGAAAGTGTAAGATGGCTTGAATGCATAGGACCAGAAGAACAGAGAGGAAGGCTGAAGCCATACATGACTATTATAGCAGTATATCTATGGGGTTGTGACCTTCTACAGTAATGGAAACCCCAGATTAAAATTCCTCCAAGCACAAATATGAACCATAGACCCAATTATGTTTCTGAGAATAATATTTTAGATATTATAAAAAAAAAAAACAAAAACAGTCACCAGCCATTCAGGTTGTACAAAACATAGCACAACAGCAGCTGCCCCTGTAAAGACACCCACAGCACTACCTTTAAAATGGTTGACAGAAAAAAAGTCTATTTGGGTTCATCAATGGCCTCTAAAGAAAGAGCAACTGCAGGCCTTAGAACAGCTCGTACAGGAGCAGTAAAATGCTCAGCATTTTGAAGAATCAACAAGAATCTTGGAACTCTTCTTCATCAAAAAGAAATCTGGAAAGTGGAGAATGGTAATAGACCTAAGTGTAGGCGGAGTTTTACTTACAAGGCACCAGTCCAAGATTAATATTTATTAAAATATAAACCAACACCTAAGCGCAGTAAATGAGGTAATTCAGCCAATGAGCTCTTAACAATCTAGTATTCCCTTACCTTCCCTGTTACCTAAGGGATGGCCTTGATTTAAAAGACTGTTTCTTTACCACACCTCTACAAGAACAAGACAAGGAAAAATTTGCCTTTACAGTGCCCACTTCTAATAATCCTCCACCTGTAAAGAGATATCAATGGAGAGCTCTCCCACAGGGAATGTTGAATAGCCCCACCTTGTGCCAATATTTTATACAACAGCCATTAGAAGTGATAAGCAAACAATCCCCACAATCTATCATCTACCATTATATGGACAACATCTTGATGGCTGACTCAAATGTAGATACATTAGAAAGAATGTTTGAAGAAGTAAAGAAAATTTTGCCTGATTGGAGATTACAAATTGCTCCTGAAAAAATATAAAGAGGAAATTCTATTAATTATTTAGAACATAAAATAGGTCTACAAAGATTAGACCCCAAAAGGTGCAACTCGGGAGAGATACATTCTGAACTCTTAATGATTTCCCAAAACTGCTAGAAGATATTCTCATATACAGCCCATTATTGGAATAAAAAAAAATTATGAATTAGTTAACCTATTCAAGACTTTATATAGTAATAAGGACTTAAATAGTCCTAGAGTATTTTCTGATGAAGCTGAGAATTGGCTTTAGCTGAAAAGAAATTATGAGATGCACATGTGAATCATGTGGATCCAGACCTTGATTGCATCCTGGTTATTTTATCTTCTGAGCATTCTCCTACAGGAATTTTAATGCAATGGGAAAATATTATATTAGAGTGGATATTTCTGCTACATAGGTTGAACAAAAAAGTTAAAAACATATGTGGAAAAGATTTCTGATTTGATTTTTTAAAAGAAAATTAAGACTTTGTCAGTTGACAAGAAATGACTAAGCAGAAATTGTTGAACCTTTACCTAATGAAGAAATTGATTAATTATGGGCAGACTGTGAACCTTAGCAAAGAGCCTGCGAGCATTTTTGGGGGGGAGAGATTAATAAGATATCCCCAAAGCAAGACAATTCAATTTATAATAGAAACTAACTGGATTCTTCCTCATGTTGTACAGGATAAATTTCTAGAGCTCATATATTTTATACTGATGCAAACAAATCAGGAAAAGCAGGCCACAATTAGAATTTTAAGTGGCTCAAAGTCCTTATAATTCTGTCCAGAAGTCATAATTATACGCTATTATTATGGTATTAATGACTTTACAGCTCCTCTTAACATAGCAACTGATTCTCAGTATGCAGAAAGAGTTGTTTTATATATTGAAACTGCTGATTTCATTCCTGATAATACAATATTAACCTCATTGTTTATACAACTACAGGGTATTATTAGAAACAGAATTCATCATATATGTGTGTGTGTGTGACACACATATATAAAACACATATCAGATCCCACACAGGTCTGCCATGTCCTCTAGCACAAAGTAATGATGAAATTGATCAGTTATTAATAGGAAATGTGCTGGAGGCTTCAGAATTTCATAAGAAACATCATGTTAATAGCAAAGAATTAAAAAAGAGCTTTCCCATTACTTGGCACCAGGCCATGGAAATTGTAAAGAAATGTCCTATTTGCTTCTTCTATAACCAACCCTCATTACCTGCTGGAAGCAAGCAATGTTAAAGGTGTACACACACACACACACACACACACACACACACACACACACATGTGGGAATACATTTGTGCGTACTGTATCTTTAAATAAAGGAGCTGGTTTGGGCCATGGCAGGTACTGTAAAATAGGTGGGAGGAGAATCAGAGCTTAGATAGAGAAGCAGGGTGGAGTCAGGCAGACCGCGCGGAAGCCGCCGAAGGAAGGACATGTAAGGAGCACGGGTGAGCTGCGGGCCGCCACGTGGCCCGTGGATTAATAGAAATGGGTTGATTTAAGATATGAGAGCTAGCTAGCAATGTGCCTGAGCCATAGGCCAAACAGCATGGACTTAATATAAGCCTCTGAGTTATTTTTGGGGGACCTGGGCGGCTGGGCAGCTGAGGGGTCTGGCACGGCAAGTCTGTGGGTCTCGGATCTCTGGCCGCCCGAGACCCAGAGAAACCCTACTACAACAGATGGCGCATCCAACGTGGGCCGATTATCCACTTAGAGCCTGACAAAGATTAAAAAGAGTTCTAGATCGCAGAAACTGATCAAAGGCAGCTTCCAAATTGTGTATGTAAATCGGGTCTTTGTACAAACAAAGCATGGTCCGGGTCACACTCAAAATGGCGCCAGCGGCGGGCTGGCGACAGGCAGTGTGAGCTACAATCAGGCGGGTTCCTGAAAACTAACAAAAGACTCAGTAATGTGATTGATTTTAGATTTCTGCTTATTTTGAACAAAAGAGAAACAAATTTTCTTCGTGGCAGCATTTTCTTAGGTGTGCTCTGTTTACGGTCCGTTTAAGAAAACTTAGTGATTCCGCCTAATTTGCAAAAACTGTGCTTCTTTTTGGAGAATGTATTTTAAAAGCTCTTAAGGTTAGAAGATGATTAAGGATTCACAATAAAACAGATTCAGATAAAAAGAAAACCTGTAAACGGGTTACAATGTTTGTAAAAGGTACATAGGCTTCAGAGAGAAAATAAAGAGGTTAGAAAAAGTTTTTAAAGCGAGAAATAGAGTGATAAAAATATAATAAGCCACGTAAAGATGGAAAATAGACACAAAATCTGGATTTTGGTTGTTATTGTGTTTTCTTTTAATTTTTTAACTGTTAATGAGCTAACTGCAAAAAGACAATGGATTACAAAGACTACTAAGTTAAACAAGAATGTATATTTTAAAGGTATTTTGATTTTGAAATTTGTGTCTAAGGATTTATTGCTTTGGAAGAGTTCTGTTTCTGTTTCCACAGATGAGAACCTGTGGATTGCTTCCAGGCAAATGTGGTTTCATCAACCAAGACCCCCTGAAAAAACCTCTGATGAGAAGAGATGGCCAGAACAGCTTCAGAGCTGCAGACTGATTCAGCCTCAACAACCGTGAGACTTTCAACGCCCCTTAATCAGCAGGAAGTAGTAATAGAAAAACAACGCCCAAATTCCCCAAATATTATTTCTAGAAGTTTGTTTTCATTATAAATGGTTAATGTCATAGTTAATCTCTTTCTAAGAAGAAAAAGGGGATATGGTATATAAATGATTTTTTAAAAATTAGATTATTAAATTTACTTAGATCAGGAAATCAGCTGTTAATCTCAAAATGCTTTACATTGGTATAGATTTTGGTTTATTGATACAAATTTAAGGTCAATTTTGTTATGCTGTATATGTTTTTCTATTCTTGTTTAAGGTATGATGTTCATGTAACTGTTTTAAAATTGTAGTGTATAATTAAGAAATAAAGGTTAATAGTCACTTTTGATAATCAAACTTATAGTTAGGTTAGTTAAGATTTTTAAGTATACAAAGATATATTTCAATTAAATAGATAATCTTCAAATACTTCTAAGACCTACAAAATATGGCATTTAAAATATTTTAAGAGCTTAGACTTTTCTGGACAGTGAGACAGGTCTATACCTGGCAGCACTAATTTACTTCAACAAGAAAATGGGCATTGAAGAAACTCCATATAGAGTCTCATCTATTTGTGGTAATGGTAAGCCACTGGAGAAGAAACTGTTTTTATATTGACTGCTTGACAGTATGCTGTTTAAACTGGACATGCAGGTTCCATAAGAAGATGACCTCTAGACTTTGGCAGAGCAAGCCAAGATCATCATTCGGGTTCCTGCTTTACAGAGAAAACTGTCAGACATTCTTCAAGACTCAAGGAAAAACAACGGATGAACTGTGCCAAAATGGGCAGAGCAGATTTCCTACTTCACTGAAATAAAAAGAGACTTTGGGCCTGTAGGCTGAAGATGAATGCCCCAACTTTATAAAAGAACTTTGGGTGACTGTCCAGGCAGATAGGTGTCATCTCTGTCCTTTCTAGATTTTAAAAGTCGTTTGCACTTCTGGTTTACTTGGGTAAATATTATATCCTTCTGTGGTCTTTGATGTAGTTGAAGATTAGATAGTTATATGTACAGTTTTTCTTAGTCATTTGAAAAATATATTAGATATAAAACTTTAGATTCATAAAAATAAGATAGATGATAGAGTATTTTCTTTAATTTTGCTAAATACAAATAGACTAGATATTGTAACTATAATTCTTGCTTGATAGCTATTTTGTTATATGTAATTTTGCTATGTTAAAATTGAAACCTTCCTTTTTGATTAGAGAAAAAGGGGGAAATGTGGGAATACATTTGTGCGTACTGTATCTTTAAATAAAGGAGCTGGTTTGGGCCATGGCAGGTACTGTAAAATAGGTGGGAGGAGAATCAGAGCTTAGATAGAGAAGCAGGGTGGAGTCAGGCAGACCGCGCGGAAGCCGCCGAAGGAAGGACATGTAAGGAGCACGGGTGAGCTGCGGGCCGCCACGTGGCCCGTGGATTAATAGAAATGGGTTGATTTAAGATATGAGAGCTAGCTAGCAATGTGCCTGAGCCATAGGCCAAACAGCATGGACTTAATATAAGCCTCTGAGTTATTTTTGGGGGACCTGGGCGGCTGGGCAGCTGAGGGGTCTGGCACGGCAAGTCTGTGGGTCTCGGATCTCTGGCCGCCCGAGACCCAGAGAAACCCTACTACAACACACACACACACACACACACACACACACACACACACACACACACGAGATTTGGCAGATGGATGTGTTTTATTTTGCAGAATTTGGAAAGATGAAATATGTACACTATACCATTTACACTTACTCAGGACTTTAATGGGCAATTTCCCTGAGTTCTGAAAGGGCTGATTTTGTGATTGCGCACCTTTTGGAAGTCATGTCCATTATGTACAAATTAAGACTGAAAATGCTCCAGCATATGTTTTCCAAAGAATGAAGCAGATTTTGGGATATTATAATATACAGCACATTACAGGTATGCCACACAATCCTACAGGACAAGCAGTTGTAGAAAGATCTAATAGAAAGAAATGTTTCATAAACAGAAAGGAAGAATGAAAACACCCTGAGATAGACTGCATAATGTCTTGGTAACCTTGAACTTTCTAATGCTGATGAGAAAGGAACAAATGCTGTGGAGAGACAATGGATAACAGGAAAACTTCTGAGATAAACCAACTTGTCTGCTTCAAGGATGTGCTGACCCCAGAATAAAAGCCAGGTTATGTGCTTCTTTGGGAAAAGGGTTTTGCTTTTGTTTCCACAGGAAAAGAAAAACTATGGGTACCAACAGAGAATCAATAAAGATCCAATTCTAAAAGGGGACACCTCTTAAAGAGTAGTAGTAATGGCTGATCCACCAAAGACAATTTGATACATGGTAAGGAAGACTCACTTAACAAGGCTGGGACAGGGTTTCATTTTTGTCTTTACAGAGGATAGACATAACCATCTTCAAGAAATTAAAAAGATAACGGACACCTAGACACCTAAGGCTGAAAGGAGGTCCATTGGAAAAGGATTACAAGCAAAGGAATATATGGCCTATAATACCAAAATGCAATGCAGGGTAAATTCTCAATTACCACCATTTAACATCTGTATCTATTATTTTTTTTAAATATGTGATCCCAATTTAATTATAAATCAAGCTAGATTTAGAGTTAGAGTAAGTGGCTTTCTCCTTCTCTAAACCCAAGCACATTGGTAAAGGAAAATTTAGGAGATTCTGTGTCATATCAGAAAAGCCACCAGGTGTGAGACAGAAGACAGCCAAGATAAATAGGAACTATTGTTGTAATTTTATTTCTAATCCTATCTCTCTGTGTATTTATTCTTTCTTGACCTATTAAAACCTCTGCATACAATTTTCTCCTAAAAACATAAACTTTCCATTTGATAATAACAATGTTTAAGTTTTCCACTGTAAACAACAATCTTCAAAGCCTCCAGAAAAATATTTTTTTAAAAAAACAACAACAAAAAATCCTGGTGTACACCACTCTATGACTGCTTTTGAAATACAGACTATTCAGGACCGTTGCAAGACAGCTTTCTATGATTATCCATATCATATCTCTAACAAGAATTCCAGATGGCCTTACCCAGTACTCTGAGACCAGTTATAGAAGGTTATAGTCAATCCATTGGGACCTACTCACTGTCTTGGTTTTTACAGGATCCCACAGAGATGCCATAGCCCACAAGTGAGCAAGAAGCAACCTTATGAAAACTATGCCCCTCTCCTGACAAGTTTCATCCTCTAAGGGTTATGGATAATTATCATTCTGCCAGGGTGGTTATAAGTTATATTTGGATTGAGGGTGGAACAATAATATAGACTCAGGAATCCCTTTTAAAGAAGAGAAAGGGGAATAGATAGGACAGATACAGGTTGATTGTTGTATCTACCTGTAAACAATTATTAGTCAAATGAGCCAAAGACAACTTGCACTGGTATAGATGCTTGTATGTTGATACAAATGTGAAATTATTTCATATGTCTGCTTGAGATAATTTGCACACTGAAAAAAATTCAAATCTGATATTTTATGTCTAAAGTAATTTGTATATTGATACAAAATTAAATCTTTACCATATTTTGCACATGCTTCTACTGGTTTAAAATATTTAGTACATTAATTCATAGTAAGCATATTGCTGTCTTTTTCACCATGCAATTTCTACCTCTGTTTAATTATAGTCATATTTATATCTATGTCTATCTGTTTAGATATTTTGTATAGTGATATATATTTAAGATCCTGCCGTCGTTTTGCACTATTCATTTACCTTTGTTTAATGTTTATATGATTGTCATACTTGAAGTTATTGTACAAAAACTATACACCCATTTATAGATTATCTATTTTTATAATATAAGCTTAAGTCTTTAGGATGATAAGAATTGCAGATCACAGTTACTTAGGCTTGTCATGTACTAATCATGTTGTTTGGGTTTCTCAGACATATAGGAGAATATGTCAGATAGACAGGAGTCTTCAACCACTTCATAGACCTAGAGAATATGGCATTTACTGTTTCTTTATTCAGAATTTGGTCAGGAGAGACATGATAACTCCGTTCCTTGTTCTGAGATGGTGCTGGGCATCAAGGATACTCCACAAGGAGTTTGTCTTCCTTGGCAGATAACGGCCTATTGGGCAAAGAACTGCCCTTGCCTTGACTGCTGACAGTACACACACTGTCCAATCTGGACAAGCAGGACAAAAGAGGCTGCTGAAACCTGTCAAGACAGGTAAGACAGTTTCTCAAAGCACTCTGCTTCTGAAGAGATCTGTCAGATATCCTAGGCCTGTAGACAAAAAAGGTGGACATTCCAACTTTGCAGAAGAGCTGTGGGTGACCGTCCAGGCAACTGACTGTCACTGTCCTCTCCTAAATTTTGGAAGTTCTTATATTTTCCCTCTCACGTCTTTCTTTGATGAGGTAGAAGACTAGATAACTAAGGTTTCTACCATCTCATCTCCTAGCTAAGAGCATTCAAGTATTAGATTCATATTACTCAGGATAAATAGCTTTGAAGTAATCCCTATATATTGCCTCTTACCAATATTTTGGGCATGTAGGATATACTTTATGTTGGTTGTCTGTTAGTTGTAGTTTGACCTTGTTTATGTTATTTGCCTTCTCCCTCTACTGGACATTACCTTATAATTGTTTCTATTTTATACAGTCTTATACTTAGGTTTAGAACTTTCTTAGACAAAAGGAGGAGATATAATGGGTTCTGGCGCTATAGAGTGAGACCTAGAGGTATGGCTTTGAGGTCTTGAGGACCCCTATATGGGACGTGGCAAGCCCCTGTGGAAGACCAGTTGCACGCTCCTGCCCTTCCTGTTTGCTCCCTGCGTTCTAGGAGGGAGGACAGCCACCACTGCCGTGTGGAACATTTCAACCCTCCAGGAATTGCCCTAAGGTTCAATCTTGTATCAGTGAGTGTTTCATATAAACTCCTTAATAAATACTAATTATTTTATATAATCAATTGCCAATGAATAATTCTTACAATAAAAAAGGGCTGGGCATAAACATGCCTTTAATCCTGCCCTCAGGAGGCAGAGGTAGGTAGATCTCTAAGAGTTCCAAGGATTAGAAGGATTAAGAGGTGTGACCTTGTTGGAGGAAGTGTGCCATGAGAGGTGGGCTTTGAGGTTTTGAAAACCTATGCCAAGCCCAGAGTCAGTCAGTCAGTCAGTCAGTCAGTCAGTCAGTCAGTCATTCTCTCTCTCTCTCTCTCTCTCTCTCTCTCTCTCTCTCTCTCTCTCTCTGTGTGTGTGTGTGTGTGTGTGTGTGTGTGTGTGTGTGTGTGTGTGTGTGTCTATGGATCAAGATGTAGCTCTTGGCTACTGCTCTGATGTCTTGTTTTCAGGCAGCCATGCTTCCTGCCATGATAATAATGAACTAAACCTCTAAAACCATAAGCAAATCTCCAATTAAATGTTTTTTCTTCTTAAGGCTGCTGGTCATAGTGTCTCTTCACAGCAATACAATGGTGACTAAGACACTCTTCTACTACACTATAAGTACTTAAATAAGGATTAAGTTATCTTCATACATATTTAGTATGTAGAGTTTAGTTACATTTATTATCTAACATATGGATTGAAACAGGACAGATGGAGGTAAAAGAGACATGGTTTTATGGTTTGAATGAGAATGTCCCTCACAGGCTCATGCATTTCAATAGTTTGTTCCAGCTGGTGATATTGGCAAGATGGTTCACTGACAGTGAGCCTCTGAGGGGTTATAACCCTACTCAACTTTCTATTGGGGCTCTCTGCTTCCTCATCTTCCAAGACAGGAGGAGCTCTATGTTCCAACCATCATGTCTTCCTCACCACGATGGACTATACCCTCTAAAACTGGGATCTCAAATCAATCCTTTCTTCTTTCAATTGCTTCTCCCACAACAAAGGAAGGGAACTCCTCTACATTGCTCCACTCCCTCCCATATCAACACTCACTCTGCCAATCTACCTTGCTTTTCTCCATGGTTTAGAGTCAAGAATTTCAACATAACTAACAAAAACTACTATGAAGACTGCTTCTGTAAAAACAATATTCCCTTCCCAAGACAGATCTCAAACAAAAGTGTTAAAACATCTGGCAAACCAAGCCTAAGGCCAAAATTAATTTTATTAGAACTCCTTTCTCAGGCTGGAAAGATGGCTCATCAATGAAAAGCACCACACTTTAAGAGGTCCCAAGTTGAGTTCCCATCACCCATGTGGCTTGGCTCAGGGGGCCCAACACCATCAGGACTCCTTGGGCACCCACAAACAGTCACATAAACATACACAAAAATAAAATTTTCAAGTTCAAAAAAAAAATCTTTCTTATTTGTAAGGTTATCTTTTCCTAAGGAAATCTCATATACACGATGATGAATCATGCTTATAACCAAAAAATATGTCTTTAACTGTCTGGAGACCTATGCATAGTTTAAATGAATAAATAAATAAATAACTCTCGTTTTTAAGATTTACTTTATGTGAATATTCATCTACATGTATGTCTATGCACTGCATGCATTAAGTGCCCACAAAGGCCAAAAGAGGATGTCAGATTCCCTAGAACTAGAGTTATAGATGGTTCTAAGCCACCATGTGGTTCTGGGAATTGAACCCAGGTCTTCTGGAAGAGCAGCCAGTTCTTAACTGCTAAGCCATTTCTCCATCCCTTCTCTTAGCTTTCTGACTTATTTTAATTATACCAGAACTAACTCTTCTTTCTATAAACTTGTTCAGGGTACAGCATAAACTGCTTAAAAAAAAAAAAAAGAAAGAAAGAAAAGAAAAAGAAAAAAAGAAGGGGGAGAGAAAGAGAGGGAGGGAGGGAGGAGAGAGAGAGAGAGAGAGAGAGAGAGAGAGAGAGAGAGAGAAAGAAAGAAAGAAAGAAAGAAAGAAAGAAAGAAAGAAAGAAAGAAAGAAAGAAAGAAAGAAAGAAAGAAAGAAAGAAAGGAATATTGATTAATTATATATCCTTGGCTGGTCTAGAACTGGCTATGTAGATCAGGCTGGCCTCAAACACAAAGAGATTTTCGGGTCTCTGCCTCCCAAATTCTATAATTAAGGCATGTACCTCCATGCCCAGCACTAAAGCACACACTGTATCCTTTGAAGTATGTAATTTCAAAATAACACACACAAATACACATGTGATATTTAGGAAGGCACTGAGAACCCGAGTCCACCCTTTGGTTGTATACTGTTCTTTTCTCAATAAACTTCAATTTTGCTTCATTCTGATTCATCCTCAAATTCTTTTCTGAGATCTAAGTCAAGATCCAGCCAATAGTTCAGTGGAGGTCCCTGAGAGGAACTCTTCTAGCAAAGAAGTTGATAACATCTCTTGCTGCCTCTAACAAATTAACTTTTTAAGCTATTCATAAGTGATGGGGCTGAAGAGATGGCTCGTCAGTTAAAGGTGCTTACTGCTCTGTCAGAAGTCCCAGATTCAGATTCAGTTCCCAGTACTCACATAATAGCTCACAACCATCTGTGACTCCAGTTTGAAGTTCTGATGTCTCTCTTGGCCTCTTCAGGGCCCAGGCACCTATGTGGTACAAAGACTTACACTCAGGCACACACATACACATAAAGTTAAATAAAATAAGTATTTTTAAAAACTTATTCCTAAATGAGATAATAGTTGTTTCAGTGAAGGTATATTTGAGAGTTACTTAAAAGAAACAAGGCTTCAAGACATATCTGTTAAGTTCCTTCCAAGAGGAAAAAATGGGCTTGAAAAACACTCTTTAGGCGACAAAAGTAGAGTATAGAAAGAATAAAATAGGCAGAGGAAAATAATCAACTTTTATGTATGTATAGAATAGCACAAGAATATATCCTCAAACAAATACATGGATAAAATGTGGGGGAACGCCTATAATCCCAGTCCTCCTCTAAACTGCATTAAACTACAGTGAGTTCCAGGCCACAGGCCAGTCTAAGCTACACAGTAAGATCCTGGGGGAGGAGGACCACAAGGAAAGAAGAAAAGATTTAGCAATGTATAAACCCACTGAGCACTCAGCATGTTTTACCTTTTCAACTGTATACCTTTATAAGCAATCATTAGCCATCATGTATCATGTACACCACTATAATAATGCTTTTCTGCTAAATCAAGTAAACTCTGCTGTCCTTTACCCTGTGACAAAATACAAACTGAAGTCATTTGATGTTGTAAGTTTATTGCTGCCTAAAAACTTTTCAGTTGAAACCACAAATTGATGTTGTAAGCAGACAAAAAGTACAGCCCATTAAATGGCATTTCCTAGGATAAAAATATATATCCATGTATATAGACCCAGGTTCTATAACCAGAATTATAATAATTAATTAAATAAACAGGATATTTTAAGGCAAAATTTTGCTTCACAAAACAAAGCATTCTAATTGCTAGCACTGCTACAATTGTCATCATCACCCTAAAACCAAAATAGGACAAGCAACTAATATGTCAAGGCTTACCCTGCTGTTTCATATGGATGTTCTAGTGTTAGATAACTTATGAGTTCTAACTGTACTGTCTTATACAAAACATATAGACTAAAAATCGGTTTCTAGAGTCAAGGTCTACCAATAAAATAAGAAAGCTCTGTTCACTGAGAGTATATGAAGTTTTCCCTGTCACAGAAATTTGAAGGGAAAAAAAAAAAGCCTTAGAGGTGAGGTAATTCTATTCCTTTTCAACATACAACTGGACCAAATAATACAGTTGCTGTTTTAAATAATCTAATTTCAAATACCAAATGATAGGGCTTTTATCAATCTCCTTTGAAAAAGAATACTGTATTCTATATGCTAAGAGAACCCTCATTCTCTGTCAATGGAATTGCACACTGGTATTATCTATTATCGAAACTGGTGTAGAAAATTCTCAAAAAGCTACACATAAATAAATCTACCATACGACTCAGCTATACCACTCCTTCATATATGCTCAAAGTATTCACATCTTACTCCAGATACTTACTCAGCTGTGTTCATTGCTGCTCTGTTCACAATAGCTAGGAAATGGAAAGAACCTAAATGTCTTCTTACTGACAAATGGAAAAAAGTATGATACATATACACACACACATACACACACTATAAAATACTTAGCTGTAAATAAAAATGAAATGAGAAACTTTGCAAATAAGTGGACAAAACTAGGGGGAAAAAAATACCATACTGAGTGAGGAAATCCAAACCCAGAAAGACAAATATCCCATGTTCTCTCTCCCTGGAGATTCCTAGCTCCAAATCTTCAGATGTGAGCACAGAACTTAAAGTAACTGCAGAAACCAGGAAAGCAAAATGGAACCCCTGCCAGGACTGAGGTATAATAAAGAGTGGAATAGCAGGGTACAAGTGGTCTGACTAGGGAAATGAAAAGAGGGGACCCTTTTGGGAAGGGGGAGAAGGCAAACAGAGAAGGTGGGGGAAAGTAAAGAAATAGTAGGGTGCAAATAATCTGATAGGGAAAATAGGCAGTTGGGGGTTTGTGGGTGGTAAATAGAGAAGAAGGAAGGAGGGTAAAAATAATGGTAAGGAAGTCTAGAAAAGCCGTAAGAAATCGTAGTTAATAACTATTTACCTAAAAAACTATTAATACCTGTAATTCTCTATATAAATATACATAGTTTTAAAGAATTTTTCTCATCTAAGCTAAGTTCCTTCCAAGAGCCAAAGACCACTTAACAAAAACCCCAAACCAGACATGAGAAGCCCTCTTTTGAGTTGTTGGCCAGGATTTTCCAAGAGATTCCCAAAACATATAGTTTATTGCTACTGTCCTTGGTTGGCCCCCAGAGGTAGAAAGTAAACCCCTATTGCTGAAGACACTATGCACTTCAGAAGCAGGGCCCAGAGAACTCTAAGCTAGAACTACCTGAATGCCTCCTCTCTGAGAACTAGCTTTCATGGTATCACAAGACCCTATGCAAGCTTCCAAAGGAGGGAGGCAAGCAAAAGTCCTACCCAGCTATGACACCTATGAACCAAACCACATCAACAACTAGCATGGCACAATAACCTGAAGGGTACAGTAGTGGCACACATACCTGGGTAGTAATCAACAGCTTTCTAGTTGGACTTAAGACATGCTCAACAAGTACTCAGTGCTAGTGAAGCCATGAATATTCAACATGAAGAAGTCAAACTGGAGTTTCACCAGAGCACTCACCCCTAACTAATGTTTACGGTGCTAGAAGGTACAACCAGAAAAGGAAAAAGGTAACTACCAAGCCAGCTACAGCCCCAGCTATCTACAATGGTGTCCCGCCTGCATGATACTCTGGTACAATAGTGACACAAAAGTTGTGGTAGTAACCAACCACTATCTGGTTAGATCTAAGGCCCACTCTATGTGATGGAGCGCATACCTGATACTGCTCAGGGCGCCAAAAACCTGAGATTAAACAGAACATGGACCTAGGAGAAACACAAATACTACTGTTCTGCTACAAGAACACAGCAATAAAATGGTTCCTAATGATACTCTGCTATACCTATAAATCTGTGTTTTGCTCAGCCCTCATCAGAGAAGCTTCCTCTTGCCACAGATGGGAACCAATTTAGAGACCCACAACTGGACAAGGTGCAGAGAGGAAGACTTTGTTACACTCAGTTTTAAATGAAGAAAGATCTTCAAACTCCTCTCCTCAGGGCTCAGGGAACTATACAGAGGAGGAGGTGCCAAGACTGGAAGAGCCAGAGGGATGGCTGACACCAAGGAAAGTGTCTTCCAGACCCAACAGGACCAATACATAGATGAACTCACACAGACTATGGCAGGATGCACAGGGTCTGCACAGTTCAGCCAGACGGGGTCCCAGTGCTGAGAGGGGGAGTGAACACAAGCTACCATCCCTAATCAAGAATCCATCTCCAATTAATAACTGCTTGGGAAGGAAGAAAATTAGTTTTCTCCAACGGAGTCCACGGGGCATGTAAACCACAATTAAGGGTAGGCCCAGGCCCAGCAGCGGACAGCCAACACAAATAAACTAACCGATATTTCTGTAAATTTCCTGTCTGGAACTGCTTTACTTCAGCTTTGTCCACGTGCGTGTACATCATGGTTTCTGATTTTTGTGTTTGTGTCTGTGTCTCTTGTGCTTTTTCTTTTTAAATCTGTTTTGTTGTTGTTTTTGTTTTGGCCTCTGTTTTCTGCAGAGAAAGAGAAAGAAGGTGCAGGGCTGGAAAAGCAGGGAGGACCTAGGAGGACATGGGGACAGGAAACATGATCAGAATATACTCTCTCTCTCTCTGAAAAGTAGGCTGAAACTGTGAAGAAAAGGACCAGGACAAAGTAGGATAGCCAGATGTAATACCCTTGAGCTTGTTCCATCACACAGTGGCATCTACCATTAATTAAAAGAGCCAGGTAAAAACAATAGCATGTGCTAACAGGTCTATCAGGAAACTTCTAGGGAGAGACAAAGAGATCAGTACCCAGAGAACTGAATGTCACTGCCGACTCTTACTTGACTAGATGGCTCAGTCACTGTTCTATTAAAGTGAAGACATTCCAGGACCAAGGCACTCATAAAATAATTGAGGTGCAGGCTTGTTTACAATTTTAGAGATTTAGTCTATTATCATATTTAGGAGCATAGCAGCACACACAGCACTGTTCAACCCCAGTAACACATTTCCTCCAACAAGGCCACACCTTCTAATTCTTCTCAAATAGTGACATTCACTCCCTAATGACTAAGTGGTCAAATATATGAGCCTAGGGTGGCATTCTTCAAACCATTACATTAAAATTCAAGTGCATATCATCTACATGGTCAAGAAACTCTGAAAAGGCAAGCAAGCAAAAGATTGCCAACTTAGGGTCTTCACTACCCAACTTTAACCAAGTAGAAATTTCTAGCAAGGAAATTTCAAAATGTACAAAGGAAACCAGGCATCACAGCATGGGCCTGTAATCCCCGTGCCAGGAGGCTAAAAAGGAAGACCAAAAATTGAATTGAAGGCCAGGCTATAAATAGACACATAAAATACAAAGTGTCCCTACACAGATAACTAACTTTAAACAACCCCATTTTCAGATTTTGAGATCAATTTATTAATTCTTATTACTGATCATAGCTAACCTGAAATACTCATTACTAAGAAAAGAATATGTAGGTCAATGGCCAAGATATATTTAGAAAGCTATATTTAGAACACTTTCTGAATTCCTACCCTGCTTCAAGCCTGGGCCACGTTACACTAGCAGCCTTCTGTCACCAAACACAAGCATTCTAAACATCTAGATTTCTACATAAGATGAATTAGACTGTAATGCTTTAAAGACAAGAATTATGGGCTGTGGCTGGAGCTGGAGTTCACTTGGTAAAGTGCTTACATCCCATACACAAGCCCAGGGTTTGATGACCAGCACCACATAAACTAGGTATATTAGGGCATGCCTATGATATACTCTGTCTCAAAAATAAAGCTATTCTTCTCTGAAAAGCCCATACTCACTCAGATAGGCCCTGGATCTATCTGTCTTCTTGCTCAATGTTTCTCTTACTCTTAACCCTCTGGGGTAAGATCTGTATTAAGATATCCACAATAAAGCAAAGCATGGTGGCACACATCTTTAGAGATATGGGATGTCTTTCTGTATGCTGTGAATATCACTGGTTAATAAAGGGACTGTTGTGGCCTATGGCAGGACATCTTAGAAGCAGGTGGGAAATCCGAGCGTAGATAAAGGAAGAGGACAAGTGAGAGGTGGAGGGAGGCTGCCCAAAAGAGTGAGGTCCAATAGAACACACACAAGTAAAGCCACTAGCCATGTGGCAAGACACAGATTAATAGAAATGGGTTAAGATGCAAGAGCTAACTAGCAATACGCCTGAACCATAGGCCAAACAACATGTAATTAATATAAGCTCCTATGTGTTTATGTGGGACTGTATGTCTGGACCACAGGCCGGACAGACCAAAAACTTCATACTACATTACCCTTCTCTAAGAAGCTCACACTCACCATGCCCTGAGTCACCATGCCTTCTGTCTTCTTGCTCAGTGTTTCTCTTACCCTTAACCCTTTGGGACAAGATCTGCATTAAGATAACCATAATAGAGCAAAGCATGGTGGCACACATCTTTAATCCCAGAACTCCAGAGGCAGAGATAGAAATGGATCCACCTATTTCCAGGCTAGTCTGGTCTACATAGTGAAAAAAAAAGAAAGAAGAAAAAATATTTAATTAACTCAACTCTGCTTCAAATGAAATAAATAAAAGTTTTTGTATTACTGAGGATTGAAATAAAGACTCATGCAGGTTGGGCAAGTGCTCTACCACTGGGCTACATTCCCAGGCCCTTTTCAGTTTTATTTTGAGACAGGTTTGGCTCAATTGTCCAAGCTGCCCTTCAACTTACAAGGCTTCTACCTTAGCTTTCCCTGAGGATAACAAATACACAACTACATTTTGCAAGATTTAAAATAACTATCTTCAGCCACAGACTCCTTTAAAAAATATATTAAGTCATACATATCAGTATCTGCCTGCAATCTCAGCATTTGAGAAACTAAAGCAGGAAGATGAGAAGTTCAAGGCCAGCCTGAGCTTTAAATTTAAAACAAGAACCTGTCTCCAACTAATAAATAAGCCAAGGATTTAGAAGGCAGAAAAGGGAGAAATAGTGCAAACTCAAGGCCAGCCAGGTCTACATATTAAGTTCCATGCCAGGACTATATGAGATCATGTCTAAGCTTCCAACCAACACAGATACACACAGATACACACACAGACAGACACACAGACACACACACACAGACACACACACAGACACACACACAGACACACACACAGACAGACACACACACACAGACAGATAGACACACACACACACACACACATGCGCGCGCTATGGCAATGGCTCAGTAGTTAAGAGCACTGGTTGATCTTCCAGAGAAGCCAGGTTGGATTCCCAGCATCTGCATGGCAGCTCACAACTATTTATAACTCTAATTCCAGGGAATGCAAACTCCTGTTCTAAGACACACATACATGCAGTGTACAGACATACATGGAAGCAAAATAACCAGTACACACACAAAACAATAAGCTTCCCTAATTTATTTGAAGGTTGTTATGTAGAATTTGGATGTCCACATATACAGAATATATCTTTTGTGCAAGAAAACATCTATACTTCACCCAAGTATAGGCTAAAGAAGACTGTTCCTTTTTGCTGTGTAAGAGTTTCCACTGAGATTGAAACATTTCATACTGTAGGAAGCACCTTAAGCAGGAAGGTAGAAATTCAAAAGAGCTCCAGGAAGTCCCTAAAACTGACAAGATTCCTTAATCCCTCTTTACCAGAATAAGCAATAAAAGCTGCAAAGACAAGAGACCAGACCAGCTACCTGAAAGAAGCAGAAAGCAGCTGAGATGCCTAGAAGAGGTTTAGGCCACCTGGTGTACCTCCTGGAAAAGACATTCTCAAATTTGTTAAGCTGCCTACAGGTTGTGCAGAATGTTCCAGGTTCCCTGCTTTTATGAGCTGTCACTGGTGCTGGATGGGCTTTGGTAATGCAGCTATCTTTGAGTCATTTCTGCTTCTTTTTTTCTTTTCTTTCTTTCTTTTTTGTTTGTTTTTAAGACAGGATTTCTCTGTGTAGCCCTGGCTATCCTGGAACTCACTCTGTAGACCAGGCTAGCCTTGAACTCACAGATCCTTCTACCTCTGTCTCCTGAGTGCTGAGATTAAAGGCATGCAGCACTACCGCCCAGACATTTCTGCTTCTTTAAGCAACCATCTATATTCCTGTAAGTGACACCAATAAAATTAATGGTTCACCAAGTTGTACTTTGGTAGTATCCATACTTTACTCTGCGTAGTAGAATTATGTTGTTACATTGCAAATAACTGTTCCACCTACTGGTTTAATAAAATGCTGATTAGTCACAGGCAGACAGAATGTGTGGGCAGAGCTACCAGACTAAGAAAACTCTGGGAATTGGAAGAACAGAGCAGAGATGCCACAGAGCTGCCAGAGAAGCCAGCAGATGCAGAGGACAACTATGCTGCTCTGAAAAAAGGTACCGAGCCACATGGATAAACAGGGTAAGAATCCTGGGTTAGTTTAAGGGTAAAGAATTATCAAGTTATACACCTGGGCTCTATGTCAATCAACATAAAATTAATGTAAGCATCTGTGTGTCTCCGTGGGACTGCTGGGACTGCCCGGGCTGCCGGGACTGTGAGTCTGCGGGTCCAGGCCACAAGGCTAGGCTGGAAAGTCCAGGCCAGAAACCTAATACTACAACTCTGTCATAGGTTCCCTATCTGGGGTGAGTAGATGTGGGTAGCATCTCCCCAGAAAAAGTAGTATACAACATTTACCCAGACCTATAGTTTCTCTATATTTCCAATTAAAATAAAATTTGAGAGCCAGTAAAATGGGGTAAAGTTGCCCATCACTGAGCTGAACAATCTGTTTCAGCCCCAGATCCCACAAGATATAAGGAGAGAACTGACTCCCAAACTGTCCTTTGACTTCCACATTAGTGCCATGGCATGCTTTCACAGACAGACATAAACACACAATGTAAGAAAAAAAGTTAAATAAAATCACAAGAGCTGAGAATATGGCTTATTGGTAAAATACTTAGATGGCATGTACAAAGTCTTGTATTCAATCACTAGCACTATACAGCAAGGAAAGTAATTTTTAAAACGAGGTTTTTCTAGTGGCCCAGAAACACATATTACTGAGATCTTACTTTCAACATTGAATTCATCCAGGAGGCTCCAAAATCTTCTATGATGCAGTGTTCTAAACTTTGCTAGCTAAAAAATAGTTCTCCATTTGTTTTGTTTTTTGTTTGGTTTTTTTTTTTTTTTTTTCAAGACAGAGTTTCTCTGTGTAGCACTGGTTGTCCTGGAACTTGCTCTGTAGACTAGGCTGGCCTTGAACTCAAAGAGATCCACCTGCCTCTGCCTCCTGAGTGCTGGGATTAAAGGGATGTGTGCCACCACTACCCAGCTTAAAGCTAGTTCTTTCTAAAGGTGGTTCCTTCTTAAATTTCCAGTCCAACTTAATTCATTCTTAAATTTCCTTAGGCAGGTGGGATGGCTCAGTAGGTAAAGGTACTTCCTACACAAGCCTGACAACCTGGTTCAAGCCTCCAAACCAACTCCACAGTCTGTCAGACTGAAGTGCGAATGCTCACAGGGACACATAACCCACATGGACATATGTGTACACACATGTGTAGACACACACACACACACACACACACACACACACATGAGTTTTCTTGAAGAAAATTTTCCTTAGTACATTCAGGTCACCTCTACAACATATCAGAGTCAACAACAGAGCATATTTCTCCCAGTTAGAGAAGTGAGAGCGCTCAGTATCAAGGCTTTAGCAATTCTGGCAAATCTGGCTATCTGGCAAGGGTCTGCTTCCTGGCTCACAAAATTCTCCTCCTCACTGAATCCTCACATGGTGGAAGGGGCAAGCAATCTCTACCTCTCCGGTACCCCCAGCCCAACTAGTCTGGATACTCCTGATCTCATCTAATCTTTCTCTGGCCTCTTTATAAAGACACTAATCCCACTCATTCTGGCAGATCCCTCATGACCTAATCACCTTCCAGAGCCCTCACCTTTCTAATACCAACATTGGATGTTAAGACTTCAACATATAAATTTGGAGAAAACAAAAAATTAAGACCATGCACTAAATGACTCCTCTCATTCACACTCTTAATATTTAAAACAAATGGAAAACAAGTGTAGCTGGGCATCATGGTAGGGCATATTCAAGAGGCTGCAGCAAGAATTGGGAATAGGGCTCAACTAGTATAAAGTCCTTGTCTAACATGTTTGGTTCCCCAGGGTCTACCACAAAGACAGAAACTTGACATGGTGGTACATATAGAGGCAGAAAGACTAGGAGCTTAAGACCAGCCTGGACTACAAAAGAACTTGTCTCAACACCCAAATATTGATGAGTATGAAGAGGGAACTCAGTGGATAAGATTATTTGCTGCTCTTGCAAAGTACCTGGGTTCAGTCCTCAGCACCTACATCAAGCAGCTCTTGACCACCTGTAACTCCAGTTCCAGGGGTTCTCGTGCCCTCTCCTGACCTCCAAAACACTTACTCACAAACACACACACACACTCAAGCACACAAGTGCATACTGACAAGCAGGCAAACACAAATACACATAAATAAAAATATATCCTAAAAATATCTTTAAAGTATTAAAAAAGAATCTTAACATTTTGGCTTAGGCTTATTTCTTCTAAGCACTGACTTTACTTATAAACATGTAATTAACATAAAAACACAAGGCTTTAGAAATGAATTACTTTTTCCAAAACAGCAGCTTTGGAATATGTAAACAGTATGTAATACCCCTGTCTAAACCTATGGCTCAATTAGTACAAACCATTATTATAAACAAATACTATGCTACTTTATGAATGAAAATATTGTTTGTTTGATAACTTTCCCTTAAAAACATAAAACCACTATTGTTTTAATTGACTGGGGGAAAAATAAATCCCTTGCATACTTTACTATACTTTAGAAATAGTGTAAAAAATAAAAACATAACAAAATAAAAGAAGATTAAAAACTTGGGCTGTCAAGATGGCCTGTATCCAAGGTAAAGATATCTGTTGCCAAGCTTGGCAATCTAAGTTTGATCTCCTACAAGTTGTCCTCTGTCTTCTACACACATTTCTCTAATAGTTAAAACCAAGAGCCAGAAAGAAGGGAGAGAGGGAGGGAAGGAGGGAAGGAGGGAAGGAGGGATCCTTAAGAACAAGTTGTGGCCAGGCATGGTGGTACATGCCTTTAGTCCTAGCACTTAAGAGGCAGAGGCAGGCAGACCCATGAGTTCAAGACCTGCCTATATAGAGACCTGTCTCAAATAAAAATAAAAAAAAATTAAAAAAAAAGAACAAGTCTTGGGTATTTAAGATTATACTTTTATAATCACTTTGCGCTATTTTGTAATAAATGTCTATATATTAACTATTTCTACAGTAAATAATTTGTACAATAAAAATGTTGGCCTGCTGTGGTGGCCCACGCTTTTAACTCTAGCACTGGGAGGCAGAGGCCAGTGAATCTCTGTGAATCCAAGGCCAGCCTGGTCTACATATCAAGTTGGATGGGGGAGGGGGAATACAAGCAAAGATGTCTTGAGAATCTAGTTTGGAAGTTTGGGTGTTTTTGAAACAAGACCTCCCTATATAGCCCTGGAACTTGATATGAAGACCAGGCTGGCCTTTACTTCTGGCTCTGATTAATTAATCTTTTTATCAGAAGAAACAAAGAATAGGAAACATGAAGACTGGAAACCAAAAGACAAATTGTAACACAAAGATGAAACTAGAATAAAACAAGGCTTTCAAACAATACTGTGCACCTATTTCCTGTTAGTCTGGGCAACTACCTGTCATAAACGATTTATTGTATTTCACAGCCTAGGTATGCAATTCAGTGATGGACAGAATGCTTGCCTAGAATGAACAAGGTCCTGGTAAAGAAATGAAAAGCGTGTTATTTTATGCATTATTAGACAAGTGGGCTCTCCTGTGCAGTACTGTAAAGGCCATGTCATGCCTGCAATTACAACATACAGGAGGCAGAGGGAGAGGTAGGAGGCTCTGAGTTCAAGGACAGCCTGAACATCAGAGATTGTATATTTAAAAACCAAGACCTATGGCTGAAGAGATGGCTCATAGGTTAAGAGTACTACTAACCAGATTCTGCTCCCAGGACCTGAGTGGTAGCTCATAACCCACACCTCCAGTTCCAGGGTATTCTACACCCTCTTCTCACCTCCACTGACATACACAGTGCACCTACTTACATGCAGGCTAAACACTCATATACACAAAATAAGTAAATAATGAATGAATGGACAAATGAATGAACGAATGAATGAATGAATATATGTACTTCTATCTATATAAAGGCCTAGAAATGTAGCTCAGTAAGCAGAGTATTTACCCAACATGCACAAAACCCTAGGTTTACTCTCCAACACACACACATCAAACACACAAAGCATAGATAGATAGCTATGAAAATGTATTAAGTGGAGAATTGCAATACTTGCCATCATCTAAGAAAATTAACACCTGAGTTATCTAATTTCTCAGACTATGGCCACAACAAATACACTGCTTCAAAGAGGTTTTGTTTGTTGTAAAGACAGGGGTTTCATGTAGCCTAGGTTAGCCTTGAACTCCTGATTTTTCTGCTTACTACTACCAAGGGCTAGAATTAAAGCATGTGCCGCCAAGCCCAGTAACAACAGTACTCTTAAGTACCAATCACTACCGCAACGGTTTTGTTTTCCAACAACTTTCAATTATTTGCAAGGATTGTAGGTTAGTTTTTTGGGGTTTTTTTTTTGTTTGTTTGTTTGTTTGTTTGTTTGTTTCTTCCTGAGAATCTGTAGCACAGATAATGTGAACTATGCAGGAACCAAAGATTAAAATTGAAATTAAAAAACATCTACAGAATATAGCAATAAACTCTTTTCTCACAGCAATTTATCCTTCCCCAACTCCCAAAAGGCTGTAGCTTTTACACATACACACACACACACATACACAGAGAGAGAGACCCTCAATTAGAAATGATGAAACAAATAATTTTCATTAATGGAACTGGACAATGACCAGCAGCTAACATCACAGACAAAATAAAATATGTGCCTCCTCAGACAAGCATTCAACATTAACTATAAAGTCTCCTTGCCATCCAAGAAAAAAAAAAAAAAAAGCTGACAAAGAAAGATTACACATCACAGAACTGAACCAGGTCAAGACATCAATTAGCAAACATGCACAAGCCAGAAGAACATTTTTACCTCCACTAGGAAAATAGAACTATCAAATTCAGACTTTGGGAAAATTTCAGTTTCTTTATAATGATGCAGAAAGGAAAAGGGAGAAATTAAAGATTACTAAAAATACAAAGACTGCTTTTGGCTATATCTAAATAACTATAACAATGCATTTATGAAACAATAAAAAACCCTGAGTGCTCTCACATGACACTAGGATTTATTAAATTTATTGTCCTTCACTGTGATTAACAGTTGTTTGGTTTTTCTTTCCTTAAAGGTAAAGTTGACTGGGAAATGAGTGCCAAATGGCTGGAGCATATAAAAGAAACACTAAAATTAAAAAAGCTGAATGGAGTTATCAGTAACATGCTGGATCTGGTCTAACAAGCATGGAAATATAAACTGCCAGACTGCACAAACAGGAAGGCAACTTTGCATATTTGCCAGCCAACCTTTTCTCTACCTATACAAGCCCTATAAATAGGTCAAGAGTGATAATAACTGCTCAAATCACTTCATACTGCAGATACTACCACTTCTAGCATGTACCTGGCCCTGCACCAAGACTGTGAATAAAGCAGCATCAGGTAGGAGGCCAAGAAAGTTACCAACTGTAAAAAGCACTACAGCTAATGGAGAAAAAAAACCAATCCTTAAAGCACCATTACTGTAAATCAAGAATATAAGATACAAGTTTTAAATTTCTCCAAGAATTTTGCTCTTGCCATTTTCTTACTTTCCCAGAAAATTATTCAAAAAGATGGGTCACCACATAACCACATATGCCAGAACCTCAGTTCCCTAAGACAAAAATCTATCTACTATTCATACCCTCAGGCTCATAGCAAGTTGTTCTGTGGATTGCAGCAAAAAAACAAAAAACAAAAAAAACAATACTAGGTTAAATATTGACTTAAAAATATACTCCTCTAAGGTGTAAAGATGACAGTGGTTAAAAAGCTCTTGTACAGAGTTCGGTTCCCAGCAAAAACCTCAACTACCTCCAACTCAAGTTCCAGGGCACCCAACAATCTCTTCTGACCTTAGGCAACTGCACTCACACATTTCACATTCATGCACTCATGCATTAAAAAAAATAATAATAAAAAAATAAAAAAAAACTTTAAAAGTAAAATATAAAGGCATGATGGCTGACTGGCACCTTTTAGCACTAGGAAGGCTGCAAAGCAAGTTCCAGGGCAGCAAAGACCTTGCCCAGAAAATAAATAAATAAATAAGAAAAGAATATGTCTCTCACCTAGGAGCAGTGGTGCTGGTCTATAAACCACAGCACTTAGGAGGGGAAGCTGGAAGATCATAAATTCAAGACTAGTTTCAGCTATATAGTTAGTTTGAATTAATCCTGAGCTATGTTAAACATCACACACACACACAATTCAACAAAAAAAATTTTAGACCTCTTTATGAGATAGGCATGGTGATTCATTCCATGTATTTCAGTAATCTCAGATCCAGGAGGCTGAGGCAGAAGACTGCCTGGAGTTCAGGTCAGGATTGGGGTACAAAATGAGATCCTGTCTGAAAATAACACAATACAAAAACACCCAATCATTCTCAATAAAACTTTCTAATTTTATTTTGTGCACCACAGTATCTATATGCCCAGAGGCAGTCAGAAGACAACTTTCAGGAGTTCATTCTCTCTTTCTACCATGAGTCCCAGGGATCAAACTGACAGTCAGGTTTCCTGACTTGGGCCTCTATCTGCTGAGTCACCTCACAGCACCACTTTTGTTTGTTTTGTTGTTGTTGTTATTGTTAGGGAGGGCAGGGTCACACAAACCAAGCTGGCTCAAACAAACCTAGCAGCTGAGGATTGTTGTATGAGGTTTCTGGCTCAGAATTTCGGGCATACAGTCCCATAGTCCCACTAAAACACAAAGACACATTAATTGTACGATGTTTGACCTGGGGCCCAGGCATATAACTTGCTAACTCTTTCCCCTTAAACTGACCCATGACTCTTATCCTGTTCAGCCATGTGGCTCGGTACCTTTCTCGGAGCAGCATAGCTGTCCTCTGAATCTTCTGGCATCTCTGTGGCATTTCTGCCCTGTTCTTCCTGTTCCCAGAGATTTTTTTAGTCTGGTAGCCCCACCCACACTTCCTGTCTGCCTTTGGCCAATCAGCGTTTTTATTAAACCAGTGGGTGGGACAATTATTTACAATGGAACAACATAATCCCCCTACAGAGGATGACTTTGAACTCTCAATCTTCTACCCTCCAAATAATATTGTGGCGTGCACCACAATACTTGGCAAAAGAATGTGCTTCTATGCTAGGATAAAACTAGGGCAGACAGAAAAGACACCGTTTAAAATCAACTAGATGAGGGTTGTGTTCTTAAGACAGAGAGGAAAACAACTTTGTTCTTCTACAGTTTTGTATTCCACACCCAACTCCCCATCCCCAATACCTCTGTTTAAGGCAGTTAAGAAAATACTGACTCTAAACATCATAAAAAGTTATTTCTAAAGATCTGACAACTCCATTTACAAAAAATTCTGATGTCAGTGATCTGAGTTCTCTAATGTCAGTCATGCAAATAAAAACCTAATTTCTACACTAGCTAAACACAATTCTAGTTTAAATACATTCATAAAAGTAGCTGCTCTAGGGGGCTAGAGAGATGGCTCAGCAGTTAAGAGCCCTCTTCCAGAGGATTCCCAGCACCCACATAGCAGCTCACACCTGTCTATATCTCCAAGATTTGATATCTGCACAGACATATATTCAGATAAAATACCAACGCACATAAAATAATTTTAAAAAAAGAAATAGGTACTCTAAGACGGAAGGTAAAATCTGAGAAAATTAAGTGTCAGAAAACCAAAGGAGAATAAATTTAATAAAGAAAAAATACAAAGGCATATCATGACATTTGATTTTCAAGAGATTTATATCAACTGACTCTTCATAAATAAAAGTTGGAAGCACTAAGAAAAATAAATAAAGAGGGGAGGGGAGAGGAGGGGAAGAGAAGGGAGAGGAAAAATGTCTCAGTGGTTAAGAGTGTTCCCCTCTCTTCCAAGGGACCTAAACTCAGTTCCCAATACCACTAAAAGCAGTTTACAACTGCCTATAATTCCAGCTCTAGAGGATCCAACACTCTCTTCTGGTCCTCCTTGAGGAAACATAAACTGGTAGCACATATTTATACAAATAAACACATGAACAAAAATAATAATAATGTCATTTTTAAAGATTTAAACATAACAGCCAGGCATTGTGCCACACACCTTTAATCCCAGCACTTGAGAGGCAGAGGCAGATGTATCTATGAGAGTTCATGGCCAGCCTGATCTACAAAGTAAAAAGTTCCAGGACATCCAGGGCTGTTACACAGAAAAACACTGTTTTGAACCCCTCTCCCCCCAAAAATGAATATAGCTACTCCAAAAATATTAAAAAAGTTTACCATTGATGTTCCTCAAACAACCTCCCAAACTAATTTATTAATACACAAACCTGAATTCAGGTGGAGAAAAAATGCATTTTGCAAAGAAACTGGCATACATTTACCAAAAAAAAAAAAAAAAAAAAAAAAGCTTAGAAAGCCATTTATGAAAAAATGCTGCTTTCTAAACACCTTACAAAAACTGGCTCACAAAGGAAAAGACCAGCTTTGGTCCACAACTGTATTTTCCCTTTAGAGCATACTTCCTGAAGGAGACTTAGGAATCATCTGTTTCACTAGAATCATTTCCTTAGCTGGAAACCTTTTCTTTTATCTGCATACCCATCCCCACCTGCACTTCAGTAATTGGGGTTTTAATTTAACCACTTTGTAAAATTCACCCACATTCATACCACGTAGGATTTGCTGGTAAAACTTAGCTTTCATTAATCTTCATCTAACTATAACCAATTTTCAGGTATATGTGTAAATAAAGCCCAAGTTCATACTTTATAAATTTACAACATCCACCTACAGGCTGAGTAAAGACAAATTCCTTATTTTAAGTAAAGACATGAAAAAGAATAGAGTGAAATTTATAAGAACCAGTCAAATCCAGAAATCCCCGAGTTTCTCATATTCCCTCATATTCAGAAACATGGAAAAGATACTTTCTTAGCTTACCACAGGCCCTGGAGGCTGAGTGTGAAAACTGACTAAACTTCAATCCCACTCTTCTGAGAGATGCTGCCTACACAAAAAGCACTTTCTCTCTCCCTAAGTTCAATAAGGGTTCTGAAAGAATAAAGTAGGTATGTTTAAAAGACAAAGACTAACAATATTTTTTTTATAATGTTTCATGGCAACAGTCAAATTCAAAGCAACTAAAGAAAAATAACTACCAGGGCCAGTGAGTCAGCTCAGCAGAGGTACTTTGCCACTGTGGTAGTTTGAATGAGAACCACCCCAGGGGCTCATTATATCTGAATGCTTGATATCTAGTTGGTAGAACTGTTTGAGAAGGATCAGGAGTGGTGGCCTTGTTGGAAGAGGTATCACCAGGAATAGGTTTTGAGGTTTCAAAAGCTCGGCCCAGGCCCAGGCTCAATCTCTCTCTGCCTCTGGACTATGAAACAGTACAGTAAGCTCTTAGACACTGCTCCAGGGCTGCCTGCTTCCACCATGCTCCTCACTATGATGATCCTGAATTCACCCTCTGAAACTGTAAGCAAGTCTCCAATTCAGTGCTGCTTTCTTCTATAAATTGCCTTCATCATGATGGCTCTTCACAGCAATAGAACAATGACTAACACAGCAACCAAACCTGACAACCTGAGTTATGATCCTGGAACCCACATGGTAGGAGAGGATTCCTACAAGTTGTCTTCTTACTTCCACACTTGTCAGACAGACAGACAGACAGACACACACACACACACACACACACACACACACACATCCATGAAGTAAACAGTTAAAAATATTTTCAAATTAATTAATTTTCAAATTAATGACCAAGGATCAAAGCAAAACAAAGGTAAGAGCAGGGCTGTGAGAGCTGAGGGATAGATAGGGTCCTTTCCTAGCACACACAATACTCTGGGTTTAATCTCTAGCACTGGAGGGAAAAATGAAAATAAACAAGGCCAAAGACTTTGTAGGCTAGTAAGATGGCTCTGCAGGTAAAGGGACTTGGCACCAAATCTGAAAATTTTCATTCCTGAACCAACCAACATAGTTGTCCCTGCTCTCCACATGTGTACCATGGTACATCCAAATAAATGGAAAGGTTAAAAAAAATAATAATAATACATTAAAGAATTCCCACCTCACCAGGTAGTTCCTACCAGTAATTCCCACACTCTGAACACTAAATTCCAAGCCAGCCTGGGCTAGAAGACAATTGAGACAGGAGGAGCAATTGAAGAAAATTCACAACCAATTAGCAAACTAAGAAACCTTTACAATTTGGTCCTACCCCCTGAAAGCTCAAGGCTCTGGCTGCACTGAGAAACTCTGAGTTTGATAATCATTTCACTTCGGCTAGTCCCTTTCAGGAAGTGCCTGTCTGGAAACTCATCTTAAACCTTAAGTACAAAAGCTGAAGTTTCTTGAGCATGCTCCATCACAGCTAAGCATTAACAATCAATGGCTTAGGACCAAAGATAAAGAGGTACCACATAGGACCAGGACTACAGGGTAGAAGCAGATGGGATCTCTGTGAGTTACAGGCCAGTCAAGACTACATAGAAGGCTCAAGTTCGTTTTCTCTCTCTCTCTCTCTCTCTCTCTCTCTCTCTCTCTCTCTCTCTCTCTCTCTCTCTCTCTCTCTCTAGCACACAAAGTCCCATATGAATATTTTGTCTTCTTTCTCTATATCTCTTCTAGTTATCACCACTTTACTCATATTATGTCTTTTCATGCTGCTTACATAATTATAGTTAACCAAAAAAAAAAAAAAAAAAAATGGGGACCCAAATCTTTCTTAAAGTAATATATTAAAATCACAAGGTGTGGTCAGGAGGCAGAGACAAGTAGAGCTCTATGAATTAGAAGCCAGCCTGGTATCTACATAATGAGTTCCAGACCAGCCACAGCTATATAAAGAAACCTTATCTTTAAAAAACAAAACAAAACAAAACAAAACAAAACAAAAAACAATAATATACTAAAACCAGTATATGCTTCAAGAGAATACACATTAACAATATATTTTTAGTCTTTTGTGGCATTAAGCATACACCTAGCTCCATGCAGGAAAATGTAACTCTAAGATAATTATTACTACAGTTACCAAATTTAGGATTGCTACTACATCCAAGCTTTAAAAAAGGAGAAAAACACTCAAACTGTCTATCTATCCTGTCTATTCATGCCCATTTTAGAGGAAAACTGTAAGACTAGGGATCCCAGCAAAACAACTTGAATAATGAGTAACTACACAAGCTCACAGAAATTATCAGTTATGTAGTAAACAGTTTTTTTAATTTTTGAAGTTCAGTCCCACACTATAACCTAGGCAGTCCTGAATCTCACTATGTCTCCCATTTGGCCCTGAACTCAAAGCAATCTTCTTGCCTGTTTGGAAGTGTAAGCCAGGCCCAGTAAAAAGATTTAAAGTATCAATCAATACCAGAAACATGAGTATAAGGAAATTAAGAAGTATCACAGTCAGCACAAACATTATGACCAAAAATTTTAAAGGCCATACACTGAATACAGAACTCCAGCAGAATCGCATTATATTTTAAAGTGAAACTTGTCTTTATTATGTGGGGCTTGAATCAGTCACATAAAGCAAACAGTATTCTGAGAATCTGTCTCATAAGAATACATATAAGTGTAAACAGAACAGTGGCAGGAGTTACGGCACAAGCTTATAATCCCAGCACTCCAGAGGTAGAGGCAAATTCATGGCCAGCCTGGACCCTGTCCGTCCCTGCACATACACACCCAAAAACACTAAACAGAGTTCCTAATATAAATGCACTGTGAACTTATGAGGCTAATGAATGAGTCCTTTGTTCTAAAATCCAATCCACTTTCCACAAAATTTAGAGGGTATGTCCCATTAAGAAATCTGACTTATGGAGTCAGCAAGATGGCTCTATAGCTTAAGGAAACTTGCCATCAATCTTTGGGGCCCGCAGGAGAGAAATAAAGACTAACTCCCACAAACTCCTCTGACCTCCACTTAATGAAGCAATGATTGCACCCAAATGTGAGCACTTGGGAGGCTTAGTCAAGAGGACTAAAATTGGCCTGAGCTAAAGGTGAGATTGCCTTTAAAAAAAAAATTTTTACTTGGTCCTCTAGTCGAAGCTATCTTGTTATGCCTTTCTCCTTGTCTTTCAGATTTCATACATATTTTGATGTTTATACCTATGTTAACATGAAGCAGGGGGCATGCTGATGAATGCTTGCAATCCTAGCATTTAGAAGGTGGAAGGAGAAGAATCAGAAGTTCAGAAACAGTCTGCTACAATAGATCTTGACACACGAACACGCACAGGCACAGGCACACACACACTCTGTGTATTTGGGGCGGGTGCCTTAAATCCCAATACCTGATGGACAGAGGCAGATGGATCTCTGAGTTCAGGGTCAACCTGGTCTACAAAGCTAGCTCCAGAACAGCCAGGGCTACAGAGAAACCTCATCCTGAAAAAGCAAAACAAACCAAAAAACCAGCATTACTGAGAGGCACTCTAAAGAAAGTCAATATAAAGGTTAAAAAAATTTTTCTTTCTCATGTAATAGAAATTAACTCAAATTTCACTAAAATTCTTGTTAAAAGTACTACGTAGGTCACTGAAATCAAGTCCATATTGGCTTTATAAATTCAAATTTAGTAATTACATATGTATTACTATGCACAGTGCACTCTACTTAATTGTATTAGTGTATAAATACAGTCCTCCAAAAAAGAAGAAAAACAAAGATGACTGCTGTAATTCTTCAAGAGAGCAGATGATACATAGCAACTGTAGGTCTAAACTGCTAGTTAAACCAAAAACCAATGTTCTGATTACTGGAGAAATCCAAATTGCCAGAATCAGCAAAACTATATTACAAAGTTAAGAGCCTCCATTCTTAAAATATCCCAAGAGGATAAGAGGGTGATTCAAACTGTAAGCATGACCCTAAAGATACTATACCGTTATAACCTAAGCAAACGGCCAGATGCAATTAAGTGGCCCAACCTTTACAAACCATCATCAGTGGCACTTTCACCCAAACGGATGGAAAGATTCAGACACAAATGCGCAAATGCAGAACCGCGAGACAAACTACCCAAGCGGTCAAAGATCTGGAAGGGCTGCACCGGTTCCCTCCTTCAACCGATGAGCCTCGATTTGTGACTGAGACGGGGTAGTTTAAAGGTGAGAATGAATGGCGAGCCAATCTGACGGGGTCGGGGGTGGTGGGAATGGGGGGCTGCTCCATTAAAAGAACACAACACACTCTTAAAATACGTGTTTTAAGATATATATACCGGGGGGGGGGCTAATCTGGGAAATCGGGGGAGTCGAGAGTCCTTAATCCGGGGGTCGTCAGATTACATCTGCGCTGGCCTTTAAACTAAAGTTGACAAACTCGCAGGTCAATGTCGGAGACCCAGGCACACCGATTCTGGGCATCTGTGGACCGACAGTCGCGGGAGCGGCGAGAGGCCGGTACCAAGGCAGAGAGGGGAGCCCTTTCCAAGGCCACCACCGGAGGGGGCTCTCCGCGGCTCGCACCGGCAGGTGTCCCCACCAGCCTCCCGTGCCGACTTCGGCTGCTCCCCACGGGTTCCGAAAAGTTGCTCCAACACAACTCTGCGGCCTGAGGACCGCGGTCCCTCCAGCCCGCCGTCCCCTCGGTGTCAGCAACCGGGGTGGAGGGGGGGGGGGAAAGGAGGGCACTTAGGCGGGTAGAGGACGCGAGGGTCACCCGAGGCGGGCCGGCGGGCGGGCGAAGGGTCCGGGCCGCGCCTCCGCCCGCCGTCGTGACTCCACGCTCGGACGCCGCAGAGCCACTCAGCCCGGCCCGCTCCCCTCAGCCTCGTCAAGCGTCTCCCCGGAACGCAGCCCCAGCCCCGCGGCTCGCCCCGCGCGCCCCTCCGTGCCTCACCTGCGCCCCCGCCGTCCGCGCCTCCTTCGCTGGCCCCGCGCGCCCCGACGGGGCACGCGCCCACCCCGGGCGGCGCTGACGGGCCGCAGACTCGGGCCACGGCGGCCCCGCCGCCCCCTTCTCCTCAGACAACTCTCAGCAGCGAGCAGAAAAGCAGGGCTGGAGCCCCCGGCGTGGGGTTGGGGGGAACCGAGTAAAGCTCGCCGCCTCCGCAGCCTCCAACACCAATTCCCTTCAGTCGTCCGCGCCGCCCCAAGAAAATGTCACCAGAGGCCGTTCCGCTCTGCGCCTCACTTCCGCCCGGAACCACAGAGCAGCGCCAGCCGGCTAGAGCGGCCGCCGAGGCGGCGGGAACCCGTAGTGACTGGCGGTCGGCCGGGAGCAAGCCGCGCAGCGCCATCTGGCGGCGGGCACACGCGCACGTCCTTGGGTGAGCGCGGGTTCCAGCGCGCCTGCTTCCCGGGCTTTCGTGCTGCCCGACCCTCCTCCTTTTCCCGCAACCTCCATCCAAGGAACGTCGGTCTCGGAGATCCAAAAGGCAGGCGATGCAAACCAACGACAATGCCTTACAATCACGGGGATCCGCTTCCCAAGCGCTGCCCGGTACTCACCTACTCGTGAAGCCTTTCCGAAGGAAGCTCACGATGTCCAAATCATAGAGTCACTCCAGCCGAGCGTCGGCTCCCTTTCCCTTACCCCTTTCCCGCGGGAACCAACAGCTCGGGTCTGGGAACCGCTCGTCTTCGACACCCGCACTAACGTCTCGTTCAAGTTTCGGCTCGGGAACGGCGC
This sequence comes from Phyllotis vaccarum, assembly GCA_033318265.1. Lineage (NCBI taxonomy): Eukaryota > Metazoa > Chordata > Mammalia > Rodentia > Cricetidae > Phyllotis > Phyllotis vaccarum. The sequence continues at coordinate 11,638,030 of JARWLC010000009.1, read as the reverse complement.
GGGGCTTGCGCCTAGCGCGCCACCTGCTGGCGAGACCGTCCTCCGGGGGACCCCGCTCCGCCACCGCACGCTTCAGACGCCCAGAATTCCACCTCTGCAGAGTCACTCCTCGGTTTGGTGCTTCCCGGCAAGGGTGACACACACCGTTGAGAGTTTTGCAAATCATCCTTAAAATAGGCGCCGGGCACGTGCTGGACTCCGGACGTGCAGAAAATGGGATGAGCAAATAGGGAACTCCAGAGACCGATGCTGAGGTCTGACTCCCTAAAAGCAGTGCTGGTCTTGGAGGGAAGGAGGGGTATTAAACAAAAAAAAGAAAGAAAGAAAGAAAGGAAGGAAGGAAGGAAGGAAGGAAAGAAAGAAAAGAAGAAGAAGGGAAGGAGGGGTTTTTTAAAAAAGGCTTGAAAAGAAAATTATTGCGAATTTTTTTTGGGGGGGGGGGTGGTTACCGGGAATTGAACTGATCCCTGCAGATGCGAGACACCTGCTCCACCCCTGAGCTATGACCCCAGACCTTTTTCAAATTTAAAACAGGCCTAGCCGTTTTTTTAAACTGGTAAAAGTCGACTCTGATTTCTGGTAGCAAAATCTGGAGACAAACACACTCGAAAAGAGAGGGAAAAGAGAGCTTCTGTTTGCTATGGGATGTCATCCTGTTCTCTCTGACAGCGGCTGCAGAAAGAGAGTTTACAGTCAATTTCTGTTAAGAAATTGCCTCTGTGTAAGGGGAGAAAAAGTGAAAAATCTTGGGTGAGATTCCTCAAAAGTAGATTGGAAAAAATCTACAGCAGTGGGCCCACACTTCCACCCACATCAGTTACCTCTTTAGACTTAGGTAGCTCTGCTCTCCAGTTCACTCAGGATTTATTTTTATCATCATCTTGTTATTCTGAGAGAGAGACAGACAGACAGACTGGTGAGCTCAGAAAACAACCTTGGGAGTCTGCTGCTCTCTCCTTCCACGATGGCCTCTGAGGGTCAGACAGTAAAGCTTCCAAGGCAAGCACAGTTACCCACTAAGTCTTCTTGCCAGCCCTTTCTCAAGACTTTTTAAGTATGTTTTATTCACATATAATATCTACTATCTGTGGGGTATAGTGTGCCATTTCAAACCATGTATGATGTAACGATCAGAGCAGCATAATTAACATACCCATCCCCTTATATTTTATGTTGTATTGAGGACATTTAAAAACCCTCTCTACTACTGTTTTATTCAATTAATTGTTTCCAACCCTGGTTGTCCTACCCTGCTGCTGTAGCACAATGTAAGCTGTCCTGCTATCCAGCTGCACCCCCACACCTGTCTGTCCTTAACCATCTCTCTCCATCTGATCCTTCCTCTTGCCTTCCCCAGGCTCTGGTGACAACTTTCCTACTCTGTGCTCCTGCGAGATCATCTTTTTAACCTGTACATATGTCATGGTATCAGTTTTTCCATCAGCCAGAACATAACCATTCCATGACCATCTTAGAGGAGAAATAACTTCGGCCCTCCAGTCATGACCATGGCACAGAGCAATACAGTGATAATTAGGTCTCCAGTAACAGTAAGGGGACAGTTAACACATCCTAGTAAAAACAGGGGTGTATCTTAGGACTTTAGTCTAGAATTCTAGTCATGACTCCCCCACCCCTGTCCTGTCACCCCCAAGTTGTCACATGATCTTGGGAGTTTCTAGGATGTGTATACATGTATATGCATATAAGTGTGTGTCTATACATGCATGTTTATGCATGTTTGTGTGTGTGGGAAGTTGAAGGTTGACTGAAGGCAGACTCGATGGTACGGCTTCCCCGAGGCCATCGTGAGTGATAAGGTAGGACCTTTCAGTGATGAAACCGGTTTTGAATCACCCAGGCTCCTGTAAGTAACCCCTCACTGGTACTCCTAGTATAAATAAGCAGTAAACGTGTTGCTTCATTAAGTGGAATCATTACTTTAACCTGTCAGTCACAGGCGTCCTATTTTTCCCACATTGTTTTCCCGCATTTCCCCTGGGAATGTTCATGTGACGACATTTAAGAGAAAGCAGAGTTTCAGCACTTATCCTTTGGTCCTGACGTGTTCGTTTCATTTAACATCCACAACCTCCAAGTTGTAAGACATGGTAGAATTTTATTTTATATCTAGATAATATAATATTCTACTCTGTGTATCACACTCATTATCTTGTAAATAGGGCTGTAATAAACATGCATGCAAGTGCAGATATTTGATATACTGATTCCATATGATATCTATATATATAGATAAATATATATATATATTTATATATCTTGTACAGCTCATTCATTTTTGCTAACTGGTATTGGCACAAGAGCTTTCCAGTCCTAAGTGAGAGAATAAGATAATAGTGGCCCTTATTAAATACTTACTATGCGACAGATACTGTGCTATTTAAAAGGATTTATTCATCTACACCTCATAGTAGCCCTATGGGCTTGGTGGTATTTTTAATCCCTGTCAAAGGTATAAGGCAGTGGACTCTGGGGAAATGCTGAGCCTCTGCACTGTGATAGTTATGTTTGCAGACAAGTGCCAGCTTCCAGAGTGACTTACTTGCCCTGTCTGGAAGTATCCTCCCATGGAATTTTCTTGCATCGTCCTCATAGGGAAGGTTATCTAGAAGCAGTCAGAAGAACTGAAATAGTAGCAAGTCTGAATTTGGGCCTGACTCTGCCTCCCTCCAACAGAGTGACCTTCAAGCAACTGTGTGATCTCACTGAACCTTGGGGGCCTTACTGGTCCAAAGGATGACATCTGGGTGCTCTTGAGAGTGAATGTGAAAAGTAGAATGCATAGAAAACTCCCAGAGCAGTCCTTGGCGCAGAGAGAACACACAAATCAGGACCATCCTTCTGGTACCAGAATCCCGAGTCACGTTAAGAGTCCCAAGGCACACAGGCTTAAGTACAATGACATTCCCATCTCAACATGATACTTTTTTTTTTTTTCCAGAACAGCACGTTCACACGGAACCAGAGGATGTCATTATGTGGAAGGAGGAGGTGGCCAAAGGGGCGGGGAAGAGCTCTTTTTTTCCTCTGCTGACAGGATGATTGACATTCCTTAGCCTGGGATGAAGTGCCACCCCGTTCCATGATCTCTTTCTTGTCAGCTGAGCCAATGAAACTTGCTCTGTATAAAAAGACTAGCTTGGTTTTGTTTTTGTTTTTAAGATTTATTTAGTGTGTATGAATGTTTTTGCCTGCATGTATGTATGTAAACCACATGCTTGTCTGGTGCCCATGGGTGCTGGGAGTTGAACTTGGGTCCTCTGCAAGAATAAGTGCATCTCTCCATCCCCAAGTCTTAACTCCTTAAAAGAAGGAAGGTGGAAATAAATGAAAAAGATAGTTTCTAGCCCCAGTCCATGGACTTTCTTCTTCTTCTTTTTTTTTTTTTTAAATAAAGCTATAATAAGCTAGGCCACCTGTCCACAGTAGACTAATTAGTGAGGTCTAACAACATCCCTGTCCCCCACAAATCCATCCTCAGGATTGTGATATTAAGGTTTAGGTTTGAATAGGGAATGAAGCCAGACATAGTGCCTTTAATCCCAGCACTCACGTGGCAGAGGCAAGTAGGTCTCTGAGTTCAAGATCAGCCTGATCTACATAAGGAGTTCCTGGCCAGGTGGACTGCAAACTAAGAACTTGTTTCAAAAACATGAAAGGGAGGAAGGAACGAATGAACAGAGCTGGGAGAGAAACCAGCTACTCACGAGGCTGATAAGAGCTCTGGAGGAAGATAAGGCCACGTCGGAAGGCTCTGGAGGAGGGAAAGGGTCTGGGGAAGAAAATGGCCGAGGTATCCAGCCCCTCAAGAGTTCCCTACAGGTGGCCACAAAAAAAACAAACAAACAAAAACAGTTTGAGAAGAAAGGGTTTGAGTCCTGTGAGCCCTGGAAATAAGCCTCCTCAGTGTGGTATTTGAGAACAACACAGGAGACAGGTGAAGGAATAAACATCCAGGTGGGCTTTGCTAGTCTTGGCCCAGCTTCCTGACACCCTGGGGATATGCGGAGCAACAGGAGTCCCATTACTTTGTGTTAATAGCTAATGACATGACCCATGGAGGGTCCCGAGGGACCTTCAAGAGAGTGCTGGGTGGAGCTTTCAGCCCTACCCTCTATCTCCACCTCCATCCTCACCACCCAGTCCCAGGAAAAGGAGGACTGGAGATGAGATTCAATTGCCAAAGGCCAGAGATCAATAGTTGGAGACAAGATCTTGCTGTGTACTCTAGGCTGGCCTCAGACTCAAAACCCTCCTGCCTCAGCTGCCTCTGGCTTTCAGGCATGCACCATATCCACTTAAGGCTGATTGATGATTTAATCATGCAGGGCTTTGTAATGAAACCTTAATAAATTCCCCCAAAGTGATGGGATTTGAGGAGATTCAGTTGGCAAACTCAGAGTTCTAGGGCTGTGCTACATTGCAAAGATCTTGGCGCTCCTGGTTAACCTCGGCTCCTTTCCTTGCCTTTCTTCCATTTGGAACACCTGAAGGATACATCCCCTGAGACCCCAGAACAGCAAGAAGCTGGGAGAGTTTTCTGGGTCTCAAGTAGCTCCTCCATCACCTGAGTTTTAGCAACCAAGGATCTTGTTTTGTACAAGGCCTTTTGGTAATTGTTCGTTTCTACAAATCTCTCTGGAGCGAAGTGTCCCTGAAAAGCTTTGTCCAGTTGCTCTAGCCATTCTTTATTTTGTTTTTTGAGACAGGGTTTCTCTGTGTAACAACCGTGGCTGTTTGGGAACTCCATCATAAAGCAGGATGGCCTTGAATTTACCTACCTCTGCCTCTGAGTGTTGGAATTAAAGAAATATATTCACCATGGCTCTATTTTGTTTGCTTGCTTACTTCAGTTTGTATTTTGAGCCAAGGCCGCATAGGCCAGGCTAGCCTTGAACTCCTGACGCTTCTGCCTGTAGCTCACTGGCGCTAGGGTTGTAGGCATTCACCACTGTGCCCAACTTATTCTGACCTTTTACTTCCTCCTTGTTTCCTACTTCAAGTCACCAGAAAGACAAAGGGCCAGCTCAGGAGAAAGGCATCTTGAAGTCCCTCCTTGGGCAGACCCGGAGGTCTCACTGAGTTAAGTCAGGTTCACCAAAAGCTGGTGTATTCACCAGCAAAGCTGGGGAGCAAGTGCCAAACCAGCACCATTTCTGTAAGCAGAGAGAACACACCCCCACACTTCAGGTCAGACTGAGGGACATGTGACTCTGCTACGAACCCATCTCCTGGATGAATTATTGTCACCAGCGGAAGCTCTACCTAAAGCAAAGTTATGGAGTTTGAGTCTGTTCTGATTAGGGTTATGATTGTTAGGATGAAACACCAGGACCAAAAAGCAAGTTGGTAAGAAAAGGGTTAATTTGGCTTCTGTAGCCTGAATCATGGTCCACTGAGGCAAGGGAAGGCAGGAACTCAAACTTGGCAGGAGCCACGGAGGCTTTCTTCTCACGGCTCACTCAGCCTGCTTTCTTACAGAATCCAGGACCACCAGCCTGGGGTTGGCTCCACCCACAGTGGAATTACCCCTCCCACCATCAATCACTAATTAGGAAAATGCCTCACAGGCCTGCATTCAACTGGATCCCAGGGGAGGCATTTTCTCAATTGAAGTCCCCCCTATTCTCAGATGACTCTAGCTGACACAACTTGTCAGCCAACTGTCTGTCCCTGATTATCATTCTCCACTGCCCAAGGCCCCGCCTTCATCCAGCCATGCCTTTTCATGTGACTTGAGGAACAGGCCTTCAATCTTCCTTGTCTTCCCTGATTCTAACAGCCAAATCTTCCTGCCTGGGACTTTCCATCTCCATGTCTCCATCAGTTTGTAAAGACTAGTTCTTGCTAGAGTGGTAGATGACTACTCTGCCCTCCCATGTGACAGAACACCCTGTCTAACTAATGTAAGTGCTTCTCCAGAGACAAAGGGAGATACAGAATGAATAGATTTTAGACAGAAAGATCCTCTGGTAAGCCAGGTATTATGGAAACTTCAAATCACATTCTTTTAGTCCAGAAGGGTCAGTCTAACACATTTATGTGTGTATTCTTTCTATGCTCCAGTGCCAACTAACTTCCAGACCTGGGAAATACCGGGACATTCTGGAATTTGCAATCAAAATAATAAAGAGAAAGAGGTCTGTCTTATTGCTATGGGTGTTGTGATCACTAAGAGAAAGAAAAAAAAAAAATGCTGTCATAGGTAACAAAACCTCTGCCACAACAAGCAAGGCTGAAATTAAAGTGTAGCCAGAATCTCAATGTGCATCTGGAGTAGTGGGGCAGTATCAGAGAACGTGCGGGGCCTGAACACATTAACATAAAGAAGAATCCAAATGTGGAATGTTCCAGGCCTCCGGGCCTTTTCAAATTTCACTTGAGATCTTTCTACTTTTCTCCAGAAACTTTAGAACATGTCTCCTCAACCCCATGCCAAAATGAAGGCTGAAGGGGCAACCCAAACTGCAGGGTCATGCCATGGGACTTCAGGAGGCTGGCCTCTCCCCCACAGGCTCTCTGTCCTCTCTGTCCCTGCAGCCTGCCCCTTGGCAGAGGTGTGCTCACAGCCAGAAGCTCTAGGGTGACGGAGCAAGCAAAGGCAGGGAGGCAGCTTGTCTTTTCCAGAAGCCTGAAAGACATGGCCCCTGGCCATGAGGAGTGGAGCCGTTCAGTCATTGCCAAGGCCAACCTCCCTGCCAATGCCTGCCAGGCTAGTGGCAGAAATACCACGCCTCTGGTTTCACCCCAGCCCATTGGCAAGCCAACCACCTCAGGTCTGCTTCTGCAGTATCCCGAGCTCTGTCTCTTCACTCCGTCTCCTGTCCCCTTGCTGTGAGAGACAGGCAAGGACAAGTGGGCTAGAGAGAGGACAGAGGTGCCTGTGGTTTCCAAGAGTCCTCTTGGCACAAAGGGGACAATACAGCCTCAAAATCTGAAATGGCATTCTTCCCATACCCTTGGTCCCCTCGAGGTAGGCCTGGTGCTGCCTGGCTGCATTGTCTTAAGCTCGGGATGGTTCCTGCCTATACTGCACAGGCCCTCTTGGGCTTGTTTCTGGGCAGGCCTTCCTCTGCAGTTGGTTGAACTCTATCTGTGCATTCTTTTCCACTCTGGTCTTCAGTGCAAGAACAATAGGATGATTCATTAGTTAGTTCTGGTCCCAACTGGAAACACCCGTCCATTGAGGAGATTCCCTTTGTGCCCCACTTCCCACAAGTCACTGTGAAGATAGTCACCATTCAGTCTCAGGACAAAATACTCCCCAAGCAAGTGAGGGAGGATGGAGTAGATTCTGGGTCAGTTCAAGACCTGGCAACATTTCTACACTGTGTGTGTGTGGAGGTAGGTAGAAGGAGGAGGAAGCATTTCAGGGAACAAATAGAGATTCAGAATTCCTTTACAGTGAGCGGATAACAATCTAGTCTTCCAGCTCACCCATATAAGAAGCAAGGATACATCACATATTATCTAGTTTCCTATCTTCCTATCAGTCTACCTCCCTACCTAATGATCTATCTATCTATCTATCTATCTATCTATCTATCTATCTATCATCTGTCTGTCTGTCTGTCTATCTGTGTATCTATTGTCTATCTCCAAAGCTTAGAAAAGATCCCAGCATCTCACATGAGCTATGAAGAGTCCACTCTAATGCCTAGTTTATACCCCATTCCAACTAATCTAAGTTCTATTCACACCCCCACCTGCCAGAAGGGCTCATTTCATTATTACCAAGGCCTCGTTCTCTCCACTTCGTGCTAGGTACTCCCAGAAAGATAGGCCCTAGACCTTCATCTGTGCACATCCCTCACTTGTCCGAACCCAGAAATACATTATAGCAGGGTCTCTGCCCTCCTGTCATGAGTGGGGACGCCTTTCCCAAGGCTGGAATTCCCCGGATCTTCCCAGGACATCTTTTTAGCGGATGGCTGTGTAAGAGTGCACATCACCTTTCTCCCAAATGAGGCTCTGGGCATTGCTTCTCTCAAAATGCCTCGCAACCTTACACCCCGTTCCCGTCCCCACTCAGCCATACACACAGAAACAAGTTTAGATTTTTCTTAAGAGATGGGAAGAGCTGCTGACCTTGGCTCCTTCCACCCATGTCCCTGATACCAGTAGTCATCAGCCTAGCAGCCTAGTGCAAATAGGGAGGGGGAGAAGACTAAATGGAAGGGACAGAAATGCCAAATGCCACCCTGCCGATCATCCACTGAAACAGCACCGCATGGGCACCTGTTCCAGGGCTGAATGCCCTGTTAAGTGCTGAGGACACGTGTGATCACAGGGAGCCCCTCCAGAGCAACACTCAGCCTAGCCTCTGCCTTGGGACAGTCACTTCACATGAAAACTGACTAAAGGGTTGTAGATGGGCAGGATCCTCAGGGAGGACCAGTGAGGTGCTCTGTTCCTTCCCAGCAACACATGTATCATGCAGGTCATTCTCCTTCTGGGGAGAGGGGCTGAAAGATGGATCTGCATAATACATACTGATCTTCCAGAGGGCTGAATTTCATTTCCAGCACCCCATCAGGCAGTTTACACTGTCTGTAAGTTCCAGGGAATCAGACTTCCTCTCCTGGTCTCCCTGGAAATACATGTCCATACACAGAGACTATAAATATAATCAATTCTTATTTTTTAATTTTGGTTTTTTGAGACAGGGTCTCACTATGTAGCCCCAGCTATCCTGAACTCCCTCTATAGGCCAGGTGACTCTCCATACCATCCAACTCACAGAGATCTGCCTGCCACTGCATCCTGAGTGCTGGGATTAAAGGCATGTATCACCACACCTGGCAAATAGAAATAAATGGGGGATGGACACTCATGGAAGGAGGCTCACACAGCACCCTAGCTACAAGGAAATGACAAGGAACTGAGATGAAGGTCCATGGCACACACCATTGCGGTTCTTCCCTCAATCAAAGAACAGCTACACACTGGAGTAGAAAATCAACTATGTACTTCCCTTTTCCTGGTAGTGCTGGAGGTCAGATCTAAGCCCTCACATTTGTTAGGCCCACTCTACTACTCAGCTACATTCTCAGCCTGAGACCACACTGGCGGGTACTTCCACATCTATTCAAAAAGAGCACACATGCATGCGCGCGTACACACGCACACACAGACACACACATATACAGACACACAGCATACACACACCACATACACATACACAGACACACAGACACGCACAGACACACAGCATACACACACCACAGACACACACATATACACAGACACACACACATACACACACACACAGTCAGACACACAGACATACACAGATACCCAGACACATACTCACAGACACACAGCATACACACACACACACACCACACACACACAACAGAGTGTTGGGAAATCACCAAAGCCTATCGGCTTCTTTTACAGACATAGGCCTAGAGGTTAGGAGACCAACAAAGAGCGGAGTTAGGTTAGAGACCGCTTGTTCCAGGGACTATCCAAAGTCCCAAGCTCACCAGATGTTTAAGGTCTGCTACCTGACGCTTTCCTAATGTTTGTATTCTTTGCTTTGCAGCAACTATGCTGAAAAACTAGCACAAATCCCATCAAGAGAGGGACTTGAAGTCAAAGAAATTCTGGGCTCTGCATGAGTTCCAAGTGTTGCCCCACGGGTGCTTCTGTGTGTATGTGTCCTCTAGGGCTCAGCTTAAACACTGAGCCAGAGAAGATGATGAGCTAAATGTAAGCACAAATAAATAGCTGAGGAACTGGAAGACAAGAAATGCTTTTTAAAGATGTGAGTGACGAGAGACTCTTGAGACAATAGAACAAATGAACTTGGCATTGGTCAGAGGCCTCTGCCAGGCTTGTGCTCTGGCACCTGTCCCCATTCTCCGAGAATCTTAAAAGGTCATCTTGGGCGCCTTCTTCTCCTTCATCCCCATATCAAATAAGTTTCCAAGTTCTCTTGTTTCTTCTTCTTTTCCATCACAGTGGCCGCATCCTGGCCTAGGTCCTTATCACTTGGGGCCAGTCTGGATTCTGGCTGGCTTGGTGAGCACAAAGCCTGGCAGGCAGCTCCAAGGCCAGCTTACTGCCTCCAGGCTGTGCTGACTCTGGGTCTGCCTCCTCCCGCTTTGTGGCTCAGGTCTCCCCCCTTATCAGCTGCCCTCACATGTACCCCAGCTCTTCCAGCACCCTATGCCAGCTCTCAACGTGGCCACCCAGCCCGTGTGCTCAGGTTTTCTCTACCACCTCTCCCACCCCCGACCCCTTCCTCAGGTTTCAGTTAACTAGCTGCCCATAGATTGCAACAAATTTACTGTCCCTGAAATAGAAGTAGCCCATAGCAAGGCTTAATGAGATCATCCCCCGAGGAATTTAATAAGGGACAATCCCTTTAGCTAGGCAGATGAAAGTTTAACTCTGTGTGCAAGAGAATGTTGGGGGAGGGGAGGCAGGGGGTTCATGATGCACTACTCTTGGGGGGAGTGGTCAGTTGGATTAGGGGGTACCAAGGAGGGTGGACTGGGAGCCTCCCTGATGTGGGATGTGAGATATGGCAGGTCAGCTGGATGGGGAAGTGCACAGCCTTGTGGCTCCAGGAGCTTGCCAAGAGCCAACAGGAAACCGGACTCCAGTCCTTACTCTGCTGTTGCAGAGGGACCAGATCAGTTCTAGAGAGAAGCCCAAGAGCTTCTAAAGCCTTGAGAAGAAGAAGCTCTCAGTCTGTAACCTTTTCCCTTTCCTACATTTGGCAGGGCCAGAGTCTAGCACAATAGAGCTTGCCTTCCAAGCAGGGAAAAGAGAATGCTCCCCTACCCTCTTCAAAACTGACTGACTCTCTTTGCAGCCGGGAGCCTTGCCAGCTGCTGTCAGTGGCCAGCCTAGCAGATGGGTCAAGAGAGACCCAGAATGATTCCTCACCTCTCTGCATTTCCTCTGCCTGGGCATTAGCCATTTCAACATCACAGCTCCTGGGCCAGAACAGTCCCCTCTGCCCTCCCAGGGGAGGGCTAAAAACTGCCCCGCCCCCAACACACAGAGTGGTTCCCATCTTCCTGTTTTCAACCTTCCTAATGCTAAGACCTTTTATTACAGTTCCTCATGTAATGACCCCAAGCCATAAAATTATTTTTGTTGTTACTTCATACCTGTAATTTTACTACTATTATGAATTATAATATAAATACCTAGATGTCTGATATCTTCTATGTAACCCCTGAGAACCACTGCTCAATACACAGTCTCTCCAAAAGTTAAATCCTGAAAAGCTCCCAGCCATGACCTAGACCAGCCATCCCTCTAATTTATAAGTGAGCAACCAGGACCTGGGGAGGTTAAGAGGCATCCTGAGTCCCAGCTCCTAAGCTGCAGAGCAATTGCCCTATCTAGCAGATTAAGCCAGAAGTCCCTTAGCTGAGTTTCTAGAGTGGAAGGAGCCTTGCCAGTGCCAGTTGGCACTAATTTTAGCTCTTCAAAGCAGAGATCAAGGTGTAGGGTCAGGGCAGCAGCCTAAATCTCATAGGGACTTAGCAGGGTGTGGGGGGAGACCTCCCTAGATTCTTTCAACTGTTGGCAGAATTCTCGTTCTTTGCTGACGGCCAAATGTGATCACAAGTAAAGGCTGCCCACAAGTCGTCAGCTATCTCCCATAGGTCTGCTAACAACATAGCAACTTACTTATTCATTTAAGCCAGGGCTCCACACATGCTAGGTAGGCATTTTACCATTGTACTACACTTCCAGTCCCCTCACCACTTTGTATGTGTGAATATGTGTTACAGGGGTTGCTATATTCTGTTGGTTACCAGAAAGTGACAGGTCTATATTGATAGGACTGTTTACAGGGCAGAACAAATGTGAAACAGACAGAAAGATCTAAAGCCAGGCTGGTGGCAGCTTGTTTTTATTGTCAGCTTGGTTGGAACAGTGAGGTTCACCTTGGCTGTGTCTCTGAGGGCATTTTCAGAGAGGCTAGCTGAGAGGACAAGATGAGACCTGAGCTTGTGCAGATTGCACCATTCCACGAATGGGGATCCTAGACTGAATAAAAATGGGGAGGAGAAAGCTAGTGGAGCACCTTTTCCGCTTCTTGAGCTGTCCAGATGTGAGCAGCAGCTTCACAGTCCAGCTGCGACTGTTAATTCAACCAACGATGGTCCCCCATTCCCAGGCCTTCCCTGCCCAGTGAACAGTGCTGTCAGACCATGAAGCAGCATAAGCTTTGCTTTCAGGATCCTTGGCAGGGCTCGCTTCTTGTCTTCTCAACATTTGGTTAGAGCAGCAAGAAAAGTAACTGATAGACTATCTCAACATTGGACCAGGAGAACAGGATCAACCTGTACTATATGAGGAATATTGTCTAGGAAAGAAAGGAAGGAAGGAAGGAAGGAAGGAAGGAAGGAAGGAAGGAAGGAAGGAAGGAAGGAAGGAAGAAAGAAAGTAGGCAGGCAAGCTAGATAAGGTGTTTATTAGAAGAAGAGGTTTGTGTTCATCTGATTATGTGGGCTGAGGAGTTCCAAGACATATATTCAAGGGTGTCCACCATGTCAAAGACCTTAGAACCAACTCTTAGCTTGAAGGTAAAGCCTGAGAACACATGGGAACATGGTTTAAAGGCCAGAGATCCTAGAGTTCTGATGGCCCATGGCTGGAGGTGATGAGCATCTTAGTGTGAAAGAGAGAGGGAGGGAGAGAGAGAATGAATATGGCCTTTCCATATCATATCTAGATATGACCTCACAGTTACCCTCAGCTCTTTAGGTACCTACTTAATCCAGTCCAGTTGATTTCTGAACTGAATCATCCCAAGGTCCCCCCCATACTCAAAAAAGGGGTCACTAGCAGCATGGCTCCTGAACCTTAGGGCCACCTTAGGATCTATCCATCACACCTGCCATCACATGAATGGAGAATAATGACTGAGATAACTCAGAGAGCCTGATTTCATAATAGGAACAGGTTCCCAGCCAGCTCTGTCTTAAAACCCAGGCTGTTTCAGTTCTAGGAGGCAGGTATCATACTATTCACTCCTAGTGTTCCAGTGAGGGCCGGGTCAGCACCAGTCATCACGGGTGTCAGTTGTCCAGAGTGTTTGAGCCTGTTCCAGTAAGCTTTGTTTTTTTCCATTGTGGTATTGAGGATGAAACTCAGGCACGTCCTTCCTCCATCACTGAGCTTTGTCTGAAGTCTTCACAACGAATAAATCCAGGGCAGGCCAAGTTTTGCCTGATAAGTTACGAAACTCTGGGTTTTGAGAGCTTTCGGAGCTTTGGAGACTCTAGTGAGGAGGTGTGAACATGTAGTAACGAGTGTGCAGTGTGCTCTTACATAGGCCAGGTGCAGGCCAAAGAGTTGTACCCTTCACAGTTCCAGGAGAGACGTAGTTGTGCTGGGTCAGCCTGGGGCAGCCTGCTATGTCCTCCTTGTGTCTTCTCCCCTTCTCACTCTATTAGACTCTGTATTCATGGACACGAAATGGGAACAAGAGGAGGCTGCAGGGGGCTCAATTCTCTTTTATATTTTTATTATTATTATTACTATTATTATTTGAGACAGGGTCTCACTATCACTATATGACTCTGACTGACATAGAACTGGCTATGTAGTCCAGGCTGGTCTTGAACTCACAAAGATCTTCTTGTCTCTTCTCTCTTTGTTTTTGTAGTATATAGATCAAACTAGGACCTTACATGACGTAGGTAAGTGCTCTATCACTTAGCTATATCCCCAGCCTTCTTATTTATTTTTTTAATTTTTTTGAAGTGGGGGATCTTTTCGAGATAGTTTCTCTGTGTAACAGTCCTGGCTGTCCTGGAACTTACTTTGTAGACAGGCTGGCCTTGAACTCGCTGAAATCCGCTTGTCTCCCAAGTGCTGGAATCAAAGGCGTGCGACACCACCCTGACCTTATTTTTTTAATTTTTTATTAGTATGCAATTTATATAATACATAATGGTTTTCTTTTGTCATTTTATAAGTGTAGGTAATGTATTTTAGTTACGTCTGTCTTCACTGCCCTCTACCCCTAGTCCCACTCATGCCCTTTCTCTTCCAATCACCACCTTTCCTACTTTTCATTTCTTTTTCTTCCTAATTAGTTTAATTAGATTTACTCACCTGAGCACGGGCAGCTTATTAGCGTCTATACCACTGAAGGAAACCACTCTCTTTCCCGGTGACCACTGACTATCCATGAATCCACAGAGAAGGGGGATGTCGCATGAGCTCCAAGCCATGTCAGAACGTTAGAAGATTCAGTCATTTGCAGTTAGGTGATATGTAGGTCATCAGAGCCACCACACTCAAGAGTATAACTGCTACCCCGTGCCTGGAACAGTGTTACCTCGGCACTCTGCCCCTCCACCTCCTCTCTGGCTCTTACATCCTTTATGATTCTTGCATCTCTTCTATGATTTTCCTGAGCCATGGAGGGGGTTCTTTTTACTTCCTGTTTTGAAATTAGGTGTCATTAATCCAGGCTGCCTGTACAGTCCAGCTAGACCTTGAACTCCAGGTCCCCCTGCCTCAGCTTCCTAAGTACCATAGGGTTACAAAATTGAGATACCTGGACAGGTCAGGAACTTCTGACTACCAGGCCTGGCTCTGACTCTCTCTTGCTTGTGTTTTTCCAAATCTGCTCAAGCTCCGTATTTTGAGAATGCCAGGCTTTGACAAAAACACTTTATAAACAACCAAATCAATAAACAAAATCAGGCACTGGAAGTGACTCTCTAGCCTAGGCTGGACTGAAGGCTGGCCTATTCCTGAAAGTACTCACGAGCTAGCTGGACACCAGAGGCAAGCTCTGTAGGCTGTTTAAACAAACTGAAATCTGGCCATGTGTTATCATTCATTTCCCCCACTGGAGAGAAAGGGCATCCTGGCTGGGGCCACCCCAGGATGTGTTGTCAGCCAGTCTTCCTCCTGTGGCTAGAGAAAGTTCGTCTCTCTCCAGCCATAACCATTGAGTAAACAGCTGTTGGTCAACAGATGCTCCCCACCCAGTCTTCAGTGCAAACTTGACAGGTGGCAGGTCTGTGGATGCTCAAGGTACCACCCCCATAGGTTCCTGGGGGTGGGTGTTGGTTTGGGAAACTCTGTGACCTAGTTTGTCATGGTAGCATCAGGTTCCATGGCGACATCCTCCAAGGGGGATCAGAGCTTTGCGGTAAACTAGCAAAATCCCAGCCTAGAGTAGAACAATAGTTTGGTAGCTGGACCTGGACCCCTGTTAGACTATGTTTCTTCTCCACATTCCACCCAGAGTGTCTGGACTGAGTTTGTCTTTTTTGTTGCTGTTTGGAAACATTTTAAAGATATGACTGCCCTCTGGTGTCTGAAAGGATGTATGCCAGCGCCCATGCCTTTCAAACATGATCTCAGGGAATTTGAGTACCTTGAGCCTGAGAACAACTGAGATAGATTCCTTAGTTATTTCAGATTATGACAGTAAAGTGGATGGTAACAATTTTCTGTGTTTACTGGCGTAAAATTCAGACTTCAGTAGATAATTGGTCAGGTCATTTCAGGGCTTGGGGTCTTTTTTTGGGGGGGGGAGTTGAGGCTAGGTGTTATGGGACTATGCTTTTGTACAGTGTAAATATTTGTCACTGTAAATACTGGTTTAATAAAATGCTGATTGGCCAGAAGCTAGACAAGAAGCAGAGGGAGGCAACCAGACTAGGGGAGTTATGGGAAGCAGAAGAGTAGAGTCAGATGCCAGAAGAAGCAGAGGAAGGGAGATGAGAACGCTGCTCTGAGAAAGGCATCAAATCCACGTGGCTAAACATGGGTAAGAATCATGGGTTAGTTTAAGAGGAAGAGGTAGCAAGTCATAAGCCTGAGCCATAGGCCAACAGTTTATAATCAATATAAGCCTTTGTGTGATTATTTGGGACTAAAATGGCTGCAAAACCAGCCAAGTGGGACAGAGAAACTTCTGGCTACAGTTAGGGAATGTTTTGTTGGACATACTGTTTTATCCTGGCCCTTTGCAGAGTGCTGGCAGGAGAAACGGTAAATACTCCAAGATGTTGACTAAATGAATGAATGAATGGATGAATGAATGAATGAATGAACGAACGAACTAGCCCCTTAAAGGGAGCAGCATAATTCCATTCATTTTTACCTTATTTTGCTGTCTCTCACAGATTCTTTGAAGGTATTTGGAGAGAAAATCTTACATTTTTTTTAATTGTCAAATTAGAATAGATTTGTTTCCTTAATATGATGAAATCTGGCTTGAAGCAAAACTTATCTGGTAGAAGATTTTCTGCTAAACTCAGGGGTAGTATGTTCTCCCCTTTGGTAGACTATTTCCCAGTACATCTCCATGCTCTCTCTATATGATCCTGACCACTTGAAAGGAAAGTAGTATGGAGATCTGGAGAGAAGGCTCAGCTATTAAGACCCCACACACACATTTGCAAAGAACTTGGTTCCTAGCCCCATGGTAAGCAGCTCACAACCATCTTTAACCTGGTCTATATAGTGAGTCCTAGGACAACCAGGGCTACATAGTGAGACTCTGCCTCAAAAAAAAAAATCTAAGAAAGATAAACAATGGGATCCTATTAACATCTACAAAATGTTTATTTTCTTAATATGTTTTTTCTTGGTGGTATGGGGTACTATTTTTAAGAAAAAGTCTCCCACTCTAAGCCAAGCTGACCTGGAACTCACTTTGCAGCCCAGGCTGGTCTTGAACTCAAGGTAATTCTCTTGATGGGCCTTCTGAGTTCTAAGATCACAGGCAAAGATCACAGGCAAGTACCACCATGACTGACTGTCCTAAAAAATTTCTAAATGACAATGCCGAGGATTTGTGAGTGTATAGGGCTTTAGAGTAGAAATTACTACCATCATTTTGGAAAATACTTTGATACAATTTTATTCCTAAATGTATGTGTGTATATGTGTGTATGTGTGTGTGTGTGTGTGTGTGTGTGTGTGTGTGTATTGTTCTTACTGTGGGCTTTGCATGTGCAGATTCTATTGACCATAGAAAATATATGGTAAAAATTACACTTGTACTGACAGGTACAGCCTTTCTCGTCATTCTCTAAACAATATGTAGTAACAACTATTTGCATTGTGCTGGATATTCTAAATAATTTAGAAGTGATTCAAAAGGTCAGGCATGGTGGTGTACGCCTTTAATCTCAGCACTTGGCGGACAGAAGCAAGTGGATCTCTGTGAGTTCTGGGCCAGCCAGGGCTATGCAATGAGACCCCATGTCAAAAATAGATAAGTATAAATAAATGCCTCATTGCTGTGATGAGACACCATGACTGTGGCAAATACTATAAAAGAAAACCGTTAATTGGGGCTGACTTACTGTACAGGGGTTTCATGGCAGAAAGCATAGCAGCATGCAGGCAGACACAATGCTAGACAGGTAGCTCAGAGTTCTACATCCAGATCTGCCACAACATGAAGAGCCAAGGGGCACTAGGCCTGGTGTCAGCTTCCGAAACCTCAAATCTCACCCCCCCCCCAAACAAGGTCACCCCTTCCAATAGTGCCATTCCCAAAGGGCCTATGGGGGTCATTTTTATTTAAGCCTCCAGAACAAATAACTAAATGTGATTTAAAGTTTATGGCAAGTATATAGTTCATGAGAAATATAGACCCTAGACCCCAAATGCAATCTTCGAGGAAGGGATAATATATAGTAAGGTTACCAGCTCTTGCTGAGTAATCAATAGTTGTCAAAATATGTATGTTGTTAGTTTGTTTTGCTTTGCTTCTATTGAATGAGAGTATCCTGTAGTCCAGGCTGGTCTTGGATTTAATATATAAGCAGCTGAAGATGACCTGGAATTCCTGATCCTCCTGTTTCCACATCCCTAGTGCTGGAATTACAGGCACGTGTCACCATGCTCAGGTGAAGTTTTATATACTTAAGAAGAAATTTACATGTATGGGTGTTTTGTCAATTTTTATATTTTTGCCTGCATATATGTCTATGTACAACACGCATGTAATGCCCAAAGAGGCCATAAGAGAGGGTAAGATCCTCTGGGACTGGTGTTACAGATGATTGTGAGTTGCCACGTGAGTGCTGGGAACTGAACTTGGGTCTTCTTTGTTTATAATAAAAGTGTAATACTCATAAGCAAAGACTATGGATACCAAAGACATTTATACCATGTAAAAAGTATGTTTTACTTAGTTTACAAAACTAAAACTTAGATTGGTCAGCCTAATAGTCTTTGGATTTATAAATTGCCTTTCTGAAATTGAGGGAAAATTCTTACTTATCTTTATAACCTCATTATATAAGATATCACGGTTAGTGGGTGCTAAGAAATGAGCCAAAGAAAGTGAAGAAGTCCTTTCACTATGGAGTCTGACACCCCGGAGTTCCCTTGCAGTGTTTACAGTCACACTGCAGGCAGCTCAAGGATGAGTTCCCATGCCCTGTGTTGAACATGCTGAAGAGGAAGAGAGAGCAGTCCCACGTCCCTACACTGTGAAGGCAGGCTGTCAGCCCATAACTGCTTCTGCAGAGTTTAAAGAAAACAGAACATGCGGTTCTGGGTGCTTTAAGATAAGTCTAAAAATACTCACCTATACAGTGTGAGAAAAAGCTGAGATCAGAAGAGAGATACGCATCATGCTCCTAAAAAAAGGTGCCAGATTGGCCTCTGTGGTGTCCCATCCAATCCACAACCTCAGCAGTCCAGGCACAAGGCCACAGCCAGCCTAAGGAAAGTCTTCTCTCACGTACTTCTGTGAGAATCCACAGGAAAAGTTTCCCTGGCAACCAAGGACATCCAGCACACCTTTCCACTCTTAAAATAGTACCAGCCATATCTCAAACAATGTCTTCCCGTTCACGCTGCACCTCTCATACACCAGTCGGTTTCCAAGGGCAAGTGGAGCAGAAGTACCAACAACTCAAGATCATCCCTGGCTACATACTGAGTTTGAGGCCATCCAGGTCTATAGAAGACCCTGTCTCAAAAGAGCAGAAAACGACAGAGACAAACAGGAGTGTACATAATCTATGTTCCTGAACTGGGCTATTGTGCATACTGTACATTAATAAGAAAACTGAGTGTGAATCATAGTGTAATAATTTTTCATCGTTATTAAATTTCCTAAGATAAGATATTGTATTTGATCAGTTTACTGTGCTTAGCTACAAATGTTGTGTTCTTAGGGGCTGGATATGAAAGTATCGGAAGGAAGCAGATGTGTAGTCTGGGGTCAGATGTAGAGACAAAAAACAGAGGCTGCCCCTCACACCGCCTCCCTATACATACAACTGAGTTCACAGCAGAGAACATCACTTTGTTGCCTTTCTTTTACTTGTTTGCTCTTAAAAAAATAACATGTATTTGTGTGGGAGTATATGCATGCCATAAGGTGAATATGAAAGTCAAGGGACAGCTTGCAGGAGCTGGTTCCCTCCTTCCACTACGTGAGTTTCCAGAATTGAATTCAGGCTGTCAAGCTTGGCAGCAAGCACCTTCCTTTAGCCACTGAGCCATCTCATCAGCTGTGGGAGTCTGAATGAGAGTGAATATATTAGAAGGCTTGGTCGCCAGTTGGTGGACTGTTTGGGAAGGATTAGGGGTGTGGTCTTGTTGGAGGAGGTGTGTCACTGGGGGTGGGCTTTGAGGTTTCAAAAGACTCATGCCATTCTCTGTTAGAGCTCTCTCTCTCTCTCTCTCTCTCTCTCTCTCTCTCTCTCTCTCTCTCTCTCTCTCTCTCTCTCTCTCTCTTTCTCTCTCTCTCTCTCCCTGCTGCCACACTTCAGTTCCATTATCATGGACTCTAAACCTCTGGAACTGTAATTCCAATCAAACATTTTATTTTATAAGCTATCCGGGTAATTATGTCTCTTCACAGTGATAGAAAAGAAAAATGTAGAAGTTGGATCCAGGTATAGGGTTTTGTTGTCATGGGCTTAACCATGCTGGGGTTTTTGTTTGTTTGTTTGTTTTGAGGATTGTAGAAGACATTGGGATGTTATACTGAGAAAGCAGTTGAATACTATAATCAGATATTAATGGGTCATACTTTGGAAGACAGTAGAGCTGGGAGATGTATAGAAGGTGGAGGCACAGCTCAAGTAGTGCCAGAGAGGAAGAGTTGGCAACCAGGCTAGGGACCATTCTTGTGATACTCGGACAAAATATGTAGCTGCTTTCTGTCCTAATCCCAAAAATTTGCTTGAGGCAGAATTGAGAATTAATGGACTAATTTGTTTGGTGAAAGGGGATTTCCAAACAGTCTAATATGGGCTCTGTTGCATAGTTATTAGAAATCACATTTATGTGGGTCTACAATAAAAAGAGCAAGTGGAACAAAAGAAATGCAAAATGTGAAGTTTGAAGAGAAAAAGCACACCAGAAATAGGATGTTAGAGCCAAGGTGTGTGCTTAGAAGAAATAAAGATACGGGATGAGACCTGACCTGCATTGCTACAAAGGGAGAGGCGCCCTCAGGATAAGGATCCACCCACATACTCCAACAATTTGCGAAAGCACAAAGCACAGAAATTTTATACCCCCAAAAAGCAATAACCAAGAAAAGCTTGTGCAGATATGACTCAAAGGGCCCAGGCTCCACTACCAAGTGAGAGGCCAAATGTGGTGGTGTTGTGCACACAGTGCTGAGGAAAGATACAGGAGGAAAGGGGTGTGGAATCTCCATCTGGAGTTAAGGGGCATCACTGAGGCCTGAGAAGCCATCGAGTGAACTTGTAAAAGTGAAGCCTGTATTACATTGGAGACCCCAAGATGTTAGATCAGCCAGAATCAAAGGATATCTACCAAGGAGAGCTGCACACAGGAGCTGGAAGTGCTCAGCCCTTTGACATCAGGCAGGATTCAGAGCTGGCACTACTGGGTTTTTGGTCTTTCTTCACTTCAATTTCTTCATTATGCTCCAATCCCTTCCTTTTGGAAGAACACTACATGTTATATGCCAGTGTATGTTGGAAGTATGTAGTCGGCCTTTCAGTCCTTTTAGGGCTCAATCAAGAGATTGCCTTGAGATTCAGAAAAAAATTGGACTTTTAAACTGTTAAGACTGTGAAAGACTATGGGGGCTTTTGAAGATGGAGTAAATGCATTTTGCATTATGGTAGGACACTAGGCTATGGGGGCCAGGAAGTGAATATGTGTTTTGAATAAGAATAGCTCCTATAGGATCATGTTTGAATACTTGGTCCCCAAGTTGGGGAAGAATTGAGCTGTATTGCCTTGCTGAAGGGAG
This sequence comes from Phyllotis vaccarum, assembly GCA_033318265.1. NCBI lineage: Eukaryota > Metazoa > Chordata > Mammalia > Rodentia > Cricetidae > Phyllotis > Phyllotis vaccarum. The sequence continues at coordinate 11,616,801 of JARWLC010000009.1, read as the reverse complement.
TGTGTCACTGGGGCAGGCTTTGAGCTTTCAAAATTTATGGCATTCCCAGTATTCTTTCTGCCTCCTACTTGTGGGTCAAGATGGGAGCTCTCTGGCTGGCCCTGCCCTTGGTAGAAGCTACAAGGTGGGCATGAGAGAACTAGCCCCACCTCTCCCAGGAGTGCCCTGCTCCAGCCATCACATGGCTTCCTTTAACTGATGGCTCCTAGTGTGGATGATGGTGGAGACTCATCATCCTTTGGGGTGGGGGGAGGGACGGAGGAGCGGGGAGCACTAGGGATTTGGCCATGCTCCAGTGACTATACGGACAACACAAAGTGGACTTGCTTTTTCCTTTGAGGGGAGTGGGAAGGCCACAGGATGGGGCAGACATGGGAAGACTGGGAGATGAGCATGATCAGGGCACATGATGTAAGATTCCCAAATAATAATTAAAAAATATAATTTTTAAAAAGATGGCTGGATGGTGCTGGTACATGCCCTTAACCCCAGCCCTCAGCAGGCAGAGGCAGGCAGATCTCTGAGCTTGAGGCTAGCCTGGTCTATAGAGTGAGTTCCAGGACAGCCAGGGCTACACAGAGAAATTCTGTCTCAGAAAAATAAAAAAAAATGTGAGCTTTCAACTGTTTCTGTCCCCGTGCTTTTGCTCTGTCAGCAAGACTCTAACACTCTGAAACCATGAGTCCAATTGGCACTTTCGTTTATAAGTTGCCTTGGTCGTGGTATTTTGCCACAGCAATAAAAATTTTGCCACACCAAATCTGGGACTGAAGCAGGGTGAGGACCTGGAGGCGGAAGGAATGCTGAGGCCATGAAGGAGACAGCTTATTGGCTTCTCCCCGTGGTTTAGCTTGCTTGCTTGTACACCCGGACCATGGATGGCATCAGTGAGTTGGGCCCTCCTATATCAATCATCTATCATTGCATCATAGGCTTGCTCAATACCAATTTGGTGAAGGCATTTTCCAGAAGTTTCCGCTTCTCAAAGCTTGTGTGGTTGACAGAAAACTAGCCAGCACAGTTAGCTTCTTGACCTCTATAGACACCCCTATTCAGACACACAAATCTAAAAATTCTGTATATGCAAAAGAATGATGTATTTGTCTTTCTGAACCTGAATTACCTCATTTAATGTTAGTACTGCTAACCACCATACTTCCTAGCAATCTCTTAGCATTGGATTCCAAGGCAGAGAAGATAAAGGCAGATGTCAAGGCTGCATGCTACAGAGACAAAGGCCAGGATAGGTCACTGAAGCCCACCTTCCCTTTCTCGAAGGTTTTAATACTCTTCATTGTTGCATTTTGGGAGTGGAACATTTTTTCTTTTGTGTGAGCCAGGATCTCAGGACACAGCCCAGGCTGGTCTTTAACTCTCAACCCTCAGGCTTTTGCAGCTTTGTGATTGCAGGTAAGCACTACTACACTCAGCCTTTTACAATTTAGCCCAGGTCATCATTACCTTTTGTTTCCATTGTAACTTTTGAAAATCAACTATCAGCTAAATGAACTAACTCTGATTCATACATACATCTAATAAAGCTTTCAGTCCATCACTGAGAGCAGTCAGGACAGGAACCAGCAGGAACTTGGAGGCAGGAACTGAAGCAGAGACCACAAAGCTTAGTAGCTTGCTCAATTTGCATTTTTAGCAAGCCAGCGCCATGTGGCCAGGGGTGGCATGACCCATAATGGGCAGGGCACTTGTCATATCAATCACTAATGATGAAAAAGTGCCCTACAAAATTGTATACAGACCAATCTGATGAAGGAATGACTCCAGCTTGGGTCAAATTGACAAAAACCAGCACAGACATGCGTACCACGCTGGGCTGGAGACTGAACAGAACTTCATATATGCCAGGCAAGCATTCTATCAACTGGATTACACAGTAACTCAATTATTGTTATCAGTTACCAGTATCTTTATTTTTAAATTTATTTTTTGAGACAGGGTTTTTCTATGTAACAGCCCTGGCTGTCCTGAAACTCACTCCATAGACCAAGCTGGCATCAAACACAGAGATCCATCTGCCTCTGCCTCTCAAGTGCCGGGATTAAAGATATGCACCACCATACCTGGCTTTATTTTTAATTTTTTATATTGGTCTTTGATCCTTTGGATTATCCTAATATAAGGCATGAAATATGAATTTAGTACCATAAGCTATATTATTCCTCTTTCTGCCCTAAAGGTATGGCTTAAAGGTCTAATTGTTTTCATAAACTAAACATAACCATTTGGAGATAGGCCAGTATGAGCTGCTCAAGAATGGAGGCAAAGTCCCAGAGAAGGAGCAAGTAGAGAAACTGGAACCACAGAAGCTGTCCACTAACCTAGTCAGTGAGAACTGTCATGATGATCATCTAAGGGGAATACTGGAGGACTTTTTTAATGTGTATGAATATTTTACCTGCATGTATGACTGTGTACCACATGTGTGCCTGTGTCATATGGCAGGTGTCATATCCCCTGGAACTGGACATCCAGGTGCTGAGAATCAAACCCAGATCCTCTACAAGAGCAACAAGTGCTCTAAACCACTGAGCCATCTCTCTAGCCCCTCCCTGGATTGTGAAAGATTCTCAAGTGCCAGATACACAGTAAATGACAGGTAACACAAAAATGCTTTTTCATATGAAAACTGTAATTGGGTCAAAATATTTAAATGCATGACTAAAAACTGTTATTTTATCAAGGAGGATATTATCTCTTCTAAGAACAGTCTTTACATGGTGGGAAAAGGATGTCTTCTTGGCTGTAGTCACAGTTCCATCAGGTCTACTTTCTTTGTAAGTTCAGCTTCAATGGCATCCTAGAGAAAGGAAATAAGCCAGAAATGAAGACATGAAGAAATGCCATCACCTTCTACTGATATTTAAAATAAGAGAAGTAGAAAAGGAAAGCATTAAAGCAAATTTTATTTAATTGATTGATTTTTGTGGTACTAGGGACCGAATTGAGGAACTTATGTATGCTTGTCAAGCCTTCTACTACTGAACTACATTGCCATCCCTTTGTGTGTGTGTTGTGTGCATGTGTGTGCACATAAGTGTCTGAGAAACTTCCATATATTAGTCAAGCGTTCTACTGCTGAGCTACATTGCCAGCTCTTGTGTGTATATGTGTTAGTGAATGTGGTTTTGTTTGTGTGTAGTTTTGAGAGTCTTGCTATGTAGCTTTAGCTGGTGTCAAACTTGAAGTAATCTTCCTGCCTTGGTCTTCTGAGTATTGAAACTTTAAAACATACTATTAAGATGTCAAATGTGCCTTCAGATATTCACCACTTTTATATGAACCCACCCTCCCCCTCCAGGCTTCCTGACACCTCTGGATACAGCGGCTCTGGACAGCCTTGAGGTCCATGTTCCGGTGTCGCACAGTCTCCATCCCTCATCACTTTATTACTCTATTTTTTTTTTAATCACTTCTCACCTGGCCTAAGGATACCAACTGCTCTCTGTAATTTTCTTCTCCTACTCCAGTCTGCCTCACAGGCCAAGGACAGAGTTCTCTTCCCAAAGCATGGTTTTGATGACCTTTTTGATTTGAACTCAGCAATTGTCACCGGCTTCTAAGATCAACTCTGGATGTAAGGCCCTTTACTTTCTATCACAAACCCTGTCTTGGGCTGTGTATTCCCAAGCAGCTGAACCTCATCACTCAATACAGCTTAGAAATCTTATTATCTCAATATAATAATTGCTAATTAAAAGGGGGAAATGAAGAAAAATGGGACTACTTACTAATTCTCTCTTTGCCTCCTCAATTTTCACTTGAGCAAGAGATGGATTCTTAAAGAGAAAGAAAAGGAGAGGTGTGATGAAAGGTTTCACACAGGCTCTTGTCTGGATGCTGCTGGATTACTCTGGAAAGCTCTGAACCTTAAGGAGGAAAGGTTACTGTGGTAAGGTTTTGAAGTAATAGCCTCGTTTTAGTTTGGCTGTCTATTGCTTTGAAGAAACACCCATGACCAAAAGCAAGCTGGGGAGGAAAGGGCTTATTGGGCTTATTTCCACATTGCTGTTTATCACTAAAGACAGGAACTCAAGCAGGGCAGGAACCTGAAAGCAGAGCCAATGCAGAGGCCATAGAGGAGTGCTGCATCTCACTGGCTTGTTCCCCACGGCTTACTCAGCCTGCACTCTCTGGTCTTGAATTCAGAGACTTTCTCCCTGCCTCTCCCTCCCAAGTGTTGGGATTAAAGGCATGTGCAACCACTGCCCAGCTCACTCTTTATTTATTAATTATACAACAATCTGCCTCCATGTATGGCTACACCCCAGAAGAGGGCACCAATCTCATCACAGATGGCTGAGTCACTATATATGGCTGCTGGGAATTGAACTCGGGACCTTTGGATGAACAGCCTGTGCTCTTAACTAAGCCATCTCTTAGTCTGAATTCTTATAGAACCCATGACCACCTGCCTAGGACAGCCCCACCCACAATGGGCAAGGCCCTTCCCATCAATCACTAATTAAAAACGCCCACAGCCACATCTTATATGGAGGCGTTTTCTCAAATGAGTCCCCTCCTCTCAGATGACTCTAGCTTGTGTCAGGCTGACAGAAAACTATTCAGTACAAGTCTGGTCTCTGGTTTCTGGATTGTTCTCTGCTTCCAGGTCTGCCATGTCAAACTGACCTGCTCCACCTGCCTTTCCCACCATGGTTAAAACTATGAAAATATGAGCCAGATGAGTCTTTGCTCCCTTAAATTGTTTCTTCAAGGTATCATGGTCAGAGCGATACAAACAAATACAGGAAGCAGTTCACTCAAAGAGGAAAGCTGCTTCACAATACAATCCCTTCAAAAGGCAAGGAAAATCAGAGGAAGCACCCAGCATGCATACAATACTGAAATTTACCAATAACCATTGGGGGAGGGTGTGTTAAAACAGGATCTTGGTGGAAAATATGGTTCACTAAGTCACAGCACTTGCTGCCAAACATGGTGACTTGAGTGAAATCCTTAGTAAGAGAACCAGCTCTGACCTCCATATGTACTGTAGCACCCATACCCCAAATAAATAAATAAATGTAACAAGACAAAACCCAAATTGACCTTGAATTCAAGATCCTCAAACTCCCAAGTGCCTTGATTAGAGATGTGGACCACCATGGCAAGTCTACCACTGTCTATTTCTGTTATTCTGATACAAACTTTCATTCTGTTGCCTAAGCTGTTCTAAAACTCACAGAGAGCCTTCTGCCTCAGCTTCCCAAATGTTCAGATTACACTACTCTCAATTCTGCCATTGATTTTAAACCTTTGAAACACAAACCCACTATGCTCTGATCACTTAGTGTCTTTAGAGGAAGGCCAGAAGACTCCACAATGGGCGGTGGTAGCACACACCTTTAATGCCAGCACTGGGGAGGCAGAGGCAGATGGATCTCTGTGAGTTTGAGGTCAGTCTGGTCTACAGAGTGTTTCAGGACAGCTAGGACTGTTACACAGAGAAACCCTGTCTCGGGGCAAAAAGAAAAGAAGAGAAAATATGGCTCCACATGAAGCTGTAATAACAAGGAACAATTACCGGCATTAAATCTAAGTAGGACGCCAATTTCGTCTTCAGGGGTATAGTCTGCTGTTTTAGTTCTTTGAGTTTCTGGAATGAAAAGAGAGTTATGCAGCAGCAGAGATGCCCACACAACAATTAAACAGTGGCTTGTTTCTGGAATACAGTGCAGTAGAGCACTACTATTTAGGTATGTATTCATTTTGTGAGGACTAGAACCTATGGCTTCTTGAAGGTTGGCAAGCAGTCGACAACTGAGCTACCCTGTCCAATCCACAGCTATGTTAAATAAGGACTCAAAGAACTTCAAACGCATCCCCTCATCCTAATAGAAACAGTACTTTTCCAAAATGTTTAAATAAATTGTATTTCTACTCACTTAGCATAGGATTATAGGAATATGGTTCAGGGGTAAAGTGGTAAACCAAAGTTTTTCTAATTTTGTTTAATTGTATTTTATTTTATGGGATAAGGTTTTTTTTTTTTTTTTTTTTTTTTTTTTTTTTTTGTACCTTTTTTCCCCCCCTTATGTGCCCTTGGAGGTCAGAATAAGGTACTGAATCCCCTGGAACTGGTGCCACAGATGGTTGTGAGCCATTGTGTGGGTGCTGGGAGACAGCCTAGGTCCTCAGCAAGAGCACAAGTGTCTTAACCACTGAGCCATCCCTCCAGCCTGTTTCATTTTTTACATTTATTTTATGTATCTGTGAGCTATATGCATGGTGCCCATACAAGGAGGTATTAGGTACCCTGCAACTGGAGTTATAGCCAGCTGTGAATGCTGGGGATTGAACCCAAGCCCTCTCATGAGCAGCCAGTGCTTGTAATTGCTGAGCTTCTCATCTAGTCCTCTGATGAACTACGTTGGATCCCCAGGACCAAAGTGAGGGAAAGAAACTACACTCTTCCAAGTTGTGTGTGGAGGCTGGAGCTTCATGTTGGGTGTTTTTCTTAGTCACCCAAGTGTACTTCAATAAATGTGGAGCTCACTGACAGGCTAGACTACCTGATGCAGAAATAACCAAGCTCACTATGTTACCTGTAAATCCAGGTATAAGGGTTTCAGTGCCTGACTTGAACCTGGAACTGCTGCTCAGTAGTTTACAAATCTTCTCTATAATGCCCTCCCTACAAACGGGACTGCCCATCTTTAGCTCCTAACTTCCCAGTGCTGGGTTTACAGTCATGGGTGCTGGGGATTCAAACTCAGGTAAGCACTTTACCAACACCTGGGCCATTTCCCTCATCCTGGGACCCTCAGCAGATGCAGTCCTTGGATATTTTAGCCTTCAGAACCATGAACAAAATAAACCTCTATTTTGACTGCTCATAAATTATCCTGTCTGTGGTATTCTGTTACAGACTAAGACAGGAAACTTACCTCAGAAAGTGCCACTAGTGACTGGTGAGTCACAGACGCATTCATGCCTCTAGATGAAAGTTGCTCCTATAATATGAGGAAAGAGCTCAGTTGAAAAATCAACTTGAAAGTAACCATCATGAAAATTTTTTCAACATGCAATAAATACTACAGATCACAAATTAAAAAGCACACATGCATCTAAGCTAGTTTATATTACTTGTGAATCCTTTCTACACTCAGATGTGCTGAGAAGATGGGTGTGTACGAGTCTGAATGTCCGACTTTGAACCTGGGGCTGCTACTCAGTAGTTACAAAACCTTGGGCAAGTTACAGATCTTCCCTGTAGTTCTGTCATCTATAGAAAGGACTGATCTACTTCCTACTGTGAGGACAAAGGTCTAAAAGGCTAGCCAGATACAGATACAGCTTCATACACACCTCTGCAGCTTTGATTCCAAACCTGAACTCTGCAGCCTTGGCTTTTAGGAAGTCCATGTTCTGAAGACGACTGTCAACTTTGGTCCTCTCTGCAGACAGATGCAGCTCTGCCTTCTTGAGATCTCTTCCAAAAGTAAAATTAAAGCAATTTTTTCTTCTCAGTAAAGGGTTGTTTAAAAAACAAGAAACCAACTCCCTCCTTAGGGATTTAACTCTGGCTTATCCAACATAAATAACCTAAAGCCAGCTATTCCGCCACAGGCTTTACATCCCATACAACAATGCATTCTTTAGGGCATTTGCCCCTCCATGCTGCCAGTGTGGGACTTTTCTCAAGGAACATTAACTAAAAACATTAACATTAATCTATATCAATTATTCTTGGACAAACTAAATCTGCTATCCAAAAAAGTAGTTTAAAATATCCTAAACCAATTTAAATACTGGATCCCAAAGACCTCGATGTTATATATGACATGACATAGTGCCTAACACATACATTTTCTTTATTTGTTGAATAAATTTGTATGTCACAAAATCACTCTGCATTTATATAAATGCTAACTACCAGCTCTAATCTCGGGGGCAGTAAGAATCTAAAGGCTCACAGCATCAAAGAGGAACATTAGAGCCACAGGAAAAAAAGCAGACCGAAACACGTGACTTTAAGATTATGTGATAGTTTGTGAGTTTCAATTTTTGGAAATTATAAAACTACACATTTTTAATAAAGCAAAAATAAATGCATTGATAATAAACTGTATAAAGTATAATGTGAACATCTGCACCTAAGCACCTGAGCTGCTTAGGCAGCCTTGGACTTATGCGGCTCCTGCCTCAGCCTTTCAGAGGCTGAACTACAGTCCTGTGCCATCACGCCCAGCCTGACAGTGTTCTACTATGTCTCCATAATTCAAAATGTCAGCATTTCAACTCACTCTTGTAGACATTTTTCTAACACTAATGTTGCAGTCAGATTTTTTCCAAGTTTTCCCAATTCAAGCTTGATTTCTTCACTTTTGGATTTGGTTCGAAAAAGGTCAGAGGTCAAATCATTCACTGCAGGAATAAAACTGAAAGAAGGGCTTGGTTACACAGATGGGCTGAGGGTAAGCACTGTCTAAGGACATCTTATGTAGTCACATTGTCCCTTCCATTTATACAATTGTCTCATGCTGTTCCCATTGCCTGAAATACCCTTCAGCAGACAAAACTCCCATCTTCCCTACAAAACTCAGGTAGGCTGAGTAGTGGTGCACACCTTTGTTCTGAGGCCTGGGAGGCAGAGACAGTCAGATCTCTCCGGAGAGCTGAAGAACATCTTGGTCTAACCAGGGATGAACACTCACACACACCCTCAAAAAAAAAAACAAAAAAACAAAAAACCCTCTCAGGTAAGATTTAACTATCCTGATTTCACTCCCTCTTGCCAGGGATGGCATCTTTAGTCTTAGAGCGCAGCTATTACATGATGGTAGCAGCCTCTCCATCGTCCTTCTCCCTCATTTGACTAAGCTGTCTTTAGAGGCCATGTCTACCTCTCAATTCATCTCTGCTCTCCTAGTATTACAACTATACGATTGTACTTGATATCAGAAGAACCCATTTGGTCTACACGTTTACACTTACAGTGTTACTCTTCTTCTGGCATTATATAAATCCCAACCTTTTACACTGGCAGTAATGCATGACAGACTTAGGTGTACTTTTCTGATCATAGTAAGCTGCAGTAGTCCTAGCTAACAAATGACCACCAACAGTATCGTAAGACCTTCGGAATCAGATTTGCTTAGATTCCCAACTCTTCAGTTTCCCCTGAGGACTGGTGGAAGAATTACATCATTTCATAGGTGAAATGTCTGTCTCAAATAATGAGGGTCCTTAACATAGTGCATGGTCATAGTGCATGCCTTTAATCCCAGCAATCAGGAGGCCAGCCTGGTCTACATGGTGAGTTCCGGGACAGCCAGGGCTACACAGTGACCAAGTTTTGCCATGCTCAACCAGATCATTGAACCTACTACTGCCCTCTGCTTGGTGGTGGGAGGGTTCTCAAATCGTGCACACTGGCCTCGGACTCCCTAAGTAACTGAGGATGACCTTGACTTTCTGATCTTCTGCCTCTACCTCCTGGATGCTGGGCTTATTATAGGTGCACACCCACATACTCTGTCTCTAGCTCTTCTACTTTGCTCCCTAGTGCTGTGAAAAAACCCGAGACCACAGGCAACATAGAAAAGGGTCTATTTTAGCTTACACTTGCAGATACAACACAATAGCCTCAGAGCAAGAACCCAAGCAAAAACAATGGAGGAGCACTGGGAGCACTCCCTACTGGCTCCATCTCTCTGGCTTCTACTCAGCTAGTCTTCTCATATGGGACAGGGCCACCTACCCATGGTACTGCTGAGCTAACTAGAACTCAGCACAGTACACACACACACACACACACACACAGACACACACACCGCCCAAATCAATCAACCAACCTAACATACCAATCACCCTAGCACTTTTACATTTATTGCTATTTTTCTATGCTGAATCACTGTGAGAATCAAAACGATCCTTAGATCAAGGCCTTATAGCATACTCTCCTCTAGGCACAACCATTAGATCAAAGCCATTACAATAATTACCTTGCCAGTGAAGTATCCTTTGTTTCCAGGGCTATTGCACTGTCAACCAATGCATTTAGAAACCTGGAACCAGTGTTAGATAGATTGGCAGGGGAAAAATTCACACTTTCCATGAGAAAGTCTTGAAGATGTTTGGCTGAAATGACAAAAAATTCCATGGTTGTCTCAGATTTTGTCCTTTTTTAAAAAAAAAAAAAACTTTTATTATAGTTTGCTTGTTTGTTTAAAATTTATTTTGAGCCAGGCATGGTGGTGAAAGCCTAATTTAATCTCAGCATTCTTGAGACGGGGCACCCAGAATCAACTAAAATTAAAATGAAGCCCCGCTAATTTTGAGGCTAACCTAATCTACACAGAGTTCCAGGACAGTCAGGGTTATACAAAGAAACCCTACCTCAAAACATTATTATTTTATTTGTAATTATATGTATTTGTGTCTGTGCACTTTGAGCACTGGTGACCATGAAGGCCAGAGGCATAGGAGTGGTGAAGCATCCAATGGGGGTGTTGTTCAATCCTGAGGGCCCACAGGGTGGAACACAGAACTGACTCCTATGAGTTACCCTCAGAGTAAATAGAATTAAAAAACAAACAAACAAGCAAACAAAAAAACACACACACACAAAACCAAACCAGGGCCTGGAATTCACGGTCTTGAACACACAGAGATCTGCCTGCTCCTGTCTCCTGAGGGCTAGGACTAAAAGTGCATGCCACCATAGCCATCAAATAAGTGTAATTTAGCTGGACTGTGGTAGCTCACATCTTTAATTCCAGCACTCAGGAGGCAGAGGCAAGTGGATCTCTGTGAGCAGGAGGCCAGCATGGTCTACAAAGCAAGTTCCAGGACAGCCGGGGCTGTTACACAGAGAAACTCTGTCTTGAAAAGTGAAATAAGGGGGGGAAAATCTAAAAATAAATAGAATTATAAAAAGAAAGTTACTGAAAAAACCAAAAATCCAGTTTCAAAATACCATGTATGAGAATTTAAATAAAAAGGAGTAAACTTGGGAGGTTGTGTTTGTTTTTAGGGTTTGTGTGGTGATGGAACTGCTCTGTTCCCCATTGTGGAAGTATTCCATATCGTTAAGATGACCCACCAAGCACACTTGGTATTAATTTTAAAAGATTAAAAGACTACTGAAAAAAGTACATATGCATTAGATTTAAATATGATTTCACAATATTCAAAATGTCATATAGGGGCTGGAGAGACTTGAGGGTTTTAGTATTTATTTATTATTATGTATTCATGGTTCCTCCTGCATGTATGCCTGCAGGCCAGATGGGGTATCAGATCTCATTATAGATGGTGATAGTCCAACATGTGATTGCTGGGAACTGAACTCAAAACCTCCAGAAGAAGAACCAGTGCTTTTAACCTCTGAGCCACCTCTCCAGCCCTAGATGTTTGGTTTTTGATGTTTTTGTTTGTTTTGAGATGGGGTCTCTTTGTGTACTCCTGGCTTTCCTGGCAAACTCTATCTAGACCAGACTAGACTCAAATTCATGGAAATGCACCTGTCTCAGTCTCCCAATGCTGGATCGCTCAGCTAGAGCTCTTGCCCTTGCAAAAGACCCAGGTGCAGCTCCCAGGACCCACATGGTGGCTTATAATCACACTAAACTCCAGTTCCTGGGGATCCAACACCCTCTTCAGAGCTCTATAAACACGGGAGGTACATAAACCCAAGCAGACAAAACCCTCATACACATAAAATAAATGTTAAAAAAAAGTTTTTCAAGAACAGATAACAAATGTCCCCCACTTGGTTAAACACATGGCAAACAGATCTCATTTCCTCTGCCTGGTGTACTGTCATCCTCAAAAGTTCTTTATTTTGTTTAAGCAGAATGAGCATAAATTGATTAAAGAAAAGTAAGAAAGAACTAGGTTAGGAGGAGTTCTACAGAAGAAAGAGCAGATTTCTGTCATTCCCTCTGGTTTTGTGCCCTGGTCTCGCTTTTCATTTTTCCACACTATATATATACACAACCAAGAAAAAAGGAAAAACAGAAACAAACAAAAAACCTTTCTTGAGACAGTCTTGCTATGTGATCCAAAGCTGACACAGTCTTCATGACAATCCTGCCTCTGTCTTCTGAATGCTGGGATCACAAGCTTTCCTGGTCTGAGTCACCAGGAAGTTTTAAAGCAGTTCCCAGACACACAGCCGTTCATCCAAATCTCACCCTTCCTGGCTGCTACCGCTGGTGGTCTGCAAGCTACAGAAGAGGGGGAACTGAAGTACCTTTCTTGTTAGGCTAATAACCTTTTGTTTTGAGAGAGGATCTCACTGTGTAGCCCAGGCTGATCCTGAACTCACAAATATCCTCCTGCATCCGACCCTGGCGTTCTGGGATTAAAGGCATTCACCTCACCCCAGCAAATTAGGATTCACTGATTTACTAAGAGGGTACCAATAAAACATACGATAGTGAAATTTCTAATATAGAAGCTACTATAACAGACCAGAGGCCAATTTGTCTAAAAAAAAAAAAAGATAAGTATAAGTAGTCTATCCTAATCTTGGACACTTAAGCGTTGTAAAATGTAGTTGCCTCTACTTCTTTCAAAACTCTGGACTTAACTCACCTTCTGATTCATATTCATTTGCTTTCTGTTTTAAGTCCTCTATCACCAGGTAGGTGTCCCTGTCCCGGACCCTGTTGCGTTCTGAAAGGTGATATAAAATTTCTGTCGTCCGTGGATTCGCCTCATATTGCGGAATGGGATGGTCTCCAAAGATTTTTTTCAACCACGCAGCAACCTAACCATTAAAAGGGTAAGCCTTGTTATAATGGCACAACAGAATCTGACAAAGAAGTTCTCCGCAGCAAACTAAACGTTTTTGGTGACTATTCTGGGGTCCTACTTCACACTCTGACTTGTCAACAAGTGAAAAGCCGAAATTACCAAAGAACATCATTCTTTCCCTACGCTGTAAACGCAGCACAGGCAAACAAATAATAAACAAAACACGGTTGCCTCACTTAGGAAGATCGTGATGACTGATGATGCCTGTACGGTCTGAAACGCGAGTGGTCCCCCAACATACCCTAACCCCCGCAGTGCCAGGCGGCTCCCGGAGGTGGGCTGCGGCTCGGTCTTTAAAATCTAAACTGAAGCAGCAGAGGTTGGGCTGCAAGGAGGGCTTGTGTTCAGAATCCCACTCCAGCCTGAAGCGAGGGGTTCGACACAGCGGCTGCGACACCGGGAAGGGAAGACACGGCCTCAGGGGCCTCCGGACCCACAAGGGGCCTCCGGGATCGCGGTGGCACCGTGGGATGGGGACAAAAACAGCAGTGGCGGCGAGCCTGGCCGATGCGCGGCCCCAGGAGGGTTAAGCGAATTCCCGACCCAGCTCCGGATGTCACCTGCAAGTCTCTCTCCTCCGGCGAAGCCATGGCCGCCGCTCCCGCCACCTCCCAGTCAAAACCTCGCCGGAACGCCCTAGGCTCCACCTACTCACCGTTGGATCCGCCCCTCGGACCTGGGAATTCTGGGAATTGTAGTTTTTCTTGGTTCCAGGCGTGACTCCTGGGACCAGCCTAACCAAAGGCATCAGCAGGCTTTGTAGCGTCCCTGGCTCTGAATCCAGTATTATAATCACAAAACTAAGAAGAGCTGCTAGAAACAAGTTTATTTTTTAAATTTCTTATATTTATCGCCTTGAATCAAGTTGTCTTTAGAAAATACCTGTTACAGTTTTTAGTCAGCAGATAGTGCTGCTTCCACACTAATTGCGAAAATCTGATAAATTAATTTTTGGACATGGCGGCACATATCTATAATCCCAGCACTAGGAAGGCTGAGGCAGAAGGATTTCCAATAATTTAAGGCCAGCCTCCATTACATAGCACATTCTATGTCAGCCTGAGCTACGGCGTGAGACTGTCTCAAACAAACAAATTCAAAATGCTCTCAAGGGTTAAAGTTCTCAAGTGTTGATAGAGTACTTACCTGAAATGCAGGAAGGCCTGGGTTTGATCCCCCAGCAGATCATATACTGTGTGTAGTAGTATACACTTGCAATTCTAGCACTTGGGATGTGGAGGGAGGGTGATCAGAAACATCAACCCCAATTTTATGAAACCTGTCTAAGGTGGAGTTCTTTTGGGGGGGCACACCATGACCACTACAAGTATTATTTAAAAAAAAAAACAAAAACATTTAATCGGAGTGGCTCACTTACAGTTTTAGAGGTTCAGTCCATTATCACCATGATGGGGAGTGTGGTGGTGTGCATGTAGACATGGCTCTGTGGAGCCAAGAGTATTACATCTTGAAGGCAACAGGAGTCAACTGACAGTCACACTGAGAGAAGCTTGAGCAAAAGAGACCTCAAAATCCACCCTCACAGTGACACACTTCCTCCAACAAGGCCTAATGGTGCCACTCCCTTTGGGACCATTTTCTTTCAAACACCAGAAAAACCTATCTCAAAAAATCAAAACAAAATTAATTTTTTATTGTACTCTGGCATAGTAGCTACAGTTGTCCTAACAGTAATCTCTGCTACCCAAGATCTAACTGTCTTGAACATTTATTTATTTAAGTTTTTATTACATTTCAAAATTTATTTGGTAGATTTATGGGGGCGGGTCAAAGCACAACTTTCAGGAATAAACAGATTCTTGCTGTGGAATAGTCCTTCTGCATCTGTGACAATGTGTTGCTCTTATTGTTAATAATAATAATAATAATAATAATAATAATAATAATAAAAGTTGCTTGGCTGATGGCTAGGCAGGAATTTGGAGGCAGAGAGAATTCTGGGGAGAAGAGTGGAGTCTCAGGAGTCACCAGCCAGACATGGAAGGAACAGCATGAAAAGTACATGAGGTAAGGAGCCTCGGGACAGCACATAGATTAATAGAAATGGGTTAATTTAAGTAGTAAGAGCTGGCTGGAAACAAGCCTAAGCTATGGGTTGAGTATTTATAATTAATAAGAAGTCTCCATGTGGTTATTTGGTAGCAAAGTACCTGCTAGGACACAGAGAAACCCCAGCTACAGATTCTCTCCTTCCTACTTGTGGTTTCCTGGGATCAAACTTGAAGATCAAACTAGGGATCAAGGCTTGAAAGCAAGCATCTTTACCTGCTTGCCACCTCCATAGCTCTTTTTATTATTTATTTATTTATTTATTTATTTATTTATTTATTTATTTATTTATTTATTTATATTTGATTTCGGGCTCTCTCATGTAGCTCAAGCTGGCCTCAACGTTGCTATGTATCAGAGAATGAATTTAAACTCCTGATATTTCTTCTATGTATATTTCTTCTGCATTTCACTCTATAGTCAAGGATGATCTTCTACTTCTGATCCTTTACTTCCAACTCCCAAGTGTGGAGATTATGAGTATCTGTACCACAGGTGGCTGTTGTATAGGATTTTTTTCTGAGGCCGATGGTTCTGGCATAGGTAGTCTGGATGGCTTTTTTGATTGACATTCCTTTTGTTTAAAACAGCCAGTACAGCCTGAAAGGGACCAACAGTCGGGGACTTAGAAAGTTAGCTGGCAGTTAGGCAATCAATTACTCTGTTTTCCACCATCTTTGTTTATTTAGAGGAAATCTTCACTCAGAAGAGGTGCTTATAATAAGAACTTTAGCCAAATGTGGTGCCTCATACCTATAATCCCAGTGTTCAGAAGGCTGGAGCTGGAGGATTGCCATGAGTTCCAGGATATAGGGTGAAACCTTAGCTAAAAAGAAAGATGGAAAGAAAGATTATTAACTTTTTAATTCTTATTGCATTTTTGGTGTGTGTGTGTAGCGTGTGTAGCGTATGTTTAAATCATGGGGCAGCTTGAGGGCATTAGCTTTCCTTCCACTATATCAGGTCATCAGGTTTGGCACCACTTACCTTTACCTGCTGGATCACCTTGCTAGCCACTAACAGAGATTTTTACAGTGATTTATGAGTGCACAAAATTTGCATTTCTGTGGGAAAGGAGGGCCCTTCTTATCTAGCTCACTACATCACTACAAATTTTTTCTAAACATCCCTAGCAATGTTATCATTTTTGTAAGTAATCTCCTTGCCACCTTAAGTGTGTTCATTCTCACCCCTTGTTCCTTCGAAAAGCGTGCGGATTTATCTCTGGCTCCCTTTTGAAAAGGCAGTAGTTAGAGAAAGGATTACTGACTTTGCATTGACAAGCCATGTTTCAGGAAATGGTATTGTTAACTCAGTTATTCATAGCAGTACCCAAATTAAAGCTTAGAATGTAGGCCAAGTTTGGGTAAATTGAGCTAAAAGATACCTCTTTGAACAGTTACAAGAGAAGCCAATGCTAAGTCTCCACTATCAAACAATACCCAGCACCACAAAGAAAATTCTGGACATATCACACACACACACACACACACACACACACACACACACACACACACATCTCAGTGTTATAAAATTCTGGACTGGAAAGAGTTTCATTAGTTCAGAGCACTTGCTTCCCTTCTAGAGGACCGCAGTTCAGCTCTCAGTACCCATACTAGGTATTTAAAAAACACCTGTAACTCTCCTTCTAAGGGATCTGATGCCTCTTCTGGCCTCTGAAGGCACTTGCAAGCATGCAAAGCACATTCTTAAGCTCTCTCTCACAAAAATATACATAAAATAAAATCTTAAGGGGATGTGGTAGCACATGCCTTTATTCCTAGCATTTGGGAGGCAGAGTCAGGTGGCTCTCTGTAAGTTCAGGGATAGCCTGTTTTACATAGTGAGTTTAGGACAGGCAGGTCTATATAGAGCAAGACTTTGTCTCATAACAAACAAAATAAAAAAATAACAACAACAATCATAAAATAAATCTTTAAAACACTGTGAGCAAAATGTGCTGCTCTCCAGTTTCACAGGATTTGTTTGTGTGTGTGTGTGAGAGAGAGAGACAGAGACAGAGATAGAGGGGGGAGGGAGAAAGAGGAGAATGAGATAATAAATTATATCCATTTTATTGCAAACGAGAAAGTATAATAGAGTCCCAGGGTTGCAAAATAGCTGTTGGCAGATGAACACTTGAGACTTATCTGAATCTAGAATGGTTTTTGAACATTGTCAGTAGGACTGTCATCTACTCTACTCAAACTCCTTGTGATTATCAGCAGTTCTGAACCTTTCTAATTTAGACAGGATTCTTCTCGCTCCCCTCCCTGACTGGTCATTGAACACAAAGCCTTCTACACCCTAAACAGGTACTCTATTACTGAGGTTGTTATCCCCTTTACTGACTGACTGATTGATTGACTGATTGACAAAGTCTTGCCGTGCTCAGGCTGAGCTGTTAATCTTCATCTTTTACCTACCCAAACAGGGTAGCTGGGATTATACAACTGAGCCATCAGGCTCAGCTTCCCTGAAAAGACTCTTTTAGGTTGAACCTTAAAGAGTTTCAATTCTTTCATTTGTGCTATCAAATCCCCTATAAGATTTGGGTATGTGGGCTGGAGAAACGGAGCAAAGGTTAAGCGCACTAGCTGCTCTTCTAGAGAACCCATGATGGTTAACAACGATCTGTAACTGCAGTTCCAAGGTATCTCACAGCCTCTTCAGGCCTTTGAGGTCATCAGGCACACATGGTGCAGAGACATGCATGCAAACAAAACATTCGTATACATAATAAGATGAAACTTTTACATTAAAAAATATTTGGCTATTTATTATAAATCCAAACTGGGAGCCAGCATGATGGTCCCGTGGAATAGTGCCCGCACGCGCGCGCCCACGCTCCTAGCCTGACCTGAGTTTGATTCTCAGGGTCCACACCAGGTCTAAGGAGAGGACTGCCCTGACATGCGTGCCTTAGCACAGGAATACTAGTAATAGGAAACATTTAAAATTACCTCAGATTATTCCCAAGTCTGGGGAGAGGTCAGGATTTAAAGATTAAACCCTTTGGGTGGGTGCACTGTGCAGGAGTTACACTGCGGGTGTAATGCCACTATGCAGTCGGCCCAGGTGGGATGACACTCACTTTAGGGAGCTTCGCTATTCACGTGGTCACCCGGGGCAACCGCAAGGTCGATCGAAAAAAAAAACAAAGAAAGTATGATGAATACCAGAGAGAAGGCTGAAAACAGCGGATTCGTTCGTTTTTAGTTCTAAATGTTAAAACAAAACTATCTTAAAAGAAAAAAAAAAAAATGCACATTTAAAAAAAAAAAGATTTGCGTCCGGAGGTGAGGGGCGGTACTTCCGGGTCAGGTGGACTGGCTGCCTTGACCTTCCTTCGCGGTCGGCCATTTTCTGCCAGTCGTCGGGAGGCTGCGGCTGCAGAGGATCTCCCCGAGAAGCTGCAAGGATGCTGTCTGTGCGCGTAGCTGCGGCCGTGGCCCGTGCCCTCCCTCGACGGGCGGGACTGGTGAGCACCCGGGCTGGGCAGGCGGGTGTGGGCGAGGATGGAGGTCTCTGCGGAGCGGTGCGGAGCTGTGCAGTGCGGGGCCGGGCCGGGGCGGACGGCGCCATCTTGCACCGTGGCTGCTCGGCTGCGCGCACGGCCGCTTTTGCAGGCCTTCGGTGCACTATGGTGCAGGGGGGGTCCGTGACCTCGGCGTTGCCGGGCCTTGGGGTTTTTAGGAGGGTTCTGGTCTTGGGGTGAGGGTCGGCGCAGGGTGAAGGTCAGGGTGTGTGCGCTGCTTGTCTGGCCTGCTCTGAGGCTTATTCCTGGGGTCTAGCTCCTCTGAAGGTCAAAGCTGTCAGCAGCTTGGTGCTGGTGAATGAGGAGAGTCTGACATTGTCTCAAGGTCAACAGGCCCGATCCTTTCACCTCTGCTTGGAGGTCAATTCAAGGGAAAGGAGTAAATGAAAATGATTTTTTTTTTTTTGAATAGTTGGGTGCTGCGTATGGAATGGGTCATGAAAACCTCACTAGGTACAGGAGCAGTTTATGTAGTTTACACTGTCAACGACAATGGATTTTTTTTTTGTAAATGGCCTAAAATTTGGCGGAAGTCTTAGCGGGTTTCTTTTTGACACGTTAAAAATTTTTGCTGTTGAATTGTCCACCTCATGTTTATAGAGAACAAATGATTAAGAAATATTGAGCCAGTGCCCCTCACTGATAATTGTCAGTGATCCTGAGAATAACTTAAAATATGTATGACCTTTAAGTCCCATATACCTTTTCATTATAAAAGTAATATGAATCCAAAAGATGAAATAAATATACCGGCTATCTTTCCCTAACAAAACATAGCATCACAGTTTTCTGTTAGCAGAAAAAAAAGCATTTTGAGAAAAGATTTGTATTGGTCCTTATTAAAAGGGTTCAGAGTTCACCTTGCCAACCACTGTATTGCAGGTAGAAGGAAAAATGCAGGGGTCCAGGTTCCACATTGCTGGTGGATTTATTCAAGACAATGAAGAAGTTACCTTATTTCCTAATCTACCTGCAGCATCAATTTGCTCACCTAGTCTTTATTTGCCTTTAAAAAAAGAAAAGTAGGAAATACAGAGATGCCCCTGTTAGATAGTGGTTATCTTACTGAGATTTCCACAACTCAGTTGAAATCTAACAACAAAATAGTAATACCTAGATTAAGGAAGGGATTTTTATAACGTTTACCAGCATATTTTTACAATAGATGCTCGTATCACAACGTGTGTGCTTTCTCTTGTAATTAAGTTTCAGCCTTTAAGCAAAATTTATGATCTGACTAGCCTAAGCCTGCGTTTAAACTTGTCAGTTTTTTGGAGGCTTTGCTCTTGTGCTGTTTTTGAGACAGGGACTTGCTGTCCAGTTCTGACTGGCCTGAAACTTGCTATGTAAACCTCATACTCCACGTGATCCTCCTGTCTTTGCCTTCTGAATGATGGGATTACAAGCATGTACCACCACCTCAACCAGCCTGTGAAAGCTGTGTGTGTGTGTGTGTGTGTGTCTGTGTGTTGCTTCTAGGATCAAGTTGCTTAAAGAATGTTTTGTGCTAGGTCTCCAAAAATGCTTTGGGGTCATCCTTTGTTGGTGCAAGAAATCTCCATGCCTCTAACACTCTACTTCAGAAAACTGGTAAGTCAGTTTTTAAAATCTACATTGTGGGGATCTTTTCCCTGTTAAATTTATGCCTTGTCTTGATAGATTCTCTTTGTCTAATGTAACTATGTATTTCTCTGTTATTTTGTATGGTTTCTAATAATTTCTTTTGGATGAAAACAATATACATATGTAATAGAAACGCTCTCTGAACTGTGAAACTTTTAAAACCCCGTGTAAAATACAACCTTTTTTTTTAACTGGTAGGATTTTTCAAATACAATATGTTTTATACCTGCAGATACATTAGGGAAGTGGGAACCAAACTTAACATAAAAAGACTCTGTGGTTGGGGAGTTTCTTTGGAGGTGTGCTGGAGGGCTTTTCCTTTTTCTTTTGGAGGTGCTGGAGATGGAATCCAGAGCAAATACTACTACTGGTCACCTTCCCTGGCCATGTATTAGTGATTTTAAAATAAAGGTAAAAAGATGAGCACTAGTGTTTAGGTGCTTTAAGAGGGACATTTTTATAACTCTTTGTTGTATTTATTTTTGCGTTTGTTTATTGAACAAACACATTTATGTGTGCCATGGTGTGTGTGGAGGTCAGAGGACAGCTTTTAGGAGCCAGGCTTGCAGGTGCCTTTATCCAGTGAGCCATCTCACTAGCTGTTGCTTATGTTAACTTGGGGATGGGGGTTTGTTGAGATCAGAGAAAAGCATTTTGAGTCTGTTCTAATCCCTGTGGGTCTTAGGGGTCAGGGCTGGGTTGTGTTTGTCAGTGAGCCTTTCCCTAAGGAGCAAGTATTCTGCTATTCTGCTGCTCCCACTGCCTCCCCCCCTTTTAAAGTGCTTCATTTTACAGTGTTATTATAATTTAGCCAAAATTCAGATTTTAAGATATATGTGCAGATTCTTTAGAGATAAAATTCTATCAATTCTTTGTCTAGATTGTTGTCTGCCTTGTGACGAAAGCTTTCCTTTCAATCGCTTGGAGTTTTCAATAATTTTGACAGTGATGGATATCCAACTTTATAAAAAAGATTTATTTATTTTTACTTACATGTATGAGTGTTTTGCCTGGGTGCCTGTGTATGTGTACATGTCGGGTACCCACAGTGTGTGTGTGGGCTTCAGAACACCTGGAACTAGGGTTAGATGGGTTAGATATAGTTGTGAGTTGCCGGGTGGGTGTTGAACTGAACCCAGATCCTCTGGAAGAGCAGCACATACTTTGAGACACTGAACCATCATCTCTCCAGCCCCAAGATACCCAGCTTTTGATTTTTATTATGTTTTGGAAAGATTTTGATTATTATCATGAAACCATGTGTTGGGAAATGGGTTTTGAAAAGCTATTTGGACCACCAGGTTAAGTTGGGTTGTTTCCTCAGGCACTGCTGAGATGTCCTCCATTCTTGAAGAGCGGATTCTTGGAGCTGACACTTCCGTTGACCTGGAAGAGACTGGGCGTGTCCTAAGCATCGGTGATGGTATTGCCCGAGTGCATGGGCTGAGGAATGTTCAAGCAGAGGAAATGGTAGAATTTTCTTCAGGCTTAAAGGTAAATTATAAACTGGGGATTTTGTTACTTTAGGATCTATGGCTGTTTCTCATTTCGTAATTAAGAGCTTGTCAAAATTTAAAAACATTTTAACTTTCAATTCACCTCATTTCCCCCCTATTATAAATTGTAAAGAGAAACGTTTTGTTTAAGCCAAGTCCCATAGTCTCCTGTCCCCTCCTAAGTGCTGATAAATAACTTGTGGCCACTGGCACCAAAATTAAAATTTTAGTAAATGTTCACAAATTTCAGTGAGTTCATGTTTGTTTTTATAGCTGTTAAGATTGTTTTCTACAAAAGCATTTGATTACTTGAATTCTTTTCCCAGTAAGAATAGATCCATTACTAGAAGCTGAGTCAGTGTGTAGCTATCCGAAGCTCTGATGATAATTTGTACTGTTATTGGAGGTTGGGTCCAGTACACCATAGTGTGCCAGTGCAGAGGTCAGGACAGCCTTGGGGGGGGGGGGTTCTCCCACCTGTCTGATCATCTCAGGTCAGGCATCCACCCACCTAGCTGTTACATAAAGGCTTCACAGAGAACAGAGAATGTTTGTTAATAGAGATTAGACTAAAGCGTGTGGAAGGGCAATGTTACTTTGTGCTGTTTGTCAGCTGCTTCCTGTTGTAATTACTACTGATGTGTTGGGGAAGAGCCTGCCCCTCTGTCTTCATTGTTCTCTTGTCCCTTTTGTGCAGGGTATGTCCTTGAACTTGGAACCTGACAATGTGGGAGTTGTCGTGTTTGGAAATGATAAGCTAATTAAAGAAGGTGATATTGTGAAGAGAACTGGAGCCATTGTGGACGTTCCAGTTGGAGAGGAACTGCTGGGCCGTGTAGTTGATGCCCTTGGTAATGCCATTGATGGAAAGGTAAGGTAGTGCAGAATGGATGCTTGTGTGCTAAACATCAAGGCTAATTATGAGGGTTCCTTTTTATTTAATTTTATTGCTTAATATTTTTTATAGGGTCCAGTTGGTTCCAAGACCCGCAGACGAGTGGGTCTGAAAGCCCCTGGAATCATTCCCCGAATCTCGGTGCGGGAGCCAATGCAGACTGGCATTAAGGCTGTGGATAGCCTGGTGCCCATTGGTCGTGGTCAGCGTGAGCTGATTATTGGTGACAGACAGACTGGGTAAAGACTCAAATCCATTGAAAGTTCTAACTGTTGTCGATTGATTCTAAGTAAATAATCTGTGTTTATCTTGAGTGGCAGTAATGGGGCGGTGGCAGGTGACACTGGTGGTCAGCAGTGGTAGCACGTTTGCCTGGAGATCCTGTATTTAGTCACACTCACGCCCTCTCTTTAAAGGAAAACATCAATTGCTATCGACACAATCATCAACCAGAAACGTTTCAATGATGGGACTGATGAAAAGAAGAAGCTGTACTGTATCTATGTTGCTATTGGTCAGAAACGGTCCACTGTCGCCCAGTTGGTGAAGAGACTGACCGATGCAGGTATTGAAGAACAGTCTCGTGGCTGTTCTGTTACTGCTAATCTGGAGCAGTCTCTGTAACAAGGCTTTTTAATATTTTAATGTTTTGAAGGCAGTGGGAGAAGGTTGAGACAAGAAGGTCTCTATGTAGTCCTGGCTGTCCTAGAACACCCTATGTAGACCAGGCTGGCCTCAAACTCATACCTGCCTCTGCCTCCCCAGTGCTAGGATTAAGGTGTGGGCCACCATCGCTGGCCTGATTGGTTTTTACCATGGGATCTCATGTAGCTCTGGCTGATCCTAAGCAGTTGTCTTGCTTATGCTTCCCAGGGTTACCTCACAGGTATGAGGAAGATCATACTGCATCTCATCTGTCCCTGGTTGGCATTGGGCTTGTTATATAGCCAAAGATAACTTGGAACTGTTCTTCTGTCTCCACCTCCAAGGGCTATAAGCATGCTTTATTATACCTAAATTTAGGGCCTCAAGCCTGTTAAAGATGGAATCTACAAACTGAGCTCTTCCTTTCGCCTATGTGTGGGTTCTAGGGTTTGAATTTGTGTTTTCAGGCTGGCATAGGAACACTCCCCACACCCACAGCCCCACCTTCTCAACCCATCAATTAAACAGAGTGAGGGTGGTGGACAATTTTGTTTTATAAGCACAGTATTGATAGCTTTGTAAAACGTAAGCCTTTTTTCTCCTCAGATGCCATGAAGTACACCATTGTGGTGTCAGCCACTGCTTCTGATGCTGCCCCACTGCAGTATTTGGCTCCTTACTCTGGCTGTTCCATGGGAGAGTATTTTAGAGATAATGGCAAGCATGCTCTGATCATCTATGACGATTTATCCAAGCAGGTCAAAGAGTGCCTTTTTATAACTTATATATTTGCATTAGTGGATATTAACAGATGCAGCTGTTTAGCAGTTGAATTTACTGCCTCCTTCTGTACTGCAGGCTGTGGCTTACCGCCAGATGTCTCTGTTGCTGCGCCGACCCCCTGGTCGTGAAGCCTATCCTGGTGATGTATTCTACCTGCATTCTCGGCTGCTGGAGAGGGCAGCCAAGATGAATGATTCTTTTGGTGGTGGCTCTTTGACTGCCCTACCAGTCATAGAAACCCAGGCTGGTGATGTGTCCGCTTACATTCCAACAAATGTCATCTCCATCACCGACGGACAGGTACAGATGAATGGCTAAAATGTTTGATTATCGAGGCCCTGGTCAAGGCTAGTAAGCATGAGTTGGTAAATTGCCTTTGCTCTTTTTTGTGGCTTTTTGAGACAGGGTTTCTCTGGGCAGTCTTAGCACCTTTTGCTTTTTTATTAAGGTTGTAAACATAAAATTAAAGAGACTGGGAACTAGGGAGATAGACAGTGGCTGAGAGCACTTGCTTCTCTTGCATAGGATTGAATCCTAGATCCTCTTATTTGACTGCTTATAACCACGTGTAACTCCACTTCCTGCTGCTTGGCTGGTCCTAGCTATCTATGTAGCTGGGAACGACTTTGACCTTCAGTTCTCCTGCTTCAGCCTCCTAAGTGTCAAGATTAAAAGCATAAGCCACCCCTCCTGCCTAGGCATGTTTTGGTTCTTTTTTCCTAGCCTTAGAGCACTAAAGTGTGTGGGACATTCTGTTAACTGCCTTGTTAGTTAGTTTGTTGAGACTGCGCCATTGTGTAGTCCAGACTGGCCTGGAATTTGCATTGATTCTTCTGCCTCTGCCCCTAAGTGCTGGGATTGCTGGCATGCGCACATGCATGTGTTATTTTCAGCATGAGTGTCTCACTCGCCCCCACCCTCATATTGTTCTCAACAGTGGGGATGCAGACTGGTGTAAAGCGCCCTGAAAAGTCACGTAGCAATCTTACTCAAGTTTTGGGATTCCAGCTTTTGACGCGGTGACTATATTTGGAATTTTTTTTTTTAAATGAGCTTATTAATGTCTATATTTTTAAATTTCAGATCTTCTTGGAGACAGAATTATTCTATAAAGGCATCCGTCCTGCCATTAATGTGGGTTTGTCTGTGTCTCGTGTCGGATCTGCTGCCCAGACCAGGGCTATGAAACAGGTAATTTTACCTCACTTTGATGGGGAGTTTGTTATTAGGTTAAAATGTTAAAAGTGTATTAACTATTTGTATACTGCTGTGTGTGGCATTGAGTCATATAACATCAACTGTGTGCTCAGGTGGCAGGTACCATGAAGCTGGAGTTGGCTCAGTATCGGGAGGTTGCTGCTTTTGCCCAGTTTGGTTCTGATCTGGATGCTGCCACTCAACAGCTCTTGAGTCGTGGTGTACGTCTGACTGAGTTGTTAAAGCAAGGACAGTACTGTGAGTTCTTTCCCTTTGGCCATATTTCTATTGTAATTTAGGGCCTTGCCATGTCTCCAGGTCTCCCGTCAAAGCTGCCTCACTAATTTCACTAATGTAGTCCTTATCATCATTTGGATGTAGTCTTACAAGATTAGTAACCAGGAAAATCAAATATATTTAATACATCTTCATGCTGTATAAATATAGGACTTAGCAGATTTAGAAGAATATTAGCTCTAGCTTTTTTAAAATCTTTACCAAAATACCTAGCCAGTAAATTATGCCACAAATATTGTGTAAACACTACCAGGTTATAAGCAGTGCTTATAGGCTATATCCAAAGGTTACGCTTCTGGATTTTGCAGAGGAAGGTGAGAAAGAGGGGTAAATGAAGGTGTAGGTACAGAATGTTAGAGTGTGTGGGTCATAGGACTGTGTTTAGTATTAAAAGTAAAATTTCTGTGGCTTTGGTAAAAGGCATTATAGCAACTCATTTGACAATGTGCTTGTTTGCAGCTCCCATGGCTATTGAAGAACAGGTGGCTGTTATCTATGCAGGTGTGAGGGGTTATCTTGATAAATTGGAGCCCAGTAAGATCACAAAGTTTGAGAATGCTTTCTTGTCTCATGTTATCAGCCAGCACCAGTCCCTCTTGGGCAATATCAGGTATGAATGGAGTTAGTGACTTTTATTGTGACTAATGTAATGTTTATACAGCCCTTCTTTCCCTGGGGGTTGGGATCAGATCTTGCTGTTTACCAGCCCTGCCTGGCCTTGGTACTCACATGTACCTGGGTTGTTCTTAGTATTTGGAAGTCTTGCCTCAGCCTTGCAAGTGCAGATGTGCAGTTACCTCCAAGCTCTCTAGGTTAGCCTTGTCATTGAAAATTTGCCCAGGTTGTTTGCACTAAACATTGATCTTTTTTTTTTTTATTTCCAAACAGGGCTGATGGGAAAATCTCAGAACAATCAGATGCAAAGCTGAAAGAGATTGTGACAAACTTCTTGGCTGGGTTTGAACCATAAAGCCCTGGGAATCATGTCAAACGCTGCTTTGGTTTTGTCGTTTATTCTAGTAAAGTCAGCTCCATTTGTAAAGGATTGCTTCCTTACTCCTGATGTACAGAAATCACATAAATAAAAGTTCCATATTGTGTGCTAGTTTGTGTGGGGACAGGTGCAGGTGTGTGTTGTAGCTTGTATGTGGAGGTCAGAGGACAACCTGTAGGGGTCAGTGTTCTTCCACTATGTGGGCTCTGGGACTATAACTGGTCAGATGGCAAGTGCCTTTGCTCCCTGGGCTGTCTTGCCTGTCTTAATGTTGAATTCATAAATGTGTTTTTGTAAGGTGAAGTGTTTCCATCAGCTATGGCTAGGCCCCAGAGCTCACTTGAGTGACACAGGCTGCTCTTGTGGCAGTCTTCCTGCCACAGCTGGCAAATTGTTCTCTTAACCCATTGGTGCATTCAGTATGGCTAGATAATTCAAGGCTGATCACTGTGAGATTCTAAAGTCCTTTGTGGTTGTTTAAAGAGAAATCTGTGCTGGATATCTGTCTCAGTTGGTAAGTACCTAGCAACCATGAAGCTCTGGGTCTGAGTCCCAGAATCACATAAACTTCTTGGAAGGTGTAGACCACAATCCCAGCACTTTGGCAGGAAGGTCAGTGCAAGCATTACTGATTACATAATGAATTTAAGGCTACCCTCAGGTACATGAGACTGCATAAAAGTTTAGTTGGTTGTAACCCTCATTTTCTTCCTATTGTTACATATTATTGTAGATTAAACTTGGCCTCACACTTTGCAGGGGTTTTACCTTAGGCCTTCAGTTTTTGTTTTTGAGACTGGGAAATTGGTACGTAGCTGAGGCTCACCTTGACCTTCTAATCTTTCAGCTTCCTGCTTGGTAAATTACAGGTATTTGCCACTGTGCCTAATTTTATTTTACTTTTTCTCCCCTTGAGGCAGGGTTTCCTTGTGGGTTAGTTCAGGTTGTAGCAGTTTGTATACTGCAGTTACTTATACACTGGGGCCTTCTTATGAATATCACTAAAACAGTCTTCAGTAGTGGGCTGATGAAGACATCATGGGAGGGATATGGTTTGTTGAAGTCTGTAAGAAAATAGATTTAAGCACATAAAGCCTAAGTATTTTGTACAGAGCCAGAGTATAACAACTGGGATAATTACTTTTCTGTTGGGACCACGTGAGTGTGGGAACATTTCTCATTTAAACAATGTTCAGACCTGTACCCCAATAGGTTCATGACTATCTCAGTTTGCAGAATGCATTTGGTCCAAATCTTTGCAGTCTCAACACTTACAAAGTTTAAGTCTCTTGGGTCTCAAGATAATCAGGAGCTATAATTGACCTATAAATTTTGCATACTTTATTTTTTTGTTTGTATTTCTAGACAGGGCTTCTCTGTGTAGCTTTGGAGCCTGACCTGGAAGTTCTGTACACCAGGTTGGCCTTGAACTGAGAGACACATGTATCAGCGTCCTGAGACCTGGGAATAAAAGCGTACACTATGACTGTCAGGCTCATACTTTCAATGTATAATGACATTCCTATTCCAAAAGAAAGGAATGGTGTCACCGTGAAGAAAGATTGGATCAGAATTGTCTCAGGATCTTCTATCCAACAACTATGAGAACTGCATTCTGGCCTTGAGCTTCACTCAAGGTCTTGAAGAGACCTCTGGCACATGTTGGCCTTCAAGCCCTCTGAAGCCGTGCAAGAAAGGTCACAACCCTCAGGATTGTTTCCAAACCACTGCCATGTGGATGAACTGCCAAGTTCAGCTGCCAGCTTGGGCTGGGCCCTTGGATAATATACAGCTTGTGTGTGGTTGCATTCTGGAAGCAAGAACTTTGTAGGTTCTTTTTTTATAAATTGGGATTTTCGCAGGTGGGGTCTTACTTTGAAGGAATCTTTCCAGGGCAAATCAGAACATTTCTCTTTAGTGGTATTAATCCAAACAATAACAGCCTCTTTTCATGACTTGGCTGTGACATTAGGTTTCTTGGAGTGCTTTTCTGTTCCAAACTACATGTTTCTTTTTTCAGTTTTTTTGTTTAACTTGTTGCTGTTACATTATTATAGACCTAAGAGTAATCGGCAACAACCATGCCACAGACTCAAATGTGATACTACCTTGAAATTTCCTTGATCAAATTAGTATACTACTTTTTGGTTTATCTGTATGCAAGTTCTTAATATGGCCAGGTTATTGCTAAAGCTCCCAGCCCACTGAAACTTCATGAGCTGGGATTCCAGTTTGCATATCTTAGTCTCACTGCCCTCCAGGCTCCTACCAGATGACCCGTCAACCTCTACTTAGAGCATTCAACCACATTCTTAGTCCAAAGTCATCTACATACCTAAACAAGTCTGATTCCTTAGAACCCTGCTTCTGGTACTAATTCTATATTAATTAGTTTTCTGTTGTAATACCATGACCAAAAGCAATCTGAAGGAGAAAACATGTTTTAGTTTATGTTTCCAGAGACAGTTTGTAATGGTGGGCAAAGCATGGCATAGCAGGAACATGAAGCAGAATGAACAGGAAGAAGGACACACCTAAATCTTCAAAGTGATGAGCCTTCATCTCCTAAAAGTTCTATCACAATCCCAAACAATACCACCAATTCCAACCAAGTGTTCAAAACCATGTTTATGAGGCATTTTTCATTCAAATCGGCACAGGGGCACTTAGATAATGGTGCCAGCTATGAGTCTCAGACTGAAAAGGCATTATACTCCTTACACTGGGAATGCACAAAGTGGTGTTTTGAAGTCCAGTTTCTGGTATGGACGTGATTGTGTTCACAGGAGTGATTCAGGGCCAGTGAGGTGGCTCAGTGGGCAAAGGTGCTTCTTGCATAAGCAGATTATTGAGCCCTTGTAAAGGTGAACAGAGACCTCCACAAAGTTGTCCTTTGATCACTACATGGATTCTGAGATGCCCTTCACATGTCTAATTTCAGAGGCCAGAAAGGTGACTCAAGTATGTGAGGCTGGTGACATGAGTTTGAGCCTTAAAACCATGTAAAGGTGGGGATAAAAAACTGCCTCCACAAAGTTGTCTTCTGACTGCTACACATCCTGTGGCATCCACCACACACATGCATATACACATGAATAAATTTTTGGAATGTTAATAAACATAGGGTAGAGCATTGTGGAGTCTTCTGGACACTACAATCATGGCACTCTTAAATTCAGCTCATTACCCACATGGGATTGGTCCCATCAATTCCTATAGTGGAGAGGGTTTAGATTCACAAGGTTCTACCCTCCCTGATGATTCAGAGGCAATTCATAGTAGACGGCAGGGAGAGACATTTTTAATGGTGATGTACCCACTAGCAAGGTGCCCATGTTCCTGTGGATGACCTGTGCTTGTATTAGTTCGCATCCTGTTGCTGTGATGAATACCATAACCAAAAGCAACTTGGGGATGAGTTTTTTTGCCTTACAGTCACAGTCTTATCATTGAGGAAAGTCAGGAGTTCAGGAACAGAATCAGGAGCCCAATCTTGATTAGTGGCTCACTAAGCTACATTTTATATGCTGAGCAGAGGGAAACCTGAGTGAGTGAAGTCCTAAGTGAATGTGTATTGACATGGGTACAAGGACCTAGATGCCTCAGCCACATGGGCATGGCAAAAGGTGAGGCTTATTCCTCCAGGGTCTTGAGTGCAAATGATTGACCAACGTGTGCAAAAACTAGCAAGTGCAGCTAGTTCCTTTCAGATGTTTACTGAGGCTGTTCTCCTATAGAGAGAGCTCCTGCAAGACTAGCTAACCCCCTCTTCTATGTTGTACATAATGCATTGAGATTCCTGGTAGTGATACAGCTCTATTAGAGAACACAGCCCACCTGACCCCAGCTGTCCCATATATGGGTCTGCCATGTTACTCAATGCCATAGCAGGGTTCCTGGGGCGATGCCATATTATACAACTCAGGACCATCTGCCAGGCATGGCACCACCTACAGTGGGCTTGGGCCTTATCACATCAATCATCCATCAGGAAAATAGCCCACAGATGTGTCCACTGGCCAATCTGAGAGAATGCCCTCAGTTGAGGTGCCCTCTTCCCAGATAACTATTGCATCAAGTTGACAAAAACTAGTCAGCACACTTTTGTAAGTGACCCTAATGAAACACACACAACATCCATGTAAACAGAAGGGGCTCTAAGTGAGATGATGATCAACAGCCTGGCTGTCCTGGAACACACTGTCTAGACCAGGCTGGTCTCGAACTCACAGAGATCTCGCCTTTGCCTCCCAAGTGCTGGGATTAAGTGTGTGCCCCTATGCACCCCAACACAAAATTAAAAGGGGGGGGGGCGCCAGAGAGATGGTCCATGCAAGAGTGCAAACTGATCTTGAGTTCAGTTCCAGCAGTGTTCACAGAGGTCAGAAGAGGGCATCAGATCCGGTGGAGCTGGAGTTAGCTGCAGTTGTGAACTGCTTGACGTGAGTGTTGGGAAGTAACCTCTGACCCTCTGGAAGAGCAGCACGTACTCTCCATCCCTTTAGTATTTTTGAGAAAGGGTCTTGCTTTGTAGCCAAGACTTGCCTGTATCTTAGTATGTAGCCCAGGCTGGCCTCAATCTGATAGAAGTCCTTCCTCATCCTTCCCAGTGCAGAGGTTACAGGCAGCAAAAATCACTCCAGTTTAACCCTTCTCTTTGTCCCCCCACCCCCGTGCATATTCATGTGCGTTTATATTGTGCATGTGCAAATGTGGGTGGGTGTAGAGGCCAGAGATCAATGTTGGGTGTCTTTTTCAGTTGCTCTCCACTTAAATTTTTGAAGTCTTTCACTGAACCTTGAGCTCTTTGATTGAGCTAGATTGGATGGCCTGCAAGCCCCAGGGATTCTCCCATTTCCACTTCCCCAGGATTGAAAAGCAAGGTGTTTTTGTTTTCAGACAAAGCCCACCATGCAGCTAGCCCTGTTGAGGTCCTTCTGGGTATCTGGTGCTTGGATACCATTCCTGAACTATGTTTACCCTTCATTTCATTCTTCAGGTACTTTAGTTCTGAGCCTATGACCATGTCCAGCTTCTCAGATTTTGACAGATTTGACAGAGCTGATACATGGCTTACCCTTGGCCTCCAATGCTTAGGACCAGGGCCTGTGTTGTGTTTAAATAGCCAAAAATGTGTTACACTTATTTATGCCGTATATGTTTAATTATAAAAAGATGTGTTGCTGTTTCGCCTTGTCTGCCTGATAACTAGGCAGAAGAGGGATAGGTGGGTCTGTCTGGTAGGCAGAGAGAATAAGTAGAAGGAGAAATCTAGGCTGAGAGAAGGAGGAGAGAACAAGAGAGAAAGAGAGCCCCCCTCCCCTCCAGTGGGGGGGAGAAGGGTTAAGCTGCTGTGATTTTTGCTGCCTGTAATTTCTGCACTAGGAAGGCTGGAGAAGGAAGGACTCCTGTCACATTGAGGCCAGACACACAGGAAGCAGGAAAGTAAGAAAGAAAGGAGAGAGAGAGGAAGAAGAGGAAGGAAGGAAGGAAGGAAGGAAGGAAGGAAGGAAGGAAGGAAGGAAGGAAGGAAGGAAAAAGGTAAAAAGCTCCGAGGCAAAACATAAACAGGTTAAGTTATAAGAGCTAAGTAAAAACAAGTGTAAGCTAGGCATTCATAACTAATAACAAGTCTCTGTGTCATGATTTGGGAGCTGATTAGTGACCCCAAAGAAAAAGCCTGGCTTGGCCAGTCTGAGTTCCTGGGGTGCCTCCTTTTAGCTGCATGACCACCAGCTCCCTGTCAGATGTGCTCTTGCTCTGTGGAAAAGAGATGGCACATGATGGAACGGAAATAAAAATGAGCTCTGCTGTTGAATTCCTGTTGTCTAATCTACATGTTTTCAGGAGAAAATCCCCACCCTTACCTTGAGGTACCTGGCAATCTTCTTGTGAGATATCCATGAAGAACAGAAGCTAGAGGAGAATATTAGCTTATGAGCAACAATCTTCAAGGATAATTTATTTGACAAAGGTGACAAGTTGTAAAAATCCAAGAAGTCAGAATATTGAGGAGTATTGGTAAGGACCATGCACAGAATGGAGGGTGGAGGGTGACCCAGGAAACCTTCAAAGTTCACCCCAGTAAGTGTAGGGTAGAAACTGAAGTGGAATAAAGGCTAGGGGTTTGGGGCTGCATGACGGGAGGGTTACATGAAAGACAGGACAGGTTAAAGATGCCAGCATTGGAATTTAGTGAGGGTGAGCCACAGGGAAACCTGGTGGCTAAATGAGCAGACACATGTGAAGAAAGTGGTTGTTTTGCAACCGAAAGCTTATAATTAGTTAGATACAGTTAGGTCCCTTCGTCCAACTTGAGTGTGACTCCTGTTCTTCCATTCTTGGTCTGGCAGGCAGTCCATTCCAGGAGTGAAGCAGCCAGCCTTGGCTAACACTAATTAGTCCCAGAGAGGTAACAGTGTGACTCTTGTGGGGATGCTGATCCAAGGTTTATGTGGAATGTTAAGGAGGAGAGAGACCCTCCTGTGAGACCAGAGCTGCCAGGAGCTGCCAAGTGGAGCTTGAGATGAAATTAACACAGGCTAGGCAGGGCCCAGAGGTGCCGAAACTCTCAGATCTCTGCGACATGCTTGAGCTCTTAATCCAGCAGTGCATGAAGCCAGTTGAAAGATGAGGTTTCTGGCCTGGCCTAGTCTCAATGTTTGGCCAGAGATCCAGACCTTTCTGCCGCCATTTAGGCCCCTCAAAATGACTCAGACACTTATATTAATTACATGCTGCTTGGCCTATGGCTCAGGCATATTGCTAGCTAGCTCTTTCATTTTAATTCAACACATTTCCATTAATCTGCCCTGCCACATGGCCCATGGCTTACCTATTTTGTTACATGTTGATTCTTGGGTGTCTGGATCGTGTCTCCTCTCACTCCGCCCTGCTTCTCCTACCTATGCTCCCATTTCCTGCCTACTTCTACGGTGCCTGATATAGGCCAAAACAGTTCCCTTATTTAAAGAATGATGTTCACAGCATACAGAAAGACATTCCCACATCGCTTCTCCTTTCCTGTCTAATCAAAAAGGAAGGTTTCAATTTCAACATAGCAAAATTACATATAACAGCTATCAAGCAAGAATTACAGTTACAATATCTAGTCTATTTGTATTTAACAAAATTAAAGGTCATTGAAGTATTTGAAGATTACCTATCAAATTGAAATACATCTTTGAACACCTAGAAAGATCCTAATTAACATAAGTTTGTCTATCACAGATGACTATTAATCTTCATTTTTAATTACACATTATAATTTTAATGAGTTAAACATCATACCTTAAACAAGAGTAGAAATATACAGTATAACAAAGTGACCTTAAATTTGTATCAATACACCAAAATCCATACTAATGTAAAATATTTTTAGATTAACAGCCGATTTTTGGATAAAAGTAAATTCAACAATCTATCTTTTTAATCATTCCTATATCATATCCCCCTCTTTTTTAGAAAGAGATTAACTATTACCATTAACCATTCATAAATAAAATAAACATTTATAACAATATTTTGGGAATTTGGGCATAGCTTTCTATTACTACTTCCTGGGGATTAAGGAGTGCTGGTAATCTTTTGAGGGTTCTGAGGTTGGATCATCTTACTCTGTAGCCTTGAAGCTGATGTGACCATCTCTTCCATTAGAGAATTTTTAGGTGGTCTTGGTTGATGAAGCCATATTAGCCTGGAAGCAATCCACAGGTTCCTATCTTCTGTGGAAACAAAAGCAGAACTCTTTTCCAAAGGAACATATCTTTAGTCACAAATTTCAAAGTCAAGATACCTTTAAAATATATGTTTATTTAACTTAGCAGCTTTTGAAAGAAATTGGATTTCTGCATTTAGCTCATTAACCGTTAAAAAATTAAAATAAAACAATAATAACCATAATCCAAACTTTGTATATTTTCCATCTTTATGTAGCTTATTATATTTTTATTATTCTATTTCTCTTTTTAAAGGGGCTTCCTCTACTCTCTTTTCTCTCTGAAGCCTATGTGTATTATACACACATTATAACCCACTTAGAGGTTTTCTCCATCTGAATCTGTTTTATTGCGTATCCTTATTTTCCAACCAGAAGAGCTTTTAAAATGCTAGACTGTGAAACATTGCTTTGGTTGCTGACTGCCCTGCTTGGCGGCTTTTCAACATGGCCGAGGTACCAGAGCTACTCTGTTCTACAACCCATTTTAGAGATAAACTCGGAAGTCACTTTTGGCTCCATTTTGTGCTCTAGAACCCTTTTTAAGCTTTCTCCAGCTTTATGTGGTTGTTTGCTCCATGTTGGGTGTCATCTGTAGTAATAGGTTTCTGTCCTGTCTTGGGGGAGGGGGTCCAGACCCACAGACCTGCAGTCCCAGACTGTCTAGCCTCATGGTCCAGAACTGCCTGCAGCTGCTTTCCCCCACAAAATGACTCAGACACTTATATTAATTACATCCTGCTTGGCCTATGTCTCAGGCATATTGCTAGCTAGCTCTTTCATCTTAATTAAACCCATGTGGCCGTGGCTCACCTATTTTGTTATATGTCGCTTCCTGGGCGGCTGGGTCTTGTCTCTCTCTCTGACTCCACCCTCTTACCTATGCTCTGATTTCCCTGCCTACTCCTATGATGCTTGCCTTGGGCCAGAACAGTTCCTTTATTTAAAGAATGATATTCATGGCCTACAGAAAGACATTCCCGCACCAGCTAATACTGGCCCAGGGTGCCTCTATGAATTCTCCTTCCACTCCCCTTGATCTTTTCTCTCTTTCTTCCTCTTCTTTCCTATCTATCTTTCTCTTTCTTCTTACCCTGCCTCTCATGACTTCTGACTTCAGCCTTTCAAGTGCTGGAAATACAAGCATGCAACACCACACCCAGCCTAGCCAGAGGCTTTTCAATCAGAAGAACTATTGTTCCCAATTTTGCTTGAGTAGATTTGATTTGGTCTTGTGTTTCCAATGCCCCAGACCAGCACTGAGGGCAACTAGGATAATTCCTTGCCATAAATTCCCAGTGCCTCAGCTATGTCAATCAGGATCGTATAGATGTACCCTAATATGTATTGAGCCAATTCACCACAGATAGATATTTGTTTATTTTTTTTTTTTTGCTCAAACGGATACTCTACTATAAGCAGCTGTATACATCTTTCACTTTGTGTCTATGAGAATATATTTAGAGTACATTGTCATTTGACATGAGTTTGTAGAGTGATATAGCCAGCTGTCTCTTTAAAGATATTTTCCATTTTTACACACAAGAGGGCTATTTGCTAACACAGCAAGCAGCACTGTCTGGCATCAAACTTTTTGTTAGAAAGAATGTACTCCATTGCTTTAGAAGTTTTTATGAAATAGTGGTAAGTTAAATAGAAAAACTCAAAAAATTTTGTATACAGTGTAAACTTAGCCATGAAATGTATATTATTGAAAGAGATTGTGCCAAAATACTCACAGTAGTTATAATTGTCCAGACACTGTTTCATTATTGGGTAATTTCTGTGGTAGTATTATTTAACTTGCTAGCAAAAAATATACAAAGTTTCTCATAGGCCCATAGATATAGCATACACTTAACTTGTCTTTTAAACACAATATTTAAAGACATTTGAGGAGGGGCTGGAGAGGCTAAGTGGTTAAGACAGGGTATGGCTTACTCTTCCAGAGGACCCAATTTCAGTTCCCAGCACCCATGTGGAGTAGCTCACTACTGCCTGTAACTCCAGCTCCAGGATTCCCACACTCTCTCCTTGCCTCCATAAGTATCCTCTATACATATACAAAATAAAAATAAGTATTTTTTTAAGACCTACAAAACACCCCAGCCAGTGGATAAAGTACTTTTTGCCAAACTCAGATGTCCTCTGTCAACAACATTTGCCAAATACACATTTACTAGATAAATAAATAAACATAAACAAACAAATGTAATAAATAACAACAACAAAAAAAACCAAACACACACACACACACACACACACACACACACACACACACACACACACACACACACACACACACACACACACACAGTTGAGTGTATTTTTCTGGCAGCTTAAGCAACCACTTTCAATTTTCAATTGTACCACCAG
The DNA here is from genome assembly GCA_033318265.1 of Phyllotis vaccarum. Classification (NCBI taxonomy): domain Eukaryota; kingdom Metazoa; phylum Chordata; class Mammalia; order Rodentia; family Cricetidae; genus Phyllotis; species Phyllotis vaccarum. The sequence continues at coordinate 11,580,387 of JARWLC010000009.1, read as the reverse complement.
GGGGGGAAGAGAGTTAAAATTCATAGCTCTTAGAAGCCTGTGCTAGGGAAACCAGAGCATTGTTGCACAGGGGGTGGGGGGCGGTGGGGGTATGTGGGTGGGGTGTGTGGGGTGTCTGACGTGTAGGATTTGAGACTGACTTAAAAGTAATATGCACATTACAAATTAAAATATAAGCCAGGCGTAGTGGCACACTCCTGTAATCCCAGCACTTGGGAGGCAGAGGCAGGTTATGCTTGTGGGTTCGAGGCCAGCTTGGTTTACATGGTGAGTTCTAGAACAGCCATAGCTACATAGCAAGACTCTTGTGTTAAAAAAAAAAGAAAAGTAGAAAAAAATTAAAATATAGCTCTGAGAATTGCATGTAAGATATTTGTCACAAGCTTCCTGGTGGCTTTGGTGGCATGCACCTATAATTCCAGCAACTTTGGAGGCTGAGGTAGGAGAGCAGTAGCTCAAGACTTGCCTGGGCTACAGAGTGAATTGAAGGCTGTAACTTAGTAACTTAGATGGTGTCTCAAAAAACTCAAAACAACCCTAGCAAAGGGAACCTGGAGCGGGGGAAGGGAGAGAGGGAGAGAGGGAGAGAGAAAAAAAACCAAATCAAAAACTCCCAGGAAAGTCTTGATACTGTCTTCAGGGCTCCAGCGTCCTGTATCCTCAGGGTCGTGTGTGGCCCACTCACCTCTGCACTTTTACTGCCCACCCCATGCACATCTGGCCTTGCTGCTTCTTGTAGGCATATAGCCAGGCTTCCCTGCCTTGACTCTATCTCAGCTGATTATTTTATGTGTAAGAGTCTTTTGCCTGCAAGTATGTCTGTGCACCACCTGCATGCCTTTGCTAGAAAAAAAAAACTAACTGGATGTTAGATTTCCTGGATCTGGAGTTAGGGACTGTTGTTAGCTGGCATATGGATGCTGGGAATTAAACCAAGCCCCCTGAAAAAGCAGTGAGTACCACTAGCCACAGTTTTGTGATTGCTGGTGAAGAGCCAGGTAAATGGATCCATGTCCTTGGAGTACCACGGCTGGTATTCTCATCCTTTTAATTGCAGATGACCTTACTGGTAGGACTTGGGGGTAAAGTTACTGAGAACCACCCTGGTGAGTTTCTTCTAATCAGTCCACAATTGCCTTGAAGTATGCCTGGATCGAACTAGAACCTGCTGAAGTAGCAAGCTTTGGCCTCACGGGTAAGGGGCTCAAAGTCCTCACTCAGTCTTGGTAGCGTAACCTTCACTCTCTCTTCTTTGAGCACTTACTTTATACTCACTAAGATGTTGTACCAAGTCTTTTGCTCTGTTAGGAAGGACAGACTTCTAACTTTAGTTTCTTTCATGCCCCAAATAAGTGTGAATTTGGGCAAACTCTTTCAGCCTTCTGAATTTCAAGCTGGACACTATGTAAATATATATATTTGACAGGAAACATTGGTAATGCATTTTTCTTGGCATATTAGACTAAAACCTACAGTCACCCTCAGGGCTCAGCGTGCACGCCATTCGTTGTGGCATCCGTACCCAAAGTGAAAGCTGGTGCTGTCAGTCCCAGGCCTTCAGCATCTTAAGGTTTCAGCTGATCCATAGTCTGGAATACTACTAGGTGGGGAGGGTCTGGTGAGAAGAGTCTGGAGTGGGCTTCCGGAGGGAGTAGGACTTGTTCTGTCAGTCGTGAGATGTCTTGCAGGACGGGGCTCCGACGGGCCAGCCTGGAGGAGCTGCTTGAGTAGCCGCGCCCTAAGGCCGGGGCGGACTGCCCTCTACAGGTGCGCGGCGCGGGCGGGGCGCGGGGCGGGCGCAATCGGGCGTGGTTTAAGGACCCGGGGCGGCTTCCCGGAGCTACAGTCGAACTCCGAAGTTGCACCGGACCTTGGCCCTGCCGCTCCGAGAGCCCGGCACGATTCCGCCCGCTGTCCTCCGCCCGCCGCCCTCCGTCCTCCTCGCCAGCATGACGGGCTCGCTGTTCAAGGCAAACTTCTGGGTAAGTGTGCGGGGCGCCGTGCAAGCGGCACTCGGGAGCGAGCCCTGGGTGTGCGCCTCTACCCTGCAAGTCCGCTCCCGGGGCCGCGCTGCGTCAGAAGCGCGCACTCCCTGGGACACCTGGGTCTTGACGTCACCCCTTGCTCTGAAGCCCGAAAGGAGGAGCGAAGTGTGGCCAGAAGCTAAGTCCCGTAGACCTGGGAGAACCCGGATGGGGAGTGTGAGCAATCACTCTGGGGTTCTTTGCCCTGCCTGGCAGTCCCGCTTTCTGCTTTCCCTCCTAACCCCCCAAGAACCCCGAGAATGCCATCGTATGTGTGTGAGACCCAAGAGCTGGTGGATCCTAGGAACCAAGTCTTCTCCTTGCTTCACTTAGACATCTCTTTCCTCATTCTGTCACCATACAGCTACCTACCCTCCAAGGGTTAATTTTCCCCTTAACTCGGAAGAAGTACCCTTGGGGGACCTTGGTAGGACCTGTTGCCTACCACACCACTCACTCTTCTGCTGTGATCCCAGTGACAGAGCCTATCAATGTCCCATTTGCTTGAGGTTTTGAGGTCTTTCTGAGGCACTGACAGAAAGGTAAAGGAAGGGCTAGGGTAGCATTACAGCAAGGGTTAGCAACTTTCTACTTAGTCCTCTTAGGAGGTTTGGGGTATCGTAAGACTTCTCATATTGTGGAAAAAAGGACAGACCTGTATACAGTTCATAGCAGAGTGGTTATTTATTTATTTATTTATTTGGCTAACAATTGAGATACAGAGGCTTAAAAGGATGTATGTTCACACGTTCCTGAGGATACCTGCAGCACATCTGGCCCCGGAGCAGGCTTAGTCAAGTGTCAAGGAAAAGACTGCTGTGGCCCTTCAACTCTGTGTATCTTAGCTTCATTTCAGTTAACGACCCAGGACTCTACTCCACCAGTCCCAGCACCCAGCAGTAAGGGCCATGGTTTCTTTCCTTCCAACTCACCTAAAAAACCCCAGAGCCGGAAGCATTGGCTCACACCTGAAATCCCAGCACAGGGGAAACTGTGCCATCATCCTAAGAAGCTGTCAGGAATGGTCAGGAGGAGGGGCAGAGTGGAGTCTGAGTTGGGATCTGGGGTGAAGGTCTAGCAGTGGTGGTGGTGGGGAGTTTCTGGTCTACTTTCAAAAGCTGCCTGCAATCCCAGTCACAGTTTGAAAATGTATTCCTCATGTCTGTGTTTGATTCAAATAATGAAAAGGACTGCATTGTGTATTATTGTGCAGATTTTTAGGTTCTTCAAATGTTTGACACACATTATTCCATTAAACCTCCAGGTTACCCTTGGAGGAAACTGACTCACCAGGGTATTTTACTGATGAGGAAATTGAGTGACTGGGAGGTTAAGCAACATTCTCAAGGCCCTAGAGCTGATGAATAGTGACCCAGGGCTCTGTATGAACTAACTACTCTCCCAAGTGTCTCCAAGAGGGTGGTATAGAGTGAGAACATCCCAGAATAAGTGCCCGCAGTAGGTGTAGGACATGTTGGGCCATCATATGACTTCATAAGATTCTTCCTTCCTCCTTCCCCTGGGTCTAGGAGTTCTTGAAGGGTAGGCAAGATTTTACCATCAGCCGATTCCTCATCACCAGCATTGTGTTTGGATTCTGTATACCTGAGTTGAGGCAGATGGGACTGACTTGGGCATCAGGACCTGGGAGAAAGGGCACAGAGGGAGCAGTTAGGGAAGAAAGGCCACTTGCCAAGTAATCATGCTTTTAGGGGGTAAAGAAAAGGTCTTGGCTGAGCGGAGGCCATAACAGTGACTGTTCCATGGGTGACAAAGTTGTGACTAGATGAGGCAGAAAACTTTGAAAACAAGCAAGCACTGACTTCCTGAGCTTATAAATGTGTATGAATACTAACTCTATATGAAGGGTTCTCTAGTAGGTGTGACATTTGCTGGGGTTAAATAAAATATGGACATCTCCTTAGGAAGAGGGGTAGAGAGAGAAGGTTTTTGGTTTTTTGAGGCAAAGTTTCTTTGTAGCCTTGGTTGTCCTGGAACTAGCTCTGTACACCAGCTGGCCTTGAACTCACCAAGATTTGCCTGCTGCTGCCTCCCAAAGGCTGGGATTAAAGTTGTGTGCCACCACTGCCTGGCCTGTGTGTGTGTGTTGTTGAGAGGGAAGGTTTTGGCCATAGGTGTTTGATCTCAAGAATATAGAGGAAGGCTGGCTGTGGTAGCACATGCCTATAATTCCAGGAGTCTGAGGCAGGAGGTTTGAGAGTTCAAGGATAGGCTGGGCTATACAGCTAGACTCTGACTTAAAAATAGAAACAAGACAGGAATATAGGGGTGGTGGTAGAGGGTCTGGGATGGAGAGTAGTTAGCTGGTGCCAAGGAAACTGAGCCAGAGAAGCCTATTCCACACTGGCGACCACGGAGTGAGAAAGGGAAGCCAGATAGAGAAACCACAGAGATAGAGATAAATCCAAAGGCCAGATTAGTCAACCAAGGGTCAGTAGCAGAAGGAAGGGGAGGGGCCTAGAGCTTAGTGGAAGGGGAACTGAAAAGTGAGGTGGGGGTGTCCTGAGGGAGGAAGTCAACAGGAGGAACTTGTTTATGGAGGGCAGAAGGATGACAGAGAAGTGACTGTGAGCAATATTTAGTCAGGTGCCACACCTGTAGTGGTCTGAGCACAAAGCTAGCTCTGACTGTGGTCTCACCCTAAAGGTCCAGGCCCACCCCATAGCTCCAGGTTAGGTTGATGAGTATTGAGGACTTCCTGCCAGAGGAGAGTTTTCTGGGGGAGGGGACAGGGCGCCAGCTAGCAGGGTTTGGAAGTATTCTAACATTTTGATATCAGTGAGTACACCAATGTCTGCTGGTCACCATCTACTGGCTGGTGGAGATGCCTCTGTTTCTTTGGAAAAAGTGTCTTAGGATACTGTATGGAAGCACATGCAGTATAGGAGTGTGTCATCTGCTGTCAGCAGGGCCTCTGAGGTGAACTTGTCTGAGCTTCTGGTTTTTGTTTTGTTTTTCCTGTGTATAATAGTGGAGATAATGCTGGTCTCTCCCACGAGACTCTTGGGAGAGATTAAATTATAGAGTTGAGCACAGTGACTTGTACTTTGTAATTTTTGCTCTTGTTACTATTGGCACTAAAGGAAGTTAGGGACAGTTACTCAGGAGACAGGATGAAAAGGTAAGTGTAGGAGGAAGCTGCCAAGATGGCTCAGTGGATAAAGCACCAGCTATGACCAAGGACCCACATGGTGGAAGAGACAGAGCAACTCCCACAAGTTGACCTCTGACCCCTGCACATGTGCTGTGTCATGCTTGACTTGTCTCCAGGAAAATTTTAAAAAAATGTAAGTTAAACAAAAGAAGAATGAGCCAGGCATGGTCCCTCACACCTTTAATCCCAGTACTTGGGAGGCAGAGGCACATGGATCTCTGTAAATTCAAGGTCAGCCACGGTCAGCCTGGTCTGCAGAGCTAGTTATAGGACAGCCAGAGACATATAGAGAGACTCTATCTTGAAAAACAAACAAACAAAGCAGCAGCAGCAGCAGCATTAGATGGATGCCTGAAGGAAACAGAGAAGGAGGTAGGGACCAAAGGAGACAACCAGGAAAGAGCCATTACAGGCTTCAGAGAGGAACATGCCAAAGTTGAGAGGTTCATGATCAAATTAAGTACTGCTCCTGAAAATTTAGCCAACACACTCATCTTATTAAAATGTCCTATTAAAAGTGACCTTTTGAGCTAGTGAGATAGTTCAATGGGAAAAGGCACTTCCCATCAAACCTGATAACCTGTGTTTGATCTATGGAACATGGTAGGAGGAGAGAACCAACTCTTAAAGTTGTCCTCTGTGAGCTGGAGAGATGGCTCAGCAGTTAAAAACACTGGCTGGTCTTCCAGAGGACCTAGGTTCAATTCCCAGCACCTATATGGCAGCTCATATGTTGTCCTCTGGTTTCCATAGTGTGGACTGTGGCATGCTCCCCCATTCCCCGAATAAACAAGTAAATGTAAAATACAAAATAAACAGCTAAATACACAAGAGAGCCTTTTGGTGGTTCTGCTTTATAAGGAAGTAATCAGTATTTAAAAAGCACATTTCAAGGTTTATTTTATGTGTATGAGTGTTCTCTGAATGTGTGTAGAAGTACTATGTGTGTGCAGTTTCCTAGGAGGAGAGAAGAAGGTGTTGGAGCTTCTGGAACTGGAATTATTGGTGGTTATGAGTATTGGGAACTGAACCTGGGTCCTTTGTATGAGCAGCAAGTGCTCCTAACAGCTGAGCCATCTCTTCAGCCCCATAATAAGCAGTTTCAAAAGCAAGAACTCAGCCACGGTGGCCCATGCCTATAATCTCAGCAGTTAGGAGGCTAAGACAGGAGGATTATTTTGAATTTCAGGTCATTTATGGGCTTTATTGTGAATTCTGGGCCATCTTGGGCTACAGAATAAGATCCCAAAAGCACAATAAAAATTTAGGCGATCAGCCAGATGAAGTGTGCCTCATCTGTGCATACTCTTCCATATGCACCACACCTAGTGGCCAGTTGGGTAGGCAGCGCTACGTGATTTATCTTGGTTAAAGTAGATGGTTCCTCACCAGAATGAGACAATAATCAGTGATGTAGTTTCCAGAGCTCTGGGGGAAGACCTGAGCCTGGGTGTGTGACGAGATGAGAGATAGTACTCTCCAGACGTGGGTGTACTCAGACAGACAGAAGTGTCTTTCCACTGTGGGCATGCGCAAACTATGGCAGAACCAGTTCCAGGAGAGATGGATGAAAGCGATGTCCTCCCACCCCAGGGGATTTCCAGGAGCCTCATTTGAGCATGAGGTCCAGCCTGTGCCCAATGGATTTCCAGAACAGCTAGAAAAATGGTTTTTAAAACACTTGTCAAGATTCCTTATTTTATCTGAAAAATTTAGTAAGAATGATATGGGACCTACCTTCCTGCCTTTCAGGAGAAAAAAAAACACCTTAAGAAATCTATGACAAATTTGGATACTTAGAAAGATAGAGGGTTTTACCTGCTAATACTTTACAAAAAAATGATATAGCACCAAAAGCGTATGCTTTGAAAAATCTAAGTACTTTCTTGTAACATAAAATAGAAGCAGTATTTTTCTCATAGGTGCCATGACCATTTCCTCACCATTACTTAAGCTCAGAGCTCTTTCTCTTGGTCATAGCTGGCACCTCTCCTCCCCTCCCCTCCCTGTGTGGAATCTTGCTGTGCTGTCCAAGTTGATCTTAAACTCTTGACACCAAGAGGCACTCTTCCCTCAGCCCCCTGAGTAGCTGAGTCTGTAGGTGTGCACTGCTGTGCCAGATTGCACTTTTCTTTTTAATGATTTTTAATTGATTTTTATTGGATGCGCATGGGTGTTTTGCTCACACGTATGTTTACATACCGTGTGTGCAGTGCCCGCGGAGGCCAGAAGACAGTGTAGGATCCAGAAACTGGAGTTACAGGTGGTTGCTAGCTGCAGTATGAGTGCTGGGAACTGAACCCTGTTCCTCCCAAAGAGAGACCTGTGCTCTTAACCACTGAACTACCTCTCTAGCCCAGCGGTTCTCAAGCTTCCTAATGCTGTGACCCTTTAATACAGTTCCTCATGTTGTGGTGACCCACAACCATGAAATTATTTTGTTGTTACTTCATAACTGTTATTTTTCTACCGTTATGAATTGTGATGTAAATATCTGACACGTGACCCCTGTGGGGTAGGGGACCCACAGGTTGAGAACTTTGGCTCTAGGCCCTGCTTACACTTTCTTAATGGAACTTAGAACATTGATGACTGCTATAACAGAGGCCTTAGCACCCCTTCCCATATTACTGTCTTACTTCCCTGTAAAGTAATGCCATTACTTTTAACTTTTTATTTAGAAAAAAACCTCAAAGTTCCAGACATTTCAAGGCTATCAGTAATTAACATATATTTCCTTCATTTAGATTCTTTGAGTTAAATACCATTTCTTATATATAATATAAATACCATTTCTTATGTATGTATGTATATATGTGTGTGTATGTATGTATGTATGTATGTATATATATATTTTTTTTTCTGGCACCCAGGAAGCAGAGGCAGATGAATCTCTGCGAGTTTGAGGCCAGGCAATTCTACATTATCTCCATGAGGAAGAAAGAGAGAGAAGGATCACCGTCACTGCCCATGCTCTAAGGCCATAAGAGGGCTGTTTACTCAGAGCTACATATACACAAGACCACTTCTTTGTTCTAGGTTTTCCTGGATATTATCATTGTCATTTTTTCTTACTTATTTTATTTCCTTATTTGTCTGGAGCCACACCTCACCCTTTCCCTTTTAAAATGTGCCAGTACTTTACAAAGTCCTTTCCAAGCCAGGAATGTGCATGCACCTGCAATCTAGTACTCAGGAGGCTGAGGTTTAGACTCTTGAGGTCCAGTCCATCTTGAGCTACATAGTGAGACTGTGTTCCAAAACAAACACACCAAACCCTTTCTCCTCACGTCTTTCTGTGGAGACCTTCCCCAGGAGCCCTTGGTTCCTTTTCCACTTCAACTGGTTATTTTCCAAGCCTGCTGTTGCTCAGCTGCTATCCCGGGCTTCCATTCCATGTTCTTCTGTTTAAGGTGCTATTTTCCAGATCCAAATCACCCAGAGAGCTCTCAAAACATAAGCCATGTCATTCTTCTGACGTCTCACCATGGCCATCATCTCTCTGAGTGGATCTCCTTCTGCCGTGGATACCACAGTGTCCTTGAGTTACTTGTCAGATCAAGAATTGTTCCTGCTAGCTGTGTTTCCTATCCTCATGAGACAGCCTATGTGTTCCCCTCAGTAAGTAAGTTACATCCATGTGATTATAATCATTGTGTTTTGGCATTTCAGTTAAAATACCATAACCATAACTTTGTTTCCCAGTAGCTAGTACTAAGCTACATCCCAAGACCCTAATAACGACTTTAGACATCTCATATCATTCTCTTTTTGTTTGACAGGTGTTTAATTTCCAGAGTTTTCTATAATAGCAGAAAGATGCACAAGGTATTTGATGTCTAACTCTGAAAACATGTGACAGTCAGAACATACCCAGCCCTGTTGCTGTGTCCTTCAATAAGATCTCTCTCTCTCTTCACAGTGATAATCTCATACCTTTCCCACTTGAATGTCTAACTGCTCACTTCATTATCATTGTGCGGATCTTCCATCCTTTTGACCTTGCAATGTGATATTGTCACTTACAAATGTGTTGGGCTGATTTCATAGCTATCCCAGGATGCATGCAGCCCTGAGCCACAGGTTGGAAATGCTTACTTGAGTGTACTCCATTAGGAAATTGAACACCAGCCAGTGATGTCTCGCTCACCTTCTTTATAAATAGGATTAGGCTCAGCTGAGACCCAGGAAACTTCATACAGTAGTGGCCCAGATAAGGATCATGTTATCCTCAACATTCATCCTAGCTGCCCATTGCGGGCCAAGCACAGACCCGTATTCTTATGTGGTTATGCCTGTGGTGCTTAGTCCGGTGTCTCACAAATGAGCCCAGCTTGGTTTTGCTCAGCAATGAATACAAAGTCAAAACACCACAGCAACAGTTTCCTCTCTTGTGTTTTTGAATACCATGGAAATCCTTCTTCAACCACACTTTCTCCTTTTTCGGTTATGTATGATGAGTTGTAGCCAGAATATAGAAAATGGAAAATTCCAGAAGCAAGTAATTCATATTTTAAATGGCACACCATTCTGAGCAAAGCTGAAATCTCAGGCTTTCTCACTCTGTTTGGCCTTGTATAAGAATCACCCCTACTCTATTTTAGTTAAAATAGCTTTGGAGCATGTGACGCAGTGTTGGTAATAACATATAAAGGAGAAGTACTATTTCCTTTCATTGAAAGTAAAAGCAAAATAAAATATTTTTTAGTGAGACCACTTGCATATAAAATATATATTTAAACTAACTTTTATTGTGTGTTTGTGTGGTATATGCCATGTGTGTGGTATATGCCATGTGTGTGGTATATGCCATGAGCACAGGTACCCTCAGAGGCCAGAGGCATCTGGCCCCCTGGAGCTGGTTTTGTAGGCAGTCATGAGCTGCTATGGACCAATCTCAGATCCTCCATAAGAACAGAGTGCACTCTTATCCACTGAGCCATCTCTTAAGCCCCCTCGTATAGCTTTATGTTGTGTTGTTTTGGTTTTGAGACAGGGTTTCTCTATGTAACAACTCTGGCTGTTCTGGAACTCAATTTGTAGATGGGGCTAGTCTCAAACTCACAGAGATCCGACTGCCTCTGCTTCCTGAGTTGTGGGATTAAGGGTCTGGGCTACCACTGCTGGGCCCTCATATAGCTTTTATTAAAACATTTGTTACTATTATTACTATGATTATTGTCGTTCTGTTCCTTTCTTCCTTCCCTTTTGAGATAGGATCTAGCTATATAGCCCGAGCTGCCCTCAAAATCACTGTGTACCCCAGGCTGCTCTTGAACTCAAAATCCTTCTGTATCAGCTTCTCAAATGATAGGATTATAGGCATGCACCAACATGTGCAGTTACTATTCCACCCCACCACAGTATTGGGGATAGAACCCAGAGCCTTTTATATGCTAGGCAAGCACTGTGCCCTGGGTTGTATCCCTAGTCCTCCGTTTTCTATTTTATTGTTAATTGTTACTCTTTTCCCATGCCTTCCTTCCTTCCTTCCTTCCTTCCTTCCTTCCTTCCTTCCTTCCTTCCTTCCTTCCTCCCTCCCTCCCTCCCTCCCTCCCTCCCTCCCTCCCTCCCTCCCTCCCTCCCTCCCTTCTTTTCTGTCTGTCTGCCTGCCTGCCTGCCTGTCTGTCTGTCTGTCTGTCTGCCTGCCTGCCTTGTTTCTGGACCAGGTTTCTCTGTGTAACAGTCCTGACTGTCCTGGAACTCACTCTGTAGACCAGGCTGACCTCTAACTCAGATGCCTGCCTCTCCCTCTCCAGTGCTGGGATTAAAAGTGTGCACTACCATGCCAAGCTTCCATGCCTAAGTTATAAACTGAACTTTATTACAGGAATGCATTCATGTATGAGGGTACTGCCTGTGGTTTCCAGCATCAAGTGCAGGTCTTAGAATATAGCCCCCAGGATTTAGAGGGGATCACTTACTAGCTAAAGAACAGCTTTTAGAAGTGACAGGTTACGTGGCCTCAACACCCAGCAATCCAAGAGTTTAAGCACCTTCACTGCTTGGAGCATCCCAGTGGCCCTTCCTCTGGGAACTGGCTGAGGATATGCCTTTTTAGCAAACAGAGCAGATCTTGCCCCATGGAACCTGAGTTAGTGCTTCAGAAGGAGCTCGTCTCTGAGGAGCGAAGACAGTTTTCAGCAGGTCTTTGGCAATAATTTGAGGTGACCAGTTCTGAGCTTTGTGTGTCAGTTTTATGTGCTAGTCTGGCCCTAACTTCTCTGTCTGTCGTCTGTCTGTCCTGTCCTGTCAAGCCTTTCTCTTCATGTAGGCTTCCCATTTGACTCCCGCCTATAAGAGTTGTTGACCTTGATGAACTTAAGGTCACTGTTGGGCCAACAAGCTTCTCTGGATGACACAGATGCCCTTACCATCTGTGGATGAGGGACCTCTGTGCCATATTTTTTTTTTCCTTGTTATTTTTATATTGTGTGTCTGTGTGTATATGAGTGTAGGTACATGTGCATGTGAGCCACAGAACAACTCTGGGGCATGCACTCTTTCCATCCACCAGGAATTCAAGTCATCAGACTTGAGGGGGAAACACTTTACCTACTGAGCCATCTCACTGGACCTGTCAGTGCAGAGCCAAAAGGAACGGGTGTGTGCAGACTCCAGACACTGTAGGATGTGAGGTTGATCTGGCTGAGGCGGCTGTTGCCTTCTGGATCACCAGGGTTAATTTGGCTAATCTGACTGGCTGTGTGGGTGTCTCCTTCCTCCCTCACCTATCCATTTGCATCCCTTCTGAAGCAGCAGGCTCAGTCAGTTGAAGAAGATGACCTTCCTGGAATAGAGAAGGATGTGTCATGGGTCAAGGTGTATGAGTAGCTGTACCTCCCTGCTCTCAAAATGCTTGTTCATTGCCCCTCTCTGCAGAGACCACCCCATAGGACCCCAGCAGCAGGAAGCCTGTCTGCTCTCTGAGGGCCAGGAAATGAGTCCTATGGGTCAAGTTTCAGATGAGAAAGCTGGAAGCCTGAAAGGACTTGGGTCCTAAAGAGTCTGGGTGTGCAAAACCTGCTGCCATTCAGAGGGATTTACTCAGAAAGAGTGGTGTCTGGGAAGGCACAGCTGCTTGCCAAGTGCAGTGGCAGCCTATCTGGCCAGGTGTCACTTGAGATCTGTAAGCTGTTTTACTCAGTGTGTGAGGGATTGCCTAAAACCGTTCTGCAAGTCACTCTGGGCCTGAGCTTTCTGTTGTGCTGTGAAGATAAGGAGGTGGAGTCTAATGTTTTTGAGTTAAAGTAATGGGGGAAAAATGAGATTGTAAATTATAGAATATGTGGACTTCTTAGTTGCCAAGAACCTCAGCCTGTAAAAACTGGTGATAACTAGTGCCTTTAAAACATGGGCTCCTAAGCACCTCTGCATAAGCCAACCAGGGGACTGAGCCTGGGGACCTTGATGAGGGCAGAGATGGGATACAACATTCCTAGACCAGCGAGGGACCACTGCCTGCAGCCACAGATAGCAGCAAATCAAAGCCCTTTCTCCTGGCTGGGGAGAAGTGTTTAAGGTCTACCCCTCAGTAATAAAGTTGGACTTCCTTGTTTCAACTTGTCCCCAGAGGCTGTGCCATTGATTGCCTGGCCATCTTTGCCCCCTCCCCCAAAGGGAGATAGTAAGATCCTGAGCATAGAGGCAGCTCCAATTCCTGACCCCAAACCAGGTGGTATCCCAACAGTAAATGAAAGTGAAACCCTTTTTCGAATTTAAGGAGTTGTTAGAACAAATGAAACATAGTTCCTAATCTCTCTCCATCATGTGGGTCTGGGGTTCAAATTCAGTTCCTCAGGCGCCTTTACCTGCCAAGCCACCATCTCACTGGTCTTATTCTAGAACTTACGGTTGGTCCTCTTGCCTCAGCCTCCCAAGTGCCAGAATTACATGTGTACACCACTGCACCTAGCTCACTGTGTGCTTTCTGGAGAAATATATTTATTATTGTGGTAAGAGATAGCATGTTATAAAGACAATCCTTTGAGCAGCCCAGTGTTTTGTTTTCTGAGGTTGATTTTTCTTTCTCTTCTTTTTTTTTTAAACCAAGATATTCATTGCAGAAAAATTTAATATTCTGTAAGTTAAAAAAAAAAGCATCTAAGTGCACCCCAAGAAGTATAGGGGTGAAGTCGTGCATGTCTTGAGAACTGTGTGATGGTTTTAGTGGAGGAAGTGTCTAGTTGAGTGCCCTTGACTGGTTCTCTTCTGTGGGGAGGGTAGTCCTCTTCTACGGTCTGTGCATCTTCAGGATAGGCAAAGAGTAGTCAGGGAGGAAGGGAAGACCACCTAGTCAGCGGCAGAGAGTGGTCAGGGAGGAAGGGAAAGGCGACCTAGTCGGCGGCAGAGAGTGGTCAGGGAGGAAGGGAAGACCACCTAGTCAAGCACATCGGTGGAATGAGCCCTAGAGATCAATGGCATAGCAGATGTTGTAGCCAGATGCTCCCAAGGCCCTCTTGTGTGGCTTGGTGTTAGCCATGATCTGCTCTTCTAGGAAGCCCTGTGCAAAGAGGAGTCTTTTGGATGGGGGGAAAGAGCAGGGTCAAGACTTGGGTGAAAGGAACTGGGATTGGTATAAGGCTTAAGGGGTCCAAAAAGCCCTTCAGTAGCCATTATAAATACTTCCTTAACACTATAGGAAGTAGCTCACGCTAAACATATATCAAATTTAAAGCAGCAGCAGCAGCAATATCTGACTGGCCCTTGCCTCCACTAATCAGGGTCATTCAGAGAAAGCAGAGGTAGTGCATGTGCATGGGGATGCTCAACCTGAAGCTCAGGCAGGTCCCTAGGGAACAGACAGATGTGGCATGAGGATGTTGGGTGTTTCCCTGGAGTAGAAGCTCATTTGCTCTCCCCACCTATTTCCTTATCATGGTTGAAAAGTGATCTCCCTGATTCACAAAAGAGAATGGAAGAGAATTGTGAGAACAGGGAAAAATGTTTGACCTCACTCATAAAATTCAAATGTAAAAATTTAAATTAGAACAAAAGTAGTGTGGGTGGCTTATGCCTGCAGTCCCTGCACTCTAGAGACCGAGGAAGGAGGGTATCTGTGAATTCAGAGCCAACATGAGCTACACAGTGAGTTCAAACCCTGCCTCACAAAAACCAAAGTGGAGGCGGATGGCCCAGCAAATAAGGCACTAGATGCCAAGCCCGATGACCTGAGGTTAGTCTCTAGGACCCACGTGGTGGCAGGAGAGAACTGATTTCTGGTTCTCTGAACTCTATGTGTAGTCTGTGGCATAGTGTGCAGACTTCCGGGAATAAATGTGATTAAGAAAACAACAATAACAAAGTAAGTCAGAATATAACCAAATCCTTTTCAAAAAACTTCCACTGTTTGTGTGTGTGTGAGGAGAGAGAGAGAGAGAGAGAGAGAGAGAGAGAGAGAGAGAGAGAGAGAGAGAGAGAGAGAGAGAGAGAGAGATGCCTTTAATCCCAGCACTCAGGAGGCAGAAGCAGGTGGATCAGTCTGGCCTATAGAACAGGACGGCCTGGTCTACAGACTTCCAGGGCTACAGAGAAACTCTGCCTTTAAAAAACAAGACAAAACATGCCCAATAGTTTACCATGACTGGGAATTAATAAGTAAAAATTGTAATTCTACCTGGATAGATTTTGCTTATTAAATTCAGCAAATTAGGAAGACCTCACTTTCCTCTACTCCCGTGGGAGAAGGTGTTGGTGGGGAACTGTTGGACATGCTTAGAAGACAACTTGGCTGTTTGAATTAGTGTGTACATTTCAGCGTTATTTCTTTCAACAGAAGGTTTAGAATTGTCTGGGCTAAACAGTCAAGTGCAGCTGGGTTGGTGGCACATGCCTGTAATCCCTGCCGAGGCAGGAAGGCTTAGGTTGACAGCCGACCTGAGCTACACAGCAAGGCCTTGTCCTAAGAAAAAAATACATAGGTGTGACAAGGTGTCCAGCTGATGGCAGAGGATCAAGAATTGCATGCACCCTTGCCAGCCATCATAAAAAGAACAAAAGTGTCATCAAGAGCCATTTGCCTGGTGCTCTGTGCCCAGGGAAGCTGGCCCTCTAAGGACTTCTTATTCAAATGGACTGAATAGGATCAAAACTGTTTCCTCTTCCCTCACTCCTTCCCTTACACACCCTCTGCTTTATTCCTCTTTTCCCCACCCCTCCCCTGCACACCCTGTTTTATTTCTTCTTACCCTTTCCCCTACCCTTGCTTTACGTGATGGATTCCAAATTTTAAAATTTCTAAACAAAGTAATTTACTGTATCTCTGCTTTTTCACCTAGAACATTGACTCTAGGAACTCATTCCAGCCATGGAGGTGTGGGCTCCTCTGTGGTTTTTGAGATAAGAGTTTCCTGTAGCTCTGGCTGGCTTCTAACTCTCTATGTAGCCAGGGATTACTTGGATTCCAGATCTTTCTGCCCCAGGGCTGCAGGCATGTGCCACCATGTGGGCTGGATCTCTGTACTTGTGCTGTGTCACAGATGGAATGAAGTCCTGGAATGCTGCATGGCATAGACTCGGCTCTGTATGCTTGGTTATTCTATTGCTTGTCCATCTTGGGCTCGTAACACACTTCTCTGAGTCTCTGTGTTCGTGCAGCAGCATTTGAATGATTCCAGTCAAGATGGGCTCAGGTTCTACGTTTGGTAAGTATCTGTTGAGAGACTTGTGCTGCATGTGATAATGGATTTTGGGAGCTGGTATCCCAGTGTGAGAGATGCCTAGGAGCTAAATAAATACCCTATATACCTAAGGATTTTGGTGATTGCAGTGAGGGAAATACATAGTGTATATGAATTTCCTATCGGTGCTTTAACAGCTTACCAGAGACTAGCTTAAACACACAGATTTACCTTTAAGTCCCCTCCCACCCCTTCCTCTCCTCCCCCTCTCCCCCTTTTCTTTCCTTCTGTGCTTAGGATCAAGGGGCTTAAACTTAGGGACTCATACATGCTAGGCTGCGCTCCTGACATGTATTTCCAGCCCCTTTTACAGCCCATATCTCCCTGCTCTAAAATGGGCCTTTTTAAAGGCTGTATTTCTGGGAGATGACTGGAGCGGATGAGGCAGGCAGGGCTTTGTGAGAACCTTTGCCTTCCTCTAGACCAGTGGTTCTCAACATGGGGTCATAACCCTCACAGGGGTCGCATACTAGATATTTATATCATGATTCGTAACAGCAGCAAGGTTACAGTCGTCATGAAGTAGCAACAGAAATAATTTTCTGGTTGGGAGTCACCAAGAGGAACTGTATTAAAGGGCCGTGGCATTAGGAAGGTTGAGAACCGATGTTCTGGACTCTGGAGTCTATACTTTCTGGAATTGGCTCATGGGGCACTTCTATTTTCATTCTAAACATTAACCAATTAATTTGTGTACATGTGTGTATGGTGTATGAGTGTGTGTAGGTACATGTGTTGGTGTGTATTGGTGTGGAGGCCACAGGTTGAGGGTCAGGTGTCTTCCTTAGTCATATTCCACCATTTTATAACTATATTTATGATCTCTCTCTCTCTCTCTCTCTCTCTCTCTCTCTCTCTCTCTTTCTGTTTATTTGAGACAGTGTCTCTGTTTCTCACTAAACATGATGAAGTTCACTCATTGGCTCGACTGACCATCCTATTTCAGTGCCCAGTTTTAGGATTACAGGCAAACCCAGCTTCCCTAGCATGCTGTGGTGCAACTCAGAGCCTCAGTTTTGAAACAAGCCTTTTTACCCATTGGGTCATCTCCCTAGCCCATGACTTTTGTTTTCAAAAGCAGTCAGATTCAGGCATGGTGGATTGTGCCTGTAATCCTAGCATATGGAAGGTTGAGGTAGTAGTATTGCTTTGAGTTTGAGGCCTGGTTACAGTGTAAGAGCCTGACTTAAAAACTAAAAGCAAACAGAAGAACCCTCCTACCCCCCAGCAATCACATTATACTATTCTTAAGGATCCCTGTAATTAATTACATTGGGTCCACCAGGATAATTTAGAATAATCTTTAATTTCAATGTCATCAATTTAATCATAATTGCAAATTCCACTTCACCAGTTTAATTATTAAGCAATTCTGGAGAGAAACACTTCTTTTACAGGGTGGGTGTACCTTTTGTTTGCCACACTGAATGACTAGCTGGAGACTTACTGATATGTATGGTGACAGTCTGGGAAGGTGACAGGAGGTTGAGAGGTGAAGGATGAAGTGGAGCATCCCTGTGAAGGGCTGGGGATGGGGAGGGAGGATGATGGGGCTGGAAGTGGTTGGTACTTTCATATCAAGTGGGCCAAAGTGTTGACCACTCATTTCAGAAAATCTAATTGGCTGAAATGACCAAGTCACCCAAGTTTGTTTCCAGGCATTACCTGGAAAGCTACTGCATGCCATCAAGTCATTTCCAATAATTTAATTAATAATTACTTTGGTCTCATGTAGCCCATGTTGGCATCAAACTTTTTATGTAGCTTTGGCATGCTACAAAAAAAAAACAAAAAAAAACAAAAAAAACAAAAAAAAACCATGCACACCCCACGTTTTCAGCTGATTTTCATGATTAATAGGACTTGGTGAGTGCGGTTGCTCATGCCTGTAATTCCAACAGAAGCCTCACGGCTTTCTGGGAGTTTGCAGCCAGCCTGGTCAACAAAGAAAGCTCCAGGCCAGATAGACTGCATAATGGACTCTGTCTTAACAAAACAACAACAACAAAAACCCCATAGATCTACTGGTTTAGGAGTTTTATTTTTTAAAAAAGATTTCCCATGTGTCCACCCTACCACTGCTAGCATCTTACTTTAGTGGGGGTGTTTGAAGATAGATATTGTTGCTAAGGTTGTAGCATATCATACGCTTCCCTTTCTGTGGGTTCAGACAACTGAATAATCATATCTCCACCACTGTAACACCCATGATAGTTTCACTAGCTGTAAATCCCTGTTCTAACATCCATTCATTTCCCTATTATTATAGCTTTGCCTTTCCTAGAACATCACATAATCGGAATCATGTGCTATGCTATCTCTTCAGACGCTGGCTTCTTTTATTCAGCAGGGTGTTTGTATAGTTCTTCCACGTGGATGGGCTTCATGTCACAGGCTGGAAGTGGGGGCCATGAGGGGCTTCCTCTTCATCTCTGCAGCTTGATAATGCATTTCTCTTGAGCTCTGAACAGTGTTTCACTGTGCGGCTGCACAACATTTTTGTCTCTCTTCACCTATTGAACAATTAAGTGATTATGGATACAGCTGTCGTAAACAAGTGTGCAGATTTATGTGGGACTTTCAATTTAGGGTCAACAAGTCAGCTGGTGTAGGTCAGCTGAATGCCATTTTCGTGTGATTAACATTTAGATGTTTGGGTTGCCTGTGCTCAGAGGTCATGTGAGCTGTTTATTGGATCCATCCAGATAAGAAATTAGTGAGTTGGTGGACTTTGACAAACATAATGAGAGAATACTTCCTGTAACTTCCTTTTAAAACTACGACATTTAATACAGACCCAAGCCTAAAATTTGAATATATAAAAACACTCTGCTCCTGTGGTTATAGGCCTGAAGTATGGAAAGCCCCAAGTACCCTGACTTTTGGATGGACTCAGCAAAATGGCAACTGTGAAACTAAAAATAAACTGGGGTTGGGAAGGTAGCCCGGGAGTAAGTAGATGTCCTTGTTTAGCACGGTACAAAGCTCTGGGCTTCAGTAGCAGCAGTGGAATTACCACTAAATGATAAAACTAAATCTTAACCAAGAGTACTCCAGGACGACAGAAATTGTAAATTTAAAAAAGATAAATTTTTATTATTTTAAATTATGTGCCTGGGTAGAGGGGGGTGGGATGTGCACGTGAGTGCAGGTGCCCTCGGAGACCAGAGTCATCATATCCCCCTGCAGCTGCAGGAGTTACAGAGGGTGTGGGCCACCGGATGTGGATGCTGGGACCTGAACCGAGGCCCTCTATAAGGACAGTATACACTCTGAACCACTGGAACATCTTATTGACTGTGCCCTTTGCCTTACAGAAGCTTCTCAGTTTCAGGAGGTCCCATTTATTAATTGTTGTTCTTAGTGTCTGTGCTACTGATAGGAAGTGGTCACCTGCCAATGCATTGGAGGGTATTTCCCACTTTCTTTTCTGTCAAGTTCATGTAGCTGGGTTTATGTTGAGATCTTTGATCCACTTGGATTTGAGTTTTGTGCAGGATGATAGATGTGGATCTATTTGCATTCTTCTACATACTACCATCCAGTTATGCCAACACCATTTGTCGAAAATACTATCTTTTTTCCATTGTATATTTTTGGCCTCTTTGTCAAAAATCAGGTATTCATAGGTGTGTGTTCATAGGTTGATTTCTTCGATTCGATTCCAATGATCCACAGGTCTGTGTTTGTGCCAGTACCAGGCTGTTTTTATTACTGTAGCTCTATAGTTTAGCTTTAAGTTGGGGATGGTGATGCCTCCTGAAGTTCTTTTATTGAGCAGGATTGTTTTGGCAATTCTGGGTTTCCTGTTATTCCATATGAAGTTGAGGATTGTTCTTCCAAAGTCAATAAAAAATTGTGTAGGGATTTTGATAGGGATTGCATTGAATCTATAGACTGCTTTTGGTAAGATTGTCATTTTTACTATGTTGATCCTTCCTATCCAGGAGTATGGGAGATCCTTCCATTTTCTGATATCCTCTTAAATTTCTTTCTTCAGTGACTTAAAATTCTTGTCAAACAGGTCTGCCACTTCTTTGGTTAGAGTTACCCCAAGATATTTAATGCTATTTGCAGCTATTGTAAAGGGTGATGTTTCCCTTATTTCTTTTTCAGCCATTTTATCCTTAGTGTATAGGAGGGCTATTGATTTTTTTCAGTTAATCTTGTATACTGCTACCTTGGTGAAGGAGTTCTCTGGTAGAATTTTGGGGATCACTTATGTATACAATGATCATATCATCTACAAATAGAGATAGTTTGGCATCTTTCTTTCCGATTTGTATCCCCTTAATCTCCTTTTGTTCCCTTATTGCTTTAGCTAAAACTTCCGAGAACTTTTTTGAATAGATAAGGAGAGAGAGGACAGTCTTGTCTTATTCCTGATTTTAGTGGAATTGCTGTGAGCTTCTCTCCATTTAGTTTAATATTGACTGTTGGCTTGCTATATATTGCCTTTATTATATTTTTAAAAAGGTTTAATTCCAGCATCTGGGAAGCAGAGGCAGGTGGATCTCAATGAATTCAGGTCTATCATCCTGGTTTCATAGAGTTCAGGCTACCCAGGGATACTCCTGTGTTGTGAGATCTTGTCTTGGAGGGGAATAAAGAAGACTAAAGGGTTTCCTCTCCCTATTTACCTTCTTAAAGTAGCATGATGTGCTGAAGGTCTTAAGAACTGTAATGTACTGTAAAGGGGACATGACATGGGAGGAAGGCTTTAGAACTGTTTGGAGTTTTTGTGGTTGGGCTCTAACCTCGCATTTAGGGTGAGGAGGAATGTGTTACCAGTTGGTACAGCCACCTGGCTGCTTGTTCTTTCGTTCATTCATTTTTCCTTCCTCCTTTTCCTTCCTTCCTTCCCCTCTTTCCCGCCCTTCCTCCTCTTTCTAGATTTACCTAGTTTCTAGTTAGCATACGCAGTAGTGTGTTTCATTGTGTTGTTATTATCATCATATGAATAATCATTCATACATATTGTCACACTTTGTTCTGACCTGCTCTTCCCTAGTGCCCCCATCCTACTTATGGGAACGTCATTCTAGTTACTTCATTCTGGTTTTGAGAGGAGCTGCTTCTTGGTGCTTGCCTGTCTCCTCAGACTTAGCACGGGGCGAGAGTAGGGGCCAAATTTGGTAGATTCTCCAGGAAATGCCATGGACCAGGAAGAGAATATTGGCACACCACAAATTTTCCCTGTGATGTCATACTCTTGTTGGATAATTTCCAGATCTCTAGATTGTATTTACTGATGTATTTAAATATTAATCAGGGGGCTGGAGAGATGGCTCAGTGGTTGAAAGCACAGAGGACCTAAGTTCAATTCTCAGCACCCACATGACAGCCCACACCTGTCTGTAACTCCAGTTGCAGAGCTTCTGACACCCCCACGGGACATACATGCAGGCAAACCACCAATGAACATATAATTTAGTTACTCATTTGAGATAGGGTTTCATTCTCTATATAGGCCATGGCTGGTCCCAGACTTGTGGCTATTCTCCTGTTTCAGTCTCCCAAATGCTGGGATTATAGTCATAAGTCACATGGCTAGCCCAGCATGTTTCTATCAACTGAAGAGCATCAGTACCAATACCAGCATGTTAAATGCTCTTTAGGAGTCAAGATGTTCTCATTCAGTTCTTGGATTTTCTCTCCCAGTGGATTTGTAAATGCTTTTCTGAAATCCAGAGATTAGATAGGTAACACTGACCATTAGCTGACTTTCTGAGTATACTATCTGATAAATCCTGTGACTGTTATGGGAACAGGGAGCCAGGTGCCCATCATACATAAGCCAAGGGTGCTTAGTAAAGTGAAGTGCTTTTTACCATAGTTTCCAGTTTTGCTCCTGGAATCCAGGCTCAAAGCTGGGCTGCTGCTGGTGTGTGTTTGCAGACTTTCGATGACATACACTGTATGCCAGCATAGGTGGGCTTTCATACATGCGCCTTTCAGTTTCCTTGTAATGCTCTACTGTGAATACTTTTATGACGATGCATATTCCTCATAGTCCTTCAGCTCCCTGCTTGTGGTTAATTTTCCTTTAAAACTCTTCATTGCTGATCATTAGGTTGATCGAGTGTGTGTCATTATGATGTTGCACTGAACGCCTGTGTGTGTCTTTTCATGTTATGGTGTCACTCTTGTATGAGTTCTTAGTCATCAAAGGCTACAGGGAGTTAAAATTCTGGTGGGTATTGCAATTTTTTTTCTCAAAGATTGTGCCAGTAGCACACGACAGTGACTACTTTTCTATAACTTCTCACTAATGTTGGAGATACTTAGCTGTTCTCAATCCGATGTGTGAAAAGCTACATCTTGTTTGTTAGCAACCTTTTGCTTATTAATAATTATCCTATTTTGAAAATGCGTATTGATGGCAAGTATGGTGACACACACATCTGTAACCCCAGCACTTGGGAGTTTGAGGTAGGAGGGTCCTGAGCGGGAGGCCAGCCTGGGTACAGTGGGAAACCCTGTCACAAACAAGAAAGCTTGTACATTTGCTGGTTCTTCATTCAGATGCCTCCTCCCCTCCTCCCTCTCCTCTCCTCTCCCTCCTCCACCTTCCTCTCCCTCCTCCACCTTCCTCTCCCTCCTCCCCTCTTCCTTCTTTCCCTCCTCTCCCTCCTCTCCCTCCTCTCCCTCCTCCCCATTTTCTTTCTTTCCCTCCTCTTCCTCCTCCTCCCCTTCCCCCCTTCTCCTCCCCCTCCTCCCCTCCTCCCCCTTCTCCCCTTCCTCTCCCTCCTCTCCCTCCTCCCCCTCTTCCTTCTTTCCCTCCTCTCCCTCCTCCTCTTCCTCCTCCCCTCCCCCCTTCTCCTCCCCCTCCTCCCCCTCCTCCCTTTTCTCCCCCTCCTCCCCTTCCTCTCCCTCCTCCCCCCTTCCTTCTTTCCCTCCTCTCCCTCCTCCTCTTCCTCCTCCTCTTCCTCCTCCTTTCTTTTTTCTTTTTTTGCTTTTCAAGACAGGCTTTCTCTGTGTAGCTCTGAAGCCAGCCTATCCTGGAATTCCCTCTCTGGATCAGGCTAGCCTTGAATTTACAGAGACCCGCCTGCCTCTGCCTTCCCAGTGCTGGTGTTAGAGGTGTGCACCAGCGCTTCCGGCCTCCGCTTTCTTCTTCAGGGTGCAGCCTGTTTCTGTCTTTTAGTCACTGAAGACAATTGGCTGGTCCTCCTCTTGAGTGATTTTAGGTTCTTGTCACCCACATCATTTCCTCACTAGATACTGTTGATCCCTTCAGTTTGTCACTTGTCTTATTTTGCATAGGAAATATTTTGTTATAATTCACTTTAGTCTTAAAACTAATTTTAGATTTCCAAAAAAGTTGGAAAAACAGCACAGAGAATGTTCCAAATTCTCTTTACCTATATTTCTCATTTTTTCTCTCTTTCCACCCCCCCCCTTTTTCTTTTTTCTTTTGAGACAGATCTCATATAGTTCCTGTATGTAGTTTAGGATAGCCTTCAACTTAGGCTCCTCCTGCATTTCAGGAGCTGGGATTTCAGGAGCATATCTCATGGGTAGTTTCATGGTGTGCTGGGAACGGAGCTCAATTGGGAAGCAAACTTGGGGCTTTGGGCATCACTAGGCAAGCATTCTATCAACAGTGCTGGCCCTCGAGCCCAAGCCCTCCTCTTCTATGCATGTGCTCTGTCTCTGAGCTCTACCCTCCCTTTGGAGAAGTGACCTTGTGCCCATAGGCTGGCCTCAAACTCCCAGCTCTAAGCCATCCTCCTGTTTCGCCTTCCAAGTGGCTGGGACTGAATGTGCACACCCTGACGGCTACCTGCACATTTTCCCATCCCCAAAGCACCAAAAACAAAAGATCATGTACAGTTTGCTTTTGTCTATAAACATTTCCATAGCACTTTCTAAACAGAAAGGTGTTTTCTAACATAATCATAGTACTATGATTGATTAAAAAGTCTGGAAGGGCAGGTGTGGTGTTGCATACTTATAGTTTCAGCGCTCAAGGGGCTAAGACTGGAAGGTCAGGAGCTTCAGGGCTACATTGTGAGACCCTACCTAAAACAAAAAATAAATAAAAGGAAATAATATTAAATGGTATTATTAGTTAATATAGATGTATGCCATTTTTAAATTTTCTTACTATCCAAATAAATAATGTCCTTAAATTTTCTTCCTTTGTCACAAAGTAGTTATAAATGAGTACTTAGAATTGTCTCTAGTTAGGTTGCTGCAGTTGCCTTAAATCTGGAGTATTTCCTAAGTCTGTGCCATTTATGGCTGATTCTTTTGAAGAATACGGGACAGTTACATGGCAGAATGGCCCTCAGTTTGAGTGTGACTATTCTTATGATGAGTGCATTTCTGGCAGGGATATTGCAGAGGTGATGGTGAGTTATTCTCAGCAGCAGGAAGCCCTGCCATATGAGGTGATGACTTTGGCCCTTTGGCTAAAGTTACTTTGTTAGCAACCTGTTGCTGCTGTAACAAATTATCACAAAGTTAATTGAAATAGCACACTTCCATGTCTGGAGGTTAGAAAGTCCAAAAAGGGGTCCCCTGACCTAGAATCAAGGTGTCAGCAAAACTGGTTCCTTACAGAAGCTTTAGGGGAGTCTCTCTGTCACTCTCTGTATGATCATAGATTTATTCAACGAACTATGTCATTATCATATCTATCTTGATGCTTACTTGTCACGTGTTTGAGGGGTTTCTTGAAACTGGATCCTTTCTACTTACTCTATCTCCACCATTCTCTGGATACTTCCATGCCCTTTGACCCCTTCTCTTACAGGCTTCACCTTTGTCCTAGTCCATGGAGCTCTCATTTGTTCAAGTCCCATTTCCTTTGAGTAAAGAATAGTGTTTGGAAGTTAAGACTTAACCTCGAGCATGGTTATTGCCATTTGGTTTTCATTGTTGCCCAGCTCTTTAAGGAGACAGAGCCAGGAAAGATGTGTAAGTTGTCTCCAAGACTGTCCTACCACCTCAGGGGTCATTCTAAAGCTTCTTTGCTTGCTATAGCCTTCATCTGCCCCCCCCCCCCCAGTGATATGCTGCTGAGTGTTTAAAGACCAGCCCACCTGAGTAGAACATAACTAGAGTGAGTATATAGCCTGCTGGGTTAGACTTGCTTGTTATGGAAGTCCCAGGGCTGGAGGTGAGTTCTTGGTGGCCTTCATGTCCTTGTAAACCTGAAACTGTGGACAGAAGCAGACAGGTCCTGGGAGCTTTCTGTCTAGCTAATCTCATCAGAAACCCAAGCTTTTAGTTCGGAGAGAGACCCTGTCTGAAGGCAAAACGGCAAGGAGCCATAGAGGAAGAGAGGCAGCATCCTCCTGTGCCTTCTGCGTGTGAACCGTGTGAACGTGTGTTGTTCCATCTGCACACTCAGGCCAATGTCCCAGCCCCCCACCCCACCAACCTGACATGTAGCATTTGCCAGTTATCCATGGTGTGAAAACCCCTTTCACGACTGGTTTCAATCTGCCAGCATGGCATTGCCTACTAGGCAGTAAGGATTGGTGTTACCGGCTGGCATGTACCAGCTCCAGCGTGCCACTTTACCCTTTTCTGTGAAAATTCCGGTTTCCATTTTCTATGACTCTCATAGAAAACACTTTTATGACATAATTGTGAAATAAGCTGGAGTTTAATATTTGTACTTTTTATCTTGGGTTAAGACAATATAATAAGAAATTCTGTGTCCAGTGTCACATTAATTTTCTTCCCTTCCTCCATAGTCATTTGAAATGTACTTAGGAAACTTAGGCATTGGGGTGTGTATCTGAAACCCCAGCACTCAGAAGACTGACTCTAGAGGTTGACAAGTCAGATATCACTCTGTACTGTAGCAAGAACCTGTCTCAAAATAAACAAACAGACCTTTACTCAGTGAAACACCTTATCAGGAACTTGCATGGAAGCCACAGGCAGGTATAAAAGTACCCCAAAACATCCGTCAAAGGACTCATGAATAGAGTGTATAAACAGTTCTAAAAATTGACAAAAATATGAGCAATCCAATGAAAACTAGGACGAATACGTGAACATCATAGAAATACACTTTATGAAAGATACTTCTTTCAGGCTGAGAGATGGCTCAGGGGCTAAAATGTGTAAGCATTCACACACACACACACACACACACACACACACACACACACATGCACTTAACACACATGCAAACATGCACACACAGCACAAACACAATACACCAAAAGGAAAAAGAAGATTTCTTTTGCCAAAAAGTCCTTGAAAAGTTCCTCAACATCAGAGTCATCTGAAGAACTCAAATTTAAGTCACAATGAATGGCTGGGATTGCAGAAACTAAGCACAGAGATATTTGCCCATACCCCCAGCACTTGGAAGGCCCAGGCAATTCCATTTTGAGGTCAGCCTTGGCTACATTCGAGGCCTTATATCAACTCTCTCCTCAAAACCAACCAAACAAAAATGAAAAATTAAAAAGAAAAAGTCAGTATTGACACAGCAAGGATGTGAGGCCATGAGAAAGGTCCATCGGCGTGTCAGCAAGCTGACCACACTCAAAGCTGATAACCCAGAGTTCAGCTCTGAAGCATTTACCCCAGGAGAATGAAAACACACAAGCAGAAAAAGACTTGTATAAGTGTATTTGTGGGGATTTTATTTACAAATATCAAATTAAAAACAACTCAAACATGTAACAACTGATTAATGGTTACTTTGTGTTATATTCATACAATGGAACACAACCCAATGATGTAAAGGAAAAAGATAATGACTATTATAAAAGAAATAAGAACCGTGATGGCATAAGAACTCGGGAGACATTGCTAGAGTGGGGAGGGAGGGGCCAGGAAAGAACATTCCTGAACAAGGGAAATGCGCATGCCCATATAACCCACACCCCTGCAGGTATTCTCTGTAGTTACATGATTGTGATTTTTCAAAAATTACATCGGTACTTTTTATATACACAACACTTTAAGAAATTAAAAGACGAAAACAATTCAGATGTGGTGGTTCACATTTTTAATCCCAACACTCAGGGAGGCAGAGGCAGGTGGATCTCTGTGTGTTTGAGAAAAACCAGGGAAGCCCGTCTTGGGGAAAAAAAAAATGAAGAGCTTGCTTTAAAAAATAAAAAAACAAAACAATATTAGGATTCAGAGGGATAATGGGAGCAGGCGGTTACCAGAGGGAACAGTAGATCTTAGGGATGCGTCTAGCCGTGAGTCCTGGATGAGGAGAGAGAAGAGTCAGGGGAAGTTGGGAAGCCTAGGAGCCAGGCCTGTGGTGTAACTGATCCTCTCAGAGAAGACCCACATGCCCTTCCACTCTCACAAAGACCCGAGAGGCAAGACTTAGTAATGTGCAACAGGACAGAAGTGAATAGCTAATTTCGGTGGATGGATTAATGCTTTCACCACAACGCCAATGAAAGACTTTTAAAACAAAGATCTTTCCAGAACCAGCAGTGAGCTCATGTTTACCTCATGTAGCAGTGTGTGAGCCAAAGAATAATAAAAACAGTCCTGCTGTTCCCGGGCCACAGGACATTCAGTGTATTCCTCGACCCTGTTTGGGGGAGGCAGCATTCACTATTCTCTGCTCCCACCCCAGCTCTGTCTTTCAGCCTGGCTTTCACTCCGTCTTTGAGACATATGCATTGTACCCCCAGCTCCTGCTCAATCTGTGCTCTATACCGCAAGGATTTCTAAGGACTTCTTCCAGTGCCTCTTCACACCTCTTCAACCTGTTATGTGGTCTGTGAGCAGAAGGCATAGGAACACGCTAGAGGCAAATGGAGCTTGCAGCCTATGGAGCCAACCTAATGACCACAAGCACAGCATCATTTGGTTCTGTGCTGCATCTTAAATCCACACCTGCCATGTCTACCACACATGGGATCTCCAGGTACAAGCTCCAAGAACCTCTTAGGCCACTGCTACCCAGACAGCTGTTAACCATGTCAGTTCCTCAGCCCCAGCCCAGGCCTGCCAATTGTAAGCAGCCGTTGGCCTGTTTACTCCTTCAAGAGGTTGGAATGCATTGAGATCTGCTATCCCAGGAAACAGAAAACAAATAAATTGTAATGGGTCCTGCCTGGAGGACATATCAAGAAGAAACTAGATGCCTGCATAGTAAGATGGGGAGATGGGAGAATGATGCCAGAATAGGGAAGAGACCAGAGAAGAATCTCCATGGTTTGCATTTCATTTCATTTAAAAAACCTCCTGTTTTGAGTAAAACATGCAAATTGGCATTGATGCCTCTTGGAAGCCTAGAGAGCCCCCGGAACAGGGAGACCAGGTGCTTGGCACCTTATACAAAGGCAGCATTTGTGTGAAGCCTGGATATAGAGGGCACAGATGTGCACTGCTTTGCATTGAAGGCCACAGCATGCTCCATAAACAGAGTGATGAAGCCATTTCCATGCTTCAAAGGGGGGAAAATGAGACACAGGAAGCAACATTTTTACTGCTGTCTCCAACCACAAAGACTGTTACTGTCCTCCGCCAATGGTCTCATCAGAATCCTTCAGTTATTCATTAACTACTAAAAGACAACTGTAGATTTGGGATAAAGACTATAGAGTTCACTTACTTCCCTGTGCTTTCAGCTTTGATCTTTTTTTTATTTGTTTACCACCTCCGTGGATCTAATTCTGCAAATATGGATGAATTATTGTTGATTAATATTAACAAATAGCCTACTAACTATAAATTATAAAGAATATCTTCTTCAAGCCTTACAATAATCTTAAGTAAATTTATTGTGTGTGTGCGTTTGTTTACAAGAGTGTCACAGCTCTCATATCAGAGGACACCTTATGGGAATCGTTTCTCTCTCTCTACCATGGAGAAAGAGAGACCAGGAATTGAAGTGAGGTTGTGATCCTTGGGGGAAAGTGGCCTTACCATTGAGTCATCTTCCCATCTTCTCACCTGTTCCTTTCCCTTTATCCTATATAGGACAAAAAGCTGAGGGTCAAGATGTGAAACAGACTGAGTTCTGCTTAAGCCACTTGCCCACACAGCTTTATTATTTTTCTGTGTATATGTGTGTGGTCATATATGTGGTGTTTTCACGTGGGTGGGTATGGCATACGTGCACATGTATGTGTGTGAAGGACAGATGGATGTAAGATGCTCTCCTTGATGGCTTGTTGCTTTATTTACTGAGCCGAGGTCTCACTGACCCTGGAGCTTGCTGCTGTGTGCAGTCTAGCTAGCTGATTTGCCTTGGAGATTCCACACCTCTGTCTTCCAAGCTTGTGTTACAGGCAGGGCCCCTCCATAACTGTCTTTTATGTGAGTGCTAGGACCTGAAAGGTGGAAATCCTTTATCCACTGTGTTGGGCCCAGCCCTAGATTTTCTTATTTGAGCACAGAATCCTATATAACTCTTGGCCTCTTAGTCCTTTTTTTATGGTTTTAAAAGTGAAACATAAATTTGATTCCCAAGTCTACAATCTAAAAGCCATGTGACTTTGGGCAAATAGTTCTTGTCAACGGACTGAGTAGCTAGATTGGAATGTGGGATATATTGAAAGGATTAAAAGAGATAATATGCTTTGAGTTTTCAAGTCTTTTCTTAGACTGAATGAGTTAAAGACATATTAAAAAATCAGTTCAAGACAAGCCACATAGGCAAAGAAATGTGTCTACAACATAAGAATTTCCTCACTGAAAGCAGATACTGGTGGAATGAACATGGCTTGCTATGTATTCGGAACTGGTTGTTACAATCAGCTAGGGAAGTATCAGAGAAGCCTTAGCAGATGTGAAGACCATGACCTCTGTCTTCCAACCAGGTTCTCCTTAGCACAAAGTCAGAGTCAATAGAGTGGTTGTGTTCTTCAGCGTTCACTTAATGGAATAGTAATAGATGAAGGCAAGGATGATATCCTGTAGTAAAAGTTTTTGGCCTGGCCTAGCCCTGAGGTCTAGACTCGCCTGCAGCCCCACTGCCACTTAGCCTTAAAAATGACTTAGACATTTATATTAATTATAAGTTGTTTGGCCTATGGCTCAGGATTATTGTTAGCTAGCTCTCTTAACTAATTTTTATTAACCTGCCTTGCCATGTGGCTGGTGGCATACCTGTGCTCTTGGGCAGTTGGATCACATCTCTCCTGACTCTGCCCTCCTTCCCCTTTATCTATGCTCAGATTTCCTGCCTACTTCTAAGATGCCCTGCCATAGGCCAAAACAGTTCCTTTATTAACCAATGATATTCACAGCACACAGAAAGACATCCCACATCAATACCCTACCCTGGTTACTGCTCCAGCTTTATTTTATAGCCCTAGTTGGCCCTGCAGCCTTCAGATGGCTCTTTGTAGGTGAGAGCCATGTTTGTGAGAGCCACATATGTGTCTACATGTCCCTCTTCTTAAGTCAGCAGGTCAAAGGAAAAAGCAACATCAATGGGCTGTAAATAAGAAAAAGCAGAAAGCAAGAAGATACCTGTGCTATGCGTGAACACACTGAGCAAGAAAGGCAGATTAAGCCTGGTGTGGTGGCACATAGCTTAGCATTCTAGAGGTTGCAGCAGAAAGGGGGATTAGTATTGGAAACCAACCTAGACTATTTGGTGAGACACTGTTTTAAAAGAAAGGGGGTGGGAGGAGGGGATGAATATGCACCCAAGTGTTGGGAGTAATTGCCATTTTAGTATTTTTATGTACTGTCTAAATTTCCTGTGATATACATATGCTGCTTTCATAATCTGAGGCCTTTATCCCTGCCTCCATCCCTGAATGGGAAACTAAATGCTCTTGTTTATCAGTCATCTGTTCCCAAGCCCATACTAAAATAGCAAATGATACATGGCAGCATTAGAAAACAGACAGACCTGCCGGTGAGCTGTTGAATGTGAGAAACTCTGCAGCGTAAAAGGCAGATGGTATTAGATGGATAGAGGTTAGAAGAAAGCTTTCCAACCCAGGATAAACAGAGAATAAAGCACGTAGATTCTCTACACCAAGTCCTAAAGCCTTAGTGACAAGCTCTGAGGCAGCTGAACTGGGAGCAGCCGTGGAGAGATCAATTAGAGGTCACTGGGAATTCAGCCAGGGCCCTCCCACACAGTTAACATGGAGCAGCTGCTTTTGATAGTTCTGCCCAAGTGTCAGCTGATGACACCCTGAAGCAGGTGCCTGACATTAGTGTGATGACCTCCAGCAATAGGATTTGACTGTAGCAGTCTTCAAGGAAAAAGGTCAACACAGCTCTGGGGACTCTGCACGTTCTCCTCTCTCCAGGATTTAAACTTCCCTACCTGTCTCACACTTCACTCCATGCAGAAGCAAAAGCATCAGAAATTGTACCAAGAGGTTATCAAAATACCAGGAGCAGAAAACACACACACACACACACACACACACACACACGCACGCACGCACGCACGCACGCACGCGCACACGCACGTGAATTGACCAACTTATTTTTGAGATGGGCTCTCTCTCCCTGCGTAACTATGGCTGGCCTTGAACTCACAGAGATCTGCCTACCTTTTACTCCTCTATTCTAGGATTAAAACATTTGTAATAGCATTCTATATATCACTAATAACCACTTAAAACTGTAATTTACAATACAGAGCCAGGGTTGGGAATATGAGTGAGCAGGTAAGAGTTAAAGTGTACAAACATGAAGATGTGAGTTCAAATCCTCAATGGTCATGTAAAAATCCAGGCCTGGCTATATGAATACTTGTAACTCTGACACTGTTAGGGTAGAGACAGGAGGATCACTGGGGGCTTGCTGGTCACTAGCCTAGCTCTGGGTATAGAGAGAAGCCCTGTCTCAAACAAATAAAATAAGCTGGGTGCAGTGACACATACCTTTGATTCCAACACTCAGGAGGCAGAGACAGGCAGAGTTCAAGACCAAGACTAGTTTACACAGAGAATTAAAGACAACAAGGGATACATTGTGAGACTGTCTTAAAACAAAACTACAAAAAAGTCAGACATCAACAGCTGACACCTGACTCTGGATTCTGGGCACCAGAACAAACACATGTACGCCTATATCACACACACACAACACTCATACAATACAAAGACCAGGGCTAGGTGCAGTGGTGCACATCTGTAATTGCATCACTCTAGAGACAGAAGGTTCAAAGCTAGCCAGCTAACCTGACCCAGTGCAGTGGGTCAGCAGATGAAGGTTCTTGTTACAAAACAGGTGAACCCAAAATCAATCTCCAAATCCCACTGAGTGTGGAAGGGGAGAGCCAATTGTTGGATGTTGTCTTCTGACTTCAACAAGCACACTGTTGCAGGAGTGTGACAATACTCACACATCTCTCACACCCACCCACAAGTAAGTGGACACACTCACATGCACACACACACACACCTCAAAACAATCAAAAGTAAAAATAAAATAGAACATCTAAGAATGAGTCTTTTAACATAAATTATAAAACATTAAAAACTTTCATTGTAAAATTTTGGAAGCCATTTATATGCTCACACATAGGAAAGTACTTCATGAACTGTGCTACATCCAAATAATCAAATTCTAGGCTGCTGTCTAAAGGGAACGGGTATGGAATGATGTTTAGATTTTAATTTTCTTTGATACAGGATCTCTTTTTATAGTCCTGGTGTCCTGGAACTCAATATATAGACCAGATTGGCCTCAAACTCACAGAGAACCTCTTGCCTCTGGCTGAGTGCTGGGATTAAAGGTGAGCACCATTGTGCCTGACTGGTGTTCAGTTTTTAGGAGTGACTGCAGTGTCCTAAATCCTGGAAATAATAAATGATTTATAACTGTTACCTTATAGAACATGACATGTTTAAGGATATCATGGTGTAACCAGTTGTCCTTAGCCCATCCGAGTATCATTTTTCTCCACCCTGAGCATCTTTAGGTGACTCACAAATTTTTAAGGAGCAAGTCTGGAGAGATAGCACAAGTTCCCAGGATTTATTTTTACTATGTTTTAAATCATGTGTATATGCGGGTATGAACACATGAGTATGGGTGTTTGAGGAGACCAGAGACCCTGGATCCCTTGGAACTTGAGTTACAGGCTAGAGTTATAAGTGATTTCAAGTTACCCAACATGGGTGCTGGGAATAGAACTCGGGTCCTCTGCGAGAACAGTAAGCACTCTTAACTGCTGAACCGTCTGCCCAGCTCTGTTGTATTTACTTTGGCCTGAGACAGAGGAAAAAATGAAAACAAAATTATTCTGCTCATTTGTACAAAAGGAAACACCAAAAAAATAAACAAGAAATGAATGACGTTTGTCACTAATAAGCAAGAGCTGCAAACAAAGGTGGTGAAGGTTTAGGATAGAACGGGCATAAAGGGAGTCTGTTCTCTGCATAGGCCTTTTTAAGTAGGCGTGATTTGAAAAACTGTTATGTATGTGCTAGCATTCAGGGCCATGGGTGTAGCATTGTGGTGGCATGCTTCCTTGGCATGTGTCAAGCCCTGGGTTTAGTCGCTAGCACTTTAAAGAATTATTTTTTTCTTTTAACGTGTATGAGTGTTTTGTGTGCATATATGTATGTGCACTGTGTGCATTCCTAGTACTCTAAGAGGCCAGAAGAGGGTGTCAGATCCCTAGAAACAGGAGTTACAACTGTAAGTTGCTATGTAGGTGCTGGGAATTGAACCTAGTTTTCTGAAAGAACTGCCAGTGTTCTCCCTCCCCTTTCCTCCCTCCCTCCCCTTTCCTCCCTCCCTCTCCTTTCTTCCCTCCCTCCCTCCCTCCCTCCCTCTCTCCCTCTCTCCCTCCCCTTTCCTCCCTCCCTCCCCTTTCCTCCCTCCCTCCCCTTTCCTCCCTCCCTCCCCTTTCCTCCCTCCCTCTCCTTTCTTCCCTCCCTCCCTCCCTCCCTCCCTCTCTCCCTCTCTCCCTCCCCTTTCCTCCCTCCCTCCCCTTTCCTCCCTCCCTCCCCTTTCCTCCCTCCCTCCCCTTTCCTCCCTCCCTCCCTCCCTCCCTCCCTCTCTCCCTCTCTCCCTCCCCTTTCCTCCCTCCCTCCCCTTTCCTTCCTTCCTTCCCTCTCCTTTCTTCCCTCCCTCCCTCCCTTTTCCCCCCTCCCTCCCTCCCTCCCTCCCCTTT
Source organism: Phyllotis vaccarum (assembly GCA_033318265.1). NCBI lineage: Eukaryota > Metazoa > Chordata > Mammalia > Rodentia > Cricetidae > Phyllotis > Phyllotis vaccarum. The sequence goes on along the minus strand of JARWLC010000009.1, from coordinate 11,546,463 downwards.
CCTCCCTCCCTCCCTCCCTCCCCTTTCCTCCACTCCTCTCCTTTTTCCTCTCTGTCCCTCCCCTCCCCTATTTTTTCTTTTTTTTGAGACAGGGTCTCACTATGTAGCCCTGGCTGTACTGGAATTGCTGTGTAGACCAGGCTGGCCTTGAACTGGCAGAGATCCTCCTGCCTCTGCTTCCTGAGTGCTGGGATTAAAGGCGTGAATCACCACACTCTGCTTGGGATCAGTTTTCTTTCATTGTGATAGAACTTTAAGCTTTATGTTTCTCTAAAGCTATGGAGCTACTCACATCCGCTTCCTCTGTACTCGCTTGTGACTAACCCTAACCCTAATCCATGATATTTCCTTTTTTTTGTTGTTTTGTTTTGTTTTTCAGGACATGGTTTCTCTGTGTAGCCCTTGTTGTCCTGGAGCTTGCACTATAGACCAAGCTGGCATTGAACTCACAGATTCACCTCCCTCTGCCTCTTGAGCGATGTGATTAAAGGTGTGCACCACCATTGCCTGGCTGATAGATTTTATTTTCTAGTAAAACTTTACTTTCTTTTTAATTATGCATATGTATCTCTGAGTGTCTGTGGGTGGGTATGTGCCCATGAATGCAGGTGACCTCAGAGACCATAGGTTAGTTACAGGTGTGCCCTGTGAGCTGCCCAGTGTGGGTTCTGTGAAGAACATCATGATCTCTTAACTGCTGAGATGTCTCTCCAGCCCCATCTTTTTGGGGTTTTGAGATGGGATTTTGCTGTGTTGTTCAGGCTGGCCTTGAACTTGAATTCTCTTTGCCTCAGCTGCTGACATGCTGGAGTTACAGGTGTGTACCAGCACACCTGCAACTTTAGCTCTGGACACCTGTAGACTGACTCTGCATTGATTGCAATCTGTACTGATGCCCACACTTTAATTCTGGTATCGGCAATTTGTGTTTTATTTCCCCCTCTTGCTTTTGATTCATGTAGCTTATCAATTTTATTTAGCTGTTCAAAGAATTTCTTGGTTTTTGTCAGTATCTGTCTGTGTTTGTCTCACTCCACTGTTTCCAGTCTTTCTACTAGCTTCTGTAAGTTTAAATGGTTCTTTTTCTTGAGCCACTTAAAGTAAAAGCTTAGGTCAGTACCTTTAAAAACCACCTCTCTCTTTTTCTTTTGTTCACATTTACTATTTATTTGTTTATTTGAGACAGTGTCTGATATACTCCGGGCTGACTTCTAACTCACTATGTAGCCAAAGCTGACTTTGAACTCTTGATTCTCCTTCTAGAGTGCTTGGGAGTACAGATGTGTGCTACATTGTTTGCAACTTGCTGGTTGAGCCCCATCTCATAAATTCTGGGGTGTGTGTGTGTGTGTGTGTGTGTGTATGGGTTTTTTTGAGATAGAGTTTCTCTGTAAAGCCCTGGCTGTCTTGAACTCAGACTATAGACCATGCTGGCCTTGAACTCACAGAGGTCTATGTGCCTGCCTCTGACTCCCTAGTGCTGGGATTAAAGGTGTGTGCCACCACCTCCCAGCTGTCACCATGCCCAACTGTTATTTTATTTGAGATGCGTTTTTATTTTTTATATGAATCATGGTTGTTTTAAAGGACTCTATATTTAAATTTTCTTTTCTTGGCCATTAGTGGCGACACACACATGTGATTCTAACCCCGGGAGGCTAAGTTAGGAGAGCTGTCAGTCTTGACCTTGCCTCACCTGCTTCCCATTTCCTTATTTATTTTCTCTTATGACTTAGCTTGCCTCCTTTTTCTGCTGTATTTATTACACATGTTTGTTATGTGGCCATGCTATACACTGCCCTCACCTCTAGCTTTTCTTGGATGTACGTGTTTGTTTCATGTGTGTGATTTTTTACTGACTCCCTGGAATGAACGGTAGTCTCCCTGGTTGCAAGTACTCAATCTCAGACTGATTTTATTAATTTATTAGTATTTTGTGTGTAGTTGGTATGTGATTAAAATATATGTTAAAAGCCATTAACATGAATGATAAAGTTTGTGCATAATTCAAATTACCTATGATGAGTTATCCATTTTATTAGAAAATATGATAACTAGGGCTGGGGATGTAGCTTAGTTGGTAGTACTTCTTTAGCATACACTGGCCCTGGGTTTGATCCTCCTCACTATATAAACTTGGTGTGATGGCGTGATCCCAGTACATATAAACCAGGTGTGATGGCTGTGATCCCAGTACATATAAACCAGGTGTGATGGTATGATCCCAGTACATATAAACCAGGTGTGATGGCTGTGATCCCAGTACATATAAACCTGGTGTGATGGCGTGATCCCAGTACATATAAACCAGGTGTGATGGCTGTGATCCCAGTACATATAAACCAGGTGTGATGGCGTGATCCCAGTACATATAAACCTGGTGTGATGGCTGTGATCCCAGTACATATAAACCTGGTGTGATGGCGTGATCCCAGTACATATAAACCTGGTGTGATGGCTGTGATCCCAGTACATATAAACCAGGTGTGATGGCTGTGATCCCAGTACATATAAACCAGGTGTGATGGCTGTGATCCCAGTACATATAAACCAGGTGTGATGGCTGTGATCCCAGTACATATAAACCAGGTGTGATGGCTGTGATCCCAGTACATATAAACCAGGTGTGATGGCTGTGATCCCAGTACATATAAACCTGGTGTGATGGCTGTGATCCCAGTACATATAAACCAGGTGTGATGGCTGTGATCCCAGTACATATAAACCAGGTGTGATGGTATGATCCCAGTACATATAAACCAGGTGTGATGGCTGTGATCCCAGTACATATAAACCAGGTGTGATGGCTGTGATCCCAGTACATATAAACCTGGTGTGATGGCTGTGATCCCAGTACATATAAACCAGGTGTGATGGCGTGATCCCAGTACATATAAACCAGGTGTGATGGCATGATCCCAGCACTTGGGAGGTTGAGGCAGAAATATTAGAAGTTGAGGGCCATACTTGGCTATAATGTAAATTAGATCAGTTTCATGAGATCTGGTCGAGAGAGAAAGGGGGGGGGGAATACCACATGACACTATGACAAATGACAGTAAACACTCCAGGCATTCTAAAGAGGGACAGAGGACAGTAAATTTTTCCAGGAAGACACTATTCGGCGAAGAAATGGGATTTGAACAGGCTCTGAAGCAGAGGTGGGGTTTAAGTAAAGAAGGAAGACCTGCCCTTCCCATTAAGGAATGGTATGTGGAAAGAAGGGGCTTGGGGTAGCAATGTGCATTGCTCCTCTTGGAGATGAGAGAGGACCAGAGTGGGGAGGCTGGAGGGGCAGCTGTGGACTTATATTGAAGGCTCTGGTTCTGAGGCTGAGGATTTGGGTCTAGGGCTTGCCATTCCCACTGCTAAGGGCAAATAGTGATGCTCTCTTAAAATTTTCTTCTTTATTTTGCTATTTATATTCATATTAATTCATATTTATATTAAATTCATATTCATATTAAAGATTCATTTTTAATTTGTGTGCATGTGAGCAAGTAACCTCTGAGGTATCCTTCCATCCCCATTAGTTATATTTTTATTTCTGCTGACCTTCCCTTCACTTCCCTTCCTTGTCCCATCCCCCCTCCACTCTCCCCTCCACTCTCCCCTCCCGCCCCTTAACCTGCCTCTGGCAGTTTCCCTCAGGAGCTGTCTACCTTGCTTTTGGAAACAATCTCTCCCTGGGATGGTCTCTTACTGGAGCTCAGTAGTCTAGGCATGCTTGCCAGCAAGCTCCAGGGATCTGCTTGTCTGTCTCTGCCTCCCCAGTGCTGCAACACCTTTATGTGGGAGCCAAGACTGAGCTTCACAAGTCTTCACACTTGTGCGAAGCAGGCATTGGACCCGCTGAGCTCTCTCCCTTGGTACTGTGTCTTGGTACAGGTCCATCTCGGGTTATCTGTGCACCCCTCTGTCTTGCTTCACCCCCCTTCTGTCGTTTAATTCAGGGCTCATGCTCTCCGACTAGCATCACCCAGGCTTCTCCCTTTTAGATCTGGCGCTGGTGCTTTGCTTCTTCCGGGGACTCTCTTCTTAGTTCCTTGCTTTTCTTCTCTTCACTGATTCAGAGTCACCAGGCAGCTGGTCTGTTTTGTTTTTGAGTCCGGCACCTGGAGGTCTGTGTTTTCTCTAGCTTCCTTGCCCCACCAGACCTAAACTATCTGTACCCTTAGTTAAGAAAAGGGAAACCACCTCCCAGATGTCGTAGTACAGAGAAGTCTAGCGTTCTTGATGGGTAGGAATGGAGACATCTGTCTACAAAATGACTTTGACAACGCGCCTTTATATTCTTTCGTTTCCCCATGGGCCCTTGTTTCGTTGTTCTGTTCTTATGTATCTGGGTGGGAGTCATCTCACCCTGCATATTTCTGCTGGAGACCTGTGAGGTGCATAGCATTAGGGAGATTTTTCTGTGAGGATGCAGGAGTGGTGACGACGCTGAATGAAACTCCAGGCACAGAAATCTGTGTGAACAGTACTGAGCACCAAATTCTGAGAACTTAGAATAGGGAACTGGGCTACCCAGGAAAGACTCCCAGAAGACACGAGAGTTGGGAGACTGGTATGGATTTTGCAAAGGATAATGTAAATATGGTATTGAAGAGGGGGTAGTGACGTTGCTAATTAAAAATTGAGTATCTTTTTTCCCAGATTAGGGCCAGGAACTCTTGCAGCGATGCTGGCCCAGGCTCCCATTCATGATTCCATTAGCCCAGTGGCTAAGTTCTCCCACTCTGTGGTTTACCTTCTGACTCTAGCCTTGTAGTTCAGGACTGCTTGCCTTGTGGGTATTCCACATCCTGAAGGAAGGAAATGAAACAGGCTGCTGTGGGAAGAGATGTCAAGGTCTTTGGTGGCAAGCTTAAAGCCAAACTGAATGTTTAATCCCTGATTAAAATGGGCTTGTAGCCTGAGGCAGGCTCCCTCCCTCCTTCCCTCCCTCCCTCCTTCCCTCCCTCCCTCCCTTTCCCTCTTGGTCCCACATATGGGACTTCATTCTAGTTTTGAGAGGAGCTGCTTCTCTGTGCTTGCTCATCTCCTCAGACTTACAGGACAGAGTAAGGCCAAATTTGGTAGATTCTCCAGGAAATGCCATGGACCAGGAAGAGAGTATTGGCACACCACAGATTTTCCCTGTGATGTCATGCTCTTGTTGGGTAATCGCCAGATCTCCAGATTGTGTTCACTAATGTATTTAAAAATTAATCAGGAGTGGACTCAGACACTGAGTGGTATCTTGAGCATAGGAAACCTTAAAATCCCACCCCCACAGCACCACATTTCTCCCAACGAGGTCATACCTACTTCAACAAACCCATACCTCCTAATAATGTGACTCTCTATGAGCTTATGGGGGCTGATTACATCCAAAACTACCACACTTTGTGTAGCCTTGTCTATACTTCAATCTGTAGACTAGGCTGGCCTCAAACTCACAGAGACCCACCTGCCTCTGCCTCAATCAAGGCGTTTGCCACCACTGCCTGGTAGCCCAAGGCAGTTTCTGATAAGTGATGTGAAGGTGCCCACACCTCTCCTGACTGAGGTGAGAGTGGAGGCCCAGAGAGGGACTTGTGTGTTCCTCGTTCCTCGCCCCTCCTATCTGTCCCTCCTGCTTTGTGGCTCTTCATCTTTATTTATTTATTTATTTATTTATTTATTTATTTATTTATTTATTCATTCATTCATTCATTCATTCATTCATTCATTCATTCATTCATTCATTCATTCATTTATTTATTTATTTATTTATTTATTTATTTTTACCACTTTTCTGATGTCTCCTGGATCACACCTTTGTAAAGTGACTCAGTGAAGTCCCATTTGGGGCTTGCCGCCTCTGCTGCCTGATTCCTTCTTAATGCTTATTCTTAGTCTGATGTTATGCTGTTCATTCCTCCAGAGCACGGACATTCTCAGCACTGTCGGCTACGATAGCATCATCCAGCATCTCAACAACGGCCGCAAGAACTGCAAGGAATTTGAAGAGTTTTTAAAAGAAAGGTAGGATGCTCAGGCCTTCATCATGCCCCACCCCCACCCAAGACTGGGAACCATTTGTTTTAAAAAGTTATTTCTTGTTAGTACGTAGGCACACATGTGCTACAGTGTGTGTGTGGGGGGGGGCGGGGCGTGCGCATGTGCGTGTGTGCATGCGTGTATTTGTGTATGTGTGTGTGTGCGCGCGCGCGTGTGCGTGCATGCGTGTGTGTGTGTGTGTGTGTGTGTGTGTGTGTGTGTGTGTATGTGTGTGTGTGTGTGTGTGTGTGCGCGCACGCGCCAGAGGACAGCTCTGTGACTTGGTTCTCTTCTTCTACATTTACATGGGTTCTGGGGGTTGGACTCCAGATGTCACCTCACCCACCCTGCATTTGTTGGTTTTGTGTGTGTGTGTGTTTACCAGTTCTGAAGACTCTCTGCTACAGGCTATAAAATGCTCCCAAGAAGTAACTGATATTATTCTAGAATTAATATTAATATGCCTTCTCACTGAGAAGTCACTCTGCACATTTAGAGACTAATAAAGGGGTGGGGAACTTTTTTTAAAAAAAGCATAGCATGTGTCCAGCTCTGGCTAATGCCCATATCGGAGCTGGCTATGAGTAGATGGTTTTAGTAACTCATACACACCTTAGGCCTGTGCTTTCCACACACACTGTCATCCTTAACTTTAGCTCCAGTCCCAGGTAACAGCCTGAACAATTTAAACAGAGACATGAGACTGCTAGTCTGGCCACTTAGGCAGACAGGAGATTTAAGCAGCAAAGATATTGCCAGAATTATTTAAGTACACCAGTGTTGTATTTTTCCAATAGTTGTTACCCAGGGTCATCTTGCCCACCAGGAAGAATTCCGCTTTTCTGGAGAAGAGCACAGGGGACTTAAAGGGAGACTAGGACCTAGTGATGGCTGGAACCCTGAGGCATCCTTGAGCCACCCTTAAAGTCAAGTTTTTTTTGATATGGAGATGAGCCTAATGACCATGTGTAGTTCAGAGCTTTCTCCTTTTGTTGTGGGAATGGAGCCTAATTGAGAATCCATTTTTGTAAACAAACATCAGCACCCAAAGATCCTGAATTTTACAGATCTCAGAGAGACCTGGTTAGCATACTTCTTATTTTTGGTGTATTTTGGTGCAATGCTTCCCTTAGCTAAATTTTACTTTGGGTGACTTAATATCTCCTAAGCAAGTCTGCTAGTGAACACAGCATTGGCTGACACTCAAATTTTGTTTCCCTCCTCCCACATCAATGCCTGTTGTAAAATTCCCAGGAACCAATTTGAAAAGTAGGATTTATAAATGTAACAGCACATAGAATGTCCCAAGCACACAAACTGTATTAAGAATGTGGTAACGCCAAAGAGACAGTTTAAAAATCTGCAAAATAAACTGGGTGGTGGTTCACGCCTTTAATCCCAGAACTCAGGAGGCAGAGGCAGGAGGATCTCTGTGAATTTAGAGGCCAGCCTGATCTATATAGTGATTTTTCAGGACAGCCAGAGCTATATAGTTGAGACCCTGTCTTGGAAAAAAAGAAAAAAATAATTAGGAATCTGCAAAACACAATAAACAAACACGGAAGCAACAAAATTCTGGGGTAGCTTCGTGGAAGAGGGGTTACTAGTAGGGCTCTGGCAGCTGTGGGAGGCGGGCAGTCTTGGGTGTCAGTAAGCAGCCCCAGGGAGTAAGAGGGAAGTAGGGCCTCATCAGACACTAGAAAATGAGGTGCTATGGGAGAGGCAGGAACAGGATCTTGCTGTCTTGAAGGCTCTAAGCTTCTGGTATCACTGGAGTCTTTGATGTGCCCTGGCTTTCAGCTCCATAATCCTCTACCCCCTTCATTATCATGGGGTGTTCTTGACTTGTGTCTTCCCATCACCTTCTCACCAACCCTGCTCAAGGTTGCTCTCACCTCAACTAATTATATCTTTAGTGACCCTACTCCAAAGAAGAATATAGTCTGAGACCATGGGGACTAGACTTAAACATGGTTAATTTTGAAAGGGAGACAGCCCATGGCATGCAGATAGATGGAACAGGCAGGAAGCTGAGACCTCCAAAAGAAGGAACACTAGGTGAGGAGTCTAATCATTTCCTCTTCTGATCCTACTTCCTTGGTCACTGGCACGGACACACTTTAATGGCATGGATCTTTCTAGATGCCAGTTTCCTCATCAGTAAAAGGAAACCATTGTACTCATGTTCTGTAAAATCCCTGAGCAAGGAGCCTGGCTCTTCCAAATTGATTAATAACTCAATGGAGGCACTATTTTGGGAAGATGTAGCAAAATGAGCAAAACTGGCTAAATATCAGGTACTTGGGCAAACAATTTCATTTTGGCTACCTACTCTGACATGGGGGCTCAAGCTCCAGTGGGGAGTCAGAGGCGACTGTTTCCAGGGCTGGTAGGAAAGGCTGTGTCTGACTATGTTGCTCATGAATTGTTAATGGAGAGCTGGCATAAATGTCCCTGCTTGGGAAATTTGGAGGGACGGGTCAAAGTGAGCATGGAGGGCTCTGTGAAAAAAATATTTCTAGTCAAACATTGGCTTTTCAGAAAATGAGGGAAACTGGACCAGGAAATAATAGGGAGGAAGGAGAAGGAAAGGAAGGAGAGTCAGAGGAACGCTGAAGAGATACACAGAGAAGCCTGCTTCATTTTAAAGCCAACATGAATTAATTGAGGAGCAGAACCCCCTCTGTGTGTCTTGTACTGTTTTCTGTATTTTCACATGGCTCTGTAGTAGTAAACTAGAGTATTGATTTATACTCCACCAGCTCTTCGGTTTCAGTCATTCAGTGTTCCTAGCACCCAGAAGGATGTCTGGCACATTTCTGGATGTTCCAGAAATGACAACTTAGGGGCTGGAGGGATGGCTCAAAGGCTAAGAGCACAGATAGTCTTTGCAAAGGACCAAGGTCCATTCCCACCATCTGCATAGCAGTTTGCAAACATCCGTCACTGTAGCGTGAACCCTAATTTGTCTTAGTAAGAAAAACCTCCAGTCAGATATCTGAGTAAAGGCTGAAAGATCAGAGAAGCAGAGCCACTCGATAGTTCTTACCTCTACGACTCCTCAGACTGAAAGGGGGCTGAGCTCCAGTCTCCTCCTGCCTTATACTCCTTTCTTTGCCCAGCCATATCACTTCCTGACTCCACCTCCCAAGTGCTAGGATTAAAGGTGTGAGCCTCCACTGCCGGGCCTCTATGGTTAACTAGTGGCTGGCTCTGCCCTCTGATCTTCAGGCAAGCTTTAAAGTTAGAGCACAAACAAAATATCACCACACATAACTCCAGTTCCAGAGGGCCTAATTTCCCCCTCCCCTTTTTGGCCTCTGCACACATAGCACACAGACATAAATGCAGACAAACCAATCATGCATATAAATTAAAAATAAATCAATCTCTTAAAAAGACAACTTGATGAATGGGCACACTGGGGTGGTCTGTGGTTGGTCATCTAGGTAAAGGTTTCTCCAGTCAAAGGGGATTTCTACAAGGCTCGGGTGCTTCCTCCCTTGGCTATGGCCTCAGAACCCAGCACTTCCCCTATGCTTGGAATCTTCCACTGTTTGTCAATGGTGGTTCCCCTGGTTTTAGACTATGACTCCTGAGTTTCACTTCAATAAAGCCTCCCCCTTTCTTCAGAGAGCAGACCACTGTACTTGCTGGGGGTGGAGATTCTGCCCACTGTTGCCTTACTGCTAGAGTGCCTCCTCCTGGAAGCCAGGGGGGCTCTCAAGAGCTCTTCAGGAGCAGAAAGAAGGATGGAGGATGAGAGACAGGGATGCTCTGCTAGATTCTGCACGCAATATGTTTTGGAAGCTGGATGATGATTTTTGATGTGCTGATATTTAGTTATTGCTAGTTTTAATTTCAAAGTGCAACAGGAAACTTTCCAAAACTGGAGAAAAAGTCCTAGAGGGATTGGCTTGGCTTGAGGAGCTATCTCACGTCCAGTGAGAGGAAAGAGCAGATAGGAGCCATGGCTTAACACAGAGAGGCTCAGAAAACCTCACTTGAACTTTCAGTGATAAGCATTTTAAAGTACGGAAAAGAGAGGCCGGAAGGAATGCAGAGCCACACTGGCAGAGAGAGGAGAGACTCCAGGAAAAGTCTTTTCAGACTAGGCAGTCATGGGATGCCTTTTAGAAAGACCTCTGCCATCTTGGTGTCTATGGTGCCTGAAACCTCTTGGGAAGCTCAGAGCAATGCCTTTGGGACTGTGTGCTGAGAGCTGGCCAGAGTGCTTTTAGACTCTAGGCAGAAACTTTGATCAGAACTATGCAGTGATGTGAATTCTTTATATGTTATAAATATTATTGGTTAGTAAAGGGATTGTTCTGGCTTATGGATCTTAGAAGTAGGTGGGAAATCAAAGAATAAGTAAAAGAAAAAAAGGACAGAGTTAGACAAAGATGCCATCCAGCTGTCCCCAAATCAACACACACACACACACACACACACACACACACACACACACATATATATATACGAACATACATACATATATCTATATATACATATATGTAAGCCATGGGCCACATGGCAAGACAGATTATGAAAAATAAGTTAAGTTAAAATATAAAAATTAACTAACAATAAGCCTAACTCATAGGCTAAATATAAACATCTAAGTCCAGTCTTACACTGTTTATTCCTCCAAACTTTACACAGCAATTAACACATTACTCTATGCAGTATTATCTGTGCTCCTTTACTCCCTAAAATGATTGGCATTTGAGGGTTCTTTAAAAAATTTTACTACTACTAGATATTCTTGGCAGCTATACTCTTTGGTTGTGATCCTTTTGAAGATAATATTCTAATTTCAAAGGAGCACTGGGATTGAGCCTGGTGTCCTAGACACCATCCCAGCAGAGAAAAATGACAACTGAGCCCTACTAAAATCTGGTCCTTGTTGAATGTTCAAAACACTTTCCCTGGAAGAATCAGGACAACTTGAAGGGAATTCAACCAATGACCCAAACACAGAAGTACAAGTCTCAGTACAAAGTACAAGAAAGATGAAAAACCAAGACAACATGACCTCTGAAGTTAGTAATGCAGTAGTAATGGCCTCCACTAAGAGTGAACTACACAAGGAAAATCACAGACAAAAAATCCAAAAGGGTGAATAAGTTCAAATAGATCAAAGAGGCCATGAACTCCTGAATAGATTTTAAGAGAACACAAATATCTGAATGGAATAACATAATCAGTATGAGATATAAAAATAGAAGTCTAGTAGAGGCAGAAATACTGAAGAAAGCCAAGTGGAATATTGGAAATGAGAAATTTAGTAAGTCAAATGTAAAGCTCCATGGAAAGGCTCACCAGTGAAAGGGATCATGGGGAGGATGGAAAATCAATGCCAAAGCAAAGTAGAGAAATCTCATCATCAGACTGTTAAAAAGTATAAATTCACAAGAAGGTATGAAGAGCACATTTGAAATCTCTGGGAAACTTTTAAAAGTCTAAATCTATAAATTATGGGCATAGAAGAAAGAAAAGCTAATACTAAAAGCATAGACAACATTGTCAATAAAGTCACAGCAGGAAGTTCCCCAAGTCTAGGGAAAGAGGTACCCCTCTAGGTACAGGTGGCAGTTAAAACACCAAAGACCAGAAAAAAAATCTCTTCATGTCAAAGGGAAGTTAAAGCAGTAAATATACAGAACAAAGAATGCATATTGAAATCTGCATACTTACATATAAAACCAGGCTCACACAAGGGATTTCTCAACAGAAGCTTTAAAAGGCAGGAGGGTGTTCATGTATTTAATTAAAGGAAAATGAAAATTTTTCTGTGATAAAAAGAGATTAAGAAATTATTTATGACCACCGATTAAGCTCTGTATAAGATACTAGAAAGAAGCTTTCAAGCCTGAGAAGGTAGATGAAGCACATCTGTGAGGCTCCAGGAAAGAGTAAGCTACACAAAACCATGAATAACCAAATGAGGTTGAGGAAGACACCACACAATCAGCAAAGTGACATGAGTTAATACAAGCCTTTCGGTAATGATTCTACGCATTAATGGTTTCAAGTCCCTATTAAAAACACAGACTAACATGTTGTATTTAAAAACAGGTGCCATGTATTTGTTGTATCTACAAAATACACTTTAGCATCAAAAGACAGACGTTACCTTAGGGTAAAAGGATGAAAAAATTCCAAGCAAATGGACCTAGTGAATAAGCAAGTGTTGCTGTTTTATTATCTGACAACATCCTTTCCAAACTAGTCGGAGATGAAGATCGTTACCTTATGCTGATAAAACAGAACAGCACATTGTAGTTCTCGGTGTGTAGGAACTGAACATAAGCTCACTCAATTTCATAAAACAAATACATTAGATGTAAAGTCACAGACTAACCCCAACATAATAGCACTGGGTTATTTCAATATCACACTTTCATAATAGTTATTTCCAAGGGGAAATCTATATTATTTAACTTGTATACAAGTTGAATTAGTTAAATAATATCATAGACCAAGTGGAACCTTTACAGAACTTGCATCCAGACATGCAGAATGTGCATTTTTCTCAGCAATCTTTGGGACTTTCCCTAAAAGAGAACATGTGATTGGACATATGGCAATTCTTAGCAAATGTGGAAATCATTCCTTGTGTTTTGACCACAATAGAATAAAACTGTAAGTCAATAGAAAGAAAAACTATACAATATACACAAACTCATGGAGATTAAATAACACACTATTATATGATGAATGAATCACTGAAGAAATCACAAAGAAAAAAAATCCAGACCCAATACACCAGTAGATTTATTGATGGAGTCTATCAATTTGTTTGTTTATTTATTTATTTATAGGATCTTACTACATAGCCCTGGCTAGCCTGGAACTTGCTATGTAGACCAGGCTATCCTCAAATCTACCATTCTTACCTTTTACCAGACTTCTAAAGGAGAATTAACACTGATGCTTGAATTATTCCATAAAATAGGAAAGGAATACTTCCAGCTCAGACAAAGACACAGCAGCAACACAGTAAAATCATAAGCCAGTGTTCTTGATGAGCATACATGCAAAAATATCAATAAAATACTTACAAACTACAATCTAATTGAAGAAAACATTAAAGAGATCATTTACTCTGGCCAGGTTGACTTCATTCTAGAGAGTCAAGGATATATTCAACTAATGCAAATCAATAAATGCAACACATCATATAAGTGGACTTAAGAACATTGAGATACAGAAAGAGCTTGTGACAAAATTGATCATCTCTTTGTCATAAAATTCCTGAAGCAGCTACAATAGAAGGAACTTGTCAACAAAAGGATGTACAACAAACTGCATCCAACATTCTACTCAACGGAAATTACTCAAAGCATTTTCACTAAAATCAAGGGCAAGACAAGCGTGTTCACTTTCTCTACTTTTATTCAGTGTAGTGCTTGAAGTCTTAGAGAAAAAATACAAAAGGAGGAAATAAAAGTGATATAAATAGTAAAGGAAGAAGCTGACATGATTGATGTGGGATGTCTTTCTGTACACTGTGAATGTGCTTTATTGCCATTTGTTAAAAAAGGCTGTTTTGGCCTATGGCAAGGCAGCTTAGAGACAGGCTGGAAATCCAAGCAGAGATAAAGGAGAAGAAAGGTGGAGTTAAGGAGACAATGCAGGAAAACACCACACCACTGATCTCTACCCCTAGCTGTGGGGCCCAATCTTAACAACTGGAGGTCTGGTGTAGTGACATTCAGGCATTATTTAGCAAAGCTTTAGTAGCTCCTGAGAATCAAGACCCCTACAGAACTTATTGAGATCTGGGGAACACTGACTTCCCTTATTGTTTGTTCCTATGCTCTCGGGGAGAGGGTCGGATCGAACAATCCATAGTGAGACATTTCCATTCTCCAAAAATTGTCTTAAGGATTTATATCAATAAATGCTTATATAACCCCTTAAAATTATTAGTCCTTTATATAATGTATTACAAATAAATATTTCTATGATATCTGGCGCCCAACATGGGGCACGAATACCTATATAAAGCCTCAGACCAGGCCAGGCCCAAAACTTTATATTACAGTCTGGGGCAGGAGAGATGGCTCAGTGGTTAAGAATGCTTGTTGCTTTTGCAGAAGACCAGAACTTGGTTCCCTGCATTCACACAGGAAGTTCCCACCTGCCTTTCACTTCAACTTCAAAGGATCTGATATTCTCTTTGGCCTTGACAGACACCCACATGCTTGTATACATACTATAACATACAGATACACATAAACAACATTAATATATTTAAGAATATTTTATTTTTATTATAAAATTTATTTTAACTTATATTTCTCTGATTTCTAATGTGATCAGGAATGCATTTTATGCATCATACTTTGTTTCATCATCTATTTTTAATTTTTTCTTTTATTTGGTAGAGGTTTTTAAAATTTGTGTGTTTGTAGAGTATGTGCTTGTGTGTGCCTGTGTCCATGTGAGTAGGTTCATTAACTTATGTGTGTATATGTAGAGACCAGCAACAGCAGCACACATCTATTTTTAATCTGTCTGTCTGTCTGTCTGTCTATCCATTTGGTGACAGAGTCTCACTGTGTAACCTTGGCTGTTCTGGAACTTGCTGTGTAGATCATGCTAGCCTTGAATGAATAGAGATGTCCCTGCCTCTGCTTCCTGAGTGCTGGGATTAAATGATGTGAGTTACCATGCTGCTGCTGTTGCTGTTCCTCTTCCTTCCAGTGTCTCTCACAGTCCTGAGGGCTCCTGTGAAGGGTAGGCTGCCTGGGCAGTGAACTCAGGAATCCTGTCCCCCTCTCGCTGGTACCAGGATTACACATTTGTGTCACCATACCTGGCCTTTTAAAGTCTGGATTCTGGGTGATTGAGGTGCGTGCGTGTGTGTGTGTGTGTGTGTGTGTGTGTGTGTGTGTGTGTGTGTGTGTGTGTGCGCGCGTGCACATGCATATGTGTGTGTGTATTTTCTTATTTTTTGTGTATGTTTCTGTATGACATGTATATATAGGTGCCAAGAAAGCCAGAAGCGAATGTCTGATCCTTTGAAGTTACAAGTGGCTGTGAACTGCTTGATATGTGTGCTAAGAACTAAGCCCAAGTCCTTTGGAAGAGTGACAAGTGCTGTGCTCTTAACCATAAACCATCCCTGTAGCACCATCCTTTTGTCTTTTGAAACAAGGTCTCATGTATCCTAGACTGTGTAGCTAAGGCTGATGTTGACTCATGGCCTTCTTGTCTTTATCTCCTGGTTCTGGGATTATAGGTGTATACCACCATGCCTGGTTTTGAGTTTTATTTATTTATTTTTAGTTTCTTTTCTATTACTGAATGTATATCTTAGACAGTGGCTTTATAGTAAATGAATGGCTTTCCTGAAGGGACAGTGTCTTATGTGTCTTAGCTAAGAACTCAATGCAGGACCCATGACCTTCTCTTCTGTTTCCCATAGGGCATCAATTGAAGAAAAATATGGCAAAGATCTGTTGAGTCTCTCCAGGAAGAAGCCATGTGGACAGTCTGAGATCAAGTAGGTACCAGTGTTATTCTGAGGCCTAGGCTGACTACTACTGCCCAGTGCCCCACTGCTTTAGCAAATACAACTTAGTGGCAGTTGTAGTATGTAAGACTGAAAGAACTAATATTATTTCCTCTTTGTTTCCAATTATGAAGTCTGTCTTTCCATAGATCTTAATGAGACACAGAATTTGTGGTTTCAAGTTACTACAATTTTTTCAGTACAGACCCTTGTTGAAGAAACACAGTGAAATTGAACATTTAGTTCATAATGCACACGCACATGTACACACACAGAGTCAGTCATACACACACAGGAGCATACAGAGACATGTACACTGCATACACACATAAAAGTTACTGTGAATACAATTCAACAGTGCAATAGATTGTGGGAGATTATGTTGTTCCACTGTAAATAATTGTCCCACCTACTGGTTTAATAAAAAGCGCTGATTGGCCAAAGGCAGACAGGAAGTGTGGGAGGGGCTACCAGACTAGGAGAACTCTAGGAACAGGAAAAACAGCAGAATGCCAGAGAGAGAAGCCAGAAGAAGCAGAGGACAACTATGCTGCTCTAAGAAAAGGTACCCAGCTGCATGGCTGAACAGGATAAGAGTCATGAGTTAGATGAAGGGTAGAGAGTTAGCAAGTTATATGCCTGGGCCTTAGGCTGATCAGCCTAAAACTATTGTAAACATCTGGTGTCTCTTCAGGTCTGCGGGTCTAAATCTTGAGGCTAGGCCTGAAAGTCTGGGCCAGAAACCTCCTTATACAATAGATAGCAGAATTAGATATATGTATTTTTTAAATGCTGTAATGATCATATCTAAAAAGCCTCAAGTATATGGGGTATGTTTAAGAGTTAACTAAAGGCTTAAGTGAGGAGAATTTTATAAATTTCCTAGAAATATTAAAAAAGAGACAGGAATGAAATCTCGTAGGCTGGAGCCATGATTAGAGGGATGTTAGTCAAAAGACTCCAATCGAGTGCTGGGGATGTGGCTCTGTGGTTGAAGCATGTGCCACACAAACATGGACCAGTTTGGTTCAGTTTGTGTGGTTCAGTTACCCAGAACCTATGTAAGTGTGGGATGATCATGGAAGCCTGCCTATAATCCCAACCTTAGAAGGTGGAGATGGAGGATCCCCAGAGTAAACTGGATAGTGGAACTAGCCATATCAGTGAGCTCTGGGTTCAGTCGAAAGACCCTGCCTCAGAGAATGAAGTAGAAGAGTAATAGAGAATGACTGCCAGGATCAATTTCAACCTTGGGCCTTTACATGCACACGCACATGAACTTACATACATGCCCACACATGTGGAAACACGCATGTTCACACACATGTACAACATGCATGAAAATGGAAAAGAAAAAAGGTGTTAGAGTTTAAAGAGTTCAGTTAGGAGAAATAAGTTCAAGAGATGTGTTGTACAGCACTGTGATTGTAGTTAACAGTAATATATTATTGTTAAAAAAAAAACAGAAAGTAGATTGTAAGTGTACCACTGCAAAACAGTGATAAGGATGTGAGGCAATGGATATGTTAATTATGTTATTTGAGACATTCCATAATGTATATAGATTTCAAAATACCATGTTGTACATGGTAAATATGCACAATTTTATTTTTCAATTAAAAAGTAAACTTTAAAAAAGGAATAAACTTGACCTATAGTTTCTGATCAGTAAGTATATGTTGGATGTAGTGGCATAGGCTTTTAATCCCAGCACTCAGAAAGCAGGGGCAGGTGGATCTCTGTGAGTTCCAGGTCAGGCTGGTCTACATGGTGAGTTCCAGGACAGCTAGAGCTGCAGTGTGAGAGTCAATATCAGAAAAAAAAATATGATGAATTTCTGAAAAAGGAGTCAGTTAAAGGTCAGGGTTTCAGCTGGGGTATGGTGATGCTTGTCTGGAATCCTAGCACTTGGAAAGTGGAATAGGAAGGTTAGGAATTGAAGGCTGGCTTCAGCTTTATAGCAAGCCTGGCTATGTGAGATGCTGTTTCAGCTTGTGCACATGCACACGTGTACACACACACACACACACACACACACACACACACACACACACACACACACAACTCCACAGATACTCACCAGAAGTGAAAACTAGGATATGAGATTTCTGTTAAATTGCCTTGTTTTCATATTCAAATGACAACATGTTCTTATGAAAAGAGGGATCAGATTCCTATATTATCTCCGTGGAAGAAAAATTGCAGAGTTTTTGCATTTTGCTCTGTCCAGGGCAGACAATGCAGAACTGTTTATACCTGGGATTGAGGTCTACCCAGGACACACAGACAGTGCAGAACTGTTTATGCCAGGGATTAAGGAGGTTGGTTTTAAGAGGTTTTGGTCTGTCTTTTCTTGCTTTCTGAAACTCAAGGACAAGAATGAATCTGGAGCCCCCAGTTAAGATAAAGGGAAAGAGAACCACGTGAAAACGTTATAATACAATTAAGTAGATGATTTCCAGAATTGAAATTATATATGTACTTGCTTTTCAGTACCTTGAAGAGAGCCCTTGAGGTCTTCAAGCAGCGTAAGTTAATTATTTAAAATTTTATTTTATTTTATGTGTATGGGTGTTTTGCCTGCATGTATGTCTGTGTACCAAACATGTGCCTGAAACCACAGAGGCCAGAAGAGGGCATCAGATTCTCTCTAATGTGAGCTACAGTGGCTGTCAATGTCATGTGGCTACTGGGAATTGAACATGGGTCCTCTGGAAGAGTAAGTAGTCAGTACTCTATTGCTCAGCTATTATTCCAACCCCTAGTGAAAATTATATTCTCTGTCACCAATAAGCACTGTGTCTCTTTTAAGGTGAGTTCAATTTTGAACAGTAGTTTAGTGTTGAGTAATGAGACTTAGCACAGCCATGAGACGTAGCTCTGCAGAGTAGAAATGAGTGAGACTTCACATCTACCTGTCACTTGGATAATTGTGGTTAGCAGGGTTTCATGGGTCCTTCTGAGTTTGTGACTCAGGAAGTCTGGAGGAGGGCCTGAGATTCTGCGTGCTCTTAATTTCCAAATGGGAATAACACCGTTCAAGAACATTCTGTCTTGCCTGTTTTTAACTCAGAGAAATCGATATATGGGTACCCCACCTGACTCTGACTTATCCAACTTCTCATATGTTCTTGTGTGGCTTTTCACTTCCAGAGACTTCATTCCCTGGGCAGTGTTGTAACTCTCTTGCTATTTCTCCCAGATTTTCAGACATTTTTTAAAATCATTTTTATGCAAAAGAACTTTTTATGTTTTAGTGTGTGTATTCATGTGTGTGAGGGTATGAGTGTATAGATCGGAGCTGAACTTTGGAGGCTCTTAGCCTATAGCCTTGCTGAAGCATATCTCTCTTGTTTTTACTACACAGCACACTCCAGGCTAGCTGACCTACAATTCCAGGGACTCTCTCCAATCAGTGCTTCCCATCTCTCTGGGAGGACTAGATCTCAGGTGTATGGCACACATCCAGCTTTTATCCATGGGTCCAGGACTCTTAAGTCGTCAGACTTAGTGGCCAGTGGTTTAACCCAATGGCCCCAGCTCTACAAGGCACTAATTATGACAGTGTTCAAAGAACATATTACTTGGTTATTCTTTCCTCCTCTTGTAATCTGGCATGTGGTCCCACCCACCGCCTGTTTTCTCAATGGATACCGGCAATCTCTCTCTAGTCCAGAGTGTGTCGGGGCCTCATGGGGCTTTTCTCACCCACTTTGGCATCTCCATTGATGTTGTCCCTGTTTGGGACTGTAATGTTGTCCCTGTGAATCTGACTTGGAATGACACCAACAGACTTTTATTAGTTATAGCAATGTTGTGACAACCCCGAGCTGGGAAGTCTTGGATGAGACCTGTCACATTGCTCTTCAGGGAGTCCTGCCCAGCTCAGTGTTCCTCTGGGTTTTTGCTTCTGGAGCTGTCTTTCCTCATAGGACACCAGGTGAAGGGTGTCAAAGGCACAGAGTGTATGACTGATGCTTGAAGTGTTTCTCCAGCTGGCTGAGTGCTCTCCTGCTGTTACAGTATGACTGTGTCATAACACGGGAGACCTCTGACCCGTCACATGAGAGTCTTTCTCATAGCAACTAGGCAATCTTTTCTGGCTAGAAACTGGCCAGTGTCCTCTAGTTGAGTTCAGTTGTCATACTATCATCCTGGAAGTAATTGGATCCTGTAGTCTGAAGGCTCAGTTTCCACTATAGATACCTGTCCCAAGACTCCTAGCCTGTTGACCTGTGCTACCAACAGGCTGATTATCCAGTTCCTACAACCCCCACTTGGTTTTTGATTGACCCCAGTAGCTCACAGAACTCAAGGAAAGAATTACCTGTGCTGGTGTATAATAAAGGATATTGCAAAGGAAATAGGTTAAGATGAGGGAGCAGAAGGGGAAGGTGGTATGAGGAGCTTTTATGGCTTCTCTGAGCACACTGTGCAGGAATGGGCTCAGCAGGCTTCAGCCACACCCAGCAATCTCCACATGCTTGGCTATTAGGAAGCTCCTAAAGCTGTGTCTGTTTTGATTTTTATGGAGTCTGAATTGAATGGGCACCCTTGTTAACAGACTGAGTGGGGAAGCCAATTGGGCTCTTTTGGAGTATCATGTCTACCTGCAGGGCATGCACTGGGTCCTTTGACATACTACAAGCCAAGATAAAAAACACAGAGACCCAGTCTGGCAAAACCAAAAAAACAAACAAATTCTTTTTGGCTCTCAAAAGGCAAAAACAGATTAGTTTTCACAGTCTTCCTTGGGCAGGGGTCACAAATGCCGTGTCGATGAAACCAAAATATATAATACATCACAGGAGTAAAAGGTAGGTAAATAATGTCTTCTTTTAATTCTGCGATGGATCCGCTTCTCACAATACCCTTCCATGTTCCTTATTTACATATACCCCATGGAGCCAAGTGTGCTGGAGAAAGCATAGTGTGACTCACCTTTGTAATTTACTCTTTTGTTCTGATTGGTTTAAGGGTCTTAAGGGAAAAGAAACTTTTATTTCATGCTGAGTCAGTGGGGTGGGATGGCGATGAGGTCACGTCTGCTGAGTTTTCCATCTAGTTTTAGGAAAAGTGGAGAGTGCTTGGGAGAGATCAGTGCGTTCTGCCCATAGTAAGGACCATTCCGAGCAGTTCATATGAATGAACTAACTTAATTCTCACAGAGTTGAGAGCTGTTGCGTTTCTCATTCTATGTACAAAGATTCTACTACACCAGGAGATCAGTAACTTCTTCTAATAGCTGAGGTTAAAAATCCTGCGAGCAGGTCCTGGGCAAACTCTGTACTCCTGACTACTGTGCATTCTCCTTGTCAGCTTCATACATGCCTCCTCTCTGGTTCCTGCAAGTCAGGGCTGCCAATCATTTGTCTCCATCTGAACCTGCCTGACTCTCTAGGACAGAAGCCAGCTGATTACAGTGCATAGCAAGAGACAATACTGAAGAAACAGACAAGAAATGAAGCAAAGCCAAAAGCTTTTTCTTATTAAAATAATATATTAACTGTATTAAATATTAAATTAATATAATAGATATTTTACATTCAAGTGAAACAGCTCACTCTACAGAAGACAGTGAACACTGAAATTTTTATTTCTCAGTGCAAAGTAGTGCTTGACAACGATTATTTTTCTAGGCATTTAGATGTACTTTATTTTTAAATGCATTTGGATACATGTGTATAATAGATATGTACCTATTCATTTACATAAATACGAATATGTCATATGAGTAGCTCAGAGTCTCTTTGGGTTAGGGCCAGAGCATATACATTATAATTTTTTGTTTTATTTGCTTTTCAGAGTACATGTTTTAATTTTTAAAAAGCACGTTAGCAATTTGTCATATATCTTAATTTTTAAAAATTCTATGTGTATAGGTGCTTGCTAGCATGTATGTCTGTGCACCATGTGTGTGTCTAGTGCCAACAGAGACCAGAAGAGAGAGGGCTCTGGATTCCTTGAAACTTAAGTTATCAGCACAAGGATGCTGAGAAATGAGCTCAGGTTCCCTGCAAGAGCAGTATGTGTTTATATGCTCCTAACCACTGAGTATCTTCAGCTCCCCAAACTTTGTTTTAATCCTCTATACAAATTTAGGTGTGAGTATTTTTATATCAGAATCCACTCTCCCATTTCTCTAGACTTTTCTGTTTATTTAATAACTATTTCACATCATAGTCTTCTGCCTCATTCATTCACATCAATAAAACTTGACCTTCCAAAATGCCAGATTTTCTCCACAAAGTTTATGCTATTTTCCCCCACCAACGGCGACGTTTTCCCACTGTTCACTAGTACCTACAGTGTTTTAGTTTTTATAGTTTTTGCAAAATTAAAAGGTTAAAAACGATGACATGTATTGTGTTTAAAGCTCTGCTGTTTTTAGTATTCCTAAATCCAGATGTATTTTTCAAGTATGTATTAGCTGTTTTATCCACTTTTGAATTTCACATTAAATAATTTTCAATATGTTATATAAGTAAGAGTGTGTGTGTATGTACACTTTTCTTCTTTATTTATGAAAGTGCTTTTTTGAAGTTTGAAATGTTAACCGAGTTTTTTTCAGAAACTGGTAATTTAAAGCAGTAAAATAATTATGTGAAACATTTAAAGACTCTAATCATTTATTTTGAACTAAAAAGTATATAGAACCACTTGTGCCCAACAAAATGATTAAAATACATTTTAGATAAATACAGTATTCATAAAACAATACTAGAGTTATGAAGATTCTTAGAGGCCTTAATGTATACCAGGTAATCAACAAAGTACAAATTTAGCTTGTCTAAACTTAATACAATGAAATGAAATCAAATTACATCCAGAACCCTTTAAAAGTCACCCTCGGTGCTGGAGAGATGCTCGTCATTTAAGTGCACTGACTGGTCTTCCAGAGGACCTGGCTGGCTTCAGTCTCCAGCACCCACATGGCAACTCGCGCCTCTTTGTAACTCCAGTCCTAGGGTTTCAGACACCCTTATGCAGATATATATGCAGGCAAAACATCAGCAGACATAAAATAAAAATAAATTATATATATTAAAAAGTTCTATTCATACACATATATGTAATCTGAAAAATATGCCCAAGTAATTTGAGAACAAAGAAAAATAACATATTTAAATTGATTGGTGGTGAAAAATTGGGACAAATTGTCAAAACACAGGACAGAGAGAAAGTGCTAAAATTAACTCTGCTTAGGAATAATTAACACGTAGAATAATCAAGTTGAGCCTCCAGCTATGTCTTTAAATAAAATTTTTACTTATTCTTTAAGAATATCATACAGTATAATTTGATCATGTTGTTTCCCTCTCCAACTCTTCCCAGATCCTCCTCCCTCACCTCACGACCCAACTTCATGTTCTTTTCCGTCTTAAAAAAACAAACCCAAACCCAAACCATGAAACCAGGGAGTCCAATTTGTGTTGCGCAACTCTGCCTGATCACGGGGCCTGCCTGATACCAAGTCACTCCATTGTCGACACTGACTTTTCCTCTCCGAGCAGCAGAAAGAGCTCCTGGCTAGGAGTGGGTGTTTCACCCACTTCTCCTCCTCTGCACTGGGATCTGTCTGGCTTGAGCCGTGCATCACTGCCTATGTGTATCAGCTCATTGTGTCATCCACCACCTCTGGCTCTTAGATCGTTCCATCCCTGACTCCACATAGAACCTAGAGGATGAGTGTGATAAGGGGCTCTCATGTGGTCTGAGCATTTGTGAAAGTGCTTTTTGATATACAAGTTGCAGACTGTGCTTTCTTTCTTTCTCTCTGTGTGTGTTCGAACCTTCAAGATTATTGTTATTTTTTATGTGTATTGGCATGTTTCATGCATGTATATCTCTAGGAGGGTGTCAGATTCTCTGAAACTGGGGTTACAGACAGTTGTGGGCTGACACGTGGGTGCTGGGAAAAACCTGAGTTCTCTGGAAAAGCAGCCAGTGCTCTTACCCGATGAGCCCTCTCTCCAGCTCCTGCCCCCACCCCGCCCCAAGGTTATTTTAACAGTATGAGCTAAAATTGTTTTCTTGAACAGCTAGAGGGATGGCTCAGTGGGGACTTGTCATATAAGTGTGAAGATCTGAGTTCATATCCCAGAACACACATAAAATCAGGCATGGCAGTGCCTGTCTGTAATCACAGGCAGAAGCAGGAGAATTCCCAGAAGCTCATGGACTAACTAGCTTTGTGTGAACAGTGGCAAAAAGTTTTTCTTAGGTCAGTCTTTCTAGCTTTAATGATATGTTTGAATTTTTATCTTTTGAGACATTTTTCTCTCTAGGTAGCCCCTTGCTATCCTAGAACTCACTATGTAGATAAAGCTGGCCTTACCTCTACCTCTGCCTCCCAAGTGCTGGGATTAAAGGTCTAATTTGAGCAAAATACAGGTATTCTTTTTCTTTCTTTCATTTCTGTTATAAAGAAAAATAACCTTCAGTGACCAAAATGTTGCCCAAACTTTTGATAAATGTTTAAGCTCATGAGAGGCCAGAGATAGAGAGCACCCAGAGATCATGAAAAAGGTAGAGATTCATATTTGATGATTTCTTTTTATTTTTTATGTGCATTGGTGTTTTGCTTGTGTGTCTGTCTGTGAGAAGGTGTCAGATCCCCTGAAACTGGAGTTATGGACAGTTGTGAGCTGCCATGTGGGGTGCTGGGAATTGAACCCAGCTCCTTTGGAAGAGCAGCCAATGGTGATTTTTAACCTCTGTGCCATCGCTCCAATCCCAAGAATCAAATTTGAAATTGTGTTGCTCTTAGGATCACTCAAGTTCTATTTCTTTTGCTATGATAAAATATTCTGACAAAAGAAATTAGAGAGTTTATAATTCCAGTCATGGCCTATCACAGGAGGGAAGTCATCCCTCCATAGGAAGGGCGGAGAGTCTTGATTATTACATGCATGTATGCTTACTGGTTTGTTTGCTTATGCTTAGCTGATTTCTCCATCTAAGTTCAGGATCCTTTGGCTGGAATGGTGCTGAACACATAGATTGGATCTTTCCACATGAATTAAGGTAGCCACCTACAGACATGCCCATAGGCCCACCCTCATTGAGACTTTTTTCCAGGTCATTCTAGGTTGTGCCAAGTTGACAATTAAAACTAATGTCCATCTCAGGAAGTAAGGTTGTTGACTGGTAACCCAGGCTGCACCCTCTCAGCCCCCAGCCCTGGGCTTACGACTGGGTTAGTACCTGTTAGTGACTAAGCGAAAGACTTAGCTTTGAGCTGGGCAGTAGTGGTGAACACCTTTGATCCCCGCACTTGGGAAGCAGAGATAGGTGGGTCTCTGAGTTTAAAGAGAGCCTGTTCTACAGAGCCCAGGATAACCAATTCTACACAGAGAAACCCTTTCTCAAAAAAAGAAAAAAAAAAAAAGTTGGTGACCGAGAGAATTACTCTTGATTTTGTTTCTTTATCCAGATTTGTGTGTGTAGTTTTGAACTGTTGTGTTTATTTAGATGCATGGGGGCCTTGACTTTGTTTTATTTACAAATTCTTTTTACAGAAGTAGACAGCGTTGCTCAGTGCCACATCCAGCTTGCACAGACCCTAAGGGAAGAGGCCAGGAAGATGGAAGAATTCAGGGAAAAACAAAAGCTGCAGCGTAAAAAGGTCAGTTTGTGCAGCCTTACAATCTCCCTCTCTTCTGCAGAAGCGTCTCAGGCATGCCCCTGCTGAACCGCTCAACTCTGGGCATAGTGGTGCACACTTTTCATCCCAGCACTTGGGAGGCAGAGGCAGGTGGATCCCTGTGAGTTCTGAGTTCTGTGAAACCATCCTGAGCTAGAGTGAGTTCCAGGACAGGCTCCATCACTACACAGAGAATCCCCCCAAAAAAATCCCACAGAAGAGAGAGAGAGAGAGAGAGAGAGAGAGAGAGAGAGAGAGAGAGAGAGAGAGAGAGAGAGAGAGAGAGAGAGAGAGAGTCAGAGAGAGAGAGAGAGAGAGAGAGAGAGAGAGAGAGAGAGAGAGAGAGAGAGAGAGAGAGAGAGAGAGAGAAGGAGGGAGGAAGGGAGGGAGGAAGAAAAGAGATAAGTCCAGGTTTATCATTCTCTTTAGACCAGAACAGCCACAATTTGATTCATTTTTATTGTTTCCTGCAAACCTACTCCTGCAGGTTGACCCTTTAGCAAGCAGAGCCTTCAAGAAGGTCTTTTAAGACTGGATGTCTCCTTGGAATCTTTCCTGTATCCTAGCTTTTGACTGACCTGATGCTGTTTTACAGTCTGTGCATCAGTCATCAGCCACTGTTAAGGCTGATTCTATTTTAACCTCTTAAGACCAGCAACTTTGCCTGAAGTGTTTTTAATTGGAGTCTGGGTTGACATTAATGTGTCAGTTTGCCCACAGCATCTTAAGAACCTCCCTGTCTCACATCCACCATCATTTCATGACTGCTTGTACCTTTGTTTGAGACATGGTCTCATCAGCCTCCAGCTCACCATATAGCTCAGTCTCCTGCCTCTATTTCCTGAGTACTAGGAATGTAGACATGTTCTGCTCAACCAGCTTAAGAGCTGCTCTGTGCACACCACTGTCTCTTCCTATTTCTCAGCCAGTGCTTTCGAAATGTCTCTTAGCATGAAGGAGCAAATGCAAATGGATAAGGAATGCTGTATCAAACACTTTCAAATGCTCTCTACAGCTTGTGGATCACTCTTGAGGCTGAGCCTGTCCCAAAGCCTTTTTCCAAGCAGAATTATTGTATGTACCATACTCATTGGATAATAGATTCTTTTGTCAGACATTGCCAAGTCTGCTACTTCTTTAAGGAAATTATAGGGTGTTTTGGTTTTTGAGACAGGGACTCTCTGTGTAGCCCTGTAACTCTTTATATCTCTAGGCTGGTCTCTAATTCATAGAATTTTTGCTGTCTTTGTCTCCCAAGTACTGGGATTAAAGGTATACACCACCATGTCCAGCACCAGGTTTTTTAAAAGTTACCTTTTACTTATTTATTTTCTTAATAATTTATTGTTTATGTGCATCGATGCTTTGTTTATATGTATGCCTGACTGAGGGTGTTGGATCCTCTGGAACTGGAGTTATGAACAGTATGAGCTGACATGTGGGTTCTGGGAATTGAACCCTAGTCCTCTGGGAGGCAAGCCAGTGCTCTTAACTGCTGAGCCATCTTTCCAGTCTCTTACTTATTATCTTTTAATAGAAATAAAATTTTATCACCCCCCTTCTCCCTCCATTCTCTCTTAGCCCCCAGTGTCCAGAAAGGGTTTTGTTTTTTAATTTTTAAATCTCTCTCTCCCTCCCCCCTCTCCTTGTGTGTGTGTGTGTGTGTGTGTGTGTGTGTGTGTGTGTGTGTGTGTGTGTGTACCCTTGGAAGCATTGGAGTTATAGGAGTTTGTGAGCCACCTAACATGGGTGCTGGGAACCAAACTTGAGTTCTCTTAACTGCTGGGTTATCTCTATAGCCCTGAAATGCCAATTTTTTGTCTCCCCTCTCTTCTACCTCTCCCTGTCCCCTCTTGAGACAGGGTCTCTCTCTATAGCCCTGGCTGTCCTGAAACTCATTACATAGACCAGAATGGCCTGGAACTCACAGAGATCCACCTGCTTCTGCTTCGTGAGTGCTGGGATTAAAGGCATACACCTAGTTGAAATGACAGCCAAAGAATATGGAGGTTGGAAAGATGGCTCCGCAGTTGAGTGTGTGTTGACCTTGCAGAGTCTGAATTCAGCTCAGCACTCATGTTAGATGGCTGATGACCACCTGTAACTCAGCTTCAGGGGTATGCCTTCATGAGCACTGCATTCACATGCACATGCTCACACACACACAGGCACAGACTTATGGTTTTAAAAACTTTAAGATGAATACAATGGCATATGCCTTTAGCACCCTGGAGGCAGAGGTAGGCAAATCTCTATAAACTTAGGACCAAATCTGGTTTATATAATGAGTTCCAGGCCAGTGGGAGTTACTTAGTGTGGCCTTGTCTCATAAGGAAAGAAAAAAAAATAATTAAAAAATTAAGGAGATATTGTGTCTCATATGGAATAGTTTTAAAAAAGCATAATACCTTTGCCAACTGAGCTTTGCATATATGACTGCACTAAAAATGCTCATGTCCTCACATCTCCAGGGGTCCTTAGCAGTCCTGGTCCTTGTGGGGAGAGCTGTTAGCTCTGCAAGGCTTCTGGGACTTTCCCACTAATGCCCCACACACCCAGTGGTTGGAGTCAGAGAAGCAGTACAGTAGTATGGTCAGTTAAAGTCTCTTCTCAACAGGAGACACTTTCAAAACATTGGAAAGTCAGAAGCATATTTAGAAAGTTGTAGTTATGTGTTTCACAACTGGGGGGTGGGGTGACTTCGGGTATCTTTTTTTTTTTAAGAACATGTTTTGGGGGAAAAAAAGTGTCAACACTAACTTCCCCTTTTAAAATTGTCACACTGCATGCTCTGGTCTTGCATTTCTTGGAAATCAAGCTGTTTCTACTCATCAAAGAATCAGTCAGTAGCTGGCTCTTCTTTCCTCTTTCATTTTTCTCTCATGCAGCTGGTTGAATCCAGGGTCTTGGTTGTGCTGTGCGAGTATAGTATGGAGCTGTGTCTTCACATGTAATTTATTGACTTATTTTTTTAGAAGCCTAATACATTCTTAAATAGAATGTTTTCTGCCTTTAATTTTTTTTAAGCTTAAAACCATCTATAATCCCAGCACTTGGGAGACAGAGGCAGGCAGATCTCTATGAGTTCAGGGCCAACCTCGTCTACATAGTAAAATTCAGGATAGCCAAAGCTACATAGATCCTGTCTCAAAATACAAATGAATGAATCTTTATCTTATATGTATGTTTGGTCTCCATATGTCTGTATTCATGTCTGGTGCCTGTGGAGGTTACAAGGAGGTGTCAGAGATGCCCCTGAAAAGAGCTGAAGATGTTATGTGCCACCATGTGGGTGTTGGAAATTGAACCCAGATCCCCTGTAGGTGTAATAAGTGCTCTTAACTGATGAATCGGCACTCTAGTCATGTTTTCATATTTTAAATTACATTTTAATTTCCTCTTTGTATGTGTGTATGTGTGTGTATGTGCATGTGAATGTGTGTGGTCTCTGTGTATATATATGTGTGTGTATTTGTGTGTGTATGTGTACATGTGTGAGTGCATAAGCACATGCATGTATATGTGCTCATGCCATTGTGTACATGTGAAATCACAGGACTACTTGTAAGAACTACTTGTTTACCATCTCTCACTGTGCGGGTCTTGGGGGTTGAATTCACATTATTAGGCCTGGCAGCAAGTGTCCTTATGTGGGGATATAATAAAAGATTTGGAGATATCAGAGGGATCTACCCACAGTCAGTCTAGGAGGATCAGAGAGTGGTGATTCACACCTTTAATCCCAGCACAGAGAGAATCCTGGGAGTAGTGACCTATGCCCTTAATCCAGACTGAGTTCAAAGTCATTTTAGTTTACAGAAGGAGTTCCAGGTTCCCTGGTAGGCAGTGGTGGGTCCATACCTTAACTGAGTGAAGAGAGTATTTAAGGTAGGCATAGAAAGACAGAGAGAGAGAAGAAGCCAGGAGAAGCCAGGCCGAGGAAACTGGAAGACAGTTGGGTAAGATCTGACTGTGATGTTTACTCTCTCTAATATCTTCAACTTTCCCAGAGATCTGGCCCTGAGTTCCTTTATTTGTGCAACATCCTTATCCAATGAGGCTTCTTACTGGTCCCCTAATCGATTTCCTTAGTAAAATGGGGCAAGGGATATGTGGGAGGTTGGCTGGCCAGATGTTTATAGCTGCTCACTTCCACGAGTAGTGTTTTCTTGGGGATAAGAACCAAGATGGATATGTTATCCTTCCATTAAGCACAGCACATAGCCAGACAGACTGATGTGACACAGAATCAGGATAAATATGATGAGTCCTATACAGTGATCAAAGAAAGGAAGGTCCTGCCTGAACACCTAATGGGGATATACAACCTCATCTGGGGCTGGCAAAGCATCCTGGAGAAAGTCATCTTTATGCCAAAGCTACTGTTAGAGGCCACTGCTGAGGTAATGAGAGGCAAGCCTAGCATTCTTGGAGGCAGGCAGGTTGCGGAGGGTGTTTGGATCTCTAATATTTTTGGTTGTGAGCCTAGCCTTTAATGGCCGAGCCATCTCTCCAGCCCAGGATTTGGGCCTCATTCCCAGTATTCTGCTCCAGAATTCTTGGGTCCTTCACAAATCTCTTTCCCCTTCATCTTTTTTCTTCTTCCCTATAGATTCTTGAGATGGTTGAGTTTTGCATCCTTTGTGTTACCAATAATAAAGCACATTCACATTCAATTTGGCCGAGCAGAAAACCTGAGTGCTTAAAGAACATTTCCCCAAAACACACCTGCAAAGGAATTTGGTCCCTGTGAGTTGGTTACCTTGTGAGTGGGCATGGATACAAGAAGACTAAGCTGAGGCTCCTTAGCAGATATAGGTGGACCAGACGTGTTACCACTAGCTCCTGAGTGGGCTTGAGCAGCGCATGTCACCCCAGGGTCCAGAAATCACCCACCTCTACTTTTAGAGTCAATGGTTGCTTTTTAGGATCTTGACAACTTCAAATGCTGGTGTCCCCATGAAAGTAGAGTCCTGTCACTGTGTCTGCACTATCTTCTTTATCATATATATTATATTATATATAATATAATAGCTACTTATACACACACACACACACACACACACACACACACACACACACACACACATATAATAGCTACTTCCTGGTATCTCTGTTTTAGAGAAGGCAGGGAGGTAAATTCTGGGTTTTTTGAAGCTCTCCTTAGGGAGTTTCATTTATCCCATTTGAAGTGAGACCACCTTAAGTGTTTCATGCACATATCCTGAAAATCCATCCATGCTTGTCTGTTATGGTAATACATAAAACTTAAATTTGTATGTATCCAGGAGGAGCTGCATTTGAATTTCATTTTCAGTAATAAATAGGTGCTCATCGGTACAATCTCAGCTTTCTTATTTGCTAACTGTTCTAGTTGCTTTTCTGCTGTGGCATAGACACCGTGCCCTTAGCAACTTAAGGAAGAAAAAGGTTATTGTTGTTTATAGCAGTAGAGGGTGATCCATGACCTCATGGCAGGAAACATGACAGTGGGCAGCTGGCATGGCACTGGAGCAGTAGCTGAATGCTTAGTGTTGAGACAATAACTATGGGGCAGAGAGAAAGCTAGCTGACAATGGCATGGGCTCAAAGCCCACTCCCAGTGACTGATGTAGCTCTTCCAAACAAGGCCGAATTTCCTAATCCATACCCAGACAGTTTCACCAACTAGAGACCAACCAACCATTCAAATACATGAGCCCTATGTGTGCCATCCTCATTCAAACCACCACACTGACTTTGTTTCTCTGGGCTCATGAAGTTCATTGCCATTAGGAAAATGGAGATGTAGTACGTATACAGAAATGCTACTGTGATCGTGGAAACTGTTTCACATAGATGTTCTAGATAAGTAGGAGCCAGAACAATTGTGTTTGAAAGGCAGGTATTTATTAAAAGCAGCATTGTTTTGACCCACAGGAGTGCCACCATTTCAACTACAATGAAGAAATGGTGTTCAAATGAACTATCTGGAGTGTACCTTGCTGGGTTAGACGAAGCAGAGGATCCTAGAGTGGTTTCTGTTGCAATGTTACAAACACTTTCTTCTTCCCCTGGCAACTTGTAAAGTGTATGTCGTTGATGGGCCACAGAAGTTGAGTTCCTAATTTGCCTGTGCTGACATAGATTCCAGAATAAACATGCTTTTAAAATACAAGTGCCATTTAACAAAAAATTTAAATTTCTTTTTGAAACCAAAGTCCTTTGACTCTAGGTTCACTGAAGAAATCACCCATGGTGACCAGTGAGTCCCTGGTGATGGTTTGAGAATGCATGACCTGGTGTGTGTGTGAGTGCCTGGGCTAAATAACACGTGACATCATTAACTGGTTGTGACTTCTTGAGCAAGGAGCTTAGTCTCTGTTCTGTGCTGTCCTCTCTTGTGATGTGAGGGTAATAGGTAGCACGCTTGGCTTCTGGGTGACAGGAAGACTGAACCAGATAACCCATGTTTAAGGCTTAAGACAAGCTGCTGTCCACTGTAACTTAGGGTTTTTATTGACAGTGTTTGTATTCTCTTCACAGACAGAAACCATAATGGATGCTGCCCACAAACAAAGGAATGCGCAATTCAAGAAAACCATGGATGTGAGTCATACTTGCTGCTTTTATAATAGTGGCATTATCGGAAATTCTGTGCATGAACGTGCTCCTACTCAAGTGATATTTCAATGATGTTATCTGTCAGTGTGCTGTTAAGGAAACCGCTGGCTTTTTTCCTGTTAAGGCCTTAGAAAGCTTGAGAGTGTGGGTACAGCACTGCTTCATTTCTGGCAAACTGGTGTAGAACTCTGTCCTCTGGCGTGCCCATTGCCATTTAAGTCACAGTATCTGTGACTACCAACTTCCCTAGCAAGACTGGACCCAGTAACAGTCTCTCCTGTAGGAGAGGGAGATTCATACGGCAGCAAATAAGTGGTGACAAGCAGGATAAGGGGCTTCACAAGGCCCTTCCTTCAGCAAGGACATGAGTAGATAACAGGTGGGTAGGGGCAGACTTTTCGTCTGCAGTGAAGCTTCCCATAAGTGGTCTATGCTTCTGCAGATGACATTTCATCCTTGTTCCTATGAATATCCACAGTCAAACTCATTG
Organism: Phyllotis vaccarum; assembly: GCA_033318265.1. NCBI lineage: Eukaryota > Metazoa > Chordata > Mammalia > Rodentia > Cricetidae > Phyllotis > Phyllotis vaccarum. The sequence goes on along the minus strand of JARWLC010000009.1, from coordinate 11,514,177 downwards.
GTCCACTAAGCCGGACTTGAGTGGAATCATCTCTTTGATCTGTTGGTACCTGATGGGGGTGAGTTGGTGTTTCTTCATCCGTGCCGGAATAGTTAATGTGACATCTGGAAAAATAAAGCCAGTTCACTTAAGTATTTTAAGATGTGATACAAGAGCATGTGACACACACACACACACACACACACACACACACACACACACACACACACACACATATACACATGGGGACACACATACACACATACTATCTATCTTGTATTTGAACTTCCTACCCCATGGCAATGGTGAACCTTGATTGTTGCTTATTTTACTGAATGACCCTTTGTGTTTTAAGACACCTAGGAATTATAAAAGCCTCCTTTCCTTTAAATGATTTATTAACAATGTCTATCAAGCTAGGGGCAAGTTGTTACAGATCACATCCTAGATTTGAGTCTATTAGTGCTGAATACAACAAAATCTTTTTTTTTTTTTTTTTTTTTTTTTTTTTAGAAGCCACACATCGGTGTGACTGTGACATGGTGTTGAAAGTACCACTATATAGATAGCACATAAGTTGATCCACTGCTTGGGCTATTTCCTGGTGGAAACAACATCCAAGTATTTGGTCAGGAGAGAATGTTGGCTGTAGAGTGCTAAAATGGTGCTGGCCAGTGTGTGTGTGTGTGTGTGTGTGTGTGTATTTATGTTTTAAGAAATCTGGAGTAAGTTCCTCATCATTAAAGACTTCTAAAGCAAACATACATATCTTGATTCTTTCCTGTACCTACACACTTAGACTGCTGATTGTGTTAGCCAGATTTCTGTTGTGGCAGAAGCATCAGAGAAGACAACTTAGAATTTGGAGTTGTTTTGATTCAGTTCCAGAGGCTTCTGTGTATGGCTGCTTGGTCCTGAAGCAAGAGGGGAGGGCATCATGGGGCATGGTAGGTGATAGACCAAAGCTGCCTGAGAAGCAGGAGACCAGGTCCCACCTCCTAAGTTTCTACCATTTCTCAAGAGCCATCAATGGATTAACCGGATGATGGGTCAGAGCACCCACAGTCTAATCACTTCCCCAAAGTGCTCTCTCTGATCGTTGGTGCCACAGCATGCTTATTGTTGCACTATTCAGAATAGCCAGCACGTGGGACTAGCCACAGATGAACGGAAGGGAAAATGTGGCACATACACACAATGGACAATGGGATCACACATGAGGAGCTGGGCAAATATTATTGTCAATCATTTTGCTTCCACTAACAAAGTCATTTAGAAATCGGAGAGAAAAATCTCAAAATAATTTTGAGAATTTGTATTTGGCTTTTTCTCCCTCTCACAGTTGTAGATTCTTCTCTCCAGGATAAAACACTCTGGCACGGGTAACATGAGGAAAAGAAGACTAAATCTGAGTCAGTTCTAAGTCCATCATAATGGGGAGGCCAAAGCCCAGGAGTCTGAAATAGCTGGTCACAGAGCATGTGCAGTCAGGAGGAAGAACAGCAAATGCTTTGTGCTCAGAGCAGTCTCCTTTTTATACAATCCCAAGCCCACCCAGGGGATGGTGTGGCCCGTAGTGAGTGGCTCTTTCTTCCTCACTTAACCTGATGAAGACAGTCCCCAAGCAATGTGTCCAGAGGCCCATCTCCCCAGCAAGCCTGGATCTTATAATATTGACAGCTGAGATTAACCATCACGCTCACTGTGCTACCTCATTTTTCTTAACGTTCCTTGGTTTCTTTTATTATAGTTTCCTGTTGTTTTGAGAACTTTTAGCTTCAGAGTATATCTGCCTGTGAACATTTTATTGAAAACCCTTATTAGGATTGTTTACAGGGGTTTAGGCACCCGAGCAATGGCTACACCACTTCCTGCAGCAACCACCAACTGCTTATGGATCCTCAAAAGGTGGGGGTCTTATGAACTGCTTCCCACACCATGACAGAATGAGCCCAATCCTAGGCAGGCCTTGAGCAGGTAACTAAGGCTATATTAATCATTTGTCAATGTACAGCCCTTGAGGTGATATTAAATGTATTCCTAATGTAGTACAAACATTATCACCATTCATTTCCAAAACACTATCCTGTGAGCCTCAACTAACTCATGAATTATAAATAACTGATGGTCCCAGCTTAGCTAACTCTCCACAATTCCCTTTTCTCTACTTTGTTTATTGTAGCGAAATATACATACTGTGGTGGAATTTAGCTGTTAGCTGAAAAGGCTTGGAGACGTGTCTCTAGAGTTCTGGGAGCTTGAATGGGGGTGTGGCCAGCCCCGTTGAAGAGGCTGATGGGACCCCGAGCTGCCCTGTTTTGTTTCTGCCTTCTTGGAGAATGGAGCAGCAGCCCCATCATGGGACCATTCCTATCTTCAAAAATTGTCTTAAAGTTAAATTTATATCCATAAATATTAAAATACCCTTTAATAAATATTAGTACTTTATATATTTCAAGTAAAAATTACTGCAATAGCTGGTGCCCAATGTGGGGTGCCATCTGTTATAATGGGTTTTTGGGTTGGATTAGCTTTATAGTTTGGACTTGTTTATTGTTATTTATTTGGATTATGATTTTACAGTTTTAATGAACTATATAGACATTTATATTAAGTTTATGTTGTTTGGCTAATGGCTTAGGCATATTGTTAGTTTTTTTAATCTTAATTTAACTTATTTTTATTAATTTGTTTGTTATGTGGCCTGTGACTCATTTGTGTTTATATATATATATAAAATTTGGGTGTTTGGCTTGATCTGTCTTGACTTAGTCTTTTTTTATATCTATATTTATGTGTTTTTGTCTTTGGCTATGGTGTTTGTCAAGGGTCAAAACAGCTCTTTTATTTAAAGATTGATATTTACAGTATATAGAAAGACATTTTCACATCACATGACATGAGTCTTCTATTTGAGAAAAATGGACCTGTCTGAGACTGGCTTATTTTGTTTATTGTAATCTCCAGTCCCATTCATTTTCCTGCAGATGACACAACTTTATTCTTCCTTATAGTTGAGTAAAACTCCTCTGTCAGACATTTCTACCTTTTCTTTATCCACTCCTTTGGTGACTGACTAACCAGTGACTGTGGGAGTGTATTTCGTCAGTGCTTTACCTTGAATATTTGAAATGTATTGCACTTCTTCCTTTTGGTTCTTGTTCCTTGTGATAAATCTGTTATTGAAATTGGTTTTTCTTTGAGATAAAGTGTTATTACTGCCACTGTTTTAAGATATTTTCTTTGTTTTTAGCGTTTAGTAATTTTGTTACATTCTTTGGGCATCTTTGGGATTCTCTTGTTTGGATTTCAGTTTTAATCTACAGGTTGTATCTTTTACCAAACGTGGGATCGTCTCAGTTACTTTTTCCAGCCTGTCTTCTTTAGGACTCTTTTTGTACAAAAGGTCCCTGAGGCTCTGTTAAAATTTTTCAGCCTTTTTTATGTCTTCAGGACTGGTTAGTTTTGATTGCTGATGTGATTAGGTTAAAAATGCCAAGGGCATTAATGAAGCTTACCTGGGAGTTTTTCCATGAAAGTCTTTCCCTGGAGGCTTAATTAAGGATGAAAGTCATGCCCTGAATGTGGTGACACCATCCTACAGCCTGGGCTCTGGAGACTAATTTAAAAAGGGAGAAAGGAAAAAGCTAGGTGAACCCCAGCATTTCCCTCTCTCTATCTCCTCGTCCATGAGCTGTGAGGAGGCCCAGCTTCTGTTGCTCTGGACTCCACCAAAACCTCCCTGCCATGATGGCCTGTGAACTAAAGTAAATCCTTCTTCCCACAAGCTGGCTCTCAGTCACAGCGATGAGAAAATACCAGAGGCACTCTGTTCACACAAGGGGCGCTCACTTCTTCCTGTCGATTCAGTCCCCAGTCTCTGCTCTTCATAGAGCTTTTGTGTTTTCAAACCACTATTCAGTCCTGAGAGCTCCTTTGCTCTTCTATTCTTTGGTTAGCTCTTCCATCTCCTTGCCACGCTGTTTTGCTTTGGTTTGGTTTGCTTTGGTGTGTAGTGGTCTGCTGAATGCTTTTGTAGTCTGTCCAGTAATTCTAACACCTGTCATCTTGATGCCGGCATCTGCTGATTGCTGGTATCCATTCAGTTTGATATTTTTTTTTTTTCTAGTTCTTGGTTTGGGTGGTACTCAATTGATTTGGATATTTAGGGCATTACAAAAAAGGCTTTGGATTATTTGAACTATGTTTTGGCTGGTTTCCTGTGATAACATTCTAGCATGAGGTAAGGCCTCAGCACTGTTATCAGGGTTTAAGAGTTCAGGTTCCCCTTCTGTCCTCACTAGAAGTTCTGACTTTCTGCTACACTTCCTCACTACCACCCCAGGAGGGAAGGGACCCAATGACTGTAGGTCAAGTAGGTCAAGGAGGGTAGAAGAAGTTCAGGTTCCCCACATGGGGTCCACTCTTCCTTCCTGGAAGAAGAGACACTGCAATTCCTGCCACTGATGATTCCTTAGCAGGGGAGCTGAGTGCCAAATTATAGCCTGGTAACCATGGGAGTCTAGCTCTAATCGGCTCTTTCTATCACCTGAAAGAAAGTGAGCCCTGGTTTGTTTGCTATTGGGGTGTGTGTGTGTGTGTGTGTGTGTGTGTGTGTGTGTGTGTGTGTGTGTGTGTGGTATTTCATGGCACTCCTGTGGAGGTTAGAGTCAGCTTTCTCTTTTCACCTTTACTTGGGCCCAGGGGGTCAAACTCAAGTCAACAGGCTTGCACATTGAGTGTCTTAACCCACAGAACCACCTTGTTGCTCTGTTATTTATGCTGTGTTTAGTGTCACTAGTTATTATTTTAAAGTTTATGTTGTGTTAGGCCAGCCTTTTTCTATTCTTTCGGCTAAGGAGAGCAGGTTTAAAATTATTTTGAATGTGTTACTGTATTTCTGGGCCACCTACTACTTTTGGACAGAGTCTGTGTATATTTGAGGCAAGGAAATTCGCTATTGGGTTGCTCTTTGGCCAGGGTTACTAGCCAGTTTGTCTTTGTGAACTTTTACTTTTCAGAATTTTATGTTTGTTTTATATATATGCTTTGGGGTTTTAGATGCCATAGCAGTGTGGTGGTACATATATGCAATCCCAACACTCAGGAGTCTGAGGCAGGAGGATCATGGGTTTGAGGCCAGTCTAATTTACAGAACAAGTCAAAAGCCAGTCTGAACTACACAGTGAGACCCTGTCTCAGAAACCCAGGGCTTAGACGTAGAGGGTGGCAGAGTGCTTCCCTAGCAGTGCAGAGCTTCAGGTTCTGTTCTCAGCATCACAGAGAAGTGTGTGGTACAATGATTGTGCTTAAGAGAGAGAAATATCCCTAAGAAGTTGTATAAAAGGAATCAGTACATGGGTCTTTTTTCATGATTGCCATGCATTTTTATAATTATCAAAACCAAGAATGTGTATTTCTATACATAAAATTTTATATGCCTAATATAACATAACATAAAGCATATAGAGAAAGCCTTTGAAAGGCTAACTAAAGTTGACCTATGAAAACTTAATCATGATAAATATAAGGAAGTATGTATAACAATAAGCACAAATCGCCTCTCCAAAGGAGCCACCATCCTTTTGAGAGCACCAACAATTGAATTTTATTGGTTTTGTGGGTTTAAGTTCACATGCCATTGTGTAAAAGCTATAAAAGTACACTTTCTGTCTTATTTTGTTTTCACATACCTTTGGTAATAAACATATAAGAATCCATGCTTTATAGATGGAGAAACAAAGGCACAGATATGTGAATTAATTTATTAACAAAACAAAACAAACACACAGATTATGGTGAGGCAGGATTTGAACCTCTGCACTCTGGCTTCAGCACCTGATCTCTGATTTACCAGGAGAAGAGTTGTGTTTTTGCTTGTGAGCTGAGCCTTTGGTGGCTGAGCTATCTCTCCAGCCAAGAAAGGACATCTTCATTCTTCGTCAAGTATAACTATCATATTGATTTTTTCAATAATTGCTTGGATTCATAGCTTTGTTTTGTGTTGTTTAGACAAGCTAAGGCCTTGTTTCTAGACCTGAAACAATTTTCCTTGATTTGACACTGATTAGAGTTTGTGAAATGATTCCATAATCCCGCTAATCATTGTGGCCTAAATAGGCTGTTGGCTACTTAAATCATGTTAAAAAAGGAAACATGAGTATATTAAAGTAGAAGAGACATTGAATTGGTGTGCCCCTGGCTGTGCATGGCAGCAGCGGGGGACTCTAGAATACTGATGCTTGCTGAGAATGAGAGGGAGCTGATCCCAGTGACCAAGTGATTGCACATAGATTATAAATGTTACACAAATGTTGGATCACACATCTAAGACGTTATATTCATGGGGATGAATACAACCATATTAACGATATATAATCATATGAGAATTTCAAGAATAAAGAAAAATCCACTCTAGACATTTCATGTCTCATTTCTTAGTCTTTAGAGCTGCTGTGCTTTGTGCTAGCAAATGGTCTGTGGACAGATGGAAAAGACAGGGTGCAGTGAACGGTGCACCTTCCCTCCAAGAACCTCTGTTGATGGCAGCATCAACCAGGGCTGGTGCTGGGCCTAGAGCTGGGGCTGGGTCAGCAATCTTTGCGCTGTGTACCCTGCTCACCTGACCCCATCCTTCCTCTGTGACAAAGGCCAAGAAGACTTACGAGCAGAAGTGCCGAGACAAGGATGAGGCGGAGCAGGCTGTCCACCGCAGCGCCACTGTGGCCAATCCGAGGCAACAGGAAAAGGTACTTAGCATGCTGTTCAATCTGAAGAGTCAGAGATGCACGCATGTCAGCTTGCGGCCAAGCAGGGCTCCGGCGTGATCACACACATGTCCTTCTAGTACTCAGAGGGCTGAAGGAAGAGGATCATGAGGTTAATGCCAGACTGGAATACATAGTGAAACCTCATCTCAAAAAATTAAAAATAGGACTGGAGAGATGGCTCAGCAGTTAAGAGCACTGACCGCTCTCTCCCAGAGGACCTGGGTTCAATTCCCAGCACCCACATGGCAGCTCACAACTGTCTGTAACTCCAAGATCTGACACCCTCCCACAGACAAAACACCAATGCACAGAACATAAAAAAATATAAAAAATTAAAAATAAAGATTACAGAACTTAAATTATTATTATTATTTTTTAAAAAGACTTATATCCCAAGTCTCTGTCAGTAACTCCTTTGGCTTCTATTTTTTTTGGAATAAAATAATAATAATAATAAAAACCCTTGTAACATTTTTAGGACGGGGAAAGCATCAGAGAAGCATTGTTGGAGAATACTAGGTAGAATAAAAGGTTTGATGTTCTTAAATGTCTTCAAAACTCAGCTCCTGTGTTCTTTGTTGACAGAATGCTTCTTGTGGGTGAGAGATATACATTTAATAATATGGGCTGAAATAATACTATTAATAAATAAAATATTATTTAGTAATATGGCTCGATCAGTTAAGAAGACTGACTGTTCTTCTAGGGGACCTGAGTTCAATTTCCAGAACCCATAAGGCAGCTCTCAACTATCTATAGCTCCAGTTCCAAGGCCTACAATGCCCTCTTCTGGCCTCTGCAGGTACAGGCACAAAGTGATACACAGATGTACACTCAAGCAAAAACACACATACAAAATATAAAATAAAATAAATTAATAATATATAATATGAATATAATATTGCCTACAGCTTGAGGGCAGGAAGATATGTCTCATAAGATGGCTGTTTTCTGATGCTGAGAAGATGGAGGGGTAAAGATGAGAGATTTGCTTCTACGTGGAGTGTTTATAGGACGTGGAGCAGACCTTACCTCTCCATCGTTATTGCTTTTGTTTGTCGGTGGAGACCCGGATCAGTTTTTCTAATCTCTTTCTGGGTTTGGTCCTCAACAGCTTTTTGTGAAACTGGCAACTTCAAAGACCGCGGTAGAGGATTCAGGTGAGGGATGGGGTGCTCTGACATGTGAGGAGGGTTGGCTGGGGGCAGTTAACATTATTATGAATATGTAGGATTAACGGGCACCAGAAAGAAACAGCTACAATCCAACAAGCTTGTCTCATTCTAAATCAACTCCCCTGCCCGTTGCAGATAAAGCGTACATGCTGCACATCAACATGCTGGAGAAGGTTCGAGAAGACTGGCAGAGTGAGCACGTGAAGGCCTGCGAGGTAGGTACCTGGGACCAGAAACAGCGTGGGACGGAGCACATCTTCCTCCTAGAAACTGAGGATCTGATTTCATTTAGCGCTTTGTGTTTCATGCAACCGTCGAGCATGAAGGCAAGAAATCAAGAATTTAAGTGAAGAACGGAAGGGGTTAGAATAATTTCCTCTAATCCTCATGTATTCTCCCACCCCCATTCTGACCTCACTGTCCAGCTCAATCCAAGGCGTTAGTCTGATATTTGGTTAGCGAGGCATGACGCAGCTGCATCAGCTAGTGGTGGGCTGAGCACAGTAATTTCACTGAAAGCCATGCCTGTACTTGCTAGATTCTATGAGGAATACACAGAACTCCATCATTTTCAAGAGAAAACCTAAAAGGCACAAGATAGAAAGTTTCTGGACTTTCTGACACCAGTTTCTAACAGCGAGCCTCTCAAGATCAGCAGAGCCAGCGTTATCTGAGCACTGGGCAGAAATGTGGACTCTTAGCCCAATCCTGGCTTCTGGAGTCAGGAACATTAGAGTAGCAGCTGGCAGTCTCTGAATTCAAGAATTAGAACTGCTGATTCACAGCTTTCCTCAAATGAGCTGCTCCCTGTCCTGACCGGCACATATGCTGTCCAGCTGGCACAGTCACCTCCCCCGCTCCCCTGTTGGCTGTGGATGCACTCTCCTTTGTCCTGCCTGTCTCTTCTGATGTATGTGCGTGTGTGTGTGTGTGTGTGAGTCAAGCCTAGGACCTCACGCTTGTATGTGCTCTACGACTGAGATATGTTCCCAGCTTCAGCCATGTTTTTTTGAAGTTATTTACAAATCCCAAGTTCCCGCCTGTCCCACCCTAAAAGTTACTCTCTACATCTGCATCTCATGGGACCAGGGATGCCTGTGAGGTCCAGTGGGCTTTTGTGATTTCTTTGTCCTTTGTGTGGTGCTGGATCAAGCCCAGAGCCTATGTATGCTACGCAAACACCAGTCCACTGAGATGTACCCCAGATCAACTTTGATGATCTAAAAAAATAATTATTTGATTGATTTCTTTTGATGAATCTCTACAATTTGATACTATTTAAGCTCACACTAAGCACTTTCTTCTGCTTTACTTTTTAAACTCCACCCCTCATTTTACATATACATGTACATGTAACTTTTTCTGTAGGTGTTTGAGGCTCAAGAATGTGAGCGAATCAACTTCTTCCGGAATGCGTTGTGGTTACATGTGAACCAGCTGTCACAGCAATGCGTCACAAATGATGAAGTAAGTCAGAAGCATTCACAGAGGGCTGTGCTCTGCGCGTTAGAATCATCAGAGCAGAAAGAACCGTCACTGGTTATTAGTTCAGCCTCTCCCCACTTCCTGCTTCCATTTGAGGTACAGAGATAATGACTTGAACATTGCTGTTATCTTCCTGACGCCTGGTCCATTTTACCATCATGACTCTATAAGAGACCGAGAGTTAGGGATGGATAGCAGGTAATGAAATGCAAACACAGTTTAATGTGTGGAAGACAGAGATTCACAGAAGAATGTGAGTCCTAGAGACAGCTCCTGTGTAGAATGCCATCACTTCTTACACCGAGTGTTAACAGACCGACCCGTGGCAGGTTGATGGTCATTACAGGGGAGGATTTGCTTCTGTATCTTCATGGTGCTCATCCAGAATTAACTTGTGTGCAGCAATAGTAACTGGGTCCCCAGATATCAAAGACACCAGGTGAGGTAATCACAGCCTTTGCTAAAAAATAGCCCAATTCTCAGATGGGACATGACTTTAGCAGAATGATCAGATGTCCAGGAAATGTGTAGAATCAAACGGAAGAACTGATCCTTAAGTTAAGTAGTTGTGTTTGTATTTGTGTGTGGCACTGAGACTTGGTCATGGGACTTGTATCATGGGACTTGGCATATAGTTTCTTTATTCTATAAATACTTTTAAAAAACCACCCAGAGTTTTGTTCTGGCTAGAAATAAATACTTCCTTATATCTTAAAACATTTTTTTTTTCATTTAAAATTGGTACTAGCACAGATGTACTAGAAAGGTGCCCTTATGTGATCTTGGTCTTGAGAATGTTTTCTACTTTCAAAACAAAATTTACAGAAGAGTCGGCTGCACATGAAAGCTCCTTTCATATAGAGTGGTGCCATAATTATAACCAAGGAACTTCTATATAATGCTTTACTTCATTTTTATCAGATGTATGAACAAGTCCGTAAGAGTTTGGAAACGTGCAGCATTGAAAAGGACATCCAGTATTTTGTGAACCAGCGTAAAACCGGACAGACGCCACCAGGTGAGCTGGGCGGTATAGTGGGAGAGACAGTTAAGTAACAATATTGGCCTGTCTTGCTATAGGTCACAGAGGATGTAAGATACTGTATTAGCCAGCTTCTGCTGCTGTAACAAATATCTGATGTAAATCAGCCATTAAGAGAAAGGCTTATTTTAGCTGTGGTTTTCAAGGCAGTCAGTTTATGCCATTGCTCTTGAGACTATAGCGAGGCAGCACTCTGGTAGAGAGTGGCCTAATGAACCATTCATCTTACCGCCAGGAAGTGAGAGGAGGAGACCAGGGCATGCCTCCAATGACCTGACCTGGTGGGTTATACTTCTTAAAGGTTCTGTCATTAGCTCTAAACTGGGACAGAGTCTCTAACACATATGCTCTTGGAAGATTTCTAGGTCTACCTGCTCCCCCCCTTTTTTTTTTTTTTTTTGAGACAAGGTCTCATATATTCTAGGATAACCTTAAACTTTCTGTACAGCTGTGGATGACGCTGCATTCAGATCCTTTTGCCTATGCCTCCTGAACACTGAGTTGACAGGCATGTGCACTCAGGCCTGTCTTATGCAGCACTGGATGATGAACTCAGGGCTTTGTGCATGCCATGCAAGTGCTCTATGAACTGCAGGAGAACTTCAATCTTTACCTGTTTCTGATGTCTTATGTCTTAAAATTTGTAGCACCCATCATGTATGAGAATTTCTACTCTCCTCAGCGGAATGCAGCTCCACCAGGAAAGACTACAGGGCCTAATGTAGCAAGGTAATAACTAACTGCTTTTTTTATGTGAAGAAAAGTATTTTAGTAAATATTTATATTATTAATGATCTAAGATATTATCTTTTATTTTTAATTGGCCAAATTTGTGTAATTTATCTAGTAAGAAAACTTAGCCTTTTCAGATAGCATTTTTAGAATAAATATTGTATAGCTTTTATTATAATTTTTGGGGTACTATAGCATACTTAAGTATGACCATTATTACTTGTTTATGAATTCTGTGCTTTTCTATGACTGGTAGAAAACAGGAATAACTGAACTATGCCTCCCTATGAGTCAGATCAGATCTACTAGTTTCCACAGGACCTATGAATTAAGAAGAATCCCCCCTTGTGTATGTGTGTGAGAGAGAGTTTTTGTGTTTATTTGTATGTACATGAGTGTTTGTGTTTATTTGAAACAGAATATTACTCTATAACTCCAAATGGCCTTAAACTCACAGAGATTCCTGCTCCAACTTGTGAGTGCTGGGATTACAGTCATGAGCCATTACATCAGGCTTACATTTTTTTAAAAAATTATTTTTATTTAAGTGTATGTGTATCTGTCTGTGTCATTGCATGTTGTGTGTACGTGAATGCCCACAGAGGCCACAAGAGGGTGTCAGATTCCCTGGAGCTGGAGTTATAGGTGGCAGATACTGGGAGCTGACTTTGTGTTTCTTGGAGGAACAGCAAGCACTCCTAATCACTGATTCATCTCCCAAGGCCTGGCTTATATTTTTAAATGATTGGAAAACAGAAGATACCCTTTAATTATGTGAAAATTATATGAACCTCAGATTTTGATTTTCATATAGAAAGCTATTGGAGCACAATCTGTGGATAACTAATCTTATCCGGCTGTTTTTCTACTATACCTGAACTGATGTACACCAGAGACATCATGGCCAGACCACTTCCACTGGGCCCATTGCATAGAAAGTGTGCTGCTCCTAATAAAAAGGGTCTTAAGGGAAAAGAAACTTTTATTTCATGCTGAGTCAGTGGGGGTGGGGTGGGGATGAGGTCACGTCTGCTGAATTTTCCATCTAGTTTTAAGAAAAGTGGAGAGTGCTTGGGAGAGATCAGTGCGTTCTGCCCATAGTAAGGACCATTCCGAGCAGTTCATATGAATGAACTGACTTAATTCTCACAGAGTTGAGAGCTGTTGTGTTTCTCATTCTATGTACAAAGATTCTACTACACCAGGAGATCAATAACTCCTTCTAATAGCTGAGGTTAAAAATCCTGCGAGCAGGTCCTGGGCAAACTCTGTACTCCTGACTACTGTGCATTCTCCTTGTCAGCTCCATCCATGCCTGCCTGCCCTCTGGTTCCTGCAAGTCAGGGCTGCCAATCATTTGTCTCCATCTGAACCTGCCTGACTCTCTAGGACAAAAGCCAGCTGATTATAGTGTGGTGTGCTTGCAGCCCGAAGTAGAGACATATACAAATAAGAAGAACTCACCTTTGGTTTTCCTTTTTCAGGAGAGGACCTCTCCCAATTCCTAAACATTTACCAGGTATGTCACCAGGAAATGCCTCTGGAATTTCTAGAATAGAGGTTCTTTAAGATTGAATAACTAGAATGTGAAAATAAGAACCAGGAACATCTGACTTGTTTGCATTATGACACAGCTTCATCACCACAGAATTCACACTTGAGAACAGTGCAGTCTAGTTACCAAAAAAAAAAAAAGAAAGAAAAAGAAAAAGAAAGAAATAAAGAAAGAAAGAAAGAAAGGAAGGAAGAAAGGAAGAAAGAAATGTGTTTTAAGTAAGATTTTGGGTTTGTGTTGGCTGCGTGTGGCCCATGGATGGTGGGTTGGACATGTCTGACAGGATGGAATTCCTAAGAGACTGTGCCTGTATTTGAATCTCTTCTTTTTGAGGTAGGGTCTCACTCTGTAGCTTTTAGTTAATTACAGTGTGGCCTAAAAAGGAGTTGTTTTCTGGTCATGCTGATCTATTTTCTCCTACAATACTGCAGAGAGCAGAAAGAATCACACACAGCAACATTTTCTTTGTTGTATTCTCTGGTTAATTCTTTGAAGAGAAGCATTTTACCTTCAATCCTTCCAAACCCTTAGATGCGGTAGCAGTGCTTATACATTTATCATTTCGGGCAAAAACCATTTGAGGAGCTATGTTCAGAGGGGACTGATGGGGATTTGGCATCTCAGTAAAAATGTAATGACTGTTAACAATTTTGGGGCCAGTAAGATGGCTCAGAAAGGGTAAAGGTCATCACCAAGATTGACAGCCTGAATTTGATACCAAGAGCACGCTGGGTGGACGGAGAGAACTGACCCTCACCCTTACCTTTGATGTCTACGTATGTGCTGGACTCCTGAACATATACACAGATACTCACCGTAATAAATACTGAAAAATCAAAAAATAGCGATTGAAATCATATATTTAGATATTTAAGTTATTCTACTTCTTGTTGCCTTATAATTACTACTTAATAGCGAGTGACTTCATTTTTGTCCATTCTTACGATAATTTTACCATGGATGCTAATGTGGGCATGAATGACAGAGAGAAAAGTCCTAAAAATTATTTCTAGAACATTCTCTGGATATAGGCATGACTATCAATTATGGGCTTTGGTGCCCATATTTTGTATTTTGTTATATCTAGTCATTACAAAAAGGCAATTGCCTGAATCTTGAAGTGGACTTTAGTTTGAAAAGGGCTAAGCCAGTGGTTCTCAACCTTCCTAAGACTGTGACCCTTTAATACAATTCCTCATGTTGTGGTGACCCCCAATCATAAATTTATTTTTGTTGCTACTTCATAACTGTAATTTTGCTACTTTTATGAATCATAATGTAAACACCTAATATGCAGTATATCTAACTAATATGAGACCCCTGTGAAAGGATTGTTTGACTCACCCTAAAGGGGTTGCAACCCACAGGTTGAGAAACACTGAGCTAAGGTCTTTGCAAGAAAAATGATTAGCTTAACTCTGTCAACTCTTGGTCTCCTTGCAGGTGACCCTGATTATTCCCTGGTTGAGGACTACTCTTTGCTGTATCAGTAGCACCAGCAGTGGTAAGAGTCTCCTAGCTTCCTTTAATCCTGTTGATTTGTGTTTCTGAATGCTGCACAAGTTCTAATTATTCTTATAATAAAAACCCAGAGCCAGGTATTGAAGAAAAGCTGAGAGATCAGAGAGACAGAGGAACAACCCCCAGCTGCTTCTCCCCTGGCTACTCCTCAGGCCGAGAGGGGAAGGTCCTGACTCTTCCTACCTTGTATTCTTTTCTGTGCTCAGCCATATCACTTCCTGTTTCAACCCTTCCTAGCGCTGGAATTGAAGGCATGTGCCACCACTGCCAGACCTCTATGGCTAACTTTGTGGCAGACTCTGTCCTCTGATCTCCAGGCAGTCTTTATCTGATACACGGTATATCACCACATCTGAAGCCTCTTAGGAGGCCACCAAGAAGCTGCCTACTCTGCCTTCAGGTCAACATCCCGGTGGGTGTGATGTCTGTCCCTTCAAATTGGCTGGAAACCTGTTGAAACGAGGACATTTCCCCTTCATTTTTCATTATTCTATGACTCTCAGAATTTGCTTAGCACTTTTTGTAGCTTCTACCTACATTTCAGCATCCCCAGAAACAAAACACACAGTCTTTAATTTATTCCTTATTTCCTGAAAGGGAGAGAGGTCAGTGAAAACCACGTAAGTGCCATCACACTTTCCAAACACAGGAGGAACATGGGAGTCAGTCTGTGGCAGGTACAGGTTCTCATTAGCTGAACTAGCACATCACAAGGATTCTTGAAGGAGAACTCAGCACTGCTGACCAATCAGATCCACAAAGGTTCCACACAGTGGCGGGTTCTCTGGGTGCTCAGGCAGCTGGCACATTTTCACTATGTGAAAAATGCCTCAGAAACCAAAAGCAATACTAAAGGAAACCCCTTGTATAGTGTTCTTCTTGCCAGGGAAGGCTAAGCCTGCAATGCAACCATATAGAATTTCAGCAGCAAAGAAAAATGATCTATTTCCAAGTATTTCCATTTCCGGTCTGGCTTAGTTTCTCGTGTCTGTGATTAGACAGTCTTACTTCTTTGAGAAAAACTATTTTGAAGAGTTGAGCCATTTATGTTTTTCTGATCTCATGTGCTTCTGGGAGCAATCAGAGCAGGTGGAGGGATGCAGGAAGCCATGACAGACCCAGAGAAGTGTCACTTCTACCCTTCCTGGTGTTGGTGACATCTACTGTCAGTTTTGAAGCAGACAGAGCTCTCTGGTAATTTGTTAGTCATGCCTTCTACTCAGCAGAAAACACCAGGAGATTACCATATCCCACTGTGCTTCAGGCCTCCCAAGCCACCTACCTACTGACTTAAACCTAATTAGCTATACAGGACAGCAGCCAAGTCCTCTTAGTTAAATAGAAGTAACTAGCTGATATCAATGTACATTAAATAAAGACTTGGAATTGCTTCATAAATATTTTTAAGATGTGAGTAACTTTGCTATAAAAGAGATAAAAACTGAAGACATAAAATTTTCCATTCTCTAGATAGGTATACATATAATATAAATATAAATTGTAGTTTTTACAACCTGTCATAATTGCGCCTTCTTAAGACTGCCTCTTTCTTAGGGCCCTGATTACAGGGACATGGTAGGTGAATCACTCATTAGGCCGCTTTGCTCTCTGGACTACAGTACAAACGATGGCTGTGGGACAAAGCATTGGCAGTCCCAAGAGCCTATTATTTAATAATAACAAGTGTATATTTATATTTATTATATATGTATATATACATATATAATATGTATATTATAGATTTTTATAAAATAGCATTTTATCTCTTTGTTTCCTGCTCTTGTCTGGATAAAACATATACGCTATGGGTCTAAGACTAACGCCTGACATAAAACTCTAGTTCCGAGAGTCCAGGAATCTGATGTGTGAATGCAAGATGCTAACGCCTTTGCATTTAATGAATAGTCTCTCAAACTGTATAATTTAAACATCTGCATCAGCTCAATGAATAGGGGCTCAACATGTTCATATATAATTGGCTGAATTTCAGAGAATTTCAAAAGCTTGTTTCCCTCCCTCCCTCCCTCCCTCCCTCCCTCCCTCCCTCTTTTCCTTCCCTGCCCTTTTCTTCATGCATGCAGTTTCCTAAAGAGTCCAGGAGAGGGTGTTGGATGCCCTGGAGCTGGAGATAGGTGCTAACAACTGAATTTAGGTCTTCTGGAAGAGCAATGAGCTCTCTTACCCACTGGGTTGACTCTCTAGCCTCAATTTCAGATAATTTTAAAGAAAGGAACTTGTTTAATTGATTCAGTTAAGCAACGAATTACACTCTATATTTGACTGTACCTAGGGTCTGAAACCTCATAGAAGAACTTGCGCATCAGTAGCTCATTCAGTAATTGTTGGTGTTTAGCTGCTATTCCTGTCTCCTGTTCTTAATTCTAACGTTCTTAATAAAGACAGATTCTAATTTTTTGAATTGAAAATATATGGATCAAAAACATCAGTGACCGTGTTACTACCCTGAAGATCTTCCATGGCAACTCCAGCCTGCTTTGCACAATTTGTCTCCCTGACAAATGCACTCCTAAGTTGGCATGGATAGGTTATTCAAATGAATGTCTTTTCTATTTTCTTTCAGAAATGAAAGATTTCCTCAGTTACTGCTTCTATGACATAAAAAGAGGCCCTGAGTGAGCAGCACAATCCATCACCAAATCGTGTCAACCAAGAAGACTTTGATGTGAACCCTTGTTAAATTTTTTTTCTTGATATTTTAAATTTACAGTAGACATTTGACTCAACCTAGAAAAGTAGAGGTCTGCAGAGTTCCTTTTATTTTTCTCAGAAAGTTTACATACTGCACCAGAGGAAGAATTATCATTATTTCCTGGTTAGTTACTAAGTTATATGTGCTGTTTCCTGTCTGGGAAGCAAGGCCACTCTGGATTTGGAGTGTTGACTTGAGCAGGTAGGCTGCAGGAGATGGTGTGAGCTGCTGAAGAAGCTCTTCTGTGGCTGTGGGGAGTAGGGTCTGGAAACAGCGACCCTTTCTCCCAGTGATGCAATATTTAAAAATCACTTGTTTTCGGCTGGATGACTTAGCCACATCTGATTGGGCTTTCTCACTTTACAGATGGGTAAACAAAACCCAGAAGGATCAGATCAGTTTCCTTACAGCTCTGACAGCCCTTGAGGAGAGACAGAACCAGATCTAGCCTATAAATCTGTTCTACAGCACTGTTCTTCCAGCTCTTTGTGAGACTTCTGTGCTCACACTCAAGTTAAAGAGGGGCTGGCAAGTTGGATCAGGGTGTAAACATGCTTGATCAAGCCTGAGGGCCTGGGCTCCATCACTGGAACTCACATAAGGGTGGATGGAAGCAACTCACTCCATGCCTCTGGCCTCCACACATGGGCTGTAGTACACACATAGCTGTGATTGACATGCGTATACACACACACATCTCTTGCTGTTCTCTGAAACATTTAAAGAACATTCTTTATTTGGCTCTCTTTGTTACCCACACATGGCAGGGAGATCACCCACCATTTACGTGGAACACTTTAGTTATGACAAAGTATGTTAGCGCTGCTTCTTATTGCGCATGTTACAAATGTCTGTGTCACTGCAAAGGACAAACATGTTCCCTTTCTCTGTGAAAAGCTTTCCCAGGAATTTGGACACAGTGATTAAAATAAGAGTGAAGCCGGGCATGGCTGCCTGTGATCACAGCAGCTGATGGCTGAGATAGGAAGATTATGAGTTTGAGATCAGCCTGGGTTCATAGTGAGAACCCATCTCAACATCTTCCCCCATGAAAAGATTGATTATTTCCCTTCTTCTAATATAGATGTTCCCAGCTGTGGCATCTTCTTGTCTTGACAGGAAATTTGTACCAGTTGGCATCCTTTTGAGAAACTCAGGTTTGCAAAGGCCCATTGACTTCCCCAAACTGGAAAGCCTCAGGAAATTGTATATTGCACATAGAACATTCTGTTTTTTAAGTATATTATTTATTGTTGGCAAGTCCTCAGTGATTTATGTTTTTTATCAATCAGCATAATAGATATAAACGTGTTTCATGAGTTTCATGAGTGTAAAATAATATCTTAATTTTATTGCTTTTTTTTCCTGCTTGACATGAAATAAAATAAAAGTTCCTGATGATCTGGGATTTAATTTGTATTCTTGTGCTAAACATCCTTCTCTTATGAGCTTTACATGCTCTTTTTACTCGTGTGTGTGTGTGTGTGTGTGTGTGTGTGTGTGTGTGTGTGTGTGAGAGAGAGAGAGAGAGAGAGAGAGAGAGAGAGAGAGAGAAAGAGAGAGAGAGAGAGAGAGAGAGAGAGAGAGAGAGAGAGAGAGAGAGAGAGAGAGAGAGAGAGAGAGAGAGAGAGAGAGAGAGAGAAAGTTCAGGCTCCTGCCACTGTGCATGTGTGGAGGTCAGAGGATCACCTTGGGTGATGCTCATTACCTTCCACTTTGTTTGACATGGGACTTCTGTCCCTTGCTACTGTGTATGCAGGCTAGCTGGCTTTAAAGCTTTGGGGGATTTTCCTGTCCTCACTTCTCACAATGTCCGGAATATCAGAGAACAGAATCATCCACAATCAAGCCATGAGAGTGGTGACTCACACCTTTAATCCCATCACTCAAGAAACAGATCTTTCTGGATTTCTGTGAGTTCAAGGCCTAACAGCCAGACAGTGGTAGCACACACCATTAGTCCCAGTACTTGTAAATCAGGGGCAGGAAGATCTCTGTGAGTTCGAGGCTAGCCTGGTCTATAGAGTGAGTACCAGGACAGCCAAGGCTGTTACACAGAAAACCCTGTCTCATAAAACAAAACAAAACAAAAATCCCCTTTTGTGATAAAATAAAAATGTTATAACTAACATAAGAAAAACTGTATATAATAGGTATAATAACTATATAAAATATATACAAGCAATAATTACATGAATAATGTCCAACCCATTAACAATTGACAAATTCAAAGATAATATTTCATTATTTATTCTCTTTTGGTGAATCCAAAGGATTATATCAAATTACTTTCTATCTAACTTGTGTTACTAACTGAAAAGTTATCTTTTGATGTCTCTCAAACTTATACACTTTAAATTTTCAGTTTTCTAAAACTGTCAGTAGAAAACTACAACTATAACTATCTCATTTTCAACTCCCTCAGAGACCTGAGAAGGAAATAATATTAACTAATCAAACAACATGGGCAAGCAAGCAACTTCCGAAAAATGTAAAAAATGAAACAGCTGGCTACCTGGACAATCATCCAAGGTTCCTTTGCAGCATTGGAGCATCTATCTTTGGCCTACAGGTCTAGCATATCTGGCAGACTTCTCCGTGAAGGGTATTCTTAAAAACCTTCCTACCTTGTTCTGGCAAGGTTCAGCAGTTCTTTCTTGTGTGTCCTGTTGGTTCATTTCAGACACCATACTGTCAGCAGTTGAAGCAAGGGCACTTTCTTGTTCAGTGGATAATTTTTGTCACAAAAAGATCAACTCCGTATAGAGTTTCTTTGATGCCTGCCATCTTCTCTGAAGTAGATTGGTGCTGCCAGGAGCAGATGTCTCATTGTCATAAAAATAATAAGAACCTATGTTATTAAAATATCTTAAATTCCATATTCTATAGACTTTTAAAGTGTTTGGAGAAGACCCATCCATCTAAAATATGTCTGTTGACCTTAAAAACATATCTAATATGACTATGATTGAATGTAATGTCTAACTACTAACTTGCATTTCTTTATATCCTAGTTAGTTGGTAATAATAACTTTCAAGGACTAGCAATTTGTATTACATTGCTAGATGAACTGTATAGGTACAATACTTTGAACAAGCATAGAGATATATGTACGGTAACATAATTAATCTCAACTTTGTATCAATATATACAATTTGTATACAATATGCAAAAATTCAATGTAAGATATTTAAAACCAGCAGTTGCTTTTAAAAAGTAGATTCAATAATAATTGGACAATTTCTTTATTAGTTAAAGGTACAATGATTTCTGCTGGGCCCATTCCTGTTAATTAATGAAGTCCAAATTTTCCTTTAAAAATCAAATCAGAAATCTTTTCCACATATGTATTTAATTTCCTACTTGGCTTATGTGGTAGAAATATCTATTCTAATACAATATATTTTCTTTGCATTATAGCTCCTGTAGGAGAATGCTTAGAAGACAAGATAACTAGAATGCAATTAAGGTCTGGATCTATATGATCCACATGTGTATCCTGTAATTTCTTTTCCAACAAATCCAATTCTCCCTCAACTTTAGCTGACAAATCTCTTGGACTATTTAAGTCCTTGTCACCATCTAATGTTTTGAACAAATTATTCAGTTCATTTTATTTTTAAAAAATTTCCAATAGTTGTTTGTAAATTGGAAATGTTTCCTAACAATCTTTGGAAATCAATCTATCTCTTCTGAGTTTCACCTTCTGGGGTCTAATTTTTTGTTGACCTATTTTCTATCATAAATAAATAATTAATCCTCTTTGTATTTTTTTCAGGAGCAATTTGTAATCCCCAAGCAGGCCAAATCTTTACTTCTTCAAACATTCTTTCTAATGTATCTACATTTGAGTCAGCCAACAAGATATCATCCATGTAGTGGTAAATGATAGATTGTGGGAATTGGTTACATATCACTTCTGATGGCTGTTGTATAAAATATTGCCACAGAGTGGGGCTATTTAATATTCCCTATCAGAGGACCCTCCATTGATATCTCTTTCTAGGTATAGAATTATTATAAGTAGGTACTGTAAAGGGAAATTTTTCTTTCTTCTGTTCTTGTAGAAGTATTGCAAAGAAACAATCTTTTAAATCAATAACTGTAATAGCTAACAGAGAAGGCAAAGGAATCCCAGACTGTAAAGAGCCCAGTGGGTGAATCATTTTGTTTACCACTTAGTTCTGTTACTATTCTCTATTTTTCAGATTTCATTTTGATAATAAATACAGTACAATTTCAAGGGCTGGTTGGTTCAATATGCTGAGCATTTTTCCTGTACGAGCTGTTCTAAGACCTGCAATGTATCTTTTGTTAAAGGTCATTGCTAAACTCATAAAGGCTTATCTGTTAATCACTTTAAAGGTGGTACTGTGGGTGCCTTTAAAAGATCAGCAACTGTTGTGCCTTGTCAGGAGCCGGTTCACTAACCAAGAGTCAATTAAAGAATTTTTTTTTTTTGTGATTTTTAAAATTAGGACAACATTCTTTAGACTAAGACAGTCTTTGAAAAAACTACTAGAGAACACACTGACCTTGGCTCTTAACTCCTAACACTAAGCCAAGTTTTAGGCTAACTAACCCTCCCTTCTCCCCCCTATCTCCCCGCACTTGCAGCCCTGCAAAAGGATATAGAAGCAGCCCAAAAATAATAAAGATGGACCACTTGAACAGAGATTT
Source organism: Phyllotis vaccarum (assembly GCA_033318265.1). NCBI lineage: Eukaryota > Metazoa > Chordata > Mammalia > Rodentia > Cricetidae > Phyllotis > Phyllotis vaccarum. The sequence continues at coordinate 11,492,527 of JARWLC010000009.1, read as the reverse complement.
ACATCTTTTGGTCATTCTTCGGCATCTCCCGCCCCTCCCCCCATTCTCTCTCTACAGGTGACAGGGACCCCAGTGCCTCATTTCTGTACAACCTGAATGGTCGGTGACTGTTTCTGATAATACCTTCTAATACTTTTTCCCAGAAACATGTTAGTTTATGGCTTGATTCTGAGATTAGAGGAATGTATTCCATTGTTATGATAAGTCTGATCCCCATACATTGATAGCAATGTTAGCCACAAATGGCTTGAATTTTCCCCTCTGTCCTTCTGGCCCTATACATTCTAGCCATCTTGCACTTTGCTTTACCTAGAATAATGTCCCATTTCCCCAAAACTGAACATATACCTCCTAAAGGGGTCAATTTGGATGCCAAGATTCTGGTGAACTTATTGCTATGTCTACCCCCTATGGGTTCACCAAGCCTTCAATGACAACATTATTTACTTGCACTTTCAACTTTGGCCTTTGTTTATTTATAGAAGTTTGCCAAAATATTCACTTTATGGTTTTTCATGTTTTTTTTTTTTTTTTTGTTCTTTTCTATAGGTTCAGAACAGTATGGTTTTTTAGAAGAGGCTTTCGGTTCTTTAATTGTTTTTGAGAAGGCAGGCATTTCCTCCATGATGGCAGGATAAGACTGAACTGGATTTGTTGGGGGGGGGGCTTTGAAAGGCCCCTCAAGGCATTTCCCTCAAAAATTTACCATGCCTGTCCTGTCCCTTTTTGACCTGCACTCTTTGGTCCAATGCTTGCCTTTGTAACACCTTCTGCATACTCCAGAAGGGAGTGACATTCTATTGTGGTTATTTTATGAAAGGACATTGTTTCTGGGAATGCCTTGTTTACAGTCTCTTTTTGTGTGTGTGACCTTTCTTTTCACACTTGTAGTATTTGATATTTTGATTTTTCCTTAACCTCTAGAAATAACTCTTCCTACCCAATTATCACCACAGCTATAAGATTCTAAATTAATTGTATCAAGAATCCAATCCTCCCAGGGTTCCAACTTCACTTTTAATGGCCTAATTATCCTTTTACATTGTGAGTTAGCATTTTCAAAGCCAGAGATTCAATTATGATTCACCTAGCTTCTGAATCTGGTACCATTCTGTTTAGCACTGCAGTCAATCTTTGCACAAAATCTGTAAAGTTTTCTTCTGGCCTTTGAATCACTTTTTTAAAGGATTCAATTATCTTTCCTAGTTCTTCAATTCTATCTTATGCATTCAAGGATGCCATTTGGCATAAATCCAGGGTGTGAACATAGTATACTTAATGTCTTTCTACATTAGCATAATCTCCTTCCCCAAGAAACTGGTCTTGGGAGATTTCTATGTCTTCTTTGTTCTATTGCTTTAGCCTCCCCTACCACCATGTGTTCCACTGTAAAAGCATCTTGGCCTCCAAAACAGCAGTAACTATATCTGACCAGTCTTTAGGGATAATTCAGTACATGTTGACCAACAATTTAACATTTGTTTTACAATGGTGAGTGCATACCATAAGTGATGATTGCTTCCTTGAGTCTCCTTAAATCTAACATTTTTACTGGAGTTCAACTAGCTTCTGAACAATCTTTATCATTTTGTGATTCCTTTAAAGTTACTGGATATACTAATGTTGTCTTTTGAAAGCCTTAGTCTATTTTTGTTTAATCTTATAAGACAATGTTGAGATTAGATTTTACATTCTTCTGTCTGGGTCTGAATATCTCGGTGCTCTCTTTTAACAGGCTTTTCTAAGACTTTTATCTTGGCACTCACATTAACTGACTTTTAAAATAATGAAATAAAAGCAATCAAATAATATTTACAATAGATATTATGATGATAATCCCATCTACATTATTATCTTTTCCTTTACTGGTTCCAGTTTCAATTTGTCTAGAGTAATATCAAAGAAAGACCAACCAACTTCCATCATGCTACTCTTTCCTGTGGGAAAAAAGTTCTTTCTGTCTTAAGCAAATTTTCCTTTTTAAGAAATTCCAATTTACTCACCAAACTTGTTGTAAATGATGATTCCAGATGGCTGTGAAGTGGGGCAGCTACATAGTGTGGTAGCAGCCCAAGGAGGGGTCCAGAAAGCGGGAAAAAAAAAAAAAACACTAGGAGAGGGAGGCTACTATCTGAAAATCTTACCCAGATGAATGTGGAAGAGAAACACATGTGGCAGGCTCTGCCTAAGGCTGGAGACTAACTTGGAATAGAAAATGTAGCCAGCCTGTCAGCTTGTAGTTACTCTGGCCATGTGTAGCTCTGGCCAGCAAGCAATTTTTTTTTTTTTTTTTTTGCAAATTTGTGCCCCAAAAGTTGAGTGCCAAATATTGTATGAATTCTAATTAACATATAATGAAAACCCTGAGCCAGATATTGGGGAAAAGATGGAATATCAGAAAGGAGAAACAAACCATTGTCAATTTTCATCCAGCCAACTTCTCTGGCTGAATAGATCAAAGTGCTATCTTCAAGGGTCCTTAGCCTGATTGGTTGCTTCTGCAGAATGAACAAATCTCTGCCTTCTCCTGCCTTAAATATCTTCCACACCCAACTGTTTCACTTCCTGGTTCAACTCTGTATCATAATTCTAGAGCTAGGATTAAAAGTGTAAGCTACTACTGCTTGTCTGTTAGGCCTTGAACTCACAGAAATCCAGAAAGATCTCTGTATTCTGAGTGATGGGATTAAAGGCATGTGTCACTACTCTCTGACCTTCATGGCTGATCTTATTAAATATATAATATATTACCACAAGAAGCCCCAGGATTACAGTTCTGCTTCACCACATCTAGCTTTTATGTGGGTTTTAGGGATCAGAACCCAAGTCCTCACACTTGTCCACTGTACTTTACCCACTGAGCCATCTCTGCAGTCTCTAAATTATCCTTCTTCTCCCCTCAGTCTAAATCACATCATCATCTAAGCAAAGACACAATATACCTGTCCTGTTAAGATTTCATGAGAATGGTGATTAGGGAAGTGTCTAAAAGAGTCCTTGGGGGGAATGATAATGAAAAAAATAATCTGAGAAAAACTTATCTAAGGTAGTATTAAATGGAATTTCATATGCCATATCAGTCATTCTATAAGTTGGCCAGACACTAAAAGCTAAAAGGCAAACCCATTCTTGGAGTCTGCCCCGGCAGATTGGAAGAGATTTGATGGTTTTAGTTAGCTGGTTGGTCTTTTGGACGGATGGTAACAGATTTATTTAGAGTTCAGCCTCAGCACAGATAATCCACAGTCCTCACTAGTTTGTTCACACGGGGTCAGTGGAGGGTTGTTGCATAGTCTCATTTCTCTAACCATGACTTTTCTGTTCCTGGGTGGTCAATAACAGAGTGCAATGCAGTCTTCCAGGATGAGTTATCCTGGCCATGCAGTTCTGCATCTCTTCTGCAGTAGGGGTGGCGATTTCCTTATGGACACTAGTAAGAGACACAAATGGTTGCATGTTTTGTTGCTTATTTGCATAAGCCCATCCATTCACTTCTTCCCTAGTCCTTGCCTTCAGGTCTTCCAACTTTCTTCCCTGTCCAGTCTATCAGTGCACGCATCACTCACCTTGGGTTCCATCTCCCCCTCCCAGTGTGTTGGTGATCAGCTGAACTGGCTGACATAGTCCCTAGCTCCATTCTTGTTTCAGTCACTCTTGAGTTTTGCAGGGTGGCAGCAGGCCACATTCACATAAGCAATAACTGCAGAGCTGAGCTGTTCATGAACCATGCCTGAGCTTTTCTCAGTCAGCTGGCTTGAAGGAGTCTTTTAGGAGATTACAAGTGGGAGGTAGAGTGGCATAGGTCCAAGAGAGGCAGGTAATTGATGTGTCTGATTAATGTACCCGAGCTTTCTAGAATCTAAATGATCTGTTTTATTTTCTCCATTATTTGCCCTCAACTTTGGGAAACAGGTTCCTGCTATGTATCTGAGGCTGACCTTGAACACAAGAGCTTCCTTGCCTCTGCCTCCTGAGTGCTGAGGTTACAGATAAGTGCCTCCATGCACAGGCAGCATGGGCCGTTGCATCATTGATAGCTGATGCAAGAATCACAGGATCTGAAGAAAGTTAAGCATTGTAGAAATGACATGATTTCTTTTCATATTTATATTTAAGTTATGCTCTTCCAAAATGCATTTCTTCAATAGTTTTTGTTCATCTCTTTAAATGCTATTGCAGCAGCTTTCTGGCTATCTGTTATTCTCCAAGTGTCCCGAGCTTGTGATTTCCATCAGTTCACAGCAGCTGTGAACTGCCAGCTTACACTGCAGTCCTTGGAATTATGCTTGCCACATGTTTTTTAAATGCTAATGATGCTGCATAAGCTTTTTTTTTTTTTTTTTTTAAACCCAAATCTATCCCTGATGATACAGGAGGTCTCAGGGATGGTGAGGCTGCAACTCAGACATCAACATTCTCCTCAGTGAGAACCGTGTCTTCTCACCGGGTGGGACCAACAGTAACATCCTGTCCAATATTTTCAAGGACCATTTTTTTTTTGGTGTTGGCTGTCACACAGAAGGTGGTCCAAAGAGAAGGACTTGAGATCACATAGTGTGTTTAGGAAGTGAGTACATGAAACAGCAGAAAAAGGCAAGTGAGGTTGGGATGGGAAGGAAATGGATAAAGAATGTGCTTTAAAGGGCTGTGAGATGCTCCAGTCCATCAGGGTGCTTGCACCTTTGGAGCCTATGGCAGAAGATTCCTTTATCCTCTCAACTCTGTGCACAGAGATGTGCCCCTGCACACACCACACACACACACCCACACACCCACACACACACCCTTGGAAGTGTGTTGCTAAGTAAGTTGCCATCGTGGGGAACTGAGCTTTAATTTTTGAAGGAAATTGGAAAACAGCACAAAGCAGAGGTGAGTTGTCTGACCAAAGGATGACAGTGCTGGGTGTTTGTACTAGGGAGCTGGAATTCTCAAGTAGTATAAACAGGGTGCCTTAAACAAAAGAACAGGGGTGTCATAGTTCTAGGACTGGAAGGGAGTCAGAATCAAGGTGTGGACTGGTTCAGTCTGAGCACTGTCCTGGGAGGGTGTGTCGGCCTTTCTCCTTGAGTTGAAAGACAGCCATCTTTTTTCTCTGTTCTTTTTCCAGTGTTTTCTGTCTATGCTTGCCTCCTTCTCCTCCTCCCTCCTCCCTTCCTCTTCCTCCTCTTCCTGTAAGGACAACAATTGCACTAAAGATTCATTCTCATGGTCTCATTTTACCTTGGTCACCTCTCTAAAGACCCCATCTCCAAACAAAGTTTAATTCTGAGGTCCTGGGGATTGGAACTTCCATGTTAGTGTTGGGGAGGGACCATCATTGGACATTGCCAACTCCCAATGTCACCTGTCAAGGATGGGTCTTGGTGCCTTATTTTCCTGACATATCCCCCCTGTCATGAGTGTGGATTCCCCAAGGCAGAGTTGTTGGAGTTGGGTACTACACACTCAGAAATGTAAGTGCTAGCTAAGTATGGTGGTCATTGCCTGTTAATCCCAGCATTTAGGAGGCTGAGGCAGGAAGATCAGTAGTTTGATGTGGGAATGTCTTTCTGTATGCTTGTGAATAGCAATCTTTAAATAAAGGAGCTGTTTTGGCCCATGACAGGCACCATAGGAAAAGTAGGAGGAGGCATCAGAGTAGGGAGGAGGAGCAGGGTGGAGTCACAGACAGACGGAGCCAGAAGCCCAAAGGAGCAACATGTAAGGAACATAGGTAAGCCACGGGCCACATGGCAGACAGATTAATAGAAATGGGTTGATTTAAGATGTAAGAGCTAGCTAGCAATGTGCCTGAGCTATAGGCCAAACAACATGAAATTAATATAAGCATCGGAGTCATTTTGGGGCCTGAGCAGCAGTGGGCAGCTAAGAGGTCTGGGGCTGCAGGTCTGTGGGTCTGGGCCTCTGGCTGCCCAGGGCCAAGAAACTACATTGTAACAGTAGTTCAAGGCAAGTCTCATCCACCAAGAAAGTTCAAGGTCAAACAGCCTCATAAAACCATGTCTAGTGAGAGAGATTGGGGTGGGGATAGAGAGCTAGGTTTGTAATTCAGTTGGTAGAGTGCTTGGCTAGTATGCATAGAGTCCTGGTTCCCGCCATCGCCTGTAATCCCAGCATTTGGGATGTGGAAATGGAAAGATCAAAACTTCATGGTCTTTCTTTGCTAAATAATGAGTCTGAGGCCAGCCCGGGGCAGATTGAGAGAGAGGTATTTTCTTTGTCTGCCCCACATTTCATGCTCTGAGGATGTAAATAACCAATTCAATGAATTAACTTCTTTTTCTATAGAAGTTTGTAAAAGAGAGAATAACATAAGAAGGATACTTTTGTATGTTTTTCTTTCTGTAGCAACAAAAGTCTTTTTAATGGAAGAGATCACATCTGTGTAAGAATCCAGTAAAATAAATATGGAAGCTGAACACTTTTTTATTTTACATGCTAACTGACTCAAGACGATGAAATAATTTTGGCTTAAATTAGTCAGATCCCACATCATTTCCACAACATGTATTTACTGATCAGGAATAAGGCCTTCTACAGTATGCTGTGCAATAAGTAATTGACAAGATTGAATAATTTCTCCAAAATCCTCTGTAGAAATTATCACTACTAGGGAACTGACCACCAGAGGGCACCAGAGATTCCAGCATATGATCATGTAGAGGCCTTCAGGTCCACCTAGGCCTCCAACAGTAGTAGCTTTTCTTTGAACCCTTTCTTGACAAGCCCTGTTTTATACACTCGTTAACTTCTATGTCATGCTCATATTATTTAAAATTTGCAATAACAATTATATTTCTTTTATGAATGACTGGTTCCTGTTATCAATTGGTTGGAATTTTTCTCTTAAGGTAAAAAGTGCTTTACTCTCTCAAAATTGCAATAAAAATCAATTCAGCCTATCAGAAGGAAATTTGGAAAATATTTATAAAAATTTAAGAACAAGACCATTTCTTTGACGAATGATTTTGAATCTATGATCTATTTTATACACATGCAGACTGGGTATGGTGACACTACCTTGTAATCCTAGTACTTGGGAGGCAGAGACAGTGGGATTTCTGGGAGTTCAAGGCCAACATGGGCTACATACACAATGAAACCATGCCTCCAAACACAACAAACAAATAGAACACACACACACAACACACACACAACACACACACACACACACACACTGCCACATACACACAGGGAAGTGAAAGGGATAATTAGAGTTAGTTCTGCTTTGCAGAATAAGTAGTAGGGCCTCACAGAGAACTTTAAGACCAAAAGGAATGTGGAAGGCAGTAGGGGTGTTCCAGACTGGGAGGTGACAGAACAAACGTTATGGATAGTGGCAGGGAATGGTGGCATCCATGTGGAGTTGTAGATCCTCAGGATGCTGAGGCAGGAGGATGACTTGAGCTCAGGGAAATAATGAAAATTTTTAGCTAAGTATGTCTACTTGAACCAAAGTGTCACATGACATTCCATAAACAGACAATTGTATGTATCAATAAAGTAAGGAAAACAGAATATGTAGGTAGATTTTGTATAGGTTACATGAAGATATTATGCCATTTTATAGAGAGGACCTGAGAACCTGCATTTTGGTATTCGTAAAGGTGGAGTATCAGAAGTGTGATGTGGTATGTGGGTCCTGAAATCAATTCCCCAAGGACTAATATATACAAATGCCAGGACTTCCAAGCCCATCCACATTTTTGGGAGCTTGATAACTTTTGTTGTTGTTGAGGATTTGGGCTCACAAAACTGGGATTGTAACTTTACTGCACTGCACTTGCCTAGCTGCTGCCCTGGATTCTGTCTCCTCCAAATGCCCACTCCAACCCACCAAACTATCTTTATGATCAGGAGCAAGACATTACGCAAGGGCCAAAATGGCTCAGTGCTAGGCATATACAAAGCCTCAAGTTCCTGACACCACATCAGATGATAAATATTTACCTATAGAAAAAAAAAACCAGGGACAAGTAGCACACATCTTTAATCCCAACACTGAGAGGCAGAGGCAGGTGGATCTTTGAGTTCAAGGTCAGCTTGGTTTACAAGGTGAGTTCCAAGACAGCCAGTACTACATAGAAAAACCCTGTCTCAGAAAAACAAATAAAAAAAGATACCATACAGATTGGTCTCTGATTTTTTTTCTTCCTCCTTCCCCCCTTTTGGACAGGGTTTCTCTTTTTAGCCCTGGCTGTCCTGGACTCCCTCTGTATACCAGGCTGACTTCGAAGTCAGAGATCCACTTGCTTCTGCTGGAATTAGAGGCATGTGCTACCATGCCTAGGCCTTCCCATTTTTCAAGCTACAATCCTGAAATGTTTATTTTAGGGTACCGACAGAGTGGGTGGTTAGTCTTTCCCCCCATCTTGAAGACTCCATGTGTTCTTCTTCCCCCAACGAAACAACTCATATTCATTTGTTCCATTCATCAGATATTATCTACTATGGGAGGTCCCTGGGATACCTCGGAGAAGGATTTAACCTGCCCTGAGGCGCTTCCAGGACAGACCCTACCAATAAGCACAAGAGCAAAGTATTTTAATCAAAAAAAGAACTTTAATCAAGTTTTTCTAGTAAGGATAGTATAGAGATGCCTGCTGCTACCAAGTGCCTTCCATGATTAACTCATGTGGAAGTAGCATCATCTCCTACAAAACGCAAACTGGAGTGCACTTTGGATGAACATCAGGTTTCTTTCCTGAAATGTAGATTTAGACTAGAATTGGTTATATAGGGATCAAAGTCAGATTGCCAAGGCCTCATCTGGCACTTCGTGGTCCAGTCTGAGCATCCCTCTGCAGAGCTCCAGAGGCAGAGGACTGTTCTGAGGGCCACCCTGCGGCCAGCGGCGGAGGCACAGGCCTTGGTTAAGAGGGCGGGACGGGAGGCGGGGTGAGGGCTGGGCTGGGGGCGGGACCTGAGCGTGAGTGGGCGGGGCCTTCCCCCGCGCTCGTAGTCCCTGGCTTGTTTGTTCCAAGTCGCAGCCCGTAGGGGCTCCTGTTGCCGCCTCCCTTCCCCAAGTGGTGGAGGGCCCGTCACGTGACAGCCAGGAGGCCGGAACTGGGAGGCTTGCGTGAATTGCAGGAGTTTGACAGAAACAGACGGCGACGTCGCGGAGGCAGAGTGTATGTATGGCCGAGGCTGTGAAGCCCCGCCGGGCCAAGGCCAAGGCCAACCGGACCAAAGGCAAGGTGAGGATGCTGTCGGTCCCGCGCGAGCCCTCTGCTCCCGTAGGGTCCCGTGCGGGCGGGTGGCTGTCAGGGCCACTTGTCTCCCAGTCCTGACCTAGCTGGGCTTTTATCTTCTGCTCATTTTCTTGGCTTCTCACACCAGAGCCTTTTCCTCTTCAGCTCTGTCTTTTTCTATCTTGTCCTTTGTAACATGGGAATATTCCCAGCCTCTGGAAATGCACGGAGAAGGGACGTCCTTCGCTTGGGAGGTCTGGCTTGGGGATAGCAGTGGTGTGTCAGCCTTTCGTTTTCAAAATTCTGGGCGGCAGTGTTATTTCCTATGAACCGAGTTGTTTACAGTGTGGCATGACTACCCAGAAATTAACACAGGGCAGAGCACACACCTTAGGAATGGGTTTGGGTTTTCTGTTTTCTGGATTGTTGCCTCTCATTAATGTGGTTTTAAGTTGACTTGTTTTTAGGTAAATTTTGGAATTTTCACTTTGCTCCTATATACTTGTTGCAGTGAGCAAATTTTACCCCAACGTGGTGGTCAGTTCGATCTATATCTATTTATATTTATATATTTAAACAAGTTTTTGTTTTGTTTTGTTCTTTAAACCTGCCTCTGCCCTTGGTTGCTGGGATTAAAGGCGTGCCATCATGCTTGGCTACTGGCTCTAGATAACTTTGCCTTATCCAAAACAGAATTTACAAAGATTGAAATGAATAATGAAGGTGGCATAGGAAATTTCTTTCCACAGAATTGATGTTACTAAGCTCAAAGCCTAACTGTGTGAACAAGTTTTAACAGTGATTTATGGAAACTTATTTCATAGACTGTAAATGAAGTGTATGGATTCATTTCTGTAAGGTAGTATGGAATTAGGAACGTCAGAATCAGAAATTTCTTTCTTTTTTAGAAACAAGAATAATATATTTATATATACACACACACATACATATACATGCGCTCATATGTATACACACACACACACATCCCAAGCTGACCTCACTAAGTAGCCCAAGCTGGACTTGAACGTGTGCCTCCTGCCTCAGCCTAGAAACATTTTCTTTGACACACCTTTTATTTTTTACTTTCAGTACCTTGAACATTAAAAAAAAAAAATAGAGAAACCTCTGTGTGTATGGTGAGGGGGCAGTGCCGATTTGGGTGGACATTGTAACAGTAAATGTGTGTGGCCCAGAGAGGTCAGTTTTGGATATTGTTTTCCAAGAGGAGTTGGTCCCCTTGTTTTTTGAGACAGAGCCTCTGGCTAGGACCTGAGGATTGCTGTTTAGCTAAGGCTTGTTGGGGGTCATGTCCTAGGATCTTCTTGTGGGTTCTTGGGATGGAACTCAGTCCTCATGTTTCCATGGCAAACACTTACCAAGTGTGCCACCTTCCCACCCCATCAGAAACATTTTAAGAAAAATAATTTTGCAGTGTATTGGTTTGATAAAGATCTATCACAAACAGACAGTTAACCAGACAGACACAACCACTTGAGAGCCTGGAATATAGTAGTTTATAACATAAGCTATTTATAGAGAACAGAATCTTAAATCCTAATAATCTGCTTTTTTTCTCTCAAATAAGTGATGGAACTTAAATGATTGTTAAGTTAGTATGGTTTAACTCGGGGAAGCCAGAAATTGTGGCTTTCAGTCCAATACCTTAATCATTTTACATATGCGTCTTGTTTGTCCAAAGATATTACAGACACTTAAAAAACAGTTAAGAAGATTCTCTCTTTATTTTGTTTCATATAATTTCTAAATTAAAAATAAATATCTCAAGCTTTTAAGCCTTATAAAACTGAATTGTCTATTTTACCAACATATTTCAGAAAAATTTCCTACATGTACATAACAGTACTCTATTTTCTCAACTGTTAAAGCTTGTGTTAAAGCTCATTTCCAAGATACTTGCTTCCATTTAAGATCTCACGGATACATGGCTCTTGGTCACTAAGAGTTGAATTTCTTGAATCTGATTCTTCCCATTACTCTCCGTCATATTTGTCACAGCCCTTACAAGGAGGGTTTTGCTGAACTGTCCTCACATTCACATTCTTTCTTACTGCATTTCTCTGAACTGAAGCTACGTTGATATGCATGCATACATACACATATGTATTGAGCAGATAGACCAGGCTGGACTCACAGAGATTAACTGCTTTTGTTTTGAGCGCTGATATCAAAAGTGTAAACCACATCCCTGTTGGTTTGCTCATTCTTAAAAACTTCCCAAAAGCTGGGCATGGTGGTGTACACCCATGGGCATGGGAGGCAGAGGTAGGCAAATCTTTGTGAGATTGAGGCCAGCCTGGTCTACATAGTTCCAGGACAGCCAGGGATAAAACAGAACAAAGCAAAAAAAAAAAAAAAAAAAAAAAAAAAAAAAAAAAAAAAAAAAAAAAAAAAAAAAAAAAAAAAAAAAAAAAAATTAAAGCTTTCCCATTTTACAGAAGCTAGGATTGGAAGCACTAATTTAAGGATTCTGACCCCAGCTTCCTCAGCTTCTGTCACATCCTTCTTTATCTCCTGTTTTCCTGTTTTAGAGTCTCTGGCTCACACTCTTCCTGGTTCTCTTCCCCTCCCCAGCTACTGCTGGTGTCTCAGTACACATGTGTATTTAGGCCTTTCCCTATCTCCTCCTCTGTCAGTAGCAATGTGCACCCATTTTATGTCTCTCTTCTCATTTGTAGCAACTTTTCCAGCCAAAGTCTCCTCCCTCTGTGAACTCACGGAGTGAGGGATCGCTCTCATTCCCAGTGCCTTCCACAACTCCTGTGGTCACCTGATAAACTTGATTGAATTAAAAAAAAAAAATAAGAGCTAGCATCCAAACACATTTTCAAGCTTTGTCACTGAAGAATTTAGTAATTTTTCTTCAGGACTAGTATAAGAAAACAAGTAGAAGATGTTCATGACACCAGCAAGACCCTCATGCTTGCCAGTCTAAGAAAGTTAATTTGCTTTAGGGTAAGTAGATACATTTGTTAATGTTGGCTATTGTTTGGTCATGGTTTTAAAGCCTTATATCATTGAAAGTTTACAGTGATATGTTTTAGCATCTATTTATGGATCCATGAGCAGATTCCAAGGCTTAGTCCAGGAAGTGGAGTGTGTCATGTGCTGTTGTGTTTAGATTGCTGTAGCTTCTGGCTTTGTCCCAGAACCTGGCCTACATTCCTCTGTGTTAAATATCTGGTAGGTGACTTCAGGATGATAGGTTGTGGTTAGGTATCTGGTATTTACTATTGGATACTGTAGATATAGCCCTAATAATGTTTTTATTCTATTAGTATGATTCTTTGTAAAAAACATTTCCCCAGCTCTGAGGATCTGGACTTCATTTGTCTCAGTAAATGTGGATTAAGAAGGACAGACTCTTAGATTTGTATTTATTCTGCAGATGTAATAGACTTTATAGTAAGGCAGAGTGATGCTGTGTGTCTTTCAGCCCAGCACTCAGTGAGCTTCAGGCCAGCTGGGCTACACAGGGAATTCTAAGTTAGTGTGGCATTATGTAATAAGACTCTGTCTTAAAAAAATTGTACTAAGTTCTAAATTCAACAACCAGTAAACTGTTTGGTAATTGATATGATGGACTGAGGTATTTCCTGCTTAACCCTTCTCAACCATCCCTGTGTCTTCCTTCCCCTTGCTCTGTTGCCTAGGTAATTAGGCATGAATTGCTATTGGAATAAAGTTAGGCAATACTATATACTATTATTTAGCTTCTTTTCTGCCTCCTGAGATTTAGTCATTATTGAATACATAATGCCCACATTGGTTTCCCCCAAAGTGATTCTAGGAGTTTGGGATATAAGAGAAAATCCCCAGGCCTCAATGGCTCTTATAGTCTGGAATAGAAACTTCCCACATGCGTTTCAGAACAAACTGCATGATTATTTTCACATTGCTTAAGGAAGTATGTATGTGTCAGTGTGCACATGCATATACAGAAATGAACACCCAGAGTTCCATCTCCAGGCAATAACTGTTGGTGACAGCTTATTGTGTGTTCTAATTTAGTGTTTCCCTCCTGCCTTACCACAGCACGTCAGGGCATTTTACTGTGACAAACCCAAGGTTCAGGAGTAAGTAAAAGTATTTCTAAGACCAGAAATGATGTAAAAGTTTTAAGAAAGAGTATGAATTATGAACAGAAACACAGACATATTCTCAGAAAGAGACTGTTGTTTTCCCAAAGGGCACAGGGTACATTGATAGCTGTTAAGGGAATCTACCTGGGGCCTGAAGAGATGGCTCAGTGGTGGAAGCCATGCTGTGGCATCAGGGAACAATGGGTAAATGTTTTGCAAATGGTGCTCCTTATGGCAAGTCCTTTGGAGAATCCTGCCCACCTGACAAGGAACCACGGAGGTGATGCTGATGCTGAAGACCCTGCACTAACCCTACAGAGCTCATGAGCTTTCAGTTCAGGTCTTTCTCCTTTCAATGTGCTTATTCCTATGGTAATTCTTAGTTTTGCTTTGCCAGTTGTGACTGTGGCTGACTTTACTGGGAACAAAAGATAATTTTGATAAAGTCTTTACAAGGAAATTAAGCATCTTTGCAGTCTATCTCAGAAACCGGTTCCTTTGGTTGCCCCGGCTGCTTTTACATTCATCTTGAGTAAACAGGAAGAAGTCACTAAGGATAATGATTCTTGCTTACTTAACTTCCAAAAAAGAGATAACTATATTCTAAGAACATAAGAACCTGGGAGATGCTTTCCTAAAAGATGACATTAAAAACTTATAGGAACATATAAGAAAAAGATAAACATGAAAGGTCTGACATCTCTCTGGTGCCAGGGCATGAATGATTAGTTTTTTCAATGCCAACATATCAGTTAAGGAATCTTAAACTCCCAGTTCCCTTGGAAGTGAAAGTAAAAGTGGAAATTGCTAGGAAGAATAGAAACTTGGTCCCTACAGTTAAGAGTCAGGTATTAATTTTTACTATTCAGAGAATGTATGAAGAATAGGATTACAACTACTGTTCACACACAAGTGATATGCAGATCATTTAGAAATTAATTTACACCTAAAGATAATATCCTAAGTGTGGTATCATACTCTCAGCTGACTACGAAAATAAGTGTCATATTAAGAACTAACCATAGGGCTTGAATATGTTTGCTATCTGGATTGGCACAATATGAATAAAATGTGCCTGACTAGATATAATCATTTGGCTTGTAATATAAAATTGATGCTCAGATATGAGACAAAAGTCAGTTAATAACGTGGGAGTGGGGAAGAGGAAAAGAAACTAAAATGGGTAAATGTTAATGATTAAAGAGAGATGAATGGAAACTTCATGCTTGAACATACTAGAACTTGTACAGATAAAGACGGCTCAAACTATTCGGGGCTATCTGTTTGAAAGACAACCTGTGGTCAGAGGGCTCATTTGCCCACTTTTCACCCCCATCCTGCTGCTCGGAACCCCGCTGGAGCTGGACTCTGACAGCTCAGCAGCTTATAGCACTGGCTATTCTTGCACCTGAGTTTGATTCCCAGCATCCACGTGAGCCCTTACAACAGTTTCTAACTCTAGCTCCAGAGCATCAGACACCCTCTGCAGCAATTGGCACATACATGGTACACATAAAAATAAATAAATCCTGTTAAAGTTAGAATAATGAAGAACTTACCTGATCTTGCCTCATGGATATTTGTGTGGTTCTGTGCTTGAGTAGCTAATAGGTGAGCTGCTCACTATCTTACTAGGCACTACATTCTGACCCTGCTTGGCTTTCTGAGGATGGTCCTGGGTCCTTAGGCCTTAGGCTCTCATTGTTTGTGTAAGTAGTCACAGACCTCCTGGGTCAGCCCCGCCCAAGTAGTTTGGGTTTGACTATTAGAGAAGGGGGTGGGGCTTGCTGTTCATTTGTACTTTCATTTTTGGCCTTTTTGTCTCTAGTAAAATGTGTTCTTCTGTATTCATTATTGGCTTAGATTTCTGTAACACTTCCAGATTTTTTTGAATGATGTTATTTTAGCTTTTATCTTTTGGTTGTTATGGGTATTAAACCCAGGTCTTTTCTTGAATGTGAGTGCTTTGCTACTGAGTATATTGTCAGCCTTAGATGATTTTAAAATTGTTTCTTTATGTGTATGCCGCTTGTGTAGAGGTAAAAAATGAATGCATATAGATTCTTTTTAAGCTGGAGAGCTGACCCAGTAGTTGAAAGCTCTTGCTGCTCTTGCAGAGGATCTGGGTTTTGTTCACAGCACCTGTGTTGAGGGCTCACAGTCTCTTTTAACTCTAGTTCCAGGAATCTGGTACTCCATCCTGGCCTCCATGAGCACTGCATACATGTGGTACACATTCAGAGAGATGTTGTAGCGGGGTTCTCGGGTCCCGGGCGCCAGAGGTCCAGAGACCCACAGACCTGCCGCCGGGGACCGCTTAGCCGCCCAGCGCTCGGGTCCCCAGAAACGACTCAGACACTTCTATTAACTTCATGCTGTTTGGCCTATGGCTCAGGCACATTGCTAGCTAGCTCTTACATCTTAAATCAACCCATTTCTATTAATCTGTTGGCTACGTGGCCCGTAGCTCACCCGTGCCTCCTTATATGTTGCTCCTTGGGCGGCTGGCTCCGTCTGCCTCTGACTCCGCCCTGCTTCTCCTACCTAAACTGATTTCTCCTCCCATTTCTTCTATCATGCCTGCCATGGCCCAAAACAGCTCCTTTATTTAAAGATTGAGATTCACAGCATACATAAATGCATTCCCACATCAGAGAGACATATATGCATATGCATAAATTAAAAAGAAACAAAATTTCTTAAAATAATCAGAGACATGTTTTTATGCCAGTGGCTTGATAGCACTGAGTTGATTAAATTTTATTTCCCTATTTGTAATGATAGTTACATTCACAGTCTGTCTTCTGGTACATTTTTCCTACCTGTCTACAGTAGGCAAAATAATTGGAAGCTGACCATCTCTAATCAAAATGGAGTTGCAGTAGATTCCCACCTTGGCATTGAAGTTCACTTCTGAATTTATTAGGAAACTTATACAGAGTCATATGGAGAAGAGGAGGAGGCACCTTTGGGAGGGCACATTCCTGTAAATGCATTTCATCTTAAAATTTCCAAGTATGTTCAGTTAGGGTCATAGTGCCCCCCCCTCATGTATTTTGGGTATTATTGTGAAGGTAGTGGGGAGTTGATTCCCTGGGTGCATGTGAGCCCACATCGCAAATGCTCAACAGGCACAGCAATTTGCTGGTCATTTGCTGACAACCTTTTGGCTGGGATTAGATTAGCACTCAGTCTTCAGAGGAGCTTCCTTGGGGTCTGTTCATGGTTGCCATACGTTACTGAGGAAACTGAGGTGCCTTTATTAATAAAAAGAGTTTAGAACTTGACCCCAAAGGAAGCTCAAGGACAAGTTTTTTTAAAGTTTAAGAGAAACTGAAGGACAGTTTGGGTGACAGGCATGGCAGCTGCCAGGAGGGGTGGGGAAGGAAGGAAGATGCCTTTTGAATTGGGCCTGAGATGGAATCAGACAGGAAGCAGCTGCTCTCCTAAGATTGGAGTGGGTTAGCGAGCTGAGGAAGGGCCCCAATGTCAAGATTTATATATTTATATACAGTTCAACATTCTTCATCTGAAACAATCCACTGTGGTTACATTTCATACCTTGCTTTTAGGAAAGGAAGAAATATGAAGCTCCTCAGACGTCTGATGAAGTTGTCCTTCCAGAGACTTCTAGAGAGCAGACAATCCCATCTCCAGCTTGTGAGCTCAAAGGAGATACTCTGAAGGTGTCAACTGATGTCCAGGATGTTAGTGGATGGAATACAAGTGAAATGTTTGATGTACCACTCACCTCCTTGACTATAGGTGACGAAGAGTCCCTGATATGTGACTCAGAGGACCTGAAAGAAAGGGGAGAGATCAGAACCCATGATGGAGCCGAGGACATCACGTTGAAGGTTGACCCCGGAGACAATGTTAGAACTAAAGTTGAGCCTTCTAAGAACTTTACAGAGGTAGAGGAAAGCATGCCACAGACTGATTCCTGTACTCAGCAGGAAATGGGACCTTTACAGGTAAGAGAAACTCAGACTAGGAAAGAAGATGAAGACACCCTCGGTTGTGCAAAGGTGCCTCAGAATGCTAGTTTGCACAGTTCTTTTGAAGCCAAAGAACTTTCCCAACCACCTAGAGTGAAGAAATTGTATCCCGAGTTGCCAGCTGAAATTTCAGAAGTACCAACTTTGATGGTTGTGAAGCCTTTGCTCTGTAGTGAGCGACTCTACCCAGAACTCCCGTCTCAACCAGAACTAGTACCATTTACTAAAGAACAGCTAAAACTCTTGGAGCCTGGTTCATGGCTGGAAAACGTTGAGTCATATGTGGAAGAATTTGACAGCATTGCTCATCAGGACAGGCATGAGTTTTATGAGTTGCTTTTGAACTACTCGAGATGTAGGAAGCAGTTGCTGCTGGCTGAAGCCGAGCTGCTTACTCTGACGTCTGATTGCCAAAACGCCAAAAGTCGGCTGTGGAACTTTAAAGATGAACAAATGGCTGTCCAGGTATTTTGACTGCGTGTGCCAAGCTTCAGAGCTTAGGGAATTGATAGCTGAGCTGCTTTTCCTGTGGTGCTATCTAGAATTCAGTTTTTGTGTTAAACCTACTCTGGCCCTGACTCCATCAATCCAGAAATTGCAGGAGTAAATAGCCACAAGGATGAGCATATAATGTGTAGGTGAAGGGTTGAGTGGGATAGTGGTCAGTGGAGAAGCACATGCCAAGTGCAGAGGGGACAGCATCTCTTAACATCTAGCTGACTGCTGTATGATTGTGATTTGTCTGATTGCTACATCTTAGAGTTTTTCAAGAGGCAGGAATCTGGATTTTTGCATGAAGAATCCTAATCCTAACTGATAGTGTTAGCAACTAGCTAAATGCGAATATATACAGACATATATATTCTACATAGAGTCTAAGCCAACCAACCATGTCTCAAGGTAAAGTTCAGCCCATAGATGATTAGTTTTAGTTTTGGCATAATGCCACAAATGTGCAGTGAGTAGAGTGTGTCCTGATGAGAGATGCTAAGAAAATAGGAAAGTCCATTAGATGTGATTCCCTCCTGGAGGTCAGAGCCATCGTTTACTAAGAAGCCACTTTAGACAAGTTTGGCATTGAAGGGAAGCTGGCACATGTGGTTTGCTGTCTCTACCTTTCGTTTGTGTGGAGATTTGTAAATGTTTTTGTAGATTCTGGAAAGAGACACGTTTGGAAACGCTGAAGAAGAAAGGGAGGGTGGAGAAAGCTCAGTGGAGAAGTAGGAGTGTTTGTTCCTGCAGAGGACTCTGCTTCCATTCCCAGCATGCATGCGGCAGCTGCAGAGGACCCATGGGCAGCTGGGTGGTCCACATACATGATACAGAGGAAACAGTCCTACACATACAATCTAAAGCAGGAAGAGAAAACGAAAGGATAGACTCAATTAAGAGGATGGAGGGAGGAGGATTCCGTTTGAACAGAGCCGTAGAGAATGAGGTAGATGTAGATTATTTTGGGCTACTGTGAAGTTGAGGGATAATACATTGGCCTTGTGTTCTTAGAATAGAAAGTAAGGATCAGTTGTGAGAGTTTTAAGGACAAAAGTTACCGTTTCCCTGCTGACTTCATAGGGTCACTCTTTCCAGAACTTGTCATGTATTGATGGTGTGTGGGATTCTCTGACACATGGCCATTATTTGATAGTATTGCTTTGTATGTGTAGTATTGGCTCTTCACTGTGATTATAAGCTTTGTGAAGTGGCACCAAAGCCTGTGTCTCACACCTGCTGCCTGACTGCATCAAATGTAGCTGGACTCATTTTTCATCCTTTATCCACTGGTAGGGTATCTGTGCAGATCAAGTGAAAGTGTATGGTCATCACCACTACCAGAGAGTAGAGATGAATGAACATGTCCTGGGAGAACTGAAGAAACTCTTTGATGCCAAATCTGAGCACCTCCACCAGACCCTGGCCCTTCATTCTTATACTGCTGTGCTCTCGAGGTTACAAGTGGAGTCGTACATCTACATGTTGCTCAATAGTTCAGCTGTTCTGAGATCTTTAGCAGTTTATCAGCAAGACCAAGGTACGTAAATAGTGAAAGCTTTCCTCTTATACTTAAATGTGAAAAAGAACTGAGAGTTCAGCCTGGGTGAGTGGACTGGATACTAACTGGTTTCACAAGGTACCACTGTGTATTTTCTTTCCTTGCTTCCTCAACTGCAGTGTTTACTGATGTTTCTTGAGTGGTGTGAGGCCTCCTTCCCCTATGGCTATTGTTTCTTCTCCTTTAGGATACAAAAATCTGCCTCTCTTGCCTTTACTAAGTAGTATTCCAACGGCATTTCATCCCAAAATAATCATCAGAATACCTTTTTAAAAACATTTATTATAATTATTTTTATTATTAGATTTATTTATTTTATTTTATGTTTTGTGCATTCTGGCTGCATATATATCTGTGCACCATATACCTGGTGCGCACAGAGGTCAGAAGATGGAGTTGAATCCTTGGGAACTGGAGATATGGATGGTTGTGAGCAGCCATATGGGTTCTGGGAATCAAAGCCTGGTCCTCTGCAAGAGCAAGTGCTCTACCCCTGAGCAAGCTCTCCGGCCCCAGACGCCTTTTGGTTCTGCCGTTTCTCTTGTCTGTCTTTCTTTTTGTTTTCTCATTTCTTTTGTCTCTTGAATTTTTAACTGTTGCTCTATAATGTTCTGAAGTAGAAATTCCAGTTCCTCTTTTCATGGCAGTTACCTGCCCTCCTACTGAGTCATACCCTCAGCCCTCTCCTGCATGCTAAGCCAGGCACTCAAAACCAGAGTTCATCTTCAGACCAAGTGTCTGATATATTGGTAGAGCTTTGTGGGGATTGTTTTGGGAAGGGGAAGAGTTTATTTGGCTTACAGTTCAAATAGATACATCTTCCATCATGGCAGGGAAATCATGCTGGCAGGATATAAGCAGCTAGTCACATTGGATCCTCATTCAGGATACAGAACCTTAGGACCAGCCCCTAGTGGCCCACTTCCTACAGGTTCCACAACCTTCCAAAAGTCACCATCAGCTGGCACCAAATTGACCTAAATTGGGGAACATTTCACATTCAAACCACAATGTTTTGGTCTCAGCCTTGGCCATCTCAATTCAGTTTGCACTCAGTTTAACTTCAAAAGTCCCCATAGTCTTTAATAGTTTCAGCATTATTTGGATGCTCCCAGTCAAAGTGTTGAAACCTATTAAATATACTAAAAGAATAGCAGTGGCTAGTCTGGAAAGAAAGCTGACATAGTTAAGGAGAAAGGGCCTGGAGGTTGTTGTTGGCCCCGATGTGGGAGGAAGAGTGTTGGATAAGCTGCATACTATATGGAGGTCTAAACAACCAGGTCTTGCTGGAGCTTCAGTAAGAGAGAATAAGGCTAAGCATAGTTGCGCACGTCTTTAATTCTGGTACCTGGAAGGCAGAGGCAGAGGCAGGGGGATCTCTCTGAGTTCTAGGCCAGCCTGGTCTACGTAGAAAGTTCTAGAACAACCAGAGCTGTCAAACAAACAAACAACCCCCCCCCAAACCCCACAACAAAAGGGAAAATAAAGAGATGGAAGAAACAAGAGAGTCTGTGTGTGTGTGTGTGTGTGTGTGTGTGTGTGTGTGTGTATGTATGTGTCTCTGTGTGTGTGTGTGTGTGTGTGTGAGTGTGTCACAATGAAAGGGGTGGTAGGGAGGCCAGAGGATTATCTTCAGATCACCTCTCTATTGAGAAGTCTTTAGAACAGTCAGTCCCAAGAGCAAAAGAAAATGTGATGTTTTGTAACGCTTTAGACTGGTGGGAAGTTTCACATGTGCTTTAATTCAGTGTAGACAAAGAGTAGGGAGGAGCCAGGTATCATACATTGAAAGCTGTCCCAGACAGAGCTGCAGGCATGATCTAATTCAGGGTGAAGAGTCGAGGCCCTTGTTTTAACAAAAACAGCAGTGTAAACATCAAGTCCTGTTGCTCTATGTCTGGACATTTGAGGCTTAAGAGAATCATTTATACTCCAAAAACCCTGGGTGGCCCTCTCTATCTAACTTTACTACCTACAGCACTCATAGTCCATGTACTGGGCTGGCTCCATCTTCTCTGTGTCTGCCACTCTCCTTGGTGGATGTCCCTTTATCTTGGCATCTTCAGTATCCTGAGGGCTTCACTGCAGCTTAGGCTTCATGTTTAGAGCTTAATTTGATGGCCTTGAAGTAGCTCCCTGAAGAGAGTTTGACTTTGCCCCCATATTGTCCAGCCTTACTCTGCAGCTTTCAGGGACCTTGGAGCAAGACCCCAAGGATCCCCTTACTGTTCCCTGTTCATTCCTGCTAAACCAGGACTCTGTGGACACTGATGCAGAGTTCTGCCAGCCTGAAATAGGGCTTGACCCACTTCTCTCACAGCACTTGCCTAGGTGCTGTTCAGCAGAGCATTCTCAGTTATGAGTTGGAGTGTCAGTGTTTAGGGCCTTGCCCTCAGTGTTTCCTGACATCCCAGTGAGAGCACAGGCTTCTCTTTTTCAACACTGCTGTGCCTGCAGTTTTAAACTCTTCCCTTTCCTGGTGAACCTGCACACTCACTGTTGAGCCTTTTTGCTCCCTTGTTGCTTGCTCTTTTTTTCCTGTGGGCCTGAATAAGAAAAGTGAGCACTAACCATGCTTAACTTGATTACTACCTGTCTTGAGATTTTCTTCACCAAACAAATTAGTCTGTAATTTTGGGTAGGATGGACAAGATTCTTTGCCAGAATATCACAGGGATGACCTCTGTCCCAGTAATAGATCCATATTCAGCTCTCTGCTAGTTTGAAAGAAAATGATACCCAAAAGGAGTGGCACTATTAGAGGGTGTAACTTTGTTGGAGGAAGTGTGTTGCTGTAGGTGTAGGCTTTGAGGTCTCATATGCTCAAGCTACTCCCAGTGTTTCAGTCCATTTCCTGTTGCCTTCTGATCAAGATGTAGCCAGCACCATCTCTGTCTGCACGCTGCCATGCTCCCCATCATGATGGTAATGAACTGAACTTCTGAACTGTAAGCCACCACCTCAGTTAAATGTTTTCCTTTGTAAGAGTTGCTGTGGTCAAGGTGTCTCTTCACAGCTATAGTAAACCCTGAGTAAGACAAGCTCTGAAACACTTCATGAGCCAGGCCTTCATTGTTTTTCCAAACTCTGAGCAGAATGTCCCATTGATCTGCTTATGTCAGTTCATGACTTGTCCAGTCTGCAGCTCTAAACTCTTCTATGTTTTTCTATCAAATTAGTTCCAAAGGCATAAGGACCACAACATGTTCATTACAGGAGCAGCCCCACCTCTAAGGCAGAAGCGTTTTGTTTTTTTTTTTTTTTTTGACTAAGAGTTCAGTCAAGGGAAGGAGGGTGTGTCAAGGAGTACCCTCAGTCGGGAAATGGTTGCCTCTTTGGGTTTTTATCTGAACTAAATGTTTTACACATTTTGGGTTCTTTGCTTTAAGTGTAGAAGCTAAAAGTTTCCATTTCATTGGGAAGACTCACTAATCATCTTCTTCACAGTTTCTCGCCTGACAGAAAGCATGCCCTCTGATGTGTGTCAGCTGAAGGAGTGCATTAGTGTCTTGTTCATGTTCACCAGGAGAGTGAGTGAAGACGCCCAATTCCATGAGGACATCCTTCTCTGGCTGCAGAAACTGGTAAGGGAACAGATACAGATATAGAAGTCTTTCATTGCCTGGGTAATTAAGAATAATTTCATATTTTGTATTTCATATTTTTTTCTGTAGCTTTTCCAGTCAATTCATTTAATGAGTTAATGACTTTTCTTTGATGATGACACATGGTTACAAGTTATTTGCCTTGTGTCTCTAATGAAGTCTGATTTTCAGGTCAGAGGTGAACTTAGGAGGAAGTGTAGAGGGAAGTGAGGACCTACTGCTGACTCACCAAGTATCTGATCATGTTTGATGATAAACTTAGTCATACTTACCATGAGAAGAAAGGTGCAGGATTTGGAGAATTCAGGTGTACCGCAGAGGGAACGCATGTCTAGGCACTGTAGAAAGGTTGCATGTACCCGCAGCTCACTGTGTCCATGAGTTTATTAAATTAGTGAAACTAAGAGACCTTTGCTATTTAGGTGTCAGTGTTACAAAGAGTTGGCTGTCCTGGAGATCACTTCTTCCTCCTCAACCACATTCTTCGGTGCCCAGCCGGTGTCAGTAAGTGGGCTGTTCCTTTCATACAGGTATGATGGTGATTTCCTGACTCCGGGGGTGGGTATGGATTTTATTAGTTTTCCTTAAGAAACATCTAAACCAACCCTTTCCCCAAAGGCCTAATTGAGTGCTATTTAAGTAAAAAAAAAAAAAAAAAAAAAAAAAGTTATTTCTACTGCTTGTATGCTATATGTGCCCTTATGGAATTATGTGTATCATGTGTGTGTAGATGTCTGCAGAGGCTAGAAGGTATTGATGTCATGAAACTGGAGTTAAAGTGGTTGTGAGCTTTCTAGTCTGGGTGCAGGGAACCAAAGCCTTCCCTCACTGTCTTTGGGAGCAATAAGTGTTCTTAACTGCGGAGTTCTCTCTCTGGCTCCCTAACTATAACCTTTGAGCCAGGAGTTAGTGCCAGCACTCTGTGGGCCATTGCAGGTGAAGCAATTAGGACTGCATAAGCTCAGATGGAGCCCGTCATGGCGGGCTGACACACGCTTGATTTGCTAAGATTTTGGAGTAGGACAGCTCACCACTTTCTAAATTAATTCATCTCACAGTACAGTTGGCACTGCCGCATAGCTGGGAGCTCTTAGGTTACCACTGACCATATGCTTTATAGTTTCTTCTTAGCCGAGCACCTTTTGCCCACTTTTATTATTCATAGCAACCACTCAGATAGTAAAAACCAAAATGTATGCTAAGTTCAACTCAGTTCCTTCATATTTTCTTAACTTTAGTATTTCTGGCCTGGAGCCTAAATCATTTTGAAGAGATTGCTTTTCTTGGTTATAGCATTAGTGGTCCATCACAGCTGCTGCAGATGTTTGACACTAGCCACACTCTGAGAGAGTGTGCAGGTATCTCACGCCTCCAGCTGTGCCCTGGGCTTTGGAGCAGGTGTCAGGCTCAGCTTTGTCCTCTGACTAGCATCTTTCTTGTTACATACATGTAAACCAGCTTGAGCTGGTTTCCTACAGCATGCCTTTTTCATTTTTTGATTTCAGATCAAAGTGTCGAATAATCCTTCAGGGGTCTTTCATTTCATGCAGTCCCTTGCCCTGCTGATGTCTCCTGTCAAGTAAGTGTGGAAGAGCTTTGTAAAATAGAGATTGAAATACTTCTCCCAAAGGGTTGGTTTTCTTAACTGCTCACACCCCAAGGGAACTGCTAAGGAAAGTGTAGGCATCTAGGATTACCACTGCAGATTTTCTTAGGTTTGATACCCTATCTCAAGGTGATACATATAGATGCTTATTAACTGTTTTGTGGTCCCCTTTTAATGGGTTTGGCTCTCAGTGTGTATGCCACTGTGAAAGGTGCCACAGACGCGATGGGATGTTTCTTAGAGTAGAGGGGGATCTGATGTGAGTGTTGAACAGTGGAGCTGAGTACTGCAGTAGAAGTGTAGCCAATAAAGAGTTGAGTAGTCAGAGACATTTCCACAGTGGATAAGTCGGCTTTGAGGAGTGGATTGGATTTCATTAGGTGAGGGGCTGGGGAGAATAGTGTGAGCAAAGACCCTAATCCAGGGTGTGCAGAGGACTGAGGTGTATGTAGCTGATAGCAATGGTAATCAGGGTAAGTAACTAGGGTGGGGGCTGAAATTAAAGCCGAAGAGTATACTTGATATGGCTTGGCCTATGAACAAATGAAAGGTTTTTGAATAGGGAACAAAAATTGTCCTTAAGTAAGATTAGGCCAGGTGTGATGGGACACACCTGTTATCACAGCACTCCAGGGGTTGTGAGGCTGTGTTTGGTGGATCTTCAGTTCAAGTCAACTTGAGTTACACTAAGACCTTATCTCAAAAAAAGGGGGGCTTGTTTTGGATTGGCTGTGGACAAGTATGTACTTTCTCATTGCTTCATTGATGGCTACAGACATTTATGCTCAGGATCTCAACTAACTGCATGACAGAAGAGCAGGCACGTTTTTGACCCACGGAGAATACAAAGCCTGTTTGTTGGACCCTGAACACTCTTAATACCAGCTAACCTGCCTCCGAGCCTGTATTGACTAGGGTCATGATAGTAGGGAAAGTGTGAGAACCTAGACGTCTTCTTCCTGGGAAGTGATTTAGTAGCTGATTAAAGAATGCAGAGAAGGAATGTGTCATTCCCAACAACTCTAGACCTATGTGGGCCTGAGAGACCAGGAGGGCATGGATAGCACTAGAGAGGTACAGAAAGGAGGGCTGCTTTATACAGAGGTAAACTGGAAGTTCCTGACAACATACAAGGGACACCCGGGGCTCAGGATTGGGGTTTTCCCCATGAAAGGGAAATATTTGAACTCCAGAGCTAGAGCTCCTAGTAGGTTTCCTGCTAAAGAGAGGAGTGGGTGGGTAATTTTTCAGAGGGGACTGCAAGCTAGGTTGTAGTCCAAGAGGAAACTGTTCTGGTTACATTGCTCATCAGATAAAACAATAATGAAAACCCTTTGGGGACTAGCCCCAGCAAGGTTTTCTCTCAGGGTCCAGAAGATATGGGACTGCCTGAAAAATTGGGGATCTACAGGAATCAGACTTAGAGCAAATCCTCTTATTACATCTTTATTGGCAGAATGACCAGAAAATGAAGGCAGAGGCTTATATACCCATCAGGCAGATTCCCAACAAGGCCATGCAGGACTTGACTTTTTCAGGGTCCTAAGGAGGGGAGGGTGTGTTCTTGGTTGCTAGGTGACTGAGTAACCAATGAAGGGGAGCCTGCAGCTTTGGTTCTGCTGTGGCACCATCCCTAGGAGGGGACTGAAAAGGCTTAACTTGCACAAGAAGCGGGACCTGTCACTTGCTCAGGTCTTAACGCTTCAGAATAGATGCTTATTTTGATACCTGCAACCAGGAGCTGGTGAATTATCTTTTCCTTAAACCTTTAAGTTAGGATCCTGTGTTAATGAATCCAGGTGCAAGGACAGGAAGTTAAAGACCTAAGGTTAGTTAGCTCCGGATAGCTCTCTTCTTAGTAGGGTGGTAAATTTAGGACTCATCAGTGTAGTCCTTGGATCTGTAGCTGTCCTTGGACATCCGAGAAAAGTTTCAAATGCATTACTTTGTTGAGGGCTGACTCTGCTGGGATGTTTACTAGTAAAAGTAACTGCAGGGAAGGCAGACATTGAGTGTGCTCTGGGCAGAGGAACAAAGACCAGATTTGTAAGTAAGAGATGTTGTCTGTGTGACTGTTTTTACACACAGATAGGGGAGATTATCCATATGCCCTCAAATGTATGGGGGAAGTTGTGCCCAGCAAATGAGCAATCACACTGCTAAAAGTTCCTGAGAACTAAATTCCTAGGAAATAGCAAACGGGGAAACTGCAATCACACACAAGAAAGCCTCTGCAGGAAATAGCTAACACATCCAAAGGCAATTAGCACCAAAACTCCTTGAGTATCTGGCTTTATCTCCATCAGAGTCAAGGGTGCCAGATGAGTTCTATTTCATCTCCATCAGCCTTGTTGGTGCCATAAGTTCCTATTTCATATTTCTGTGGTTCCCAGAAAAACAACGACTTGGAAAACCCTGTTGTTGGTTTTCCTGGCCTTCACCTTTTACTGCATGCAGAGACTATTTCTGAGCAGGGAGGTAATGACCAGGGCCCTTTTGCCTTTATGTATACCTTTTGGCCCCCAAACAAGCATCTCTACCAACTATTTAATGCCTTTTTTTTGGATAAGATACATTTTAAACGTTTTGTTTTTATTTCTCATCATGGATTCTTGTATGTGTCTGTGTATGGATGTGTTTATGTGATTGTGGGTGCCCATGGAGGCCAAAAAAGGGTTCTGGTTCTCATGGAGCTGGAGCTGTAGGTAGCTGTGAGCTGCCTGCCATGAGTACTGGGAACTGGACTTGGGTCATGCCCAAGAACAGTGTTCTTAACCGCTAAGCCATTTCTCCAGCCTTTACTTAGATTATTCTTTTTGAAATAGGGTCTCACTGTGTAGATCAGACCTAGAACTTGTTGTCATCTATCCCAGGCTGTCATGCAACTAGCTATCTAGCCTAGGCAGACCTTGAGCTCAGAGAGCTCTGCCAGCCTCTGCCTTCTGAGTCCTGGGATTTAAAGCCGAGCACAAGTACTTGTGGCCTTAGTTTTCACTTCTTGTTTCATTGACAGCTGGGCTGACTCCTGACTCTTATTTAGGATAGATGATCCAAACATGTACTCATATCAGGCTTTCTGTGTTCATATGGCCAGATTCATGTCTGTTGACTTTTAGAAATCGAGCCGAGTTTATGTGCCACATGAAGCCCAGTGAGTGGAAGCCATCATCTTCAGGGCCTGCATCTGGGAATTGGACACTTGTAGATGAAGGAGGAGAAGAGGTAACTTGTGTCTGCATTCTTCCTTTGTTCAATTTTAAGCTCTTGTTACAAGCAGAGCCTTGTTGTAAGCACTTTCTCAGAAATTTCATGTCTTCTAGTAACCTATGAGGTAAGTACTGTGGGGACCCCCACTTTATAAATAGGGACACCAGATGTGTGAATGGAGATGACTTGTCTCAGGTTATGTGGTCAGTAAATGCAGAACCTCTAGAGCAGGTTCCCTGAGCCAGTAGCTCATCCTGACTCCTTCATAGATGTGTTCAGATGGCAGAAGCTGGCACGGGAAAATGAAATGGAGTGGTACTTTGTGAAGCTGATATCAGCTGATTTTGCATAGTAACAGATTCCTGGGACTAGAGCCTCACAAATGACCTGCTCTGAATAATTTTGATGAAAATTTAATGAATAAAATCCAGCTTTTTAAGACAGTTCTTAAAAAGTTTGAAGATAATTCTTGTTAATTTTTTTTTTACAAGTAGTTAGTGGCATGTGTGTAAGGAATCTTTGTTCTGCTCATTAGCAGTTCCTAGGCCTGTTTCTGGCTGAGCTCCTGATTTGCACAGCACAGAGGTCAAGCAGGTAAAGGCCCTTGTTGTCAGACGTGTATATGTATGTATAATACACACATGCGCGCACACACACACACAGACAGACAGACACCCCCCCACACACACACACACGTCCCTCAAACCTTGAGTTGAGGTTCTATGATGCTCACTGGCCTGATTCACTAAAGTCCTCTGTGTGATAGAAACTGGGCAACAGTCACAGAGTGACACCCACCTGCTGCTGTGGGGTCATGTGCCAGTGCACAGGGGGGGGTGGCCCATTCAGGGAGGAGTGCTCCCATTCATAGCTTTTTTGTTCTTTGTCACCTCTGGGACCTTCAGCAGGAGGGCAGGTAGTGGGCATGCAAACACTTGTCTGAAGACCGAGTTTCTCAGGAGCTAATATAAATTCTTTTTGGAAAACAGTAACGAAGCATTGGTTGTCTTGTTTGTTCATTCTTTGCTTTTCCGTAAAGTGGTCTTTCTTTAAAATGTCTTTTTTGATGGTTCCCTGAAGTTAACCCCGGGCACAGATTCTACATTGGTGCTTGCTTTTTGGTGAGCACTCAATAAGGAGTTGAGTGAATTCAAGAACTTAGGGAATTGGGCATTATGATGCTTTTCTGTAATTCCAGCACTTGGTGGGGAGAGGAAGGAGGATTCTGAGATGTAGGAGAGACTAGGCTAGATAGCAAGACACCACCACCCCAAATAAGCCATAAGACCAGCACCAACAAAAACCAAAAGCTGCCTTCCTAACAAAACAAGTACAACTCAACAGGAATGGCCATAAGTAAGGAAAAACAGCCCAGAATTTAGCATTTGAGACCACTAAGAGCTTAGTTGAATCAGAGGAGTGTGTGGGGAAGACAGCTTGGTGGTTCATCCACATCATTTCTCAACACATGCTCCATGTGAGGTTCACTTGGGCAATTTATAAAGCTTGTCAGACCCACATGTAGATCTAAGTTTGCTAGAGCCTATCAGGTGATATAATGTTCAGCTAGAATCAAGAACTGTTGCTCTAAGTACAGTTTCTGAGGCTCTTGTTAGCTGTTATATTTGTGGTATTATTCTATTTTGCATTACTTGGTATACTTGAAGCAAGTTAGCTTCATGAAAACAGAGGTTTAATGAAGTAACAGTTTTGGAGGTATAAGCTCTGTGGGGTCTTCATAATGATGTCAGAGTGCATAGAACCTCATCTCAGAACAAGAAGTCTGAGAACTGGGTAGGACTGGGCTGGTCCTTTTTCAGCACCTACTTATGAGAACTCCCTCACTTTACTTTAAGGGAGTCCCATCTGTAACTAAGGGCCTTGCACTAGGGCTCATCTAAGGTCACACACTAACTTCCAGCACTACTAGACTTGGGACTAAGTTCCTGATACATGAATCATGGGGCAAAATATAACTAAACTGTAGTGGAAACAGTATATAATGAATATGTTCATGATATTATAATTGAATTTCTGAGTTGGTTTATTAGTCCCTTGTTGAGATTGTTGTAATACATTTAGATTCTTCTCTTTTAATGTAATGCATAAAAGGGACATATGTTAACTTGATTTCTAAGGTGACTTTAAGGTTTTGTATCAAAAAGACCCCAGAGGTGTCCCCTGAATGATCTTTGGTCACAGTTAGTTTTGTCTTGCTCACAGCAGAAGCTGAGGCATCTGTAGCAAATACTAGTCTGATGAAAATGATAGTAGACTTTGAGTTGGCTTATAGTAGACTATGGTGTTTACTAGTGTATTTGGAGTCTGAATAGTGAGCCTCATGGTAAAGTCCTCACTCTAGAAGAAGGTTTTTTTTAAAAATTTTTTAAAATTTATTTTTCAAACAGAGTTTCTCTGTGTAGCCCTGACTGTCCTGAAACTCTTTCTGAAGACTAGATCAGGCTGACCTTGAACTCAGAGATCCTTCTGACTCTACCTTCCCATTGCTGGAATTAAAGGCATGCACCGCCATCTTCTGGCTCTAGAAGAGTTTTTATTCTTATCTTTTTCATGGTAGAATTTTAATGAGTGCTGTTTCAGGCTCTGAACAGTGGTGATCCAGATACATGTGAATTATACTTGCGTTTCAGAGGACTTCCAGGATGTTTATGGATATAAGGCTATTTAGCTGAGTGCCCTTAAAAAGAAGGTGTCTGTAAGGACCACATTATGACTTGGATGTTAGTTCCTATAACCTCCGACTGGTTAGGTGATGTGCCAACATTTTCCCTTTAGGATGAAGACCCTGAGACCAGTTGGATTCTACTTAATGAAGATGACTTGGCCACTCTCTTGTCCCAGTTTCCCTTTCGTGAACTCTTTCAGCATCTTCTTGGGTTTAAAGCAAAAGGTAGATTTTTTTTTTTTTTCTTTTTTGTAACTGAAAGGAGGTCCTGGTACAAGCTCTGTAGAGGAAGCATCAAGTCTTGGGTGGGCTGCTGATGGGTTTTCCTGTGCCCACCTATGCAAAATCTCTTTTATGCTTGTACTATTTTTTTTTTTTTTTTTTTGCTTCATGCTTAAATGAAGATGGCTAACTAGTGTACATGTTACCTAGGTTAAATACATTGATCTTAATGTACATTCTTCCAAGTTCCCTATTTAACTTTGCTCTTGGAGCCAGAGAAGTAGGATTAATTAGCCCCTCCTGGCTTTCTCACTGAATTATACGCCTGTGTTCTGTAGTGTTTTGTCATAGTAACTTTATTTTTTTCCTGCCTGTTTCACTTGTAGGTGATTATTTACCTGAAACAACAAGGCCCCAAGAGATGATGAAAATTTTTGCCTTTGCAAACTCATTAGTGGAACTCCTGGCTGTGGGGTTAGAAACCTTTAACAGAGCCCGCTATAGGCAGTTTGTGAAGCGCATTGGATACTTGATCAGGTAATGTTACTGTTAGTACATCAGCGGCTGTCTCCTTTCTTAGACACAGACACTGTAGAAGGACGACGGACGTTTATTCTTGGGTCTTTTCATAAAAGTGAGACATTTCACCCATCAGCTAGAACTGAGACACTGGGTGTGGTTTGAGCATTTATGAGACCTCAAAGCCTGTTTCTAGAGCGACCTGCCTACTACTCCAATAAGGTCACGCCTACCCCAGCAAGGCCACGCCTCTCCCAGCAAGGCCATGCCTCCTAATAGTGCCTTTCCCTGTGTTTTTTTTTTTTTCTTTCACGCCACCACACAGGCCTCCCTCCTTCCCTTTCACTGTTCCCTTTGCCCACTACCTGCTTTTCCTTGGAATTGTCACTGACTGAACTATGACCAACTGGCCGTGATTCTTTACTGCCATTATTTCCCTAGCATCCATTTTTAATTTCTTGCTGTAGTCTAAAATATTTCAGTTTCAAAGACTTAAATAAGCCACACACTATTTGAACTGTGAGAACTTAATGTATTGAGTGAAAGATGGGCTTATGGTTTATTAGAAAGTGTATGAAAAAATTTTAGTTTATTGCTTTTCTCTAAATCAACTTCATACCTTTTTCTACATCTTCAGCTTTTTTTCTGGACTATTCCCTATAGCACATACATAGGCTATTCTTTTTTGTTTTTCCTAACCTCTTCCTTCAAAAGAAGTTCACAGAAATGCAAAATCTTTCCCCTCCCCACTTTTGTTCTCCAGATTGAATTGGTTTACATTTACTTACTTGTTTTCAGTCAGCTGTATGAAGATTATAGGATTCCCTCAAAGGCTGGGGTTCCCTAGAAGGTGGAGATTCTAGCATGTGTCTCTGCTGTGTTCTGCAGCCCACATGTAGCTGAGGATAGCCGTGAATGCAGCCTGACATGAAATGTCAGTAACAACCATGTGACAGACTAGTTGTTCTATTTAACCATTGTTCTTATGCCTCCTGCTCCGTACATCACCATGAGGGTTGGTTTTCACTGTCCTGTTAAGATTGCCTTCAGAACTGAGCAATTTTGCTTAGTTAATATTAGTCCTTCACATTAACGTCAGGTGATACTGAAAAAATGTTATATGTTATTCTTATGCTCAGGATGACCCTTGGCTATGTCAGTGACCACTGGGCACAGTATGTGAGCCATAGCACAGACATGGGATTAACACTACAGTTCTACTCCATGGAGAAACTGCAGATTGAGTTTGATGAGCTGTTTCTTAGAGCTGTTTTACATGTTCTGAAAGCAAAAAGGTAAGAGGTAAGGGCTTCCTGCCTGGGAATGTAGAAGAGTGTCTTAGGGTTTCTATTGCTGTGAAGAGACCCCATGACCATGACAACTCTTATAAAGGAAAACGTTTAACTGGGGCTGGCTTACAGCTCAGAGACTTAACCCATGATCATCATGATGGGAAACATGCTGTGCAGGCTGACATGGTGCTGGCGAAACATCTGAGAGTTCTACATCGGGGTCTACAGGTAGCAGAAGGAGACTGTGTGCTACACTGGGCGTGGCTTGAGCATAGGAGACCTCAAAGCCCGCCTCCACAGTGACACTTCTCCAACAAGGCCACACCTACTCCACACCTCTTAGTAGTGCAACTCCCTATGGCCAAGCATTGGAACATATGAGTCTATGGGGGCCATTCCTCTCCAAAAATGCCAAATCAGCCCTTTCCTTCCTAACTTGTCTTGGTCACAGTGTTTCATCATAGCAATAATATGATAACTAAGACAGCCTCTCTCTCACTGGGGTCTTAAAAAGGGTCTGTGGTTCAAAACCAGTACTTTTTCTTTTCTCCACATGTCTGAGGGGTCTCATTTGTAAATTGGTGATCATAATAGTGCCTTTGTTTTTGTCAGGATGGAATGAATTCATGGTGTATGTAGATTGAGTATCCCTAGCATAGAAAGATCAAGAATTGGAAATTTCTAGTACAAATGAATATTATGTCAAAAGTGGAAAAATCCCACATTTGACCTCATGTAATGTGTCAAAGTAAACACATGCACAGTAAAACTACTGTATAAAATTATCATTAGGGCTAGGTGTACAAAGTGCATATACATGTCCAGATCCAATCCTTGTATCTTGCTTCTATTTGCCCCTTCTACCACTCTGCATATGACTGCTCTGCTTGCTCTGTCCAAATAACCCTTCTGCTGAATAAAATTACATTGTATGTATGTACAATGTTATTTATCCATTCATCTATTAATGGATGTCCAGTTTCATATCTTGGCTGCTATGAATCCTGTAGTAGGCTTTCATGTTTAGACTTCATTTTCTTTCATGGTACATGCTAACATATATGTGCAAAAATTCCAGAGTTTTCAAATACTCTTGGTACAAAGCATTTATGATAAAGACTACTCCCCCTCCCTGTGTGTAGTGTATGGTGTGTTGGAAAAGCTGTGGTAGTGTGAGAGCTGAAGTCTTGTTTCCACTTTCTTAGTATGATGACACTTTCTAATATATGAAATCTTCCCTGTTTCTTTTTAAAATGTGCAGACTTGGCATTTGGCTGTTTATGTCTGAGATGCCCTTTGGCACACTCTCAGTCCCGATGCTCTGGAAGCTCTTCTACCTCATGCACCAGGCTGAAAGTGGGAGCCTGCAGCACCTCTGTGCCTCCCTGCAACCGGCCGAGTGCAAGAAGCAACTCCAAGGTACTTGGCTGGGATGGCCTTCCCTCCCTTCACATGCTTCTCTCTCACAGTGTCAACCCATTTGCTTTTAGGAGCACTGTGGTGTTATTATAAGGTTTTTGGGTTTTGGGCGGCCCTTTATTTAAAGATTGATATTCACAACATATAAAAAGACATTCCCACATCACTGGCATGATTTTGACATCCAGGGGACTACTTTATTGTTTTGATGTATTAGATAGAGGGTGGCATATCAAATCCAAATTCGGTTAGGTTCAAATTCTGTGCAGTAAGCACAATGGCCTAACTTTGGTGAATCATTTATTTCCATGTGTGAAATTCTAGTCTGATCAACAAGTGATGTTAATAGGCTTGAAATTTGTTAAGTTTGTGCCTAGTTGTTCCACTAATTTTTTCTGTTTTATCTTTCTTATTATATTGATTTGAAGAAGTAGGTAGGAGGTATACAGTAATTCTTAGATTCATTGAGAGAGGGATCTTCTCTCACAAAACAAAAAAAATAAAGAATAAAAATCAGACAACTTGGTTAGATACAAAGATATTTATCTATTACCCTCAACACTAAAGAAACAGAATCTTAACAGGATTAAAAACTTACCAAAATCTTTTCTAAATTTCTAAACCTCTGCATTGCTTGAAAGAAAACACAGCTTTATTTCCAGCACTCTGGAGGCAGAGGCAGGCAAATTTTTGTGAGTGTGATGCCAGTCTGATTGAGTGAGTTCCAGGACTCTGCCTCAAAAAGAAAAGAAAGGAAGAAAAAAGAGAGAAAAAACATACTGAATAAAACTAAAAAAACACACACATTATTCGCAATTTTTTGGTAAACATGAATTATTTTTTCCTTCATTCTTTTCAGTTTTTATTCTCTCTCTGTGTGTATGTTATATGCACATCTATTTTTATTTGTCTTTCTGTTTTGAGTTTTATTTTTGTTTAATTTCTCTGCTCCATAAAGTGCTTCTGCACTGTCCTAGGGAAAGTGCTTGCATTACCATTCCCATAGTTGAGTGTGAGTGTTTCACAGCCTGTTCTCTGGCTGCCAGTTCTGTGGGTGACGTTACAGACACAGAGGAGAGACAGTCCTTTGCAGGGGCCTAGGATAATCAGCAGATGTCTGATGTAGGTTAGTTCCTGGTAGGTTTCTTTTGTAAGTCTGTCCCAAGGACTTCCTGTCCTCAGTCTGGAATATGGCTCATAATTTTTTTTGGCCATATATTTTCATAAAAATTTTGCTTCTGACATCTACATGTATTCCTACATGTATTACAAAGTTATCAAAACTGTCTCTAGTGACAAAGTGTAATATTTCTTACACAGCATCCTCTGAGAACAGGGCAGAGCAGATTAAATGCTGTTTGTTATAGCCTGTTTCTTGCCCTTAATCTCTTGTTTGGAGTGCCATGCTTATGCTGAGTGGCTGCTGGCCATGACAGTTTGCATTAGGGCATCTATATTCTTGTGGCTGAAATGCATAGTAGATGTACAGGTTCAGTTGACAGTTGTGTAGCAGTGACACCTGGAGACAGCAGAAGTGCGTGGCAGTGACATGTAATTTGTTCTTTGGAGTTGGCCTCCAGAGTTGGTGATTTGTACCACATTCTCTGCTCATTCAGTCCTTTAAATTTGTTTTTCAGAGATGTGGCATAGTTTAATGTTAGCTTTTTGCTTCATGTCTACATTATATTTATGTTTTTGAACTATCAGAAGTCAACTGATTCCGTTTTCTTACTGATTTCTATAACAGTCCATTTTAAAAAGGGGAAGAAGATCCTTTGTATCTTTAAATATTTGTGAATTTCAATTTTTGTGTTGTGTTTCTGGTACTATAACTAAATATCTGAACCTATTTCTCTACTTCAATTTTTTTTGATATGAACTTGCAGATCCAGAACATTTTGCAAACTTGGAGAAGTATCTTTCTTCCATGAATAGCTCAGAAGAGATTTGCCTTCTGACGACCTTTGCTCAGATGGCTCGGGCCAGAAGAGCCAATGTAGATGAAGACTTCATAAAAATTATTGTTCTGGAGATATATGAGGTTAGAATATGAAGCTTTGTGAATGCTTACTTCAGCCTGTCTATTCATTCTTGGGCATTGCTTTTAGAAAATGTGATTACTGAGCTATTGCCTGCACTTATGGAAGGGATGGAGAGTCAAAGGAACATCTTTGCCATAGGGAATTGCTTTTTTAAAGATTGACTGGTTATGTATACAACATTCTGCCTCCATGTGTGCCTGCAGGCCAGAGCGGGCACCAGACCTCATTACAGATGGCTCTGAGCCACCATGTGGGTTCTGGGAGAGCAGCCAGTGCTCCCAACCTCTGAGCCATCTCTCCAGCCATAGGGAATTTTAAAAGCCTGTATTTTACTCTGTTTCCCACTACTATTCCTGACATGTGATGCAAACTTTTGATAAAGAATGGACAGTCTGGTGCAGCCTGACATTGCAGTTTTATTACTATAGCCACACACCAAAATGTCACTCCTCTGCTCCTGCTGGTAACATGGAGATCTGACTTCTAAGTCACTTTCAATGAGATTGTAGAATGAACATTGAAATTGCAAGAGAAGTTTTGGTTTAGCTCTGCTGTTAGTTCTCCATCTTATACAGAAAGGTAACTTGCCAACCAGATTTTATTTTCCTCATTACACAATGACAGGCTGAGGTATGATCCTTATATTTCTTAGTTTTTATCTTTTCTAACAGAGGACAAATGCAAGGATTACAAGGATCTCCCTTTGGGGATATATTGTGTCTGCTCTAAAGAAATAAAGCTTGCCTGGAGATCAGAGGATAGAGCCAGCCACAGAGTCAGCCATAGAGCAGGCAGTGGTGGCCCATACCTTCAGGCCCAGCAATGGGATTTCATGCCTCTATTCCCAGTACTTGGGATCCCATGTCTCTGCTCTTAGTATTTGGTAAACATGTGTGTTTAGTCCCAGCACTAGGAAAGTTGAAACCGAAAGTGATATGGCTGGGCAGAGAAAGGAATATGAGGTGGGAGAAGATAAGGCTTGGCCCCCTTCCATTTTGGCCTGCGCTTCCCATCTTCAGTCTGAAGATTCATGGAGACAGCATCTACCCCTTTGGGCTGAGGAGTTGGCGAGAAGTAGCTCTGGCTTGTCGGATCTTTTAGCATTTGTCCTAGTATCTGGCTCCAGTAGTCAACCAGGTAGCTGGGTGGGAGGCATGAGGATTAAGAAAAGACAGACAGAAAATCAGAATCGAGGAGACTTCTTGGTCACTGCCAGAGGAGCACTGGGTTTATTTCTGAATGTGCTTATATACAAACTAAGAAGCAAAAAGAAGAACAGTTTTTACATTTCACACAGTATAGGCAGTTAGTCTTAGAGAAAACCATATCCCTTTCCTGCCCTTGAATCCAGAAGTAGGCAGTTTCAATTTCCTAATACACTGTACCTCCTGTGTATAGCAGTAACCCGCTTCTAGCTAGATAATGCGTTCCTTCCCAAAAGCTTAATCAGACCAGTCTCAAGGCCTTCGAGGCTAAAAAACAACCAAGAAAGCTGAACTCTCTTGGACTCCAGAATTATGCTGAGTCACTGTGACTCTTGTTCTGTAAGTCAGAATGGACTCCAGATTTAAAATGGAGCTGTGAGCTCCCATAGGAATGACAGCTGAGCCAACAAGCCTAGCTGTGATGATCATTTGTAAGCAGGTACAGGGAGCTCCTGAAGATGGTGGTTGGTTGTCTTGAGGAAAGTCCTGTACACACTAAGGATTTAAGAACTTTACACTTAGATTTTTATTTTTTAGGAGAGATTGTGTATTTCTATTAAATATATTTTAAAAAATAATTTTAGGCTGAGCATGGTGGTGCATGTTTTAGTCCCAGCACTCAGGAGGCAGAGGCAGGCGAATCTTTGAGTTTGAGGCCAGCCTGGTCTACAGAATGAGCCAGGAAAGCCAGAGATATACAGAGAAAGTCTATCTTAAAAACAAACAAAAACAAATCATTTTAGTGTTTTCCTCAAATCAATAAGTTTAGATATTCATTTTTTTTCGTTGTGATTGAGAAACTTTTTCCCTTTGAGATGAGATCTTACTATTTTGCCCCAAAACCTTGATATTCCTGGGCTCAAATGATTCTCCTTTCTTAGGCTCCCAAGTATCTGTGGTTTCAGACTCATGACCACCATGCATTGCTGGGATATACTCTTTGAAACCAGTATTTGAAGTCATGGTTAGTAAATAGTTACCATTTTTTCTGTTCTGTCTCCCTACCACCTTCCAGTCTAGAGGTGGATACTTTGCTATCTCTAGGTCTGACATAGTTCTGAGCATGGTGTCAGCTGAGGCTCAATGGGAGATATGTTTTGTGTAAAAAAGCTACTAAAATGTGTTTTAATTGGTAATTAGCATTAAAAGTACCATTTCTTCCCCTACCTCTCATTTAGGTATCTTATGTCATCCTGTCCACCAGAGAGACTTTTTCAAAGGTTGGTCGAGAGCTTTTGGGGGCCATCACAGCTGTTCACCCTGAGATTATTTCTGTTCTTTTGGATAGAGTGCAAGAAACCATTGACCAAGTTGGGATGGTAAGAATGCTCACTATTTGTT
Organism: Phyllotis vaccarum; assembly: GCA_033318265.1. NCBI lineage: Eukaryota > Metazoa > Chordata > Mammalia > Rodentia > Cricetidae > Phyllotis > Phyllotis vaccarum. The sequence continues at coordinate 11,454,041 of JARWLC010000009.1, read as the reverse complement.
ATTTTTGAAAGAACCCTGAAATAGCTGAAATAGTGTCCTAACCTTTAATCCCAGTACTCGAGGTAGATGTAGGTAAGGGCATCCTGGTCTACAAAGTGAGTTTCTGAACAGTCAGGGCTGTTAGAAGAGAAACCCTGTCTGAAAAACCAAAGTCAGTCAATCAATCAAGAGTCAATGAAGCAGTGACAGTAATAGGAACATTGTTGGAAATGACTCTGCTATAAAATAACCCGAACTGTGAGTTTCTAAAGTATCTGTACTGAACTGTCCACCTCTTGCTGGAGTCAATTCCTTTGCAATCCTTCCAGTTTTAAAATAAGGCTTTATTGAATATAATTCACCAGCTATAGTGCCCACCTGTTGAAGGTGTGCAGTCAGTGATTTTTCTATAGACACAGAGAGGCGCAGCCACACGGACAGCCAATTTTGAGCATTTCATCATCTTACAAAAAGAAGCCTTCACAAGGTTCACAAACCCTTAGCCATCATTCCTTATTCCTTATCTTCTTTTGACCTAAGAAGCTGCTCATCTGCTTTCTGTTGCAGACATGTTAGTGAGTGGTCCCTGTGTCTGACCTATTTCTCTTCGTATTGTAGTAGTCTTTCAAAATTTCCTTGCTTTTGAATATTGGGTAAGATTTCATTAAGTTTCTAGATCCCATTTTATTTCTCTGTTTGTCAGCTGTTGGCTTGCTTCCACCTTTTGGTATTATGAATGTTTCTGTTATGAATATAATTGCCAATGAATGTATTTTTGAGAGACTGGTTTCATTATTTTTGCTTATTCACTATTTAGTACATGCATGTGTATGGGCACACATGGATGTGTGGAGATTAAAGGGCAACCTGTGTGAATTTGTTTTCTCTTTCTACCTTGTGGACTCTAAGGATCAAACTCAGGTTGTTAGGCTTGGTGACAAGCACCCTTTCTCACTAAGCCATCTCACTGGCCCTGTGTTCAGTACAAATTCCAGAGCATAGAACCCAGAAGTATGTTTAATGACAGTCTTCAAATGGTTACCAAATTACACACACACACACACACACACACACACACACACACACACACACACAGAGAGAGAGAGAGAGAGAGAGAGAGAGAGAGAGAGAGAGAGAGAGAGAGAGAGAGAGAGAGATATGTGTGCACACATACAAACATTTACCAATCTGCAGTCTCAAATATTGGCTCATTTTCAGAATGTATATTTTAGTTTTGTTTCTGAAATCCATATATTATTCCTACAATCTCTTATACTAAAATTAGTGGGGTTCTTTTCGGGGGGTATTGCAGTAGATGCATCAGTATATTTTAAGTATTTGTAAAAATTGTTGAAAGAATACTTAATAGAAGGTTTTTAAAAATTTTTTAATTTTTTTTTTTTTTTTAATGAGACTGAGCCTTGTTTGCCCAGGCTGGCCTCTAAGATTACAGTGGTCTGTAGTTCGAGGTTTCTGGCCCGGATTTTCGGGTCTAACCTCAAGGTCTAGGCCCACAGACCCGTAGACCCGCAGTCCCGCAGTCCCACAGAGACACACAGATGCTTCCAATAGTTTTAGGCTGATCAGTCTCAGGCCCAGGCATATAGCTTGCTAACTCTCTACCCTTAAGCTATCCCATGTCTCTTGTTCAGCCATGCGGCTGGGTACCTTTCTTTAGAGCTGCATAATTGTCCTCTGCATCCTGCAGCTTCTCTCTGGTGCTCTCTCTGGCATTCAGTTCTCAGAGATTTTTAGTCTGGTAGCCCCGCCCACACTTCCTGCCTGCCTTTGGCCAATCAGCGCTTTTTATTAAACCAGTGGGTGGGACAATTATTTACAATGAATCAACACAATACCCCTACAGTGGTCCTCTTGCCTTAGCCTCCTGAGCACTGGAGTTGCAGGTGTTAGTGATAGGCATTGAATGCAGGGGTCTGTGCAGTCTAGGCAAGTGCTTAACACTGTTGTTTCAGTCACATCAGTTCTGCTTACTAGAATTCTCAACTGGCTCTTCCTATGTAGTCGTTAATGCCTTGCATTTCTTTTACTTTGTAGGATTGACTAGAACCTTCATATAAAAGTGGGAGAGGACACTCTTGTCTCATTTCTGCAATAGGGGAATAGTTGAAAAGTTCACTGCTGCTTAGAACCATTAGTTTATCATTTCTGTCAGATACTTACAGGCTCATGTAGGACTTTTCTATTTTTAAAGTTATTGTTTACAGCCTTGCCATACTGTGCAGACTTTAACTCCAGGACATGGGCTGCTGAAATAGAGGATTATGAACTAGGAAGCCATTGTCAACTAGATAGCATCAATTTGTTGCAAATAAACAGACATATAGCAAACAGATTGTATTTGTCAAGGGTGGGGGTTCCTCTAAAGCAGCAGTTCTCAGCCTGTGGGTCGCCACCCCACAGGGGTTGCATATCAAATATCTTGCATATCAGATATTTACACTATGATCATAACAGTAACAAAATTAGAGATATGAAATAGCAATGAAATAATTTTATGGTTGGGGGTCACCACAGCATGAGGAACTGTATTAAATAAAGGGTTATAGCATTAGGAAGGTTGAGAACCATTGCTGTAAAGGAACAGAACTAATAGAGTGATTCCATATGGACAGTTGTTTTCTGATGGAAAGGTTAAGAATCCAGTAGTTCTATCCATGGGACTGCCTGTCTGATGCTGGGGATTCCTAGAGAGCTGCTGGATCCAGTAAGTAGGTTCTAATGCCAGCACAAGAATGCCTCACTCAGCAGCAGGGTAGATGAACTTGCCAGTGAGAGTGAGGGCAAGCAGGCAAAAGGCTAAAGCTTCTTTCTTCCATGTCCTGTGTGCTGCCACAGGAAGTACTCAAGTTGACAGGCAAGATCAGCCATCACACCAATAAAATCTACTCCTGCTACTCTTTCTTAGATTTTTTCTTTCTTCTTCTTTTCTTTTCTTTTCTTTTCTTTTCTTTTCTTTTCTTTTCTTTTCTTTTCTTTTCCTTTCTTTTCTTTTCTTTTCTTTTCTTTTCTTTTCTCTCTCTCTCTCTCTCTCTCTCTCTCTCTCTCTCTCTCTCTCTCTCTCTCTCTCTCTTTCTTTCTTTTTTTTTTTGCCACAATCTGGAGCAGCACAAGAGTCTGAAAATTCTAAACTTATAATGTCTATGATATCCTAGCTATGGATACAGATGACCACAATGTGTTGAATTGAGTGTAGTCCCTAATTAGAATGTACTTCATGTATAAATTCTTACTGAGTTTTGAAGATGTTTAATATTTTATAACAACTTCATATTATAATGCGTTATGAAACAGTGTTATTAAAATAAAATTTCCATTTTTGATGTTTGAGTTGTAACTATTAGTAAAACCAAAATGTCCTTTAGTACTTGCATTGTATTTTCGTTGTGCAGCCTTGTTTAAAACACTTTAAAAGGAGTCATCTGAACACAGTGACTCCTGCCTGTAATTCTAGTACTTTGGAGGCTGAGTCAGGAGGCTCACTAGTGAGTTCCAGGCTAGCCTCGGCTACATACTGTTACAGGTCAGCCTGGGATATTGAGTAAGACCTTGCCTCAAAAAACCCTATACAACAAAAGTGACATTATAAGATTAACTATATTTCTGGTTACTCCTTTAAAGGAAGTTTCATTAGGTGAACCTGCATTTTCTTAATTTGTGCATACAGGTAATTTAAAAAGTGTTGTAGACTTTTTTTGTGCATACAGGTTTTTAAATCCATTTTAATCTAGAATATTTCAAATTTGTGTAAAGTAGAGGGCTGTCAAGAGTGGCTTAGCATACAAAGTGCTTTCTGTGCAAGCATGATGACCAGTGTCCTTCCTTGAGCTCACATAAAGGGAAAAGAAGAGAGCCAGCTCCCCAGATCTGTCTTAGGATTCCACCCACCTCACCCAAAGCCTGTTTCCACCTACCCATAAGGACTAGCGCGTGCACACACACATACACACACACACACACACACACACACACACACACACACAGAGAGAGAGAGAGAGAGAGAGAGAGAGAGAGAGAGAGAGAGAGAATGATAAATAGAATTACATTAGTAAACACAGAGTCCAGTTTTAGACGATACCATTATCGTCTTGACTTAATTTCATCTGTCCTCACATTGACCTCTTACTGTCTCAGTAGATTGCATTTCAGCAAATAGAAATATCTTCAGATGCCATTATATAGAAGAAAATATTTTTAAAAATTCAGTGACTTTTTCCTGATTTATCATCACTTTAAATTTATGTTTTAGTGTGGTGGTGTACCTGGATGGAAACATCTGTTTACACACTAAAAGCCCTGACCTTTGCAAAGGATTGTCTGTGTTTTAGGTATATCATCAGTTTTAAAATGCATTTAATTTTATTTTTTTGTAAATCATTTTAATTTTACTTGTCTCAAAATCAAATCCACCTTCACATCTTCCCAAAGAAAATTTCCAAGCAATTTGAGAATGCTTTGGGTGATACAGTATTGTTCCTGAATTGTTTTTAATTTAAATTTTTTCCCAGTTTTTCAAGACAGGTTTTTCTCTGTGTAGCCTTAGTAGTCTTGTTCTAGCTTGGAACTAGCTTTGTAGACCAGGCTAGCCTTGAAGAACTCAATGAAATTCACCTGCCTCTGCTACCTGAATGTTGGGATTAAAGGTTTTTGCCACTAGCACCTGGCTATTCCTGAGTCTTACATTTAATTATTGTTTTCTTTTTTAAAAAAGGTTTCTTTATACTTGTTTAAAGAATTGCCATTGTATCTTTGGCAACCTTCTGCTTCTGAGATAGCTGTGATTCGGGATTGGTTACTGAATTACAGTCTCACAGCAGTGAAGAACAAGTTGGCTTGTGTGATCCTAGAAGGACTGAATTGGGGATTTGCTGAACAGGTATGCCTTTCTGAGAAACAGATCTCACATACATCAGTTTTAGGAAAGCATTTTCTTAAAGCATTAGCATCTCTGTGTGCCACTTGATAGCTTGCAAATTATTCCAGCTGGGTTAGAGTTTAAGCTCTTCTTGTCTTCCCTCCCTTCCCTTGGGGATTACCTAGGACTTGGACCGTGCCTGGAAGGCACTCTACCACTGAACTATGTCCTCAAAGTATTCTTTCGTCAGTTCCGTTTTGTGTCCTGAACATTCCCATTGGGCTGGAAGTTGACTCAGTTGGTCAAGCATGAGAACCCAAGTTCCATCTGTAGCAACCACATAAAAGCTGAGTGAAGTAGTGGGGGCCTGTAATCTCAGCATGGGACAGGTGGACACAGGTGGATCCATGGAGCTTGCTGGCCAGTGGCCTTCACATGTGCACCCACAGTCAAAGAGAAGAACAGAAGTCCCCTTTATCCTTAGGCCATTGAATGTGCTGTATGTCTCCGGCTGGTTACCTCAGCTTCTCCCAGTTGTATCTGTTGGCCGGGGGCTCTCTCCTTCTTGCAGTCTGTCCTGTATATTGTTGCCCGAGTTGTTTTCAATATGTCTGAATTATGTGTTTGACTTTGCTCTGATCCTAGCTCTGTGACCCGACAGACTGAACAAGTATCCTGAACTCTGGGCATCAATTGCCCACCTGTAGATATTGATATTAATAGGTCTTCCCTGGAAAGTTGTTACAGAGGCAGTTCCTCCACATGCTAATTCCTCAGTTTAAAATTATTAATAGTTATTATTAAAGTTTTGCTGTATATCAAATATCCAAAGAAGCTAGTGATTTCCTCCCTCTCCAAGGGTCTTATTAATTATCTTACCGATCAGAATATGAACATTTGGTAAGGACAGGGGGAGAAATTAGCTCTACAATTATCTGGCATCTTTTTTTTTTTTTTTTTTTTTTTTTGAGCAAGTCATTTAATGCTTGAAGTTGTCTTGTGTGGTTTGCACTCATGGCATGATGTGCAGAAGGGGAGACTGTAATAGTATATGTTTCTGGCCTGTCCAGCCTGTGGTCCAGACCTGCAGACCCACAGAAACACACAGATGCTTACATTAATTTTATGCTAATTGACCTGGGGCCCAGGCATATAACTTCCTAACTCTTTACTCTTAAACTAACCCATGATTCTTATCTTGTTCAGCCATGGGGCTCAGTACCTTTTCTCAGTGAAGCATTTCAACTTCTTTCCTCTGTGCCTCATCTGGTGTCTCAGTAGTATCTTTTTGGCTTCTCTGTGGTTTCTCTGCTTTGTTCTTCCTGCTCCCAGAGTTTTCTTAGTCTAGTAGCCCCACCCACACTTCATGTCTGCCTTCAGCCAATCAGCGTTTTTATTAAACCAGGCGGGACAATTATTTACAATGGAACAAAACACAATCCCACTACAGGAGACTGATGCCAGGGAGTCTTTCTCATGCTGTTTCTGCTACCTGGCATTCTGGGCCTTCTCTCCATGAAGGCCTGAAGGGCTGTTGGGGGAGAGCCCCAGTGTTTCTCCAACTTTACATTCTCCAGCCTGTAAACAGAATACCTTAGCTTCCCATTTTCCAGATGTCTTCATCCAGGTCCCCCGAGTGTCTCCTCTCTCCTTATTTAGAGCCCCGGGTCAGCCTCTGTGGAAGGGCTAGGGAATGGAGTTTTTGAAAATTACAGAGAGGACTATTTGTGTATATTGTAGGTAATGTCAGGCTTGTAAAGTTAGTATCTACCCCATTTCTGGGTGTAGTATTTTCACCCATGATGAAACAATAGACAGGAATGTAGACTTAATGTATTAAGTATTTCCTGTGATTGATAATAAGCATTTATATGGTAGGTGACAGTGTTCCTAACCTATAATCCAGGATGGGGGTCTTGGGGGTGACTGAGTTTCAGATATGTCTTGGTGCAGTGTACTTGTTCTTTAGAGTTGAGGGTCTTTCCTTTGTTGTCAGGGGAAAATTTCACTTTAAAGAGAACTCAGTGTCCTGTTTCAGAACTCTTGAAGGACTGTTTATTAAATATAGGATGGTATGTTTGTAATTTTGTTTGTTTTTGGTAGGGTATTCTTCATTTGGATCAAGCACTGCACACTGAAGTAGCCTTACTGGTTCTTGAGGCTTATCAGAAGCACCTCTCACAGAAGCCTTATGCTGGGCTTATTTCTGAAAGTATGAAACAGGTACTCATTTTTCTTGTGTACTGAGACATAAAGTCTTCATTTAAAATTGCCTGGGAAGATAAAATTCTAGTTTTTATTTTTATGTTTTTTAAAATTTTTTCTGTCAATTCAAGATACTATATTTAATTTTTGTAGTTTTTAAAGATTTTTTTCTTAAAAAGTTGTCTTTGATGTCCTGAAACTTACTATATAGACCAGGGTGGTCTCAAACTCAGAGAGATCCACCTGGCTCAGTCTCCCAAATTCTAGGATTAAAGAATTAATCTCAGATATGGCAAAAATAATCTTTTTGTCACCATTTTTGAGAATTTGGGATGAGCTGTAATGATGTGCTGAAGAACTGAATGACTTTTTTTAAACCTTTGCAGGTTGGTAGTTAATTATTGATGGCTTGCTCTTACTTTTTATAGTAATAAGCTGGTGAAAGCTATGGATGAGGCCCTAGCTCTAGCTTGCTGAAAGTGTTTACTAGCACAGTAGTCTTGAGTGTCAACCTGATAAGGTTCACAAAGCACATCAGTGGGGTGGAGCTTGGGGTGGGCATGACTTTAATAGAGTGAGGGGAACATCACAAGGGAAGGAAGGAAGTAGTACCTCCTCTTCTGAGGGTGTTGCAAACAGAGGTGGGCAGGTGAAGCTACTGTTTAATTATATAACTAACATTGTTTAAAATGAATGACTGTTTTGTACAGGTTTCATACCTTGCCAGTATTGTTCGATATGGAGAGACTCCTGAGACCTCTTTTAACCAGTGGGCCTGGAATTTAATCTTGAGGTTAAAATTACACAAAAATGATTTTGGAACACAGCAGAACTGTCCATCTGTTCCCTTCTCCAGCACTGTACCTGACATGACAGAATCATCCATGTTTCACCCTCTCTTGAAGGCTGTGAAATCAGGCATGGCCATTGGCTGCTATCTAGCCTTGGCTGTGACAACTCTTGGCCACAGGTATTGTATGTTGAGCCTCCAGGGTACCTCCAAGTTAGGAGTTTTAACTCTTATTTTCACATCCCAATCATGAGGCCTTCATTAAACCCATAGTGAGTTAATTAGAGTCAGATAATGAGCCTTGTTATAAAGGGGCAAATAATGGCCAGATTCATTTCTGTTTATTTGCTAAACAAATATTAAAAAGTCTTTAGATGTTTTCACACATCTAAAGATTCTTTATAGGAGGTAGGGACTTTTCTTATTCCTTTGTGTGTCTGCAGAACTTGTACGCAGCAGATATTCAATAAATGCTGGTACATTGGATGAATGTGGGAAGGCTCACCTACCTGATGGGGAGGAGTTGAGATGAGGAAAATGAGGAGACACTCTTAACTGAAGCCAAAGGTTCCTGTTGAACAGAGGTGATGGATGTGTAGTAGGACAGATTTGAAAGTAGGTGAGAGAGGGTGGTTATCTAGTATTGTTCAAGAGAAGGAGGGTGGTATTTAGGCTTCAGGGTGGCACTAATTACATTGTTGCCGGAGCTGCTGAACCCCATGTTCCTCACGTCTGAAATGGAAAGATTGACTTATCTTATGACGTGTGAGTTAGTCACAATTCTCCTTGCATACCCAGAACAGTGTCTGGCTTGTTGATTCTTTGACTGTAGTTTTCTAAACTTGTTTCATGATTTCCCTGGCTGCTGTCGCCATTCTGGGACTGTAGTTCTTATTCATTACTAGGTTCTTTCTGTACATACTTGTAGTCAGAAGTTTCTGGCCCGGGTTAGCTCTGAGGTCTGGGCCCACAGTACCAAATAATCTACAAAGTCTTATATTAAGTACAGGCTGTTTGGCCTATGGCTCAGACATATTACTTGCTAACTCTTACTTTTAAACTAACTTGTGATTAGCAAAGTGGCTTCGTACCTTTTCTCAGAGCATTTTCATCTTCTTTCCTCTGCACTCCCTGGCATCTCTGCTCTGTTCTTTCTCCTCCCAGAGTTTTTTTAGTCTGGTAGCCCCACCAACACTTCTGTCAGCTTTCAGAGCATCATCCCACAGCACATAGTGATTACTGATGGGAGTGAAAGAGAGAGGAAGTGTTTTCCTTTGGAATTGGTTCCATAGGCCTGGAGCAGACAGACTTAAAGGTAAACAAATAGAACATTTTGAGGAGAACGGGCAATAATAAAGTCACCCAGGACACTGCTTTAAAAATGTATGCCTTAGGATTTATTTAATTATAAAAATAATATGTATGTGTATATTATGATGTGTATGGGTGCCCGTGTAGGCCAGAGTCTGTGGATCTCCTGGAACTGGACATAGGCCTGAAGTGGCTGTTAGGAATTGTCCTTCGGGAAGAGAAATAAATGTACTTACTCACACCAGCTCTTTATTATGTTCAACACTTCTTTCCTTTTAGAGGTTATATTTACATAAGCTCTGAAATACACACACACATATATATTTAATTTTGTATTTTTGTTGTTACTATTGTAAGCACCTCCTATGTGTTGGCTTTTGCATTATTATTATTATTATTATTATTATTATTATTATTATTATTATTATTTTTGGAGTTTTTCCCTCTTAGAGTAAAAGCAGTATAGGATAAAGAAAGTGGGGAAAGCCCACCTGCTTTTGCTGCTCTTATGTTCTGAGCATTCTGATGTGAGGATATATGTCTTTTCCTCTTTTTGTAACTTACTGTTTCTACTAGACGTCATCATGAGAATACAGTGCTAGGTTTTCCCCCAGGCTGCTCTTGACCATAGTATTCATTATATTGTTTGGATTTTTGGTTTTTGAAACAGGTTTGCTTTGAACCCATGGGAGTCTGCCTACCCCTTCCTCCTGATTGCTGGGATTAAGGGCATATGCAACCACTCATGGCTATCTATATTATTTGAAAATGAGTATTATTGAATGTATTTCCCCTAATTTTACTTAAGTCTTCTGCAGCAGTATTTTGCAGTTATACGAATAAAAAGTTTTTATTCTTACACACTGCAACTTCTCTCTCTCCCATATATGTAATATAATAATATATTATTCCTTCTATTTTCCCCATATGTGTAATATAATAATGTATATTATATTATTCCTTTGAAATTACTTCAAAGGAAAAGGAAATGTGTCTGACACACTGCAGTTTGTGTCTGAGGTCACTTTACAGTCTCCTCTTGGCTACAGTGGCTTCTGGGACACTTCAGTCAGTCAAGCTGTAATTCTCATCTTATTCCTGGGACACCATGTAAATTTGGGTCCAATGCTTTCAACTTCCTCATCTAATAATGTAAGAGTATAGATGAGATTTTAAGAGCTCTTTGTATTTCTAAGTTATGGTTATATAATTCTGTATAGGTCAGTCATAAAAATTTTGGAGAACTGAGAAAATCGGGTATTGTAAGCTTGTATTTCATTGAAGGAATGCAGTGTTATGAATGAGCTACTGAGTCCGTGCGTTTCCCTTTCTTTGTCTGTAGTATCGAGAAGTTCTGTGCAGAGGGTATCCCCCTGTTGGGAATTCTGGTCCAGTCACGGCATTTGAGAGCAGTGGTCCATGTCCTGGATAAGATTCTCCCCATGTTCTACTCTTGCCAGTATTACCTTCTGAAGAATGAGCAGTGAGTATACTCTGCTAACAGACACACCCCAGCAGGGAGCGATGACACTTTCTGGTTTCTAGAGAACAGTGAAAGGGAATGGCATTTTGTTTCATTGATTGGCTGACTGGTCATTTTTATTTGTTTGTTTGTTTTTTTCTGTTTGTAGAAGAAAATATAATTTTTCCAGTTAATTTGAATTATATTTTTTATTTTTTCATTTTACTGTGTTTTTTCAGTTTAATTGACTGTTTGCCTTTTTTATAAAGATTTATATTTTTATTTTTTTAAAAAATATTTATTTACGGTATTCTGTCTGCAGGTATGCCTGCAGGCCAGAAGAGGGCGCCAAATCTCATTACAAGATGGCTGTGAGCCACCATGTGGTTGCTGGGAATTGAACTCGGGACCTCTGGAAGAGCAGCCAGTGCTCTTAATCTCTGGGCCATCTCTTCATCCCCTAAGATTTATTTTTATTGTTGATTTAATGTATTTTGTGAGTCTGTGTGCAGTATGGGCATGCGATTACATAGGTTGAAGATGGAGCGGGCTGTAAGACACCTGATGTGGATGCAGGAGCTGCAGTTGGCTCCTTTGCAAGAGTAGTGTATGCTCCTGACTGCCAAGCTTCTCTCCATTCCCCAATGTGGTTTTTGTTTGTTTTTATTTTTTTTAAGAGACAGAAAACTTCTGCACTTCGGTTTAGAACGTGGTTAATGAACATTGTTTAGATAAATGATTCTAGTTTTATTGTTATGAAAGGTGTTTCCTATTTCACTTAATGTAGAATTGTTTCGAAAGTCTAGTAGTATTTAAAAGAACAGTTGTTTCTTTAGACTCTTGGAATAGTGTTCCTTACTTTTAGCAGCAATTATAATAGTACCAAGACATATTGTTTTATGTAGCCTATGGGTTGTGGGAAGATAAAATGAGTGGGAAGAGATGACCTGTTCGGGAGGCAGGGGTTGATTATCTGGGGTCATGAATAGTGATGGAAAGGGGAGGTGAAACTCAGTAGTACTAGGGCAAGTAGTATGTACAAAAGAATAAAGGTAGTGTCAGTGTTTTTATTGAATGCATTTGATTCATTATGTCTCTGATTTGAGGTAACTAATTAATTATGCATTCCCAGAGTCCTTGGGATTTGACTTTAGTAGAAAGGGTTAGGGCTGCAATACTTAAAAAAAATTAAGTTAGCATCCTGCACACTCAGAGAAATTTGGGAACTAAATAACTTGGAAACATCTCTGCTTAGAAGTCTGAGATGTGGAGGGAGATAATGGCATTTTAAAAGTATTTTCGTCTAGTGCACTTTAGCATGTCGGTATTTATATGACTTGGGTGTATTTATTACAGTGTTGTAGAGAGATATTATTCCTTTTAAGCCACATTAAATATGAAGACTTTATTTTTTCTTCATTTTTTGAAGATTTATCAGACTTTCTAAATAGCATTGTGGTCTAAAAATAAACCAATGTAACGCTTTTCTGTTTCCTTATAAGTAATTATCTGATGGTAATGAAAAGAGCTTGGAGCATATAACTCAGTGGCAGAGCACTTGTCTACCATGCTTACAGCTCCCTAGACACCATACTAAGCATTATCCAAAGTCTGCAGTGGTGGTACATGTCTGTAATCCCAGTGTTTTGGGAGGTCTGGTGTTCAAAGGCAGGTTCAGCAACATAACAAGTTAGACGCTAGCGGGGCTGCATGAGACCCTGTCTCACAATAGCAAGAGAGAAACAGACCTAACAAAGCCCAGAACTGTTGGCGCTCTTCCTGGTTGGAAGGTGAAGAAGGTGTGATCCTTTGCACTCCACAGGTTTATGTCGAACCTCCTCCTCTTCCTACGCTTGGACAGTGGTGTTCCTCAGGGGGTCACTCAGCAAGTCACCCACAAGGTGGCACAGCACCTGACAGGAACCAGCCATGGGGACAACGTGAAGCTTCTTAACAGCATGATTCAGGTCAGGGCTCTTACAAATTCTGTGCTATGCTCTTCCTCTTCCCACAGAACTGTGGTGTTAGCTCTTATGATATGGATATTTCAATTTCTTGGTGTAGGAAGGCTCTTAGGGTTGGACTTTCATGGATGTAGTTAGCATTTGTATGTGTTTTAACAGTGGGAGGGATGGAGGGTGTTAACCTTCCACATCACCTGAGCTGCTTCTTTACAGGCACACATATGTGTGAGCACACAGCCTAATGAAGTTGGTCCTGTGGCTGTGTTGGAGTTCTGGGTTCAGGCTCTTATAAGCCAGCATCTATGGTACCGAGAACAGCCCATTCTCTTCCTCATGGACCACTTGTGTAAAACAGCTTTTCACCTGATGCAGGAAGATTGTGTGCAGAAATTGCTCTACCAACAGCACAAGGTAACTGTAAGAAAGTATGTTTCAGCCATTGGCTAGATACTAGCTGCTAAAAGGGTCTCCTAATTATACAATTCCTGGGAATAATCTGCGGCAACTCATTTAAAAAAAATAAATTATGCTTTAATGTTGTCTTATTTCAGTAGCCATAGTCTATGGGCACAGGTCTCAGAGAATGTATAGAGGAGTACATCAAGGGGGTGGTGGTGTGTGTAATGCTCATTACAAGTCTCTGTGGTGCACCCTGGGACTACTGCAGTGGACAGTCCCATCCTTCAGTTAGTATGGATACATTGTGATGGCATTCAGGATAGTTTCATATAGGAGATCATCATGTACTTTGCTCATGACTGGGTCATTGTTTAACTCTCCCAGTCTTTTAAAGAACTAACTGCAATACCCTCTAGACTGTTCCACAAAATCAAGCCGGTGTTACTCTGATACTAAAAACAGTTAAGGAGATGCTAAAGCAAAAAACCACAGGCAAATTCCCCTGATGAACATAGAAGCAAAATTCTGAATGAAACACTTGAAATTGAATTCAGCAGTACCATGAATCTTCCAATGTAGAGGTGACTGCTAATACCCTTGGAAGAGTCAATGAGAAGGGTTTTCAAAGACTATGTGTTGCCTCTCTTCCCCATGCAGAACGCTTTGGGTTACCACTGTGACCGGAGTCTGCTCTCCTCCCTAGTGAGCTGGATCGTGGTAGGCAACATCACACCTTCCTTTGTGGAGGGACTGTCCATGTCCACGCAGGTATGAGGCCTCCTGAGGGTCAAGTGGAGAGAGATGAAGTGTGGGTGTTAGTGGTATGTGGTCCAGGTTTCAGTGATTCTGCTACTGGCTAGCTTTGTGCCTTGGGCTGCTTATACCTCTTTCTTCAGTTTCTTCATTCTCAGATGAGACTAATTGAACCTGAAGGTGAAGCATTCAGAACAGCCCCTAGTCAGTGATCACTAGGTATGGCCTTGTCAGTAGCAGCAGCAGCTACAAACAGCATTTTTATCCTTACAGCTGATGTTATACTGCATAAGTGTAGTAAGAGGTTTCTGGCCTGGACTTTTGGGCCTAACCTCAAGGTTTAGACCCACAGGCCCACAGGCCCACAGACCCACAGAGACACACAAATGCTTACATTAATTTTAGGCTGATCGGCCTAAGGCCCAGGCATATGACTTCTCACTCTTTACCCTTAATCTAACCCATGATTCTTAACCTGTTCAGCCATACGCCTTGGTACCTTTTCTCAGAGCAGCATAGTTATCCTCCGCTTCTTCTGGCTTGCCTAGCAACTCTGGAGTCTCTGTGGCATTTCTGCCCTGTTCTTCCTGTTTCCAGAGTTTTCTTAGTCTGGTAGCCCCGCCCACACTTTCTGTCTGCCTTTGGCCAATCAGTGCTTTTTATTAAACTCATAGGCAGGACAGTTATTTACAATGTAACATCATAAACCACCTCATATAAGGTCATGTCTTTTCATCCCTTAAGCCAGTAATAACATCCTTCAATCTGTTAGCCTGTTCTTCCTGGGACCGAACTGACAGTTTCTCACTGCTACATAGACTGACAACCGCCTCATCATTTCCCCCTCAAAGAATTTAGCACTTTTTAGTTACTGTTTTGTCTAATTGTATACATGTGATAAGAACATAGACACATATTAAGTACATAGGAAGTTTAGAAGCACAATATTTGTTGTCTGACATCTACAAGTGTGTGTTTTGCACTGCTATAGAATAAATCGAGGGCTTTACATGAGGGACTCGCACACCTAGGCAAATGCTGTACATTAAGCCATATACTTCCAGCCCTAAAAAAGATCTAACCTTGTCAGCAAGATATGTTTGTTGATTGGTATTAGTGGCTTCTTTCTTTCCCTTTGCTTGGTGTTGTAGGTTTGGTTTGCATGGACTGTGCTGAACATGGAATCCATCTTTGAAGAGGATTCTCAGCTCCGGAGAGTTGTTGAAGGGGAATTGGTTATAAATTCTTTTACCCCTGACCAAGCTCTAAAGGTACAGTAGTGGTTGTGCATTTTAGTTATAGGAGGCAGCTTTCACTCTTGGCTGACCATGCCCTGTAGCCTATTAACTCCTCTATTCAGCATCTAAAGTCCCATGGGACTAAAAGCTCTGGTGGTGTTTCAGAGTCCCCACTATGTCATGGAGGAGTGTCTTCCTAGTACGACTGTATGGGCTTGCTGTTGCTGTATGTCCCAAGTATATCCCAACCCCCCTATTAAAACTATTAGATTTCTGGTGCTTGCTTCAGAGATTTGAGTCTCTGAACCTGGGTGGGAAAGAGGAATTTCTTTTAAAAACTGAATGACAACTGTGTGAAATAGCCTGGACGAAGGTTTCATATTAGAGATCTACTCTAGGGCCGTGGTGGAGGCTTTGCTCACAGGTCTTTCAGGTTTCCGAGCCTGTCAAGGAATTCTTCAGTCCCTAAGAGCCCTATTAAAATCTAGATTGTTCAGCTGGGAGGTGTGAACCACTCCTTTAACCCCAATACTGGAGAGGCAGAGGCAGGTGGATCTCTGAGTTTGAGGTCAGCTTGGTTTACAGAGTGAGTTCCAGGACAGCCAGGGCTTCACAGAGAGACCCTGTCTTGAAAAACAAAAACAAAGAAAGAAAGAAACAAACAAAAATCTAGATTTTCAAGATTGATAGAATTCGACAGATTCGTTTCATTTTGGTTTCTCTATCATTTGACTGCTTTGCTCTATGAAATTAAAATTGTATTTAAGTTTTTGCCAGCATATCCCAGTGATCATAGTGGGCATCTCATATGTGCCTGTGCAGTGTTTGGTAATACTCCTTCCTGCTGAGCTCTCCTTGTCCCAGCTGGTTCCTTTCCATTTACCTTCCCTTTTCCTCTGTGATCAGTGAGCTTAGTTAGGTTACTTACAGGAGCATGGGGACTTGCCAGTGGCTCTTCAACCGAAGAAAACAAAATAACCCTCCTCCCTCCATCCACAGAGAAGGGGAGCCTGCTGAGCCTTTCCCCCTCCCTGATAGGGTGTTGTTGGACCCAATGTCTTGTGGATTGTGTGTGGTTATAGCTGATGTGGGTTCAAGAATGCTAGAGCCATGTCTTGACTGGAAGATATAACATTTTATATGCAAAGAAATTTTAGAAATGGACATGAGGTTAGTTTAGGTTTTTGTTTGTTTGAGAAAGGGTGTCAGGTGTGCCTCAGCAGTTCTCCAATTTGTGATATAGTTGAAGATGACCTTGAAGTTCTGATCCTCCTGCTGCTGTGGCTCAGTTAACTACAGGACTAGGATTGAACGCAGAGCCTCCAGCATGCTCTGAAAATGCTCTCGCTTGACCTCTATCCATGTACTTTAGATGACTTGTCAATTGGCTTTTGATTAGGGGTCTTTGCCATATCTTTACAGTAGAAAACTGGCCACCATGTCTTGCTGCCAAAGAGGTTAAAATGTCAGCCAGTGGGCTTGGAAACTGTTTAAAACTCCTTACCGAAGCGAAAGCAGAATATTTAGTTTCAGAGCACAGTGTTTGATTGTGTTTATTTGGAAACTGTTAAAGCTGTGTTCTCTTGTAGAAAGCCCAGATCCAGCTGAAGCTGCCCATCATCCCATCCGTGCAGAGGATGATGATTTACCGCTGGGCCCACCAGGCCCTGGCCACACCTTCTGACCATCCTCTTCTGCCACTCATTTGGCAGAAGTTCTTCCTCCTGTATCTTCATCGCCCAGGACCGCAATATGGGTATGGTACCCAGAGCTGTAGTAAGTTCCCGAGTCACTTCTCAGTCGGGGTTAGCCATTCTCTTCTCATGGAGCTAGGGGTCTCTCTGTCCAACACTTATTAGACTTGATTAGACTCAGTGGAGTTTGGAGTGTCTTATGGCAGCTTCTCTTTACCCTCTGCTCTTCCTAACATGTCAAGTCAACACCTGGAAACTGGGTAAGGTTCAGCAGAAAACCTATGGAGCTGCATAGGGAGAGAAGGTGGTCCAAAGTGACCTTATGAAGAGTGGGATACATGAGTGTAGCCCTTGGCTGTGCATGGGGGTGTTGCTTGGTTCTAGTAAATAGCAAGGTAATCTGGCCTGCCCAACTGTCCACTGGAATCAAGCACTGCTCGTTAGTACCTTGTTAATTCCCAGCTCCACCGCCTGCCTTCATTTATTTGAAACATAGAGAAAGAGGCTGACTGTGGTTCCCTTGGTTCTGTTAGATTCCAAGTTCTTTATGAGCAGAGGCTGATGTCCTGACTTTGTAGTTTTTACTCTTTTCAAGGCCGTTTCCTGCAGCAGTTTTCCCGCATCGCTAAGGACACATTCCAAAGTGCCTCGTGAATGTCTGAGGCCTTAGTTGGTACTAAACTCTATACACTCTCCATACATGTCTCTGACAAAGTTCAGTTTACAGATTAGGCATAGTAAGAGATAAACAGCATAACTAGTAATGTGATAAACAGTATACCAGTTTAGTATGTGTGCTGCCACAAAAGGCTCAGTGTAACAGTATTTTGTAATAAAAGTTGCTGAGGCTGGCAGGATGGCTCAGTGGGTAGCAGTGTCTGCTGTGCCAGCCTGATAGCTTGATCTTGATCTTAGAAACTCATAGTGGGAGGAGAAAGGCCAACTCATAAGAGCTGTTCTTTGGCTTTTACACTAATGACATGATAAGCATCTGTACTTACACACACAGGTACACACATGTACACAACACTAAATGAAATAAAAAGTAAAACTAAATATAGATGGCTTATTTCTGGAATTTTCTGTTTGCACTATGGTTGACTATGGCTAATTAGAACCATAGGAATGGACTCAGCTGAGAGGAATTCTATACACATTATCCAAAGTTATCTCTTTGGATCCTCAAAATAGCTTCTGAGGTATAGCAAGGTAACTTGCTAATTGACTGCTGTGTTATGCCACTTAGAGCATTTCTGCTCAAAGGTTATAGGCTCTCTTTATTCTTTTTAAGGCTTCCCGTAGATGGTTGTATTGGAAGAAGGTTTTTTCAAAGTCCCTCGCATATCAATTTGTTGAAAGACATGAAGAGACGCTTGACTGAGGTGGCTGACTTCCACTATGCCGCAAGCAAGGCCCTCCGTGTTCCAGCAGAGGGCAGTGAAGGGACACCAGAGCCGCAGGCTAATACCCCTGGTTACCTGACTTCTCCAGAACTGCACAGGGAGCTAGTGAGGTAAGGTGGCTATCTGCTGGTATTTATAGCACAGACACCACACTGGAGTAGTTAGTTTTGATCCAGAGCTCAGATATTACTTAAATTATTAGATTGTATCTGGAGAGTGGCTTTAACACTAATTTATACTTGGAGATGTTCTTCATGAGAAATAAGTCAACTGTTTGAATGTAGTTTTGTTGAGTGTTAGAGTCTGAGTAATAACCCAGAGGGCTGGTACCCTTCTCTCTTATGTGAAAATAGAAGTAAGCCAAAACAAATGGATCACAGCAGGCATATAACTACCAGAGCCTTTTAAATAGCTGTTAAATAAATGACCAAGGCAGGGTTCTTTAGCTCTGATCCTTGACAGGATCCAGAGGCTTATCAATCTAGGCAGATTAGCCTGTCCCTTAGTGTTTGGAACTAACTAAAAGTGAGTCAGGGTTGGTTAGCGTGGCTTCTGTCTATAAATTTAACTTAGTCCAAATGATTGTCTTAGAGCATAAACATGCTGGTAGGCATTATCCTCAGTTACAGAACATCTTGGTGAGTGAAGGTGTTCCTAGGTCTCAGGCTTGCTTTAACTCTGGGGCTCTCAATTGAGGCTTGCTCTCAGCCCTTACCTTGAGTAGTTAAAGCACACTCAATTTATATTTAACCAATTTTTACCAGAAGGTTTTCTTTATTTTTAAAAGAAGATGTACTTATTTTATATATATGATGGTCTATCTACATGTACACTTTTATGCCAGGAGAGGGTATCAGATCCCACTATAGATGATTGTGAACTACCATGTGGTTGCTGGGAATTGAACTCAGGACCTCTGGCAGAACATCCAGTGGTTAGCTGCTGAGCCATCTCTCCAGCTTCCGAGAAGGTTTTCTTTTGGAACATTTTAGGTTTTTGATACTCCCTCTCCTTTTCTTTATTTCCCTCTGTGGGTGTTTAAAAAAGCATTGGTTTTCCTGAGCAGGAGCTGGAAGAGAAATCTATGCATACACCAGTCTTGTCTGCTTGTAAAGAGGTAATTTTCCACTCTGCTGGTGAGAGCTACCCCAGACTGCCTTTTGGTCATCCGTGTCTGCCAACCACTTGTCTATGCTGTTATTTAAACAATGCCTTGGATACCAGTGGTCTTAGCTAATAGATGGCTCTGTTCTTTTAAAAAACAAAATAGCACCAAGCTGTTAAAATATGTTTAAAAATAAAGACATACTTTGTAAGGCTGGCTTTTAAAAAATATTTCTTTTTAATGAGATCAAGGTACACAGATCCACAGTTTTATTTATGGCTTCCTTGAGACAGGAGTGACCATTGTTGTTAAGCTAGCAAGTGCTTACAGTTGGATAGAAACTAGCTTTTGGTTTTTTCCAAGCACTAATGCTGGCTATGTCTGATTCAACCAGGATAGCAAAGCTCTGAGTTCAGATCCTGAGGCCATGGTATATGCACTCTTCTAGGTCTGTGTCTGCATTTACTCCTTCATTCATATCAGGGCTCCCAGAGCCCCCTTTCAGACTCTATGGGAGCTGGATCCTGTATTAATACTGTGTGAGGTCTCCCACTGTGAGTTCTTAGGAGTCAGTGGCTGCTAGACACATTTCTTCATGGAAACCTTTCTGTACTCTTACAGAGTGGTATCAGAGTTCTTAGTAGTATAAGAAACTTCATTTGACTGCACATCTTTTTCTTTTATATAATTGTGTTTTTATCTTTTAGGCTCTTCAATGTATATATATTATGGCTGGAAGATGAAAATTTTCAGAAAGGAGATACCTATATTCCTTCTTTACCAAAACATTATGATATTCATAGGCTAGCAAAAGTGATGCAGAATCAGCAGGTAAAACTATAACAGCACCTTTTTTTTTTTTTGTATTTCTTAATGTGAATTGAACTGGTTCAACTGGCCATAATCATCATAATCATCAATAGTAAAACGGCTTACTGATGTAGGATGCTTATCACACACAGTCATTTTGGTGGGGTTTGTCAGTGTATATTTGAGTGTTTTGACAGGATACTTCCTCTTAAATCTCCATCTCTGTAATGACCTCACCTGAAGGCCCAAAGCTTGTTCTAGGGCTTTTGTAAGCAGAGGAACACAGCCTTTGTCTGACTGTGTTCTTGCCTATTTGAGATGTGACCAGATGAACATTTAAGAAGCCGTTTCTACCGTTAGAAGCACAGGAATGAATTTTAGGTCCATTTATGACATAGGTCATAGGTCAGCCCAGGAAAGTGATGGAGAGGCTTCCTTGTCAGTGTCTAGTTCTGATCGTCCTTCTGAAGCCACTTGACTCTACTTCCTATGTGTCCTAAGAGGTTTTCTTTCTGGCACATGCCGATGTCTTTGATTCTTTTTCAGCCCTAACCTCTAGTTCCAATTTTCTTCAGGTTTCTGTAGCAAGCCTGGGAGGAGGCAGGAAAGTAGGAAAGGAATCCCTTCTCAGGACTTTTTATCCAGGGCCTGAATGCTCATGGCCACTGACCCTACACTGGATGTGGTTTAGTAGCTTCTAAGATGTGGGGACTTTCATCTGGTTCCTCAAACCTGTTTCTTTCCACACTGTGTATAGACTTTCATCTGCAGTAGGTATATTTGTCTTTCTTTCCCTTTATTCTTTTCTTCCTTACACCAATATTATTTACTGAGAGCCAGGCTATTAGTGCCAAAGATACTGAAAGAAGTCTGGTCTAAATACTGAGTTTTGGTATCCCTTATCTTTAACAACTACACATTCTACGGATAATTTCTGAGGGAGAAGCAGATAAGCTATAGAAGAAACCAGATTTAGAACTCATTAAATTCCAGTTGTCTCATAAATGTCATCAAGATTACTTATTTTAGATTTATTTATTTTTACTTTCTGGGTATGACTGTTTTGCCTGCATGTTAGTCTTTGTACCCATGGAGACCAGAAGATGGTGTTAGATCCCTTGGAACTGGAGTTGCAGACAGTTGTGATTCACCACATGGGTACTGGGAACCAAACCTAGGTCCTCCGCAAGTGCACTTAAAGGCTGACCCATCTCTCTAGCTCTAAAGGTTTTGTTTTTATTTGTATTGACATTTGGATCGGGACCTATGTTTGAGAGTGGTTGATGGGTCTACTTAGTCTACAGGTCTCCTTATTCTTCCTTTGTTTCCTTGTTTTGCTGATTTTACCTTTGTGCTAGAATGTAACATTTTTCTGTCTCCTGTAGTACTTGTAAATTTGCATTAATTTAATCTGGTTTAGTCCAATCTAGATTGATTTATCTATCATTCGAGTCATTCACTGTCTTGTTCTGTAGCTCAGGAGACTGTTACTCTCTGTGTAGACCAGCAACAGTCCTCTTGTCTCTGCCTCCTGAGAGCTGAGATTACATTTTATGGATTTAATTCCACTTTTTTCATTATTTTAAATTTAAATTTACTTTTAATTGTGTGTCTTTGTATATGTGTGTCTGTGAGTGGGTATGTGCATATGCGTGCAGCTACCCACTGAGGCCAAAGGTTTTAGTTCCCCCAGAACTGGATTTACAGGCAGTTGTGAGCTGTCTTACATGGATTCTAGGAATTGAGCTCAGGTCCTCTGCATGAGCGTGTGCATTCTTAACTGCTGCAACCTAGCTCTTGTATTTATTTTAAAATGTTACTTTAAAAATGGTCTTTATATGTCTCGTCATGCACATAATTTAGTAACCTAGGTGTATGTGCATGTGTTTACAGTTAATGTGTGTGTGGCTTTTTAGCAGTTTTTCTTCTAATCATGGTATATAAACAAAATGTAACTGCTGTTAAGATTACTGGTGGTCATTTCCAGTGCAGTTCATGCTGATGTTGGTAGTCTAGTGGATCACTTCATTGAAGCTGAAAAGCTTACTGAGGTAAATTCATAGTTGTATGAGTGAACATATGATTTGTCTACCAAAATTCAAATGCTGTGGTTCTATTCCAGGACCTGTGGATGGAGTATTTGAATATGGAGCGCATACATCATGAGTTCCAGGAGACAGTGGGTCAGTGGACACAGGCCAAACTTGAGTCACATTCTCTGTCTTGCAGCTCTTCAGCACAGCTAGATTTCACTGATCCTTTGCTAGGTGAGTCCTGTAGCATCAACCCCTTTGAAAGAAAGTTCGAGTCAGAGCCTCTGAGGGTTAAGGTTTCTGCACTTTATCTCTCCAGTTGGAATTGCTCGTTAAGGGTTTCTGGTTTGAAAAAAATCAATAAAAATAAAGAACAAACAAATACATCTTAAGTTGCCGGGGAAAAAGTTCCATGTTTACTTGTCTGCCACTGAGGGGTTCAGACCTTGAATAGTTTACACAAGAGTGGTGATTAGTTATCTCATGAAGGAAGTGTGGAGGCAGGTGGCTCAGAGCAGTAGGACAGCCTAATGACACTGGACCTCTCAAGCACCTTCATTCTTCATTCTCTTGCTGCCTTACCTCATGGTTCTTAAGTGGCATCTACCTCATAAGCTGGGAGCGGAGTCTTCGTAAAAGACTGTTTTATGAAGATGCTCATAGACTCTCTACTACTTCTCATTGGCCCACACTGAGCCACATGTCTGTCTGCAGCTGAAAATCAGGGCTCATGGTTCACTTCAATGCTCTAAACGTGTACTTTAACTAAAAAAACTATTTCTAAAGTATAACTTTAAATGTAGTTACTTTGGGTTTGCAAAGTACATTCAATTTGATTTTCTTTTATAGCTCTCTGTCTTTTTTGAGATCTGGTCTCACAGTATAGCTCTGGCTGGTCTGGAGCCTGCTATATAGATCAAATAAGGTCACAGAGATCACCCCTGCCTGTGCCCCCAGTGCTAGGATTATAGGCATGCTTCTTTAAAGGCTGCTTGTTCTCACAGTTCATGTTTCTAGAAAGACTGCATTTAAATTAGTAGTTAGCACTCTACGCCAGGCCACAAAGGCCATCTGACCTGCAGAGCTGCTGGCTGTGCCCAACTCTAGAACATAGAAAATTGTATCTGGCTTCTTTTTAATATTAATTATGGAATACATTTTTAGAATGTGAGACATTTAATAAAATAAGCTGTTGCTAGCATTACAATTACAGTGTAATAAAATGGAGAGGCAGAAGTACTCTTCTTTTTCCACTTTGCCTCAGCTGTCTTGTTAAGACAAAAAGATCATCTCTGGGCTTCAGTTCACTCATCTGCTGAACAGTTTCATTTAAGGCGTTGACATTTTCTGAAATTCCAACATTTCTTTTCTTGTTTTTCCTTCAGAAATATTTTTTGATTGTGCACATAGAAAAGCACAATGGAAAGGTAGAGAGGAAGATGTGAAAATTGCCCTCAGCTTGTTCGTGTTTCCTGGCTAGCTCTGGAAATGCCAGGACTTTTGCTGTTGCCTGAAGTGCTTGTATATGTACTCAGTCCTCACTGCAGCCAGTGTAGGCTCTCTCCACTAAGCATTGGAGAACCCAGAGTGGAGGGTGGCTGGGTGATGGCGAGGCTCACAGAGCTGCCAAGTAGAGATCATGCTCACAGTCAGTGCCCTAGTTCTTGGTTCTAAGTAATCACTACAACTTGAAATTTCCCAAAAATGCTTGGACATCTAGATAAATTGAAGGTTTTTCTCAAGTAAGATTATGATTACATAATCAAATAATGATTTATCAAGTTATTAAATATATATATGAAATTGTAGGAAAGTTTTTTTTACCAGTGCTTTTGTGATGCCAGGTTTTTTCTCAAATTTGTTTAGACTTCAGTATTTCTACCAGTTTTGATTGGCAAGGGTAATTATAGCTGAATATACACTGAATTTATCTTTTCCTCTTTTTTAAAAAAATATTTTTCTTGACTGGGTGTGGAGGTTTTAGCCTTTAGTCTCAGCATTTGGGAGGCAGAGGCAGATGAGTGAGTCTTTGTGAGTTTGAGACCAGCCTGGTCTACATAGAGCTGCAGGTTAGCCAGGACTAGAGTGAGATCCTGTCTCTAAAACAACAATAGATAATGATGATGATGATGATGATATGAGTATGCTATCCTTGATTTTTCTTTCATGGTAAGTTATAGTGAATTTGAAAGAGCCCCCAGGTTTTCTCTTGACGCCATAACCTATAATGTCACAAATCCTATCAAATGGTAACTCTCTAACCTTGCCAGATCTTCACAAGAAATGTAGTTTTAGTGGAAATCACCAGCTATAAGCTCAGCGCCACACTTGACCCTCTTGGAATGCTAATTACATCTGTCAGGGGTGCACACAATACAAATAACTTTATGGAAATCATGGCTATTAACTTTATCTTCACTTTTCAACAAGAATAGAAACTCACTGTTTATCTTGGACGAATTGGAAATTCACAGCATTGCCTTAAGTTTCTGTTGCCAACTTACTGACTTACAAAGGAATTGGGAGGCGACAGCATTGGTCTTCCTGTTCTTCAGTTCTCTGTTAACCGTGGTGGTTTTTATGTAGTGTGATGAAGAGCGAGGGAAGTGGGAATATGTGTGAGCTTTCTATTAGGATTAGAAACATTTCAATTTGATGAGTTGGTCTGAGACCGTGCGGTCACTGCAGTGGGACAGTCCCGACACCTTAATTTTCTTTCACAGCACTGGACTGCTGCTGATGTGGGCTCTAAGTCATCTCATGAGCAAGTGTAGCTGTGTGACTGTAAGCGCAGGCCACACAGAACCTGATGAGCTATTTTCATTCCTGCACCTTCAGCTTTCCTGCTCAAAACTTGACCTAATTTCAGATTTTTCTTCTGCTCCATTTTGTAATGCCCATTCTCTTCTCACCTACTTCTCAGAACAGTGGTATTAAACTATATACCTTGGAACTGATCCCATTCATTACCTCAAGGCAAGCTATTGCACAAATTTTACTTGGTATTTTTAATAAAAACCCGGAGCCAGATATTGGGGGAAAGCTGAAATATCAGAGAGACAGAGAAACAAGCCACAGCCACTTTTTACCTCACCAACTCCTCAGGCCAATGGGATAGATGCTGTCTCCAGGAACCCTCAGATTGAACGAATCTCAGTCCTCAGCCCAAAAGGGAGCCCAGGTGGAAGGGACCTTCCTCCTCTGCCCCGCTCCTCCAGTTATCTCAGTTCCTCCTTCAAATTTCCTAGTGCTGAGAGTAAAGGTATATGCCACTATTGGGCTGGCTGTGTCTGTTTGGCCTTGAATTTGAGTGCTGGGATTAAAGGCATGAGTCACCACTTCTTGATCTTCAGGGCTTGGCTCTGGGGGTGACTCTGTCCTCTGACATTTCAGGTTATTTTTATTACATATACAATATATACAGCTAGCTGCTTAAATGTGCTCAGGAGATCATAGTAAATTGCCACATACTAACATTAACCTCAAACTAGCCTGTCATACAAGACTGTCTAGAGTAGTTGTTTAAGATTATAGCCTTTGCTTTTTTAACCATTAGATTATAAATTTTGTATGTGTTGGGGGGGCAAGAATATGCATGTGTATGTTAGTGCTCATACACACATGTAGAAGCAGAGGTCAATCTTGAGTGTAAGCCTTTATGCACCTTGCTTTTGAGTCACATCTCCTGTTGACCTGGAGCTCACTGAATATACTAGTCAGGTTAGCTAGCAAATTCCAGGGATCCAGCTGTTTCTCCCTTGCCATCCCTGGAATTACAGATGTGAGTCATTGGGTTTAGTCCTTTATTTTCTATGTAGGCTCTTTGTGTTGGTTTCAGGTCCTAATGTTTGCATGGCCAGCAGTTGATAGACTGATCTGTCTTTCCAGCCACACTCCTGATCACCTAGCTCCTTGTAGCCTATTATTAGGCTTGTGGCGACTTATTCAAAACTTGAAAGAACCACACATTTAACCATCTGTGCTGGCTTCCTTTGCCTAAGGAACTATACTGGAAATCTCTAACATTCTTTATCAGAGTAACATACCGGTGCTTTGTATCTAGTGATTACCCCCCCCCATCCCAGTACCCATTACTGAGTAAATATGGCTTTTCTTTCAGCTAAAGAGAGGGTTCTGAGTAACTTACAGAAGCACGAGGCTCCCCATCCTCCTCTTGTTGTGCATCCCGTGAGGCCTCCTGTGCCTCCCATTTCCTCAGCTGTGCTGTTGAGTCAGGAGGACACCACCCAACTAATGTGCACAGACCTGTACCTGTTACAGCAGCAAGCCAGGTAGGACCACAAGGCCTTGAGGAGTATTCTTCCTGTGTGTTGCTTTGTCACTGTGATGGTTTAGGGTTTGGGATGGGGTGCTCATTGGCATTCTCACACTGTACTAGTCCTCTAGTCCAGGTGGCTTACTCAACTGACTCATGACAAATCCATTTTAAAAATGTCATGTCTCTGTGTGTTTTGGTGTGTGGAAATGAGCACATGCATGTCACAGAGGCCAGAGGTGTTGGATCTCCTGCAGCTGGAGTTACAGGCAGTTGTGAGACACATGAAATGGCTGCTATGGGTGTACAATACTCATGCTTACTGAGCCATCTCTCCAGTCCTTGTGACAGCTTTTTAAATTTCAGATTTCATGGTACTTTCATACTGTCAATCTCACGTATTTCCTGTGGGGTTGTTTCTGAGGTCGGTAGTTCTGGCTGAGACATTTTATGATTTTTCTTAGAAAACTGTCTGATACTGGAAAGATGGTGTTAGAAGGGGGCAAAATGAAGTTTACACTATTATACTGTTGCTTTGCTCTCTGCCCTCTGTTTTTAGAAAATTGACATAGGTACTGGTCATTTAAAGATAGGGAAGTCATTTGTTTGGAGTTCACATGGTACAGACAGAATATTCAATTGTTTAAGTTTTGGTTATCAATTGCACTCTTGAGGAGTATTTTTGGGCAAGACTGTTCTAATAACAACAAGCAAGCTTAGTTTTACAAATCCTCTGTGAATCATTTCTTTTATTGACGGTTTTTCTGTGGATACATTTGATTCAGGCATTTGATGCTTGTTAAATGCTATATGCATACATATTATGTTACATGCATACATGAGTATTTGTCTGTTAATATATTGTTGACATGCTATGTATCCTGCCCCACCATGGTAGTGGAGTATTGAACTAGAAGTTGTGAGCTGCCATGTGGATGCTGCATACTGATGCTGAGTATTGCACCTAGGTACTCTGGAAGACCAGCCAGTACTCTTGGGTGTTGAGCCATCTCTCCAGCTCCAACCTCTTGATCACTTTTTATATAACCTTCCTTGACTTTGTTTTCCCACATGGGGTTGCTTTTCAGAACTGCAGCTCTCCGGGAGTCTCAGCAGGTTGCCCTGGATGGTGAGCTTTTGGAGACAATGCCCAAACAGTATGTTAACCGAGAGGAGCAGACCACCCTGCACTTGGAGTGCAGAGGCAGTGGTGGGAAGAAGTGCCAAGGAGCTGCAGTTGTGACAGTTCAGGTGAGACTGTCAATTTCTTTATAATTTAGGGAATTTTAACTGAGTTTCTTGTATTAGCATTTTGCTAAGATCCAAAGAAGGAGAACATGTGTCCTGTGTCCCAAAACATTTTTAGTTAGCAAGAGTGAAAATACACAAAGAGCGAAATATGTTGTCCTCAATTTCCCACAGCTAACAAAAAGACTTATTTTTGTGCAAATGTAGCTCTAGAACAGATTCTGTGAGTGGTGTGGTCTTAAAAAAGATACTCAGTGAAGAATTCCAAAAAGGAAAATCATTTAGAAGGTTCCAGGATCTTAAATTGTTTCCCCTAGGATTTCATGATAGTATTTTAAGTACAGTTAGAAGAAACAATGGGATGAATTCGGTGCTGCTGCCTAGGCCCAGTACTAGATGGAGCATTTTCAGGTGTTTTGGGATAGTGTCCTGGGTTCCCACAAGGACAATTGATGCAAGTGATCTTAGGGCTAACACTGGTGGTGTGGGCAGCAGGCAGCTTCTGAGGATGAGTGAGGGAAGCAAAGCTTGCCAGTAGGTGAGTGAGATATTACAATGAGGTTTTCTGCCCCCAGTAGCCAGAGGTCCAGACCCACAGACCTGCCGTCTCAGACTGCTTAGCTGCCTTCTGCTGCTTAGGCCCCCAAAATGACTCAGACTCTTATATTAACTTCATGCTGTTTGGTCTATGGCTCAGACACATTGCTAACTAGTTCTTTCATCTTAACCCATTCTTATTAATCTGTCTGCCACATGGCCCATGGCTCACCTGTGTTCCTTACATGCTTCTTCTTTGGTGGCTGGCTCAATCTGTCCCTGATTCCACCCTCTTTCTCATACCTATGCTCCAATTCCTCCGCCTACCTCTCTGGTGTCTGCCATGGCCAAAACAGTCCTTTATTTAAAGATTGGTATTATCAGCATACAGAAAGACATTCCCACATCAAGATGTTGTCTAAAAGATTCACCAGCCTGTCACCTCCATACACTGGCTGTAGGTAGAGGCTGGTTCTGAGAATGGAAACTGAGCCTAAGCTAGCCTGTGTAGTACTTACTTCAAACCAGACTCTGTCTAAACATTTTATATAACTTATCTTATTATCTTTATTTTCTGTATAGAGGGGTGTACCTCTCTCCTCTTCAGATAAACTCAACTCTATTACCTGAGCTGGAGAAGGGACATTTGGAGATAGGCATGCTTGCTGCCTGGATACCTTTGCATAATAATACTTTTTATTAGCTTTGAGAAATTAAGATTCATTTATTAGCTCATCCTTAATTGTCTTTTAGAAATCTCACCCCTTCCTTTTCAAATCCATATTTAACTGTACTAGTTTATTCTATATTTCTTTCTCTGGAACACTGCTTCCTCTAAAATATCTTTTCTAAAGTAACTTGTTAGACTTCATGTTTTCCTATCCCTTGAAGTTTATTACATATTTTTGATCATATTGTATGCATCTAATGTTAACGGATTGACTTGTAAGTCAAGATAACTCCTTGTATTGAAGCATGTCAGACCTCAAAAAGTTGTAAAAGTTAGTTTTCCTTCAGTGAATTTCCCCTCAGTTACCAATGCTGTATGACTGGTGGAGGTATTTAAAAAAAGGCTATTGGCTAAAGTTGGGAAGCTGGGAGGAAAGCTATTAGCCTAGGGTTGAGATGAAACTGGTCATAATAAAGGGGGGATGTTTTATTTCTAAGTTCTTGGTTCTTTTCTCTCTCTTTCTTCCACTCATTTATTTGGTCTTATTGTTTGAGATAGGGTCTCATTATGTAGCTATAGCTGTTCTGGAACATGCTCTGTGCATCAGGCTGACCTCAGACTCACAGAGATCCCTGAGTGCTGGGATGGAAAGAATAGTCTCTTGCCCTGGCCTGTGAACTCCCAGGGCATGGCAGTGGATACTAGCACCAGGAAGAGAAAAGGGTTTAGCCCTGAACCAACAGCGACTTTCCAGAAAAGGAGATCATAATCTTTTATATTTGACCCCTGAATTGAAGTTTCTTTTGAAATTTGGTGTTTTGTTGATTTTGAGATGAAAAGAAATCTCTTCAAAAATCCCTTCAAAGTAACTTTCCACTGAAGGGAAGTCATTATGTACATAGGTTCACTAAAGTGTGCTTCTTTTCTTAAAAGAATGCTAGTTGCTAATATTTTAATAAAAGAAGGCAGGAGGGTTCACTAGAATAAAGGAATGTTGGGGACAGTGGGGAGGGAGTTCAGAGGAAGCCAGGTACCATGGTATACTATAATCCCAGCACTTGAGAGGCTGAGGCAGGAGCACCGAGGGCTTCAGGCCAGCCTGAGCTGGGTAACACCTTATTGGAGGGGAAGTTGTGGGGAAGCACGTAAAGAAGGGAAAAGGGTGAAGGTGTTTGGCTTAAGAATTTGGAAAAGTTGCTGTCTGTAGCTACTACTTCATTAGAAATACTCTGGTTCTCTGAAAGCAAGGTTTAGTTTTCTTCTGGTTGCACACAGTGGCCTGACTGTAGTTCAGTTTGGGAAAACCCAAAAGTGGAGAATTTCCCTCCAGGGCTCCTGTGTCAACCCGTTGTCTCTAGTGGCAAATTTGCTTGATAATATAGATGTGCTGGGGAAATTAAAGCATGAAGATAGCAAACAACTTTATAGTCTGAGGCTTGAAAATTATTTTATAATTATATAACTATTTCTAATTGTCTCTGCATAGCCTTGCTGGCTGATATTTTTAGTAATTGAAGATAAGATTATTTTTCTTGTGTACTCACTAACAGCTAAGAGTAAGGTAGATTAAAAAGGAAACCTACAGCCATGAGGTTGGGGCACATTGAGACCCTAGTCAATTATTCTCTTCCCAGTTCCACATCTAGATGTCTACCTGCCCATTTGTAGATAACTTCACAGTCCCACACTTACTTCATTCTACCCTCCAGACCTGTTCTCTACAGTCAGTTTTCAGTGTTGTCTTACTTTGTTTTATGTTGCTGAGGATTGAACCCAGAACCTTACCCATAGGCAAGTGCTTTGTCACTGAGCTACATCTACAGTCCTCACATCTACCTCAACCAGGACCTGTGCATCCACATCAGTATTTCCAGGCCACCCACTTTGTTTTAACTGCTTCACCTCTCCCCTTTGATGAGAAATGTGTTCCAAGGGAGTTGATGATGACAGTAAGGCCTTACCTTAGACAAGCACGTGTGCTCCTTTCTGTCTGAGTCTGAGACATTATAGATTCCATGATCTTTACTGAACATTTGGTTTTGGATCAGCTTCTAAACATTAGTTCCATGGAAAGGTCATTTTACAGTCAATTTTACAAATATAATTTTTAATAGCTCATTTGTAAAGATTTCATATTACCTCATTTTCCTACTTAATAAAAATTTTCTGGATATTTCCAGCCATCTGCAAGTTTTTGAACTTCTATGACTTATTTGGAGTATTCAAAGCTAAGTGTGTTTTGTGAGAAGTGACGTGTCTCTTGTGTAGCCGGTCCCCAGTCGATGAGCGGCCTTTCATCGTTCACTGGTATTCCCTGAGGAAATGGGGTGATTTATGAATGGGCTGTTTTTGTTGTAGTTGGTATTGTAGGGCATGTTTGCTAGACCTACAATTGATTTATTTTCAAGTGAACAATTTTTCCATTCCTAGAAATAAAAGATGGAAAAGAACAACCGAGGGCCTCCCATTTTGTGAAGCCTTGTGAAAGGACATGCTTTGTCGGACTTTTTCTTTTTCTCATTAAAATGACTGAAATGAAGGGGCTCTACATGCTTTGATCTGTTTCCTCCAGCTTCTCCCAGGCCTCATTTCTATTGTTAGTAAGAAAAGGAGTCTTTCAGCAGTGGTGGGAAAGTGTGAAGACTTTTATGCCACATTGGTGATATTGTGGTAGTAAAAATAATGTATGCTCAGAGATACACTGAGTGAAACAGACAGGGCCATTGCCTTCAAGACTTTAAGGGTAGCATTTATGAGAGCTTCACTTAAATAAATTAATCAATTATATTTACATTATTGCATAGGGTATGTAATGGTTGCCATGGTAGCTGAAGTACTTCTAGGTACTGCGTATAAAGAGAAGGTGTAGATGGGTGAGGACGCAGAGAGAAGGAAGGATTTAGACTTCTACCTTCCAAATGCTCTGCTCCCTTCAGCCTTCTCAGCTCTGCTTACAGGGTATGTGCAACCTTAACGGCGACCTGTCCATTAGGCTCCCTCCAGTCATTGCCTCCTGCTTCTGGTTGGACTGTACTGTGCTCTTCAGTGTCAGCACCTCAGAGTTGTCTAAAATGTTTCCTTCTGGTCACCTGTTCTCCCTCAACTCCAACAGCTATCATTATGTATGTGTATTTCTCACTGTCTTTTTTTTTTTTTTTAACCCCTTTCATCTTATTTAGTTCAAATTTAATAGAAACATTGGCTGCCCACTGACAGTCCAGTGGCAAAGTGCTAAATATTTGTTCCTGTTTGGACGTCACCTGTTCAGGATGAACCAGTGTCAGATTCTCTTGCATGTAGTCACCATTCACAGTGATCTTTTTCATGAGTGATAAAGAGGCTTTTGAAGGAGACGATCCTTTAAAACTCTGTAATATTGAGCAATACTGTGCTCAAGGGCTGATACCAAGGGGATATTCACAGGTCAGTCTTTTCTTGTTTCTAGGTATTTTCATTTGTGCTGTGTGACAGATACGAAATTCTATGGAGGTGCCACTTACTTCACAGCTGGGGTGCTTAAAATTTTCTTCTCTGCCACTGATGTAATGATCTATGTGGGGCACACAAATGTAAAATCTAGAATAGAAGAATACATCAAGGAATGGGAAGATGGCTCAGTAGGTAAAGCATTTGCTGTGCACTCATGAGGACCAGAGTTCAGATCCTCAGCACCCTTGTTAATGCCAGGCAGATATGGCAGCCTGCCCTATTCTCAGTGCTTTGGAGGTAGTCCGAGGGCACGCTGGATAGCAAGATTAGCCAGTCCACAAATTTGGAGTTCAAGTGCGAGACCTTGTCTCAGTGTATGAAGTGGAGTGTAATATGGATGACAGCTGGCATCAAAAGCTGGTCTCCATATGCATGTGCACTGCATCTATGTGATTCGTGCACCCTGTGAACATACATATGTACATTGAATGCCATATGCAGACACACATGCCAAACAAAGCAATAATCATTAAGAAAGAACACAGGCTACCTTCTGTGTGGTTAGATATGCTGTGCCTCTGCAATCACCATGTGATCTAACAGTTGTGGCCTTGAAGCTGGGTGAGAGTGTCCGGTTTGGAGTATTTCCTGTGTATATTTTGCTATCAGCACGTGTGACACAGAATTTATTTAGTTAGAAGCCACTGACACCAGCCAGAAGTTGACCTCATATTTATCTTTGTGGTGCATCTTGGGCCCAGGATATCCTCTGCATCTATCCATATCCTAAAAAGTATACCAGAAGTGCACAGACAGAACCACTGTCAGTTAGAGAAGGGCTGTGTTATCATGTACCTCAAGTAGGGAAGGAATAATATTTAAAGGGAAGATTTTTGATAGATTTTCAAAAGCTCCATTAACCCCCCCCCCCCAATCAGACTAACTTACCAGGAACTAATCAGTTGACCAGTTGTTTTTCTTGACATGCAGTTGATTTGAGTTCGCCCTCCACCCACCCACTGACACACCATATTGTTTTGAGGAAGCTGCAAAAATATATTAAAGAGAGACCATCTTTTCTCCAAAGTAGCCTCCTTTCCAAGTGCCCCTTGCTCACCACCCACTGAGAGATTAAAAGAAAAGATCCAGGACAGAGAAGTGGAAACCTCCTGAGTACAGTCCAGGGTTCTGGGGTCTCTGTGCCACTGTTCATGAGTGGGCTTCTGGGAAGCCAGAGGTGCAGTAGGGTTGGTCAGGATTTAGCAGATAGTCAGGTCTTACTACAGGGAAAATACAAAAGAAATGAATAGTGCAGAGAGGCAAAGAGATGTTCCTAAACAAGGGGCAGAGGAGTGAGGGCAGTCTGTGAGGAGGCGATGGGAGCCCTGCAGTGGGGCTCTGTGTGTGGTGTGTGGTATGTCAGAGCTGGAGTGGGGAAGGGCAACTGGCACCAGAGAGAGGTAGATGAGAGTGATCTGTCAAGGCCACAGGTGGAAATCAGAACAGAGGGCAGGAGAGGAGAGTCTACAAGGCTAGTCCTCAAGGAACAACTCAGAAAGGAAAAATGCCCAATTCCCCAAGTTCTTGGAACCAGTATAAACAGGAAGACAAGCAGAGTGTCATTTGGAGCTGATGTGCCTACTTTTGAAGAAGGCTCGAGGGTGTTGGGGAGCCTTGCTGTTCTGTGCTTCACCCCATTCCACATGGGAACTAGAAGGTCCTGTGGCCTGTCAGCTCAGGGTGTCTGCATAGTCGAGGCCTTTGCTGGAGGTAGCCCCTCCACCCCGCCAGAGTCAGCTGAGGATTCACTGCTGGTGTTGATACCTCTGCCTGGGACTCTGGCTGATTGTCTAGCCTAGGGGGAGAGGAAAGTGCCAGGCGCCTCAGCATTGAGGGAGAGCTCTGGTAGTGGTTGTTGAGCTTATGACCTTGCTGGCTGAGAACTGGCCTTGTCTCTGTCCCTGCTTCTTTAGGACCTCAGCTGAATGACAAAGCTGCTGCTGGCATTGTCATTGTCATTGTCCCAAGTCAAACCCTTATCAATCACTAGGATGGTCTATGTTTGAAAATTCTGGGCTTATTTTTTATTGTGTCTGCTTTGGTCCCAGAGAAGTCATGGATGTCTTATATAGACTTTTGTCTGTTGCTGCTGCTGCTGCTCCAGGATCTTGGGAATGCAGGGGTGATACCCTGGGGCATATGAATGATGTACTTCTTTCTCTGGGCAATAACTTACATTGCTTGGTGTGACCAGCCCAACCCTCTTACTCCCTGTATGATGGGGCGACATCCTTGGCATTCTTTGCTACCATCTTATTCTTTCCACACAGTGGTAGAGTCCTAGATGTGAGTGTATGTCTGCCTGGGAGGGAGCTGTGTTTACAAGGTACTGACAGGCAGCTTTGCACAGGTCTCAGCAGTGTAGCACCCTACCTGTTGTCCTGGAGGATGGTGATGATACTGCCTACTATATTTCAACCCCACTCATTCTTGGTATCCTTGTTGAGGTCTGTAATGCTTGTGTTGCAGCATGAGGTTCCAAGTCCAAACCCCAGGATCCAAGAACAGCATTATGGTATGCTTGATGCTAAACTTGTTATATAGTCAAGGATGACCTTGAACTGATCCTGGGGATTACAGGTGTGTACCTAGTTTATACAGTGCTGGAAGTCCAACCCAGGATTTTGTATGTTCTAGGAAAACAATGGTGCTACATCCCTAGCTCTGCTGAGGCTTCTCCTAAAGAGCACCCCCCTTGTGTGTTGATCGATCTCTCTCTCACACACACTCATACACACCACTGACACCACACACTCCCAAACCATAACCTTCTGTGTTCTCTTCATCTAGAACACAGACAAAGCAAATATTCAGGCTCCATATGTGCCTAGCATAAAGACAAAGATACAGATGTTATTAGCAAAACATCTATCACTTTAAACAAAAATGTGCACACTTATAAAAGAAAAAAATATGATAAAAAACACAGGAAAGTATAGTAAGGGGGACAGTGGAAACTGCTGTGATGAGGTAAGAGAATGGTGTGCATGCAAGCATGCTCCAACTTGTGAGGAATTGTGTGTAATTCTCATTTTCTGGCACAAAGTAAACACTTAAAGGGCCTGCTCTCCAATATTATAGTCAGTCAGAACCTGTTTCTGAAGTGTAGGAAGATTGTGGCCAGAGAGATAATGGCATCAGAAACTATGGTCACTTCTGAGTAGATCAAGTTCATTCTTTGTATGTGCGTGTGTACAAGGACAATCTGAGTGTCATCTACCTTCTCACTGACTGATGCTTACCAAGTAGACTAAGTCAGCCAACTAATAGGGACTCAGGCATCCATGTGCACATACTACCATGCTGCTCTTTTGTCCTTATGCTGCGTGACAAGGATTTTATCAACTAAGCCATCTCCCCAGACCTCCAGTGTATCTAATTCTTTAAAGAGGCTGGTGTTCTCTGGAATAAGCTATTAATTAATTGCAGTATGATGCCTGTGGTTAATTGGATCCTGAACTGTATGAGACTCTGACCCTGTCTCATCCCTCTGCCCATCTCCCTCCAAAAAAGAGGAAGAAAGAACCTCAGCAGTGGGAGGTGTTAGTTCTGTTTTTAATGGGTATTTTGAACAATTGAAATATAAAAGAAAGAGAATATATTTTGTCAAATATTTTGAACCATTGATAAGTTAGTTTATAGTCATATCAGTTTATAGGTTAATATATAGTTACAAATTTTGGTATTTTTATAACAAAATGCCTTTAATCCAGATGTGGAGACACATGTCTGAAGTCTAAGCACTTGGGAGTGGAGGCAAGAGAATTAAGAATAACGTCCTCCTTGACTAAATAGTGAGTTTTAGGTCAGCCTGAGTTGTGTGATAAAAACAAATACACATACAGAAGAAGAAAAATTCCATTTAATTTAAATTTGATTCTTAATACTAATAATAACAACTATAAAAACCCAAACAAACCTCGAGTTCTTTAATAGCCCCCTACTCTAAGGATGGGGATTGAGTTTAGAGTCTTGTGTATACTAGGCAAGTACTCTCATCACTGTGAGCTACGTCCCCCTCACTCTCACTTTTTTTGAAGACCCAAGCTCTCTGTATAGCACAGGCTAACCCTGAGCTCATGATCCTTTTGCTTCTGTCTTGAGTGATAGAATAATTCTTGCGTAGTTTTTTTTTTTTAACATATTTCCCATTCATTTTACATTCAATCATGTTTTGAGTTAAATTGTATTATTGACTATAATAGTATCTTTGTTTTATGCCCGAATACTTATAATAAAACACTTGTTCCAGAAGTATTAGGGGAAAACAAGACTGTTGAGACTAGATGTGGTAGATCGTGCCTCTAATCCTTGCACTTGGGAAGCTAAGGCAGGAGGATGGCCATGCGTTTAGGCCATCCTGGGCTACAGAGTAAGACCATCTCAAAACCAAAGCCAAACAGTAACAGCAAGAGCAACAAAACTCAAAGCAAAGCAAAGCAACCAAACAAACAATCACAACCTAAAAAGTCTGCTGACTCCTTGGATTTTTATTAGTTTGAAGGCATGTACAAGAATGAAGCAGTAAGCCAGCAGATTCATGTTCTGCAAAAAGAAGTAAGACAGTTCCAAGCAGAAGCTGCTCAGCCTCCAGCACTTAACATTGTGGAAGCTGCTGTGCATGCAGAAAACTTGATCACGTAAGTCCTGGTGATGTCTCTTTTCAGGTCGGCTCTCTTTTTGATAGTAGTCATCCATTACTTAATCTCTCCCCCAAAGAGTTGTTTAGTGTGCAGATCAGCAAACTAGGTCCTTTGGGTACAATCTGAGTAGCTATGTTTTTTTCCTAAGTGGTTTTATTGCAACTTAGCCATCTCTGTTACTCATAATGGCTATAACTTACAGAATTGACTGTGATGCCGCTTTAGGGCCCACAAACAAAGTGTTTCCTATCTGGCTGGCCCTTTTTGGAAAAAGTTTGCAGACCCTTGAACTGTAAGATGATAACAGGCATGGGAACTCAGTGGCGGGGGATTTATTGCTTCTGTTTTATACTGGAGTCATCCTCACTGTCAGCTCAGTTTATAAAATGAAATTCACCACAATAACTTTCAGGGATGAACTTCTGAGTGCACTTAGTAACTTGCATATGACCTTGTGGTTTTCTCTGAGAGCTCCTGACATATACTCACCCTTCCTAAAGGCCAGCTGGACAAAGCTTGGGAGAGGAAGTTAATTTAGGATAACTCCACATCGTGACAAGCCACTGATCCCTTCAGCAAACTGGAATGGTGTATGGAGGGCATTGACTCCCCTGTGGATAGTGCTTGGGAAGGATCAGATCAGGTTAACTACAGGCTGGCACTGGGAAGGTACTTGGAAGAAGTGAGCATTAGGAGACAGTCTTCAGAAAAAATTGCAGATTTATTTGTCTTATGTGTATTAGAGTTTTTCCTGAATATATGTACTTGTGCCACTTGTCTGCCTGGTGCCCATCCACCCTCAGGCATATTTGAATTTTAAAATGTGAAGAGATCACATTCTTATGTTTAAAAATGAAAGAAATACAAAAGTCAAGTAACTATGAATTATATACAGCATATAAAACACTTTAATAAGTGCCAGGGTATTAATTGGTCCTTATACTAACGACTGACTTTTATTTTCCAGAGGGACATATAAAATCATTACTATGTATCAAAAGTCAATTTTTGGATAATTGATACATATTTATCACATGTAGTATTTTTAAAGTGTTATTTGCATAGGGTTCCAAAGACTTACAAATATTGCCTGAGAAGTGAGGAAAACAGAGACATTTGAGGATATGTATTATTCACTGTAGACAAATACTGTGTTTATATTTCCCCACAGAGCCTTAGTGAATGCTTACAAATTGCAGCCTACACCTGGAATTCAGAAAATCGGCATCAGCTTATTCTTCACTGTTGTGGACTATGTCAGTGAGGAGACCCAGCGCCATCCTCCTACGAGGCAGTTCTTCACTTCATGCATTGAGGTCTTGGGACAGGTAAGGCCATTCCCAGCTGTCAGCCATGTGCACAGTCTTCACTACAGATAGTCAGAAGCCTTTGGAGAATTGTTGACTTCCTGTGTATGGCATTGGTAGAATTTGTGGTATAGAGTGTTACTTCTATAAGAGAGATCAAATTATTCACACTTGAAAGGCTAGGGAGATGTCAGATTTTGACCCAGGTTGTTGGTCTCATTAATAATAACATTGCTGAAGTTCCTTTATATTTACAGAAGAGCTTCCAATTAGTTTTTAAACCTTGTCCTCACTCGGGTTCTGTGTAGTTGACACCATTACTGTCTTGAAAGTGATTACACAGAGTGACCATCCAGTATAGAAAACAAAAAATAAGAAAATGTTCTCAATATTCTAAACACCCAGGGACAGTAATAATATGGGCATAATTTTAGTTATGAACATTCTCTCTCCTTTTTATTTCTACATGGGTGCTTACATACACACTTCAGACAGGATGTGCTAACATATCTCCCGTACACTTATAACTTCCCCTTCCTGGTAAGTACAGACCAGCCTGTTCATGTCTGATAATGACGTGCTGTAAGGTGCTGTGGTCAAATTTGGGGTGGTTATTTTCGTAGGCCTCTCTTTTTTCCTACAATAAGGCTAATATTACAATATTCTCTTCAGTATTGTTTTCTGAAAATGTGATTGCTGTATCAAAGAAATTTGATGTGACTGTATATTTATATTTTATAGCATTAAGTGCATTTGTTCACTGCCCTGTTGGAAGGTTTGCACTATGGTAACTAACATTAGGAATTATTCTGTCCCTTTGTTTATGGTACTGGGGATTATTCTCTAAAATTTGGCTAATGGATAAGGAAAATCGAATGTCACTTTGAAAATTTGTATTGTTTGTATGTGTGTACATAATCAATCTGAAAGTTTTATTTTATAGCCTATTTCAGTGTTTTTGTTTATCTTAATAAATTTAGGCGCTCTAAATTGCTCTTTTAAAAATTAATGTCAAAAGCTCTACACTCCTTATAAAATAATGATGAGACTGGGATCTGGTGGTGACCTGCGTCTGCTCCCTCTGGGAAGGGCCTTTTATAATCTGTCTCTAGCCAGAGCTTTATCACTTTCTGACTTGAGACAAGTCCTCTCACTGAATTTTGGGCCAGGTTGACTGCCTTGTGATCTCTATGCCTCCAGCTTCAACATTGATGAGTTCCAGGCACACTGCCACCGCACCTGGCTGTTGATGTGGGTGCTCGGGATTAAACTCGGGTCTTCATGCCAAGGCAGCATGCACTCTTTTTGTGAACTGTTTCCCAGCTCTCTGTAGTTAAAGACCTTTCAATTGTGTGTCTCTTGGTATGTGGAGTGTGTGTGTGTGTGAAAAAGAGAGAGAGAGAATGTGTGAGAATGTGTGTATAAGTTTGTGTGCATGCCATGTGTGTGCATGTGTGTGAGAGAGTGTGTGTTTATGTGTGAGAGTTTGTATATGTGTGTATGTTGCTGATTATTTTCCTTTAAATATTTTTTCGGGATTTGATTTAATTGAAAGAGTTCTTTGGATGGTTATTAACATAGTATTTGGAGAACAATATAAGTATATTTTTCTAATTCTTTTTTATGCTTTATGATTCTTTGTAGCTCACTGAAGTTGAAATTTTAATATAGTCATATCCATGAACCTTGCCTATTATTTTTGTTGTGTTTATCCTTAGAAAAGCCTTTCTGACTTTCTGAGGCTACTTAGAGAATCACTAGATTCTAGTACTTGAACCACATTAATTTATTATTAATATCACCATTATTATTTGAGACAGGGTTTCACTTTGTAGCTCTGGCTATCCTGGAAATCACTGTGTAGACCAGGCTAGTCCCACACTCACAGAGATCTATCTACCTCTGCCTCCCTAGTGCTTGGAAAAGTGCATGATTCTTTCTGATTTTATACCTTCATTTATAAAATTACTTTACCTTATTTAGTACCCTTGAAGATTGACTGCTTAAGACAAACAGAAGGGGAAGCTGAGTGACAGCTCCCTCTTATTTTGCCCAGGTGTTTATCAGTGGCACTAAATCAGAGTGTAGAAAGATGCTGCAGACCATCCTGAAGAACAGGCGCCTCTGCTCCCTGCTCTCGCCTTTCTTCACTCCCAACGCTGCTCCAGCCGAGTTCATCCAGCTTTATGAGAAGGTGGTGAGGTTTCTCAGTGAGGACAACAGCGATATGATTTTCATGCTTCTCACCAAGGTACCATTGACTCCGCCTGGGGAAATCAGAAATGACTGTTGACTCCCGTGCCAAGGGCCCTTTAGAGCCTTCCTTTTGTGGGCAGGCACTGGCTGCACTGGATAGACGGTCTTACCCCACAGAGTGGTACTTTCCAACACACAGCATCTCAAGCTTTGTTTTTGTTAATTTTGTTTTTCAAGACAGGGTTTCTCTGTGTAGCCCAGGCCATCCTGGAACTCGCTCTGTAAATCAGGTTTGCCTCAAACTCGTAAGATCTACTTGCTTCTGCCTCCTGAGTGCTGGCCTTAAAAGCATGTGCCACTACTGCCTGACCCAAGCTTTCTTTAAAAAGTATATTAAATATTCCTAAGAGAAGTTTAATAATTCTTTAGTCCTTTTCAATGTATTTTCAGTTTGCTCCTACGCTGTTTGACTGGTGAGTTGTGTATGTCAGAATCATATTTTGAGTAAGCCTGGTCTAAGTAAGCTTCCTTTGTCCTCATCTGAGTAGACCGTCAGAGCAAGGCACTGACTTAACCCGTCATCAGCTATGCTTCTGTGACATCTATGAAGCAATGGGACCTTGGCAATTTTTACAGCGAAGAGATTGAGCCCACTCTATAGCAGGGATGACTGTATTTTATGGTATGGGATGGTGGGAGATTCTAACAGTCTGAATTTTATAAACTTGGGTTGGTACCTAATGCCACTAAAAACATGGCTGTTACATAAGCTCCATATAGTGACAAATGAGGGTCAGCTCTGAACCTGATGAGGTCTAAAAAGAGGAAGCTTATTATAAAAGACATAAATGTATGGAATTTTCAGAACTAGAATGGAATTGCAAACCGATAGTGAATGGTTGGTTAGTCAATGGGTGGGTTTTTGTTTTTGTTTTGTATTTTTGTGATGTCAAGCCTAGGGCTGTGAACAAGCAAGGTGAGTGTTCTGCTCTGACCACATCCTTACCCAGCCTGAACTAAGATTCTATATTTCAAAAGATGGTTGTTGAGCTGAGGGCATGACCTCAGAGAATTGATAGAGATGGTGGCATCATGGTGGCCATCAGTTACATTGACTCACTTACTTGTGCGTACATTTTAGTTTCTGTATTTGTAGACAAGTAACTGTTTTAAATTTGCACAGACCTCTCTGCTTCATCTAATTTTCTAATGTACATAAACCTGCCTGTTTCTGTTTCTTTTTTAGTTTGATGTTAAGCAATGGTTAAACGCCTCTAAACCTCCTCTGTCTGATCGCACCAGGCTTCTGGAGTCCATTCACTTGGCACTTACTGCCTGGGGCCTTGAGCCAGATGAAGATATTTTGATGCCATTTAATCTTTTCTGTAAGCACTGGACTCACCTCCTACTCTACCAGTTTCCTGACCAGTACAGTGATGTCCTCAGGCTGCTAGTGCAAAGTAAGTGTCTTCATTTGGTCATGATTGACAGGATCTCAGGGAGAACTTGACAGCACATCACCACTGTAGATACCATCCCAAAATGTTAAGATGAGTCACCAACAAAGCCTCATAGCCAGAGTTAGGTTCCTAGAAACCATGGTGAAAGAAGGGAACCAAGTCCCCAAGACTGTCCTCTAATCTTCATATAGAGTGCTGCAGCATGTATGCATCTGCATTCTCTCTCTCTCTCTCTTTTTCTCTCTCTCTCTCACACACACACACTCACACACACACTCACATACACACTCACACACACATTCACATACACTCACACTCACATTCACATACACATATTCACACACACACTCACACATAACTCATTCACATACACTCACATTCACACACACGTATACTCACATACACTCACATTCACACACACACACACATACACCCCCTAATGAAATTTCTCAATTACAGTAGGAGAGTGGGATCATGCCTACTCCAACCTTCCAGCTGCAGTGGCCTCTGTGGAGCTCACTCACTCCAGTTAAGTCAGTTTTTCTTGTCTCTTTCCTTTGGTCTCCTTCCACCATGTATACAAATTTGGTTGGATTATCATCACCACTGATTTGTAAAGTACACATGTTCTTTTATTTAGGTTGAAGAATTGGTTTGTGAAAAACACAGACCTGCCATTTCTGTCCTTTCTCTAGGCTCTGCAGAGCAGTTGCTGAGTCCTGAGTGCTGGAAAGCCACTTTGAGAGCCCTGGGCTGCTCCCCAAGTACCCAGCAGGGGGCAGCTTCTGCAGAGAGCTCTGCGCTCCATAGTGCCTCAGATGTTCTGTTGTCAGACAAGCAGGTGTGTAGCTGTTCTTTCCCATTTCCCTTGTGGTGTACTTTCAGACAGTTGGAGCACGTTTCAAAGCTGGTGTGTGTGTGTGTAAGAGCTCCATGACTTTGACCCTCGCTTCCCTTGCCATCTTTACATGAACTGCTTTTCTCTTCCATCCCTGTCTGAACAGAGTGGAGGTTGGCTTTCCCCTGTGTAAACCTTCTCTCCCCTAAGCACAGCTGGTTTCCTGCAGTTGTAGCATTCAGGAGACTCAAGCTAAAATACTTTGAGTTTGAGACCAGTTTGGCTTATATGAGACCTTATCACCAGATCCAGGCAAACAAAAACCAGCCTCAAAAATAAGAAAAATGCAGAATGTATTTGAAATAAAGATTTCATTGCTTTTAGAGTTTTAAACCTACTAGTTTTTTCTTTTTGTAGTCTGTCAAAAATCTGTATTCCCATCAAAACTGCCATGGCACTGGGCTTGAAGGGCTTGAAGGCATGGCTCAGTGGGGCAGCGCTTTCCTGGTATTCACAAGGTCCCAGGTTTCATATACAGCAACAGAGAGGAAAAGGGGGGCAGGGACGATGCTACCCTTGAGTAGACGTTTAGTGAGCAGTGTTTGGTCATCATCTCCTGTAGGTAACGGAGACCATCCAGTGGCTTTCTGACTTCTTTTATAAGCTTCGGTTATCCAAGCTGGACTTTAAAAGCTTTGGATTATTCTCGAAATGGAGCCCTTATATGGCTGATGTGAAGACATTTTTGAGATACCTTGTGAAAAGGCTGATTGACTTAGAAATCGCCTCCTTGGCTCAAGACACACCTGCCAGCAGCAGCAAAGAAGGTATTGTGCTTCCAACATGGTGGGAGCTAAGTGCTGAGCCTTCCATTAGAGGGAATCCAAGTAGACACACTAAGAGATCCTTCTCAAATGTCAAAGAGACAGAATAGAAGAGTGTGGTCCAGGTGTGAACCTGTGTATTCCACATACGTATATGATCTCACAGCAAATATCAGATGCTTGCTATAACTTGTCTGTGCCTCTCCTTGGTACAGAGGTGTATTTCTCTCTCTGACTTCTTCCTGTCATTTACCTACGTTAGGACAATGTTCAGAATATGAAGCACTGATATCTTGGAAAATATACATTATAAAATTATCTATGACATTGTTATAATAAAAATTAAACCCAATTCGTTGTGGCAAGTGAAAAAGGGAAGCCTGCATAGTTGTACTAACCATACTATTTCTTTATCTGTGAAGACTTAGGCAGACAGTGAGGAGCATAGATTGTGTATACATTTAGTATGAATTGTAAGCAATGGCCAGGTGAGGCTGTCTGTTGTTTCTAACAATTGTGCTGTTCCAGTGCTAAGATCCCTGCATTCTCAAATCATCCAGCTCTTTAAACCCTGGATCCTGGTTTTAGAAGACAGTGAAAGGTAAATAGTTTTTCATATACTCAGATTTCTTTGAAATATATTTACATAAAGTCCTGATGCTATTTAGTACAGGTCATGATGATTTCACAGATTTAATTTTTAATATAGTACATTTAAATTGATAAAGTATAAAAGTCAAGCCAGTTTTTGTTTACATAATTATTCATCTGGGTGATCAGTGATGTTATTTTGATATTTATTTTGGAACAAAGTGAACCATAAATTTTCAATTTTCAGTAAGTAAGTTGAATTTGTTTGCATACTTGAGAAAATTGTTTTTTTTTTTTTTTTTCATAAAGTAGGCCTACAAATATTGGTCTCAGTATTTTTTACTAACTCAGCTATTTTCTTTTTAATTTTTTTATTTAAAAGTTGATTTTTTCATGTTATGCACCACCCACACTTCTCCCCCTGACACCCCCCCCCCCCCCATCCACTCCTCGGAGAGATTAAGGCCTGCCATGGGGATTCAAGAAAGCCTGCACATCAAGTTGCTGCAGACTGAGCTCCGAGCC
This sequence comes from Phyllotis vaccarum, assembly GCA_033318265.1. Lineage (NCBI taxonomy): Eukaryota > Metazoa > Chordata > Mammalia > Rodentia > Cricetidae > Phyllotis > Phyllotis vaccarum. Next base: position 11,409,418 of record JARWLC010000009.1, on the reverse strand, counting down.
CCTCCTTCCTATGCCAAAGCTGTAACTCAGCTGTTTTCAGAATTAAGCTGTATATCAGTACCGGGTTGAGGATGCCCCCTCAATCTGTTTCATGAGCATTTAGAATATGTGGTGATCCTAGCCAGGGTAAGGAGAGGAGGGAAAGTCAGCACTAAAGCTCCCAGCTTTGAAGTACTAGTGTGCTTCAGGCTGCAGTGCAGTTTTCTGACTCCTAATCCCATCATGTGTTTCTTTCCTCTGAAGTAGCCAACAGCGCCATTACCCTTGGCTAGAGAGTGATGCTGTGGTGGCCTCCAGCATGGTGCAGCTGTTCACTCACTGCATTGACTCACTGCATGGGTGTTTTAAAGGTAGGTGTCATGTGTTGCCACCTGTCTCTCCATCACCCTTTCCTTGTGTTTTCCCCTTCAGAAGCTGACAGGAGCGAGGCTGCTGTCACGGCTCCTTACAGCTGTCTTGTGAGACTGCTCTGAGTTTAATATTGCCTACTCTAGGCTTCTGAGGAGCTTTCTGGCTGTTTTCCATAACAGCAGAGCAATTTCTACCCCAACTCCAGTAAGCTTTAGTTTCTTCTTTCTTTCATGTTTTTTATCCTCTGTTTGTGTGCCCCCATGCTCACACCTTCATGTAGATGTGAGGAGGTCTGTGTTGAGTCATCTGCCGCTCTTGCTCTCCACCTTACTTTTTATTTTGTGGCAGGGTCTCTCACTGAACTTCTGTTTTGGTTTGACTGACTGGCTGGCAAGCTCCACAGACCTCTTGGATCTACTCCAAGCACTGGGGTTGGTTGCAGTCACACTGCCCACACCAGTGCTGAGCTTCTCAGCTCAGGCCCTCAGGCTTGCCTGGCAGCACTCGGGTCACCGAGCCATTGTCTTAGCTCTCCCATCTTTTTAATGAAAGGGATTCTAGGGGCTAGAGACTGCTCAGCAGTTAACACTGGGGGCTTTGCCAGAGGACCATCTGTTGATTCATTTCCAAGGGGTCCAACACCTTCTTCTGACCTTTATGCATGCATCTTGGGCATAGACACACATGCTGGCAAGACACTTAGACACATAAAATGAATTAAAAAACTGTTTAGTAACTAAGACACAGGTCCTGAGTAGATACTTAATCACCATCGTGAGCGTACACGAGAATGTTGGCTTCATGACCTGTAAGGGGTGCCATATGAGGCTGCAACAGTCTGTCAAAGAACAGCCTTTGTTGGTGTGAAGTGATACTTCTTTGTGATTTTAATTTTTCTTTACGTTTTGTGTTTGTGTGTGTGTGTGTGTGTGTGTGTGTGCGTGTGTGATCTATGTGGAGGTTGGAGGAGGACTTGTGGGAATGTGTACTCGCCTTTCTTCCTGTGGGTCGTCAGGCTTGGCACAAGCACTCTTAGCCAGTTAGCGAGCTGTCTTCCTCCCTCATTTCTCTGATATTTAGTAAGGCTGAGTATTTTTTTATTGTGCTTGTTTATCATTTTTAGGCTTTTTTCTTTTTGAGAAATGTTGGAATATTTTCTTTTGAGGAATTCTTTCAGAGTGCCAAATGAAGAAAGAAGTGCTGATGGAGTGAGATTGGCTATGGGAGCGCAGTGGGCTACAGGGCTTTGAAGAATAAAGTTAATCACCTTGGGAAGGCTTTAAGTTCAAGTGTGTGTTCTGTGTTAGTGGTTCTTTTATTTCCTGTCCTTTTTTTTTTTTTTTTAAAGATAGCAAATTATTCAAACTGTACTTTCTTTTAATAATTCTTATTTAATTTTGACATTTATATTTTAAAAGTTTGTCTAGAATAACTTTAATATTACCTTAATATTAACATCATGACACATATTATAGACATTCAAAGAATTTGATTAACTTGCAGCTTCTTTGGATTTAATTTTATTTTCTGTTAAAAAAGGAACGAGACAAAAGAACAAAGAAAGAGAAGAATGAGAGGGGAGAGGGACAGGGCTGGCTGTCCAAGTCTTAAGCCAGGCGTGGTGCCGTGTGCCTGTAACTCTAGAACTGTATTTTCTTTTAAAATCTAGACAAGCTTTTGCCAGGTGATGAAGGAGCCCTGCGGTTGCACCTGCTGCATTACTGTGAAGCATGCACAGCACCCAAGATGCCAGAGTTCATCCTCTACACTTTCCATAGTGCATACCAGGAACTTGAGTGGAAAGACCTGCACCCTGACCAGAGGCTCATGGAGGCCTTCTTCAAGGTTGGGCTTTGCTGGTGTCTCCTCCCCAGTGTGTGTGCATTCTGGATACACACTGTGGAAAGTATCAGTCAGCGGAAGTGATGCATTAGTGGGTGATTTGAGCACATCTATTAGGCCAGTTTTACAACCCAGAGAAAGACCACTTCTGATGTTGGTCATCCTTTAGTTTTAGGAATCAAGTTGTGTGATTCTCTAGATTACTGAGTCTTGCTCAGTCCTGGCTAATGTTTTATTTTTTATAAGCATTGTTACAATATTGGATAATATTGTTGGAACTACTTGTGAATGTTGTTTGAAAGAAAAATGTGAATTAGTACTCAGCTCCAAGTTGATCTCAGCAGTTATGCAACTGAATAGTTAAATTATGAGAGATAAAATCACTCTAAGAATCAGTGACACATCATGATCATAGAAGATCCTGGAATAGTCTTAAGAAAGGGCCAAGAAATGTGCGTGTGAACCTTTGCAACAGAAGCCATAGTTAAAGGAGCCCCAGGGTGACTTGAGTAGCAGTTGGGATTGATAGACTCTTTTTCTGTTGTCAGAAGCTCAGTGATCTTGGCTTCTTATGATTGTTTTCGTCCATTAGTCATCAGTTCATTTGTGTTTTCTCCTAACTTCATGTCATATGTATTATTATTGAGTCACTTAAGTGCTTTAATTGATATAGATCTATAATTATTTATGATGATTACTATGACACAGATATTATTTGCAATGATTAGTAAATTGTACTGGGTCCTTCTGGCATTTTTATGCAAAGCCATTCCTCTGCAATTGAGCTTCAAGGACGCTGAACCTGTGTAGTAGTTGGTCCTGAGTAGGTACTTAATCACCATTGTGAACATAGGAGAGAATGTTGGCTTCATGACCTGTAAGGGATGCCAAATAAGACTAATTAAAATGTGGAATAGTCTGTCAAGGAACAATATAGATTCCGTCTCTAGAAGTTTTAAGGATTAGATAGCCTTGGCCTGCCCAGAAGCTGAGAATCTTGTAAATTGCAAGATTTGCAAGATCTGTTCTCTGATCTGTTCTCTGGCTAGAGAACAGATTATAAAAGGGTGAAGAATCACCTTCCCAGAGAGAGCAGACACAGGTCACCACCAGATCCCAGTCTCATCCTTATTTTATAAGGAGTGTAGAGCTTTTGACATTAATTTTTAAAAGAGCAATTTAGAGCACCTAAATTTGTTAAGATAAACAAAAACATTGAAATAGGCTATAAAATAAAACTTTCAGATTGATTATGTACTTTATAGTGCACCCCCAATAAAACCTCTGAATAGAGTTTAAGCATTAGATTTTAAAGACAAGTCATGTGGAGACATTTATAATACAGCATTACATTGGCAGTTCATATTATTATTATATATCCCAGTGTGCTAGTTTTCCAAGTGTGGTTTCAGGAGCATCATTATGAGCATCAGAAGGAAACTTGCATATCCCTGCTCCCATCACTCTTGGGTGTTCAACAGTTGTTCTGGTACACACTTAAGGTTTCAAAACTACTGATATTTTCCTGAGCTTTCCTCCTGCTCCAACTCACCCAAGATCCCCACACTCCTGCAGCTCTGGAGGTTTATCGACAGGGAGTTTCCATCTGCTTGGAGTCAGGGAAGCTCACTTTTCTCTTTAGAATTACTAGAGTAGACAGTGAAGTATAAAAAAGCAAGCTCAAGAATGCATATATATACTGGACCTGAGAGAAGATTATGTAAGGTGGGATTATCAATGAATATTTTCAGATCTCTTAAAAACAGGTATAATATATATAATGGAATATACTGTTTTTTGTTCACTTCAGGTGGAACGTGGAAGCCCCAAGAGCTGTTTCTTGTTTTTGGGGTCTGTACTCTGCAGAGTCAACTGGGTTAGTGTGCTGTCGGATGCCTGGAATCCTAGTCCCCTTCCTGAAACCCAGAGCATGGTTGTCTGTCTCCTTTTCATGATGATTTTACTGGCAAAGGAAACTCAGCTAGTTGATCAAACAGTGAGTTTGGGGAGTCTGTAATCAGCAGTGGCTTCTTAGTGCTTTGTTTTTCCTAATGATGTTTTGGATGTTTCCTCACATATGTCAGTATGAGTAGATACATGTTCAGCTACACGCTTACTTTCCTGAACAGCCTGTAGTTTAGTTCTAACTAATGCAGAAAACCCTGCTGGATTAGAATAATGTATCTTATTAATTCTTAATTCAGTGTCCTTCTAGAAGTCCATGTTGCCACATACACCGAGGCCCTCTGAACTCTTGCAGATGTTAATGTACTTTTGCCAAGACTTCACTTCCTGCTAACTTGAGTGTGCACCTCCTAGGTTACTTAACTTTTTTTAACCATAAGCTGTTTCCCCACAGATAACTAGAGACATTTATTTCTGGGGCAATAAATGTAAAACAACCTGTCTTCCATTTTTAGGACTCACCTTTACTAAGTCTTCTTGGACAGACAAGCTCACTCTCATGGCATCTTGTGGACCTAGTGTCATACCAGAGCGTGCTGGGTTATTTCAGCAGTCATTACCCACCGTCTGTCATCCTGGCCAAAGACTGTTCTGCTGAGCGCATTGTGAAGCTCTTAAAAGTGTCTGCAGGACTTTCTGTTCCTGCTGATGGCCAGAAACATCTTGTAAGTTGAAAGGGTGGCATGTTTAGGACTAGAGTCAAGCATGTGCTAGTAAGGCTGGCCATGAATCTCCTGACTTCCTCCCAGAGGAAGCTGGGATGTGTGCCTTTTGTGTGCTCACAGCCTCCTGAGCTTTTGGTTTGGATTTTCTCATTTCCTTGCAGTGACTCTGGTTAAGTGGAGATCAGAGGGGTTGGAGACAATTGGAATGTCTCAGAACTCAGAGTGGCAGGAGGGTGATGAGTTTTTGACAAGTAAATCGCTGTTTGGTTAATGGCACTGTTAATGCAGTTTCACAGCATCTAGTCTCTCTATTCCTTCACTCTTTTACATAGCTGTAGACACATCTCCTGGGTCATCTAGATGAGGTCTTCTGTGGCTTCCCAATCTCTTCTCTTCACTCTGCCCCAGTGTTCCGTGCAGTGCTGTGCTCCCCTGGAGTATTCAGCTGATCTTTTTTGTTCCATTTGACGGATCCGTTTCTTTCTCTCCCTTTTTCTCCTCCTCCCTCCCTCCCTCCCTCCCTCCCCTTTCCCTCGCTCCCTTCCCCCACCCTTCTCATCAGGACATACTTCCAAAGTGCCAAGCCTTCACTCGTCAGATGGTTCAGTTTCTCGGTGCCCTGGAACAAGGTGGAAAAGTCACCTTCCCAGTCCTGGAGCAGGAGATATCCAAGCTCTTAGACGATATCATTGTCTTTAACCCACCCGGTAAGTGACCAGTAGGAGCCACGTACTCGTGTGGGCAGTGAATCCCTTCTGTGTGTTAGGGTGTGTGAGCTGAAGAAGATGGTCAAGACCATGATTCCTAATCCAGACGGTTAGTGCTCTGGACAGCAGGGCCAGCCCTGGGGACAGGCAGCAATGGGACAGCTGGAGGAGAGGTTGACTGACCCTGGTGGTGCAGATGTAAAGTGACCTGGACTGGAGTTTAAGCTGGATAAGTAGGGTTAGCGCCTACTGTAGCCAGCCAGAGCTGAGGTCTAAGGCTTAACGTGCTTGCCTTTTCTATGAGCAAAGGCAGGGAAATACAGAGCAATTATTCATGCTCTGATAGGTAAGATATTTTTCACGCCATCTCAACGTTTATCTTGTTATTTTAACTTTTTACTTTTTTTTTTCATACAGTATGTTTTGGTCATGTTTTGATCCCTCTCCCAACTCCTCCAGATCCTTCTCACATCCCTACTCACCCAAACTTGATGGTTTTTTTTTTTTTTTTTTTTTCCTCAAAATGAAAAAAAAAGCCCAAAGCCAAAAATAAAAACAGACAAATGAACTAGTAAAGTAGAAAATACCCAAACAAAGCAAAATTAAACAAAATCTCACTCCCCTCCCCCCAGTGAAGTTAATTTTGTGTTGGCCAGCTACTCCTAGACAGTTTCTCCTGGAGTGTGGTTGATATACTTGAGGACACTCATTGTTGGATATTCATTTTCCCTTTGCCATCAGGTATCAGTTGCAAATGTCTTGCTTAGGGATGCGGCCTGTGCCCGTTCCTCCCCCTCAGTGCTCAGACCTCATCTGCTTGAACCTGTTCAGTCCTGTGTGTGCTGTCATAGCCTCTTGGAGCTCTATATGTCGTGTGATAGCCACTGTCTTTAGCTCTTATGATCTCCCATCTCCTCTTCTGCACAGATCCCGAGCCTTGAGGAGAGGATTTTGATGCAGGCATCCATTAGGACTAGTGCTCCAAGTCTCTCACTCTCTGCACATGTTCATTTGGGGTCTCTTTGTTAATTACCATCTACTGCAAGAAGTAGCTTCTCTGATGAGGCTTGAGTGATGCACTGATCTATCAATATATCAGAATGTCACTGGAAATCATTTTATTACTATGTTCCATTACCAGAACACATCGTAGCAGGCCTATGATCTATCTTGTTTCGGGTACTTGGCCACATTAGCAGTGTCAGGTATAGGTTCCATTAACCTTAAATTCAAAACAGAAAAAAAAAAATCAATGTGTTTGGTTACTCCCATAACACCAGTGTCACTTTGCACCAGTATATCATGCAGGTATAGACTACAGATTGGTAGCTGGGTTGGTGGTTACTTTTCTTCTCTGATAGCACGCAGAGTACTTTCTGTCAGTAGGGGTGAAGTTCCTAGGTAGGCATCAGCTTGACTTCTCTGTGTTCAGTGATATGTTAAATGTTGTCTTCAGCAGTAGGAACTTACCGTCAGGTTATGAAGAACAACCAGTAGCCTTGGCAATAGCCTGTGATGTTTGGTGGTTCCCGCTGGGTCTCCTTTGGCCAACAGCTGAAGATGTAACTCATTCCTGGCACTGAAGATTGTACTGGGTAACATGTCTAGTTGGAGCATTGTTGTTTCTATTATTTGGTGACTCCATTTAGATTCCTTTCACATATGTGTATGTCTCAGGAAGCATCTACGGTAGTAGGTTTCTGTGTGGTTTTCATTAGTGTTTGTTGTCTCTTCTCCACATCCCTCCTTACTTAACCCCCTAGTCCAGTCCCTTTACCTCCTCAGTATTATATTCTATTCCCTTTCCCTGGGAGATGCCATCTCCTCTGGTCTCTTGCTGGATACTCAGACTGTAGAACACTAGGAAAATGTAAACACTGCCATCCACACACTAGAGAAAACATGCAACATCTGTCTTTTGGAGTCAGGTTACCTCACTCAGGATGATTATTTCTAGCTCAGTCCCGCAAATTTGTGGATGGCAATGAACATGAGCAAGAAACTCTTTAATTAGATATAGAACCCTTTGGATATATGCCCTAATACAGTATAGCTGGATCTGGAGGTATATCGTTCCCGGCGTCCTGAGGAACCTCTACACTGGTTTCCATAGTGGCTGTACCACCTTGCATTCCCGCCAGCAATGAATAAGTGTTTCCTTTCTCTACATCCCAGCCAGCATGTACTGTCATTTGTTTGATTGATCTTGGTCATTCTGACTGGCTAAGATGACGTCTCAGTGATCTAATTTACATTTCCCTGATGGCTAAGGATGCTGAACATTTAAAGTGTTTCTCAGTCGTTTGTGTCCTCTTTTGAGAACTCTGTTTAGTTCTGTACCCATTTTTAAATTTGCTTGTTTTCTTGATGTTCAGCTTTTTGGTTCTTACTAACCCCCTATCAAATGTGTAGAACATCTCTGGCTTCAGAGATCCCCCTGAAAAATAGATGTTTTCTACTGTTCTTTTCTTTAGATGTGATTTGGATCTTTTCTCTTGCATGTGTAAATATGCTTTCTTATCCAGTCCCTTTAGTGTTTTGATTATGATGTGCCCCGGCAATTTCTTTTCTGGTTCTACTTGCTGTTCTGTGTGCTTCTTGTACCTTGAAAGGTAATCTCTTTAGATTGGAGAAACCTGGTTCTGTAATTCTAATAACAACATTTTCTGTCTTACTTGACTTTCTTCTTCCTCTGTACCTGTTATTTATAGACTTGGTATTTTTATAGTGTCTCAGATTTTCTGGATTTTGTTTCTGTGTGTGTGCGTGTGCCTGATTGACTGGGCTATCCACTTTTTCAACCTTGTCTTGAAGACCTGAAATCCCTCTTCCATGTCTGCTAACTTGGTGAGGCTTTACCTCTTTACCCCCAAGCTTATTTCTTGACATCCTGAGCTCTCCTTCCCAGTTTTTTTGTAGTTTGAGTTTTCTTTAGTTAGTCAATTTCTTTGTTAAATCTGCTTTCGTGTCCTGAATTGTTTTCATTATTTCATTCTGCTGTTGGTGTCTGTAGTTTCTATTTAGGGATTTACTCATATTCTCTTTAAGGACCTTGAACATAGATAATGGTGATTTTGAAATTCTTGTCTTATGCTTCAGCTAAATTGCTTTTCTTGGGACCTATTGCTAAGGAAGATGAATATTGTCTTGGGTATCCATGTTTGCTTTTGTGCTGGGAGTTAGGCATCTAAAGCTAAGATGCTTGGAGTGTTTATTGGTGTGGATATCTGGTCTGCTCTTTGTTGGGTGGGTGTTCCATTATTTGGTTACTATTGCCAAATCTGGATTCTAGCCAAGTGCGACGACTGTAGGGTTCCTGGTAGAGTGTGTTTCTGTGGGTTGGTGGGAATCACAAAAGAATGGAGATTGGCTAAAAAAGAGAGCCGAGGGAATTGGGAAACAGCTGGAGTGACCAGGGCCACACCAAGAGGTAGAGTCCTCAGGAGATGGACTTGAGGTGGTAGGAGAGGGCTCCTGCTGCCAGGCTCCACAGGACTAAGATTAAGTCTGGAGAGACAGCACTAGAGGACAGGAGGGATAATAAAGTCCCTACCTGGTGTAACCACTGGGGACCCCGTGTAGAGTCACAAAGGAACGGAGATGGCCTGGAAGGAAAGGCTCAGAGCCATTGCTCTCTCACATACTTTATTCAGGAAACTTGCAGACGTTCCTGATTTCCTGCCCATAAAATTCAGTCATCATCAGACCCTTCCTGCCGGTCCCTGAGCTACACTAGGCATGCGAAGACCCTGGAAGCAGCTGAGGTAGCACAGATAAGAACTATTGTCATATGGCTACTTTCCTGTCCCTGTCCGTTGGTGTGAGTGTGTGTCTGCCTTTGCCTTTAGACATGGACAGCCAGGCCCGCCACATGGCCCTCAGCAGCCTCTTTACAGAAGTCCTGATGATGATGAACAATGCAGCTATTCCAACAGCAGAATTCCTTGGTGGCAGTATTCGGACCTGGATTGGCCAAAAAGTACATGGGTTGGTGGTGCTGCCTCTTTTAACAGCAGCTTGCCAAAGCCTGGCATCAGTCCGCCACATGGCAGAAACCACAGAAGCTTGCATCACTGCCTACTTCAAGGAAGGTAAGAGAACACTGACTGCTGTTCTCAATACAGTGGCCTTTTCCAGGAAGGTGAAAGCTTCCACTCTTCCCAAAGGGACATTATACTGTTCTAATGCTTTCCTGCCAGGAATTTCTCTTGAGACACATATACACACACTATATATGTGATAGAAATAGATTTTTTCCCATAAAGAGCTAGTCAACATAGAACATGGGACCCATGTCTTTTGGGTTCAATCATATGTTTCAAGAGAGAAAAATTTTAATTTGTTTTTTATATTGCTTTAGAGTGTCAGACTAGCCACGTTATGATAGCAAAGTCAATTTTCAAAACAAAAACTGTAAACTTATATAATAATAATGGTAATTTCTTCTTTCTTACCATTTTTGGTTAAAGGAGTTTTCATAGAGATCTGTCTGTTTCTTCTTGCCATGCTTTTTATTAAAATTTATTTTTACTTTCTCTGTATATGTGTTTTACCTATATGTTTTTATGTATAGCACATCCATGCCTGGTGCCACATAGTCCAGAAGAGAATGTTGGGACACTTGGAGCTGGAATTACAGATAGTTGTGAGCTGCCACGAGTCTCTGGCAGTTGAACCCAGGTCCTCTGGAAGAGCAGTCAGTGATGTTAACTGCTGAGCATCTCTCCAGTCCTCTTGTCCTACTTGTAAAACTATTCTTTTAGGATCATATTTTCCTATTCCTCACGTTTTTATTCCTCTTATTTTATCCCACCAAACTCTGGAGACAGTAATTAAGACTTGCCCTTCTCTACTCTGATACTCAGTTATGAAATATTACTATAGATAAAAAGAAAGGAAGAATGCCAGAGTAAGGTGCCAGGATGAACCCATAACCTGCCATCTGCCCTGTGTAGTGTGGAGGTACTTTGTACATCACCATGCACCTACCTTCACTCCTTCCCAAGGGTTGAGAACCTTCAGGATAACATTCATTATTCAAGCCTGATTGAGTTACTAAAGTCAAAATGGTTTCCACTAGAATACGGCCTGTGCTTTAGTACGCAAAAATGCTTATGAGAGATTGGGTTTATTTTCTTAGAAAAGCCTGCATTGATTAAAGTTAAAGCTTTGGTACCCTGAAGATTCTAATGATCATCATATAATGAGAAAGGTAGTTTAGAGATACGTAGGTCTGAATTCCAAATGTTTGTGAACCCTTTATAGTCAAGTGGCATCTGGTAGAGTGTTGCAATGGGGTTTCTTGGTCCGGAGTGGTCAGAGGCCCAGACCCACAGACTGCTGCTGCTCAGGCCCCCAGAAATGACTCAGACACTTGTATTAACTTTATGCTGTTTGGCCTATGGCTCAGGCACGTTGCTAGCTAGTTCTTACATCTTAAATCAACCCATTTCTATTAATCTGTCTGTCACATGGCCCGTGGCTCACCTGTGTTCCTTACGTATTGCTCCTTGGACAGCTTGCTCAATCTCCCTGACTCCACCCTGCTTCTCCTACCTATGCTCAGATTTCTCCTCCTACTTCTTCTATGGTGCCTGTCATGGCCCAAAACAGCTCCTTTATTTAAAGAGTGAGATTCACAGCATACAGAAAGGCATTCCCATATCAATAGAGGCTTTGTAGTCTCCCTTTTCTGGCCTCAAGACCTACTCTGAGAATGATGTCACATATGAGGCTAACGTGAAAACAGTCATTAAGGTTCTTTTTTTCATAATATTTTCATTGATTATTTGGGACTTTCATATTGTGTACCCCAATAACACTTACTTCCCAGTGTTCTTTTGTCTTCACCCTTGTGATGCCCTCTCCAAAAAAAAAAAAAAGGAATGATAACTCCTAATAAAGACCCCACATGTCTAGTTTATGTTGCCATAGCCTCACTGGAGCATGGTCAGACACTCAGTGGCCAATCCTTTACAGAAAATGGAGTCCTTTCTCACCTGTACTCCTGCCAGAGGCCTTCATTTGTGGAGAACTACACTTCAGCATCTTTATCACAATTTTTAAGAGTTATCTTCGATGTCTTTTGGTCTAGGTTGTTTCATAGAAGTTTTTGGTGCCTCCCTTTCTCAACTGTGAGTCTGCAATCATTGATGCAGCTTCAAAAGCAGCTTCCTTGCCCTTTACAGTCAGTAGGTGCATGGATCATGGACTTCCACATGGTGTCTGGTGACAGCATGGACCATAGTCATCCATATGGTCTCTGGTATCAATACAGACCATGGACATGAGCATAGCCCATTCTTATGGACATGAGTATATACTGATATTTTCTATTGGTGTTCTCTTCTTAGGCTCCCTCAATCAAAATTTAGGATGGGGCCCTATTCTGGTGTCTCTTCAAGTTCCTGAGCTCACCATACAAGAGTTTCTGCAGGAGTGTTTGGCCCTTGGCAGTTGCTTGACTCTCTATGTCTACCTGCTTCAGTGTTTAAACAGTGAACAGACTCTGAGGAACGAGATGAAGGTGCTTCTCATCCTAAACAAGTGGCTAGAACAGGTGTACCCAAGGTATGCTACCTGCTGGCTGCTCCCAAACTTGTATGTGCTTCACTTGGAGTTCCCAGTTTACATAAGTGTTTATTCAAGATCCCAGAGCCCAGAGATGCACAAAAGCTTTCAGGCCATGACATGTGCTTGGGGAGACTCTTAGTAACTGAGCTAATTTTCTGAGCAGACTTTTTTTTTTTTTTTAAATCTCCCCCCACAAGTATTTGAGGCATCAGCCTTCAGCTTTTTTGTAAGTAGAGGATCGAGTGACCAAGGACATATGGCCCATGGTCTGGCACGCAGATGTTCAGTAAATGGCAGCTGCTACTGCCCTGTTGCTTTATTAACATTTTGCTAACACATTAGCCTTGGTTTTATTTTCTTTAATTTTATTTCTTAAAATTTGCTTTCATTTACTTAATTTGTGTGTGTGCACATGCGATCTACGTGTACTTGTGGGTGGGTTCCTGGGGAATCAAACTCAGCCTGTAGGCAAACACCTCCACCCACTGAGCCATCTAGCTGGCCCTGGCATCTCAGATGTGAGTTTCTGTTAAGTACATGAGAAAAGTACTTCCATTTCATTTGCTCTGGTTCCTACTCCAGCTCTGCACAGGAAGAAGCAAAGCTGTTTTTGTGGTGGCATCAAATCCTGCAGCTGTCCCTGGTTCAGATGGAGCAGAACGACTCAATCGTGACAGAGTCCATCATCCGGATCCTTCTCATGCTACAGAGCAGGCAGAGCCTTATGGCCGAGGAGAGGCTCAGCTCTGGGATTCTGGGGGCTATTGGGTTGGGCAGGAAATCGCCCTTGTCCAACAGGTGAGGAAGCACATACACTGCTCTTCTCTGGGCCTTGATGCTAGAATAGGCTTTTGGCTCAGGATGTATAGGTTTTCTAGAGAGATGAAGGCAAAAAGGATCAGAGACTGGACATCTTTATATTCTAAAAAGCACATTTAGTTTTCTCTTGATTTAATATAACTTTGTTTCTAAGGTCAAATCATATTTGAGGCTGTGAGTTTGGGGGACTCAGTATAGAGCTGTCACGTCATCATGGTGGCTTAGTTCACTTAATAAAAAGTGATGAGGCAAATCCAGGGGTGGGGCCTAAAGTCTCAGGCAGGGGAGAGTTTGCCAGCAGCCCTCCATTTTCCTGTTCTCCTCTCTTTTCTCTTCCCATCACCTCCCTCCCTTGCTCATGCTCAGCACTCCCCTTCTAAATTACACCCCAGCTATATCATAGCTTTCTATTTAAATCCTCATCATTGTTGAAAAGAGGTCTCATACTGTGCTGATATGTACTGTGTGGTAAACTTGGGGATCTCTCATTTCAAACGAGATAACCAACCCTGAAATCAGAGGTTTCTGTGTCCTGCCTGCCAGGCCAGTCCTGCAGCCATTTAGTCCCAAATAAACACACAGAGGCTTGTATTAACATGCTGTTTGGTCTATGGCTCAGGCATATTACTGCTAACTCTCACTCTTAAACTAACCCGTCATTAGCCACATGGCTTAGTACCTTTTCTCAAGCAGCATTCTCATCCCATTTCCTCTGCATCTCACTGGCATTTCTTTCTTCTCTTCCTCTTTCCAGAGTCTTCTTAGTGTGGTAGCCCCACCCATACTTCCTGTCTGCCTTCTGGCCAATGAGCATTTTATTAAACCAATAGGAGAGACGAATATTTACAGTGTACAAGAGCATCATCATCCCACAGCATAGCACCACATTTGTTTATGGTAGAATGTGTCAGACACAAGTTTAGTTTTACCTAATTTTGTTTGCATATCCTTTGTTTGAATCAGGTGCTTTTCTTTTTAATTATAGTAAAATATATATAACTTAATTTCTTGTACTAACCACCTTACTGTGTATAATTGAGTTACATTCACAATGTTGTAGCCATCACTAGCTCCAGAATATTTTCATCATCCCACAAGTAAGCCCTGTAGTCACCAAACAGTCACTGGCAATTGTTAACTGACTTCATATTTAAGTCCTTCTTAGGACATGTATAAAAATGGATGTGTATAGTATTTGGCCTTCAGTGTCGGGGATGCTTTCTAGAGTTACCTGCTGTAGCAATAGTCTTGCTTATTTTTATTTATGCCTCTGAACTGGTACTAAGGACTGAACTCATGCACGCATGTCAAATATCCTACATCTGATCCACATCCCTTCATCCCTTTGTAGGGCTGAGTGGCACACTCGTGAGTGTGGATCTCCCATATTTCATTTATCCACTTAGAAGCTGATTGACATTTGGGTTGTTTCAATCTCTGTTGCTCTTGTAACTAATGCTGCTATGAACATTCATGATTAATTTTTTGCTCATATCTATCATTGGCTCTCTTGGGCACATTACCCAGGAGTAGGATAGCTGGGTTAGCTGGATGACATAGCACCTCTGTTTTACTTAGTTCACATTGTTTTCTGCAGCATCCCCACGATTTACAATGTCTGACTGTCCCAGTTATTCTGTGTCTTTACCAACACTTTCATTCTTGAATCTGAATGGGCACACACTGTTTGGGTAACTATGGGAGGAAAAATTAAGTAGCGTTTTTCTGAAGAGGTTAGCTACAGAAAAGATTTCGAGATGGAGCTGTATTATTTTCTTTTAAAATAAGAACTAGGGTTTGTATTTTAAAATGTTCACTCTAATGGTCACTTACTTCTGACCTATTGTTAACACCCAAGGTTCCGTGTAGTTGCCCGAGGCATGGCCGCCTTCCTGTCAGTTCAGGTGCCTGCAGAAGACCAGATTCGTCTGAAACCTAGCTCTGAATTACATCTGACTCCAAAAGCTCAGCAGGTCAGTAACAGCAGCCTGCAGGTTGGAGGTTTCTTGATGCACCTTGTCAGAAGGGAGGTGACCATTCTAACTTGTACCCTCCAGGCCAGAGGGTCCACAGTAGCCCTGGTGGGCTTGTTTTACGTCTTGAACTGATTTTTCTAGGTACCAGACTAGAGCAATGAAGAGGCAAGGCAGGGCAATCTGGTCTAGGGTTGAATTTGGTACTGGAGAGTGTGATAAGTGTGCTTCTTGCTACCAGAGCCCTGCTAACAGGACTGGCCCCAAACAGAAAATGGCTCACTAGACATGAGTGACAGTTGGCTGAGCTTTCCCTTGGAACCAAAGCTGTGGTCCCTCTAATATGAGGCTTATGAGTGACTAGGCTACAGGCACCAGCAGCAAGCTGGTGCTTGAATAACTAACACAATGGTAACTCTTAGAAGTTACAGTATACACAGAACACATGGATGGCTACAGGTCCATGGTCTGGCTTCTGTAATTTGTCTTCACCTTGCCATCTGGCTGACTGGGTATAGAGCCATCCTTAAAACAGTGAGATCCTGGTCGCCATCATTGAGTGCTTGCTCGTGCCAGGCTCTTACTAGTACTGAATGAACACTGTATTCATTTCACCTTCATAGCAGCCTGGTAGCATAGAGTAGGGACTATACTTGTAGACGAGAGAGAGAAACTAGGTATTTTGTCCCAGTTCACACAATAGTAGGTATTGAGGCTAGGGTTCACATGGCCAGTCTATCTGTAGGTTGCTCCCCATTTTCCACTCTCACTCTGTCTATATGTGGCAAGTGCTCAGGAAATGTGAGAATCAGAAGCCAGGTTTGGTGGTATGCACCTTTAGTCCTAGCACTGGGAGGCAGAGACATGAAGATCTCTGTAAATTCAAGGCCAGCCTGGTCTTATAGTGAGTTCTAGGACAGCCAGGGCTGTACCGAGAGATCCTGTCTCGAGCAACAACCAATGAACCAGAGTAAGGATAAGTTAGTACAACTGGTAGATTTCTCATGGGGATCAAGATCTCGGAATATAAGACATCTGGTACTAGTCATTCATTTCTGGAGTCCCTAATGTCTTCATGAAGCCTCACAGATGGGCAGGTGAGCCTGTGAGGGCAGACTAAGTCAGTGAGATTTATTTTATAGTATACTTGAGAGTGCTCAACTCTCCTGTGACCCTGGGACCTGGAACATCAGAATTCTGCTGTAGTTGTGGACTGTTAGACTTGACATGCTGCTTCCTGACATGTCCTTGGATACTTGTTATCAGGATTTTCAGATGACTAATCTTGGGCCAGCTCTTACAGTAGATCTTTTAGGGGCTAAATTATAAAAAACAGAAATAGGAAAATGTCCTGTTCAAAAAAAAAAATTCAGTCCTAATTTCTGCTTATGGATGACTTAGTAATTTATTACTAAGCTTCTAGCTTATTTACTGTACTAAAGAAAATCTCCCTCTTTGTATTCTGAACCAAGTACATATCCATCTTTTAATGTATATTTTTAATGCCATGGTTTTCCAAAACTGAGGGGAGAGGAGGTAGGGTACTCCACGTGTGGTGGGTGTTCCAGGGTTGGAGGGGTATGTCCTCAGATTCCTAAGAGGTGACTTGAGTTTGGGTACCTGGAAAACAGCTCTTTACCTCCAAAGTCACTGTTTGGAGTTTTTGTTTTCTCCATGTGCTGCTACTCTTTGCTCTCCTGCAGTGAAGAAAGCCCCCCCCCCCCCAGAAGTTACAGAGCTAGAGAGCTCTTTTGTTACAGAGGGTTGTGGGAACATGTGTTTCCTTCTGTCTGTCCTGTGGAGGAACTAGACCTGTGTGATTAGCACTGCTGTGTGTAGGGTTTCACCCACTGTGTCCTGTGATGCTCCAACCCCAGACCAGTGCCCACACCAGCTGCACTTTTACTCCAGTGAGATGTGCCTGGTACCTGCATTGTCTTTTGGGCTCTGAGAAGAGGCGGGATTGACATCTGGTAGGGAGGAGCTCCTGGTGAGACCGAGGAGGGCAGGGACAAGGTAGGCCAGGGACAAGACCGTGGCAGGCAAGGAAGGGCCGGGAGACAACATCACTCAAGAGAAATGCATGCAGCATCCTCTGGCCTCCTCTGTGTCTCTAAAGTCTGCCCTCCACACTGCTGCCTTCCTTCCCTCCAGGCTCCTGTGGAACTAGACCATAATGGCAGTCAGTTGGTGTGCAATCATGGAATAAATCCTCTTGCCATTCATGCCTTCTAGGTGCTGACTGTTCTTGAATCCATGACGCTCAGTAAGCAGTATGTGGAATACCAGGATCAGATACTGCAAGCCATCCAGTTCATAAAGCATCCTGGCCACTGCCTTCAGAATGGGAAAAGCTTCCTGTCTCTTCTTGTCAACGGTCTCTATCCAGAAGTGCATTATTTAGACAACATACGATAGTGATGCTGAAGCCTCCAAGACACTGTTGCTTTTGTGTTTACGTCACCTTTGCTGTTGCAAATGTACCTTTGTTCAGTTTCACCGTAGAGCTCAATTCTGCCAGGAACTCAACCGAGGTGCAAGTTGAGAGACATTAGATAGTTCTGGATGTGTATTTGTCCCTCATTGTCCAGAGATCTGTTAGGTTTGTATTCTGCTGAGTACAGAGTCACTCACGTTTGGGTAATGTGCCAGTCAACTACCTAAGGACTACAGAGAGAGTGTTCGATGTGTCTGTACTTCTGTTGCCTTGCTTTGTTTAAACGCAAAGACTCCTTTGCCAGATCTGACTATTTTGGACTCCGTTTGTATTCTTCCAATGTAAAGGAAAACATCAACCTGGTAAAATTCTACATTTCTTAAATGTGGGGAAATACACCAGCTTAAAAGTATTATGTTATTTCTCTAAGAATGGAGGGAGTACACTGAATGAAGTCAGGAGTGGCATACACTTGTGATCAGAACTCTGGAGCTGAAGCAGAAGGATCACAAGGGTGAGGAACTGTGGGGTACATAGCAAGTGTCTCAACAAGCAAGGCAAAACAAAAAAGCCGAATTAAAATGGGTCATATGGAAGACATGTCACTTAACCCTGACCACAGTGGACACCAGAGATGGTGACACATCTGTTTTCAAGTGTGTATCCTCTAAAGTGTGCCTTTCTGATGTGACACCTGCACACTGACAGTTGCTGTGCACAGCTGTGTCTTATTTGGTCCCTGTAGTGAGAGTTTGAACAGCACTGACTCAGCAGCCACCAGAGCACTGGATTCCCTGTGGCTCCTCATTCACAGCGATTTGTTACCTCTGGCTGTGTGGAAGTTCCCAACACTTGCTGTCTGTCAGAGCTCTCTGCAGGCCCTACTGTCAAGGGACACTGGGTTTTTGTTCTTCCCTTGGCTAAGTTTAGGTAAAATTCACAGACATGCTGGACACATGCCTAAGGAGAAGGGGCCAAGTCAGGGGGATTTCAAAAATGTGGCTTTTGTGAGTAGCTCCATGCCTCCTGTCACTGCTGACAGTGCATCCATCGTCAAAGCCTGTGTGGCACAGTGCTGTGTTCTCTAAACAGCTCTTGTGTCACTTCCTGCAGCCCATAGAAATCTGACTTCTATCAATATATTTATAATTCTCAAAAATGCCCCAAACCAGTTTTGTTTGTTCAGGTTAAAATATATCTTTGTTCTTATGGGTTATGGCTTAGAAATATTTGTGGAAAGTCTCTGGATGGACATAAAGGGCCTTGAGTAAAGATTGGGAAATAGCACTAGTGGGGTGCTTCCCTGTCATTGGAAACTTGCAGGAACCCTTCATACTGGAAGATCAACGCAGACTGGTTGCCATGCCTTGGAACACTGAGAAGGAACATCCCTGTTCAGTGGCACAAAGTGTCATTGTATAGGGATGGCTCAGCCTTCTTTGTTTTGCTTCGGTTTCCCAAATCAGTCTCTTTACTCCGAGGAGAAGGAAACTTCAGATGCTGTAGACAAACAAGCAGCAGTGCTTCTGTGACCAGGAAATGCTGTTTGTGGCTTTCTCTGAGGAGAACGGAGGTAGCAGTATCCTAGAATGTGAAATGTTTGAATGATAGCATGTACATTTTAGAGATCCAATTAATTTTGGAAATTTATATTTGTAAATTTTGTCTGTAAAAAGTATAAACAATAAAATCAACGTTTGATTATAACTGATGAATCTGAATTGAAGGCTGTTGTAGATTTTTATACCTGATATATAATCTGTTTGGCTTTGTAACTGGTTGGTTAAAGTGCTGCCTTTTCATCTGAGAGTTACTTGCCTCAAATTCTTTAAGACGCACTTTTTTAGGTGCTTTAAAAATGTGAAATAATGCAGAACAGAGAAAGCTACTTGAGACAGGCTGGCTTGCTGCTTGAAGGATGAACCAGGCTTTGTTAGGACAATGGTTAGCTTTCAGAATGCAAAGCCATGGTATCAGAGACAGTGATGAGCACTTGACATCCTTTTCAACACGAGAAGCCAAAGCCTGGGAAGTGTGGAAGATAGACTGTCACAGGCTCAGAACCTCCTGCATGGCATCAAATGTGTCCCAGGAACAAAACGGGCTTAGTGGAAGTCATGGATCACCACCTCAGAGTATACACATGGGGCTGGCACATTGCTTTGGCCTTCAATCCCCTTGCTCTCTCTACAGTGTCACTGGAACAGGTGTAGGCAGAAGACTGTTTCTTTTGGCAGAGAGATCCTGTTTCTGCCAGTACAGTCTAATAGTGACGCATACACTTGTGTTTATACACATTTCTAAAGCTCTTACACACTTGACCTTGCATCAAAACATGACTGGTGTCTTGCTGGTTAAGTGTCCAACTCTCCTGTATTATTTTGGTTTTTTGGTATCAGAAGATATGAAGTGTAGATGCTCCCCCTAAATTAACCAGCAGTCTTGCTCCATCATGGTCAGCCAGTCTAAACTCCGATGTGTCTAACTAAGCTCTTTGAATCAAGGTGCTGACACTTGTTTTCAAAGGTGTTTATTTGAAAAATTACTCCAAAGTGGGAAGCCAGTGTCTAAAATCATGGATAGAGTCAGGGCACATTAAATACCTCAGTCTCCTTAGTGGGACTTTCAACTTTTCTACCTGGGGAGTGTCTTGGAGTCACTTCTGGCCCAGCCTCAACTATGCCAGGACTCTGGTTCTGCTTATCTTGAGCCAGTTCCTGGTGACCTTGCCTGTTGGTATGGACCTGCCTAGAACCAGGCAGGGCCTGTTTTCTTTCTCAGTATAGCTTGAGACACTTCCTCCTGTCATCTCTGACCTCTTCTGCCCCTGCCCCTTAGTCTTTCTGAGGTTCCATCCTCAGAATTCACTCTTTGAATCTGATATCCAATAAAACTGCTTTGGGGGACAAAGTGCCCAAACCAGCCCACACTTCATGGCTTGAACTGCAATAAAACAAATGGAACACCTGGGAACACATTTCATTTGGCACAGGAAGATGTGGAGAGAGAGTACATCTTTACCTTTCTTGTTCTTGGTGCTTTTGCTGTCTTGTTCTAGTCCTGTCGCAGAGTGTGATACTCCTGTGAACCAGGCAGTGCAAATCACTCTAATGCACACTTGGGTAGCATCAGCTCCCGCTGTGTTCTGTGGTTGGCATGTTAACTCAGCACTGAGCTAAACTGCAGACCCCTGTAAGAACAGTTACTGCCCAAGACCAGTTTCAGGGAGAATCCACTTGGTGGGTCCCAGTGACCAGGCTCTTCGAAGTTCATCCTTGCACTTTAGTTAGAGCTCTAGACAGCTTACTTTGAGGTAATAGCTGATCATAGTAGGTGAGGCTCTTGATTTAGAGCCAGGCCCTAAACAGATTCCTCTGTTCCACCACAGCACTCCTGTTTTAGAGCATGCAAGGAAGGGGTCAGGTGGCCAGGAGCAGATCACATGCTTATTCAGTTTCCTTCATTCTGCACAGGTTCCTTATTCCTCTTGAGAATAACTTGAAAAAAAAAATACCATTCCTGTTTTAGTAATGAAAGTGCTAAGAAATGTTAGTTATAACATTTTCCGTGTATCATGTAATACTAAGGAGCACTGGGAATTTTTCTTTCAGTGGTTTTAAGGTAATCTATATTGGAGATCAGTACTGGTGGTCCTCTTGGCCTGTCTAGTGTGACCTTTAAAACCACAGTTTTATTTTGGTCATCAACTGTGCAATAGTTACTTCTTATTCATTGTTTAATATTTCCTGTGCTTGTATGAAGGACATTTTTGTCTAATGGTGAGAAACTGGAAGGCATGAGAATTAGTAAAGT
This sequence comes from Phyllotis vaccarum, assembly GCA_033318265.1. Classification (NCBI taxonomy): domain Eukaryota; kingdom Metazoa; phylum Chordata; class Mammalia; order Rodentia; family Cricetidae; genus Phyllotis; species Phyllotis vaccarum. The sequence goes on along the minus strand of JARWLC010000009.1, from coordinate 11,388,273 downwards.
GAAAATCTTCAAATAAAGGACATTGTGATTTACCCATGCGGAGCCTGTTCCATTGTTTTCAGCAAGTTGGTTGGCAGGCCTTGACATCCATATATCACATTAGGAGAACGTTTAAGTTAGTTGATTGTTGATTTGTGATAGCTAAGCATTTCTTTATTTCATCACAATGGTAAGACTTTATAGTTTCAAAGAGAAAATTCTCTCTCTCTCTCTCTCTCTCTCTCTCTCTCTCTCTCTCTCTGTGTGTGTGTCTGTGTGTGTCTGTGTGTGTGTGTGTGTCTGTGTGTGTGTGTGTCTATGTTTGTGTGTGAGGTGGTCGTGGTTAAGAATTGGTATGTATGGAGGTCATCAAATAGAAGAGCCCTTGGTAGCTGAAACAGCTATGAGGTAGCCTTGACCCCTGCAGGAGGAGGGCCTTGAAAGCTGGGCACAGGCTCCCAAGGTGTGTGTTGTACTGAGAGGCAAGAATGTCTGGCAAAGCCTGACCAGAGTTTGCTGTGGGTCTGCTATGAAATCTGCCTTTGGTGTGCCATAGTTCCTGCTTAGCACTGAGGTTTGGGAACACCAAAGATACATCTGAATGCACCAAGTTGTGGTTGGATGTTGTAGAATATTTAAGATGTGTTTATATTTGTTTATGCTGTGGAATATTTAATGATGCAAGGATGTGTTTCGTTCTTTTATGTTGCATTTGTTCAACTTTGTGACGCTGTGTTACCTTGCATGCCTAAAACACCCTATTGGTCTACTAAAGAGCTGAGTGGCCAATAGCAAGGCAGGAGAGGGATAGGTGGGACTGGCAAACAGAGAGAACTGAGGAGGAATCTAGGGAAGGGAGCAAGGAGTAAGAAGAGTAGGAGAGGAGGATGCCAGGGGCTAGTCACTCAGACACTCAGCCACACAGCCACATGGCCACACGACCACACAGCCAGCCATGGAGTAAGAAGGAAAGAGAGATATATAGAATAAAGAAAGGTAAAGAGACCAGAGACAAAGTATAGTTAAAGAGAAACAGGATAATTTAAGTTAGAAAAGCTGGCTAGAAACAAAAAAGCTTAGGCTGGGCTAAGAATAAGTAGTACTAATTCTTCAATGTGTTAGGTGCTGTTATCTGCAAATGGTGCATCCAGATCCGCAGTGAGTGAACAGCAGCCTGTTAGTGATGCTGATGGAGGTGGTGGGCACGTGAGTAATTTTTTCCAGCTATTTGTGTGTGGTGGGAAGGGAGAAAAAGACTAAAACAACAACAACAAAACTTTGGGGGATCAAGTCTCCTTAAAATCTGCTTGAAGTCCTACTTCCCTCCCTGTGGGTCAGGAGCACCAGGCAGTGCCACATGGGAGATGATGGATGAAAGCAGGAAGTCCTGCTCAGCAGTACCAGGAGCCTAGCACCATAGTCAGTCCTCAAGTGCCAACTCCTGTTGTCCTCCCCCCACCTCAGAGTGAAACAGCCCCCAGACCTTAGCACAACGGACTGCATGATTGAAAGTACCATTCAGACCTTAAAACTCAGCACAGCACCACCTGCTAAAACAAAGACCTAATCCATCAAAGTCCATAGTTCTGGGAAAGTCTCTGGATGCGATAGTCTTACTTTTTGGCTTCTGTGGTTCTACTTCTGGATAACTGTTCTTTTTACCTGAACAATGTCAACCAGGACATGGTTTTTGTGCTTAAAAGCTCATCCTGAGAATGTCTTCATACCACACTGGGATCTCAAACACTCAGTGTAGTCACTGGATGGCTAATAAAAGACTTTCTAGGCTTAAACCCGTGTCCCAGCGGTCCTCTATAGTGGGTACCCCACAACAGGGTAGCAACCTTCATCCATCAGTGTTCTGACTGCCTTGTATACACCCTGCCTTTTCCTTCATGCTCCAGAAACAAATAACTAAGTCCCCACTTTGCCATCTTTGCTTGGATTATCCCTGTGCTTCAAATGCCAATCTCTACGATACTCCCCCACACAAGTCTCCCCCATCAGCACAACCAGTGCAAACCATCCTCACATATGTTCTCCAGGAAGCCTTCCCAAGACAGGCTTGGTTGGCTCTTTCATGTGCATGGCCTTGTACTCACTCTGAGGCTTCCAGGCTTGAGAGTTTCTGAAAGGTGTGACTGTGGTGTCAACCAAGGGCATTCTCAGTGTTCTCAGAAATCCCCTAGTGTCCTCATCTACCGTGGAGGGTAGTGCTGCCATCACTGCTAGTCCAGCAACTCACAACATTAGAGATGGAGTCCTGTCACCTGGGTTCCCAGTGAACAGCAATTTATCTCCCTGCTGATCTGTCTGCACTGGGAACGCAGTGAGTTGATGGTTATTCTTGGTTGTCTTCTTGGCTATGTAATTAAAACCCAGGTGGCTCGGTACATCCGTTTCTAAATTAAATTATTTGAAGTGGGAAGACCCACTTGTAATCCTGATCTTTTGAGGTGGGAAGGTCCACCTTTAATCCGGGACACACCTTCTGCTGGCAGCCTATATAAAGGGCAGAGTAGAAGGAAGCTTGCTCTCTTTGCCTGCTTGCTTTTGCTGGCAAGTCCATTTCTACACCAGCACTAGAGCCTAATTCTTTGGGGATTCTGGCATATACTGAAGACCAGCTGAGATATCCAGCCTGGAGGACTTAACAACGACAACAATACACACACACACACACACACACACACACACATATACACATATGTATACACACATATAAGAATATATGTATATAAACGCATATATGTGTTTATATATTTATTATTCATTCTATTAATTCTATTCCTTTAGAGAGCCCTGACTGATACAGTGAGAAACAAATTTCAGTTTTCAGCTACTGTAATTTTGGGCTCATTCCTGCAATACAGCCTAGCTTATCCTGACAGATAATGATGTCTTTTTCATTCTCATAACTTCAAATACCAATTCCTAACACCACAGTGTATGTGAGCAGTAGTTCATATAATTATCTTGGATATGGAAGCAGTTTTGAAGACCATTGGTGTGCTAATCCAAACTGTAACCGTGTCCCTATTTCTTTCTTTGATGATACAAGGCTCTCGCTGGGGGTGTTCTAATGCTGCCCTCTGCAGGGAGGTCCAGATGGCAGCTTCTATGATCTCTTAACAGCTCTTGCTGGATCCTGAGATAACTGTGAGCTGTCATCACCCATTTGCCTTGGCTGAGGCTCTGATGCTGAGGAAATCCTGGAATCCCACTGCCCTCAAACTATAGAGATGGTTTCCAGGAAAACATGGTCTATTTAGCTTCCTGTCTTGTGGCTTACTTGGTCCCGAGTACACCTCTTCTTCATGGGATCAGCAGATGCACATTAAGGTATAAATAAGGAAAGTGCTGTTCTTGAGGTTAACTTGGCTGGGCTTGGACAGGTGGGGAGAAATTGCCAATGCTCTTGAACTTTGCATATCCCAGAAGGGTGTATTCTGTAGAGAGAGGTCAGAGCCATGGCTGTCTTATTCACCAGAACCAAGTGCCCCCTCAGGCCTCCCAGTTCTTGACATATGGCTTTAGATGCTTTGAGACAATGAGTCTTCGGTGTCCTCCTCCTGATGTGTCCCAGCTCAAAGTAGTGTGGATCAGCGGATGATCGCAGTTGGGCAGAGGGCAGGGACAGTCACTGTGGAGATCTCAAAAGGCTCCAGACCTCTTCTTGTTATCAAGTTTCCCAGGTTGGCAGTTCACACAGCTCAGCCCAGGCTTGTTCTCTGGAGTGTTTTGTTTTCCAAAGGCTGAGCAGTGCTGTACTTAGAATTCTTAATGTTCAAAGGCCCACCATTGAGACAGGTTTGTAGTTTACACTGCCCCTTCAAATATACTCTTTTCTCAGTTCCAGAAAAACTGGCCAGTCATGGAGAAGCTGAGTCCCAGAGACATGAAGAAAATGTCCTGGTTTACATTGCAAGTTGGTGTCAGAGCAGGCTGGATCTTGAACCTCCAGACCTTTGGTTAGTTTCCCATCTGCTTTAGTATATAGTTCTAAGTAAGAAAAAAAACAAGGGAAGTTTTTCCAGAAGTTTCATGCTGAGGCTCATGTGGGCATACGTATACATCCAGACTGTTGGCTCCACTAGCAAAATACTGAATGGCTCTGAACCTCTGTGAGCAGGGTCCTGGATCCCCTGGGAAGTTGCCTGGCCCACAGCTGCCAAGAAACCTGGGAATTAGGAGGAGCTGTACAGATTTAGTCTGATACTGTCCCATCATTTCTTATGGCGCACAACTGGATGATGATGGTCAAGGAGTTCCTCACAGCAAACACGTGGCAGCTGATGACCTGGGGGATTCATCTGGTTCAAATTTTCATAATTGGACTCTTGAGCCTGAGACCTGCAGACAGGGTAAAATTGACTTATCACCCAATATTTGGTGAGGTCCTGGACTTTCCAAGCTATGTTCCAGTAACAGGTAAAGGAAGACACAATATGGGAGACAATGGAGCCAGAACCAGCAAGGCTGATTAATATAGGACAGGGAGATGCTTCAGGTGACAGCATCCCCGGCCATGCTCACATCTCCTACAAAGGATTTTGTCAGGGGCTTCAAAAACCAGTTCCATGCCCACAGTGTCCCCAGGTCTTACTGCTTCCAGACATCCACACTTCCACCTCCCATCAGCTGTTCCAAGCACACCCATTCTCTTATTCCTCTCTTCTTCTCCTTATCTTTGTGACTAGAACTTGGCTCCAACCTTGAATGTCCTGTTTCCCTCCCTCACCTTCCCTTGGATGTTGTCAGTACAGCAGAAACAGCGCCTCCTTTTGGGTTATCCCTCCAGGACTCCTCCACTTAAATGTTACCTCTCACATGGGGCCCAAAAGTATTCTGACATTCCCCTCACTCAGAATCACCCCAACTCTTTCCACCCCACCCCACATTTCCATGCTCCCATGCCTCCCTTACTCCCACATCCCACCTGGCCTTTCTACTTGCAATTTCCACTCCTGGGATATATATCCCTATGACTTTGGCCACCCACCCTAGGCTCCAGCTTCTAGCTTTTCTAGAACGCTGGCAGTGCAAGAGAGACAATAGGAAACAGCTTGGTGGTATTAACTTTTTGGGCCATGGACACCAAGCTCCTTGTGTGTTGAGTTGGGGTAATCATTCAGCCTGGCCTACTCTGTCCTGAGGATGGTGTGCTGGGTGAAGAGGCAGGTTCAGCCTTCTACCTTAACCTTGCCTTAGGCCTGTTCTTTGTCTTCATACTAGCGATTCTGAAAACTGGCATCCCTGGGCCAATGAGACTAGGCAGGGGTGGGGTGAGGAGGGCAGTAATTGCACTTACCGTGGAGGGGTGTCCCGTGTGACCAGGTGATCTGCGTGGTGAGGGACACAGAGAAAGAGCAGGTGTGATTTTACACAGTAGCTTCCAGCCTCCATGTCAGCTGCACACTCTACTGTGTGAAGTGGTCCCTACCCCACTGTGAGAAGGGGTCCCCAGGAATGTGAAACTGGCAGCAGACAGATGGCTAGCCAAAGTGACTATGAAGCCTTGGTCTGATAGATGAACAGGAGTTAACTTGTGAATTAAGGGAGATGGTCCAACAGAGCAAAGCTGCCTGTCTGAGGGAGGATACTAAAACACAACATGTTCCTTGAGACTGAGAATCCAGCAAGAGTGGCAGGGGGCACAGCAAGGTTAGCATCTTGGGCACTCAGACCAATTCTGCAATTTATCCCTGGAGAGTTTGGGGCTATTGTTACTGTTCTGGGAACACTAATAGGCTCTGAGAAGGCCCCCCTCTCTTTGGGGTGCTCATTAAGCAGATGCCCCGTCAAGGTCAGGGACAGCAGCGTGGAGAGGCTTTCTAAACGTGGTTGAGTTCTCTGTATATTCATGTTTTCCAAGCCTCGCATATTAGACCATAGATTTTTGGCTTAGTTCTCACCTCACGTATTAAGGCCTCAGAATACCATGAATGACCACTGTCTTCTACAGTTTCTGGGGACTGTGGGAGCCCTTCTCAGGAAGGTACTGCAAAACTCTTCAGACTGAGCCTCTCACAGGCTGGCAGGGAATCACACCCTGGCAACTTTGTGTCGCCAGCAAAATGGTGCATAATCTCGGGCCTCAAGAAGCTAGTTACAAAGTAGGGAAGCCTGAGGCCTGACCTTTAGGGGATACTGACTTGTAGTGTGGCGATTTAAAATAAAAACAAACAGACAAAAAACTGTTTTACATCTGACAGGACTGGATCACCATCTGTGTGACTGCGAAAGGCAAGGCACTTTGCAGAGCTTCAGCTTTCTTGCTGCGAAGAGCCTCAACTAGGTCTCACCTTGGGACTCCGAAGGGAGAACTGAGCTACTACAGGTGTAGAAGGCTGTTCTGATGTGCCATGCCAGGTGGTCCTCCAGAAAGGGAGGGAACCCCTGTCCTCCCTCTCGAACCCACCCAAATTTGAGGTGCACTCACCTAATCGTTGGCGGATGGCGCGCGTACCCAGAACGCCAAGCAGCAGCAGCGCCTTGAGGCCTAGCGCGCCAAGCAGAACCGCCAGAGTGGAGGCTCCGGGGGCGCCATGGAAGCGGAACAGGTAGACGCTGGCCTCCGCGTGGCCCAGGCTATTGCTTGCCGTGCACGTGTAGCGGCCATCCCGGGTCAGCGCTGGCAGCTCCGCGGTCACTTGGTAGCCGCGACCTTGGCCGGGCACAGCAACCGAGCTGTTGCCCAGGGCGGGGCCCGACCAGGACAGGGCAGGCTGGGGTTCGCCCTCCGCCGTGCAGAGCGCTCGGAAGGCATGCGCGGGGCCTGGCAGCACCGAGATGTTGACGATCCGGGGCGCAGCTGCAGGGAGGAAGAAGGCGGGCGCGGGTCACCCGGCATAGGACAGCGCCCAGGGAGCGTGAGAAAGAGGCAAGGGGTAGCGACCCCCAAGCTGGAATGGTGAGGGGGAGGGTGCCCAGAGAGAAGAGCGGGACACCTGGATGCCAGGCTGCCTGGGTCCTATTGCAGCTATTGCAAGCTATTTCTTTTCTTTGCTTCAGTTTCTCCGTATGTAAACTGGTGATCACAATTGCCTTTATTTTACGGGACCACCGAGATTTGGCAAACTAATACTTGAGTGTTGCTTGGACTACTGGACTTGCAGCTGGTCCTCACCAAAGGATCACGAAGCAGGGACGGGCCAGTTGCAGCTCTAGGGGCAAGGAATGTTGCGGGACTGGGGGGTGGGGTGAGACATTCTTCACTGCTGCTGGTGGCTCACCTTCTACTTGCCATCTTTAATATTATTGTTTTTTCTCTCCTTCCTTGCCAGCTACCGGTGTTTATAAGCATCAAGATACCACCTACCAGCCCCAGCCCAGCCTTTCTTGGGATCTGAATTCTGCATTTCTACCAAGTTCTCAGAGGCACCCAGGCAACTTGGGACATGGATGCACGGGAGATGGGCTTACGCCCCTCCACCTCCAGCCCGCCTCACCGGTCACGCGCAGCCGGACCCCGTGGCGGCTCTCGTAGCGGTCGTGGGCGTCGCCGGCGAACTCCACTCTGCAGAAGTAGCGGCCACCATCCGCCAGGGCGAGGCGCTCGATGCGCAGTGACAGATCGTTGTGGCGCGGGTTGCCCAGCAGGCGGAAGCGACCGTGCAGGCTCAGCGCAGTCTGGCACAGCTCGCTGCCGCGCGCCGCCGTGCACCGGAAGACCTGCGGGCCCGCGAAAGGCTCGCCCGCGCGCCAGATGGCCGTCAGCGGCCCGTCGTAGTGGCGGTGAGGGTGCGTGAAGGTGCAGGGCAACATCGCCGCGTCGCCCGCCTCCGCGCTCACCTCGGCGGGCACCTGCATGGACCAGCGCTGCTCCGGTGCGCCTGCCGGCCACGGGACACATCAGACCTAGTCTGAGACCCGGTCCCCCGGCCTCTGGCGGCATCTCTGCCCCCTCCCCCAAAAGGGTGCTGCAAACACGAGGGCTTAGGTTGCGCCTGGCACCCCAACTGATCTAACTCTACCAGAAAGGGGACGGGATGGATGTTTCTCCAGATCCTTCGGGCGGTTTGCCTCATTCATGACGTGGGACCTAGTGACTCCCACAACTCTTTAGCGTTTCTCTCCATCAGAAACCTGTGCAGTTGCTGATACACTATGGTATCCCATGATTACAAGATGATAAAAATCACTTACTGTGCACCTCTGTGTTGAGCAAATCTCCCAGAGCATCTCTTTTAGTTTTCACAAGCGATCCTAGAGATAAGCATAGATATTCTGTTACATATTAATAAACCGATGCTCAAAGAAGTTAAATAATTGGAGTCACAAAGCCAGTGTTCAAGCCAGACCTGCCTGAATCCACAACCTGCATTATAGTGTCCTAAAGCCTTGAAGCTGCGGATTCATTTGAAGGCTCTAAACAGTCTTATTTGTAGAGAAACCGAGACCTTGGTAGGGGACAATGCTTTGAAGCACTCTGAGTTGGTAGGAACAATTCCTTTAGAATCAGGAACCGACCAAGAGGTCTGTGTCCTCGGTTGGCCTTTTACATGGCCAGTGTCCTGTCCAGGCAGGGAAAGGCCGACTAGAGTGGGGGGCGCTGTGTTGCCTCCTTGCTCTGTACCGAGGCGGGGTGGGAGAATGGGAGAGGGAGGCTCTAGACTCACTTTCCCTATCTTCTACCAGTGAATAATTTTTTAGAATGTGGAGCTAAGGGTTGGAAGCTGAGCCCTGCCCCAGTTCACCCAGCACTGCCAAACCACGGGCCCTGTGTTGCTGTGTGGCTTTGACAGTACAGGTGCTCAGCCTCAGAGGCTTAAGCCGGGGGTGGCACCTCTCCAAAAGGAGTGCCTAGCCAGTGCCCTGGGGCACAGTGCACAAAAGGGGACCTTTACAGGGAATAATTAGAATCCTATTATTTACACCATGCCATCTGCCCTGAAAGCATCCAAGAGGGGAAAGACAGGACAAAAATTGTTAGGGGTGTGTAAATGAAGGAGAGAAGAAAAAACGAAAGTTTTCCCCGATGCTAAGCCCCATGCACTTTGTGGTCACCTAGCCTCACTGACTTCTTGGGTAGGAATACCCTCAGGCCACCATTGGTAGCTCATCAACCATGGAGTCCATACTCCTGTGGATGGACAGGGTCCTTCTGCACAGAAGCACTCCAGACCGGCCATTGCTGCGGGAGCATGCGCATTGTGGCTACTCTTGGACTCATGACCTTTTCCTGATGTGAGAGAGACTGGATCCCTTACCTGCCCCTCCCGCTTGCCTTTCAGCTCAAACCCAGTCCCATGTGACCTTTGCGCAGTTTGGGCTGGGGTACTGCACCTCCAGTCAAGTTCTGCTGTGGATACACAGCCAGAAGACCAAGTCAAACCACAGTTCTTTTTTTTCATAATATTTTTTTTTCCCTTAATCTCTTCCGCTCTGGACAAGTTGAGTTACATGCTTGAATTCAAGTGGAGGGCTTGACATTTATCCTTAGAAAGAACGAGTTTGTTCAGTTGTTAGTAATCAAAGGGCTGCTTTTCAAATGTGAGAAAGCCGAAGACTGTGCTGATCCAGTCAGTACCGGGGTGAAGCACCTCCTCAGGTCTGTCTGTCTTCCTGACAATGTAGCTCCAGCTGGCCTGGAATTCACTGTGTATTCCAGTATCACATAAACTTACTCCACCTTTTGCTGTGGCCTCAAGTGTGGACTACAGGCATAGACCACCATGCTCATCTGATTTTTGTGTTGTTGTTGAGATGGGGGTCCCACTAGGTAGTCCAAATGAGCCTTGAGTTTATAATCTTCCTGCCTCATCTTCCAAGATGCTGGGATTATGGATGTGAACCCACAGCCCATATCTAAGTTTCTCTATGCTTCCTACTTTCTGTGACCTTAGCCTGCTTTGATCTTTGTATTCTGAAGGCTCATGGAGTCAGGCAGTGATTGCCTAAGCTACTATCTGCTATTGTGCATTCATCAATTCAGCAAACATTTATTGGATACTTCCGCACTCCATGCCAGGTGCTGGGGCATGAGCTGTGGAGACAAAGATGAACCAGACACCCTATCAGCCTGCTGGAGCTAGATGGAGAGAGATCAGTGAACATGTAATTATGCTGCGCTTTGCCAGGTGCTCCACTGAAGGATACAAACAATATTGCCTTTGTCTGAACATGGTTCCCAGCCCACTTTCACTCACCGGCTCCCTCCTATTCACCCTGTTCTCTGTGGAATCATCCTTGCCAGAATAGTCTTCTCTGAGCTCCAAACCTGGCTCTGGCCTCTCTCCCCTGTATCCTGAGATGAAAGGGGGTCAGGCTGTCAGGAGGATGGGGGCTGGTGTAGAGAGTATATGGTGTTATGTATAGCAGGCAGGGATGGATTGTACCACCAGAGAGGAGGTACATGTATGCAGAGCCCAGAGAATGTAGAGGATTCCACCAAGACCTGGACAACAGTCTGTGCATAAGGGTCAGGGGAATCAAACCGTAAGGTATGACACCTGGAAGACATGGTGGTGAGTATCTATACCTCTCGTGCTCAGGAAGAGGAATACTGGGGAATCAGGCCACTCTTAGCTACGTAGGGACTTCAAGACACATAGAATCCCGTCTCAAAAACCAGGAAAGAGAAAGCATGAGTGAGAACATAAGGGCAGTGAAAACATGTTGGGACATGGAGGCCCACGTACTGAAGAGGGATTAAAAACACACAACAACCCCATGAGGTGTTGTCACTGGCCCCTTTGAGAGAAGGGAAACTGAGGCGTGTAGAGCCCAAAATGACTTGGGAAGGTCAGTTGGTGACCAACTAGCAGCAGAGCCGTGGCTGGCCCTGGGTAGTCTGCCTCCCAGGTTTATATTCTTACTTTAAACTCCATGCTCAGTTGCTTAAGAACAGTTGTAAAGTAATCTCTTCTGTTCCCCATGGAAAAATTTCAGTTTATTTGATTAAGCAAAAATAAAACAAGCCGCATAGAAACAATTTTAAAGAGAACCCAGCTTTTTAAAAAAGGCTACAGTAGTATTTAATGCAGTATTTTAAAATGCAGTAAAATACTCCTCTATATGGACTGCATGATACGTTCAGATGCCTTTTAGCTCACACAGGCGGTTTGCAATGCTTCTTCAGCTTCTCATTGCCCATCAGGCCTATGGCCAGAGATAGTAACATTTAAGGTTTTAAAGGTAAATGTCCCTCCCCAAAGTGGGAGGAGGCTTGCAAGAAAAGAAATACACCTTTGCTTTGAAGTTTTGGGAAAATTCCCCTAGCCACCCACTGCCCTGATGAACTTGGAAATACCACAGCAGTTCCAAAAGTGGGCAGAGGCAACCAGAATTCCTGATAGACTTGTAGTGAGGGCTCCGCTGCCAGGGGAGGCATGCTAGTGGTATGTTTTTTCAATCAGCTTTGCTGTGGGAAAATGGCAATGAAGGCTTAACCTAGTCACTCTAACGTCAGGCACATGCCTCTGTGAATTCCACCTAGATCTGTATTCTGCTGTGAAATATTTTAAAATGTGATCTGAATGGTAGGCCTAGGTGGAGTTCACTCTAACACAGAGACCCTTCCACATCAGAGGTGGAATTTTGGCTCCCATTTGTAGATATGTGCCTATTGCTCAATTGCTGAGTGGGTTCAAAGGAGAGATGCTTGGATCCTCTTTTAGGCAGAGTCCTTTGGGTGGGCTTGCTCAGAAGACTCCAGGTAAAGGTCCTTAGCAGCCCTTAGCAGGCATTGTCCAGAGAACAAAGACATTTGCTTTGGCAGATTCCTAGCTCCTGGCACTGGGTGACATTTACCATTGCATCTGGCAGCTCATGATTGCCTGCTAAAAAGTGGCAGGGATGAATCCTGGACTAGGAATGTGGCACCTTTTGTAGAGTCTCTTTGTCTACCTGTGTTTGGACTTTCCGTGGGTCAATGGGAAAGTCACATTCTTATTGGTTAAAGCATCTGCCTTCAGTGGTGGTCCACCGGGGATGGTAGGAGCATGCCAGTTTTGGTATTCCTGAATCTAGGTGACCATTTCAGTGCCAGTAAGAAAAATATAAACTGACAAGCCAGAAAGTGGTTTCTGTTTGTAAGGTCATTTAAGGTAGCCAGAAATGACAGCTGGCACTTACTAAGCCTGGAAGGAGTCTATAGAAACAGTGAAATCACAGAGAAGAAATGATACAGTAAAAACATTGTTTACAGGAGGAAAACTATAGATTCATGACTCACCATTGTCCTTGTGCCAGGCTGGGTGACTGGTGCTCTGTTTAAAGATACCCTAGGGCTAAGTGACCAATATAGTACTATTGGGGGGGGGGGTGGAATAAACCCAGAGGATTCTGACTCATCATGACCTTGCCTCAGGCTGTGTAACAGGTGCCCAAGGACGAAACTACTTTGTTGTCTTGTGTGGTGTGGCTGTGGATGTGTCCCAGTCACCTGAGCTGATGGCGAGGCAGAGCTTCAGGCTGCTCCTGGCCTGGAACTAGTGCCCACCATAGGGTGTTATTGTTCACCGAACTACTGCTCCCTGTCCTGGGTCTTCAGGGTGGTTCTGGTTCTGCTCTGCTTCCAACCTTCTCCTAAGCAGGACTTCCTCAGTTTAGCAGGCTTTCCCACAATGCTTGCTGGGAACAGGAAAGAGCTCATTCAACCTTCCCATTTCCTCCCAGCCTCAGTGATTTCAGTGACAGGGACCAGTTCTGTGGGGCTTGTTAAAGTTAAACAATTGGCCTGCTCATAGCTTGTGAATACCACGGCCAGTACCTGAAGTTTGCAGCTCATATTAACTTCTGTGTCCCTGGCAATTCATAGATCTGCCAGTCCAGATCAGGGCATGATCGACACCTTAGATCCCACCCTCACAGAAAGATTTCTGAGTTGGATCCCCTGAGGAAAAAACAGCCTTAGCTGATCACCATCTCTGCCACAGTGGGATGGCAGGATATGAGTTGAAGGAAAGAGAGTTGAAGCTGCGCACAGAAGGTTCATCTATCAGCTCTACCTGGGTCCCACACCATGAAACTCAGAATGGCATGATGTCAGCATATGGCACCTGATGATCATACATGTGATGGCATAGACACTGTTCAGAAGGGATTATGAGAGAGATGTCCCAGGCTGGGGCTGGGGAAAGGAGGGTTTTGGAGAGAAGGGCTTCTGAGCTTTATTTATTGCCACTCACCCGGGCATTGGAATTTCCCGAGAAGATGGCTGGCAATGTTGGGTCCTGGGTCTTTCTGCCTGCTATTATGATTCTGCAGGTCGTAGATGGAGCCAAAGAATTTGCATTTTAACAAATGTGCTCCCCTGATTCTGAAGCTGGCGACATCCCTTGAGAAGCACCATTCCAAGGGAAGAGGTCCCACTCATCCTACAATGCTCCTGTCAGCTTCTGTCCTTGGCATGATTCCCCACAGAACCATTCCAGCCTTGTCCCAGCACACCACAGCCTCTGGTGCCCGTGTCTCTCCTTGTCCCTGAGACAGCTGAGTGACAGTAACACCCAAAGTCTGTCCAGAGCTGGCACCTTCTTCTCATTCTGGGTGTTTGTTCCCCTCACAGAAAATGATGGCGATGTGGTCTTTTACAGCAGAGAACACTGAGGCACACAAACTCAGGGCACTGCCCCAAGTCACATAGAAGACCATGCCAAGCCAAGATTTGGCCCTTTGCCCTCTGTCACCACAGCCCTCGATAGCTTTTCTCCTGCACAGACCTGGAGGCTGTGGGCAAATGTAGCTTCTGAGTTTTGAGAGGAAAAAAAAAAAATGCAGCTAAGGCTTTCTCTATTCTGGGTCAGAGTAAATAGGGGAACTCACCCATCTGGAGGACACATGCCAAGTAGGCCAGCAGTTGGATGGACCCTTCCATGCTCTAACGTCTGGAGACCCAGCAGCCCTTTACCCTGCCAGGCCACCACAGAGTCCCCTCTTAGTGTGGATGTGCTATGTGCCCAGTCTGCAGGCCACTGCACTCAGAGGAAGCTGGGAGAACTGGGGAGAGGCCACCAAGAGGCCGGTGGTGTGATCAGGCAGGACCCGTGCACTTTAGTCATGTGGAAAACAAATGGGAAGCCCTGGTGTGAGTCTCCCAGGAAGGAACCAGGGCAGCAGAGGGGAAGAAGCAGGGCCCTCACTCTTCCCTCCTCCCCACTGCTTTTCCTCTAGTAGGTGGTTTTGTCTTCCCAACTCTTTCCTTTTTTTCTTTTAGAAAAGTATTTCCTGCAGAGACTTTGTCAAAATGTCAAGGGGTCTGTCAGAGTAGTCGCATAGTGATGTGAGGTCCTGGAGAGTCGTCGGGATTTGCTAGGAAAAAAAAAAAATTAGACAAGTATAGACTGCCAAACAATTCTGTTTGTGAGCAGAACCCTCTCCAGAGGGTCTGCATCCTCTAAAAGCACTTCTGACAGGGAATGTTCACAAAGATCACCCTTTGAAGAAATCATGTTACATGTAGATTCAGGTTGTCTAGATATGCAAGTCATTCATGTCTCTAATAGGTCCCAGGCTGTGCCAAAGCTCCTGGTTCTCAGTGAGGTAAGAGGCCTCTGAATCCTTAAGTCATAGAGTGGCATTATTAGGTTAAGGTCAGAGCCCTTGGAAAGGGAAGGAAGAACTTCTAGAAGCTTATTTAATGGGTGTGTGTGTGTGTGTGTGTGTGTGTGTGTGTGTGTGTGTGAGTGTGAGTGTGTGTACTGATGGTTCCTGGATGGCTGGTGGACCCATAGGGACTGGAATGTGATGGCCAGTTTCTGTTATGATGATGAAGTGGACTTGTGTCCTGGCATCCCACACAGAGCTCACAATTGCAAGGTGGGAACCTCATCCGAGTTCTTCCTAATGTTGGCAGCAGTTGGATTTGCAACCTTGAGAGGGAAGAGACAATGTAGTTTGTGAAATTTCACAAAGGCTTGTGAAAATTATGTAAGACAAAGATGCTCACTACTTAAAACCAGCCCATCAGTGTGGCAGGGTGACCATAGAATGCTCCTCAGAGACTGGTAAAGTGGAGATTTCCTAAGTGAATTCCTGAGAGCCAAGATGAAACACACTCATGGTCCTCTCTGGATTTCATTTGCCTCGTCCATCCTCAGTGCAATCTTATCCCAAATTTGAGCACTCGAGAGAACTGCTCTTTAGAAAATCTGTAGTGTTAGCTTAAAAAAAAAATAGTCCTGGGACATGAAGGTGATGAGGGCCGTAGGAGGGTGGGTGGCGGACCAATTCAGCATGGCAGAGTGGGGCATGCCCTTTTCCGGGGCTTTACAGCTACATATAAAAATCAACCCCCCTTTCTTCTTTCCCCATCTTCCTTCTCTTTCCTTCCCTCCCTTCCCTTCCTCCTCTCTCTCTTTCTCTCTCGTTTTTCACTCGCTCTGTGCCTCACCATTCTCCTACTTGCTCCGGGGTTCCTACAATACAGTCGAGGCTGACCACTACTTGAAGGCCAATATTTGGGAAAGAAACTGGTGGGAAGGAGTAAGGTTTGTTCAAGGGTCACTCTGAAGGAGATGAGCAGGCTTGCATCCTTGTCAAAGCTCTGCCTGTGGGATTTAGGAGCACAAAAGGATTCTGTAGGATGGGGTCTTCATCCCTCAGGATATGTCTCTCTCTCTCTTTTTTTTTTTTTCCTCAGCACATCATAGTGGTCCTGCACCTCCTGAAAATAGCTCTCGTAATTCATTTTATCATATTTCTGTAGGTTAAAACTTACCTCCGTTTATATGCTTCCTCTAGCAGATGCACAGAAAGAGGGTTGTTACAGGGTCACTGGGAGCTTTAGGTTTTGTGAGGTTGACGGACGTTAATATGTCAGCTAACATCTTAACTGTTTTGGTGACCTTATCTCTAGGATTTAGAATGCTGGGCAAAAGGGAGAGAGTGACGTAAAAGGCTTAGGGAAGAGCAAGGGCCTTAGAGGGAGGTCAAAGTTGGTAAACTCTATCCAGGACAACTCCCCAAAGGAGTGGCTTTGCAACACCAGGGTTTCTCTTATCACAATAGGCCAGGTTTACAACAGGATTTCTTAAGAAATAAATGGAGTAGGTAAGGTAAGCAGGTGAACCGGAATCCGATGTTCCCAAAGCTTGGTCTGGTTTCCAGTGCCCAGTCAAGGATGCCTGTGGAAAAGCATAGGCATACATGTAGGCACATGTATGTTGTATATACATGTAGTAACTGCTTAGCTGAGTGGTGTTTATGTTTGTATTGCTGGACGACAAGCTGATGTTGCCATCTCTCGGTCTTTCTGTGCTACTGGGTGAGGATCCAGGAGGCTTGCTTCTTGAGACAAGGGTTAGCAGAAGGATCAAGTTTATTCTGACCTTAAAGTGATGGGGAGTCATATCCCACCCTTACGGCTCTATCCTGGGAAGCTGGAGGTACACAGGACTTCTCTAGGGAGGGAAAAGATTTGCACAGCAAGGTGTCTATCTGTCAAGCAGGCCTTTGTCACCCAGAGTTTCTTTGGGATGCTTCAGTGGCCCTTTGCCCCTTGCTGTTAGCTACTACAGATCTTTTCTTTTCTTTTCTCTTCTTTTCTTTCCTTTTTGACAGGATGTAGCATTTATTGGCAAGTGTAATGAATGAGAGTCAGTGTTGTAAAAGCACCCACAAGGCCAGGGCTCACAACCTGTCCAGAGCATCACAACTGGAGATTTTTTTGACCCCAAAGCCACTGGAAATGAGTGGCTCCTTAACTACCACGTCTTCAGACTCTTCCACATTCATGCTGGTACAGCCCCACTTCTTTGAGATCTTGATCTGTTGCCAGGGAACTTGAATTTGATCCTGCCTTGGGCCCAAGTCACATAGTAGATGGCTGTGATGACTTGGCTAATGTGAACCCTGATGCTGGGCTCTGGGGTTTCCCAAAGGTACATTGTGTATTTCTCTTTAGCCTGGAGTGGGGACAGTGCAATTTGAGACATAAACATTTGATGGACAACAAAGTCCTCAGAGCCCCTTTGGACAACACAAACATCTAGCTATATGCACTGCCAAAGAGGCTACCTATGTGACCATTGAGTACTATGGTTCTTTGTGGACAGACATACACTTCTCTGCAAATTGAAGCTCCCATTGGTTTATGTGCTGAATATTGTTGGGTTCATAGAATGGAAGACCAAAGACAGGCCTATACAAAGGTCACCAGATGCTCTGGCTTCTGTAAATGGAAGGATTATTTAGCAGTTAACACCTTAGACACTTAGGCGGGGCTTCCCTCTAGAATTTAGAATGTCTAGAAAAAGGATTAGGAAAGGGTAGGAGGGCAAAGGAAGGGAACACGGGCCACTCTGCCAAGGACAACTCCCCAAAGGAGTGGCTCTGAGCACCTGGGCAGGCACATTTGAGCTTTACAGGTAGGCTGATGGCAAATGCACTGACTGGGACAAATGTTGAATTGTCAGGACACCTGTATAGTAGTCATGAACCAAGAGTGTTCTGGAAAACTAGCCTTTCTTATCTTTTCCTAAAAATTCACATAGGAATGTACTTCCTGCAGAATGTCTTAAAATTTTTTTTGGATCTACACACACATTCCTGGGGTAGGTATGGAAAAGAGCAGAGGGACCGAGGTGAAAAAAATCCATGGTAATAGGACCATTATACTTAGGAGGGCTCTATGTGTGATTTTATAGCTTAGCAGTGACATGAAAGACAGAGGCATTCAATAGAAACTGTACTTCAGATTTTTAATTTATATCTTCTTTTAGGCCAGTACTTTGTGGTGTGATCACCTTTCAAGGCACTGGATGGAGGGAGGTCTTGTCTTATCACAAGTCAACATAACAAGGAGCCTTACCCTGTGTGTGACATCTCACTACATTGTAGATTAGAGTATTGAGTAAGTTTTCAGCTTACTATAGGCTTCTCAGAATATCACCCATTATAATGGAGGAATGGCATTATTTCCCAGTTACTGAAAGCATGCTCTTTCTCTTTCTATCTATGTTCTTTTCTCTCGGTTTCTCCTGTGGTCAACTTGGGGTTAGGGAAAGATTGGAATGCGTATGGTAGGGTCTTGGAGGGGAGCTGGCTGTGTATAAATGATTCAGATAAGAGAGCATGTGTGCCTCAGAGACCATGGTAGCTGTACATGATACAAGCTGTGAAGATGGCGGTACTTCTGTGTGAATGCCCAGGCAAAGAGAAGGAAAGGTAGGAATAGAAAGAAAAGATCGGTGCTGGAGCCCTTAGGCTGCTCCCAGCCAGGTTCTCTGAAGCAGGTTGAGCCCGGAGAAGGCGAACTAGTCAACCTGGGTCAGAGAAGCCGGAGTAAGTCCAGGAGTGGGAGGTGGGGGAACTGTGGGACACAGCAGATGGGGGAGGAGTTGGTTGAGTCTTGAGGTACTGGGTCAGGGCTTCAGGATGACGTGATCTTGTTCCTCAGCACTGGTTGGTTCTAGTCTTACCCCAACTAGACAGAGCAGTGTGTCCAGGCAGGTACTTGGGGCTAGACCAGAGTTGGGTGACTAGAAAGTCAGGTTTCTGCCTGGGTAAAGGCTTCAGTAAAAAGGACTTTCTCTGATACAAGCATAGAGACTTGTGTGCAGGCCAGTGGACCAAGCTCTTGGCACACTTAGCAGGAACACAAAGCTGAGGGTTTCTATGCCAGAGAAAATGGGCCTCAGCCTCTGGCTAGCCTCTGAGGATGTTCCACCCATGGCTTGTCAACAGTTCCCCTTTTGTGGAAATGCTATTTTCAGTTTTCCATGTCATTTTACCCGTTCACCTTATTGGTCATAGAAGAATGGTTCCAGCATCTCCCAGGAGAATATGGCCCACACCACAGTGGGGGAACCCACTTGTAGTAGTCACACAGATACTGTGGGAAACATCTTACTCTGTAGAAAGACAGTTTCATTTTGAGTTCCATCTGTGTGGAATACATACGTGCAGATCTTCTGACGATGTGTGTATGTGTGTGGTGTGTGTGTGTGTGTGTATGTGTGGTTATGTGTGTGGAGTGTGTGTGTATGTGTGTGTGGTGTGCATGTATGTAGTATATGTATGTGGTGTGTGAAGTGTGTAAGTGTGTGTGGTGTGTGAAGTGTGTATGTGTGTGTGGTATGTGTGAATGTGTGTGTGTGGTGTTTGTGTGTGTGTGGTGTGTGTATGTATGTATGTGTGTGAGGTGTGTGTGAAGTGTGTATGGTATGTGTGTGTACACACACATGCATGCGTATGACAATAATGATTGTAGGAGATGAGGTCAGAAATTTGAAGCTTTACTCACTGCTTGCTAGTGGACATGTAGACTGGAAAATCAATATAGATTCCTCAAAAACACTGAAGCTAGAGTGATCATATGTCCCAACTCTGCCACTTTTGAACATTTCTGAAGGACTGTAAGTCAACAAACTACAGAAATATTCACATTCCTGTTTCTTCCTGCAATATTCTCAAAGACAGGAAGTGGCACCGGCCTAGATATGGATCAAAAGGTGAAGGGGTAAGGAAATCTAGGAGTATGTATGTTCACAGGAGCATTTCATGCTGCCATAAACAAAAACATGAGGTGAGGTCATGACATAGGCAGAAAAATGGATGGAACCAGAAATAATTGCTAAGTGAAATAAGCCAGACAATAAAACACAAATAACACACCGTTTTGCTCATATACAGAACCGTAAACAGTATGTTTTTATGTGTATGTTTGTGTGAGTGTTTGTAGGTCATGAAGCTAGAAATTAGATCATGAGAAGGGAGGGATCTTAGGGGAGGTGAGAATTAAAAAGGGTAACAGAGGCAGAAAAGTAGAGGGTCTGAAGTGTGGGGAAGTGTGGAGTGGAGAGATGCCATCGAGGGCAGAGGTGCGTGCCCCACAACCAAAAGAGCAAGACAGAACTCCACAAAGTTGCCTTCGACCTCTTCAGAAGCTCTGAGACAGGCATGCCCTGTGCCCACATCATGCAGGCACACACAGTAACAGCACATGAAATCAAATAACAGAACAGGAAGTTCACCGGGGAGAAGGGGAATGAGGGAACAAGGCGTTGTTACACCTGCGCGTGAATACGGCGGGGGGGGGGGGGGGGGGGGTTGGGGGGGAGCCAGCACTTAATACGTTAACCTAACCACTATTAGTAAAAACTTTATTAAACTGGTGATACATTCCTGTAATCCAAGCACCAAGAAAGCAGAGGCTGGGGGATTACAATTTTGAGGATAGTCTGGGCTATGTAGTAATTTTAAGGCCACGTTCATAAGCAAGACCTTAAAAAAAAAAGTTAACAGTAGTGATGGATGCCTTTAACTCCAGCACTTGGGAGGCAGAGTTCAAAGCCAGCTTATTCCACAGCGTGAGTTTTAGGACATGTAGGACTCCAGAGAGAAACGCTGTCCCCCAAAACAAAAACAAAGACTAGTTTCTCTGTTTTGCACATATATAAGAAATAAGGTATTTCATAGAAAAGAAAGAAAAATGCTCGGTGTGGAAACACGTGCCATAACCCTAGAGCTCCAGAGAATAAAGCAGAGAAAGCAGAAGTTACAAGTCGCCCTGGGCTACATAATGAATTTTTGTTTCCAAAAAGCCAAAACCAAAATTGCAGATTCATATTCCACTGCAATTGAAAAATTAAAAATTCTTCAACAAAATGTTGCATTTATTTTATAGCTAATATTTGATGGAAACGTTGCAAGAATGGGAAACGGACTGGACCGCGAGCAGCAGCAGCAGCAGCGGATGTAACCGCATTACCTGTACAGGAGACATTGACATCTTCAGGCAGGATGGCGATGTGCATCCTTTAGCTTAGCAGCTCGACTTTGAGGGCTTAATTCTCTAGATAGTCTTACGTAAATGACAAAATATTGGTATTAGAGTCTTCTCTCTGCTCTTGTTTACTGAGTGAGTGGGTTCTGAGATCTTGGCCAACAGTGGGGTAGAACTGCATGTTTCTTCCTTGGTTCCCATCCCCTTAGCTCTCCCTTTCAGAGGCCTCCCTCATCTTACAACAGTATACTTCTAGATCCTGTCTCTTTCCTCTTTAGGCCAGAAATCCTGGGTCTTTCTGTCAGATTAAGCTGCTAGTTAGAGCACGGACTATAGTTTTATCTCTGGCAAAAAAAGTCCTTTTTGAAAAATGTGAGACTTGCCTCATCCTATCCCCTTCTTCCAAATGTCAACTTCCCTCCAGGGTTTGCCTGATTTTGAATATACTAGAGGGCTGGAAGCCTCCTCCCGGTGCTGGCCCAGTGTGTGTAGTTACTCTCACAATCTTCTTTTCCAACTTTCTGAGCCCTGGGATTACAGGTGTGCAACGTATCTGGCTCAAGTCCTGATTTTTTTTTTTTAAAGAATTATTCAATTTCTCTCCCCCCCCCACCCCCGTGTGTAGGTTAGATCTGGGTGTGTGTGTGTAGGTCAGAAGACAACTTCCTGGGAGTTGGTTTTCCCTTTATATCTTGTTTCTGAGGTGGCATCTCTTTAATTGTTTCTGTCACCAGGTTTCAATTCTCCTGCCTCTGTCTCCCATCTCTCTGGGATTACAGAAGCAAGCCACCTAATCCCACCTGTGGGTTTGGAGGATCAAGTGGTCAGGTTTGCGCTGTAAGCACTTTACTCCATCCAGGTTCTGATAACTACTGAGATGTAGTAATACCACTTGGTGAAAAACTGTTCTGACTTTATCAAATTTTCTATGACAAGACACTGCACTAAAAAATACTTCAAATGGCGGGTTTTCAGGTATGATGTGTGGCTGGTAGTATCTTTAGAGAAAGGAGATTTTTGTTATTGCTGTTCAAGTTCCAACACTATTTCCATCTGTAGATAAGAGAAAATAACAATTGTGCGTACAAACACAGGACTCATGACTCATGATGAACAAAGCCAGCCTCCATGAAGTGACTCACTGTGACTTAAGAAACCAGAGGAAGTGACCTGATCAGGATACCTGCTAATGTTTGGCTGTGAGCTGGCTAGATTCATAACAAATGGACTCTGATTTGGGCTTGATTTACCAGGTTGTTGGGAGTCATCTTCTGTTCACTCTTTATTTACCATCAGGAGGGCACAAGATCCTAGGATGTGATTAGAAAGGAGTAAATGAGGACAATTTGAGTTAAGTGTCTCAGTCACGCAAAGTGAGGCAGGAGGTAGAGAAAGGAGGTTCCAGGACCATGTGGGGAAAGGTTAGAAGTACGGAATACAGTTGGGCCTTTCTGTGTTTACATCTCTTCTCTGTGGTTAACGAGGTGGGAGCTGACTACTGTCAAAGCTCTGTACCAGCATTTACGAGCTTTGAGGACGCCATTAAAATAACACCCATTTCTTCTGCACAAACTCTGGGCATAGCTTATGCTCTTGAAGTAACATTCATCTTCCATAAGTCTTCAGGGATGAGCTAGTCCCCCGTCTCAGTTTTCATCCCAGGAGGTGTCATGTGGACCAGGAGTTAGGAATAGACAAGTCAGAGATAAGAATGGACGAATTTTGGAGAGTGAGACCCCTCACTGCTCTCCATTAGTCCCCTACCATTGAGTTAAAGGTTGAGTGGCCAGGACTCAGAAAGAGTTCCTGTAGACTGTGTCCCCAGTGAGGACACTGCCTTCAGCTGTCAGGAGGGCATTGGAGGCCAGGGTGCTTAATCTTCCTCCGGGACCTGGAGCTGCTACCTGGAAGCTGGGCTTCCTTCGCTGGACCAAGGCTTGCCTCAGCTGTAGTCATCAGCCTCAAAGGAAGCATACTGTCTTACTATAGTCATTTCTCTCATGGAAGAGGGACTTGGGGTATTTAAAATAGTCCAAGGACACAAGAGCAAGAATCTTAGAGGCTGAGAAAAGAGCCAGGCAAAGTATCACAGGGCTGTAATCCCAACACACAGGAAGCTTGAGAAAGAAGGATTGTGAATTCAAGATCAGCCTTGAGGCTTTGTCTCAAATCAAACCAACCAACCAACCAACCAACCAACCAACCAACCAACCAACCAACCAACCAACCAACCAAGCAAAGAACTTTGCCACTCCACTCCCAAAGAGGCCGATGGAGAGGAATAAAGGAGAATCAGTGTAAGAGCAGGTGTGATGCAGACCTCATAAACAGGGGGTGACTACACTGGTGTGATAGCACGCCTCAGCAATCCCAGCATCCAGGAGGTAGAAGCAAGAAGGTCAAGAGTTCAAGGTCAGCTTGGACTAAAAGAGATTCATGAGTTTTGGGAGAGGAGGTGTGATATATCCCATTTAGGGCTGAGTATTCCACAGGCTCTTGTTCTTTGCACATGAACCTACTGCATGGTTCTCTGTGTTAATCACCATGCACTGCAAAATGAAACTTCTCTGATGAGATGTAAGAGAAGCATTAAACTATGGACACAGTAATAAGTCATCAGGACTGTGCCCATTTAGTGGAATAGTAATAGTAGGTTATCCCTTAGAGCCTAGGATCTGTTTAGTTATAGGTTCATTTTTAGCCCCATAATGGTCCCAAAATGTATGGGTTTTATCTTGTGAAGTGGTAATTAAATCCAATCAGAAAGTGATTGATTTCTCCTGTGATACCAATGCCACTATTGTGCCAGTGGGCATGCCTTTCCAGGACAGGCATTATTGTAGCTTGTAGGGGTCATAATTGAATAGACTGCTGAGTACTTTTCTCCACTGGTAGCATGCATACACTTTCTAGTACTGTGAAAGTTAGCCAGCAGGGATGAGGGTCAGCTTTATTTCTCCATGTTCTGTGACTTAAGTATGTGGTGTCTTCAGAAGTAGGGTCCAACTGTCAAGTTCTGGAGAACAGACAAGAGCATTGGCATATCCTGTAACGCCTTGGTGTTTGATACCTTGCTTGACCAAAACTCTAAAACAGGCAACTCATTCCTGGCAGTGGGCTTTTTATTATTTAGCTTGTGGTATGTAGAAGGGGCATTGCTGGCCTATGATAAAGCAACCTCTCTCTTTGCATGTAATAATATGCAGGTTTCCGTATGGATTTTTGTAAAAATCTTTGATATTATATGTCCCCCCCCTTAATTCCCTCTATCGTGCCATCCCATCCATTTAATTCTTCCATAATTGTTCCATTATTCTCCTCTAATCCTTTATACCACTGTGTTCTGTCTCTTCTCCTGTGAAAGCCCAGTCTTCATTAGTAATAATAATAGAGCCCTTAATAAGGTATTCCAAATGAAACACACATGTATGAAGATTCAAATGAGAGAAACATGTGACATTTGTCTTTCTGGGTCTGGGTTAAATAAACTTCATTTATTTGCCTATAGGTTTTGTGATTTTATTTTTCTTAATGACTGAATAAACTAGTTTACCTTCTTTTTTGATAAACCTTATATACTCAAAGCAACTTGGGGAGAGGAAAGGATTTATTTGGCTTATGCATGAATGTCATAGCGCTCACTGAGGAAAGCCAAGACAGGAACTGAACTGGACATTGTGGAGGAACTTACTGGCTTTCCTACCCTGTTCATCTTCCTTACATGCCCAGAACCACTTACCCAGGGTTGGTCCTGCCCACAGTGAGCTAGACCCTTCTCCATAGATTTGCAATCAAGAAAATACCCCACAAACATGCTCATAGGCCATTCTGATGTAGGCAACCGCTCCGTCTTCCCGGGTGTCACCTAGGAACAGCCAGCCTTCAGTGTACACAGTGGAATTTTACTTGACCAGAAGATGGGTGTAGTTATGTTATTTTGGGGAAATGGAGATCGTATAGAGGGAAATGAGTCAGACTCAGAAAGTAAATACTATGTTTTCTCTCATATTTGGATCCTGCATTTTATAGAGACACAAA
This sequence comes from Phyllotis vaccarum, assembly GCA_033318265.1. Taxonomy (NCBI): domain Eukaryota; kingdom Metazoa; phylum Chordata; class Mammalia; order Rodentia; family Cricetidae; genus Phyllotis; species Phyllotis vaccarum. The sequence goes on along the minus strand of JARWLC010000009.1, from coordinate 11,363,585 downwards.
ATCTTGTGGACATATGACATAAAACCGGAAGTAAAGCTGCAGGAAGGGAAGAGTATAGAGCGTGAATAAGTCAAAAGTACATGATATATCTGAATACAGATGTGTTTATTACATATGTAATGAGTGTGCACCAGGACCTTAGATTTAACACTATACTGATAGAGTTTTCCCAGGTGAAAAAAAAATAAAACCTATGCAACTATCATTTTATTTATTTTTAATAAAAAATAGCTTTGAAACAATGTCATATAGCCCAGGTTGGCCTTGAACTTATTATGTAGCCAAGACTGGACTTGAAACACTCATGCTTTGGTCTCCACCTCCCTAGCGCTGCAGATCCAGGTGAGCCATTAGGCTCAGTGGTCAGCATCTTTGTAAATAACATTCTGTCCAAGGTATGTGCCTATCGATGTGCAGATTCTGTATATCTAAGTCATTCTCACCTGGATGTTACTCAGTGGTCCTCAACCTTCCCAATGCTGAGACCCTTTAATACAGTTCCTCATGGTGTTGTGACCCCTAATAGCAAAATTATTTTTGTTGCTACTTCACAACTGTACTTTTGCGATGGTTATGAATCATAATGTAAATACCTGTGTTTTCCGATGGTCTTTTGGGGTCGTGACCCACGGGTTGAGAACAACTGCTTTAAGTGAATCTGAAATTTAATGGTCTGCATGAGATCTTCAGAGCAAACAACCAGGCATGTGCTGACCAGAGTCGGTTTCCTTATCCCCAGAACAGACTGTCTGTCCTTATTTCCATTCCTTCTGACCGCCGGGTCCCTACCTTTAGGTCCGTTTGTCTCCACATCATTATTTCCTTCTATTTGATCCAGTGGCATTTCCACCAACACTAGGTGGAAATTTGGGTTATTTTAAGAGGTTATTTGCAGTCTGGAAAGTCCCTTCTGTTGCCCTAATCACAAGGAAAGTCATACATCTCCCTGACTTGCCCCTCCCCAAGGTAAGGACTAGTTTCTTGAATCTGTTTCCAAAATAATGGCATCACTAACTGTCTTAGGAGCATCCACAGATCCATCACAGATTTTGATCTCAGTGCTGTGTGTGTGTTGTGTGACTCTAAGGGCTCTGGGGGACAGAGACAATGGCTCAGAAGGGATGAGGAACTCTCTCACAGGTGGTGGCAGGCACAGGCAAGGGTAAGCCGTGCTGGGTCTAGTACCCTTGCTATGAACCATGGAACTTCAAAGATGAGTGAGAACTGGCAGCCAAATTTTGCTTCTGGGGCTTCAAAAGTCCTTCGAGAATGGGGAGTTCAAGGGGCATGGTGGGATGGCCTCGATGGAGGCTTCCGCCTTAGCATCTTAGTCTCCTGCTGCTGAGCTCGAGGAAGCAGGCAGCTTGTTACTCAAGGCTTTATCTCTGAAGAACAAGTCTTGCCATAATTCTGATTCAGGTGGAAATTCCACCAACAGTGCTGCTTCTGTTTTAGCCTGTAGGACCCCAGGGACATGATTTCCTTAAATCAAAACACTGCAGCCAAACAGAAAATGTCCATAGGTGTCACTTTGTTCCAGTGTATGTCATCTGGGCTGCAGGACCCTGGAAACGACAGTGCAGTTCTACTGTCCTGAGAAAATAAGATTCCCTGTTCCTCTTGGTGCACTCTAGACAAGCACACTACACTGAGCTGACCCAGCACAAACAGGCTAAGAAGCTGTGGAGGTGTGATCGCACACACGCTCCTCTGTATGCAGCTTCCTCCTTCCTTCATCTGTGTTTAATGATATCACCGTCTTCATTTCACATCACCCTCTTGCCCCTGTCTCTTTTTTGTGGTTACTGTCCTTTGGCCATCTTTCCCCATGATATGTAATGCCACAGTTGTGTATATGTGTTTATATAGTATGCGAATATGTGTGCATCTACAGAAACATTTATAGATCCAGTATTTGGAAATTATCTACTTACTAAGAAAGATTTAGTTATAAATGCTTGACAAGTGCTTGGTTCTGTATCCCAGCAAGCTTTTCTGGAGATCCCTTTAAAGCTGATGTTATATGTTGTTTTAGTCTGTTCACTGTTGCTATAGGAAAATATCTGAGACTAGGTAATTTTTAAAGACTAGAAACTCTTGTTCAAAGTGGAAGGCTGAGTGGGTACACGTGGTAAAGAAGAAACACAGGGATGCTTTGCCTTGGAGTAGTCACCTCTGCTGCATACTAGCTTTGTCCTCCCAATGACCTAAGCATCTTTTAAAAGCTTTATTTCCTACACCACCTCAATGCAATCTAATTTCAACGTAAGTCCTGGTGCAAATCATCTAATTATATATCTACTTTATTCCTTTGAATAATGGCAAATATCCCATGGCATGAATATACCAAATTTCATTCAGTAATTTCTTATTAATGGCAAGCTTATTTGTTTCTATCTTTACTACTTTATGAACAAATGCAATAGTAAATGTTCTGGGACTCATGCCTTGTGTGCTGGAAATCTTTTTTTTTACATAATGCTTTTATTTATTTCTTGAAAATTTCATACATGCATACACTTTATTTGATCCATCCTCCACCTCCCTCCAGCTCCAGGAAGCATCAATTCTTCATCTTCCCAACTTCACAGGCTCTCATTGTCATTAGCTCTCCAAATCCACTTAGTGCTGACCATGCTTGAATTAATGGCTCTACACCCATAAACATAAATAATAAGAAGGTAATTTGACAACATGATCATTTAGTGAAACAGTAGATTTCTCCTCTAAGGTCTATGACCTTCCTAGTCAAGGGCATTTGAAATTCCTCCTGTGGAGCAAGCCTCATATCCAGTCAAAAAGTGGTTGGTTACCCCATAACAGTCATATACCACTGTTGCCTAGTGGGCACAAGTTGCCTGGCAGGTCAGTAATGTAGCATTCAGGTCTACCACTGGATATGCTCATCGGTGACTTTTCTTTCCAGCAGCCTGTATGACACTTTCCAGCACTATAAAAACCGGCCAGCAGGGAGTTTCCTGATCAATTTCATTTTAATTTCTCAATCTCCTGCAAACCAAAGTCTATAGTATCTTCAGCAATAGGATATTGCCATTTAGTTAAGGGGGGAAAATGAGTAATGAAAACAGCCCGTGATATTTTGGGGGGTGCCGCTGAGGCCTCCCTAACCAGTAACTCAGAGAGAGGTACTCCATGCCTGGCACTGAGATTGCCACTAAATAACCCATGTCTTCTGTGAACAGTATTGCTCACGCATGCGGGTACTCAAGCTCTGCTCAAGCTCCATTTTTTAGATTTTAAAAATAGCTTAGACATTAGTAGATTTCCACAAAGTATCTTCACAGAGGCTTAGTTTTGGTTATTCACCTCCAGTCCCTCGCTACCCTTAACCTCTTAACTTGGAGTACCCTCCACTCGCTCTGTTCTTTCATGTCACCACGTAGCTTTTTAATACATCCTTTATGTTGGCTCAGTCTTTCTCCACCCCCAGTGGAGATGTTACTTCTGCAGGAAGCACTGTCAGAAACGGGATTGCTAAGCACCAGATAAGTGATTGATACTTTGCATTTCCACTGTGTGTGGGTTATAGATACAGTTTCTCTATCACACAATACACAAACTGCATGATAATAAACATGGTTTTTAAAGAAGTAATTAATACTAATGCTTTTCAAAGTATTTCATAAAATTGAAAAGGAAAGAATGTTACTAAACTTGTTTTACTGAATTTACAGTACTCACCAACAAAACCAGATATGTGCACTCATGCGCGCGCATGCGTGCGCGCACATACACACACACACAACTGTAGACAAATTTCCATGGTTAACATAGACGCAAAAATCCTGTCTTGCTTTATGTTATTTTCTCTGTGTCTGATCATCAGTTCCATCTCTCTTGGAGAGAAACTCCGAGTTCGCATTCCAAGGGCCAGCTCCTCCTTACTCGGGGTAGGTCTGTGACCAAGGTTGGGCCAGGCGGAGGATCCCACCTGAACTGTGAACCTGGGAGGGACAAACTGAGTAATCTAGTGTGTGACACTGTCTTCTGGGCCTGCACCATCACCCAGTCTCCCCTGCTTAGCCTGTTCACCACACCTAGTTACCTAGCCTCTCTGTCCTTTGTCATCTAGCAGTGTGTTCTTTTTTGACTCAGTCACAGACGATTTTTATTATTGATAAGAACTATGACTGGTTGACAGCATTAGCCCCACAGTCCCCTCTACTACTCCCCGTTGGTGACAGGCCTCTGAGGCTGCCCTGCCCGCTGCCCTTTGGGGGCGTTGGCTAGCACATAGATGCTATCCTTTCCTCTCATGGGGAAGAGAGGTTATCTAAGGTCTGACTGGAAGCCAGCATCCTGAGATACATTCACAGCTGATGTCTTGTCACAGAGGCCTGGTGTGACTTGCTGAAGAGCAGTAGACAGTGGTTGTCTTTAGTTAAAATTGGCTTCCTAGAGAAGAAAGAGCATTGTATGGAAGTGTGTATGTGTGTGTGGGGGGGTGCTCAGGCTCTGCACTGGGGATCATTGGGGATTTCCCAGAGGGTCTTTCAAAATATGCTTGTCTTAAGATATGCCTCCTGTTTCATGTAACTTATCAAGTGTTACTTAGAGTAAATTTAAGGACACATAGATGTGTATCAGAAAATAATAAGGCAAGCTGGTCATTGGAAATGTGTGCCTGAAATCCCTGCACTCAGGGACGGGATGAGGGAACAAATGTGTCTTGTCACTTGTACACTGACATCCTCTACTCTGCCATGTTAGACTTGAATTTTTCTGTGGCTCTGCCCAATGTGCTCTTCGTTGGCGAAGCTGTATGATTCTGAGGAGCTGTGTGCCAACCCTAGCTGTTAGAACCCGTAGGCTTTCCCTCCCTTGATTTTTGACTAAGTCTGAAAATACCGTTACTGGCCTGTCTGGGGACTTGTTTCATAAGTAATGTTTATTACAGGCTTTGCAATATCTTTACACTAGCCTTAGAATTTAAGTCAGTTTTCAAAGTGCCCCCTTCTAATTTTAGATTGCCATTAATTTTGAAACATGTATATGTAGTTATAAAAGCAATATAAGTTTATAGAAAAGACAGAAATGCAGAAATACCCTAAAGAGAAAAAATGTAAAATTATATAATCCCCCCACTCAAACAGAAATATTTTAACATTTTGATTATTTTTTTATTTTTGAGATTATAATTACATTTCTCCATGCCCTTCCCTCCCTTCAAACTTTCCCATATACCACTCATTTCTCTTCTTCAAATACATGACATTTGTATTAACTATTTTTGTATGGAATGCTTTCTTTCTTCCTCTCCATATTTCTCTACTTATGGTATCTTATAATCTACTTACAGCAGGAGGGGAGAGATCACTCCTTCCACGGTTAACCTTCCCAGGCTCTAATAAGTTATTTTTGTTGAGAATCAGGCACTTAAAAGCCACACAGCTTCCTCTTCTTGTTGTCTCCATTTTGTAACTGTCTTATCCAGGACTGCGATTTTAGCAGGACCTGACCCGCTATGGCCCTTGTTTATCCCTGTCTCTGTTTATTAGATCTGGATATTTTATTTTAACTTTGAGGAAGAAGTTTGACTATCTCTAAACTCCTGGGTTCAAGCAACCTTCCCAGCTCAGCTAAGTACCTGAGACAATAGGCACTTATCCCCACCCCATTAGAGGGTGAGCCTCCAGGCCTCCTATCCAGCTTTGCCTGTCTGGATTCGTAAGTGTCCAGCTGAATGCACTTCTGGTTTTCCACTCACCCTTATTGAAATCTATTAACAACAACACTAGTAGGTCTCCATGTGTTAGTGTACTTTTGTGTTCTCTGACCCCACTTCCTATTTTTCTTGCTTAGGGATGTTATCGTCTCAACACACTTTCTTGTACTTCTATGATCCTAAACATCTGGGATGCTGTCATTTATCTGAGAAAGGGGAGAAGGTGATTGGAGAGGGCAGATGTTCAGCAGTCTCAGGAGTCCCAGAAGAGAACCCATCCACACGCTATCACAAGCACCTACAAAGCTAGACCTTCATCTGCATTCCAGAGCCCAGAATGAGTTTGTCTCATTTTCTTCTTTAATTCGAGATTAAAGCCCCTGAGATAAGGGGCTGTACCCATCTGGAGCTTCGCTAGACTGAGATGCCAGTGAATGACAGCTAGTTCTCTGAAAATGTTTAAGGAGTAAAGGAACAGAGCAGCAGAGACTGAGAGGAGAAAGGTGGGGTAGGGCAGGGCTGTGTTTGGGGTGGGTTGGGGATTGTAAGACAGGGTGGAGTTCAGTCGGTCCACTGTGGTCAGTGTCCTTGCTTTGGGTCGTCTGATCATTGTTTAATTCTTTACTGTTTCTTGGATACACTGTTATTTTTATTGAACCACACACCTTGAGGTTTATCCAAGTTCACATTTGCTGTTCTATTGACTACTCTGTATGTACAATAAAATGCAGAAGATTGAGGTTGGGGGAGCAAGTGAATCTCATCATGTTTTCCATTGAGATGTGCACAACAAAAAAGCCATATGCAATAGACATGAGCCTACTCATACCTATAATTTATTGAAGAAGAGGGTGGGGTCCTTGGGAGGCCTGAGAGTCTGTCCTGGAGACCATAAGCAACAGAAGAGCCAGGAGCTCCATACATCCTCCCTTCTAGGTGCATGTGTGTGGGCTAGAAAGAGTCCCCAAGATATATAAGTGGATACAGCTTTCAAGCATCACCCCTTGCCTTCCCCTTGGGGGGTTAGGTCTGGCTCCTTATGTAATTCCTAAAAAGCACAATTCTGACAGCAGGTGTAGAGTGAGGACCAAGAGCAGAATGGGTATGGGAATGTCAGTGAGTTTAAAGAGCTAAGTTCTCCATCATTTTGTGAAACTTGGAAGGAGGCGAAGGGCTATCAGATGAGGTCAGAACACGAAATAGTGATGCTGCCGCACTGACTTCTGGTCTTTTTCTGAGAAGAAAGAGACAGGGACATTTTGGTTGCATTGAGTTGTGACAGTTTTTAGAACTTGCTTCTTTGGGGGCTTCTAATCTTTATTTATGCTGGAGATCTGGGGCCACTGTTCAGGGATAACCAGTATCCAATCACCCACCAAATAAACAGCACTGACGGAGGTTGGTTCTTGCAGTGGGTTAGAACCTGGGCTCTGCTCTCAAGTCTCAGTGTTCCTGCTCACACCATCCTCTCTGTCTGGCCTTCTCATTGGTTCCAGGTTTTCTGAACTTGGGTACCACAGTCATCGCTGACTAATTCTATGTTTTTGGATTGCCTTGTGCATCAGAAGGCTTCTGGGAGCATCCTGGTTTCTGCCTACTTGCCACTATGCCTCACTTAGGCTGTCACATCAAAAGCTACTGGGTGTTGTCAAATGTCCCCTGAGAATAGAGCCACTGATCTCTCTGCCTCTGTTACTTCTGCTCATGCTCATGTCTGTCTTTAGTCCCTTCTGCCATTTGTAGCTACTGCTATACAGTTTAGCATATAAATTCGCTCCCTTCTTTTATCTGTTTGTGAAGAAACAGATCAATGAGAATGGACCTGAGGATGTGGGTTTCCTTTAAGCTTGTGAACTTACTATGTCTCTTGGAACAAGATGCTTCACTTCCGCCAAGGAGTTCCCAGTTCCTTCAGGTGTCAAGTCACATGCACAGCTACACCAACCATGCATTTCTAGGTAACAACAACAAATGACGTTGATTTTTATGTGCTATGCAGTTAGTTTATGTATGGGGTTTACTTGGAATAATACAATAAATAAAATTTGTCCGTGTTCTTAAAGGCTTCTTTAACATTTGACATCGAGATTCCATTTGTATTGAATTGTGTCTCCCCTTTAGTTGAGAGTACCTACAGTTTGTGTTACTTTGAGAACCTTTAATACTTTCCCCCCTTTCCCCCTCCCCTCCTTCCCTCACCTTTTCTCCTCTCTTCCCCTCCCCTCCCCTCCCTTCCCTTCCCTTCCCTTCCCTCCCCTCCCCTCCCCTCCCCTCCCCTCCCCCTCCCCTCCCCTCCCTCCCCTCCCTCCCCTCCCCTCCCCTTCTCTCCCTTCTTTTTCTCTCCAGCATCAATATTGTCCTTCTCCCACCTCTGAATCCTGGGACTGCAGGTGGGCACTACCATGTCTATCCTTTGGGGGCTCTTATTAAGAAAGCTAAGACTTTTCCAGACCTGTCTTACCAATTCTAAAATTGCATCTCATTTTCTGGTACTGAATCATGGCCACTGTAAGATGCAGGGACATTGGAATAGTGAATGACGACCTGTTTCAGTTTCACAGTAGAAAGTGTGAAAGAGAAAGAAGGGAGAAGATGGATGCTGTTCTGGCCAAGCAGCAGTTCTGGCCTCATGACCCCTGCATACCACCATCTGTATTCAGCAAAGGCTCCTGCACCTGTGGCCGTGAAAGGCAGGCAGCCAGGAAACCAGCTCCATTGGCTTCCGCAGTGAGACTTGCCTTCTGAGCTGTCCCATGGCCCCTGCATGGCTTGGGGTGGCCCTGGGGCAGGGACAGTGGTTCATTGCTCTAGGGGTGGGAGTGAATCAGTCGGTTCCCGTTTCCTCTTGGCAGACTCTGTAGCTGGAGTGGGAGGCTCCTCGACAAGGAAGCAATTAAGCAAGTCAGACAATGCTGCCTGGCTTCTGAAGTGCCACAGGTTTTAACTGGGATTAGAAGTACTGATGTGATGTGGCATTACAAGCATGGCTCAATGGCAGGCAGAACTTGGCATTTATGATGACTTTTGTTCAAGAGGCATTTGTTGATCTGAAGAGGAGACTGAGAGATGAGTTAGTTTTGAAAATTACAAATGGCTGGGATTCAATGGTTAGAATCTGTTCTTCACTTTCTTTCTTAGGGTAGGAGTCTCAGAAAAACATCTTGGCACTTATAGCCAAGACCCTACAGGGCTGTACTGTTGATCTAACATTAATTCAATGAAAACTGCCGTCAAAGAGAGCCTGGGTTCCTCAGCTTTCACTTAATTATTGGGGCATCACAATAAGTCTGAAGCCTTGAACTTAGATTCAGGGTATTGCAGACTGCCAGTCCCCCTAGAGGCTTCCCAGAACAAACGAAGATACAGCCTGGAAGAGGATGCTATCCGATGTCTCAAGTGATTTCTGCAGGTATATTTTCAAGTCTGATGTCCAAATCATAATAAAAGTAAACAGATGTAGAAGGACACAGACAATAAGAACCAGCATGTACAAGAGGCATGGCAGTGCCCAGGCTCCTCCTCCTCTTCCTTTTCAAATTTCTTTTTGAATTAATTGTTACATTTCATACTGCATGTGTTGCATACAGATTATATTTCCTCCCCAAAGTCCCCTCCCCTGTCCCCTCTCATCCATATTAACCCCTTACTTACACCCTAGACAACCTCACTTCTACTCTCAAGTTGTGATTTTATATTTATATATTTAAAACCTAGGACCACAAATGGAAGAACAAATATTATATGTGTCTTTCTGATGCTGGCTTAATTCCCTTAGTGATCACCACCAGGTCCATCTATTTTCTAGTGAAGGACATTACTTTGTTCTTTATAGCTGAAAAAAAAATCTACTGAGGTAGATAGATAGATGGTTCAGCGAGGTAAAATTACAAATGTTTCAGTAAGTAAAGGGCTTGGCACACAAGCATGAGGACCTGGGTTCAAATCCCCAGCACCCATGTAAAAAGTCAAGACTGGCCACATTCAACTGTTTAATGAAAGACCTTGTCCCAAGGGAATATGGTGGACAGAGACAGAGGACTCCCAGCATCCTCATACAAATGGATGCTTGCATTCTTACGTGTGTATGCATGTATCCATTAAGAAAAGCAGAAAAAATTGAGTTATATATATGTTCGTGTTTTCCTTATCCATTCCTTTGTTTTTGCACACTGAGGAACTGTACAACTGGTTAATATAGCTGTTGTAGTTTTGCTTTCTCTAGAAATTGCCATAATGGTCCCTATAGTGGCTGGAGCAGTTTGCACCTTAATATTTATTGGAATATAAACTAACATTCACGATATAAATAACAACTTATATAGACACTTAAGAGATCAAATTATTTATATAACAGATGATAGATGCCAAACTAGTCTCTCTAACAGACAAAAACAAAGCCCTTAAACCCTCAATAGCCTTTTTAAATAAGGCTGGCCATTTTTTCTTTAAAAGCCTAAGACTTTAAATAAATATCTTTTATCAACTGACACTTAAGTCTCACAACACACCTCCCATTAGCAGAAGGTGAACTGCTTGACCTGCGGGCACAGAATCGAACTCTGGTCCAGTGCAAAATTGTGCTTAGGTTTCTCCTGACATAGGCTTGCCATGCCCAGATTTTTAAGCAACTCTGCTTACTACATGCTAGACAGCATGACAGGCCATACAAAGTTCAGTAACAGCTATACGTTATAAAAATAGTTGTAAAATTTGATAAATTCCTAAGACTCTCTAATTGAAAACACGAAGATGATAACAAATATTAAAATACCGGTGAATGTGCTCAGCAGTAAACAACAGAACAAGAAGTTAGGAAAAAAGTAACTACCCAGACAGAGCCTGGAAAAGGAGACAAAGGGGAAGGTTGGTACCAAAAGCACCAGGATTGTGTATTATATTCAAATAGAGTCCCGAATGGAAGGAACAGAAGAAGGGGTAGGGTGGATGGGTCATCTGAGGAAGAAAGATGGTCAAGAATTTCCCCAAGCTGATAAAAGTCCCACGACTCTCAGGCAGGATAAATTAAGGCACTCATATCTAGGCTCATCATAGTCAAATTCCAGAAGAGCAAAAGCAAAGACGAAAACCTTGAAAGCAGACGGGGTGCAAAGGGGGGGAAAACAGGAGGCAGACAGACTTCCACACACGAGGTGTAGAAACGGAAAGACAGCAGCATGCCTTCATTTATTGAAAGAAATCAGTGGCCAGTGTAGAACTCAGTACCTGGTAGAAAGATCTCCCTGGAACAGCGGCATATGAGGTTGTCCACATGAAAACAGGAAGAAGGGCATTAAGAAAATTCTGGAGATATTATTAGGGTAAAGAGAAGGTGATCCCAGATGGAAGCTAGAAACTGGAGAAAAAACGGAGGGAAATTATAAAAATAAATCATGAATGACTACAGTGCTGAAAACGGGAGCAATAATGTCTAGCAGTATTTATTTATTCCTTTAGCCCCTTAAATGCTAGGATGACATTGTGAACCACCATGCTTTGATTTTCAGTTAGATTTAAAATGTAGAATCAAAGAAAAAGAAAGGAAAAATTAGTGATAGTGTTTGATAAATGATAGCCAGCCAGGTGTGGTGGTACACGCTATAACCCAGCACAAGAAGACGGAGGCAGGAGTGTGAAAACTGGGGATATAGAGAGACACAGTCTCTTATAATACTGTGTTAACGCTAATGTTTGATATACCGAGTACATGTTGTGATCTCAAAATAGGTCACTAAAGAATACAGATATGTGAAATCCCACCATGGTCACTTTTGGTGGTATATTTGTATCCCACTGATACCTCAGCCACAGCTCTGACGTCTTCCTCTCTCCGCCCACCGTAAACTTACTATCTTCTCCTGGGAGATACTCCTCTCATATGTATGTACATTTAAATTGACTTCTGACCAGTTGTGAACCCTGCTTCTGCCACACTTATGTTTTCCTATTTTCCACCTGTGTCTATTTGTTCTTTGATCTCCTAGAGCCTTAATGGATTGGCCCACCCGGAATTACAACAGTTTTATCTTGGAATTATACCACAAAAATCTTTGTATCTTCTGTATGCTTATCATACCACCTCACAAGGGAGATGCTAAATAATTTTTATAGAAATAAGTAATTACAGAATGCAAGCTATTATCTGTGAGTTATTTCACAACGGGAAAAGTAATTTAAATGATATCTACTCTAACATGGCTCAGGATTGCAGAGACCCAGATGGATATGGATATGAGAGAACTTGAGTTGTGTAATGCACTATAAATAATCGCTGGAAGTAATAAGTAGTGATGTATTGATCAAGTAGCCTTTGGGGACTTATAAAGAATATTAAACCAATGGTTTATATTAAACCAAATTAAAGATTTAAACAGTTACATTGACTTACAAGAATGGTCAGTTACATGGGCACCAGGTTAGTGAGACTCCAGAGTGAACACTCTAGTAACTCTCTGCTCTTTCTTATGGACACCTTGGGATTACTTAGTCAGGTATTTTGAAAACTTGAACATAATCAGAATCACCTGGAAGGCTGGTCAAAAGACAGACTGCTCATCCTGATATGGTACCTATGAACCACATCAGTGACCATCAAAACAATATTAGGGCTGCAGTAGTGGCAAGCATCTTGGTGGTAACCAATGGCTCCTGAGTTTGACCTAAGAGCCACTCAACAAGAGGGATACCATGCCTGGTACTAAAACCTAGTATGTAGTGGGGAGCAGGCACTAGCACCTTAACTAGAGGCATGGCCCTTATGCCTTGAAGCCCCAGTATTGGGGTGTGGCCAGAGGGCCAGTTTAAGATCAAGTACAGCACCCCCGCTCTTCCTTCCTTCCTTCCTTCCTTCCTTCCTTCCTTCCTTCCTTCCTTCCTTCCTTCCTTCCCTCCCCTCCCTCCCTCCCTCCCTCTTTTCTTTCTTTCTTTCTTTCTTTCTTTCTTTCTTTCTTTCTTTCCTTCTTTCTTTCTTTCCTTCCTTCCTTCTTTCTTTCTTTCCTTCCTTCTTTCTTTCTTTCCTTCTTTCCTTCTTTCTTTCCTTCCTTCCTTCCTTCCTTCCTTCCTTCCTTCCTTCCTTCCTTCCTTCCTTCTTCCTTTCTTCCTTTCTTTCTTTCTTTCTTTCTTTCTTTCTTTCTTTCTTTCTTTCTTTCTTTCTTTCTTTCTTTCTTTCTTTCTTTCTTTCTTTCTTTCCTTCCTTCTTTCTGTGCTCTTAGATGATGGACCTGACCTGCTTTAGCTGCATAGACCAGTCTAGCTTTTGAGGAACTGTTTAATCTTTTCTGTCAGTGAGTGTTCCCCTATACGCCTCTTAATAAATATTAAACCTTTCTTTATCAGTTGTCAGCCAGTGATTACTAATTACAATAATATCTGGTGTCCACCAATATGGGTCAATGCTCTTCACTACATAGCTAAGCACTCAGTTCTAACAAAATCATGGTTATTAGAGAAAAATCTATAACCACTAATTTACTAAGCAAGCACGATCCCTAACAATTACTTTGTTGTTCTTATTCCTACAAATAAGTGTAGTATTCACCCCTCATTAAGGAATCTTCTCTTTGCAATAGATGGAGACCATAACAGAAAATCACAACCAATCAACATGCAGAGCTGTGGATCCCAGTTTCAATGGATACATCTATAAAACACTCCCACAACTATGACTCAGGGAACATTGCTGAATAAAGAGTAGAAAGATTGCAACCCAGTAGAATACATCTGTATGAGTAAAATATGGATATTTTATTACTATTTTATGTGTCTGGGTGTTTTATCTGCATGTATGTCTGTGAAATACTTGTGTGCATAGTGTCCATGGAAGCCAGAAGAGGGTGCCAGATCCTCTGTCACTGGAGTTTTTATGTTAATGTCTCTCCCCATCTTCATTTTAGAGGTTACCTGTGTCTTTTGGAAAGACACAGATCTTACTGGGAACAGGGCAAGAATGAGAGGAGAGAGAAGGGAGCGGCAGGAGTCTAAGGTAGGGGTGTATGAGGGAGGGAGTCTCAGAGGCCACCTGCAGGAAGACACTTGACTGTGCCAGAGAACCCGTGGCCGGGGAGGGACATCAGCAAGGAATGTGCAGGCTGTTCTAGAGCAAGCTACTGAGGCTTTCTGTTGCAGACTAACACCCCTCAAAACACTCAGCAACTCAGATCAAAAATATTTTATTATATCTAATGATTTTGAGAGTTAGGTGAAATTGGGGGCACCCTCATGATTTTACTGTCTGCAGACCTCTGAAAGTTATTTCATGATCCCTACCATAATTTTCAGAGGAGGAAGGAAAAAGCCACTGTGCTGGTTCAAAGCATGGAATGGTGCTGAGAAACACTTAGGCTCTAAGTGTCAGTTTTTTATACCAGTAGAAACAGAAAACTTCCTTGGGGATTTTTTGAGACTTAACTGACATCATACATGTAAGTGCTCATTAAGTCTATAATGTTTTTGTTTCTCTGGGAATAATATCTACTCCTTGAATGAGGGAGCAATGATGTAGCAGATACAATTCCTATTATTGAGCAGCTTAGGAAACAGACAGGTCTAATACCACAGATGACAAATATTGCTGCACAGTGGCTGGGACCAGGACTAGTGGAAAGGAGATGTGAGCCTGGAAGACTTCATGGCAGAGATGAAAGCTAATCTTGGATGTCAACTTGATTACATCTGGAACCAATAGAAGTTGATGCTGTTGGGCATGCCTGGGAGGAGTATATTTGGTTGGGTTATTTGAGGAGGGAAGACCCATTTTAAATCAGAACCACATGTTCTGGTGCAGCCCACAAAAGGAGCACAGAAGGGAGCTTTGATTTTGCCCTTGCCTTCATTCTCACTGGCCAGTTCATCTTCCCCGCTGATGAGGCAATCCTTCACCTATATTAGAACTTCTTCCAGATTCCAGTGTAGACTGAAGATCAGCAGCTCACCCAGAATCCTCTAGCACTCCAGTGCCAGGTTGGGACAACTGAGATGTTCAGCCCTGTAGACAGAGCAATTACTAGATCTTGGACTTTTCATCATAAGACAGACATTGCTGGGCTACCAGACCATAGCCTGTAAGCCTGTCTAGCAAATGTCCTTCTCAACCCCCACGTGTATATATATATTCTAGCAGTTCTCTAGCATCCCTAGAGAATCTCGACTAATATGCTAGACAAGGTGGCCTTTAAATGAACAGAATGAAATTCCAGGCTGCAGGGAAAGCGAAGAAAGGAAAGGAAGATGAGAGGGTGTAGTAGGGGCATCCAGTAGTTCCTGAGGACACAGCGATGAGCTGAGCCTGGAAGGCAAGTGGGGCAAATGAGAAGTTCTGAAATTCCATCCTAAGCCCTTGATCCTGTTTGCTGAATTCTTTTTATACTTCTCCACTGAAACATTCTAAACCGTAGCTGCATAGAAATCTCAGGCTTTATTTCAGAAATTCATGGCCTTGTGTGTGTGTGTGTGTGTGTGTGTGTGTGTGTGTGTGTGTGTGTGTGTATGGTGTGTATGTACATGTGTGGTGTGTGTGTGTGTATGTGCATGTGTGGAGTGTGTGTGTGTGTGTGTGTGTGTGTGTGTGTGTGTGTGTGTGGTGTGTGGTGTGTACTTTGCTTGAGAATATCTCCATGCTGGTTTTTATATAGAATAACTGAGTACTTACCATTAGGTAAAAAGGCAAGTCCATATGAGACCCCTTAGACAGGCACCACATTGCATTACCATGGTGGGACTTCTGAACCTGGTATAAGGTCTGGTCCTGCGTGGGCCTTGATCAGACAAACCATAGTGAGAGCAATAACCAAATGTCCAGGGTAGGACCGAATGTTAGAAGTCATGGAGGATAGGACCCAATCACTGACGGCAATGAAAAAATGAATCAATGTTCGCAGATGCATTCTCAAATCCAGACTGCCATTTTATTAACCTCACAGCCCTTCCTCACTGACAGGATGAATCTTTGCTCAAGCACCTGCTTTGGAAGTTTATGGGATTTGGATAAAAGGGATAAAGCACAGAAGTCATCCCAGAGCTATGACACCTAACAGAGCCCTGAGAGAGAAGGATCTACTTCCTTCCTTCCTTATTTCCACACTTCCCTGCCTTAGATCTCCAGCATGATAGGATGAAGCACATGGAAGGAAAAAGGGAGGAGGAGAGAGAGGGATGAAGGGAGGGACAGAGAGATGGATTGATGGAGGGAAGAAGGGAGTTTGAGTCCCCTCTTTTAAACAACCAGTTTACCCTATGTTCCTAAGTCATCTAACCCTGAGAACACTCTTCATTGGTATTGGGAGGTCCACATGTGATTACACATGGGCATGTAACAAACCCAGGCCTACTGTTTCATCCCATGGGTCTCATACTTTCAATCTCTCTTGTATCCAGCTCTACTACATTTTCATTGTGCATTTGTTAGCCAGTGGACACCTAGGCTGATTCTACGTCCTGCGTATTGTGAAAAGGGCAGCAACATACCTGGATGTGCAAGTGTCTCTGTAAAAAGACGCGAGGGCCTTTGGCTGTTTGCCCCAGAGTGCCAAAGCTGGATCATTTGGTACTTTTGTTCTTAGCTTTCGGAGAAAACTCGACACTAATTTCCATAGTGGCTGTGGCTACACCAACTTACACCATCAAGGGCAAGTGTTCCCTCTCCCCACCCTCACCTGCATTTGCTTCTCTTTATTTTCTTGGTGTTAGGTGTTCTGCCTGGGGTGAGGTGGCTAATGATGTCGAACTCCTTTGAAACTGTTTACTAGCCATCGATATCCTTTAGGGAATTCTGTTTTGTTTCATGGCCCATATTTTGATTGGGATTTTTTGTTTTCTTGTTTAGTTTATTGAACTCTTTGCACAGTCTAGATAACAATCCTCTGTTGGAATTGTAAGTTTTCCTACCATTCTGTAGGTGGTCTCTTGATTTGATTGACAGCTTCCTTGGCGTCATCATTTCACAGTGTGTCCATTTCATCTCCATGAATTTGTGTGTTCTCGAATTTCTCTTGCCGTTGATTTACAGTCCTATTCCACAGGGACCGAGTAGGTTATAAGAAATTACTTCTATTTTCTCATAATTGTTTAGAGTCCTGATTATGTCTTAGCCCACGATCTGTTTCAGAGAAAGTTCCATGCGCTGTTGAGAAGAATGTGTGTTCTGTAGCATTTGGCTGAGATGTCCTATAGATACCTGTAAGCCCATTTGCTCTAGGAAGGAAGGTAAAGTTCTCAGGTCTCGTTGGCTCCAGGTGGAGCTGTGTGAGGGAGGAGGGAGTAAGAGTCTAGATTCTGCAGCCTCTATGTTCTCAGGACTGTGCTGTGCGTGTGTGCGTGGTGGGGGGGGGGGGGGCTGTAAGTCCTGGTGTTTCAGGCAGCCAGGCAGGCTGGAAGGTGGTAGAGCAGGACAGAAGAGGGTCTCCAGCTGGACTATGATTCCCAGCTTTCCTGATTCTCTGCAGAGATCTCCCCTGGGTTAAGTTCATTTACAGACCTGTCTCTTGCTTAAGAGCCTATTATGTATAATCTATACTAGTTTCTCTCATTATTTTTATTTTAAAAACCAGCCTACAAACTATTAGAAGTCATGTCACTTTTGAACAGAGTGAACTTTAGGGATTTCCTCCCCCGTTTTCTCCCCCACCTCCCTGCTAATCTGACCCCTCCACCCCACCTTGCAATCTACTTCCCAGTCTCTTTATTTCATCCATACCCTATGTCTTTTGCTCACTCTGCCCTTCCTAATCACTATTTTACCCCCTTGATGATCTTTTTTTCTAGTTACTTAGGCTATCCACTCTCTATTGTGTACAAACATATATATATATATATATATATATATATATATACATATATTATACACATTAACTATTATAGACTGGGATCTGCATATGTGATAGAACATGCATTATTTAAATCTTTCTGAGTTTGGATCTCCTTGCCTAATACTGTACTTCTCAGACCCACCCATTGCAAATTTCATGATTTCATTTTTCTTTACAGCTGAATAAAATCCCATTATGTAATGTACCACATTTTCATTATTCACTTGTTTTTTGATAGACATCTAAACTGGCTCCGTTTCCTAGCTTTTGTGAATAAAGCAGCAATAAACACAGATGTACAAGTGTCTCTGTGGTAGAATAGAGTATCTTGTATGTCCAGGAGTAGCACATCTGGATTATATGGTGGTTCTATTTTTAGAAGTCTCCATACCGATCTCTATGCTGGTTTGCACTCCCAACAGCAGTGAATAAGGCTCCTTCTTTCCCAACATCCTCATCAACATTTGTTTCCAAACTTCCTGATGACAGCTGTTCTGACTGGGCTGAGCTGGGATCTCACCGGTAGTTTTAATTTGCATCTCCCCACTGACTAAGGATGGTGCAAATTAAAACCAACCAACCAAATAAACAACAAAAACATTCCTAAACTTATCAGCAAGTTGTGTTTCTTCTTTTGAAAACTGTTCATTTCACTTTTCCGTGTTTGAGTTTTGGTGGCTTTGTTATTCTTGGTATTTGCATTACGTTTTAAGTTCTTTGTAAGCACAGGCTATTACCCCACTGTCTGGGATGTAGATGATAAGATTTTCTCCCATTCCGAGGCAGTCTGTTGGCTTTGCTGAGAGCTTCTTTTGCTTACAGAAGTTTTAATAGTCCAATATTATTGATGGTTAGTGCTGGTGCCTGTGCTATGGGCGTACTGTTCAGCACATTCTTGCCTTACCTATCCCTGGAGGCCCATCCCCTGTGTTTTCTTTCCTCTAGCAATTTCAGTATTTATAGCTATAAATTAAGGTTTTGGTTCATTGTTGATTTCTGTACAGGGTGAAAATAAGGACAGTTTTATTCTTCTGTATGTGTGAACGCATGTTCATACCCACAATAAAAACAAATAAGGCAACATTACATTTATTTGGTCCGGAAGATATGCAAACAGAATGAAGGAGGCTGTAGAGATGACTCAGCAATTAAAAGTGTTGCTTTATTGTGAGGACCAAAGTTCAAGCCCCAGCATCATCACTAGGCAGCTCACAAATGCTGTTTAAGTCCAGCTCCAAAGATCAGACACTCTGTTCTGGCCTCTATAGGCTCCCACATGTACATCCCCTCCCCCTTCCAAGCAACCACACATACAGACACACGCAGACATACACAAAGACAAACACAGAGACATGCAGACACACACACACACACACACACACACACACACACACAAACGTAAGTTGAGATTTGATTGATTGGTTTTAAGGCTTGTGTGTTGTACATTAGTAGTTCTGTGCAGGTTGTCTCAGAAAGGAAGGTGAGCTGCTCAGACATAGCCAGTGACTCTCTGGGGATCCAGTCCATATGATCTTTCTCCACACACTAGGGAACAGAGTCACAGATAGCTCTGGGCTCCAGGTCTGAGAGCTGCTCCATCAACAAAGAAATTCTTTCTCTCCAACTCCAGGCATAATAACATTACTATTCACCCCCCCCCTCAGAAATAGGGTTTTTCTATGTGCCTCTGACTGTCATGGAACTCGCTCTATAGATCAGGCTGACCTCAAACTCAGAGATCCGCCTGCCTCTGTCTCTCCAAGTGCTGGGATTTAAGGCGTGAAACACCACTGTTTGGCCATATTTCCATTCTGAATCTACCATTGTGATTGAGACAAAGTGCAATGCTTGCTCCATCCTGCCTCATGGACTCCTCTCTGTAGTCAAGGGTTCAAAGTTTATGACTAGAAGGGTCAGGTTGATGTGAACACAGATTGGCTAAAGGCAATAGCTCTGTCCTTCTCATAACCACAAGCTCAGAGTGTTCCTGTTTATGATAACAACACATTGCTCACACCTCTTTCCCCACCAGAAACAACCCAAGTCTTCTGAATGTGACTTCCCCATCTGTATCAAGTCTGGATGTGTTTCCCATGCCCTTACAAAGGAACAGATGTGTCACTGCAATGCACCCAATGTATAATGATGGGGGTGGGGAGAACAATAGAAACTCTCATCTGTAAAAGAATAAAGTATATAGGAAGTGGAGGAGAACATACCTGTCAAGAATGCAGAGAACGTGGACAAATGTTTGTCAGCTCATTGCCCATAGCAGGAGCAAGTGGTCAACCGGTGCGGCTTCCCTACTTTCTGGAATCCTCTGTCTGTGGTTCAGCGGTTCAGCTTATCCGTCTCTGAAGAACACTAGGGAAGATTTTGCTCCTGAGAATACTCTGCCTTGAGGTACATGTGCCTCATTATGGGCTCTAGGATCCAGAGGCCACTTTAGAATTGACAGCCACAAGCTCCTGCCTGCTCGGCCTTGGTTTCTCAGGCCTCATACCCCCACTGACATCATTTGGAGAGTTAAGTTGGTGGCTAAACCATGAAGTGGGGCTCCATTTCTGCACTGTGTGTCTTGGCATCTCCCTAGAATTTGGCTTAATGGCTTTATTGCTCGTTTTCTTAAACCTTGGGCCCCTAGGTGACTTATTTCCTGCTAAGTCCTTCCGTGACATTTGTGGACAGGAGTAAGAGCTTTAAGCAAAGTTCCTGGCCCATCCTACTTTGTTTTTCTTCTAGACTCTTCCGTGCTTGGTAGAGTGACATGAACGTGCATGGGGAAGTCAGGGGCAGTTTCTCCTTCACCTCCACCTTCCATCAGCTGTCACTTGTCAGCACCTTGGGCTAAGAAATGTGTAACATGGAAGTTCATAGTCCACTCAGAAGATCTATTCAGAAAAGGTGTCCTCTGGGATACAGGAAGCAAGCTCTGAGGCATATAGACAGGATGGTTTTTGACTTTGGGACAAAGTCTTGATGGGGCCCTAGGTTTCAGGTGGCTCTATTCCCATTGGCCACAGGACACCTTGTCTATCAGAAAAGTCAAGAGAAGTGGCCAGAAGCAGGTTGTATTAGACTAGCTATGGGGCTTAAGAAAGGGCCTTTCTTCCCCAGAGGTCAGTACTTCTGTTACCAGTTTCTTCCAAGGGACTGTCATCTGATAATGATCAGGATTTGCCAACCCCTGCAAACATGCACTTGCATACACATACATACATAGATACACACACACACCCCACACACCCACACACACCCACACACAACCAAGAGTGAATTTATAATAGAAGATTATGGAAGAGGCTTAGAGATCACACATTTCTATTTTTCTTGGAACTTTAATTTTGGCACATGGACAAAACTCACCTGGGGTCACTGAAGGGGATATGATGCAGGTAAGGGCAGAGGGATGAAATGTGACAGGCCCCTCCCCCTGCCACCTCCCGTGTACCTGTAGTTAGTTCTCCCTAGCAGCAGAGTTCCAGAGAATTACTGGCAGCATGTAAGAGTGACCCTGGAGCTGAGGTACAGTAACTTAATGACCTGCAGATGCAGCGATGGCAGCCAGCCAGGCCTAGCACCCTGGAGCACTGGCAGAAAAGAGACAACTTTAGTGGGCGCACAAATCTACTGCAGCGTAAAGAGACAGACAGAGCTCTCTAACATCAGAATGTTGAACTACCAAGGACCTTCTAAAGCTTTAGTCATGAGCACGTGACTACAGCCATCCTCCACACAATGTCATCAGTTCATTGTTCAACCATGGGGCAAGACTGTCTACCCCTTCTTCACTTGGCCCTTCTCTGAGAAAAGGACACCACTTGTAATTTTGCTTATTGGTTACAACGCAGACAGAGCTTATTGGAAAGCTATGAGGGCATTTTTAGTGTATCAGAGGAATAGTAACCTGGCCCTGGGAGGGAAAAAATAAACTTAGGTGGTGTTGGTAGCTTCTAGCCTATCTCCAGATCACTGCCAGACACAACTTTGGTCTCCTAGTCTGCAGTGTCTGCTTAGATTCTAAGTTCTTGCAGGGTAGATATGACTGGCTTAGTCTAGATCAGGTGTAATCTCTTGGACCAAGCATGTACCCAGGAATTAGAGCCCTCTGATTGATGATGTCCGAGTTATCAGACTCCACTCTCTGATTGTAGTGTTTAAGGTTTGCAGTCCCAAGAGAATCCCACGGGTAGGGAAAGAAGAGATCCTTTAACTGAGGTGCTGGTACCAAGAGAAGGTGGGAAGCGGGGACAAATACATTTGACCTCTTGAGGGGCCAAGTTGAAATTCTGAGAAGAGGAAGTAGCCACACTGTAAGAGACAGGGAGGGGGAAAGCTTCCCTGTAGCCCAGAAGGACTGCTTGACCCACAGGCAAGCCTGGGCACACATGATGGGGTCAGCCCAGAGCATGCTTTAACTGTGCATTCTCCAGATTTTCTCTCGGACATTTTTCTTTCTCCATGTTCCTTTCTTTGCATGGCCAATGATCTGACTCTAGATGACTGCCATTTTTAGGTATGTCCATGAAATATATTTTTTCTAGAATCTTTTCCTGTAGCATTTTTCTCTTTACTGTCAGTTGGGGAAAGAGCAGTTAAACTGGGGTTTTAATATCTGAAGTCTTAACCTGCTGCTTTTCACACAGTGTAGTATTATTTTACTAGGAATTCAGGGGAATAAATTTAGAACCCAGAAATTTAGATGGTGGGTTGCTGATGAACACATCTGAAAGGTCCAGTGTTGTTTTTTTCTCAGGTCATGTGGTGCTGACCTGAATCGCTGTGGGTATGACTATATCAGTCCTGATGTCAGGAGCATGCACATTCCTTATTCACCTAACACTGAATCCCCAGTCCTGAGACCCCATCTTGTGGCTTGGAAAGAAATGATGCCTTGCATTAAATTTGCAGCTGTACATACTTCCCATATATATGGCTTCTGCTAGAAATCTCAGAACCTGCCAAAATGTGGCCCTTTGTAATAGCACCATTTCTTTGGACTTAGCAAGGGTCCTGGAAAGGGCAGTAGTGGAAGAATACAGGAAGTCCCAAATGAGCATCCAAAGCTGAATCCTGATATTCAAGACAAGCATTTGAATGAAGGCAACATTGAGAACATCTAAATGTAAATGATTTTAAGGTGAGGGTGTGCAAATTTCAATTTGTGGCAGTCACTGGCATTCTATATTGTTTTATAC
Source organism: Phyllotis vaccarum (assembly GCA_033318265.1). Classification (NCBI taxonomy): domain Eukaryota; kingdom Metazoa; phylum Chordata; class Mammalia; order Rodentia; family Cricetidae; genus Phyllotis; species Phyllotis vaccarum. The sequence goes on along the minus strand of JARWLC010000009.1, from coordinate 11,340,903 downwards.
CCAGGTACATTAGAGTTTTCATCGCTCATGAATAATGACTTATATGTGCTGTTGGAACATTGCTCTTTTTGTGCTCACATTGGAAGGCAGCCATCTGGTATCCATGGTACTGTCTGAGTATGTTTGAGGCCCCTCTTTAGGTACTGCTTTCAGGACAACTTTATCCTGCACAGAGAATATTTCTCCCCTTTGTAGCTAGATGTACTGTGATTGTTTTAAAACATGCAATTTGGGGCTGGTGAAATAGCTTAAGAGTGTATACAGAAGAAAGACCTGTATTTGGTTCCCAGTATCCATATTAGGTGGCTCACAACCACCTGTGACCTAGCAGTTTTCTTCTGAACTTCATGGACACCTCAATGCATGTACACACACACACACACACACACACACACACACACACACACACACACACACACACACACCATACATGTCGGACACATATACACATATACTCTCTCTCTCTCTCTCTCTCACACACACACACACACATACAAACACACACACTTGTACACATGCTCACACATATACACATATACGCAACACACACTTTAAATCTTTAGGGGATAGAAAGGTAGCTTAGTTGGTAAGGTGCTTGTTTTACAAATATGAGGACCTGAGTTTAGTCCCCAGAACCCATGCTAAGATAAATAAATAAAAAGCCAGGTAATATAGCTTGTTCCTATAATTCCACTAATGGGGAGGCAGCCAATTTTGGGGAATTAAGCTGGGCTTTGGAGTCAATGAGAGATTCATGCATATCTGCATACATATGGGCATACAGCACTCATAGACCATTTAACACATTTATTTTTTTACAATGATCACCTTTAAATGCTCAAGTGACGAAAACATCTCATGGTGAGAGGGTGTGGGGGAGTGCCAGAGAGGGCACTAGCAGGGTGTAAGTGATATAAGAGGGGAATTGGGGACATGGAGAAATGGGGGAGGCTTTAATTGGGGACAGGGAGTATGGTGATTTGAATAAGAATGGCCCCCAGAGGCTTATGTATTTGAACACTTGGTTATCAGAGAGTGACATAACTTGAGGAGATTTCTGAGGAGTGGCCTTGTTGGAGGAAGTGTGTCACCGGAGTGGGCTTTGGGGTTTTAAAAGCTCAAGCCAGTCCCTATGTCTCTCTCTCTCTCCTTGTAGCTTATGAATCTAGATGTAGAGCTCTCAGCGACTTTTTCAGCATTTTGTCTGCCGCAGGCTACCACGCTCCCTCCCATGATGAGAATGGATTAAGCTCCTAACACAATAAACTAGACTGAATTAAATGGCTTTCCCTTTGTAAAAATTGCCATGGTCGTGATGCGTCTTCACAACAATAGGAGGCAGACTAAGACAGGAATGGGGTCAATACAGAAGGAGAGAAAGAACAGAGGGGAAATAACATGGAGGATGTTTGGAAAAGCTGTAGGAAAAGTAATATTTTCTATTTACCCCAAATTACACATAAGTGTATGTGTATACATGTACATATATAGTTTATTTTTGGTTGTGAGCCTAGCCTTTAAAAGCTGAGCTCTCTCTCCACCCTACATATAGCTTAAATGAAGTCAAGCTACTTGGATTGACAATGTTTCCTCACAGAATCATAGAACATATGAAAAAGAACAAGCATCACTCATGAAAAACCTTTTCATGCTGTTGGTCAGGGGAAGGGAGTCAAAGAGACTCCTAAAATAATTACTGTTGCCCTTGGTTACTGGCAGAGGTCAAAGGTAAATCTCTATTGCTGAAGACACCATGCACTTCAGATGCAGGACCCAGAGGATCCAAACTGGATGTGAAAGCTTCCTCCCTGAGGAAATCTTTCATAGAATCAGATGATGCTATGTATGCTACCAAGAGAGGGAAGCAGCAAACAGTTCTACATAGCTGTGAATCCTATGAACCCACAACTAGCTTGGCAAGACATCCCTTAAGGTGAAATAGTGGCATTCACATCTTGGCAGTGGCCAACACTGTCTGACTGGACTTAAGGGCATCTCAGCAGGAAGGAAATCACGCCCAGTGCTGAAAATCTAACCAACTACCCAGGTCCAGTGATACCATGGATCTTAGAGGAGAGCCCACTACCCCCACTTTACTAAAGCTACATAGTTCCTGACTGCATTCTAAATATCTATCTTTATACCCACAAATAAATGTAGCTCCCAACCCCCACCAAAGAAGTTTTTTTTTGCAACAGTCAGAGACTGCTAGAGAAAACCAGAATTGGTCAAAATGCAGAGAACAATTCCATCGTGTGGTGCCCAGCCCTAGTGGCTATGACAACAATACAGCTCCTTCACCTAAAGCTCAGGGAACATTGAGGAAGAGGGGGTTGAAAGACTATAAGAGCCAAAGGACTAGGAAGTCTGATGTGAGATTGTGTCTCCTAGAAATGACAGAGATGCTTTACCCAGGATATTGCAACAATATGGCTGCCATGAGCAACACCAATAAACATGCTAATGTGGAAGGGGGGGGAACTCATGGGTCCCTGACCTAGACAAAGAGCTACAGGCAACTAAGATACTCTGAGAGTGGGAGAAGTGGTCGTCCCTCATGGGAAGGTGTAGGGGATTGTGTTGTTTTATGGTAAGTGATTGTCCTACCCACTGGTTTAATAAAAAGCGCTGATTGGCTGAAGGCAGGCAGGAAGTGTGGGCAGGGCTACCAGACTAAGAAAACTCTGAGAACAGGAAGCACAGAGCAGAATGCCAGAGAGAAGCCGGAAGAAGCAGAGGACAACTATGCTGCTCTAAGAAAAGGTACCGAGTCACATGGCTGAACAAGAGACATGGGTTAGATGAAGGGTAGAGAGCTAGCAAGTGATATGCCTGGGCCTGAGGCTGATCAGCCAAAAACTATTGAAAGCATCTGTGTGTCTCTGTGGGACTGTGGGACTGCGGGTCTGCGGGTCTGCGGGTCTGCGGGTCCTAAACCTTGAGGTTAGGGCCCGAAAGTCAGGGCCAGAAACCTCATACTACAGGAAGGCCCCCTAATTGCTTATCTAATGCAGGGGCTCAGGCCTGAAATCACATACATGTTATGCTGAAGGACTCAGTGGGCTGTATTTATATATTTATATTCATATATTACATATACAAAACAGTTAGGGATGAGGAGACCAGGGAAACAGAGGAGGAAGGAAGATGATACAATTCTATTTTTAATAAAAAAAAATTATAAAAATATGCTACCAATCTCCAAAAGAGATCAAATAGAGTTAATTTAAATTACTTTATTTTATTTCCGTGAACCTAAAGTGTTAACACATTAGCATTTAATCAACTCAAAACTTGTTGATATTTTAACCCGCTTTTAAGTGTTTGAAATCCAATATGTTCTTACGTTTGAAGTGAATTTAAACCTGGACTGATCTCTCTTCCAGACTGTTCACATTGCTCGTTGCTCCTTTGCTCTATTATGAAAGGCAAGCTGTCATTGGAAGACCAACATGGGGAGGGGGTCTCAGAAGGAGAAAGGTCCCTTTGTTGGACCGGGCAGTCCTGTGCATTGTGCTGTCTTATTGCTTCAAGATGCGCTTGGCCTTTGGGAGACTGACTCATGGACTAGCTGCCATTATTTCCTCTGAGACTTAATTTTAGCCAGATTTCCTGGAACTGTTCCAACTTTCCTCTGTGCCTCATGTCTTCCCTTCCAAGTCCTTGCATGTCATTGCAGTGTAATTCAAAGCTTTGTTGGGCTGGAATCCAATGGACCCAACCCAAACAGGAAATGGGATTTCTCATTGTTTATTTGAGACCATGAACCAGAAAATGTTGGACACTTGTTTTCAGTGCCTCATTGAGCTCGAAATGAAACGAGATGCAACAATTTCCAAAGGTTTCCTGATGTGGAATGATTTAGATGCTTCATCCATTAGATCAAGATAGGAGGCCTTCGATACGGCTCTGCGGATAGTCCCGAGGATCTGAGTGGAGCCCGCACGGTGGAAGGAGAAAACAGAAAATGACTACGGACTAGTTATCCTCACATGCACCGTGATGCTCTCTGTCTCTTTCCCCCACCCAGCCCCATCTTTTATACACATACATGAATTAATGCTATTTCTTAAAGATAATTATTTAAAACATGAGCTGGCTCTATGCTTTTCTTGTCTGATAATTACCAAACCTCATTCTTTGCTGACAATTTGTTAGTAAGAGGATAAAAAAAAAACATTTTCTGAGGCTGGGGCATCCCAATGTACTCTGGGAACATTCCAGCAAGTATTCCACAATCAATCTTTGTATAAACAGGTTTATTGTAGGCCTCTGTCTTAAATTCTTCTATCCACCACATGACCATATCCAGCATGGTCACATAAGTATCATATGATGTATGGTGGTTGATGGTCTACGCCATCTGACAGACATGTCTGTCCAACGGTTTTCCTTTTCTCAGTATGATAGAGCTCATCCATTGCATTGAAAGCTGACAATATCACGCACAGGCTTTCTCAAACTTGTAATCAGGAGCATGCAGAAGATACTCTAAACACACCAAATTAAAACATTTTGGGAAAAGAAGAGGGTATGAATCTCCTCCTTTTGTTAGGAATCCACTCATGCAGAAACTCCCCCACTGCAGGACATTGATTCATTTGTGAAGGTGGAACCCTCATGACTAATCTCTTAAAGACTCCACCTCTCAACCGTGTTCTGTTGGGGATTAACTTCCTAACATTACTGTTTGGTTAAGACACTTAAGCCATAGAAGTTGGTAACATGCAAATTGATACTCATAGCTTGTAAACTTTTATAGTGTCCGGGGCCTCAAAGTGTTATCTTTTCTCTTTCAGATGAAAGAGACATTGCATGACAACATATAAAAATGCTTTGATTCAAGTAGATAGAGATTTTGTTGCCACAGAGGGTGTCATGATGGGGTCATCCCACAGCAGCTCCTTTGACTTTCTGTTTGGGATTCTTTAAGTTGTTGAGATTTGTTGAGGTGCATTTCCATTTCCAACATGTTTTCAGAGATGACAACCATGGTTAAGGAAAGAGAGAAGTGTTTTCAGGAACAGAGGCAAGTCTGACTGGAGCGTCTCCCCGGGATATAAATGGATTTCTGGGAGTACAAACTCTAGGGCTGGCGCTGATGAGGGTACTCTGAACCTCTGCCTTTCAGGACGTTGACCTCACAGGGTTAGTTAGGAGAATGTCCCAAACGTGTGTAACTGCCCTCAGTCAGTCATTCTCATACCTGAGGAGGAAGAAGAATGTGTGGTAAAGAAGATGGAATGGAACTGCCAATCTGTGATTGAGCAGAGTTTCATCAACTGCCCATCTGATTCTGATACTTGAGTATTTAGAATAAAAGCCCAGGTCTGACAGTCTCAGCAAGATAAGCACGCTTAGCTTATCCCCAATATACCAATCAAAGAGACAATTAAGAGGGGAAGGCCACACAAGGGGATCTCTTTAAAGTGGTCACACAGGGAAGAGGCATAAAAAGGTCCGATGGCCTCCAAGTCCACTTAAGGGGCACTGGCATGAGGTTTAAGTTTAAACAGAAGGTAGGAAGGACATATGGTGAAGCAGTTTGGGACAATGCATGGCTCTAGCCATCATTGTCTGGGCATCAGCCTGTGCTACTAGGTGGTCCAATATGCTAGAACTGGGACATTTCTTCCTGGAGGAGCGAGCTCCTCTTCTGTCTGGACCCAGACTTCACCTTTTCCCTTCTCTGACATCATACCAGGGAGGGGAAATTTTGACTCTTTGGAGCCCTAGTCAGCTAGCCAAAGGGAAGCTACATGTCTCTCTTCAGAATATTTTCTTTCTCTTCTCAAGCCCCTTATAATTTTATCTCAGAAATATAAGTGACACATGCTTATGTATGTGAATGTTCATATCTATATAATAACATTACTAACTATAAAGACACATGAGACTGAACTAACGCAAATATAATTTATTCTTATGTTTACACAGCAATCTGTTACACAGACAATAGCAAAAAAAGATACAAAGAAACCTTAAGAGTTTTCACTTAACTGTGGGATAATACTTAGTAACAAAATACCTTAACAACATTAATACTATATAAATAAAATAGTGTAGAAGGCTTTAAGCTTGTTCGCATTCAAAGATCTGAAGTGCTGGCTTCTCTGAGTCAGAGCTGTTTCTGAGATTGGCTCAGCTGCCTGGTGGATGCTCCATTCCCCTCTGCTGGCGTGCAGCTTCTTCACTTGGGGGAGGAGGGGGGTCCTTCGCATACAGGTCTCTTCTAGCTGTTCCCAACTCTTACTTCACAAATTCCAAACAGGAAAATTTCAGTTCAAAGACTGGAAATCAGATTTTCCATAGGACACCTCTGGGATCAATGACAGTTGTAAGGAATGAAGGGCCGTGGTCATAGATTTAAAATGGTCACTGTTCTCAGGTTCTGTTTTCCTGAGAAGGACGAGAGTGACTGTCCCCAAGGCGTTAGCACAGGCTTTCCTACTGCGTGACTTCAGTCCTTCAGCAAAGGTGTATTGTCTTCTCAGCACTTACAATTTTTTGTTTAGTTGTTTTTCAAGACAGGGTTTCTCTGCGTAGCCAGACTGGCCTCGAACTCACAGAGATCTCCCTGCCTCTGCCTCATGAGAGCTATGATTAAACGTGTGTGCCACCATTGCCCAGCTAGCACTGGCTACTGAAAGAGGGGTTTCCAAAGTGTTTGTTTTTGAGATCGGACCGTTCAGTGTAGCCCATGAGCTCCTCCCTCAATTGCCAGAGTGCTGGGATTTCAGGTATAAACATACTCAATGGAAGAGAAATGTTTAGGATTTAAAATTCCACTTTCCCAACCTCCAAATAACAAATATCATTGGACAGGTGGCAGGCAGCAAATGGAAATTTGAAAAGAAAATCCGGAGAATTCCCTCCCTTAATTTCATGTTTCAATGGTTTCCCAAACCGAATGTTAGTGTGCAGAAAATAATTTTTTTTTTTTTAAAGAAAGAACTCTGGAAAGACTGTGTAAATGCCACTTAACTGCCACTGTTTAGAAGATGTCCTCAAGTTCATTAAAAATGTGGCCTTATAAAGTTCTTGAGGTTAGTGGAGTTGCCGTGCATCTGAAGTACTTAAAAAATTAACATATAGTCCCAGTGTTTAGGGAACGGAAATAGTGGGGTGCTGAGTTCTAGGCTAGCCTGGGCTACATAGCAAGGGCTTATGTCAAACACTCCTCCCCCCAAAAAACCTAAGAAGTAAAAAATAATATAATAATTAAAGTAAAAGCAACTATGATAACTATCCCATACATATAGATTTTATTTAATGTCTAGGAACTGGCTGGCTGCAAACTTACATAGGTGAAAAAAATATTTCTTAATAAGAATAAATAAACTCTACCTGGATTTTTCAAATTCCAAGAGCGGCAATACAAAAGTATTTTGATTAAAAAAGTCCCCCCCATGCCCACCCCCACCCCACACACAGCTCTCTCAGCTTGAAAAAAACCCTAACCATTCTCATTAAGAATGTCTCACATGCAACGGTGCAGAAACCACTCTCTTGGTGGGCTGGGACGAGCCCTGTGGTCAACCTGCTCCACTGCGATGTTGATCACAGTTGCTATGAGTAACCTGTACTAATTCTGAAAGCAAACTGTTTATCTGAAGACTTTAGGTTGGCTCTGCTTCTGTGCCTGTGAATCCTGTAAGGCTTAGATGGTTACGGAGCTTAATTTTTAATACTGACATCAAAGATAGCTTTAAATAATAATTATCCTGCTTCAATTTCTTCTTTCCGCTGGAACATTTTTGACTTTATAAATACATTACAATCTTAGTGCTACCCCACCCCCAAACACACAAGAAGATTTTAAATGCCATTCCAGAGAACATCACCTGGACATGGCTCTAGTGTGCTGGACAATATACAGTCAAAAAGAAAAACACAAAGCAAACAAAAGGATGGGCCGTTGATGGTCTGAAAGGTGTTTCCTTGTTATGAAAAGCAGTTGATGAAAATCTGGAAGCCAACTGGAGCTTCACAGCTATTTTGTGGGGTTGCGTTTACAGAGGGCTTTCAGCCATCCTTTTCTTGTTCTGTAGGTAGAAGATGCGGTTCTCTTCAGAGTAGGTGACCTTGCTGAGGGGTAGCCTGTAGATATTGGGGTTTTTCGTGGTCATCAAGAGAAACAGTAGTGTGGCCAGACAGAAGGCCCAAGTACCAGCAGGCAGTTGAACCTGGGGGAAAAGATGCATTCTTTTGAGATTCCATTTGAAAGTGAATCCGCACAATGAACCAGGTGAGCTTCCAAGCCAGGGCATGACTTGGTGGAGTCATTGCTCTGGAATTTGCTTATGCCACCCTGTGAAATCTTAATCATCAGAGCATCTACTATTTGAAATGTTTTTTACCTGTTTTTTTATGGTGACCAATTTTGTCTCTTCTGTATGTCTGTCAGGTTTTCTCATGTGTCCGTACTTCCTAAACATGATGTGCCCAGGATGACAACTGGGCATACAGGATGGCAGCAAAATTGCTAATCTCCTGACCGTTCATCACACCCACAAGGGCTTCTCCAATTAGTCATTCATAGTGACCTTTCTGACCTTGACTTCTTCCCATTATTAAACTCTACTTGTTTTATTTTGTTTAATTTTCTCTCCTAACAGACTTCTAAGTTTTGGGGAGTAGTTGCCGTGCTATAGTGCTGCCATGTCAACTCATATTTCTGAGCATACGGCACTGGTTAGCTTTAGTCTTTTGTATGGGCCTCATAAGTGTGATGGAAAGTAGAGTACCAAAATCTGACTGCACATCAGAATCATCTAGGGAAGTCTGGAAAAAAAAATAGGTCTAATCATTATAGAAGATATACTTTATTCCTCCAACCAAGGGAGGACCTGAAGTTTCCCAGGTCTCCCTAGGTAACTCAGCGGTAGACTCCATCCAGTTCTGACCCACAGACTGATGGTGTCCATCAGGTCTCCCTAGGTAACTCAGTGGTGGAATCCACCCAGTTCTGACCCACAGACTGATGGTGTCCACAGATTTTGTTTGTTCAGGTTTTGTTCAGACTCTATGATGTTCTCATGTACTCCCTATCATGCACATCTACAATAGAATCTTGACTGTGTTTAGAATCTGATGCTGTTTCCATAGAGACTTTCCCAGAGCTGCTGAGAGTCAAACACTGCTGTGAACCCACAAGCAACCGTGAATACATCAACATTGTCTGAGCCCCTTATGACCTGCAAGAGAGGAGGGAAGGAGAAAAAAGTTCAGGCACTAGGAAGTAGGAGGTCTCGGCCCAGTAGAGGGATATTTGGTTCCTTGAAGGAGAGGCAAGAGAAGATGAAAAAGGCAGAAGACAGTATTAAAGGAGGAGGCGGGGAAGAGGGGAGGGGAGGGGGAGGGGAGGGGAGGGGGAGGGGAGGGGAGGGGAGGGGGAGGGGGAGAGTGGGAGAAGGAGAAGGAAGGAGAAGAAGCCGCCACCAGGCATAGTAGCAGGCCACCTGTAGCCCAGTTTAATGCAAGCCTCAGCTACAAAATGAGTTTAAGGCCAGCCTGGGCTAATGAGAAAACATGGTAGGAGAGCGCTAATGAGCTAAGATTTGCTTAGAAATAACAGAAGTAGGGACCTAGGTCTGAGAAGTTTTATTGATGGATGGGTGACAATGAAATGAGGACTAAAGATATAAAAAAAATTGGCTGGATTTAAGACGGCATCCGTTTCTTTAGCTAATTATCCTTGTCTGCTCCTTTCTGATTTCTCAGCTGCTCCGCGGGTCTGATTTTCTTAATAAGTAAACCATATTCTAAAGTCAATGTGGGAACACCTAAGTTAGACTATGAGCATGATAACATGGTATTGAGTTATTGATAAAGCTATTGTTAAAGTTATTCTTTAAGCCAAGCAATCTGACGTTCGTAACAAGCCTGGTTGTAGTTTGGATTAGAGTTTGGTGTGATGTTAGAGGGTGGTAGTGGCTGAGAGCCAGCATGTGGGAGAGTGATGATGATCACACTCATGGACCCTTTTATCAGAGCCTGCTCAATTGGACGTCAGTGGACTTCCACATCACTGACCAGTCATGTTGAGGACAAAATGAGATCGAAGAACTCACCATAGCCATTAGGCGTGTCAAAGAGGCTCCCAAGTAGGCAGTGAACAGGGCTACAAAATAAGGAGAGAACACCATTTCACTATTTGGTAGATGGACTTTTCACTAGCATCCTAGACTTTTGTACACTTTTGTGGTCTGCTAGCCAGCCCAGCATACCAAGTTCCTGTTATAAATGTGATTTTAGACTCAGAAGTGAAGATTCTGGGCCCATCCCTGCAGAACATACTGGTCTCATTTCTATGCTCTGTCTCCTTGCTTGTATGATGGAAGTATCAGGACTAGCTCTTTCATGGGCCTGGGTGAGCATGAGGGAAGTAACACACACTCAGCACACAGTAGGTCCTCAGTAAGAGTAGTCTTGCAATATGATTTGCTTTATTTTTCACTGTTGAAGAAACACTTCAGGGAAAGGCTTTCTTTGGCAAATGAACTGCCATGTTGTTTTACAGAAACAGGACTGGGTTTAGACAAGGCTCCCTGGGTCCTCTACCATCTCACTGCATCTTGGATCCTCATATTAATGGTTTGAATTTCAGAGCTACAAAAATTACGGAATGTGAAAATGAGAAGGAAGAACTTGGGGCATGGCACAAGCAGACCACACCCCTGAAACCTTCTTCATGCAATGCCTTTTCATACACTAAAGGTGGGCATACAAGCTAATTTACACAGATCTGATGTTCTTAATTACTTTAAGCAAAACACAAAACCCCTCACTGCAAATAATGTTGTGACCACATGAACCGCTAACCACCAATGTCCCTGTCTTGGCTGAGGATGAGGTGAGGGGTCTGGAATGTTCAATTCTAAAATTGAAGAACGATTTCCTGTATTGTCCACACAGTCACTTGGGCCACTGTTAGTCACCAAATCAATCAATTGATCAATCAATACCTATCAATCACATAAACTGTCTTGGCAGAAATGAGGAGAGGGATCTCTGGTCATCCTTTACTGGTCCTTTAATCAATAGTTTATCTCCAGCATCATTCATATTGATCAAACAGTACAACGAATTCTCTCAGTTTCTTACACTAACGAGGGCTAATTCAGAAACAGTTTGGCTTTTGGATTCCGGCTCTTCCTTATATTTGCTGTACAATGAATGAACTCAGAATCATCTTCTTTTCTGTTGTTTGTTTGTTGTCTGTTTTTGCTTTAGAGAGGCAGACAATGAAATCTCAAATGAAATTTTTTATCTACCCAGAGTGGCTGTGAACTCCTCACAGAGTACTAAGGTACCACTCTGAGAAGAAGGATGCTCATGGCTTGGGTGGAAAGGATTTCCTTCTTTGCCTTCAACAATTCTATTCATTATCAAGATCTAATTCACCCATTCAGCATCTATTCCTCGGTACTCTGCTAAGCACAAGCTGCATTCTGGCCTGCTCTGTTGAGTACCATCTCTTCATTTTCTCTGAGCACACCAGACATTATGGTCCCTTATCTCTTTCAAAGGCCCAACATATGTCTAAGGTATGCTTCTGACACTCTTGAGTCTTGTACTATTAGAGGCTTTGGGATAACTTCTAAGTCTATGTTGTTATTTTCTCTAGAGTGAGAGTCAGACTAATAGATGGCAGGTTGCCCATCCTTGAAGACTTGCATCGGAGTGCTGGGACTGGCTTACACCAGGGAAGCTTCTGCATATTGCACATCTGTGTGGAGGCTATTCCTTGATTGCATTAGAAAAGGCCCTTAAACCCCAATGAGAGCCTGGATTTCATGGGCAATTCCCCTCTCAGTGGACTGTAGTGGGTGAGTCCTACTGTAGTAACCTGGCTATTGGTGTTCCTTGGCTGCCCAGTTCCTGATCTCGAGGTAAGGAAAGCAGCCTTGTCTGGTGCCCTTACAGGTTCCCAAGTCCTCCATGATGGAGATATGTGCAATGAAGAAAAGAACAGTTCTGTAATCAGTGTCTGCTATTTATTTATCTTGGCAAACAAACTGGGCCTTTTGTTTGTCCGTGGCAGGGCAACGTGGGCAAGCTGAAACTTGCTGTGGCATTTTACACAAAAGGCTTGCTTTGCAAGAGGGGCTAGAGATCTGTCCCAAGAAGAAGAATGGATTTAGGGGAGCTGGGATTTAGTCTAGCTCTGCAGGGTCTACTGGGGACCACCAAGGGCTAACAAATCAGTTCTTAGCCTGTAGTCTTTAAGCCTTCATGTCAGAGGTACCGGTTTCTCCCTCTGCCTCTAACTCTGTGTCAGAGGTTGATCTAGCAGTCTGTGTATTCACCAACATTCCAGGCAATTCTGGTGCCATGCTCAGATCTGAAAACAACTGGTTAAAGAGGCCCTCAAAGGACCATATGAAACCCTACCTGGTTTATCAAACAATGTAGCTTTATATTTATCTCAAATTGTTTATTTTTAGGTTTTTTTGGAGGGAGCATACCACACACACACACACACACACACACACACACACACACACACACACAGTACATGTCATGGATCTATTTCCTCAAATATATATCAAATAGAATGGCTACTAGGACTCCACAGCCTCTCCCTTCACAATAACTAGTGTAATAGGTAAAGTTGACTTTAATTCTCCCAGAGGAGAAACATCACTTGCCCTGCTCAGATAGTTAGCCAGCAGGAAACTCAAATTTCAATCCCAGTTTGAATTTCTCATATGATCTTTTTAAAGTTTTTTTGTGTAATTGTTTAACTGCTGGCCCATGATTTTGGCCAAGTCCTCATGGGCACCCCCTACATATGGGTACCCATACCATATGTAGGATACTCACCACAGGCAAGAGCCAGGAGGTGGGTCTGCCAGGTGAGTGCCATGAACATGCCTCCGATTGCAATGCAGGCCAGAGAACTGTTGTAACCCCAGAGCCCAGCGTAGATGTCCTCAAACGGAGCTGCCAGACTGAGTCCTGTTAGGGAAAAAGAAGAGTGGTCATAGTGTGGGACAAAAAGCAGGACACTCTGCAAATATCCCAAGAGCTCCCAGTGCCCAGAGACCTCAAGAAAGCTCTGTAGTATAGAAGATGCTTGGGATATGCATGGCGTGAAGATGCTTGGAATATGCATGGCACGAAGATGCTTGGGATATGCATGGCGTGAAGATGCTTGGGATATGCATGGCATGAAGATGTTTGGGATATGCATGGCACGAAGATGCTTGGGATATGCACGGCATGAAGATACTTGGGATATGCATGGCACGAAGATGCTTGGGATATGCATGGCGTGAAGATGCTTGGGATATGCGTGGCACGAAGATGCTTGGGATATGCATGGTGTGAAGATGCTTCTGTTAGGCTGCAACTATTATACTCACCTGCGATAACACCCATCAGTGACCCAATGGCAGCATGCAGGCACATGAGCGGAGAGGAAAGAAGAATGGCACACAGGAAAATGCCCCCTGTCCATGGGTTATCACAGCCATATATCTGAGCAACGCCCACCGGAAGGGATTTCAATAGCTGCAATACAAAGTATAAGACTGTAGCCACTAAAACAACAGTCAAGAAGACCCAGGGCACTGCAACCTTCTATGATATGATTTTTAGAATTAGAATATTTTATCCTTCAAGTTCAGTGCCAATATTGTATTAATGCAGAAAAAAACAAAAACTCATCTGTTCTTGGGCTCTCTCTTGAGAAGTACACTGGTCCTGATCAGGTGCATCCCGAGCACAGCTCTTCCAAACCTTTTTTGCTCACTAACTTTCCCTCTATGTGAAGTCTCACATTGCTCCTGGCTCTGATGACCTGCTTTATCTTTTCTAGTGTGGCAGTGACACAGGTCATGTTGCTTTCTGCTGTCCGTCAGTGTTGGCAGTGAATCAGTGCTGTGCCACAGCCTGTAGAAATACTACTACAATTGACTTGGCTGCCCAGACTTTAAAGGTCAGTGAACTGAATAAGATTAGCTCATCCATAATTTAGATGCAGTTATAATCAACTTGATGAATCAGGACCACATCTGCCCTTCTGATACCAAGCAGAACATGTCCCATTTAGTAAAAAACCTTCAACTTATTTTAGTCATTAACACCTGTCTATAAAGTCTCAAGACACGAAAACACAAACTTTATAATTCTGTTTTCTGACAGAAGCCTAAATCTACCTGAAGTGTTTACAGAGTGGCAGTTCTCAGGAGAGCATAGGATTTGGTTCAAACAACTAATACTTCCATATAATAAAACTTTTGGATGGGTCAGGACAGACATAATCACACACATGGCTTCTCCCATTGAATAAAATGTTTTCTGAAAGACGGTGGCCCCTCTACCTTCTCAAATATCTTTTGGCAAGAATCAAACAACGGCTTGGCCTTTGTTCAGTTCACTGGACCATACCGAGACTCAGCCTTCCTTTAAGAGGGCTCTAAATGTTTTCTGTACCTAGGCTTGTCTATGTATGTATACTTGTTTCCCATCTCTCTAGACCTGGGATCTTTACACAGGTAAAGGCTGACTAGACTTTTTACCTTTGAACTTGGTATCCTAAATATCTCTTGGGTATCAGGGAAAGTTGGATGAGCTATCTCATCAAAGTTCAGAATGGCAAGAGGACAACTCTCCTTCAGAACCTTCACATTGATAGTCCCTGTCTGAGCTATTTAGCTTGGCAGCAGCTCCTAGCCACACAGTTACAGAGCTTTTGAACTGCGGCCGGTAACATGGAGACATTGAGTTGTGAATGTATTTAACAGGGGCTAATGGCTGTGGGGTGAGACATGTAGTCCGAGAGAGTGATACAATGTTATTTTCCACGAGTACTTGCTTTTCTTTTTGGGCTAATTCTAAATGTTCCCATTTTCTTACTGGATCAAAGATAAAGCATAGGCCATGTAAACGTCTCTCCCTTGTTCCCCTCATTCAGCAGAGAGGATGGTAAAAGGGCACATCTAACCCGACAGTTGAAGATGCAGACTTTTGCACATTAAAGCAAAAATAAATCCTTAAGGCCTCTTTTATTTGCTTTAATGTCATCAAGTATCTTCTCAGAAATTCAGAAACACTGAGCAAGGTACTGAGATGCAGCTCGGTGGTCTAGTGTTTGCCAAGGCTCTATTGCAATCTGTACATGCACTTTACATGCATGCACACTCACTCGCATGCTCGCACAGAGACACACACAGATGAAACCTCCTGCAAATTTCCTAAAGAAATATTTGTGGTAAGAGCTGAAATTCAATTTGGGAGAAGCAAGTTTTTGAAAGCACATGCCCTCTGAGATTCTCTGTAAGGAGGTGCACCATATCTATACCCCGTGACTCAGCGAATTTCAAGCTCTGCCCACCAGCACAGTGTAGAGGAGCTTGTTGATACAGGTTCCCAGGCTCCACCACTACACCTTGTATTCTATAAGAAGGCAGAATAGCCGGGTTCTACAGAGCCCCAAAGTGTAATTTTGATCATGAAAGCTCTGACCCCAAGTAAGAGATCACCTGCTTTATCTCAGCCACTCAGACAAGGGCTAAGCTTCCCACAATATCTGATCTCTAACGAACTGTCCTCAGGAACTGTCATTGCATATTTTTAGGGGGTGGGGGGAATTGATATTTTACCTCCAGGGCGTTGAGCTCAGACCATGTAATATTGGGCACAGAGGTGGCAGGCATGATGAGTTTACTTGGAAAGAATAGATTGTAATGTCCCGTGGCTGAAAGGTACATCAACAATGCCATGTTGAAAGGGAGCGTGAAGACAGGGAGGTCCCATTTGCTGAACACAGAGTTCAATGCACTTGAGAAAACTGGGCTAAAGAAACATAACAGAAGAATGAGAATCAGTGACAAGCAGCCAGGCTGAGCCCCAGCCTCTCCGTGAGGGGGTCTGTCACAGTTGCTGACGTGCTCTGAGGTATTGAGCTGACAGACCTTACACAGAGGGTAGGGGTGAGTAGGGGGGGGGTGATAACCTGAGGTCAATCCATCCCAGAGACAACACCTCTAAAGCACACCACAAAATGAACTCTTGGTTGACTTCTGTGGGGAAAAAAATATCCCGAGGTGGCTCAGTGTGAGCTATAATCAAGGTTTAAAAAGCAAGTTTGGAGCTTTTAACAAAGAGAAACCTTATCTGTATTGGTTAGGACCCCTGTGATCTTGGGGTCCTTCCTGCACGCCAGAGTGACCACTGTCCTGACTTTGGAGGATACTACTCTATGTGTCTTCTCTCTAGGCATCAACTTTGGAGAAAAGACTAAGGGGCTGGAAAAAGGGGTCTTAGAGGAGTGGGCAGAGGGCTTGTCCTTGAGCTGTTAGTAAGACTACCATGGACTCACAGAGTAGTTCCCACCTTACATAGGTGTGCTCAGGAAACACCAAGTCTTCATTCCCGCTACCCTCCGTGGGTATGTTGAAACCCGGGTACAACTTACCAAGTCATAGACATAGCAGATACAGGGAATATCAGCCACCAGAAATAGTCGCCCTTGTCTGAGAAGACGGCCATGAGCATCCCCACAAGGGTGGCATTGTAGCCCTGGAGTCCAGCTGCTATTGCTGACCTGCAGGCAGGGTAGACAGCACAGACATGCCTTGAGTGAACTAATTCAAATTCAACCTAAGCAATAGCCGTGACTTCTAGATCACATCCACTTTAGAAAGCCTAATCATACCTGGGCACGTGTTTCAAAGCCTTTTATAAATCATGCAGAGATAACTAAATCATGTAGTGAAATCCACACAGATGAAACTCTGTGTACATGGGACAAGGCCCTCCAGGGTACACAAACCACAGGAAGGATGGCATCTGGTGAAGGGGAGGGCCCTGGGAAAGGCAATCTGCTCTTCGTTCAGTCTTTCCTGAGAAAAATTACTTCTTTTAAATCATTGAGGACCTTGACTTGGACAGGGCTTTCAGCATTAGAAACAGTCTGAAGTCTAATTTTTCAGTGAGGCATGTATGATTCCTGGAAGGCAGGTCCTTTCACCGTGCCTTAGAAATAATCAACTTCAAGTTAGTGGCATTTTTTGTGTTCTTATAATTCTACTTTGCAGACTTTAAGTGTATATCTTCGGGTTACTGCAGAGAAAAAATGATTATTTGTACTTGCCCAGACACCTATTTAATTATGTGCACACTTAGGTCTTCTTGTTGGAACCTCTTTGTGATGGTAAAGTATTCAGTCTGTCTCCTCAGTTCCTCTAGAGAACCCTGACTAATGTACCTGCTCTGTGCTTGGCATTTAATGTAACTTTCAATGACTGTCTTCTTTGTCAGCTTCTACTCTGGCTATAATGGAATCTAGGTCATAATCAGGAAATAGAGGGCGTAAGTAAGCAATGGGAATATTTCTGTAAAATAAGCCCCTGGTCTGCCAAGCTCCCTCCTCTAGATTCTGAGAATTGGCGATGTATGGCATCATTAAGGGCAATAGGGTCCATTCCCAGCCTGACATTCAGAGATAATGAGCATGAGAACCTAGAAGGTAAAGGTGGTAAAGTGAGGTTACATGCAGGGCCGTGGGGGAGGGGCGGCAGCCAGTGAGCTACATTGTAGCTGGTGTGAAAGTTCACCTTTTATCTGACTGCACAGAGGTGCCAGTGTGACCAATAAACTGATGTCATATCTATTCATTATGGCCAGGACATCAGAGGTTGGACTCTAGTTTCAAAGTCCTTTGGTTTTCTTCAGTAATCCTCCAGAAACTGGAGATATACATGAGGATGATGGAGAGCTCTGTAGAGCGAACCTTTTTCAGTGATGGTCAGTGGACAATGATTGACAACATCTACAAATCAAGAGATACCACAGTCCCAGCACCAAGAAGATTCAGTCACTTAGATGAATTGTCGCTTGGATTTTTTTAGAACCAAGAAAAGTAAAGGACATTGGAGAAGTAACATATGTAAATATAAAAGTATGACTTGTCCTCCAAATAATAATTAGTAAGGAAATGAGAGTGTTTTCTCCCTCAGTACTGGGGATAAAATGCAGGACCTTGTACCGCAAGGCAAGTGTCCTAGGGCTGAACTGCACACCTAGCCCAGTATCGTTTCACTGCAGCAAAAACGAGGGATGTGTGGCTTTTCATCAGCCCAGGAGTTGAGTTGGCTTTCCCATTGCCCGTGAAAGGAAATAGATGTTTAATTGATAGACATAAGCCACCGTCTTTTCAAAAACTCAGAAGCATTTTGCTTAAAATTGTAATAAATAATTGTATCACAAAGGAGACTTTAGTAGGCTCATTCTTGGTGATAGATGAATTCTGGCTGCCATACACAGCTGGTAATGCCCAGACTGGTCTCTTAGTCTTCTTACAAGAAGAATAAAAGACTATCTGTGATCCTCTGGCCTGTGATGAATGGCAAACAGAGTTCTGTGGAATAAAGGTCCCCCCCTCTGAGGGTGTGGCTTTATTATGGCTGCCCATGGTAGCTGCCCATCTAGATCCTCAGAAAGAGAGGGAACTGGCATATGAGTGCTTGCCTACCTGTCTTGGCTCAGCAAGAGGGCTGTCAGAGTGGAGACCATAGTTCCTACACAGCCACATAGAGCCCACCAGGGGTTCTGGACCAGAAATCCGATCAGAATCAGGATTCCACTGATGGGGTTGCTGACGAACACCACCTGGGATATGCCACGAAGAATCCAGTCCACAAACTGGAGTACCATGGGCTTGTCTGGAGAGATGAGATGGGCTGAGGTAAGGAAGACGCAAGATAACCCCAAGGTCCACCCTGAACAAAGGCACCAGACTCTGTGGAAGCTGAGACTTTTGGATACTTTTTGAAGCCTCGATTTGACCCCTTGGCTTGTTTATAGTCAGCCCACCCTGCCCCTCCTGTAATCCAAGCTTCAAAAAGCAGCTAAAGTTCCCATTTGCCATGCTCGGAAGTACAGACTAGGCCAAAAGAGTGAATTAACAGTAGAAAAAACTTCTTGTTAAGTACTGAGATTTTAGGATGAAGACTCCCCACTATTTCTATGAAAAAGTGTAAAAAGGCTTGCAAATCAGAAGATGCAAAACAGGAAGTTAGAAGCAATTGCTAGGAGACAGAGCTAAAGACAGAAACCAGGCAAATGATTTCCTCAAAGCTGCTTCTCCCATCTCTCCAAGGAATGGATGTGTAGATACCTTTAAGCCAGTTGGCAAATTCTTTCATATCACCGGTGACATAGCCAAGCACTTTGAAGCCACACCGTCTCCCCCGACACGATGAAACCTGGTTTCCACCCCGGTCTACTTTAACCATGGTGGGACTGTCTTCCATGGCCATCTCTTCCTCTGGCTCCTTGAAGGAAGAACAGTCTGTAAGCATCCTGAATGAGAACTCTATGGGTTGCCTAGCTTAGCCCGAGCTGCCAGAGAAGATGAGTTTGGCATTTGCCTAGACCAAGGCAGTGTTGTGGGTCTGAGAACTTGCTCTTTCCTCCTAGGATCATTGAGGGTCTCATTATGCAAACCTAAACGTCACCCTTTGCCCTTGATGTCTTTAATGCTACCCTGAGAGGGTTCTCATGTGTATCCTCAGAAGGCTGGGTTTCTAGAATTGGTTGATCGATCATTTCCTGCACTCTGGGGACTTTAGTGTTGAGAAGAAAGAAAAACAGTTAATGCCAACATAACAAATCAAGGAATATAGAAGGCTAAAGTAAGTAACTTTAAAATTTGTATTTTTTTTAAAAGAAGTTATAAGCTGGTGTGGTAGCACACACCTGTAATCCCAACTCTTGAGAGGTAGAGGCAAGGGGATCAGGAGTTCAAAGCCAGCCTCAGCAACATAATGGTTCAAGCACAGTCTGGGTTACATGAGAGTCTGTCCCAGAAGAACAAAACACCAACATACATAACATCCAAACTCCTGATTTTCTTGAAGAATTCTTTGAAAAGAAAAAAAAAATTAAACAGTCTGTGTATATTGACACAGCCTAAGGATCCCCTGATCCCAGTCTCCAAGAATAAGACATTGAATGCATTCTTATGTCATGAAGTTGCCTCTGGTAGTCCTTAATTTGGAATCTATCATATAAATGCATAAAACAGGAAGAAAGATATACCACTAAGGTGCAGAAGAATGGTTCTCAACCTGCAGGTGGAGACTGCTTCAGAGGCTAAGCTAGTCTTTCATAGGGGCCACCTAAGACCATCAGAAAATACAAATATTTGCATTATTATTCATAACAGTTTCATAAATTACAGTTATGAAGTGGCAACAAAAATAATTTTATGGTTGGGGATCACCACAATACAAGGAACTGAATTAAAGTGTTTCAGCATTAGGAAGGTTGAGAACCACTGGTTTAGACACTTAGAAAGGTGGAAGTGGACAAGGCTGCCCAGAGCCAAAGATTGTGATGTAAAGACTGCACAATGTAAGAACACACAGGTTTTTATTATAGTCAGAATGTCTTGTCAGATACAAACACAAGATGTATACTGTGTGCTGACTACATGGCTGTCTCTCATGGCAAGTATGTAACAAGAGAGCTTTGGATCCTGCAGACACAAAATGAGTGTCACTGTGCCAGCCGCAAATGTGAGGACTGCAATGACACAGTCCTAGAGGCAGGCTCTGGGAGAAGGACAACAGGAGGGTCGCCCTGGTTGTATGAAAAAAGCAGACTACAGACAGGTAAGTAGGAAGGCAGACAGCTCCATTTTCAGCCTTAAAAGGCTTCAGCGGAGAATTTGTGGAAGCCTCCCACACAAAAGGCAAGACCAAGGGAATGTCCAAAGCTGCACAGATAAGCCAACCCATCTCTCCCCATGGCAAGGCATGGACAGAATTGTTCTGGCTCATTCTGGTCTCAACATTGTTCTAGTCACCACATTCAACAGCAGCCACTGGTGGCTAATAAATTATGTCTTTTTAAACACCTAGTTTTGACTGATATTAATCTCAGTACAAAAATCAATGTTTGTTACTAATTTATTACTGTATAACAATTTTATTTCTCACTATAGCTTCAGCTGGCCTTGAACTTGTTATGATCCTCCTGCGCTGGGATAATAGGTATATTCTACCTTACCTGTCTACCTTCCTGTTTTTTAAACAATGGTGCACCATTAATCATCACACAAAGCTGGAGCTATTTCTGCCGTTCATTCTAGATCAAGGCCATTCTGTCTTGGCAACATTTGATCTGACACCAACATTCATGAATCTTTCAGTTAATCTTTGTATTGGAAATTTTTTAACACATGAAAATGGCTGGAGACATGGGACCTAAACTAAATCCATCTAAGCCAGATCACTCTGCTCTATACTTAAAATTCACAAGTCGGTTGAACTAACCCAGCATTTGTGAAAAATTGTCTTTTATAATCTAAGCAACAGCTCTCATGTATTTCAGATCTCTGCCTCTTTAAACCTCATAACTGAAAATATTCCACGGTTAGATCCCTACTTCAGCAATCATGACCCATTTTCAGAGTCATACTGAGTGGCAAGAGGCATTATGCTCCAGTCTCGGCTCTGTCAAGAAGCTCAAAGTGGTCCTGAGTTGCTGTAATCAATGAGTCAAGCCTTCAATGTGGCAGTTTCCATCCACCTCAGAAATCAATCCCAGAATACACAAGTGTGCACGCTCAAAAACTCCCAGCCTATATTTGTTTTAGAGAGTTTCGAATGCCACATAACCCCAGAGATTCGAAACCTGATAGTGTAACTGGCCAGACATGACTGGGAACCCCAACCACCTGTGTCTCCTGCAGAACCACCCCAAGTTAAGATTAAACTATTTTTGTCCAAATCCACAGCCCAACCTAGAGTTGTATCTCCAATGTTTATATGTTGGGATGCACTGGAGGGCTGTAACATCGTTCCCACCACCATCTCACACCAGACAGTGGCTACATCCCAAACTGGAACCATTTGTTTTGAACTCCAGCGTGTGTGAGAGCTGGTTAGGGGAAATCAGTAGTTTAAATCTAGCTCATTCTAGAATGTTATCCTACAGAAAATTTGTGTCTTTTTGGGGAACTTGAATGCAGTACCCAGGAGAGAAGCGTTCTAGCCATGCTCACAGTCTGCTCACACATTGCATTTCCATGGAGAGTAGGACAATGAGAAGGACCTAACACAAGGAGGAGAATTATAAAGCTCTAGACTGTGCTTTCCTGGCGTTTCTAAGGCTGTTCAAATGCCCTAGCTCAGTGGTCCAGCCTGTAAGCTTGTGGGAGTAGCTAGGCCACAGAGCTTGCTGACCACCCATGCCTTAGCCTGAGTTCATAAAAGATACCAAGCTAGGAGCAGACTCTCAGGTTCCCCAAGGACCAAGCTGCCTACCTGTTCTTGCCGCCTGTGTGCCAGGGTCAAGCTTAGCTGTCTGAAGCCTCCTGACGCTGCCTCACTGGCTTTATTTCCAAAAGGGTCTATCCAAAGAGGACGGTGATGGGCGTCATCAGTGCCACCAATCAAAGACTGTCCACTCATCCTTCCTTTTTCTCCATACATGACAAAGGGCAAAGAGATATGAATCAGAAGGATGTGTCCTAGCTCTGGGGAGTACAGGAAAAGCCAGACTGGGGGAGACTGAAGACCGTGTGAGTTTCTGCTAAGGGAGAATGTTCTCTGCCCTGTGCCTCTTGAGCAGAGGTGCCCACTCATCAAGGAGCTGGCAATGGGAGGGAGGAAAGAGGAAACACTGAGTGTGGAGATGAAACTCATTTTATTTAAGAAATGGTGGCAAACCATGCTGGACAGAGAATGAAGAGATCTCCTCTGTCTCTGACTGGCCGGAGCGTAGAGCATCTGAGACCTGCTGCTTCAGGCTCTGGAGCCTGCGGGCAAGCTGCTATGCTCTGTGTTGAGGACCAGCTCTGAGGCAAGCAGGGGCTCATTCCCGTATGAAACAGGAATGGAGAGCTCCTGGGATCTGTTTCCTGCAATAAAGCACTAGCCACACCTTCTGTGCACAGCAGAAGTTCATTCTAAAATACTAATAAATGCATTTCCTTATATCTGGGTGATAAATATTGGCCACCAGTTTAATAAGGAACAATTCATAGTTAAACTTAACAAGCGTCAGATTTTTAATTATTTCCTCTTTCTTCCTTTTTCATTCTCGTCCCTTCCCACCTGTCTTCCTTACTTTCCATTGCAAAGACAGGCCTTCACCCAGAAGTTCTAGAAGGTTCTCTGTGATATTTGTCTTTTCCTCTTTTGTTTATTTTATTTTCACATTCTTCTACTGACTTTGTCTGAAACCCAGAAACTCTGCCAAAGTGACCTGAAGAATCCACAGTTGTGAAAAATATTTCTGACATGTCTTATGAAAAAAAAAACTGTGTGTATATGTGTGTGCGTGTGTCTGGGGTGTGAGTGTGTGTGTGTGTGCACATGCACGTATGAGTGTGTGTGTGTGTGCGAGGCGCATGTGTGTTTGTGTGAGAGTGTGTATGGGGTGTATGTGTGTACTTATGGTAAGCTATCTGGCTAGTACTGGTGTTCCTGGTGTTTGCAATATGAGCAACTTTGGTTGGTTACAAAGAAACACCAAGCAGCCCCATGGCAAGGATCTTGTACTGTGCTAAGGGGAGGGGAGCAAAAAAGAAGAATAAAAGACAAAAGGATTGAAAGCAAAAGCAAAGAAGACCACAAGAGGAGGGGTCCCTGATCCCTCAGAACGAAAGCCCATTGCTTCCCCATTCCTGTCTGCCGTCTTCAGCACACACAGATCATAGAACCATTTCAGCAAGGTCGGCATCAATATAGTAGACGAATCAACAGAAGTGGATGAATGTGTGAACAAGGTGGGTTTTAGAGACTTCATGGTTTCTTGTTATAGAAAACTGAAGTCTGCCCAGCTTATGGCAAGCAGAGCTTCCGCAGGTTTGAAGTCCTGTGCCTCTGTCTTCTGGTTTGTGGCCAGGCAAGTTAGTGTCACCCAAGATTTTATTTAAGGTACATATGGCAGTAGCAGCTTCCACATGGTAGGGTCTGAAGTGGGTGTCGGGTCACAACAGCCTGAATTCAGTCATCTTGAAGTAACCCTGGGGCATCAGGTCAAACAAAGACAAAGAGCCCTGTGCCCTCTCTGGGATCAGTTACTGTCTGTTAACAATAAAAGACAGCCTCTCTCATGCTTTACTGACAAGGTTACAAGTTAGCCTTCAAGAATATTCTGAAAGCTGCCTATGGTGAACCTGCTGGCCGGATATGCAAAGTGTTTGAGAGCCCAGATGACCAGAGGAATGAGGGAGTGCTCAGTATTTGAGATAAATGTGAAGGACTCACTTCAACTCCCTTCTCTATTTTCTTACATATGATGAAACTCATTGTATTGTAAGATGTATTAGTAACTGGTACAAATGGGGAGACCGGAAAGCCCTCAATTTTCCATGCTTGTGTATTGCTTCAAATAACACCAACTATTAGATCTGAACTTCTCGAAACTTTTTATTGGTGCTCTGTCATAATAAAAAGACTTTCTGAGTTGAAATGTATTTGCTACTTTGTCTAATCTTTATTTCAGGCCAATTTCATCACAATGGCAAGAACTGCTCAGTTCTCCTTAGGGCTGTAATCAGAAACAAAGAACCCCTGTCAGGTACTTCAGCCTTCTGATTAAAACACTTCCCTCCACAGTAGACACTGCTCCTCAGAGCCTTGAACTGTGCAGGCACAGAGCACTGCAGGAAGCCACAGGATCTCTGGCTACACTTGTGACTGACTGAGTTCCCTGATGGGCACACAAACACACTCCCTTCAGCAGGACAGCACATGCAGCAGAGCCTGAAGCCTATAACTGGCAAGGGCTGTTCCCAGTACCCCATATTTTCTTGTGAGTCATAAAATGCTATAGCAAGCTTTGCCCAGTTTTCTTCTTTTTTCTCAGGAGCACAGCCTGGTGAAGCTCATCGTGTCCATTACTCAGGGCCATTTAGTATTCCGAGTGGGTCCCCTGTGGGAGTTCTTTTCCACATCAGCCCAGCTTCCGTCTCTCCAGGAGTCATAACAGAGGCATTAGCTTTAAGCTTCTGGGAAGAGAACTGTGACTTTGATAGCCTTCTAGTCTAGCAGAACTTCAACCATTCAGTTCCAACAGTTAGAGACACATTTCACCATTTACAAGAGAACAGAGCTGGAGATGGGAAGGCAAGAGGGTAAAGGAGGGCAGAAAGGAATGAAGGCATGATTAAGATACAGTCCATGCATGTGTACGAATGTTGCAGTGGAGTCCATTAACTTGTATCATTAAAATATCTAATCCAATAAAATAATAATAATTGATAGAGCTATATAGTCTTGGGAGTTAGATACATCTAAGTTCAAACACGCGCTTTGTGCTTAAAAAGAAACGGGGGCGAGATTAAAGAGGACAAAGACAAACTTCAACAGAAATAACTGCAATGAACAGAAATGAGGGGGTACTTACCCTCCAGACGGCTTCCTGGAGGCAGAAGGCAAAGCCTGATAAAGAGTGGCCAGGCTCTCTCAGCTGGGAGAGGTGGTGCAAAAGAGGCACCTCACCCTTTTATACCCAGTCTGCTCTTCAGGTCTGTGAACTGACTCTCTCCTCCCACTTAAGCCACCAACGCCAGAACAACACAGGGCGGGAGTGGGGGGTGGGGTAGGGGTGCGGTGGGGGGCGGGGGTGGGGATGGCTGGCTTCGGTGCCTCCAGTCTCTCCCTGGCTTTCTCTTCTCTTGACAGGGTGCCGATGGTTTTGTCATGGCTCCAGGGCATTGCAGGGGTCTTTACTTAGTGATAACCAAACTCAAGTCCACCTTTTCTCTTCTATGCCATTTCCTACCCCCACCTTGAAATGTTTTTTTTGGAAAGAGTTGTAAGCAAAAGGATCCACACAGTGCCATTTAAACAGCAAGGCACAGTGGTACAGGTTTGGAGCCAAGTGGCTGCTCTTGTGATGGGAATATGTTGGAGTTGACACTTCTGTCCTGGTATAAGGACAGCAATGTTCAAGGGCGTGGGAAAAGGAATAGAGACAAGGTGAATGTATGCTTTTCACCTGTTGCCTGTGCCGGACAAAACAAAAACCCAAATGCTTCACTGGTTGTTCCTCTTTCAGGTAATAAGGCCAGGACGGACCACACAGTCTTTAAAATGTTAGCAGACAAACATCCAAAGCAGCAGCATCCAACACTGAAACGGAAAGTCCTTTTCTTCCCTATTCTTCGATTTCAGCTTTGTGGCTTGTTCACTATGGCAGAAATAGAATAAGGTCGAGGGCATCGCTGTGAACACAGAATTGGGGGTGGGGAGCTTCCTCCTCCAAGAGGGTCTTCCCTGCACAACGGCTGATGCGCGCTCGCCCGCGCGCGGATTCCCCTTATCGGCCCTCCGCCAGGCGGCCCAGGACTCTCGGGCTCCACCCGCTGGACACCGGCCAGACCACGGGGCTCCTTCTCTGCAGGGGGCCCCTCCAGTGCCTGGGGCTGATCCCAGGGGGAGCTGGTGGGCCCAGGTTCAACGTGAGAACTTTGAGATTCAGGCAAATCTTTCTTTACACTTTTTTTTCTTGGTAATGCAAGGAGAAAACGAACCCTTCTAAGTTACCCTGCCGCGGGTGTGGGGCCAGCTTTGAGAATGAAAGGAATCATTCTATTTTTCTCTCTCGGTGTTCGTTATGCAAACAAACCACAGTTTCCCATAATAATAATTATGATAAATTATAGTAATAAAATGATAAGGATGACTTAAAAGGGGTTCAGTGTTCCCTCTGCCAGTATTGTGCTAAACACCTGGCAGGTATGAGCCACTTAATCGCCTCAAAATCCCTATATGGAATGCTGGGCTGTAGCTCACTTGCCTTCAATGCATCAGGCTCTAGGACCCAGTATTTCAAAAATCAAACAATTTTTTCCCTCCCCACCCCCGCTTAAAAAAAAAAAAAGCCCAAACAACTCTGAAACCCCAACAAAACAACAGAGAAGTAAGCGGAACCCTATATGACATCATTATTTAGCAAAGGACTCAGAGAGCTGAAGTAGCCTGTGAGTGACTTTGGCGCTGCTCACTATCGCCAACTTCTGCCTGTACATTCGCTTAACTCATGCATGAAGTTGGTCGTCATGACGGTCATAGAGTACATGCAGCCCTTTCTCCGGCTGTTACCATTCTGGGTGAGTGGAGTGAGCAAGTCTCAGGTCTCTTGGACAGAGCCAATTTCCCCTGCACTCTCCCTCCTTGGTCTCTGCTCCAGTCCTGTAAAGTCACAAAATGCAGCCTGAGTCCCGCAATACAAAGGTTGTCCTGATTTTGCCCCTATGTGACCTTAGGTGTGTCATCCTCTCAGAACTTCGGACTTCTCACTGTGAAGTGGGGTAACTTATGTTCTTCAGGAAATGTCATGGAGGATGATGTCTGTAAAGCTGCTCTCCCCCCTCCCCAGGTGCATGGAGTGCCCTGTTCTGCCTTCCCATCTGTCAGCCCTTGCTTGGCTCCCAGACCCTCCATGGTTCTCTCTTCCTGTCCTGTCCTCAGACTGGGTACAGCTCTGAGAACAATGTTAAGAACCCCAAAGTTGCCAGGTACAGTGGCTCATATCTTTAATCCCAGCACTGGGGAGGCAAAGGCAGGTGAATCTCTGTGAGTCTGATGCCAGCCTGGTCTACATAGTGAGTTCCAGGATAGCCAGGGATACATAGAGTGACCTTGTCTCAAACAAAACACAAAAACAACACTCCAAATCTAAATGAACAAAACTAAAGTTTTTGGATAGTCATTGGGCTTTGCTAGATTCTCATCTGCAAGATCTCATGGCACCAGGGTCTGCTCTCTCCAGATGATGTGGTTTCAAGGAGATCCCATCAGAAAATCAGAGAGACAGCTGGAAACCTCTGGAAGCCTAGGTGTATTGCTGGCATCTTCCGTTGCATAACTCAGTGTCTTAACTCAGTACTTCCTGAGGTGCCTTCTGTGCCATTGACCAGGTAGTAGAGCAGCCTCTGTGGAGTGCTAATACCTCACTGCTGTCCTGGCTATGCCTCTCTTAGGTACCTTCCTACCCCTTCGCCTCTGAGAACCCTCTAGGATCACTCCCATTTCTGATCTTAAATCTACCTTTCCATCTTCCATCTGGCTATAAAACCAAACCAAGCCAAAACCAAACCAAATCAAACCAAACCAAACCAAAACCCAAGCAGCTGGGCACTGAATGCTCTCTTCTCTTTGGAATTTCTGACCCAGAAAGTCCTAATCTTTTTCTACCCATACTCTCCCCAAATCCATTTTAATTTCTCATGAATTTAAAACAATCCTTGCTGACTAGGTAAGACACACAGGCCAGTAACTATTCTGGTATTGTCTTGTAAATGCTTCCTGGGTGTGGCTGCACACGCCTGTAATCTCAGCTCTCGGGACACTGAGGCAGGAAGACTGTGAATCTGAAGCCAGCCTGGGTTACATAATGAGGTTACGGACCTGCCTTTTCAAAAGTGCCCAGTCTGACCTGGAATGGAGGGGGTTTGGATAGCAAGGTTAGGATCCAACAGTTCTGTTTATTCATGATGAATCTCTATTTCCGGAATGATTTTGGGAAAGTTCATTTAATACATAATGTGAGAGGAGATAAAAATTTGATGAAGAAATGGGAAAGGAGGCCAACAAAACTGGTCAGACGCAGCCCGATGCTTCCCTATGGTATCATGCATGTGTATATATTTCTAAAGACTCCTTTGGTTCAGAGCCTAGCCCAACACTATTTTCTTTCAGTCACTGCTTAATATCAATCCTTCTAGAGTTAAAAGACTATCTAACTGTGTGAATAGGCTGCTTATGCAGTGGGGACACACAGGGATTCTGCAGAGAATGAATGCCTCTGCGGGCTCTTCTGCATCCATGCATCACTGACCTGAAGGACAGGGAAGAACATTCTGACCCGTTCATTCTCCTCACCTCACAACAGAAGCGAAGATGCAATGGAATATTCCTATGCAGCGTGTTTGCATCCAAGGATATTTGGGCTTGGTAAACCGTTAGCAAAAAGGCATCAAATGAGAGTTAAATCGATTACTGACCCAGAACACCACGTGGACTCCCCTTGTTGAAGAGTGTTTTCTAGACATGGTGCCTTGGGGGACAGCAGGTTCACAGTGCAAAGGTCTCAATGAAGCTTAGCTGGCCCTTGCCCATGCTAGAGGAGTGTGCTGGCAGCAGGGGCACTTATGTACCCACAGTTTTTTTTGTTTTTTTTCCCTCTGCAGTGCAGTGCAGTGGTATGCTCCAATTAGTACAAATGTGAACAATGAGGAACTGTGGCCATCTGAGGAACCTCATTTTACCTGCAGCCTTCTTCAGATACTCACAAAACAGCATTTCAATTAGGTCTCTAGTGTCCTTGGCTGGTGCTGAAAGCTATGAATGTTTTGCACTGTACAAATGCATGATGTCTAAGGGGCTATCATTAAATGTATACATTTCTTGAAATGCAATTCATGGAGATAACACAAAAATGTCTTGAGGGGTGTTGGGACACCTTTGACAAAGGGGGTATGCTAACTAACAATGCCTTGCTGATACTTTTTTGTTTGTTAAAATGCTGTTTCTCACTGAGAAGCAAGAGGGAAAGGGTAGGGTAGGGAGAGAATGTCTTGAACCTGGTTAGTCAAGGCTGAGAGGGGTAATCAGGGCTTTGGGAAGTGAGGGACGTAAGGGACAGCGCACAACTTCTTAAAGCCCCATCTCGAGGGTAACTCACCAGCTACCGGGATGGCTCCTTGTGAGAGACATGAGGAAGGGTACTGTACCTCAGCTGAGGAAGCTTTACTTGGTAGTAGGTTTAGAAAGAGGAGATAGATAGGAATGGCACTCTCTGGGCACCTGGGATCACTCACCAGGGACTCTGGCTGGAATATGGGTCAGACTGAAACCAGGGAGGCAGCTTCTGGCTCGGGCTCCTCATGGTTATTTAGCTGTGGGGTATCTGCTAGATACACAGACTGAATTAAAGGACCCTTCATGGTAGTTGGGGAGATCTTCTTCTCTTCTTCATCTTCCTCCTCCTCCCTCCCTGCTGTTGACATCAGCCAAAACTGGTGTTAAGCCCAAAGCAAGCAGAACTTCTGGGCAACTGATCCTGATTCTTGCTTTTCAGCCCAGTTTGAAACAGGACCATCATTATATAGTTAGTTCTTGAACTGACTGCTTATTTCTTTGGTGATGTAGTGTTTTTATAAAATACCCAGCCTCAGGTATTTGGTTATAGTAATGGAAAACTTTGAATGCCCAACTTAGTCAGAATTCTGGCTCATTTGACCTTACATTTTTATAGAACCTTAGCCCTTTGTAATCTTAGAGAGAGATTCGGCTACCACTTATGGCCAACACATTCTTTGATAGATTTTTATCCCAAATATTTAACAGGAAAGCTTCACTTTAAAACAATATTCACAACCGTCTTTGAAGGGGGAAGTGGAATTACATAAAGGAGGCTCTGGGGCAGGTGACGGTGCTTGGGACTCTTCCTGGTTTATATCTGAGATTTCTGTTGGAGAAGGTGTTTGCAGACTCAGCCCCTCAATTCAGTGACAAAAAAGCTGATGCCTTGAGGTTCCTAGAAGAGGTTTCACTTCCTCTCTTTTCTTCAAACACATTATTTCATCTGCTTCCAAATAGTTGTTCTAGTCTATCCTGTTATTTAAAAATAATCCCAATCTTAGAAATAAAAATCTCAAAGCATGGGTTCCTGATGGTGGCTATTCACTCTCACCCTGCTTTGGTTGTGCTGTATGAAGTAAAGTCTCCGCCATTATCCCTTTGCTCAGTCCCAATGTGACTTCTAGACTTGGTTTGCAAACTTTTTTGTCCGTTAGACCCACACCATTTTCTTGACCCATATATGGTCTCATCACTTACTGTGTCCTATGTCCTAAAGACCAGAGATTTCCTTGATGAGTGGAAGGTTCTTAGTTTTAGTGATTTGGGCTTGGCAAACTTTTCAACTGCTCTGAATCTTGTGGCTCCTAAATGTGTGTTACTGGTATTGTCTTGAATTCTCAGCTCCTCTCTCCACGGTTTCCCTTGGCAACCTCACCCCCATCCTCCTCCCATTCGGCTTCTTCCTGCAACATCACTTTGTTTTGCTAGTCCATTGGACAGAGTCCCAGGGTAGGCATGGAGATGTACTAGTTTAGACTCTGACAAGATTGGCACTTCATCCATCAACATCTAGGCTTCCTCACTTATTAAAGCCTGGCTAAAACAGCGATTCTCAGCAGTGGTTCAGCAGTGGTTGTGCATTGGAATGACCTAGCGAGCTTTAAAGATATTGCCCCATCGTGTGATTGGTTTGGGGTGTAAGCACCGAGAAAGTCTGGGTGATTCTAGTGTGAGGTCAGGTTGAGAACACGGGTCTGAACCAGCATAACCTTAATTTCTCACTTGGTGTGACAAGTTACAGGAATGTAGAGGTTGGCAGACCAAGTTCAAATTCCAACCAGCAGTAAAATGATAGAGGGAATTTTAGTTCACTTTTATAAACTTCAAATAATTATAGAATTAATGAGGATCAAGGATGTCCTTTTCCAAATGGAAAGATTTCAGGAGGCCAAAGTGCACAATAGGCATTTGAGCAAAGGCAACTTTTATTAGTTCCTCCTTAAAAGAATCCCTGTCTCTGTCTTCCTTATTTGTACCAATGATGCCGTCATACGTCAATTCCAAGGCTCAGAGAAATGCTTGCTGCTAGGTGTTCCCACACATACCTTGTCATCCTAACACTTGGGAGGCTGAAGCAGGAGGATCACAGGTCTGAGGCTAGCCTGAGCTTGTAGTGAGGAAAATTAGCTCAATGTCTGTCCACCCCAGGGAACAGGGATGAGGGCATATTTTCATTCATTTTGGGTAAGAGTCTTCACAATTCTTGCCTTTCAAAGCATGGTCTACATCCGTGCAGCAGCTTTGCAAGTCCCAGAACTTGTTGATGGCATTCTCAGTTCCAGCAGGCCTTCCGAATCAGAACCTGCATTCCAACCAGATCCCCAGGGAACCGGAGTATTTGTGAAAATTGCAATGAATCTGGAGTGGTGGGGGTAGTGGTGATGGTGGTGACACATACCTTTAATCCCAGCAATCCTGAAGCAGAGGAAGGTGGATCTCTGAGTTTGAGGACAGCCTGGTCTACAGAGTGAGTTCTAGGACAGTAGCATGGGCTACATAGGGAAACTCTATTTTTTTTTTTTTTTTTTTTTTTTTTTTTTAAAAAAAGCTGGATTCTGCTTCAAGGCAAATTGAGACTTGGTAGCAGCAGTGAGAGGGTGAATTCAGGCTCCTGGAGTGGTAACAGTTTACAAATTCCAATGTCTTGCTTAGAGACACCCTGGTGAGTCCAAGTGAGTCATACCAGTTGGCCCTGTCTTTGGTTGAGCCACGCCTGTGGAAGGCAGTGTGTACGCAAAGCTCATCATCCCCTCATCCCATTAGATATGATCAAGTCCCCACAATGCTCACCCTTGCCCGGTTAGGCTTAGTGGGCACGGCAGGGCCATCAGTCACCAAGAGCGATTATCACAGGTCACGAAAGCTGTCACTCACACAAAGAGGAGCAGGCCTTCCGCTAACCCTAGGAACTTGGCAGCAGCTCTATGTTCTGTCCAGAGGCCTCTAGGTCATATTCATGCATGAGACTGACACCTGCATTTCAACAGTGGCTCCCAGGAACGATCTCTCTCTCTTTTTCTCTCTCTTTTGTCTCTGTGTGTCTCTGTCTCTCATTCTTTGCTGGTCTTTCTTTTTCTTTACTTTTTTTTTTTTTTTTTTTTTTTGAAACGGGATTTCTCTGTGTAGTCCTGGCTCTCCTGAAACTCACTTTGTAGAAGACCAGGCTGCCCTCACACTCAGAGATTCACCTGTCTCTGCCTCCTGAGTGCTGGAATTAACAGCATGTGTCACCACCGCTTGGTAAATATTTTATATTTCGCAACATCTCAGTCCTGGGCTCTTGCAGCAATTCCTGCCATATTTCAGTTTATCACTCCTTTGGCTAAAATCCTTTCCTAAACTATGGAATTCATTCTCTGCAGCTCTACATTACAGCAGTGGATACCGTGAATTATTCCCCTTTGCAAAGAACACCCATCTACCCAACTGCTGCCCCTTACACCAAGAACAGGGGTGGGCTCAGTGGTGGGCTCAGCAGTGGGCTCAGAGGAGGATTCATGTCTCCCATTAAGACTGACTGATGAGAAAAGCTGAACCTTCAGGCAGCAGCTGTGACCCCGGGCTAAGCCACTCACAGTGTCTTGCTTTATTTATTTTTTTCATATCAGTATTTACAGTTATACACGTTTGCTTTACTACATTTGCCTATTGGCTTACAAGCTTCTCAGAGGGCAGAGTCTGGACTGGTCTTACAGTTGCTTAGTCCTGGCATTGGATTCAGTGTCTAGCCACTGACATTCTTAGGAACTGATCTGCCGAGTCAATGGAATAAGTGAGTAAAGGACTCTGGGGATTTGAAGGGTTAGAGTGAGATTTTGTGCAGTACTTAGAGGAAGCAAAGCCGAGAAGGGGGCATATAGCATCATGACAAGGACATGTAGTCTAGAGAGCCATGACCCTGCCTCAAGCCGACCAGGGTCCAAGTACTCTAGCCTTCCAGTTCTTCCCTGTGCTTTTAGCTTTGGCTTTCTTCTGGGACTGCCCCACAACTGGGAAGGGGCGAGTCTCCAGCACTAGGTATATACTTTGGCCAATTCTTGGGATTCCTAGGCCTTTCTGAGAATGGTAGATAGAAAGAAAGCATGGCTTTGCAGAGCCTCCTTGGTGTGGATCATTGAGGTAATAGAAAATAGTCTCAATCCCAGCTACTCAACACAAACCAAACCAAACCCAGGAGCCCTGGAGTCCCCAAGGCCTCAGCGTGGGGAACAGCTACCTCTCTTCCCTTTGAAGCCTAGTTATGGCTTCAAATTGAGATTGCCTTGGTTGGCTCATGACCTCTTAGTGCTTGGAATTCAGCTCTTTGGTCATCTGTAGGCCACCTGCAGGTCCTCATCATCTGTCCTCTTGCTTCCTGTACTACTTGGCCCCTGGCAGATGAAGTGTGTAAGACAAGATCCCATGCCTGCAAAGCAAGGAGATTGAGGAGCACATGTGTCAAAGCCAAGGTTACGTGATCAATGATTACTCTGTGCAGAACAGATTTTAGCAGATTGATAGATAATATCATCCATCTAAGAGGAAGCCCATTCTCTAGGCTCAAAGCACAGAAGGCCAGACTTCTTAAAGGATACCAGTGAAAGTACTGATGTGAGTTAGGGTTAAAGAATTCTCTGTAAGGAATGACTGAAGACGTGGAGGGATGTTGAAGATGTAGGCTTCACATTCGAGTTGCATTGAGTGAAGGTGGCAGAAGAGGGGATGGAATGGCCTTCCGGAAGAGACCTGGTGACAGGCTAAGAGAATCAGGGTAATTTGGGGCCACTGACGGCCTATGATCGATCTGCAGGGTGTGTGGGGTGAGTCATGGCCCACGAATCTTGTTCCGGCTGTGTCCACAGGAAAGCAACACCCCTTTGCGTTTACAGAGGGCATATACTGGCCATTCACCCAGGTGAGACAACATCATGACCAGGTTAGAGCCACCTCTCCCCCGCCGCCCTTGGAAAGTAGACGGAACAAAACTACATCTAAAACGTAAGAAAAGGCCCGAGTGTGAAGCCTGGCAGACATTTAAAAAAACAAAATTTTGCTAACTTCTAAAATATGGTTAATATTAATGCCTAGGAGTCCTTTACAATGTATTTGCTTGTGTAATAATTACAATAAATTATGATCAGTTTAATTTGCCTTTATTTTTATAAAAATAAAACAATTACAATAAATTATGATCAGTTTAATTTGCCTTTATTTTTATAAAAATAAAACATTTTTTTTAAAGTTTTTAATAAAAAAGTTTTTAATAAAAAATTTTTTTTAGTGGTGTGAAGGTAGAAACAGTTTGTTTGCTATTTGTTTCCTTTACCCCACCCATCCACTCACCTCACCCCTACCCCACCCATCCACTCACCTCACCCCTACCCCACCCATCCACTCACCTCACCCCCACCCCCATTCCATGCCACTCTACAATTATAGGAGTTCTCTTGGAGGTAGATGCTTGGCAGATGGACCTGATAAAGAATTTTATCGCACGAGGAAGCAATTTGGAAATTTGGGACCTGAAATTTCTGTTACTGGCTTTTCCCTAACTCAGGTAATGTTTAAAGTTCTGCTGGTTTCTGACCAAAACCTGGTCACCACCAATGAAGGAGTAGGTTTACCTCAAAAAGCCACAAAACACTTACTTGGTCAAGTCATTAGGAGTTTTTAAAAAGTTCTTTGCAACTCGAAACTTCTCTGAAAACAGGAGTGTTGGGACAAGCTTTCAGAGGACCTGTTGTCATGGGACTCTCTCCTGTGGGCTGGGAAGGGGTGTTTTTGATGGATGGCTAATAGAGAGAGAGGACTGTTTCCTGACAAGAAGCTGGGATCTCAGACTTGCCAGAAGAGGATTAAAGCATTGGAGTATGTGTAGGGGGGATTAAAGTGCCATATCTTAAAAGCAGAGTTGGGCTCTGTTTGATTGCTGACCAGACTTGTGGGGGGTGCCAGACAGGACAAAGACCCTACTTGAATCTAAAGGGCCAGAGGACCGGGAGCTGAGGAGTTCTGTGTGATGCTGTATAAATGGGGTTATGTGGGAGTGGTCCACAACTCCTGGGGCCAGACAGAACAGGAAAAAGGCTGTGCACACAAGATAATTGAGGAGAAAAAGAATTATTGATAGGCACCGGCTACAGGAAGGGTGAATCAAAACTACATCGCATACTG
Source organism: Phyllotis vaccarum (assembly GCA_033318265.1). Taxonomy (NCBI): domain Eukaryota; kingdom Metazoa; phylum Chordata; class Mammalia; order Rodentia; family Cricetidae; genus Phyllotis; species Phyllotis vaccarum. Next base: position 11,305,132 of record JARWLC010000009.1, on the reverse strand, counting down.
GTGAGAGGAAGTGTAGCGGCCTTTTAAAAGATGGCCTGCAGCCTCTGTTGGAAAGGACACATGTGGTCAGGCAACTCCTTCCCAGGACTGTGTCAAGCAATGCCCAGGACCAACACACTCCTAAGACCCACAGGGGGAACAAGCCAAGTGGCCGTCAGTAATGCTAAATAATGATATTTTGACAGCAAGTGAAGCAGGGCTGACGACTCCACTCAGTGGTGTGAGTGGATCTCACAATGTTGAAGGAAAACAGCCAGCCCCAGAGGAGTGGGGACTGTAGGTCCATTTATACCAGGTTCAAAGGCAGGCGTTGCTCACTGTAGCCAAGGTTCAGATTCTTCTGGAAGGGGAGCATGGGTACTAGCCATGCTTATTTCTTCGTTCAGAGGCTGCTTCCCTGGGCAGGTTGGCTCATGAATATTTATTAAGATGTACACATGTGATATGTGCAGTTTAGTTAAGTCTATCACATTTTGTAAAAAAAAATAGAACGACAACTTAGAACTCAGCAAAGGCAGCTGGGAGTCTATTTTGGGACGATGATTTGAGATGCCCAGACAGGCAGGTGTAAACCCGGAATGTGATGAGCAATGCCTGACTTTGGTCTGGGTAAGACTTGGGGCAGCATACACTGAACGTGGGGACCATTTGCAGGGAAGAAGGGATCAAGGTATGTCTCTTGAGAACAGTAGGGGAGCAGATGGAGACGGAAGGAGGACTGAGCTAATAAGGCAATCCTTAGAGACGTTTTTAGTACTCCTTGACACAGTGACCTGAGTGCTGTCCACGCGGCTGATTTTTGATGGGATGGACGTAGACGTTCCTTTATCTCTTCAGGAGATAATGTCTTCCCTCCCCATTCTTTCTGGAAATGCTAGGATTAAATCTTGGGCGTCATGCATAGGCAAGATAATCCCCTTTTTTAAAAAGTGGAGGAAAGAAGCTGGGCATGGTGATGCACACCTATACCCTTAGTGTTTAGGAGGTGGAGGCAAGGAGACCAGCAGTTCAAGGTCACTATCTTCTGCGTAGCGTGTTAGAGGACAGTCTGGTCTGTCGAGAGTGAAACAGAAAAACCAAGGAAACAGTTGACACGTGAACTGTACAGGACTAGTGAGGATACCCTCAGCCTTCTGCTGATGTACAGCCCTGAACAGCAGAGGGCAGCAAGACTCCTGGCTAGCTTGGCCAGCCCCACCAAAACCCCAAGGAGCAGTGGGCAGTGTGCTGACTGATACACCTCCCTCAAGGACAGAGCCCCTTGAGATTAGTGGGGATGTACACCCTCAGATGGCAATGCAGGCTTGCCCTATAGCTTTGTGTGGTGAAGGGCTGTGCTTTACTTGTGAGTGTCAGGCCACCGCTCAGGGCATCATCCTCAGAACACCTGTGTGATGCTGGAGGCTGAGATAATGGGTCAATAACAAACCATACATTTCCTCTAAAGGAAACTGTCAGGTAAGAGGGCCGTGGAACCAACACAGCATCAAGGCCTCTCAGAAATGCAGAAGAAATACCTCATTCCTTGTGCCTGTATTCCAGAGAAAATGCTGACTGTCACGCATAGAAGGATAGGAAAAGCACAGAAGCTGTTGGGGGATTTATTGCCAAAGAGCTCCACTTAACAGTCGGTTTGATATGTTTGGATACATATTATACTTTAATAAAATGCGAATCCAAAATAAAACAGGAAGCTTTGTTCTAGGCTATCTGAGTCTGGAGTACATTCTGCTTCTTGTTCTGATGCCCAGCCTCACCGCAGGCATGTGAGATCGTAATGATGAGCCAGCTTGAGGCATCTGTAAGGCTTCTAAAATGGCCTTTGGAGAGGTCAACTGAAAGGGTATCTCTGATGAGCAAGGAGATCCTGCCAACCTCTTAAAAGCCAAATTAGAAAACAGTTAAAGATGAAGTGTACGCATGTAGCATGGATGCACTGAAGAAAGGTGTTCCATTTTGCCCTGAGAATCAGAGAAGTCCTTATAAAAGATGCTAGCTCCCCACGGGCTGCATATTGACCATGGATAGAGAAGCATTTACAACGGAATAGAAGAGATAAAGACAGTAGAAGGCTAAAATTAAGGTGTATTGGAGCTGAGGCTCAGCAATGTTCTAATAAAGAAGTTGTGTGTGTATGTGTGTGTGTGTGTGTGTGTGAGAGAGAGAGAGAGAGAGAGAGAGAGAGAGAGAGAGAGAGAGAGAGAGAGAGAGAGAGAGAGGGAGGGAGGGAGGGAGGGAGGGAGGGAGGGAGGGAGGGAGGGAGGGAGAGAGAGAGAGGGAGAGAGGGAGAGAGGGAGGGAGAGAGAGAACAGGCGTTGGATCAGAATAAACAGAGTAACTTGCCTGTCTAACTCAAGGATCTGGGCTTCACCCTTCAGTCAGGTGAGCCCCCTCTGCCTGTAGTATTCTCACCATTTACAACTCTGCCCCGACACTGCCACCATCACCACCGACCACTTCCTTCACCACCAGACTACCTATTATAATTGTCTTCATAGAATGAATTAATAATAAAAATGTTAAAACTGCTGTTTTTTTCTTAAAAAAAAAAAAAATTCTTAGCAATGCAATTTACTGCCTTGTTTTAGGAGAGTGGCTGGAGCTGACCAAGGAGCTTAACTTCATTTCACTGTGAAAAGAACTTAAGGGTCTGTGAATTCTTTTGGGGAAAAAAAATACAGGCTTGAAGGCAGCGGTGGATTCCTCAGCTCCACAGTTAACAAGTGCGTTTCTTAGCAGCTGTGCACTTGCACGAATTCCACTGTCCCTTTAAGTGTGGGTGGGACAAGGGAGCACTCGATGCTAAAGAGAACAATGACCTTTAAAAGGCTTTTGGAGGTGCTTTGGTGCCCTCTAGTGCATGCTGCATGCCTGAGCCCAGTGACTGGATGTTGCTTCCTAGGATGTGTCAACACAGAGAGGGGGCGGCTGTCACCTCTGTTCTGTCCTCATACTTCTGCAGATGTGGGGAGGGGATTTACAGTTCTCAAACGTGGCCGTCCACATCAATCATGAGAGAATTGAGGGTGCAGGTTAGGCTGGCTTCTAGCCCGACTCTACGCTTCCTTTGTCTGAAGGGGCCCTGGGAATTTGTAATTTTGACCCCATGTCTGAGTGATTATGATTCAAGTGGCTTTGGACTTCACTTTCAAAAACCAAATCAAAATAATACTTTGAAATTATGACATTTACAGGGAAATTGATATAACTGGAGGCGATTATGTTAAATGAGGGAAATTAGGCATAATCAGAATGTAGCACTCTCTCTCTCTCTCTCTCTCTCTCTCTCTCTCTCTCTCTCTCTCTGTGCCTATGTTTAGAAAGAGGTGTAAAGGACTGGGGAAAGAGGGAAAAATGTTGTTCATATGTGGAAACAGAAGGGAAAACTATTTATTGGGGCTGGAGAGATGGCTAGGAAGCTGGAAGTGCTTGCTGCTCTTCTAGAGGTCTTGTCCGGCCCAGCACCCATGTCAGGCAGCTCACAATCTCCTATAAATCCAGTCCCATGGGCCCCATGGGTCTTTCTCTGGCCACTCAAGTGTTTACACCTTCCCAGAGACATGCATGCGTACACATAAGTTAAAAATAAACTCTAAAAGGATTTTTAAGAGAAGAGAGGGGACTATTTGTGGGGGGTGGAGATGGGTAGGAGAGAACAGTAGTCGGATAAGAAAAAAAAAATAGCAATAATATAAAGCTATGACACACATACAAGAATGTCACAGTGAATCCTGTGGCCAAGATTTTACAACACAAAGAAAGCAAACAAGACAGTACCACACACTGCTTAACATTCAGCTCTAAAGATGGTTTTTCAAAACCCGATAAAAAAAACAGGACCTCTAAAACCAGCTCTACCAGCGCCCACCTGCTTAGAGTCAAAGCATGCAACCCCACAAGCCCACTAACAGGGTTCCGTGGCCCAGGCCCTAAAGATCCAACAGCATTCAGACCAGCAAGTGCATCAGCACGAAACACAGACCCATGGAACACAAAGCTCCTTAAAGGTGTGTCTGACGATGGAGTTGCCTCCCTCTATGGTACTCTTTCGCTCTTACTGCCCTTGGGGGCAGCACAGAGAATCACAGCCTGTGAAACCGGCTGCCCATGCTGATACTGTTCCTATGCAGGGCCTGGAACTGAGGTCAAAGAGCAAGGTTGAGGCCTAAGGAAGAGGAAGCCACCTCTAGGGGCAGCTGACAAGTGCAGTGAGGGTGGAGGGTTGCTGGGCAAGCCTAGGACCCAGCTCTGCCCTGTCCTGTGCTCTGTCTTGCTCTAGGCCAGAGTTGCCAGAAGTGTATCTGGCCACCAACATCTTTCCGGAGGCCTAAGAGCAAATACAACATACAGAAGAGCAGAGTAGGATTCCATGATCTTTAATTTACTTTTTAAATTTAAATTTTAAAGGTGACCTCACTATATAGCCCTGGTTGGCATTGCACTCACTCACATGGGCTTCTGCCTCCTGAATGCTGGGCTTTCAGGCAGGTTTAATCTCACCAGGCTCCACAGTGTGTCTGTCTCTTTCTTTTGACAGGGTCTTACTATATAACCCTAATTAACCTCCATTTGTCTTTGTAGACCAGGCTGGCCTTGAGTTCACAGAGATCATCCTGCTTCTACCTCCCAAGTGCTGGGATCAAAGGCATGTACCAACATTCTAGCATTTCATCTGGTCAGTCAGAAGACCTAGAAGCCTGGTTTAAATGCCCAGGCCCAGAACTTAAGACTTTAATAGTCACAGGCCCCCTCTGACCCCAGAAACAACTTCTCCATGACAAAAAGTATGCCGCCTGCACAGGCACGAACTGGTCCAAGACAGAATTGGTCTCACACTGAAAAGAGAAGTAGAGATAAGCTCTTGTCCCTAACTAAGAATCTGTCTTCAACTGAAAACTGCTCATAAAAAAAAAAAAAAATTAGTATCTCCAAGGGAGTCTCACTGAGTAAACAAACCAATGCCTAGCAGTAGATGGTCAACACATAATAAATTCAACGTATGTTTTTTTCTTTTTCTTTTCTGTCTCATAATGCTTTGTTTGGGCATATTTTTAAACTTACTGGTCTTTGTTTATACATTAAGGTGGGGAGGATCTGGGAGGAGATGAGGAAGAGGAAACATGATTAGAATACATTATGTGAAAAAATATTTCCTGTTTAAAAAAATCATGCTGTCTGGGCTCTTCTGATGGAGGACTCGCTTCCAATGCTGCTAACACAGAGGCTCGTCCTCACCTTCCAAGAGTGTGTGGCAACCTTGACTGCATAGGAGTCTACTCTGGGTGCTTTGGAAGCCATTCAGACAAGGACACACCCTAGAGATCCTGATGGGACCAGGGTGGGACTTGAACACGAGGATTTTGTCCTTGCCCCCAGACACTCCTCTCTCTACCTGCTCAGGCCAGTCAATGATGGGTAAACTGTGTCTGCAGCACTGTACCTCATGCTTTGGACAAACCCCTGGAGAAGATGAGGACTGGGGAAAAATTGAGACCCATCTTCATCTCCGGTGGAGCTCAGTGAACCAGGCACTTCTTAGGGGACTGAGAACACCCACCCCCCACTCCTCCATCATTCCAACAGCCCCCCTTTTCTGTTCTGGTCCTGCAAGTCCAGAGGTGTTCAGCTTCACACCATCTATTTTTCTTCTTATCTCAAACTATGCCAATTGGAACTTCCTGTATGCTTGTGTTCATGGGTCCGACCTCTCTCTCTCTCTCTTTTTATATCAGCTTCTGCCACAGCCTCCGCAGCTCTCCCATCTTTTAGCCACACCCTTGGGACAACCCTTCTTTCTTACCTGCTCACAGGTGCACCTGCGGTATCTCAGTGGCCGCCACGCCCTCCTCTGCTCCACTGTGTTCCTGCAGCATGGCTGGAAGGACCGACCGACCCACTCTTGTAGTTTTCCTTGAGGGCCAGTGGCAAACTCAGGGACTTCTGGGGCCAATGCAAAACTTTGCTTCTCTATTTGGCATCTTGAGCCGGATGTTTGCGGTTAGTGGTTTCATTTTTCTTTGGTTTCTGTTAGTCTTCAACTATCAGTGAGAAAGAGACTTCATTCTGGAAATTTTTCACTTCCTCCTGCCTGTTGGTACCCAGTGTTCCTGCTCCTCACTATGCCTCATGAGGATGGGGACTGAGGTTCTTAACAGTCTCCAGGAGTGACTCTTCTAGAAGCAGATTAGGGCCCAGGAAACAGAACCCACAGTTGCTTCCCAGCCTGGGTGCACACTGGAGCACACCTGGGGAGCTTTAGAAACACAGACAGCTTGATGCTTACTGCTGGTTCACGACAAGGCTTGTGCGTCACAACTGGATGGTGCTAAACTATCTAATACACCTATGCAGAGATCGCAAGGGCTGGACCTTGATCTAGCACACTTCACATCATTCAAAAGTTTGCGGAGAAGTTCAGATTCTTGGCTTCATCTGGGTCTCTTGAACCCTAATTGTTGGGCAGAGACTCAGGGGCCTATATTTTGGGGGAATTCCACAGATAATTCCCATGTGCACAACAGTGTGCAGCCAATACATCATAGTGTGCACTAGAAGGGGAAGGGGTTTATTGGAGGCAGCATCTCATTTGTAAGTCTACGTGAGCGCTTCTTAAAATGTGGCTCCCGATATACAGCATCCACGACCATGAGAACTTAATAGAAAGGCCCATTTCCATACCTCTACTACCATATCAAATCTTGGGAGGCTGTGTTGTATGAGTTTCTGGCTTGGCCTAGCCCAGTGGTCTGGACCTGCCAACAGCTGCTTAGCCCCCCTCCCAAAAAAATGACTCAGACACTTATATTAATTGCATCCTGTTCAACCTATGGCTCAGGCTTATTGCTAGCTAGCTCTCTCATCTTAACCCATTTTCATTAATCTGTGGTTTATCTGAATTCTTTTACATATTGCTCTTTAAGCAGCTGGATTGTGCCTCTCTTGACTCTGTCCTTCCCCTTTATCTATGCTTAGATTTCCCACCTGCTTCTAAGATGCCTTGCCATAGGCCAAAACATGGGTTCCTTTATTAACCAATGGTATTCACAGCATATAGAAAGACATCCCCATCAAGGCTGCATTTTCCAAACCATTCCAACACACATTGGACACCAACTAGCCCTGATAAACTACCTACCTGTCTCTCTTGAGACGATCATATGACTTAGGGGTTCAAGATACGGAGGACCTGTAAAGGAAGCTCATACCCTACCACTGGCCCACACTCTGTTGTGGGGATCTGTAAGAAAATGATGGTTGTAGAAGGCTGTATAGGAGCTCAAAGTTATCACTCATAAGCTGATGAGAAGCTTGGAACTAGTTGGCATGGGCTGTTCTGCCAATTGTTCCCTGAATAGCACACACGTTTGGAAGGAAGATCCAGACAGTAAGTTCTGGATGTGAGATTCAGTAGGCTGGGTTGCCGGAAAGTCTTGTGTGTGCAAGTAAGTGTTTGTTGTGTGTAGAACAGAGTTCAAATTCTATTCAAGAGAGGTAAATGGATGCTGCCAAGGGCAAGGCATGGGGGTATGTGTCAGTCAATTATCAGTAGCAACTCAGAGCTCCTACAGAACACCAACAGGTTGGCTTCAGGAATGAATGAGACAACAACAAGAGTGTTTGCCCAAGTAATATTTTTCCTGAGAGACTTGAGTTAATCATGTGCCATTGCTCATTTGAGGGCTTTCTCATGAATGAATGAAAGCATGTATATTATTCTTATACCTCACTCTGTTTTCCCTCCCACATCGCTATATGTTGCTTTATTTGTTCATGTGCTTACAAATGGTATCATTTTGTGTGTATGCTCAGATCTGTAGAGATTGTCATTTTTCTTGGTATAAAACTTTTACCAGGGCTATTTTTAAGTGCTCGGGGTGATGCTGTTGAATGGCTTGGAGAAGGAGGTACTCATTTATCTCTCTGGAGTTGGTGAAGCTGACTCCAGCTCTCTCCTGCTTATTCTTAATTGAAGCACTAGATTTGACAATCTTCTTTGGGATCCCAGAGACATTGTATATTTTCATAGGAGTTCTTTCACCCCATCTGTTTCCACCTGGCTTGGAATTCTGGGCCAACTCAGCTTGCTTTTATAGGTGAGGCTAGTGAAATCCTCAGAACAGCTGAAGGATATTTATTAGTAGTCACTGCTCAGAATGGCATATGCATGGAGGGTTCCTACTCTTATTAAAATCAGATTATAAAACTTTGGTGGAAACACACAAGAACTCTTTCTTTAATGGTTAGACGTCATCACATGGTGTGGTTGAGAGGCAGCTGAGTCAGCTTTGAGCATAAACAGCCTTTGGGTGAAATTCCTGAATGCTTGATCCTCAGAGAATCTTAACTCGATGGTCATTAAAGTACAGCCTGGGACCTTCTTGGCCTCAAGGTGTGATCACAAACTCAGAGGTAGCTCTGGAGTGTGAGTCATTTCCTGTCCCTTCGTGGAGGACTTTTCTGTTTGAAGAAACACTCCATTTTCCTGGAAAAGTCATAAAGGGCTGGAGGAGGTCTGAAAGGGAATATACATCTCAGTGCTCTCGGGCTGTTGGTAAAAGATGGCTGGGATCTCTGGCATACAGTGCAACGAAAATATAAATGTAGAAACTAGCTCTTTTTTTTTTTTTTTAAATTTCAAATGGATTTTGGTAAAGTGTAGTTATTTTAAAATCCTGCATTTATAAGTCTGTTTTCTCACTTTCACCTAAATGCCTTCCCAAATATTTGCATGTATATTTACGTGTGTGTGTGGGGGGTAGATGTAGAGGCCAGAGGTTGAAGCCGGGTGTCTTTATTGTTTTATGCTAAATCTGGAGCTCATCAATTTGACAAGACCATCTGGACTTCCAGCTCTAGGAATCTGTCCATCTATCTCTGTCTCTCCAGATCTAGGGCTGCAGTGCATGCCATGATGCCTAGCACTTTTTTTTTTTTTTTTTTTAAATTTGTGCTCAGGAATCAGCTCTGACTCTCATGTTTGTGCAGCAGATACTTCACTGACTGAGCCATCGCCCCAGCCCCTGACTTCTTGGTATTTCAACACCTTAACATTCTGAACTGGAAACGTGTGTGTCCAGGTTTCACCATTGTTAGAAGAGGTTCATTTCCTCTGGAGAAGGGCTGGAATTCTGGGCCAAGTGACTGTGACTTGGGAGCACAGTAGGAGCCACACTCAGGAGCTACACAGAGTAACAAGTGACTAGCCCCTCAAGAAAGGCTGGGTTACCAGTCTTGGTGCACAAGGCTAAAAGACTGAATGCTGAAAAGTGATGGAGGTGTTGGTCTCTTCCAGAATCACAGGAAACGATCTACATGGCTGTTTCTACATAACTCTCCACAAGAAAAGCAACTTCTCTTCTGATCATTCTCACCCCCATTTCCTCTTTCCAGACACATATTTGGGTATAAAAACCTTCCTAGTGTCCTCTATAGGAGCATGTAGGTAAGTCCTAATTTAAGAAAACCAAATATGTGTCTGGAAACAGGAAGTGGGGGTAAGAATGATCAGAAGAGAAGTTGCTTTTCTTGTGGAGAGTTATGCAGAAACAGCCATGTAGATCGTTTCCTGTGATTCTGGAAGAGACCAACACCTCCATCACTTACCCCACTTCCTGTTTCCAGACACATATTTGGGTATAAAAACCTTCCTAGTGTCCTCTATAGGAGCATGTAGGTAAGTCCTAATTTAAGAAAACCCAGATACCAATTTGTAAAATTTCAAATTTAATGAAAGCATGATTTTTGAATATTACACAAGCAAAGACATTTGTTTACACTATGATTTGGATGCTGGAAAATCAGTTTTTGTCTTATGATCTTCTGGAAATCTTTCTATGATGCATTTTCAATGAATTCAGTTTTCTAGCCCCACATCTGGAGAGGACCTCCCATGTCCAAGAATAAACTTCCATGACACTTTCCTCTCTCTCCTCTGCGAGCCCTCCTCAAAGGAGTAACTCAGCTCAGAACAATTCCCTGCTACTCATGCTGAGTTGATTAGTCTACAGGAGTGGAAAAAAGAATAAACATTGTGCAGGTAGAAGGACTTTGGTGTCCCTCCTTGTTGTAAAGAAATCCTGGGCAATAAGAAAATAGGCTAAGATTAAAGAAAGCAGTCAGACCTCATTAGTGGAAGAGCAGTGCGGGACCAGGACTTCTTGCCTTGCAGGCTAATCAACCTTTCCTGGCGTCAAGCTTTGCTCTACAAAAGGGGTAACTAGCAAGTTCCTCCCCAAAGAGACATCAGCAGGTATCTAGTCTAAATTAACATAACTTTCATGAATACTGTGAATCATAGTGGGAGTGGGGGTGGAGGGGTGTCCCAACTGGTGACCACATGCATATTAGACAGAAGGGGGGGGGGTAAGTGGTCTTTAGCCTGGGATGCAGATCAAATTCTGGAGGCTGCATTTACACAACATGCTTTAGAAAGGGCAGCTTAGGAGACATCGTAGGCCTGGTACTTCGTTATTGTTGATGCCCTTCTGTTTTTCTCCTGGGACAGGAAGTAGATGCGGTTGGCCTCTGGGTAGGTGACTTTGCTGAGTGGGAGCTTGTAGATGGCAGGGTTGTTGGTTGTTAAGAGAAGAAAGGTGAGTGCTGAGAGGCAGAAGGGCCAGGTGCAGGGTGGTAATCCAAACTGGAGGGAGAGAAGATAAGGGAAATTTATGTTACATCAGATGCAAATGCTTGTTTAAAAAGCCTTTATCAGTTAAAGGAAGGGCTGATTGGTGAGGGTAATACTTAAATGATAGCCAATAAAACCAGGCCATTAGTTAGTTTATTCTGTGACAAGTTAAGCACACACCTTCCAAAATACAGCCATCGGAACTCTAATAATTAGTGTTAAAGCATTTTTATGTGCAAGGCTTGTTTCGTCTTGGGAACCTGACCACTCTATACTTCCAGCTCCAGGAACTATGGGTATTCTATGATTTCTCAATCATCCTCCTTTGAAGGAATGCCCTCGACATCAGTTTTGTAGTAAAGACCTAGTTGTAGCTGATTGGTCTAGAGATAGGCAGTCAGTTCAGAGTAGGGACATGGCCAATAGAATTCCTCTTTTGAGAATGTGGATTGAGAGGCACAGAAATGAATGTACCCATAAGCCTCTTGCTCTGGAAAGACCAGAGAGCTAAGCAGTGATAGATGGGCATTTAGAAACTGTATTAAGTACAAGCCTTTTGTAGAGAGACGTAGGAAATGAGCGAACAGGGAGAGAAGCAAAGGAGGGGTAGGTCTGTCCTTGGGACTGGAGGTGAAGGTTAGCTACCTCTCTTCTCAAGAGTTCTTCTACCTCTGTATTCATTTCTCATCATATCAACCTTCCTTTTATTCCTTGAGATGTCCTGCAACATTTTAATACTTTCCTCCATTTTTCAGCCGAGATAGTAAGTGAGTGGTTTACAAAGAGCCCACAAGTTCAACTATTAGGCTGATCAAACCACTTTCCCATCCTCTGAGCATTTTACTATAACCAATAGAAGGCTCAGGTTGTGCCACAGGGGTAGCACTGCTGGCCATGTGGAAGTCCAAAAATTACACTATTAGCAAGACTCGGAAGTACCAGAATTACTACCAGATTGAGGCTGTAAGGGGTACGTATCCATGAGTAATGGATTCCACTCAACAAGTCTTCCCAAAGCTCCAATGAGCTGCAATAAAGTGTTTTGGGAAGCATCCATTGAAGCCCCATGACAGACAATGATTACCTCGTTATGGTTTCTTAATCTTTCTGAGACGTTTTCCCTCAACAGTGTACTGCTGCCTACTCAGACAGTTGTTCTTCAGTGCATGCCAAGGACCCAATGCATGGTCCTTAGTGCATGGTCATCATTATCATGCAGATAGCGGCATTGTTGAAGGCTAGGACTTGAATTCTCATATTCTGATTAGAAAGGCAAAGAATAATGTCTCTTAGGCCTTTCTGAGGAGGCATTGAATGGTTTTATAAATATATTTTAATGCTTTCGCATTGTGTTCCTTGATGAAGTTGGAGATTTCTCTTGAGTACATTGATAGTTTTCTTTTTTAATCCTTGACAACTATCATCATAACGAGTAAACTTTTATTTCCAAAATATGTCACATGGAGTGGCCTACTCTGTAACCCCTCAGCACACAAAGAAAGACCATTTAGCCTTGTGCACATCTAGATCTGGGAACTGAAGTACCCTACATCTCTCTAGTGTCTGTCTGAGGCAGGTACTTGGCATATTTATTGAAAGGTGGATCAGCTGAGTGGTTGTGCCAGAACCGATGGCAAAAGCCTAGGGTGGATGAGGCTCTGAGAGCTCATAATCCATCTTCTCGTCTCCACTGTTTCTGAGGCCCCCTCTACCCAGTTACAGCAAAGAAACAAAACAAACAGACAAAAAAGAACCTTAGACCCAACATCTGAAGATAGAGTAGATGTTCCATACAATACCTGTCTGGATTCATCCTTCAGCTTCAGTGAAAAAGAGGGTGGTACTTAGGTCGTGTGTGCTCAGAGCCTCGTTCTCTCCTTCTCTCTTACTTCCATTTTCTCCTTCTATCAGAAAACTCTAAGATTATAGGTACTATAGCACCTGGGCTAAACTGAAGTTGGTTGATAAGCAAATGTTGTGTGTCAAGTGTTGTAGTGAAGGCTTACCCAGCATGTGATGGGAGGCAGAGGAGGGACTTGGTCCGCCAAGAGAGATAGCTCGATGTCAGGAAAGGCTAATTTGGCCGCTTAGAAAAAAGCTTCCTATTCTAAGTACCACTCTCTCTTTCACTGAAACCAAAGGATGAATCCAGACAGGTATTGTATGGAACATCTGCTCCATCTTCAGATCTTGGATATATGAGTTTTTTTCTGCTTGTATAACTGGCCTGACAGAACCGAATATATTCTACAGAGATATTTATGTCACCAAATCTACTGGGATACTGGAAGCATGGGCCTCAAGAAATAAAAACTTCCCTAAGAGTCTCATGCTGGAAAAGATGTTGGGCCTGGGGATTGGGGTGGTGTCTTCAGGACAGAGAACTTGTTAGACCACCTTACAGAAGGAGGCTGAAGTCCACACAGTGATGGGGTAGTAGTTGGAAGGACCACACGTTGCATGGGACTGCTTAGATGTATGCACCCTTTGTTCCCTATTTAAATTATCATCTCAATTTATGACCCCCAAAAATGGACTTTAGGGAGCATCACTGGATCTTTCTTCCCCCCCCCCCCATTATGGCCACATTGAACACATTTCCTTTTCCTGCTTTTATACTATTATTTTGGCTGTTTTAAATTCACTTATTAAGAATGGTGGGTGAACTTGACTTCTTGGGGAACAGACTGTGACCCCGAGTTGAGTAACACTTGTCCATGTGAAGTTTCCCTTGTACTCCTTTCTCAGGTGGAGTTGGACGCAGTGATTTGTAAGCTAAGCCTTAAGCATGGTGTGTTGGGCCTTTTAAAGCCAAGGAATAGCTTCTATTTTGCACAACACCCTAAACTGGGCCCAAGGCAAAGAAGAGTTTCTGGGGCTATGTGTGCCCATAAAGTCTTGAGTTTAGGCTTCTCTTTGGATGAGGAGATCACAGCTCTTTCTCTTCCCTGAAACCATGGCCTGTGTCCTTTTCCATAAACATGCTAGTTGCTAGGGAATAACTATGTTCACTGTACACAACCTGGGTGGACAGATAATTGACATACACAAGTTAAGTGATAAAGATTCCAAATTAGTTCTGTAGGATGGTCCAGACTATAATGGAGCTACATTAGAAAGCTTTACTCTTTAAAGTACTCCACTGGCTCCTGGTGATGGCTTAGATACTCGCAAAGTATCAAAGCTTTTGAGACCTAATTCTTTCCCATCAGTATTAAGGTGGGCATAGGGTATCAGCCAAAGGGCAGATGTTTGATGAGTGTTTGGGAAGTGGAGGGGGCACGTGGCTTATAGCTCACAGGACTTACCACAGACAGCATGTTAGCCAGGGCGGCACCAAGGTAGGCTGCGAACAGTGCTAGAAAAAGAACCAACCATAATAGCTCAGTAAAGAATTCAACAGCAGCTTAGCGTGATCTGCACATTCCCTCTTCATTAATTTTACGTCTCAAATGCTATCTCTCACCCACACTGAGTTACATTTCATTGCCTTGTAGCTTTAAAAGTGTTAAATGAGAAAATGCCAGCACCATGAAGATAGCAGATCAACTTTGTTAGAAAGGGCCAGAATGTAGCTGTGACAGTTCTCTTGGGTCCCTACCACCACACTTTCCAGTAAAGGAACATTTAATGGAATAAGCCATAAATGAAAGTTTTATAATAAAGCAAATGCAGTGAGTCTCAAAACTCCCCATTGGACTATCCCATCAGGAGCTATTAGCATAACACAGGTTTCTAGGGAGAAACAGCATCCTGTGAGTTTGGGGAAGACCAAACTGCCTACTGCCTTGTGTTTCAGGCTGGGCAAAGAAGGCCAGGAGCAAACTGGAAGCTGAGAAGAAGCAAGCACTGGATGGAGGGTAATAAAATGGGCCAACATAATTGGGCTTTGCTTTTGGGCTCATTCTCCAAGGAGGGTTTCCCAATTGTCCTAAAATATTAATAGTAGCTAACTTTTATTAGAGTTAACTAATAAGTCAACTATATCCTTCAACATCTCTTATAGGTGAGCAGTATTATTGCCTTGATCACACACACACACACACACACACACACACACACACACACACACACACACACACGCACGCACACCACAGTAGCAGCAGCAGCAGCAGCTGCAACTATTGTATGAACTCTCGTTAGCATATAATGAAACCCAGAGCCAGATATTGAGGAAAAGCTGGAATATCAGAGAGAGCAACAGACCACAGTCATTTCTCCCCCAGCCAACTTCAGGCTGAGCAGGGTAAATGTGATCTTTAAGGGTCCTCAGCCTAACTGGTCGCTTTTACAGAATGAACAAATCTCTGCCTTCTCCTGCCTTAAATATCTTCCCTGCCCAGCTGTTTCACTTCCTGGTTCAACTCTGTATCATAATCCTAGAGTTAGAATTAAAGGTGTGAGCTACTACTGCTTAGCTGTTAGGCCTTGAACTCACAGAAATCCAGAAAGATCTCTGTGTCCCCCTCCCCCCAGTGACGGGATTAAAGGTGTGGGTTTCCACTCTCTGACTTTCAAGGTTTGATAACTGTGGGTGGTTCTGTTCTCTGATATTACAGGCTGATTTTTTTTTTTTTATTAAATATACAATATATCACCACAAACAACAACTAACAAGTCCTCTTAGAGGACTTGGAGTCCCTGACACCCTTCCCTTGACTACAGATAACCAGAACCAAACCTTCCAGGCTCTTCCTAGACGTTATTACTGTTCTTATATCAATTATTCATCGGACTTGCAC
The DNA here is from genome assembly GCA_033318265.1 of Phyllotis vaccarum. Classification (NCBI taxonomy): domain Eukaryota; kingdom Metazoa; phylum Chordata; class Mammalia; order Rodentia; family Cricetidae; genus Phyllotis; species Phyllotis vaccarum. The sequence continues at coordinate 11,289,763 of JARWLC010000009.1, read as the reverse complement.
AAAGTGGACACTGTTTGTGACACACATCTGAGGTCATTTCTGAGAATTATGTGTCTGATAGTGGCCGAGCCTTGACCAATTGATCTTTAGGGTGAACTCTTAACCATTGTGTACTGAAGTTTCTCAGGATGTTATAAGGTCAGAAAGACAAAAGGGGAGGGGTCAGGCCAACTACCACAGACACCCCAGAATACAGGGTGCTGCAGGCCACAGCATCATGCTGTGAGAAATCCAGCCATCACAAAAGTACCACCCACCAGAGCCAAAGGCTTTGATGGGGGATTTAAACCAAGTCGTCTTGGTGTTATTGCGTCTCAGATGATTTGACTGATTCCTGCTATAGATCTCTTATGTGAAGCCGAAAGCTTTCTCCCATTGATTACAATTTGGGATCTATCTATCTATAACAGTGCTTTGATTATTTACTGGGCACAATTGCTCCTATGTACTGGGTAGGTCCCCGCACTGTGTCTGTGGGACAGTCACACAGTCAATAACCTTGGTTCCCACAGCCTAATCTCCACTCTATTCTCTAAGACAGACAGTAAAGGCCAGAACCCTACAATTATCTCCTACTTGGCAGGACAGAGTCAGGGAAGGAGTCTTTTAAAAAAGTCATGTTTGGGACCTTCAGGGTAAAGAAGATACAAGCTCTGTAACTTTGTGATTATCAAGGAATTGACTTTGTTTTTTTTTGTGCGTATAAAAACGGAAAACCTTACAGCATAAGAGAGAAAGAATAAAAGGTAAACCATGGATGGAACAGGAGGAGAGACTTAGAGAAATAAAGAGGAACGGACAAAGGAATCACGGTGTGAGTGGACTCGTTCTTATACCTGCAGATATGTAGGTTTCCATTCACTGGCTAGCAGAGCCTTCCTTGAACCCTGAGAGGATGTGTTCGAGGCTGGTTCTTGAGGGCTTTTGTTAATGGATGCGTGTGTGTGAAAGAACCACAGGGCAGCTCTAGGCTTGGTCTGTGAAGAGCAGAGGCTCAGAGAGTGGCCTTTCCTGAGCTTAGCCCTACAGGAATGCCCCTCCATCCCTAGGGGTGTCAGCCAAAGGATTAATTCCTACACTCCTTTGGTCCCACTGTTATTTTAATCAAACTTGATCTGTTATATCAAGACCTCTCCAAAGCCTTGTGTGTGCTCTGTGTGGTCCCAGAACTGTAGAACAGGGCACAGAATGAACAACGCATGGGAGAGAAGGATCAGAGACCGTAGCTTGTCAGGATGGTGGGGAGCAGGTAATCTGTCCTGGGGGATGTATAGAATAGACTGCAGGGGTTGGGGGGGCTTCCACTTTGCAGGATAATCCATCACTGGCTGTGTAATTATGGAAAAAGGCTTTAATTTCTGGGTCTTTCACCTGAAGGGGGAGAAGTTGTTAAAATAAGGTTTTCTGGCCCTGGGCGCCAGAGGTCTAGACTCACAGACCTGCCGCCCCAAACCTCTTAGTCATCTGTTTGTTTAGTCTCTTTAAAATGATTTAGATGTTTATATTAACTTTATGTTGTTTGGCCTATGGGCGGCTAAGGAGTCTGGGGCTGTAGGTCTGTGAGTCCAGACCTTTGGCCGCCCGGGGCCAAAAAACCTCATTGTTACAAGAAGTGTCTACAGGAAAGACACTTGAGGAGCACACTTTTGCAAACTTAGTTGGGCAATTCATTTCACTCATTTTAGCTTTACTTTCCCCATCTGTGAAATGGGAACAGGAACAGCATCCACACACTGCATAGTGGTAGTGGGGGAGAAAATGAGAAATCATATATCATGTTTGGCCCTTGTGACACCTGTGACAATCTGCTATGTACCTGGCCTGTCCTGTGCACTGTGGGATATTAGACATTACCCTAGACAAGGTGCTAAAAACACTTTTGTTCTTCCCGTAGGCATAACAAGTAAAAATGTCACCAGATACCGATAAATGTCCCTGGCTGGGAACCCCTGAGGCATATATGACCTAGAGCTGCTTAATCTTTTTGATACAATTGGCACTGGGAACAGTGAAGGAGACACCTGCAATTTGCCAGTTATCACGTGCATGACCCTGACCTTGGGTACCATCCAAGCTGCCTCACTTCTCTCCCCTGTCCCGTCCCTGCTCTTTGGTATGTTCCTTGTGAAGCAGAATAAAAATACAGACTTTTTGGGTATAAAATGAGATCAAGTGTTGACCTTCGCACATGAGGTCAGTGCTATATCAACCCTATGTTGATATTTTTGGGTTAGCATAAAATAATTTTTAAGGAGATAGAAAGAAACACTTCAGCTTTATCTTTCACATCTAGTTTAGAAACATTTGCCCATCCTTGCAGTGGTAGTCATAAAATAAAAAACCAAATGCATCTCCAAACTATCTTAAAAAACAAATATATGTTTATATATGGTTCAGAAAGCATCTCTATCTCAGAAAAAAATATTCTGGATTTTTTTTAATTGTAAACTTATTTTTTAAAAAACCTTATTTGGTAACATTTCAGCATCCATGATTGTACTGAAATAGAAATTCTGTTTTAAATATTCTGGTCAAAGGGGTTTTATTTTCTTTCCATTCATATAACATGAAAGATATTCAAGGTTGAGAATATATAAATCTGATGATTTATAACTGCCATCCTAACTTCCTGTGATGCTGAGCAAATATATAAGAGGTGTCATCTGAAAGGTATGTATGGTCAATGCCTCTCATATTTAGTTCTGGTCATTGTGCATGGTGTGTGTTGCTAAGTTCTACATGTGAGCGTTAACTTCAGGGAGCTGCTCTGTAGCTCCATCACCAGCCAGGAGGACTACAATCCCAGGAAACAGCCCCTGGGCAACAATGAAAAACTACCATCTAAGAACACTGCCTCTGAGTGGCCAGGCATCACACAGACGGTAACACCACTGAGGACACACGTGACAGTGTCATCCACAAAACCATCGTGAGTAGTTTTCTTTGCGCAGGGATCTACACAGGTCTTCTCTGTGGCCAGGAGGGTTATTATGTAGTACCTACCACAGGCAATGGCGAGCAGGTGGGTCTGCCAGGTAATGACGTAGAACATGCCTCCGATGGCAATGCAGGCCAGAGTGCTGTTGAAGCCACACAGGCCAAAGTAGATGGAATCAAATGGCGTGGCGATGCTGAGTGCTGCGGGAAGGAAATGATTGGTGTTGAGTTGACTTCCTGAAACACACCCCTATCTTCAAGCCAGAATCAGCTGTCAGAATCGTAGACAGGTATTCACAAAAAGGAATTTCAGTTTTAGTCACTGAAAATATATGTAAAGAAAATAAATGGACAGGATCATAAGAATAGTGGCCAAGCTGTTATCAGCTGAAGAGACCCTTGGAGTAAGGACTCTGGGTTCTGATTTAAACAGTACAGAGGTTGTACTTTGCCACACACCAACACCTCCACCATGAACTGAGCCCCCTCTTTGGTTATTGGCGATCACTCTTAAATATTCCTGGAAAAAGCCTTCCCAGACTTTAAATTTATGCTGAGGGTCATGTCTGATGCCAAAGTCTTTCTTGGGGGATAGTTTTGCATACAGGTGCACAGAACACTGTCATCAAAAAAGCCAAAACAGGTGTGAGGAGGGGGAAGAGGAAGCTTGCAGGGTTAGCAGTCGTTAAAGACAAGTCACAATTTTCCTCTGAAGCTGGCTGCAAGCACTAACATCCCTATAGCTCATCAGGAGGATGGCATTTTAAAAACAGTGAAACAAACCTGCTAGCATCCCTATGGTGGACCCAATGGCTGCATGCAAGCAAATGAGAGGCGAAGATATGAACAGGGCTATGAGGAAGATCCCTCCAGTCCAGGGATTGTCACAGCCGTACACTTGGCCGATTCCAACGGGGATGGCTCTCAGAAGCTGTAGAACGACAGGGTCACGTGTTTGTTATGGAAGTAGACAGTCAGCTCGCACCTCCACAACAAAGCCTCACACTCATGCTCTTTTGAACAGGGTCTTACTATATTTCTCAAGCTGTCCTTGGATTCTGGATCCTCCTGCCTCAGCCTCTTAAGTGTACTCTAACATTTTATAACAGGATTCGTGGAATATGTTACTGTTAAAGTAGGTTAATGCTGAAGGGACCAAATGCTTGATCCCCTCAGTTCTGAGTTCTTGGGTAGTTAGGATGGTGAGTTTGAGAAACATCAATGTGGGAGATTTATTCTCTTGTGAAGAGAAACTGAAAAAACTTCAAAGGGGCATTTATTTCTTTTTAGAAATATAATATATTCCTTATAAAATGATCATATTTTAAAAAACAAGATGGCCAAAGGCTACTAGGAGGAAAATGGTCCTTGTACTTCCAGGACATACATGTCTGGCTGTGGTGACCATCCTATCTGGCTGAGCAGTTGCAGTTTGGGATCTGCAGAAGGTCCTGTGGGTAGGCTGACGGTGAGTGAAAGAGCTGCTACATGGACAGGAGGCCAGGCCAGGTGGGCTAGCCCCAGAGGGTTAGCCCAATCTCCCATCGGGACAGAGAGCAGGAATAGAGCTCAGCCTTGGCCTGCTAGGAGAAGGGGATTAGCATGGGACCTGCATGAGAGTATATACACCGGCAATGACACACGGCTGTTTCCTCCTCTCCTAGGTATGCCTGGGAGTCTCCTCAGTGGCCACTCCACACTTCTGGGATATCTAGACTCTCTTTCTCACACCCATTGCTTGTTTTCTTGAAGCAAAAAATACAAGTTTTGATTGGAAGACCCAACACACGAATCCTTATTATAGTCCAGAAAGTTCTTTCTTCAAGAATGACTGCCCTTTTTTTTTTTTTCTGAATCTTTGGAGCGTAATCTAAGCAATTTATATATAATTATTAAAAATATTTTATTTCTAGAAAAGTCTGAAATATTTCTAATTGAGAGTATAATAAACCTTATCTTATGATTTCTAACATCTTTTCAAAGCACACACAAGACAGGGACTGGGTAAACCCTAGGAGCAGAACAGTTTCTGAGAGTGAATTACCAACTCAGCCCTTTTACTCATTCTGGCCCATGAATACCCCCTCTCCTGCCCCGATGACAGTGACCAAGGGTAAGGCTGACAGAATAATGTCTCTTCTGAGTAATGATGCCTCTCAGTGTGCTTAGAGGGCTCTTTCAACAACACCGTGGAATGCTGAGGGGTACTGGGCATCATCACTTAAGCTTTCTTTAACAAGCCCAATGGCTTTGTGGTGACAAATTGCCAATAATGAAGTTCCAGGTTGAGCTATAGACTGGAACAGGAAGTCCTTTAGTATAATGAAAAGTAATAGGTCTTAGGAAAAAAAGTGCCTAGTTAGTTAAGAAGCCTAATGAACAGCCACATTTTCCCATCTTGCTTAATACTTTTGATATTGTTTCTAATTCACTATCTTGGCAGGCTTCCAGAGGTCAGTATTATACATAAAATTCTTTAAAAAGATGAAAACCTCTGCTCCCTCTGTTTCTTAATGGAGGTAAATCTGGGCTTCAAAATGTGCGCAAGGCTCACTGAGAGAGTGGAATAGGCGCCAGTGACTTCTTAAGCCGGTGGATAGTGGCGGGGTGTGTGTATTTTAATACTTCAGGGTAATGAATGGAAGAAAATACATGGTATGAGTTTGTTAAGATTGGTCTTAAGTATGAAAAAGGCTCCCAAACAAAAGAAAGTAGCAAAGATCCCAGAGCACATATCAGGGGTCAGAGTTCTGTCCAGGCTTGTCTCATTCACTGTGGAACCTTGGGTGGGTCTTTTAATTTGGCTTTTGTTTCTTCCGGTGGGATCAGAAACAAAACTTGTAGGTCTGTGGAGACAAGGACAGGATCTCGCAGGATGCGCAGAATGGCTTGTACTATGTAGTTGCGAATAGTCATCATGCCCTGACTTCTGATGTGCAAAATGAGTGTATTCAGTTTGACATTGAATTTGTACAAATACTGTCCCTTCTTCTTTTATGACACCTACCAAAGGCACTTGGACGTCTGACCAGGTGATGTTGGGTGTGGTGGCTGCAGGTTGCAGCAGCATCGTGGGGAAGAAGAGGTTGTAGTGGCCTGTGGCTGCCAGGTACAGGGTCACGGCAATGTTGAAGGGCAATGTGAAGACAGGGAGGTCCCACTTGCTGAAGATGGTGCTCAGGGCACTGGAAAGGATGGGGCTGGTGGAAGAAACATGTGAGACACGTCAGATGCCACTTGCCTTGGCATTAGACCATGCAGTGGCGGTCAGGACACAGAGACTGGGGTTCACACTCAGCCTCAGAAGGATGACTTTAGGAGATCTTTGGGGGTTTTTCAAAGAGTCATAGAACTCTGTCCCCTAGGAGGAGTGAGGGAGGGTCAGGAGAAGAAAAAGAGGAAATTATAGTCATTAATATATTTTGAGTGGCTGAGTAATCTGACTTCATGGGCAGACTACCCTTTATTTTCTGGAAATGAGGGAGAAACCCGGTATTTGGAGGTCTCTGCCTCATGGCTGGCCTTCAGTCTACTGTGGGGATTGTCTCAATCTGGTCACCAGTCTAAGAGATAGAGGAAATCTTGTTGGAATAGGAGCGATGGGATTCCAGACACTGGCAGGACTCTGTGCAGCTCTTAGCTTATGTGGCCAGCACGTTCTTGCTTTGTACTCAGCCAGGGCTGGGCCAGAAGCCCTTTGAGATCTTAGAGAAAGGTTGGCAGCTGATGAGGCATTGCACACAGATGATCTGGCATGATGCTCTCTGTCCATAAGAACTGCCTCTAATGGGTGTTTCTGATGGTCAAGATAAATGACAAATACTTTAAAGCTGAAGTTAAAAAACCCAAAACAGTCAAAGGGTTGGGTTAAAAGTGATGTAAATTCGGAAGAGGAGATGACTCAGCAGGTAATATGCTTGCTGTACAAACAGTAGGACCTGAGTTTGGATTCCCATTACCCATGTAAAAAGCTGGGCATGGCAGCCCATGTCCATAACGACAGTGCCGGGGGCGGAGACAGGCAAAACTCTGGGCCAACTATCATCACTTAAACAGTGGCCAGATTCAGTGAGGGACCTTTTCTTAGAAAATGAGGTAGAGACTAATAGAGAAGGACACCTGAAGTCAACCCCTGATTTCCACCAAAGACATAAAGGCATACTCTCACCCCCCCCCCCCCCCAGACACATACACACATACCACATATGCACATACACACACAGAGAGACACATACATACACACATACACACACACACACCACACATGCATACACACACATACACACACACACACACACACACACACACACACACACACACACACACACACCAGAAATAAATTAAACTTACCAAGTCATGGACATAACAATAACAGGGAGCAGCAGCCACCAGTAATAATTGCCCTTGTCTGAGAACACGGCCATCAGGAGTCCCACCAGCACCCCATTGTAGCCATGGAGTCCTGCTGCAATGGTTGACCTGGGGGCACAAGAACGAGCTGGTGGAGTGGGGTCCTCCCTATGACATTAGCTGTTGTCAGAATCATAGCTTTCTAACTTGGGGCCTGACAATCCATCCTCAAGCGAGCTACTCTTCTGGGGCTAGGGAGCAGCAGTAACCTATCTACCCTTCGCTGCCAAGAAGAACGGTGCTTCGTCACTGGTGCCATGGTTCTGAGGAGTCTGGAATAGGGTATAGGAAGGAGACAGTGGTCCTTATGATAGAACACTGGGCCTCAGGGACTTACTTATCCTGGCTCAGGATGAGGGCCGTCAAGGTGGACACAACAGTGCCCAAGCAACCCGAGATGGCCCACCAGGGATTCTGCACGAAGAGGCCAAGGACAATGAGAAGACCACTGAGAGGGTTGTTCACGAACATCACCTGGGACATGCCTCGGAGCACCCAGTCAAGAAACTGGAACACTGGAGATTTGTCTGAAATGAGAGGGGGAGAGTCAGCAGATGCTCAAGCAGGTCAGGCCTTGGCTAGGCCACAGCGGGCAGTGGGAATGGGGTCTTCAGGGGTGCAGCATGTATTTCCATCAGCCAGAGAAAAGGCTAAACAAAGAACATGGGGATGCATTTGAATGCCCAGAACACTTGCCAGCCATTGTTAGCCCGATACAGTCTCCAGGCTAGCCTCGTCTCTAGGCTGTTTATCTCGTAGTGAGGATCCTGTATCTACCTTGAGCTTAATTCTGCTTCCCAGGGGAGTGGCATAACATTTCCAGAAAATTCTCTTGCTGCTGAGAGGTTATGAAACCCATGAGCCAAGTAATATGGAGATTTCTAGAGAGAACCACCTGCCCTAGTAGACACAGTTCCCCTAAGCCATCCAACACAAATCTGTCTAGAATGCCAGATTCAGAATCTCAGTGCTTGTTTGAGATATTTATGTGGTATATTTGGGACAGCAGAACTTTGTCATTGAGAAACAAAGCCTCATACAACTACTCATCTTTACAATACAGTTACAAATATGGGTGTTTATGTCTCAAGAGACACTCTACTTCTCTGTAAGACCTCCACTGGATCACGGAGAAGCCCGCAGCATGTTTCCAGGGGGTGAGGAAGGCAGAGGCTTTGGGTGCATAGTTGATGTCACAGACTGTACCTTTAAGTCTGTCTCCACATTCCTTCATCTCTCCAGTGATGTAACTCAAGGCTTTGCTTACTCTCTTCCCCCCAGCAGCCATAGAGCTCCGAATCCAGGAAGTCCTGGCTGTAGTGGCTTCCGCCTTTATCTCCGGCCTCTCCTCCATGGTGTCCAGATCCTGCCCAAGGACCAGAAATAGGTAAGCATCCTCCACCGTTTTGTGATTTTCACATCAGGCGATATTTGAAGTTTCTAGAACTAAGGTTTTCATTTGAGACTTTGTTGAGCTGCTGTTTATCCCGTCTCCCTGTCTTTTGGGTTGTTGGACAAATCATCTTATGTGATATATTCAACCTCAGTGAGGTAGAATAAGGTGGTCTCTTCACCCTTGTTCTGCGGATGAGGACTCAGGCCTACAGAAGTCCTCGTCACAGGGGTCAAGTCAAATGGTAGAATGGAGATTTAGCTACACGTGTCTTGATTTTCTTAAAGACTACTGTCTTTCAGTCTTTCTAAAAGAAGTTATTTTCCTACTTAGCAATCTAGTTTTTCAATTTTAAGCGCAAAGGTATATGAGCAAACACACCAAGATTCTTAAAAAAAACCCGGCACTTTTTTTTTTTTCCATAAATACAAACTGACGATACATAGTGCTAATGTATGGTACAGCAGCTCACAAAGCAAACTGTGAAAAATAGACATTTTTATCTATGTGACTACATTTCTGAAAACATAGCTCAAGAGACGTTTGCCTAAATCAGAACCCTTTGATGGACTGCAACTCCCCACCCTGCTGTGGTCTGGGCTCACCACACTCACAAGCAGCTCCACTGTGGGCTTCCGATATAGGTAGGGAAGAGGCTCTTTGGTTTGTTTTTCTTGGTGTTCACCTTTTCCAAACACTGGAGATGGAAGGTAAGAGAGAGCCATCAGTTCAGACCTTGAATTTGGGCACTTTGACAGCAATTTCTCCAAAGACTTGGGTTAGACCATTTGGTGTCTTCTATTCCAGAGGAGCATAAAATCATAGACTCTTACTGATAAGAGTCCCTCTTTCCTGATCAGTCAGGCCCATTGGGGATCTCTTTTGGGAAAAAAATGCACATCATAATATAAACAGGACATGAGGAAACAGGAGGTTCGGAGACCTCAATGGCCCTTCAGATTGACCTCTGTATTAGCAGCCCAGAGGGACAGTGGTTTCTCTGTGACCTCTGTATTACATGGAGACTTGATATACAAAAAGGGACCTGGACTGGAGTGGACAGTGGTTGATGCACAGAATAAGTATCAGTGGGGTACTCTGTCCCAAGTGGAACGTGTATCTCACATCATTCCCCCAAGACCTGGGGATCCATAGGAGTAAAGGGTGGGAAGATTGTAAAAGCCAGAGGTTGGGGAGAATCAGGGCCAAACGGGGCTTTCTGAATATGGCAGGACTGTGACTCTTATAAATCGACAGCAGCTGTGATTGCTTGCACAAGATCAAGCCCATCAACATGCTAGCACATAGGGTGTGGACCCGCACCCCTAACTGAGGAGCTCTGGACAGGTTATATAAAGAAAAAGAAGAAAAGGGCATGAAGTTGAGGGGTACAGTGTGGAAAGTGAGGAGTTAGGGGAAAGTGTGTGTGGGGGTAAATATCATCAAAAGACAGTATGAAACTCTCAAAGAATAAAATGCATTTTAAATTTTCATTTATTTTATGCGTGAACATTTTGCTTGCAAATGTATGAGTGCATCACATATGTGCTTGGTGCCTACAAAGGCCTGAAGAGGGCATTAGATCCCTGGGGATCATAGTTACAGTGGCTGTGAGCCATCTGTGTGTGTGTGTGTGTGTGTGTGTGTGTGTGTGTGTGTGTGTGTGTGTGTGTGTGTGTGTGTTGGGAATCAAACCTGGGTTCTCTGCAAGAAGATCTTAACCACTGAGCCACCTCTCAAGTCCCAATAAAAATATATTAAAAGAAAGAAACTAGCATGTTGAGGTCCTCTGCCTGTGCCCCAGAAATCACGAGCAGCCTGAGCCACGAAGGATCTGGGTTTGAATTTGGCAATTATTCTCTTCAGGCAGATGCTTTTAAAATGATTTTTTTGATTATGGTATTTGCTTTATTTTTGCGATGAGGTCTCACTATATAGCTTGGATGGCCTAGAACCTGTTATGAAAAGCAAGTTGGCCTTGGACTCATAGAAATCCACCTGCTTCTGCCTCCCAAGTTTGCTGAAATCAAAAGTGAGTCCCACCATGCCTGCCTCTGATGATATGTATTTTTAACCCATTGGTGGTCACATGTTTGCTGTGTGTTCTAGCCACGGATAAATTTCTGTTTCTCTAATAAATAACCTCACACCACACTTGGACAAAAACCACTAATTAAACCCAGAAAATAAGGGACATTTTAAAAAAATATTTTATTTTGTCTTTGAATCTTAACATTTTAATAGTTGGATCAGGACAAATGCTATCCATATTGTCCGTTTAAGTAGGTTTTGAGATGTCCTTGTGCCCTTATAATTCTACGGAGCTCTTATAATGTGAGTCTAAGCATCTTTCGTTATTAGGCTGGTTTATTTTTAAGAATGAGCATTTTCCCTCTTGGGAATTATCAGGCCCTTTGAAGCTTTGGACTTGGTACTACTCTGGTGCCCTCTTGTGGTCAAGTATGAGAACGGCAGGCTGGGCTCTGCTTTCCTGTTAGCAGTCTGCTGTTCCGGTTAGGAACTCTAGAAAAAGATGTACTGAAGACACCTATGTTTTCACATGTGAAGAAGCAGGGGCTCAAAAACCAGTGTGGTTTGGAATCATGTAGGGGAAAGATTTGGAAATATGGAGCAGGAAACAGATAAAGTTCATCTGAATTTGAGGCTTGCATGTATGACTTCCCTCTGAGCCACCCCATCCATGACTGTCGGCTTCTGTCTGGAGCAGCCTGCTTCAGTTGATTCCCACGGACTTCATCATCCCACGCCTTTTTGTACCTGGGTGCGCGCCCCTGTGCCCATGTACCAGGATCCCTCTCAGAGACTGACCGGCTCTCTTTACTTGCAGGTTTTCCCATAACCACTCTAAGTTCCTTGCTTTGACTTGGCTGACTTTAGGCATGAATGGATGAAATTGAACAAGGTACAGAAAGACAGCCAGGCACTGAATCGGCTTCTGGGAGGCATGTGACACCAAGGGGCACCAACCCAGGCATGGGTTCTATCCATTGCAGTGGTCCTGTATAACCAGCTGGTCATGTGTAATCATGGCTTCCTCTCTGGGGGCTGTGTTGGAGTCAGCGTGCCTTCTTTCCATGTCTGTCTAAAGGCTTCTCTGTCTCTTGACATATGGGACTATCAATCTCTCCAGGATTCTCACTATTTGCTAGAACCTGACCTTGGTTTTATAGGCTCAAGTTTCTGGTACCCTCCTTTGCTCAGCTCTGGCCTCCTTCTGGGGTCCCCCTCTGACCTATGAAGGATCCTTCTTCATCGTTTTTCTCAACTTTGGCCCTCTTACCTCTGTCACTGACATGGTGGGAACTTTTCTTCAGCCTTTTGTACAGGGGTAAGGGTGAGGGGCTGGAGTCTTTGTTTTGAGATTTCCATATATAGTCCACTTGCCTATCCTCTTGCCACAGCCTCCTCCTGAGTGCTAGGTTAGAGGCAGTAGCACCACGACCAGTGTTTTATGAATTGGTGGCAATTTGAATTTCTTGTAGAGTTCTAAACCATCTGGTTCTGGCCCAGGCTGTATTCTAGATAGGTTAAATATGAATCTTTGGGAACGGGTTCTGGGTAAGTCCAGAGCCAAGTTGAGACCTTTGTCAAGCCCGTTACTTATTCTGGAGGATTTTTTTCCTTCATCAGACTACACGTGTTCAGAAACAGGAAGCCTGTGGCTTTGGTCTGTGGTTATGTATTAAAAGGACCACTGTGTAGTAGGATCTGCCACTGTGTAGCACCTGCCACTGTTGTCTGCTTTGAGATAGGAAGCTGGGGTCTGGCAGTGAGGGAGGGAACGGACACACCTTTGCTCCTTCTCCGAATGGATGACCACTCGATGTGGAACACACTCCTCCGTCTCGGGAGCACGGTCTCAGAGCTCTGCTCTGCCTTCCACTGGCCTGCTCCGTGTGACTGCTCTCCACTGCCACCTAGCCAGGGACAAGAAGAGACAAGTCAGCATGCCGCCTGGTCCACATCTATGAGCCAAGCTGTGGAGCCAAGCAAAAGAGCACCCGAAGCTAGAGAGGAGCAAGTGATGTAGCTTGATGCTGGAGGAGAAACCGCTTTTGTATTTGTACAAAAACACCCAGCAGCCCTGTCCCCCCAACCCCCCTTACAAAGTCTACTCTCTTCTCCATAGAAACTTAAGTTATATCTGGGTCAAGAGATGAATGAACCAGGCTTAGAGCCATTTAATCACACAGAGGGAATAAAGGTGACCCTGGGCTGACTGGCCAGTCACTATGATTCAGCCAATGACTTGGACCTCTCTGACAGAGTTCCGGTGCTGACTGCATATTAGACTACCTGGCTGCTCAAAACATGTCTGAGTTTTCTCCACCCCAGGCCAGTTCAAAAGATAAAAGATTTCTGTAATGTACGGCTGGGGCTGAGAACCATTGATATGGTCCTTGGAGCAGCCCTAGCATCGGCTGGTCCTGCTAGCATCGGCTGAGAGCTTGTTAGGAATTTGTAATTTCAGGTTTTACCTCAGACTGTTAGAACAAGAATCTGCATGTCTATAGCTTCTTGAGTTATCTACATATTAAACATTTGCAAGTCCTCATATAGAAAGGGCTGAATGTCTGAAACACATTCCTGGCTATAACAGACCCTTTACTGTGCTGCACTGTCTTCGACTGCCACATTATGGGGAGAATAAGACCTCTCAGGGCATAGCTTGAGAACCGATGGGATTGAATTACTTTGGGCTGCTTAAGAAAGTGCAGGCTCCTAGGCTCACCCCAGGTCTGTTGGCTCCTGGGCTCACCCCAGGTCTTTTGACTCCTGGGCCCACCCCAGGTCTGTTGACTGGAAACTTTTGGTAGTATCATACAGCACACGCTTGTTTGGTAGAAGAAAAGGGCTTTCTCCTTAGCTTGGGTCTGAGCCTGGATATCAGAGCTCACAAGTGCCACACAATAACCTGTGTTATTTTCATATATACAATGAGGGCACATCTGTCTAATAAACCAAGGCAACATTTATCTGGGACCAGAAATATAAAATGGAAAGTTTTTGTTAAGATACTCAAATTTTGTGGCAAAACAGATAGCCAGAGGAATGGAGGTAGATATTCATAGAGGTTTGGGGGTGGGTAGCTGAGGGATGCCTAGTGAGACAGGGCTCATCCACCAGGGAGAGCCTATGATGACCTGGGTTCTGAGCCAGAAAAGTGGGTCAGGGCCACCCATTACTGTATGTAATAGAGTTGATGGCCAGATCATAACAAAGCAAAGGTAAGAAGAACCTCTCTCACATTGGTGATGCTGAACTACTCCGGGTCCCTAGGAAGCATTTGCAGAACACCCCGAGCACATAAAGGAACTTTGAGAGCATCGAGGACACACGCACCGACTCTTGTAGAAATGAGATGTACCCTACGTGTGGGACAAAAGAAGGGATAGAAACACTGGCTGGGATGCAGAAGCCATCACCTTCTGCTTGGCATTTTGTAAATCATTACTAACCTCATCGACACTTCCCTTAATTACAGGATATAATCTTCCAGAAAGAAATATACAGCCCCGATAGGTCGACCTTCTCAACTCTACCTGTATATGATGGCAGCTATCTCAGTCATGCCCACCACTTCTTTCCTATACTATAACAAAAGCAGATAACGTTTATGAAACACTCTGGAAGAGGGTGTAGCTGTTCACACACCAGATACATCCTCAGGGAGCACACTTCCCACGGATGGCACTGAACTTCTCTGCTCCAGGCGGGATGGGCCCTTCTCCTTGGGAACAGCTACAGTTTTCCACCTGCCTGCACAGACGCTTACCTAGCTGTGCCTTAAACAGAATCCTTGACTGGTGAGATACTTGATTTTCTCCAGTACGACCACCATCTATCACACATCTGGTAGATAGATGATAGGTGTTCAGAACATTGTTAAATAAATGAACAAGGGATGATTGTCCTATGTGTTTTAATTTCTGCATGACACAGAAAAGAATAAATGGCTATACCAGGGCACGGGACATTTTTGTATGTACTTATATGTGTATATATTCATGTGTGTGTGTGTGTGTATGGTGGGCAGGGGGAGGCTTCTGAGTGCTAAATGAGATGTTTTCTCTTATTTTTAAAATGTTATCTCTGTATACTGAGTATCTGCTACTTGTGTGTGTCATGGAGGTCAGGGGAGGGTGCTAGATCCCCTGGAGTTGGAGTTATGGGCAGTTGAGAATCACACTTCATGAGTGTAGAGAACCAAACCCAGGTCCTCTGGCAGAGCAGGAAGTGCTCTTAATGTTGACCCATCACTCCATCTCCATTTTATCTTAAAAAGATTTATTATACTGGATTATGCAAGGTCAATTTTATACATATAACATATTTTGAACATATTCTCCCCCCCCCCGTACACTGCTACCCACCCTGTTCCTTCTCACCACAGCCTTACACTAAGATATTTCTTTTTTTATTTTCATGTCATCTAGACATACATGTTTCCTGTGGATTTATAAAGTCTAGAAACAAATGAGAAAGAATGTGTAATATTTGTCTTTATGAAATAGATGTAATTTTCTTAATATTAATGTATGCAGTTGTATCTACTTTTCTATAAGAAATATAACTTTACTCTTCAGCATGACTAAATATATCTATATCACATTTTCTTTATCCATTGATAGATACTTACAACATACTTGTTGTAAAAAGTGTTGCAGCAAACCATTACGTGTGATCATTGCTATGATATGGTGACTTGGAATCATTGGGTAAACACCCAGGGGTGGTATAACTAGCTGGTAGCTCTTTTAATTCCTTTGAAGCTGTATAAACTGAAGTTAATATTTTCAAAGATTGTTCTATACACCATCAAGGCCTTGAATACTAGAATTAGAAAGGGAAGATTAGAATTTTGAAATTCTTTAGTTGCAGACTGGGAATTTCAGCTTGAAGGAATGAAGTGACTTGCCTGTGGCTAAAGTCTTAGCAGAGGCAAGAATAGACACAGGCTCTGTGTTGTGATTTATGTTTAAGATTTGTTTCCTGAATCCTTGCATCTTATGGGTGTTTATTTTCACTCTGTCAGGTCCACTCTGCTTCCGAATGTGATGGACTGACTCCCTGAAGGTATTCTAAAATCCAACATTTTTAAACCCATTCTTCCCTTTTCTTAGGAAGAAAACATCTTCCTAAACCTTCCTAATACTGGGCAATGTCTTGGAAGGCAGATTGGATGAGGAGAATTTGGTTCACAAGGGTACTTCATTACTTGGGACACCAGCTTCTTCCCACATTACCAATGGTCAGTTTTTTATGAATGTGGGGTATGACTCTTTGTAACCATGAGATAAATAAGACTTGGATTAATAGCTGATGCTCCAAACTCCTCTCTTTTCCTCATACAGCTCATTAGCTGGCCAATAGACTCACCTAAAATTTGATTTCTTTGGTTACTCGCCTCACTCCGTGGGGGAAGATATTAATTCATATAAATGAGCTGATATCTCATTTAAACTCATGAAATCTTATGGGAATTTTGTAAATGAGATTAGAGTCGAAAGCCTAACTATAACTTAAGTAATTCCTGGCTCATTTTCCTTCCCAGCGATGTGAACTGTGCCCTAACACTGCCCGTCTTCCTGAGTTCGATCTGTCTTCTTCTGATCCGTTCTGTCGTCCAACTAAAACTATATTTTAAATTTTACTTTCTTATTCAATAATCTACATAGCTCCACAACGCCCCAGCTCCTTCACCCAGCTTTCTGGATTCTGTGATAGGGCAAGCTTCCTTATCCAGCCACAGATTTTTTCCTTCTAATGCAGGCTGTGCCATGACAGGCTAGTTTTCCCCGCCTCTCGGGCGTTTCCTCCACCCAAGCCTCGGTTCTACCCAACCCCCTTTGTCTGGTGTGTAACGAAAGCTCCCATTGGCTTAGTTTGCTCATAGGACTCCATCAATTCTCATGGCATTTTTGCATATTTTAGGTTACATCTTTTGGAGTTCTAGGCTGTGGCAGAGGCTTATTTTTTAATGTAGCCCAGGCTGGCCCTAAATTCACAGTCCCTCTGCTTTAGCCTTCTGTATCCTGAGATGTAAGCACACACCACATTAACTCAGTAGAATTTTATACCCATAGTTACAGCACATGTAAAATATGTTTGATAAATATTTTTCAACCTAATTAAACTACACAGAGTGACCAATTCGTCACTAACCAAGTAACCTTTGAACCTAGGCATTGGTAGAAACTGAGGCCTGAGAGAGGAATCTTCCCTGGATCCCATAGCTGGTCAGTTATGAAGCCAGGCATATTGACATCCTGTTTTAATTTTTTTTCCTGCAATGGAGGAGTTGAATAGATAGCTGGAGCCTTTCTCATGAAATCAGTCGGCTTGTGACTTTTTAAAAGAAAGCATAAATTATTTCATTTGTCAAAAGGAATAACATACCCATTGGAAGCAAACTGTCCTGGGTCACTATAGGATCTTACATTATGGCAATATTTCCATATTCTTTCCACATACTGTCTCTCATGCCTTTCCCCTAATACCTAAGGAAGACATAGCTAATCGATCACGGACCTTTACCAGGGAGCTTAGATACATCTTCAGAATCCCTGTGACCCAAACATCCAGTGCTAATCAGAGTTGGCCCTTGAGAGTAAAATTGCTTTTTTTTCCAACAGTATGAAAGGATGTGGGTGGGGTACACCCTTGAGAGAAGCATTACATTGGGGTGCCATGTCAACAGGAGGCAGAGGCCACAGGTAGATATATCTAAGCCACACAGGGTGCCTTTTCCCCAGTAGAGAGATCAAAAAGCCAAAATTCAAGGGCAGAAAAAAGGCAAAACCCCTCACTCTCTGATAATAAGCGTCGACCCACTTGCAGCCAGACCCAGTGGACTTGTGATATTTTATATAAACAATTACAACCATTCTCCAAACGATTCTTGGAGCTTCCCCATAAATGACCAAGAGGAACAAATGGGGTTATAAAATTTACTATCTACCAAGATAATGACCTGCTCATCTCTTATCTACTCAGATATGACTCATGAGACAAATGGCCCATGAGAAAAGACCAAATAACTTCTCTGAACTGCCGTTAAAATGCCCCATTGTCCCTTAGGGGAGCGATTCTGTCTCTTGGAATTTGGCTGATGTGTTCCTGTCTACAGTATATGCTCTGTTAAAACTTTTCTGTCAGTTCTGGTCTGTTTAACACCCCCACCCCTAACCTTGGGCTTCCTTTCCTGGCAGGATATGTCAGTGGCTCCATCGGGAGCCTCTTCCCCCTTACTCTGCTCTTTACTCTGAGGCTTATGGTGGTTAGAGAAGCCAACGGGCATCTGAAAATCCTCTGGAGCTTTCTCCAGTGAGTGCCAAAGGCTTCTGGATTGAGACTTCAGATAGCTGTCACCCATTAAGGTATGATCTAGGGAGTTCATTTCATGCCATGTATTCAAGGGCTGCTTTTCTGCCTTTTGGGACTGTCCCCCTCCCAGAGAGCCAAGCTATTCTGGCCATAGCTTTATAAGCTAAGACTCTCTAAATATGAGTTAGAAGTTTCAACGCTAGACCAGGGGCTGTAGGCTCCATCCTCTACTTATTAGACACACACAGCCTTTAAGATCTTTAATGATTGGGAGGGGAGCTTTGGCCTAAAAGGCCAAAATGGAGAAGAAAGAGATAAGAGACTCTTAATGGCAATAGACCTCTCTGCCCCTGTCAGGGAGTTCTGGGGCTCCATCCAATAGCAACCTGACCTAGTCTAAGGTCACCCAAAGCCATGTTCAATCTGCAAAGTAGGGGCCAGCTGAAAGTGAGGTCGTCTCTCTTTCCCTCAAACCCAAAGAAGGACAAAGCCCTGATCTTCTTCACTCCGAGGAGCCCAACAAGGAAGGAGACCCACCCTCCCTGTGAGGAATATATGGTTTTGGGGCTGTACAGGCTCCTGTATTCTCAGGGTCTGTGGGTGGCCCTTGGTTAACTCTATATGTGACTAGGAGAGAAATCACAGATTTCAGCCCTTCCCACTGTGTGGAGTTTGACTCCTTAGTACTCCGTGTCCCTTCCTGGTACTGATGGAAAACACCGGCCAACTTGGTTTACAGACCCTTTAATTCGTATGATAGACAAGTGTCTTTCCTTCATTCTGTATGATCCCACCTGGGTGCCCCGTCCCTTCCCCAGAGAGGGCTACCATGCCTACATTTCAGGATCTTTTTACGTTTCTGAGATTCTAAATACTCTAGGACCCTTGAAATCAACACAAAGTCCCTGTCCCCTTATGGTAAAGAATCAACTAGAGCCTTAAAGACCTTCCTTGCAGTCACCACTGGAGACCTTAACACTATCCAAAAAGTCCCTATTAAAATATGGAATACTTCTGTTCCTGGGCAACCCCTAACGTCCACTCTTGTCACAGTGTTCTTAAAGACCCTGACAGTTTTTAGGGTTAGAGATCAGAGAGAATATTGATTCAGATTTGGCCCACTCTAACCAAATGACCCACACTCATACAGCCATCTGGAAAGAAAGAGATATTATCACTGCTGATAATACCTGATTAAACATTCCCCTGATGTTTTGAGTCTACTAGAAGCTATCTGACCTTCAACGCAGGTGGCTATTATATCTACTACATGGTAAGGTCCACCAAAAACATCACTTTGACACTTCTCTGTGCAAAAGCAGAGCTGATTAACAAGCCAAGTGGGAAACTTAGCTTCCACTCAGGCTGTCTTGGCTCTCAGTATCCCTCTACCCCCTTTCAACATATCACCTCAAGAAACTAAACAGGCTTTAGATCAGGGCTTTACAGTCCCACCCAGGGATGGTTACAAAGCCCAGAAAATAAGCTATGCCCCCCTCAATTCTAATGAAAAAGACTGAACAGTCTCCATTAGACTACACATTTGAGAGCTAAAGCTTTCCAAATTCTAATCAAGCCTCCTTTCACAGGCACAGACATTCATAACATAATCTATTTCCAAAGTTTGTCCCACTTGTCAGGGAAATCCCAGAGGAGCTGTCAGACTCCGTCTCCTTTTATAGCCTGTCCAGAGTGAGGAACTATGCTCATAGACTGGCAAACAGATTCCACCGACACCCTTCCTCATGCAAGGGATGGAAATATCTACTAGCTCCAGTGCATACCTCAACTGGGTGGATGGAACACGTCTCACAAAAATAGAAAGGGCCTCAGAGGTAGCCAGTCACCATGGAACACAGTGTTTCCACTCCAGGCTCCCTTGGCCCCTACAGTCTGGTCTGACTTTCATTTCCAATGTCATTAAAGAATGAGCACGTCTCTCAAAAGTTAGTATTGTTTTTATTTAGCCAGGTGCCCTCAATCTTCTAGGAAGGTCAAAGGGGCGAATCTAACCTTTGTGACAGGCCTCCCCGTCTCATTGTGTTAATATCACTAAGACAGACAATCACGGCTGTTGCCACGATTTGAGACAAGCACCACTGCAAGCCTGTTTACAGGATTACCTCATCACATTAACTTGGGAGACCGAGTCCATCTTCTAACCCTCCTCACAGGATAAAAGGTCATTGGAAACTGTCTGAACCTGACCCTATCACATTCAGCTAATGCCCTCAACTGTGACCAAGTTATAAGGCTTTCTGTTGATCCAGAGTTAAGAATGTTTTATTACCCCCCAGATTCAAACTACTTACTCCTGTGAGCCATCTTGGGGGTCTCTATTGTCTTTGCAGCCAGTTCCAGGTGAAATCTACCTTCAGATACCTCCAGACCCCAATTTATTTACTGACCTAGCTCATGATGTGATCTGTAACTCCTACCATTACCTATTATTTCAACATCACTGAGCTCCTTTATTGGGTACAGGGCTCCTCTTCATGCTCATAATCACTATTAAACTTCCCATGTCTCCCACAAATCACTCTGTGCAGCCACTTTAAGCACCACAGGTTTCGTTATTCCTTCATTACTGTTTATAGTTTCCTATTGTCTTAATTCTACACTGTGTCACCCACCCCTCCCTCCTTCACATTCTGGGATAATTGGTATCTTCCAGATTACAGGCCGTTAAGCACCAGACGACATTGTCTCTGGGATAGCAGCCATTGCCATTTACACCAATACCTACCTCCTATCGTTAGAAACCTCTTGACCTCCAAACGATGTCAACTTAAGCCTTCGACTTTCTGTGATATCACCCCCTTGAAAACAAGACTCAAACCTTTTATGACACATGGTCCTATGAATCTGTGGCAGAAGTAATGTCAGCCAGAGCCCCCTGCTGCTTGTTCTCAGCTCCCAAATAGTTCCAGACGAAAGGAGATCTTTTTCCTTTGTCAATGATTTGAACTTGTTGATCTGCCAGGGCAAATGCAGAAATAAAAAGGCCAAAAGTAAGCCCCTCCCCCAATAAAACTAAATGCCCTTTACCCTCAGAATCAGGTCCCTACTGCTTAAGGCTTGACCCAGCGAACTGTAAGGATTTATAAAAACAATGATAGTGTAATTTCCAGTGCCCCCCCACCTCACCCCAAATGAATTTTATGACCATGACAGCAAGTTGCCAACTTCTTATCTACTCAAATGTGACCCCATGCAAATGACCATTATATTCTGATCATTGTTCTTAACCTGATATTAAAATACTCAATTCTCTTCCGCTGGGAATTTACACATTGTTTTAAAACTTTTGAAACTATGTATTAAAACTTTAGTATTGGATCTGGGAAGCTGACCTAGAAGGTACAACATGAAGACTGGAATTTAGATCCCTAGACCACAGAAAAGCCAGACAGGTATGAGAAACATGTAATTCCAGAAGCTGGGAGGCAGAGACAGGGGACTAGGGCAATCTGGCTAGACAGACTGGCTAAAGCTGATGATCCTTGGGTTCAGTGAGAAACCCTGCCTCAATAAATATAGAAAGATTATCACTGCGTGTCAACTTCAGACCTTCACATGCATGCATACATGTATACCTGCATGTATGTGTACACATATGTGCACACACATATTTTTATATAAATTCTTTTATATTGATATTTTATATCAAATCTGATAAATACTTTTCCTCCTATGCTTTGGTCTTGGGACAAAGCACATATTTTGTAAGGCTGTCCACGTTTCAATTAGATAGCTTCAATAGCCTGGAATAATGCTTCTTATTCTATGTCACCTGGAAATATTCCTTTCTGTAACAATGTGGGATAAGTCTATGTTACTGAAATTGGTATGTGTGAGGGCACCAAGAAAATAGGCGGTTGAGAAACTGGGATGTGCAGACACACCAGGACTAGGAATACCAGGTTCTGTTTGAGTGTCTGCAAAAGGGAACAGGAAACAAAGAGGTAGGCCAAGCCTAGAGCAGGTAACTGGTCTCAGGAAACAGCAGGTAATGACACCCCAGAGGAAAGTATTGAACTCTATCTCATTAGCCAGAGGTTTCATCCCAGAGGCTCATCTCAACACAATGCTTCCCTGGGGACCCTATGATGTCAGAGCTCTAAGGTTTGAAAACTTGTGGAATGGACGACCAAAAGCATACAGCTCACCCTGGAAAGGGACCTGTTGGCTGCTCTGTTTTCCTGGCTTTATCACAAGGTGAGCGTGATAGGCCAGCTTAGCTTGCCAGTTCACACACCTGATGTTTGGTCCATGTTCACTTATCACTTGGGTAAGTCTCCAGGCTAGCTGTGGTTTCTTCATCTATAAAACAAGAGGTTTGAACTATACATATTTAAGAGCCTTTTCATCATTAAGCTTCCAAGAACTAGATTTATTATTTATTTATTTGCTTATTTATTTATTTTTTGCCAGAATTCTTACTAGGCTTCCCACTCTATAACTGCCTTCTCCAGTTACAGTTCAATGGAAGAAACTAGAGTTTCCTTTTGTGAAGCCAGGTGGTCCTGTAGGTTGTTATCTACGAGGTTCATTTCTGCCCCAGAATCTCTTACCTGGACTTCTTTTGATTCCTAGATATGGCTGGAGAACTCTAGACCATCAGACTTGAGAAGAAGCTTCTTTCCAATGTCCTTTGTCCTTAGCTCCAGGCGCTGTGATGTCGTCTCCTAAGCCTCAACCCCCTCACTGCCCTGCATCTTCCAACGCATCCTCTTGACAAGTTTGTGTAAATCCACTCACTGTTATCCCTGAACCCATGCCTGGCACAGATCTGCCCACTGAGGAAGGAGAGAGACAATGAGGTAGCCCTCTTGCTAAAGATACCTCCTACATACCCCAGGGAAGATGTATTCTAGCTGTCATGGTATCCACACAAGCTGGATCAGGCAGCTTTTTTTTTTTTTTTTTTTTTTAAAGAGCAGCCCTGGTAACTGTCTAGTTGCTTCCCTGTTACCCACCTCTCATTAGAATTCTAACCCCAGTATTTGTCTTTAAGTAATTACCTAAGTGTTTTCTCCTTGGGGGGCAATTTGCCTTCCAACCTCAATAAGAACACTTAATTCCCCAGCAGGCAGGACACAGGCTGGGGACTAGTGTTTGCTGTTAGTCTCAATGGAAAAGTTTGTACAACCTAATACTAAACGTGGTCTTTCTGTGGATAGTTTTAGAGCTTTCTCCCCTAACTCTTGTTGACCGGGGTCTCCTGGTAGCTCACCAGGGCCCTCTCTGGTGATTAAGAAGGGTATTGACCTAACCACTGTGGCCAAAATATACCCTCAGGTTTATATATTAGGGAGGCTGGTTCTCCTATGAAGCCTTGGGTCTGACGGCCTGACTTAGGGGAGGGGCTATCAAAACACGTTTTGTTTGGCTTCAATATGGGTCATCAACTCACACTCACATACTGACACTTAAGGGAGAAAGGTAGCATCCTCCCCAGGATCAGAACCATACCTCACACCAAGGATATTAGCTTCACTTGAGTAGACAAACTCCCCTGCTGACGTCAGAGGTTCCCTTCTTGCACCAGGTGTTTGGGACTTCCAAAGACAGATCTTGCCCAAGGAGGATGAAAAGCAAACATAAGGGGTGCGAGGTGCCCAGGTGCCCCCACATTCCAGGGATAGGTTGGGGGATTGCCGAGAGCAAACCAGTTCCATGTTTATGTGACAGGCTGCTGATCATACCTAAGCCAGCTGCTGCCTGTCCAGCCTCTCAGATGCTCACCCTTTCCATTCTTGCTCTGGCTTCTCTGAAGGACTCCTGAACTTTTCTTAGGGAGCTCAGACCTGCTTTTCAAGCGTGCATCCCGGTTAGCTCAGACACAATGTGAAGAGGCTGCTAATAAACCACGATAGGTACCAAGATGGAAAAAGAAGTCACTCATGAAAAGCCATCTAGGAAGGTTACACAGGGTTCATAAGCTAAACAGAGCCATGGTGTAGCACAGCATCTCTCAACCATGCATGGTGTATGTAGGGTTAGGCAGTCAACTGTCCTAAAAAGCAGAAGGATACAGTGGAATCTTGTGCCTCACAGGTCCCAGCCAGTACTGAGCAAACTACCAAGGGCACTTGAAGCTCTTTAGACTAGACAATCTCTTTGGGCCTCGAAAGCTTAGCCAGAAGTCACTTCCAAATGAAATTTTCTTCAGAATGCCCTGGCTTCCTTCACCTCTACATTTTCATATGTGAAGAAGGATAATGAAATAAATACCAGGACCTAAGAGGTAGTCAGATTCTTCTGTGGATAGCGCCATACTGCCTGTGCAGTAAATTCAAGTTCAAGCTACTTGTGTTCCCAAAGTGTGTCTCCTTTGCTTCATTATGTTCCAGAAGCCTGCCCCACTGACTGTAAGAACAGGCTGGGAGCTCTGAGTTATCATTCATTAAGGGCTGGCTCAAGGCTTGCTGTCTTCCCTCCCACCTCAACCCTTTAGGTTCCAGACTTTCTAATTCCATTTGAGGCAGAGCAAATCCCTATGGATTCCTCTATCTTCTTAAAATGTCTACAGGCAGAAAAATACAAGTCTCTCTCTCTCTCTCTCTCTCTCTCTCTCTCTCTCTCTCTCTCTCACACACACACACACACACACACACACACACACACACACACACACACACTGTGGGTTCTTTTAAAGGAGTTTTCAAGTAAGACTGTGTGGTTTGTCCGGTGGACATCCCCCCTGACTTTGGGTGAGAATGACTCCAGCTCTTCCCAACTTTTGAGATCTGAGGGAACAAAGGCTCAGCAATATAGACGCACACTGGCAGATGGGGATACTGGTCTGATGTAGTCACAAATTCAGTTTGAGAAGACCAAGCGGGTCTCGGAGGGCCAAAAAGAGTTCGGAGGGGAGCGGTATGGAGAGAGGGCAAGTTAAGGCAAAGCTCAAGTGGCTTATACTCTCGCCCTTCAGCTTGTCCTCTCAAGTAATCAGGGTGGAAATTTGGCTAACCTGACAAGATGGCTGAGTGGTAAAACTCTAGAGAAACCTGGAAAGCAATAATGGTATATTTTGGTAACTTTTGTCTCTAATTCTGATGTTTCGGCTACATTAGTGATATTTCTTCTTTTTCTGCAGTGTGAACTCAAGGGTCACAGAATTGTGGCTACTGGGACTTGACAGAGGGACACTGCAGTGGTCACCTGGTCACCTTCTGCCCGTGAAGGTCTCCAGTTGCTTCTGCATTGCTTGGGTAGGAAACTGAGTCTAAGGAGACACCATTGCTCAGGCAAGCTGCCCTGTTACAAAGAGACTCACTTAGCTGTCTGTGACCTCTGCCCTGTGCTTCCGAGCCTCCCACTGCAGACAGCTAAGGCTCTATCTGCTTTTCTTCCCAAGGGACACCATCACTATTTCCAGCAGGATAAGGATGCTTCACCTTGCTTGGCCTCATCTGAGCACACTTCTTTCCATCACAGACAGGTTCAGAATGTGCTGTTTGTGTTTTTACGGTAACTTCCACCTCTTCTTGTAATCAAACCTATCAGAAATGACACCCACCACCTAAGACGCGAGTGACTGGCCATGCTTATGCTATTGCTACCCCAGGGCTGTTTATATTTTAACAGGTTCCAAACCTTAAACCAAAGAGATAGCTGGGAATGTTTGGGTAGCTGCTATGTGAAACAGGAGAAGAGGCATAGAAATTTTCCTGGAGTTCTTAAAATCATGCCTGAGAAAATTCCTAAACAGAAGACCAACCCAATCAGGTAACTGCCTCAATATGAAAACGGGCTGTGAACTTAACTGCAGTCAGACTTTCCCGACAACATCCTTGTCTGAGGTGATACTATTCAGCTGGCCAGGCAAATCCACAGAAAATAAATTCCTTGAATGCAGGAAAGGGTATGATTCTCTCCTAGTTTATTGTCAAGCCTGGGGTTGAGTAACATATTAATAGTTCCATATTAAAAAAATCTTCTGGGTGAATGAGCAAATCTGGTCAGGCCACTAGGTAGAATTCTCAGGCTCTGAGCATTGGCAGATAGTACACCAGAGTCCAGCTGGGATGGAGTGAAGTTGGGGTCACATAGAGGCAAGAGGAAATAGACAACAAAAAATTATGGATACCCATAGCAATTCGATTGCAGCTGTACCCCCAAAGATTTCATACAACCCAAACTGTGATTTCTGAACCTCTGAGTCCAAAGCATCTGCCGAGTTTCAGGAAAGTACCTGTGGCTAGTAGTTGGAGGGAAAGTAACAGCCCAGAGCAAAGCCAAAAGTCAATGGTAAAAACTGTGGTCAGGGTCACAGAGGAAGGACAGCGGGGTGGGGAGGAGCTGGGGTCAGAAGAAGGGAGGGAAGGAAGGCAGCAATCACACCAGTGACCAGAGGGAAATCTCTGAGGAGAAGGACACGCGAGTGTGTATGTTGAGAGGCAGAGGGATGAGAAAGGACACTCAGGCCCAGGCTGATAAGCAAAGCGAACAACTAGAAAGCAAGGGCATCTGTCAAAGGGAAAAGAATCATGCCTCTGATTTGTAATAGATAGAAAATGAAGAAATGACGTTTATGGACAACTGGGGACCCCATGTCCAGACAAAATGCTATTCGCTTGCTAGAGACACCAGACTTTGTGGTCCTGTGAAGAGTTGGAGAACTTATCACCTGTGTTTTTTTCAGGTTTTATTTGAAGAAGATCCTTAAGCAAGCATTCTAAAAAGTATCACATGGAAGAGCACCAAGTTTGCAAGGCAGGAGAATGATCAAAAGTCTGTGTTCGGGATCACTTGAATTACAGTGTTGGGGACACTTGAATGGACAAGGACAAGGTATGAGGTGGGCTTGAGTGTGGATTTTTGCAAAAAGAAGAGGCATGTGACTAAAAATGATAAACAGCCCCAAACA
Source organism: Phyllotis vaccarum (assembly GCA_033318265.1). Taxonomy (NCBI): domain Eukaryota; kingdom Metazoa; phylum Chordata; class Mammalia; order Rodentia; family Cricetidae; genus Phyllotis; species Phyllotis vaccarum. The sequence goes on along the minus strand of JARWLC010000009.1, from coordinate 11,262,797 downwards.
TCAGTATTTTAGAAGTGAGCGTTAGGGAGGGGGAGAGAGAAGGGATATAGAGGCTTTAGTGTCTCAGGTTGGGAGAGGAGCACTGGAGGGGCAGAGTGCGTTAGGATTAGTTATTAGACATTTTTGTGTGATGAAGAAACTGGCTTTTATCCCTAGTGCTGGGAGAAGCCCTCTAACCACGAGTGGAAGAAAAGCGTCACAGGTCAGGACGCCTTAATCATATTTCTAGGGCTCCAGTTTCCCCATGTAATGGCCTTTTCATTGCTGTGGAAGCCCCCTTTTGTGGAAACCTCAACTCTAAACTGGCATGCCTTTAGTTCTTACCACATGTCTCTACTCCATGTCCGCCTAGGAGCCACTCAGCCAGGCCAAGTCTACAACACCTATTGTTTAGAAGAGTCATATCTTCTCCCAGCTCCCCTCTCAAAAGACTAAATAATGTTTTTATTTTATGCCAATAACACGTAAATCAGACTTCTCACTTCCAACTCCAGCAAGGGCACATCAGCTTCCTTTAATGCTGCAGCGTGGGTAGTTATAAAGATCTGGGCAGAGGGAGAAAATCACCTCAGGTTACAGAGGAACAGGTGTTTTTGATTTGATACAGGTGCAAGGAGAGGCAAGGAAAGTGTGCTGAGCTGGTGGGGCCAGAGTTGAGACCATGGGGGTGCAGGCAAGAGCGTTTCTGCTTGGAGCTGGGCTAGTCACCATTGGGGGGCTTCTCTTCTCCACTGCTCTTCATTGTCAGGAAGTAGATGCGGTTGGCCTCTGGGTAGGTGACTCTGCTGAGCGGGAGCTTGTAGATGGCAGGGTTGTTGCTCGTCAGGAGAAGAAAAGTGAGCGTAGAGAGACAGAAGGCCCAGGTGCCTGATGGCACGCCAACCTGGAAGTTGAAACAAGGGGAAGAAGAATGTTTTCAAGCTCCTGTGTTGGGCCAGAAACCTGGGGAGAAGGATATGATAGGAACTGAGGATGGGAATCCTGTCTTCTGCCACAGGGAGGCATTAGTTAGTAGCCCTGGATTAAGAGTGTCAGAGGAGCTGGTCAAGGGATTTGAGGTATTGCTCTCTTTGGGGATGCTCAGAATCTTTTAATGATGGGCCTGAATGGTTCTCACTCCCAGTATTAGAGTGCCGTCTGTACATCCTTCTTCTCCATTGCTCTTTCAACATAGAAACATAAACACAGACAGACAAACACATGCATGCACGCACGCATGCACACATGCAGGCATGCACACATGTATATACACACGCATGTGCGCACACACACACACACACACACACACACACACACACACACAAACAAAGACACCCTCCCCCCAGAACTACATGCAAAAAGTTCTTCTTTTGATGAATCATAGATAAACCTTGACACACACTGGGTAAAGGACCAGATCCCCAAGTGCCCAGAAGCTCTGATGGGGAGGAAGACCCTTGGCTGGTGTTCATAGTTCAAACTTACCACTGCCATCATGTTAGAGAGGGCCGCTCCCATGTATGCAGAGAACAGGGCTGTGGAGGAAGGAGAGCAGGAGAGTCAGCTTCCCGGAGCCTGTCTCCTTCATCCTCAGGGTGCCTCAGACCTAGAGCCGGCTTTGCTACAGCCTTGTTGTCCAAAGCCAGTATTTCCTGGATGCTGTTCTTTACTTTGCAATTATTTCTCCCCTGACTGTGAATTCTCTGAGGCCAGAAGCTAGAGATTACATATCCTCTGACCTCCCCAGCTTCATCTTATCTTTTCACAGACTCAATAGTCCATTCTCATCTTGTACCCACCAATTTTAATAATGAATTAGCACAGACATAAAATTAATAGAAGACCAGCCAGAGGGTTGTCAGTTCCTTAGACACCTACCACAGACAAGTGCCAGCACGTGTGTCTGCCAGGTGAGGGCATAGAACATGCCTCCAATGGCGATACAGGAGAGGACAGAGTTGTAGCTCCAAAGACCCATGTAGATCGTCTCAAAGGGTGTGGCTACAGTCAGTGCTATGAAAGAAAGTGTGTTATTTCTGAGTAATTTTGGATCACAGAAGAAAGGCCTTCCCATGGCTGCTGCCAGGCCTCAAGGGGGCCTCTGTCCTGTCTGTCATTCACCATATACCTACAGCTCTGCTTATCAAAGGGACTTTTGTAAATAGCACGTGATCATAGAAAATCAGACAGTGAGGAAGTCCTGGATTCACATGGTGATGTGTAGAAGTGTGCCTGTGTGTGTGTGAGTGTGTGTGTGTGTATGTGTGTGTGTGGTGTGTGTGTGTGTGTGTGAGTGTGTGTGGGGTGTGTGTGTGTGAGTGTGTGTGTGTATGTGTGAGTGTGTATGTGTGAGTGTGTGGTGTGTATGTGTGAGTGTGAGTGTGTATGTGTGTATGTGTGTATGTGTGAGTGTGTGTGTGTGTGTGAGTGTGTGTGTGTGTGAGTGTGTGTGTGTGTGTGTGAGTGTGTGTGTGTGTGTGAGTGTGTGTGTGTATGTGTGAGTGTGTATGTGTGAGTGTGAGTGTGTATGTGTGAGTGTGTGTGTGTGTGTGTGTGTGTGTGTGTGTGTGTGTGTGTGTGATGTCATCTGGAATAAGGAGCAGCCTAGGAAAGAACATCTGCACCCTCCTTCAGCCCAATCAGCTACATTGTCAATAATTTCAATTCTCTTTCATAGGGTTCAGAAAAAAGTCCAGACACACACAGATGGATACATAGAGATGCATGTCAGAGCCTCAAGCGCAGGTGTGAAGAGCAGGGGCAGGTATGAACAGCAGGTAAATAAGGGGAAAGAGTGTTTTTTGCATTATCACTTTGCAGTTTTGATAAATTTAAAATTATTTCCAACAGTTCTTTTTGAAAAATGATGTTCCCGAAGGTCTTTGAAAAACGCTAGAATAATTCCAAAATAGTCTTTTACCCCCAGAGTCCCCTACCCTATTTTCTGACTCTATTGTGAGAAAGAGCATATCTATATATAAATGTGTGTACATACATATACATATGTGTAGGAATATGAAATTATACTTTAGAAATGCCAATCCAATTTTAGGAAAGCTTTCCTTTTAGCTTGCTTAAAACTTCCAAGTGCTGAACCACGTGTACCCCATCTTGGGCCATCCCTGCTCCCTTTCTCCAGCTCCCTCAGTTGCTGAGCTTTATACTAGGGGCCTTCACATTTCTCCACATTTGCGTTTACTTCAATCTGCTTTCTTTGGAGGAGGCTCAAGGAAGGGAAAAATAGATTCCCAATACCCCCCCCACCCCACCCTCCCAACAGTGTTTAAACTCTAGTGGAGACAAGGATGGAATGGTTGCTGTGTGCTGAGAAGAAATGGGATGAGGGTAATAATCCTAATGATCACCCTGCAGAGCTGGGCCTCTGTCCCTCCTAAAGATCACTCTGCAGAGCTGGGCTTCTGTCTTACCTGCTAGCAGCCCCACGATTGAACCTATGGCTGCATGCAAGCAGATGAGTGGCGAGGAGATAAACAGGGCCACGAGGATCATACCACCTGTCCAAGGGTTGTCACAGCCGTAGACCTGGCCGACCCCAACAGGGATGGTTTGTAACAGCTGCGAAGAATGCAGGTCAAAGTCAACAGAATGCAGGTTACTAGAGTGTGGGTAGATAATGCCAAGTCCAGGCCAATGAGTAATGAAGGGGAACAGAAGCATGGCTGTGCCCTCCAGTGTGAGAGAGAACAGGGAAGGCACAGGCTGGAACAAATAGTTCCTCACTCCACCACCTACCAGGCATCCAGCATCCATCATGCATTCAGGTGAAGCCCCTAACATGGTGCTGGACTGGAGCCCTCCTAAGGAACACACGGCTTTTTCTTTGAGAGGAGAAACTTTGAGGGGGCCAGAATGCACCTCCTTCCTAGATTGCTACTTGGGTATAAGGTTTTCATATAGACTTCTGGAAATCCTAGGATTGCTCTGGGAGTACTATAAATATTCTAGCTGTTCTCATGGATAATTTGATAAATAACTGTTAGCATAAAGCCTCTGGAATTGACGCTTAGTCTAAGGCCTTTCATCAAGACACTATTAATTTGTTCTGCTTGAGGGAGGTTGGCCTATCTAATGACCTTCTAGTTTTAAAACTCTATAGCTCTAAGGTGCTAGAGAGATGGCTCAGCAGCTAAGAACATTTGTTTCTCTTACAGAAGACCTGGATTTGGTTTCCAGCACTCACACAGTGTTCACAGCCGTCTATAATCCCTATTCCATGGAATCCACTGCCTTCTTCTAAACTCTGTAGGCACTAGACATGCATGTGGTTCATGTATATACATACAGTCAAAACCTTCATGCATATAGAACAAATACATCTAAACAATGAGAATAATTCTGTAGTTCTAGTGACAGCTCAAGAGGGTGAGGGTGTGGAGTAAGAGGAACACTCATCCATTGCTGGTGGGAGTGCTAACTTGTATAGTCCTACCAGAATCAGTGTGGTGATTCTACAGGAAGATGAGAATTGATCTACCTCAGATCCAGCTATACCACTCTTGGGCATAGTTCCAAAGGATGCTTCATCCTACCACAGAGACATTTACTCAACCATATTCATTGCTGCTCTATTCATTAATTGTGGTGATATATTTTATATTTAATAAAGCCAGTCTAGAATATCAGAGAACAAATCCACCCATTATCAAGACAGGAGAGTCAGAGAGTGGTAACTTATGCTTTTAATACCAGCACTGGAAAGACCTGGAGTGTTGCCATGCCTTTAATACCATGACTCCAGAGATAGATCTTTCTGTATTCCCATGAGTTCAAGGCATAACTATCAAATGGCAGTAGCTTATATCTTTAATCTCAATTATAGAATATGATGCATTGTTGAACCCAGAAGAGAAACAACTGGGCAGGGAAAGTATTTAAGGCAGGTGTAGGCAGACAGATTTATCCTGTAGAGATGATAAGGAGTGAGGCTGAGGAAGTTACCCTGAGAAGTTGGCTAGGTGAGATTTGACTGTGGTGTTTCCTCTTTTTGATAATCCAGTTTTTCTCCGATATCTGGCTCTGAGTTTTCATTTAATAACAACTAGAATTCGTGTTACAATTAATGGCTAGAAACAACCTAGCTGGCCCTCGACAAAAGAATGGATAAAGAAAATTTGCTACATTTACACAACAGAGTATTATTAAGCCATTAAAAATTGAAGCTATGAAATTCATAGGTAAATGGCTAGAAAAAAAATCATCCTGAGTGAAGTATTTCAGACACAAAAAAGACAAATATGGGTATGTATTTGCTTATATGAAGATATTAGCTGTTAAGTCAATAACCAAGTAATAGTCCATAAAACCACAGAGGTTAAATTTAGATTAAGGTACTAGGTGGGACAGATAGATATCCAGAGGAAAGGCTGTTTTTTGTCTCTGTCTAATTCTTTCTGTCCCTCTAATTTCTAACTCACACTCCCCTCTCTCCAGGACCGCACTAAATGTTGGAACAGCCACTGACACCTCCTGAAGCACAGAAGAACCAATACAGAAACAGCCCAGACATTCGCCAGAGAGTGAGAGATCCTGGAACTCTAAGCCCTAAAGGGGATGTTTCCATCAGCTCCTCCCCTCACAGGTCAGAGAACCTTGCGTAAAAGGAGGCATCCCTTGCCAGACGGATGGAGGACACCGGGAGAATAAAGCAGCCCTCTAAATCAGCATCAGCCAAACTCATAAGAGCTCACAGACTGAAGCAGCAATCACAGGGCCTGCATAGGTCTGCACCAGGTCCTCTGTGCACACATTACAGCTTCCACCCTAGTGTTTTACGTGATGTCTGAGTGTGGGAATGAGCGGGCCTCTGATTCTTAGGCCCTTTCTTAAGGCACTTCTGTTTGTTTGGTCCCATTTGAATGTGTTAACTTTTGCTTAATCTTTTATTTATTATTATCTAGGAATTTATTATTATCTCCTAGGAACCTGGTTTTTTTTCTCATGAGAGACAGAAAGGGAGTGGATCAGGATGGGAGGAGAGGTGGGGGCAAACTTGGAGGAGTAGATGGAGGGAAAACCATAGTAAGAATATCATTGTGTAGTTCTTTTCTTTGTTAGGTCATGTGACTCTAAGGGACTAGAGCCCTTTGAGGCTGAGTATACAACAGGTGCTTCATAACTATATACTGATTGCCTAGCGATTCTCAGACTTGGTATCCATTGGAACTCTGGGGAGCTTGAAATAATAAACCCAGCCTGGCTTCTCCACAGGGTAGCCTATGACAAGCCAGTGTGCTTCCCTGGCTTCCAGCGAATATGACATGTAGCAATTTGGTCTCTACTGGATTCATAGATCACCCACGGTAGATGTGGGGAGTCAGTCACTTTGTCCTTCTCAGAACTTTGTCATCATGAACAGGATCTGGTTTGAGAACATGTCTTTTCTTTAGGGATAGTGTTTGACTCACAGACAACTTTCAAATGTTGGGATCTCTTGTTTCCTAATGAGTGGTCTTCCATATCTGAACTCAGTTACAAGCATATGGAAGGATGGTGGGGTGGGCTAGAGCCTAGGCTTGTTTCTAGGGACCCAGAAGAGATGGGATGGAAGTGTCACCAGATGTCTGATGACATGGCAACACCTGAGGAGCATGGAGTGCCGAGTTCAACTTCCACCTTTCCCTCTGGGAACACAGGTTGTAAGCCCAATAAGTCCAGAAGAGAGGAAAAGGGGACAGTGTCCTTGGGGTAGGGCCTGAGTTTAGAACAACGCTCCTCCACCTCTTAGGATCCGTGCTCTAGCCTGTGAACTGTGCACCACTGCTGCTCTGTGTTGCTCCCAGCTAAGGCAGACGCCTGAGACAAAGTGCAGTGAGGCGGACAGTGGAAATTTACAGAGCACCTGCCTCCCCCTTCTAATTCTTAGGTTTCCACAGCTGAATAACCAAAGGATGAACCCGTCCACCTCCCTCTTTCAGAGTAAAAGCAAAATGGAATTGACTTTTCAAGATGGGGCGGGGGAGACAATTTGCTGGTTGTCAAGAGTTTTTAGCAGGAGAGAGGGTGAGCTTGGACGTTGAGGTACCCAGATTGGTGTTCAACAATCTGCAGCGTGCAGGCAGGCATCTTTTCTCCATGATCCACACACTCTGGCCACCACAGCACTTAGGCGTCTGCCCTTGCTTGTGGACTAAGGCGTTGGTGATCCTCACTCTCAGGTTGTGCTACCCTGGGCCTGGGGGTGACAGGTGTGGGCATGTGTGTGCCACAGCACATGTGTGAAAGGTTGAGGAAAGCAAACCTGGGAATCTGGGGTTTTCCCTTCACGTATGTGTTCTGAGGGCTGAACTCGGGTAAACTTAGTTAATCAGACATGCATGACAAACATTTTCACCTGCCAAGCCATCTCACTAGTCTAACATTTACTTCTCCGTCTCTCTCTCCCTCATTCTCCTCTTCTTCCCTCCCTCCCACCTTTCTTCCTCTCTTTTAAGGCACGCATTCCAGGCTGGCCTCAAAGTTGGTATGCAGTGAGGATGATGGAGTCATTTTGCCTCCATCTTTCAGGCGTTAGACTACAATCGCGTGCCTCTACACTCGGTGTATATGGTGCTGAGGATTGAACCCGAGGCTTCGTGTCTGCCCAGTTATGCCCTCTGCAAACAGCCACATCCTAACAACTGGTCATGCTTGACAATAAAAAAATATTTCCAGACATCGACTAAAGTTCCTGAGAACTAAACTGATGCTTTCTTTGAACACCATTGTTTTTTAAAAGAATCTACCCTGTCTTCTGTAGATAATACCTAACTAAGTACTATTTTAAAGTATTTATGTTAGTCTCTTACTGTCTTATCAAATCTGTCTCATACGATGTATTTCTTTCAGCTGAAGCTGGCTTGCATTGTCAGCTTCACACTTACAGTTCCCTGTACGTTGTCTCTTTTCTTATATAGAGTGTAGGTCTCATGATTGGCCTCGTTCAGGTATATGGTCAGAAACTGAGCATTTCATGCATGAGACATGTACAATAGAGACTTGTTGAGTGTATGGGTGAAGCTTCAAGTCCTTCTGGTCTATGCTGAGGCTGTCATCTTCTCTCTCTCTCTTTCTCTCTCTTTTTACCGAAACAGGTTCTCATTATGTTATGTAACCCTGACTGGCCTGTAGACTAGGCTGGCCTCAAACTTAGAGAGACCCACATGCCTTTGCCTCCTCTGAATGCTGAAATTAAAACTATGCATTGCCATGACCAACCCTTCTGGTTTCTGTTGAAGAATGAAACCTGGCTAACATATAAGCTGGTGACTGAAAGGGTCCACAGTAGAGTCCAGGTTCTAGGTACTACTACTAGGTAACTCACCAAAGGCATTTCAATATCTGTCCAGGTGATATTGGGGGCTGAAGACACAGGCTCGATAAGCGTCGTAGGGAAGAAGAGGTTGTAGTGGCCTGTAGCTGCCAGGTACAGCATTAAGGCAATATTGAAGGGCAATGTGAAGACTGGAACATCCCACTTGATGAGGATGCTACTCAAGGCACTAGATATAACTGGGCTGTAGAAAGAAGAGAGAAAGCATTAATCACCCTCATTACACAGCTGACTCCATCTTATCTCTGGTCATTGGGCCATCTACTATCCCTGTCTTTGTACCCCTTGGAATTCCGTGGTTCACTAAACTAGGATTGAGAATAAGGTTCTCAATTTGAGAAAGCAATGTGAAAACACAATACTTTGAATGGAATACCTTATGAAATGGCTTAAATACACCCTTGTGTCTTCAGTTGCGAAAACCAAATAAAACATTTCCCCTATAAAATATCATTACTGCCTTTTGCTCATCCAGATGTGTACCAGCTGTTGGCTGGGGTTGTGACAGCTTTTTAGGGTCTGACCTTCTAGAAGAACGATTCTAGGATATGTAGGCAATGAATAGGATTGGACTCTGGGAACCACTCTGGGGACTGTTAGACAAAACAAAATCTTCAGTTGTTTGCACACTCTGCCTTCTTGGTCTCTGGTCTATTCCTGAGAAAGATCATGGATCTTGGACACAGATGGAACTGAATGCAAATCCAGGCTCTTATAATGTAGAGGCTAAGTGAGCAGTGCTAAGAAGTGAATTTTGCCCAGCTTCAGCTTTCCTTAGAAGGGATTAGCCATTTCTGATACCCGACATATCCCTCATACTCAGAGGCAGCTAAAGGAGAAAACTCCGTGACCTGGTTGCATGGCCTGCCTCTAATTAGTGGCCACAGATCACATGGGCATTTAGGGCTGCTGAATTAACTATTATACACTGAGAACTAGTTCATGTTTGCTTTCTTCTTTGAATTCTTACTGTCTGCATCCCTTTCTGTCTGGGTCAACCACAAGGTTTTATTTACTTCATAAAAAAGTGATGAGATGAGAAATGTTTCATTTTCTAGACCATAAAAGCCCACACCCTGCCAGCTTCGTTCCCACATTGCCTCTCTGCCTCCCACATTTGATGGAAATGTCCCCACTCCTTTATCAGATCAACTTTTTTTCCTGGTCTTTGGTTTGGATTCCTCTCCAGAGCTCCACTCTTGTGATATTCTCTGTAACATAGGTCTCTCTTTCTTCCAGGTCATTCTTGTCAGGCTATGGTAGGAACACTTTGGTGGTGTCCACTCCTTCCCACAACTACTGCTTCACAGCAGTGATCCTCAGAAGGGCTGGCGCTCTGTTATCCCAACTGCCCTTTTCCTGCCATTCCTGAACCCCATCCAGTCAGGTGTGTGTTCTCAATTATAGCCCAGAAATGACTCTTGTCAAGTTTGCCAAATGACATCTCACTTGGCAAGTTCACAGTCACCCCCTTCCTCTTAATTTGAAGTTGGAATCTGACACCGAGTGGAAATCCTTTCTGTGTGGGCTACCACGACATTGAGCTTTCTTAGATGACTCCATGCTTACTGCCTAAGTTCCCTTCTGACATTCCTTCCCTTCTGCCAGCCATCTCATTACTGGAAGATTTCTTGGTTCTGACTTGGATCCTTCTCTCTTTTGTCATCTCCTTTGGATGATATTCCTTAGTCCTCTAGATGAAGCACTTCTGCCTTCCAAATGTGCCTCCATAAGTGGCTTCTAGATTTGTATGTCCAGATGGTGTCTCAGCACCTCTGCTCAGAAGTCTAACACACGCTGTGTCTAGAGAAAAGTTTTGTTTGCTTCTGTCTTCCTGCTCTGCTCTTAGACATCTCCATAACCCACATACTCAAGTTGGTAATGAGCCTGAGCTATGAGCCAAACAGTTTGTAATTAATATGAGCCTCTGAATAGCTATTTTACAAATGGCTGCAGAACTGTAGGTGGGAGAGATTTGACTGTACCATAGGCCCAGAAGGGTCAGAAACTTCAGGCTACACACCTCAGCCTCCCTGGTCTTGCCTCTACTTCTTGGACTCATCCCAGTCTCCATTTGGAGTCTTTTGACTGAGGCGTCTGTCACCTAAACCTTTAGTTGCTTCTTGTTTTCCCGTCATACAAGTGGTGACTCCAATTTCCCATCTGCAACGTGTCTTTCCCTGACCATCCGTGTTTGGAGTCACTCTCTCACTTAGTAAAGTAAAAACATAAAGCCAAGAGAGTAGAGGCTCCTCTTTATCTACACTTATCAATAGTCCCTGTGATTGTTGAATAGTCCCAAGCACTCAGATTTTAATTTTTTTTAATATTAATGACTCTTGAAAATAGCACTATGATGCCCAGGATAAAAGAACTGAATTTCAAGGGATATAGGAATGGATTAATGAATGCACCAGAGAAGAAGATAGTCCAGAATTCTACCAAGAGCAAGAGTCAGTGTTTTCTTCCTTTAAATTTGGGAAATGGAGGTTGAGGGTATTGAAGTCTAAGCTGTCACCCAGTGCCATATGGCAGAGGGGCTGTGTGAAGGGGTTGAATCTACATAGTTATAAAACAAATGCCTGAAAATGAGGATGAGTTCTGCTCCTCACTGGGGGACATGTGGGGCGCATTAAGAAAATCCCCACAGAAATGACCATTTTATCTTTGTCCCAATGCATCAAGGAAGATAGAAACCCCAAGAAGAAAAGCAAATTACCCAGAATGCCTAATACAGTAAATTATTTGCAAGCACCACTAAGAAGCAATGAAACAGTTACTTAAGCGAAATTGAACGAACTGGTTTTAGTAACTCCAGACTTTGAAACCTAAGAAAGACATTTACTTCTTGGAGATGTTAAAAATAAATTACCATGTCTGATTTATTGCTGAGAACAGGAATAAATCACCATGTCTGAGAGGAGTTGAGAGCAGGGTGGTATAGATGTGTGATGTGAAAAGTTGGAGACACAGGTTTATATAATAGTGGACATACTATTGGGCCATCTGGATACTTTACTGACCCTCTTCAAACTCAAACAAAAGTAAGATCAGATGTGAGGATGCTAAGGACACTCTGCATTCTGTGAGTATTTGTTCCTAGCTCTTCCCTCTTGAGGAAACTCACAACTGGAAGCTCAAGTTCAAAGATTCAGTGCGTTGCCTACAGAACTTGTGTTCCGAGAAAGCCTTCTCATTCTATCATGAGTGCGCTTTCAGATTTGAAGACTTAGGTCACACAGTAGATGATTCCCATGAAGCCTGAAGTTTAATAATGCAGATTCTAGATTCAGAAAGCCAGCCCAAAAAACTGACTGCATGACCTGGATTGAGATACTTTCTCTACATCTCAGTCTTCTGTAAGTTGGAAACAAATATAACCCCACCTTGCTTAGCACTGTGCCTGGTACTTACAAATTATTCAATAAATGTCAGCCTTTATTATTTATGAAGAAATATTAACAACTCAATAAATGCATGGTCTTTTACTATTCTGTAGGGTCCCTGGTGATCTATATCTCCACTTAACCCCATTGTATTGCTTCTGAAGTCACGAACTAAAGGATTCTCACGGTGTCTTGATAGAAAAAAAAATCACCTATTTATGGAGACACTGGGCTACACAAGTATGCATGTTCCATCCCTACTCAGTGAGCATCTCTGTGAGCAGAACCAGGGAGGTGCCTTACCAGGCCATGGCGGTGAAGGTCACAGGAAACAGAAGCCACCAGAAGTAGTCTAACTTCTCTGAGGACACGGCAATCAGCAGTCCCACCAACATCCCATTGTAGCCATGGAGTCCCGAGGCGATGGCTGACCTGGGTTGAGTGGAAGTTATTTTGCATTAGCATTTGGTGATGCATGGTAAGCTTTGCCCACTTGGAACTCTAGAATCTGCGTAACTTGGATGATTCCCTTAATAATAGACAAAAAGTGAGACTCCCAGGTAAGATGGAGGCCTAGAAGGTGTATATGGCCCAGTGAAAGAGGAATGTCAGAGTAAGTAGAAAATAAAACATTTCCAAAGAGAAAGAGAGAGATGCTTCAGAAATGAAAAATAAAGGAGTGTCAAGATGAGGTTAAGTGTGGCTCTGGCTGACAATGTCTTCTCTAGCCAGACAGGATCAACGGTAGAGAAAAGTTTTCCTGGCACTGAATGCCATCTTGAGAGGGAACCTATTATATTTAATAAGCTACTAGTTGTGGGGGGTGACAATAAACAGAAGGAATCGACAGTCAGAGAGCCAGAGCAGAATCTATCCTAGTCCTATGAGACAGTTGTGTAGGAGGAAGGGTTGACTTTGACATGCCAACAGGGTAGTTAGCTGGACTCTCCTCAAAGGCAGTGGTGTGTTTAGGGGGAGGGGGTCCACCAACCATGTTGTCTGGGAGCAGACCTCACTGACTGAGAATAATTCTGGTCTTTGGGTCTCAGGTTCGTAGGTTGCCACCTGTCGCCCTTGTGGCCTACTGCCATAGAGTAGCGTCCAAGCATTTGGATGTCCCAGCATACTGTTTACGTTTTATAGTCTCATCTCTCTAGCAAGATGACTACTGCTTAGTGAGTTTTCAAAGTAAAAAGGTAGGTTTGCTTCTGTTGATACCAAGGCTGCAAGGGTTTCCTTTGTTTTCAGCACACAAGGGAGATGCCCTCCAGCTAGAGCATTAGTTATGCCTGGGGTTATAAACTGGGGACTCTCAGAAAGTGAAAGCTTGTATAATCCGCAGACTATATACCCCATTTTGGCTAGTAGAGGAACAAAAGCAAGATAAACTTCTAAAATAAAGGCAAGCCCAGCAGACATTGGACAGCATTTGGATCACACAGCTCAGCACCAGCATAAATCGTAGTATATGAAAGAGTGTTGAGACCCAACTGACTCTCCTACCTCCACATATACACAGCAGTATCTAATTTTCAAGGACATAGAAGACAGTCACTCAAACACCTCATTTTTTATTATTATTTTTTTCTTCCTTCACCTCCTCTGTGTAACTTCTTTACTATACTTTGCAAAGTGGTTTTACTTTATCATCTTAAAAAATTATGCCTTTTTAATTTCCAAAGAAACACACCTCATCATATAGCAGGTGCTGAATATACATTATTCTCATCAGCCTATGGAAATTTCCAATTCAAACAGCCACTTTGGAAATCAGTATGTCAGTTTCTTAGAAAACTGGGACTCAATCTACCAATAGGACCCAGCTATACCACTTTTGGGTATATACCCAAAGGATGTTCAGTTATTCCACAAGGACAGCTGCTCAACTATGTTCATAGAAGCTTTATTTGTAATAGCCAGAGCATGTAAGCAACCTAGATGTCCTTCAAGCAAGAAATGGATAAAGAAAATGTGGTCCGTTTATATAATGGAGTATTACTTAGCTGTTAAAAAGGACACCAGGAAATTTGAAGGCAAATGGGTGGAACTAGAAAATATCATCCTGAGTGAGGTAACCTAGACTGAGAAAGACACACATGGTAGGTATTCATTCATAAGTGGATATTAGCTGAAAGATAAAGAATAACTATGCTTCAGTCCACAGACCCAGAGAGACTAGGTAATAAGGAAGGTTCATGGGGGAGACACCTGGATCTCCCTGGGAAGGGGAAATAGCAGAGATTTCATGAGTGGACTGCAGGTGGGTGGGGATGGGTACAGGAATAATTAGGTTGGGGCAGAGGGGATGGGTACTGAAAGAGACTATTGGAAATGGGGGACATTTCAGGGCCAGGTAAAAACCTGGTGCAAGAGAATCTCCCAGGAACCTGTAAGGATGACTCCAGCTTAGATTCCCAGCAATAGCAGACACATAGCCTGAATGGGCCATCTCCTGTAACCAGGCAAGACTTTTGATTGGAGAGAGTGGGAAACCAACCCAGCCACATAACCTTTGACCTACATAACCTTTGACCTATGGGATGTGCTGGGGTAAGGGTGGCATAGAGATTGAGAGAGTGTTCAACCAATGACCAATGTAGCCTAAAACCCACACCATGAGAGTAAGTGCACCCCTGACACCATCTGAGAACCAGGACCTACAGGCTGGATGACCCAGGGACCATGGATAGAATCAAACATGACCAGAAAAAATGTCAATGTAATGATGCCTAATGATATTCTGCTATATACATAGACTGGTGCCTAATCCAATTGTCGTCAGAGAAGCCTCATCCAGCAACTGATAGAAGCACATGAAGCCAAGCATTAGGTGGAGAATTCTGCAGAAGACGGGGAAGAAGGATTGTAGGGGCCAGAGGGGTCAAGGACGCCATTAGAAAATCAGAAAATCAACTATCCTGGGCTCATAGGGGCTCAGAGACTGAACCGACAACCAGGGAGCCTTCATGGGACTGACCTAGGCACTCTGTGTATATGTTACCGTTGTGTAGCTTGGTCCTTCTGTGGGACTCCTAATGGGGGGAACAGGGGCTGTCTCCAACTCGTTCACTGGCTTTTGGGGACCTACTCCTCATACTGGGTCTCAGCCAAAGAGTTTGTCCTATGGTGAAACAAGATTGATGAGCTCCTTGCTAGCCTAACCCAAAAGAGAGAAAAAAGAAAAACCCTGGAAAATCTGGAGGAAATGGATGCATTCCCCCACACAGGACTCACTAAAATTAAATCGAGAGAACATAGAAACAAAACAACCCAACACAGACCCATAACAAGAGGTGAGATTGAGACAGTAATAAAGAGTCTCCTAATGAAAGTCCTGGGTGGGTGGAGGACTTTCTTAATAGGACTCCATTTGCTTAGGAATTAGCACCGACGACAGGATTTCTGCATGTTTTGTGTCTGTGAGCATTTCCTGCGCATGTTCTTTGGCCTCTTTTCTTGTTTGGCCAATTCCAGTTGTTTGTTTGTGGTTTATTGTATCATATCATATTGTATTATTATTCCTTAGATGCCTGTGGGTCTGAACGGGAGAAAATATGGGCAGGAGTAGAGGAAGGGGAAACTATAATCAGAATATGTTGTATAAAAAAAGCAATTTATTTTCAGTAGATTTAGAAAAAAATATTGACAAATGGGCCTCATAATTGTAAAAGCATCTGTTTGGCATAATAAATGGTCAGTCTAGTGGAGAGGAAGCCCACAGAGTGAAGAAAACCATTTTCAGATTGAGGGTTAATAGATAGATTAGACAAAGAGCTAACGCCACAAAGCATCAAGAAAATGGTTCCATAAAAAGGAGGCTTTAAATCTGAACAGAGAGTCCTCCAAAGAAGAAATACAAAAGGATAAGAGTTTTAAAAAAGTTTCCAACATTCTTATCCAGCAGGGAATTGTGAAGTAAAACCACTTTGAGATTTTATCTTGCCGATGTGAGCACCGGTGACCAAGAAACAAATGGCGTTAAATGCTGGCAAGAATGTGGGGAGAGGGAACCCCTTAGTCATTGTTGGTGGGTGCCACAATGACATAGATGTTATGGAAATTATTAAGGAGGTTCCTTAAAAATCTGGAAATAGATCTACCATATAACCCAGTGATTCCATTTCTGGAAATACACAAGACTCTATATTCTACTATGGAGATCCTTGCTCATCCGTGATGTTGTTCTATTCACAAAGCAGGTTTGGAAGGAGTTTAACTGAACTTACACTTTCACATCATAGGTCATCATCAAAGGAAGTCAGGGCAGGAACTCAAATAGGGCAGGAACCTGGAGACAGGAGCTGATGCAGAGGCCATGGAGGGGCGTTTCTTGCTAGCTTGGTCCCCCTGGCTTGCTCAGCCAGCTTTCTTATAGAACTGAGAACCACCAGCCTAGGAATGGTAACACCCCCAATGGGCTTAACTGTCTCAAATCAAATCACTAATTAAGAAATTGACTTACAGGCCTGCTACAACCTGATCTTATAGAGGCATTTTGTCAACTGAGGCTCCCTCCTCTCTGATGACTTTAGCTTAAGTCAAGTTGACCTAAACTTAGCCAGCACAAGCAGTAAGGAAGGAGTTTTATGTCAGCTGTCCATTCAATGGTAGGTACATTGGAAAGAGGACTGAGGCACACTGGCTGGAGCAGACACTGAACCTTGATAGCGGTATATCATCAAGTAGCTCACCAGACCTGCACACTCAAGAATATAACTTCTAGTGGCCTCACTGCTTCCAGGATTGGAGTGGTCCTTCAAGGCCATTTGGAGGTGTGCGGACAGCTTTTTTGGAGACAAGCTGACTGATGCATTTGCTCCAGTGGACCGTGGAAGGTTATCTGGTCTAGAGGAAGGATGATGTGCATTATGGCTTTAGTGCACTCTGGTCATTGCTGTTCTGAGTTCTACTCCTCAGTCTAGGATCATACTGTGTGGTTTCAATGACAACATCATGGCTTTGAGCCTAAGGGAACTTTATGGTGTGGGAAAGCCTGTGCCCTAGAAGCCATGCATAGTAATCTCAGTGGGACCTTGCACCTGTCTTTCCTTTGTGCCTCAATTATAAAATACAGACTCTGTTTTCTCTATCAGCTGCATCTCAGTGTGATGTTGAGGGTCACAAATATTCAGGCATGCTGGTAAAGTTTTTTCCTGAGAAACCAACTGTAAAGATATATATATATATATATATATATATACATATTATATATATATTTTATAGAATGATCTAGTTTTCCTACCACGAATATAATGAAAATCTATTCTGCATAAATTACTTTAATCAATTGTATTTTATTGAGTAGTTCAATTAAAAAAAATGTAACTGATGGCTCATGATCTGGGGTCCTCAACTCAAACAGTATAAAATAGAGATAATCTAGTATTTATTTTCTAGATTTCTTAAATCATAAGATGTTCCCGGGAGACTGAAAAATCTCTCCCAACAATGTAGCAAATGTGCATCAAAATATGTGCACAAAAGGCTCATCGTTCTGTTATTTGTGATAGATAAAAATTTCAAGGCATATTCTATCAAGAGCACGAGAGGATAAGGAGATGTGGGGAGATGGACACAGTGGCTGCCACCAGAAGAATGCGGTACTGTTGTGATGGGCACATCAGGGGCTTCCTCTGTGAAGAATATGCTATTTCTTGGTCTGCCTATTCCTCGTTAAGCTGAACAGACAAATGCTTCCTATTAGTTGTAAACCTAACTTGGATGAAAATAAACTGTAAGTATTCAAATAATAGGTAAGTGGAGTAAAATGTGCTTAGCACACAGTAGGTACTCAATAAAAATTAGCTGTTGCAGCAAGAAAAGATTTTCTTTCTTCAGATCCATTGAATGAGAAGATTTTCAGAAGGAAGGGAAGGGGTGGAACTGAACTGAATTTCTTCAAGTCGTGCTCCAGGGGGTTCTGAACACCAGGAAAGTTTAGGGGAATGTTGATGTTGGAGCAACACAGAACAAAGTCTGAAGAGTCTACAGTCTGAACCGTCTGCAAAATGCTGTTTGTTAGTGTTGCTTGGCTTCCAGCCAGCCAGGCTGCCTCTGTACTTTCTTCCTATTGCTTCTGTTTGTTCAAATCTTTACAGGGGGTGGTAGCGCACACCTCTTAGTACTCGGAGGCAGAGGCAGGTGGGTCTCAGTGAGTTAAAGGCCAGCCTGGTGAGTTGGAGGACAGTCAGGACTGTTACACAGAGAGACCTTGTTAAAAACAAATAAAAAAGACAAAGCCAAATCCTTGATGCCCCTCCCATACCATTCTCTCCTCTCCCATTCCTTATACAAAACGTGCATCTCTTCACTCTTCCCGATATTCGGAAATGTCAGTTTTCTTTAAGCTATCGTTATATGCTATCCTGTTACTGCTTATTAATGTTGGCTCCTAAAAGCAGTTTGTGCACCTCCTTGAGAGATAACAGCTCAAGTATTCTTTTCAATCTCCTTCAGAACAAGTATTTCCGGAAGGCTCCATAGCCAAACTTAACATGATGCTGTTGCTGTACCAGGCAGGCTAGGGCAGTGTAATTCTGTAGCAATCTCTAGTGACCTGCTCAAAGTTGACACTCAAGCAGCTTCTGGGGTTATTTATTTATTTATTTATTTATTTATTTATTTATTTATTTATTTATTTATTTATTTATCTGTTAACTCTATGCAAGTTGAACTTCTGGAGAAGAAGCTTATTTTTGAGAAAATGCCTTCATAAGATTGGGCTGTAGGCAAGCCTGTAAGGTTCAGCTCCCTGTGGGCAGTGTCAACCTTAGGCAGGTGGTCCTGGATGGTATAAGAAATCAGGCTCAACAATTAGTCATGAGAGCAAGCCAGTAAGCAGTGCTCCTCATGACTTCTGCTTCAGCACCCACCTCCAGGTTCCTGCCCTGACTTCCCTAGACAGTAGACTACAAGTAAATCCTCTCCTCCTAAGTTACTTTTGGCTATGGTGTTTGATCACAGCAACAGAAAAGGAACTAACACAGAGGCTTTAGGTGGCTGCATGAATAGGGTGGTTGACCACTAAATCAAACATTTTACCAGTCTGCCGTGCACCATACAATAGGCCCATAGAGAGCACTTACCTGTCCTGGCTTAAGGCAAGGGCAGCTAAGGTCGAGACCACTGTCCCCAGTGCCCCAGCAATTGTCCACCAGGGATTCTGGATCAGCAGCCCTATGAAGATGATGAGCCCACTAAGGGGGTTGTTGACTAACATCACCTGAGCTGCTCCCCTCAGGACCCAGTCTAGGAACTGGAGGACTAGAGGTTTATCTGTAAGAAATAGACAGAGTCATCAGCAGGGTACAGCCTGTGTATAAGACTTTTGGTTGTCATGGAAACTGAGGTGCACAGGGACGGACAAGCTAAGGTATTTCTCCTTATTCAGCCTGCCCTGGGGTGGTAGAGTGAAGGGGTTGGGAATGGGTGTTGGCACTCAGCCCAAGGCTCTGAGTGGCCCAGCAATTGGTCTACAGTGGGTGGTAGTTTTTGCCATACAGACTGTAGGACCATGCTGAGACCAATTTAAAGCAGTTCCAGCCATTGGCTTGGTTGGCAAGGAGCCCCAGGAGCATTCCATGGGAAATTTATTGGTCCAAGGGAAGAGGCGGGAGGGAAGTAAAGTCTCATGTTGTGCAGTGCTGTGTGACTCAGTTGAGGGCTGGTGTCTGAGCAGCAGAGAAAGTCACTTCAAGAAAGGATGTGGGAAAAGAAATTGTTAGAGCCCAGCTGTGAAAATCATTGTTGAATTGGGGCCTAGAAGAAGCCAGGTGTAGGAGAGGGGACATGTGCTCTCCCTCCTCTGGTTTGGTTTCCAGGACAACCATGCTGGTGGGGGGCATGTAGGGACTGATGGGGAAAGTGTGGTGTTTGCTAAACCATTGAAGTTCAGAAAGAGGTTAAAAGGAAAGAATCCTGGAGCTTGGAGGGATGATGCTGGTCTTTTATTGGCACATAATAGGCATAATAAACAACTGTGGGATAGGTGAAGGAATGACCATGCAGCTAATTTGGGAAATGTCTTGCATGTTACTAATTTGTTTGCCCTCTCTCAATCCACAGAGGGTGAATGATTGGCGAAAGACTAAAATTAATTGTAAAAGGGAATGGCAGGCTAATGGATACATGCCCACCTCAGGTCAACTCAGCTTCCCTCTACTGTGGCAAGTCCTTGCCCAAGCTCGAAGAGAGGTCGCCTCTGGCCTGCCCCTTGCTCTTCTGTGGACGCTTGCTTACCTTTCAGCCAGTTATTACATTCTTTCATATCACCAGTGAGGTAGCCCACAGCTTGGAAGAGGCTGAAGCTTCCCTGTCCTGCCGAAGCTCTGCGGGGCACCTCACTTTCTCCCCCTTTGCTCCTTTTGTGGGGTTTTTCAATTTTCACTATATGGCTATCTTCATCAGATGATCGGAGATCCTTCACAGAAAAGACAGAAGAAAATACAAAATAGTATGCCACTCATGTGTTGCTCTTTCTTTGAGACAGGCCCTGTGTAGCCCAGGCTGTCCTTGAGCTCATTATAAGGCTCTGGTAGGCTTGCTCTCTTAATCCTCCTCACCTGAACGCCGGGAATTTAGTCAGGTGTTACTGATCATGGCTTTACATGCTATGTCTTTTTAAGAGTAGGTACATTTAAGAACAGAGGGTACTGTCTGGGTTTTTGGTAGAGACATGGGATCAGAAGACAAAAGAAGAGATTCAGACCTATTGTCTAAAATGGCACCCCATGTGAATCTGCCCTTCTCGGGACTATTTCAGGTTCTGTTCAATAGGTCTTGTTATTTATTTGTGACAAGGGGTTCCCCTTGGCAGTTTAACTATGCCTGTTCCATCATAAATATTTGAAAATGTATAAAACAAAATAAGTAACAGAGAAAATTATATTGAAATGCAATGATTATATTTTTTAAAAAATAATTGTAGTGCATAGATAAGCCATGCTATCCACTGGCTGTACAGTTTAAATCAGTGATGAGTGGGTATGTGGGACCTCTTTGCTCCAACTTGGGACAGTTCTGTAAGGCTGTCTCAGATCCACTGTGGCCTTTATTGTATCCATTGCACAGTTCTGCATCTCCTTTTGCTGAGTTCTTCTGCCTTTTCTCATCTGCAAATGTTGCTCCCCAAAGCATACCCCAGTAAACTTATTTGTAAGTCTTCACATCAAAGTCCAAGTCCTGGAAAATGTGGTTCATGACAGCTTGGATAGAAATCTCAGGTACTACTAGTATGGATTATGACTAAATGCGTATATTATTTGTAATTGGAGTAAATGCTAAAGTTCATTGGAGGTTAGTAGATATAATGATGGATTATTTCTCTCATCCCAGTTCATCTGCTCCCCAATTTCACATATAGACCTCTTGGTTAAGACTTCTTTCTTTAAAATTGTGCTTTAAAGTATGGTAGCTCATAAGACAAGGAGCTAGTGAGTGTTTGAAGTGCGGCTGCTTCTCAATAAACTATGAATAGACAAAAATTTTCTAAGCTTGCTAAGGGATATATGCTAAAGACTCATGAGTGATGCTCCATGTAATAGAGGAAGATTAGAAATCTCTCTAAGATCAAGCATAAAACAAGAATGTTTGCCCTTGCCGTGACTACTCAACATTGCATCCTAACACAAGCAAGCGGGCAAAGAAAAGAGGCACAAGGAACAGATTGTAAAGAAAGGGTTAAAAATAGATCACACCTCTGCTTGTATGTCCTTTTATAGAGAAAATTCTTAAGGCATCTGCAAAGGTCTTCTTAGAAGTATGAATAAGTTCAGCAAAATTACAGAATAGAGGATCAAATCAAATTTATTTTTATCCTCTGGTATTGAAAAATCTAAAATTAAAATTAAGAAATGATTTTATTCATGACAGAATAAAAGCATAGGGCATATTTGTGGATAAATAAAAAAGGATGTGTAAATGTTACTCACTGAAAACTATAGAAAATCACTGAAAGAAAACTCAAAATAAATGGAAAGATATCCCATGTTCATGGATTGGAAAACTTAACCTTCCTTAAATTTATCTACATATTTAATGTAATTCCTATCAATACCTACACCATCATTGTTTTTCTATAGAAATAGAAACTACAGTTTTTTAAATTAAAGCGGGAATATACTGGGACCCAGGTCATCTTTCACCACCTTGCTCTCTGACTGCCCGCTTAAGAACTATTTAGCGGGAAGGAGGTAGGTCTGGCTCACCTTTTCTTCAGGCATTTCCAGCAGAGGAAGGGCTGGGTGTGTATCCTGGGAGCTTGAAGGCCAGGTAGGGCTGCTTAGTTCTGACTCATACAGTTTGTATTTGCTGGAAAGAGGCTCTGGCAGGAGAGGGCTGCTATTGCTCTCAGACATCTCCTTCAGGGGGTGGTTGCTCATCTCTCAGGTACCTGGTGAGAGAGAATGGGAGATAACAGATGAATGAGGATGGGTACAAGGGACTTGGCTAAGATCCATCAGACGTATGAGGAAGCATGGCATCTGATCCGGAGGGGTAAGCTGGAACATAAATGGAATATACATATATGTTGAGACAGAATCTCATGTCACACAGCTGTCACCGCAGCTTCTTGAAGTTGGCCAAGCATGGTCTTGGATTCTAATCTTCTAGTTTTTACCCTTAGAGTTGTGAGATTACAGGGTCACAATCCAGGGTTTTGAGTATTCTAGTAAAGTACTCTCCCAATTGAACTAGATCCCCAGACCCAGGTGGGACTTCTTGTGCTTATAGCTGGTGCTGCCAGAAGATCCCGAGGCTAGCCCTCAATCTATAAGTGTTACTTTCAAAATACCCTCGTTCTTCCATTTCCAGAAGAAAGTCCTCCTCTGTCCTAAAGATTTACCTGAATCTAGGCAAAGTCTCTTTTCCCCTTATCATTTACATATTTCCCCCTAGCATTCATGTTATCCATTGTACTGTCCCAATATTGGTAGTTAGTTGGACATTTATTTTTACCGTGGTAAATGCACCCAGAATCCAGCTCTAGATTGGCTCTAGAAGGAACTCATTTTCTGTGTTGCTAGGAAAATCACGTTGTTTTAGTTGGCCTCTAATTCCCCCTTTTTCTGTGTCCCCTGTGACTGTTTCTTTTTCTCCTTCCTCAGAATGACACTAAGGCAGAAAGCCCTGGCGTGTTCTATCGGAGGCTGCGTACAAACAGGATGAGGTGTTTTCCATGTGGGCCTCCTTTCTCCTTACTGCGAAGGCCAGGGCTTGGGCCAGGAGTGCCCTTTGCTGGATGTCCCCAATTTCTTGTTTCATCTTGCTACCTCTGGTAATACCATACATCTCAGTTCTCTCTCCCAGTCAATTATTCTGTCTTCTTCTTTGGCTCCCTCTACCTTACACACGTCTTTATTTGTTTTGCTATATTATGAGTGTGGCTCTGAACCTGTACACAGTCACCTCTCAGTATTATTTAGCTTCCCCCCCCCCCCCCCCATTGCTCTTTGCTGCCTCATCAGAGTTATAGGAAGCCTTCCTTAGGACACAGACTGAAGATCCCATACAGCTACCATTCCTTATTCTGACTATCACAGCTGCTGCTCAAGGGTTGCACATGCCCCTTCTGGAAGGGATCAAGGTCTGTCTATGCTGGCATCAGCATCAATTCCCTGGTCACTTCCTTTCCTGTTCCCACCGAGAGGAATTCTTGTCCTCTGCAGTCGCTTCCAGACCACCTCTCTCCTTGTGTGCCCGGGAGCTGTCTCCTCATATTGTCATCTCCTCTATAGCTCCTCATTGTTCTTACTTCTTTCCTGGCCCTCGCCTTGGCTTTAGGTGCTCCAACCCGGCATCTTCCTTCCAACCTCAATTCAATGCCCATTGTTACTTCTCTGGCTCCTTGTCTTCAGGAATTCTTTTCATTTAATATTTCCACTCACTAGTTGCCACAGTCAAAGTATGGATTTGAAATTATTCCTATGTGAACTCTCAAAAGTTAGATCTCTCTTTTGGAACCTACCTCGCGTATTTTCAACTTACTTGTCCAACTGTCCCTATGACCCAGATCTTTGGCTTCCTAGAGATCCCTGACCCACTGGCTCTACTGGCCTTTGTGACCCTCCTTCAAAGGTACATCCATAAAGATTTCTCATTTTAAGCCATCTCAAAGAAAAGCGTGGAGTCAGACTTATTGGTCTCTCCTCTGTCATTCTCCTAACCTAGTATTTTGTCCTAAAGAAAAATATTCTTATGTTAACAGCCACCATCAGCTCTCATCATTTTTTGCTTCTTCTCTGGCCATTACCCACCTGGACATGTCCGCTATTCTCTTGGTTCCCCAAACCACATTCTACGTAGTGGTTTCATTAGAAAGTGCCAAGCCATCAATGATGGTTCTAAACTTAAAATCCTCAATGAAGCTGGGAATGGTGATGTACTCTTGCAATCAATCCCAGTGCATGGGAGGCTGAGGCAGGAGGAACCCTGCAACTTTGAGCTTGGGTTATATCACCAGGATCAGGCCAGCCAGGGACCATCATAAATAACAAAACCCAACCAAACACACTTATGACGCTCCTCCCCCAAAACAATTCAGATGATTTCGGGGCAAGACTCACATCTTTAACACACAAGCAAGGCTCTTTGTTACCAATTCCCACATGATTATTCTTGGCTCAGGGCTCCATACACACTTTCTGTTGGTTAGTGGGATGGTGTGGAGCTCCTTGCAATGGGAGGGCAGGTCTGCGCTTTGGAAAGTCTGTTTTTCACTTTTTACTTGGTAGGGTTTGTTTCAGCTACCTTGTCAGAGAAGCCTCCCCTCATCTACCTTGGAGTGAGAAGAGCCCCATGTGTGACAAGGAGACTGTGCCTCCTGAAAACGCACAGCTGCTGCGTGGCCACTCCTTCAAGCCTGTTGGAGACCCCTGAGACCCACAAGGACTTATAATTTTATATAGAAACAAATACTGCTGGGGTCCGGAACTTTCCTTCTAGCTGATTTGTGCTCTTTGTTTAAGTGTCTCAGAACTCGTTTCATGAGATAATCATTGCTTCTCTGGCTTTGGCGTGTGAGGGCCAACACAGTTCTTGGCATAGAGCTCGTATTCAATGATTGATACTGAGGGTAAAGAGGAGAGGAGGGGAGAAGGGTGGAGGAGGAATGGAATAGAAAGGGACAGAGGGAAGAGAAAGGGGTTTTAAGCCTTACTTAAAATCCTTGTGACAGAAAGTGAATACATTTCCTCAGGAAGCTTTACAAATCCTTGTGGATCGTGGGAGTCTCCAAGAAGAGAGTGACCACCCCTCAGCTCTGCATTTGTGGCAGGCAGAGCCCTCCTGGCCATGACTAGCACCTTTTTTTGTGCTCCCAAGATCAGCCCATTAAACTAGGGCTGAGTTTTATAGGGTTCTACAAATGAAGAATTCAGCCTGCGTTGACAGTATTGTCCATGCGGAACGGTATCCATCTCCCAGATCTGACCCTGCAGGTGGGGTTCAAGTGAGGGTGAACATGCTGTTGTGTGTGTGTGTGGGGGGGGTCACACTGGAAAGATTTAGGATAAAGTCAGAGCACAAGGAGACTAGGACTCTGTCCCCCAATGTTCTCTCCCCCTCTAGTGGCCCAAAGTTGACACAGCATCTCTGGGCCCTTTCAACAGAAATGATAGCAATGAGACAAATATCATGAGAGCCATCCATGCATGAGTGGATTAAAGATGATCTGGAAAGATCCATGCAAAAAATCCGCCAATGGTCTTGATGAAGAATAATTATTTTTTAAAAACCTTACATCTTATTGACTCTAAGATACTACCAACTATAAGTTATATATCGATCATTTTGTATACCACCAAGAGAGAAGAAAATACTGCAAATTAATTTTTTATGTATGTCTTGACTGATGGTCATATAAGGGAAGTACTCTCCAAAAAGGTGCTTTATTTTCTGTCCCAAGCCATGATGTGTGTAGATAATGTTCTAGAAAATCAAGGTACCAAGTAGCAGTCAGCAATTCTTTCTCACGAAACTGCAGCACTGTCTATACTTGCCAGAGAAATTCCCCTTTAACTGTGGTGTTTACAGAAGGCAGAGACACACAGTATTGTCAGCTTGTAGCACTGTTAGAATTAGGCCCTAATCTGAGCTCCCCTGTAATTCCCTTGCCTTGTTGGGACCTAGCTGAGATCTGCAGAGCCTGTGCTGAGTGCTAGGCTCCAGTCCAGGACCTTAGCCCAGCACTCAGTTTCATAAGCCCACATGGCCTCTGCAGGAACGACATGCTTGCATCTCCTCTAGGGAACACAGCGTTCTTCTGCCATGGGAATGTTTATCCTGTCAAAACAAGGGGAATTTTGGCTTGAGGGCAGCGGTGAGCTGTGTGGCAAAAATGGTCTCATAAAGAGAAGGTCTCTATGCTTGGAAAGTGCTCCAGATGCTTATGGTCACCCATGTTGGAGGGTGACCCAGGATTCCTGGGACAGTAAAAGTGTTGACTTACTTTCTAGCACACAGTAGGCAGTTTTCGCTTGTAATTTTCCTTCTAGTGCTTCTAAATAGATGAGAAGATGACTAGAATAATCAGAGATAAGACAAGAAATCTGGCCTAAAACACAATCATCCTCCTTCTTCCCTTCTCCCCTCTCTTCCTTTTTCTTTTACATTTTTAGCACATAAAATAGTTTCATTATGATATTTCTATACATATGTATCGTTGTGTTTGGCTTATATTTCCACCAACCCAATATTCTCCCTAACCCTCTCACCCCTTGCCAGTCCCCATCCTGCCCCCAAATAGTTCACCTTCTGCTTTCCTGTTTTGCACATGGGCATGCCTGCACAAATACACACACACACACACACACACACACACACACACACACACACACACACACACACACACCCCTAGGTTTTATTTGTAGGAAAATGTGGTATCTGTCTTTATCCCCGTCCCCCCTATCTGTCTCCCATCTACTATTCATAGATATATTTAAACCTAGATTCTGAATCTGAGAGAAAACACATGATATTTGTGTTTCTGAGTCTCAAAGAGTCTTTCAAAAGTTTCCATAAGGCGTCTCCACTTGCTAGAGCTGAATGTGGATCTCTGCCCCAGCCACGTCCTGACTGAGGGCCTCAGAGCCCGTTCCCAGCCCTGCTTTGAGCCAGTCCATTAAACTGGCTTCCAAGAACACATAATGATCTGTTTGGCGTGTTCTCTCTCTCTCTTTGGCTGCCTGACACCTTCTCTTCTCCCTCAGAAGTACCGACAGAAAGGCTATTTGGATCAGCCCCACATCTCTCCATAAAGTCAGGCTCCCCAAACAGACTGGCTTCTCCATTCTCTTTGCAAGAGTCCTTTTTATTGGGTACCTACTGTGACTCATAGCTTTCCCTTAATTTGAAAGGCCCCAGGTCTCATCCTAGAAGAGATGAATTTAAATGCTGGGACAAGGACAATGAGTAGTAGGTACTGGGGTGGTAACACAAAGCAAGCCTGGCTAGCTTGCCCTTTCCATGCTGGGGGCACTGAGGCCCAGTGTTCATGTTGTTAGCTCTTAGATCCGTGGGCAAGTAAGAGAATCATACTCCAGGTTTAAGGGCCTGAAAAAACAACCCTGAAACCCAGTTCTTTTCCCCCCAATGCTGAGAAAATGGGATTCTATTGCTCTAATTTTGAAATGTTATTTTGACTCTTTTCTCTAAAAGATGGTTCATTCCTCACAGTACTATGAATATATCCATGGGCAAAGAGGAAAGGCTAGTCTCCATCCCGAATGCTCTTGCTGCTCTGAGTGGGACTGAACTTGGCCTTGAAGTGTTACTCTGGTGTCCAGGTTCTCTCCCCATTATGGTCTCTTAGGTTTAAGTGTAGATATAGACTGATTCTTAAGTGGTTCATTTATGCTGTCCTGAGGTTGCCTCTGCTCTGGAGAAGGAAGAGTGATTGGTGGTTTCTTCATAATATGTGTTGAATTGATTGGTTTTTGCAACTGATGCAGGAAGATTTCCACAGAGTTTTACAACCTTAGTTAGGATCCAAGGTTGGGGGCGCCTGTTGCCCTTCCATATCCTAACACTTCTGACAAGTGAACTACTCTTATTGCCTAAAGGTCCCCGGGTTCCATGAGGCTGATTGTTTTTTAATGTGAACAGGCTCTGTCAGTGGAAACCCTTGGACCTATGAGGTTAACACAGGCCCCTACACCATGCTTTCATAGTTTCTGGTTCAAATTCTGTTCATCATGTCAACACAGGAAACATTTAGAGATAAGTTAAGGGTTGTTGATCCTAAGCCTGCTCTTCTCTTGGGCAGCCATCTTGGTTTTCCTTTGGTTTCGTTCCCTAGACAAGGCCCTAGACCCTGCCATTTTGGTCACTCGCTAGGCAGACAACACTTGAACAGCTGAACAGAGTGAATAGTTTAATATCTGCAGGGTGAGATGTACCTTTTCCAGAGTGGGTTGTGTAAGAGACTGGCTTGGGCCTATCGGTTATAGGGATACTCTGACCTTTTTCTTGGCAGTTCCAGTCCACCAAATCTAATCTGGACAGAAAGGCTAACTCACTGGCCAGAGGTTCAGGCTGGGAGGGACAGGGTCAGATGCAGTATATGCTTTCTGGACCAGCTGCAGACTGTCTGGACTTAGAGACAGCTAGTGACCAGTGGGCCTGGTGGCTGTATCTTTTGGGTTATCCCACAGGGCCTGGGCTGGGAACACTGTAGCTGGCAGGGGAATTCTGACTGTAGTCCTGAGAGTAAAAAATTGACCCTCCCCCCCCCTTGATGCTTCACCTGAGACACTAGTGAGTTCAGAAGGGCATTTTCAAGGGGTAGCCATAGCCTTCTCCACTGATAACTTTTAAAGCGGGGTAATCCTAGTATTTTCTATATATTGCACTCACGACTCACTGCACCCCTATCAGAGGCAATTACAAAATCACCATGTTTTTCTCCACGTATGCATAGGTTCCCTTCTGGGCCAGGCCATCTCAGGCTCAGCACAGCTCCACTTTGATGTGTGTGGTTCTCCTTTGCCTCCCTAAACCCCGGACCTGGATTCTAGCTGCTGACTTCCCATAGGCACTCCCAGTTCTCCCCTGGCCTGAGTGGTGCTTAGGGCATATTTGAGCCTTTCTCTCCTTCTCTTCTCTCCCTTTCTCTCTCCCTTTCTCTCTCCCCATCTCCCATTCCTCAATCTTTTTCCTTACCTCCTCCCTCACATCTGCACCCAGGTGGCTTTGAGTAGTTAATGTTATTGAATAGAGATTTAATAGAGGCTGTATAGAGCCAGGCTTACTGGTTCAAGTCTTGGGAAAGCTCTTCATCTCCTCTCTGCCTATGTTTGGTCACTTTATCCATGAGACATCGACAAAACAGTGGCTTCTCTGGGGTTATCTCTGTCATTGTTTATATACCATCTATATGGACAGATCAAAAACCATTAAAGGTGGCTTTCTTACATACAGCATTGTCTACATAGTAAGTACTCATTAAATAGTTTTTACTGCCGACTGAATAGAGTAATCACTAGAGTTTGGAGAGTTTGACTGTCCAAATTCTGGAATGCTTTGGATCATCATGGACACCATGCTTACAACCCTCCTACAGAAGTTTTCTGAGGTTATTACCATATTGGCAGGGGTGGTGGTGCTGAGAGGTAGATACTGCTCTTTTCATTTGACAGGTCTAGAGAAATGAGAAATGAGCGTACTTGCTTAAAGTTGCAGAGGAAGTTGACCTAGGACCTGACCTGACCCAGTATCCTCAAGCTCAAACCTGAGCCCCTTTTTACAATGCCATCATTGACTCCTTTACCTCAATATTTCCTCGAAATATCCTCGATATTTCCCTGAAGATGCCTCTCTCTCACACAGTGACTTTGGACTACTGAATCTTTGATGCTCCCTGGAATTCAATTTTGTGTAGGTGAGGCTTGTGACCCTGGATTCCAGGTAAAAAGGCACATGTCTCTTTTCGTAACAGGAAGGAGATGGCTTGCTATGTGCAGGTACATAACCCTATCCTCACTCAGGCAAGAATTCAGTCTTTCTATACTTGACCCAAGGACTTTGTTCATTCTTGTATGACATTCTCCTTCCATCTGAAAAACCTCTCCAGGGGGAAGTCTCCAGAGACTTAGGAGGAAATCAAAGGTGTTATATTTGGGAGAATAGGAGCTTGCAAGGTTCTGGAGGGTGACTCCCCTGCAGTATAAGGAGTATCAAGTAACTGTTGGGGAAGAGATTCCAGGAAGCCTCACTCTAGGAAGCCGAAGCATCTTAGACTGATGAGCTGCCTCCAAACTGTGCAGCATGCTCCAGGGCACAGTTTTCATGAGCCATCATATTGGGCTGAGCTTTTCAGTGGCATAGCTGCTTTTGAGTCATCACTACCTGTGAGTAACACCTCACCCACTCTCCCATTAATAACACCAATAGAAACATCATTGGTCCACTACATTGAACTTGGCTGAAATCATTACTTGGTCTGTCGTGGGTTCCCTTTTCGGGGTGAGTAAACTGTGTGTGCGAGTTATATCTCCTCTAGGTCAAATCTGTCACAAAGAGTACCACCTTTTCTTTCAAAAATCCACCGCCAAACTCATCATTTCTCCTTCACATACTTGTTCTTTTCAAAGCAATACTAACGCGGTGTGAAAAGGAAGGGCTGACACCGGGTGGGTGATGCTGGCAACAATGTTAGCCACGTGCCATTCCAGGACCCCGCTATTCAGAGAACACCAAAGATAAGCATATTGAAGGTCCTCTTGAAGGTAGCATGGTGGTGCTTACAATGGTATTAGAGTCATGCGAGCTGAGCTAAGAGGGACAGTCAATGGC
The DNA here is from genome assembly GCA_033318265.1 of Phyllotis vaccarum. Classification (NCBI taxonomy): domain Eukaryota; kingdom Metazoa; phylum Chordata; class Mammalia; order Rodentia; family Cricetidae; genus Phyllotis; species Phyllotis vaccarum. Next base: position 11,232,314 of record JARWLC010000009.1, on the reverse strand, counting down.
TTCTCTTAAGTACCAGTAATAGGAACCCTAGAGCGTGATTAACTCAGCACAGCATCCAGGGGTTGTGCCTCTTCCTTGCCTTTGTATAGCATGTCTCAGCATGATATGACATCGGCAGGAGTCCATCTAGGCAGTGGATTTTTTCACAAAACCTACAGTTCTTCAAAATTGGCTTCAGGTGGCATTTTCTATAATGGTGTTCTTGAATCATTCACTTAGCCTGACTCGGTGGCAAACACAGTAGGTGACTAGTAGGAGAGGTTGTGGTCCTGATGATGATCCGAAGGTGTTAAGAAGCCGGGGGGTGAAGGGGGGGCTAGAGAAAATTAGATCTTCCAGGAAAGATGCCAACTATGTGTCACCACACATGGTCTGTCTGCAATACAAGGCGGTGATAGGTTTATAGAACTTTACAGAGTCCACTGTTCCTAACTGTCTCCTGCTGGCAACTCAGGGAGAACAGAAGCCCACCAGCTAGATGTGACGGCTCCTTACTCCAAGTGCTCAGAGCAGAGAATCCCATCACTTGGGAGGCAGAATAGGAGCAGATCTGAGTTTTAGCCCAGCCTGGTCTACAGAGTGAGTTACAGGACAGTTGGTGCTACACAGAGAAACCCTGTCTTGGAAAACAATATAAAATACATTTTGTATTAAATAAAGCTTGCCAGAAGATCAGAGGACAGAGCCAGCCACAGAGTTAGCCATAGAGGTTAGGTAGTGTTGGTACATGCCTTCAATCTTAACGCTTGGGAGGCAGAGGGGCAGAGGCAGAGATTTATCTAGATCACTGTGAATTCAAGGCCACACTGGGCTACAAGAGATTAATCCAGTCCAAAAGAGAAACAGAGTCTGATATTGGTGGCACACAGCTTTAATGCCTTTGGGATCGCATGACTTGGATCTCTGTTCCCAGTACTTGGGAAGCACACAAGCCTTTAATCCCAGCACTAGGAAAGTTAAGACAGGAAGTGATAGGCCGGGCAGAGAAAGGAATATAAGGTGGGAGGAGATAGTTTGGCCCTTCCCTTCCCCTTTCGGCCTGAGGATTCAGTAGGGGTGAGAAGTTTCTCCTCTGGCTTGTTCCTCTCTCTCTCTGATGTGTCAGCATTCACCTCAGTATCTGGATCCAGGTTTTTATTACAAGATCAATTAGGATTTGTGCAACACCAAACCAAACCAAACCCCACCAGGATCAGGCTTTCTCCCTCACAGATCCTGACTTGATGGGTCTTCCCACATAGGGCATTGGGAGTTTTAAAAGCACCACAGGTATTGCCAATGTGCAATTAAGTCTGCAGAGTTTGACCTAGGTCTTTCTTTTTCTGGTCACATACTTTTTGTTGTATGTCGTCTCCAGGTGAGTTCCGAGGGTAGGCAGGCAGGCTTTTAGCACTACATGGGAAGCAGGATTTGCGTGTGAAGGAGTCAGGCCATCCCCCAGCTCATTCACACAGGTGTGGAGGTGTAGCCTGGATCCTTGCCACTGGAAGGTGGAGAGCGCCAAGCAGGAGGAAGTGGAATGAAGGGAGAGGCATGGAAGCAATCTTCATGGATTCCACAATTTATGCTTAGTGGTCATATCATTCCGAAAATAAGCCAAACCAGATTTCATTTAGCAACAAGGAGACCAAAACACAGCAAAAGCTTTCATGACTGTAAAGACTAGTTACATCTCCTGTCTCCAGATGAAACAAGATAGCAACACCCTGGCATTTTCAGCCTGTGTCATGGCCCATGGAAGTTAAATTGCACTTCCCTCCCAGCCTTCTCAGGGTCACACAAACAGCAGGCTCCCGAGGAAGCCAGCTGCAGGTGGCTTGCAATCTCAGAAATAAAAGTGTGTAGCTCATGGACATAGGACTCCCTCAGTAATTCACATATTCCATAATGGACCTCCCTTTGCTCTGGAAACTGGATGTAATCATGGAGAGGAGACAGATGGTCTGTTGATAGTCTTAGCTCTGAGGAAGACAGATGCACAGCCCCCTGGACCTAAGTTGAGGTGAATCAAGATTGGGGAGTTTAGTGGTGGGTCTGTTTTAGCAATGTTTCTAGAGCTGAGATAAAACCCTGCCTAAAAGCAACTTGGGGGAAAGAAGGGATGTAATGGGCTGACAGGTTAAAGTCCATTATGGAGGAGGTCATAGCAGGAACTCAAGGCTGGAATCTGGAGGCAGGAACTGAAGCAGAGACCACGGGAGCATGATGCTTACTGAATTGCTCTCATATCTCATACAACTCAGGACCACTGCCCAGGGGTACATTGGACTACTCCCACAACAATCATTAATTAAGAAAATGCCCCGAGACTAGCCTACAGACCAATCCAGGTTTTTTTTTTTTTTTGTTTTTTTGTTTTTTGTTTTTTTTTTTTTTAACTAAGGAATTTTCTTTCAAGATGACCCTAGTTTGTGTCAGGTTGCTAAAAAGCTAACCAGCACAGTGATTTTTATGAAGCATTGCTATAAACTTTGGTGGGGCGCTGGAGAACTATTAGTCAAGACCATTAGTAATCAAATAGTTTGTGCAATATTAAATGGAGATAAGAGAAAGCTGACCTGGGGTGGAAATGGGCATTGTGGCTGTGCTGAGAAGGGTAAGTTCAAACTGCTAGGAAGGAAGAGTGAGAGATAGGAAAGATTCAATAAGGAAGGAAAGAAGAATAGAGAGAAAAAAATTAAAAGCAGAGGAGAGGCAAGACAATGGGGAGGTGCTGCACGGGGTAAGTTGGAATGCTGCTGCTGAAGGAATGCATAGGGACCCAGGTGGCCACCCTAAGCCCTGCACCCTGCTGCAATGGGACCCTGCCTTCAAGCTGGGACTCCCCAGGCAATTGCCTCTTCTTTTCTGCCTCTTTCTCCAGGAATCTTGTTAAGGACAAAGAAATAATCAGTCCTTGTTCCCAATGCCCAGTGTCTCCTGGAAAAACCAGCCGGGTTCCAAATAGAAAAATCTGGACCAGTTTACCCAAGAGGGGAAATCAAAGACTAGGCACAGAGCGGAGACCTGACAGTTTCAGTTTATTCCCTTCTCTTTTGTGCCCAATGAACCAGATTTCCAAAGTGAGCTTCCCTCAGATTTTCAAAAAAGCCACTTAGTGTTGGCTGCAGTAGTTGTGAATTAAGGGCTGGTTACATTCTGAAGGTCCCTAAGAGTGTTTGTCAATGTGTTTGCCATCTAATCTCTCAAACAGGACTGATACGTAGTCTACATGTAAATATCAGTGAATATGAAAAGTTGGAGTTATTCTGGTTATCACTGGAAAGTAAATTGAGTGTTAAAAATATATGAGCACAGGTTGTTTAAAATCAGGGTGAGTTCTGATCAACCAAACCCACTGAGTTAGTAATAGTGGTGGGACAGAAGGACAGGAGACCCAGAGTCCAGACAGCCTCAGCTCTTCCACTTACTATGGAGCCATGCGGGGCTCAGATCCCTCTTCATCTGTGAAGCAGGGATGTTGAAACTGCCTCATAAGGAAGTGTGTGTGTGTGTGTGGAGACCTAGTCCCCTGGTATCCAGCTCCTGTCAGCACATGGCAGCTCTGCTCACCCTCCTCTCATCCTTTTCTGGGTTGTTCACCAGCTCTAAAGACTTCAACTACAGAGACTTAATGAGGGAATTTGTTAGAATAAATATTTAGCAAGGCTAATCTTTTCTAAGCACTGATTTCTCCATAATAAATCCTGTGTTGGATACTAGTCTCTCAAAGTGTTTGCTGAACACCTAATAAGCGTACCAATCACAAGGAATTAAAAACGAGTAAGAAAAATCACCTTCTCTGCAATGGTCCCCATAGGTGGATGGAAGTGGGTAGGGGAATGGAGGCAGGGCGTTTTAATTGTTGCAGTACCCAAGAGGTTATCTATGTGGGAGGTTGTGTTGCTTCATTTTAAATAATTGTCCCAACCACTGGTTTAATAAAAAGAGCTGATTGGCCAAAGGCAGGCAGGAAGTGTAGGCAGGACTACCAGACTAAGAAAATTTCTGAGAACAGAATGCCAGATGGAGCACCAGAGAGAAGCCAGAGGAAGCCAAGGACAACTATTCTGCTGTAAAGAAAGGAACCGAGCCGCATGGCTGAACAAGAGACATGGGTTAGATAAAGGGTAGAGAGCTAGCAAGTGATATGCCTGGGCCTGAGGCTGATCAGCCAAAAACTATTGAAAGCATCTGTGTGTCTCTGTGGGACTGTGGGACTACGGGTCTGCAGGTCTGTGGGTCTGCGAGTCTGTGGGTCTGTGGGCCTAGAACTTGAGGTTAGGCAGGAAAGTCTGGGCCAGAAACCTCTTACTACAGTTATCACTAGTATTTATTTGATAGGAAATAGGGAGGCCAAATATCCTGAAATGTGTAGGTTAAATCTTTGCAACCAAAGATTGTTCCACTCAAAATGCTGAATGACAGTGTTAGTAAGATTTTGTGTTCTGGTGACAAAATATGTATCAGGAACAATGTAAATCAGGAAGAATGTATTTTGCTCACACTTTCTAAGATTTCAGTGCATTGTGGCAGGAAAGGTAGCAGACATCAGGTCATGGAAGACAGGACGGAGAGGGAAGGGTCAGGGGAACGTGTAGTTCCTAAGGACAAAGTCTTTGTAGCTTACTTATTCCAACCAGACCCCACTTTCTACAGTTCCACAGCCTCCTAATACACTTAAGATTTTGAACTCATCAGACAGTAACACAATTCTTTATGTCAGAGTCCTCAAGATCTGGTGGTCCCTGGAAACAGCCTTACAGACACATCAGAGGTGTGCTCCATTCTTCTCCGAGGTACTTTTCAATGCAGTTGAATTGGCGTGATTAATGAATGAATAAAGGCAGTCATGAAGACATTTAATATCATTTCCCTAAGATCAACTTTTAGGAGCACTTTGGACTGGATATTAAATGTTTTTGTGTCTTATTTCTTTATAGTTTTCAATTCTGATGATACATTCTTCTCCTTGGGTATTTTCTCCTATGGGTTGACTCTTGTCATTTTGATAATGTTTTTAATTCCTTCACACTCAAGGTTCAGGCAGTTGGCACTGAACTAAAGAGAGCTGAAATTTCATCAGGATTTTGAGGAGAGAATCCACTGACCAATGACTTTCCTCTACAGGAACAACACCTCTGGACAAGAGTAAAGATGGGGGGCACAGAAACGATGGAGACATGCAATCCAGTTAGATTTACACCCTCCATCTTTGGCTTCAGGGAAGGCCTGCCCTTCAGCACCACACACAGCATTTCACTCAGTACCATCTCTGACATGTCTCTGCTGCCATCTGTGACTTTAGTTATAGATATTTTAAGGGCTGTACCTGAAAGTAAGATGATAATGCAGCCCACCAAGGAACCATATTCTTATTCTCCTGTTTATACCTGAGAGTACTCAAAGAGACAAAAACAACTCATTACTGTTTTTGGAATTCAGAACTGGCCACCGTGAACACTGGGGCGTGTCCTTGAGACAGCACTCTGTTCACAGTTCAAGCAGCATGAGTTAGGTGGACAGCTAGGAATAGTTTTCCATACAGAAGATCATGTCTTCTGAAGTTTTTAATTTTTAGACAAAGCAGCCTGTCTGGCCCTTGAATTTGCTATAAAGATAAGGATGACTTTGAAATCTTGATCTTCTGGCATCTATGACTACACCCAGCTTTTATATGAATGACATGGAATAATGAATTATTATATTTAATTTTATATGACTATTTAAAGAAAGATGAATTAATATTAATCTAAAGAAACTGAAAAACTGTAGAGAAAAGTCTATCTCATCAAAATAGTATTTTTGGTTTTTATAACCATATAAAAATAGGAAAACAAATTTTTAAAAAAACATTGAGAACTTGATACTTGTAAAAAAAATTACAATTTTTATATTTAAAAAAGTATGATTACTTCAATATTAAGAAAAGTAAAAAATTATTTTTCTTATTTTTAAAACTTAATTTTATTATCTATCAATAAATTTTTTTATAAAATAAAGTGCTTTATGTTGATTATTAAGAAACTATTTAGTAATTTATTATTTAATTATGGTCATTTGAAAGTTAAATTTGAGAAATATAACACTTTTAAGTCCTATTATCTTAATTTTTGCAAATGTTTATATTATTTTCTTGTAGCATTATAATTCACACTTCTTTCTCTCACACACATAAAGTTGCATGTGTAGATTTACGCATGTTTGTGTAACAATTCAGCGATCATTTTTACAGTTCTTTTATCTGACCTTACATAAACCTACATAATTTTATTTTATACATGACAAATTTTATTACACATATATGTATACCTAATTCATCATCCATCTATGTGTATCATTGGAAGAACTGATCATAGGCACTATATCTTTGATTAGAACCATGTCTAGGCATGCTATAAGTTACTTTAAAGATTATTTATTTATTATTTACACATTTTTTGATCAGTGTACTCCAGAGTTCAAGACTGACAGAGATAAAGTATCTTCAATGGTACTTCACAATGCTGAATTAAGTTATTTAAAATCAGGTTCTGGCATGGTGGCATACACCTCAATCACAGTTAAGTTAGGGCCTTGAGACAGGAAGATAACAAATTGAAGACCCATCTGATAAAAACTAAAAAAACAAAAAACAAAAAACAAAAAAAACCCTCCCATATCGTACCTGGAAGAGCCAATTTAGGCTGTTTTTAGATATGACAGCCAGCCAACAAGTTGACTTTCCATCTTGTCTTGCCTTCTGGTATTTAGAGAGTTAAACTCCATGGATAGGATATGGATATGACTTTGACTGCATCAGGGAAATTATGAAAGACATTTCCACTTTAGCATTGCGTTTAGGTCACTAGGTTTGGCAGAGGCTGCTTCCAGGTCATGACCACACTCAAGATTCTTGAGTTCATGAAGAGAAGCTGAGACCTCTTACTGGGGCCCATGTCAGCTTGCCAGTCCCATAGGAGTCATTGACAGTAAACCACTCAGTGACAGACAGCAGCATCTCTGGCCAGTTTACTGCAGTTTTACTGGAAATCCTGAACACCAGCGATCTTGTCAAGCTACTCCTGAATTCCCATCCTAACATGGAGAGAAGATGAGTATTTGCTGCTTTAAGCTGTTAAGAGAGACAATCTGTCACACCGAAGGGTAACAGAGAAGCTGCTGTTACCCCTTCAAGGACTAGATTGGAGCATCTCTAGGCAGGAACCTAGACATGCCTATTTTGTAATGAAAGGAAGGGCTTGGGAGAGAAGGAAGTTACTAGTATTTACTGAGTGTAATATGTGTAATTTACTATGAGGTAGATATGGCCTCTTACCTTATCTTCTTGATTAGTAATAATATTGATTGATTATTTATACAATATTCAATTATAGTTAATGTTGTTGACTAATAATAATAATAATAATAATAATAATAATAATAATAATAATAATAATTGAAAGTAGAATAAAAAGCACTTGCCCACTGGAGTCATTATGAGGCTAAAATAGGAGGACAAGAGAAGACTCTTGTCATCTCAGTTTTGAAGTTAATTGCCTGTTGGCTGAATCTATGGGATAAAGATACCATTTGAAAGGAGAAAACCTATTCGGTGATTAGTTTGGAACACACAGTCAACTCACTAATTAAGGAACCTATGTATATACCCACCCAAGAGCTTCCCTTTGGGAACATTGCCAAGTAATCTTGACATACAATGCCTTCAAGGAGGTCAAATGTGTAGGGCATATTTAAATGCAAGGGAAAAAATAAGAAATAAAAATAAGGCAAAATTGAAATCAAAGTGCTTGTCATTTAATTGTCTATTCTGAGTGAGGATCTTCCATCTACAAGGCTTGCAGGTGAAAGATATAAGGTCTATGTGGCCTGACTTTTGGGCACTGCGTGGTAGTTATATACATGGACATGACATAACATGATTTATATGGAGAATTCCTGGGATAGAAAGAGTGGGCTTTCTCAGTCCTCTTTTAGGATATATTGTAATGCTCCAGGGTTGGGCCTCTGAAGTTCATTCTTAGCATTCCTTTTTAGGTAGTTTTAAGAAAATCAAGCTTCATCTATTTATCTATCTATCTATCTATCTATCTATCTATCTATCATCTATCTATCTATCTACCTATCTATCTATCTATCTATCTAAAGATTTACTTTATTATTATCTCTCTCTCTCTCTCTCTGTGTATGTGTGTGTTCAGAGGATGCTTTGGAGCTGAGTTATAGGCGTCTGCCCCCACTGATGTGTGTGTGCTGGGAACCAAATTTTGTCCTCTCTACAGCAAGTGCTTTTAATGGTGAGCATCTATCAAGCTTAGGGACATAGAAACTTAGGCAACACTTAGAAAATGACAGTGAGGCAGAAAGCTTCTTCTGTATTTTTTTTTTTAAATGAATTTAAGTCCATGCACATGACGTCTCCCTGCATTTCAATACACAGTCATCAGGTCTGTGGGGGTAGAGAGGAAGTGATTCTGGCTTTCTAGTCCTCTTATACATTGGTTGGAATTTATTTAAGTGCAGTAGTTCAGTGGTGGCTTCCTGCAACCCTATCCCAAGTTTTCTAAGCCCTTAGATGGGATTCTCAGAATCCATTTCTGCCTATAATACCTAGAGTGGCTTCTATTTCTTATGTTGAATCCTGACTGATTGGCTCCAAGGAAGAGACCAGAGAGTGTTTTGTAAGACGAATGGATGGAAGGGGTAATTAGAAAGGTGTCTGGGGATGTCGTGGATTAATTTAAGATGTGTTATATTTGTCTGTGCTGTGCAATATTTGTTTAATGATGTAAAGGTGTGCTCCGTTCTTTAATGCTGCACTTGTTTAACTCTGTAAAGAGGTGTTACTTTGACTATCTAAAAACCTGATTGGTCTAATAAAGAACTGAATGGCCAATAGAAAGGCAGGGGAGAGAAAAGGGCAGGGCTGACATGCAGAGAGTAAATTGGGGGAGAAATCTAGAGCTGTTGAGGAGCAAAAAAAGGAGAAAGAGAAGAAGATGCCACAGGCCACCCAGCCAGCCATGGGGTAAGAAGGAAGGAAAGATAGACAGAGAATAAAGAAAGGCAAAAAGCCCAGAGACAAAATACAATTAAAGAGAAATGAGATAATTCATGTTAGAAAAGCTGACTAGAAATAAGCCAAGCTAGGGCCGAGCATTCATAAGCAAGAATGTATGTCTCCATGTATTTATTTGGGAGCTGGGTGGCAGGCCCTTAACAACAACAACAACAACCCCAAACAAAACAAAAACCAATTACGTGGGAGAAGAGAGCGTGTTTTAGGATCCATGAATCTCAAGCATCTCAGAAGGACAGACAAGAATGCCATGTGGGATTCATCAGACAAACTTTCCTTCACACTTGCTACTTCCTTATCTCCTTCCACACTCTCCAGCTGAGTGGGTTATGGTTTTTATTAAGACTTGGACTTGAATGAAAAAAATGTTCAAATTTCTGTATGTTGTCACTGGAGAACAAGTTATCTCATGGCTGAGAAGGTAGATTGTCCTGGAGCCCCCATGCAGACCTGCAAAGATGGATGTATCTGCCTATGCCGTTTCCTTTCCAATTGCCTTCCTTCATCACCCTGCTGGAGGCCACAAGCTGCTGTCCTCTGCTTGCTTCCTGACCACCTACCTCCCTGGGGGAAAGCAAACCAAAGGGACCAGGTGTTCCTTGACACAGCAACCCAGAAGAAAAATCACTGCAAGGGTAGTGAGGAGACATGAGATCTATATATAGCTCTGCTGCTTCTTAGGTAGATGACCTTGGGAAAGTTTAATTAATGAGCAAATGTAATAATCTTGTTGCTCTGCCTGCTTCTTTTTAGTATAAAGGCTACAACCTTAACTCAGACCATGGTCATTTCTGCTATTCTGTTATTTGTGTATCCTCTACCATCCAGTCTTAGGGCATCTGTAATATTCTTGAGAAATATTCACGTTATCTCTCCTTCTAGACTTTTTAATACTTCCTAGGGGGCCTCAGGATGTCAAACCTCGTGACCAGAGTGTGAAGTCTGGCCTGTCTCAGAGCCTTCCTCTTTTCTCACAGAGGCTTATAAACCCCGAATCAGAGAGATCATCCCAAAAGGTACATAAGTCAATTTGGTAGGGTATGGGTAGAAACTAGTGCCTTGTTTAGTATTATCTTTATCTTAAAACTAAGAAGTCAATTAAGCCTTATTAGCACTTGATATAAGGTGTCCTGGCTTGGAGCACCCCTTATATTGTCATCTGTCACATATGGCTCTTGTCTATCATGTGTCAAGATTATCATTGTAAAGTTAAGGGGTGATGGTAGATTATGCAATGCTCTGGACCCGCATTCTTCTACCTGGATAAATGCTTCCCATTGGTTAATAACCTTATATTCTTAAGACAACCATTCTGGGCAAGTGTGGGAGTTTCATGGTGCAAAAGGATTTACCTAACATGGACAATCAGCAGTATTCTAAGAAAACAAATGTAAGCACAAACAATTTGAAAGAAATTTGTGAGGTGACTGTTTACTCAGTTTTGACTGTGATAGCTCATCACCCCATCTTATGAAGTAAAGCTATAGGGGAAATTGTATGTTCCCAAATGTGAAAATGATGAAGTCTAACTTAAATACTTACATTCATTGTTATTAAAGATGGCCCTCACCTGTGTATTGTACCCTGATACTTTTATTGGCTTACATAATTGCATATACTCAAACATATTGTGCTGCCTGCTTAAAATACATCTACATTCTAGTAGAATTACACAGCAAAGAGTTTGTAGACTTTGGAGCTATATAGAGTCTTGAGTTTTGAACTTAGACCTTTCCTCAGACCCAACATGCATTCTTTGATGTAAAATAAGAATATGCCCTCCTTGGTTATTGAGGAACCTTATACAGTATGATTATTTCCATACAAAGCATTTTTAATGGGCCTTAAAGAAACAGACTTTATGATTTAGGGTATTTATGATTTGAAAGATTTAATCTGGATTGTTATTGTCAGACATTTACTCAGCATGACAAAAACAATAAATATTATATACCATACAAAAGTATGTTGTGGCTGGAATAGGTTATGGTAACCTGAAATCTAAGAGGGCGAATTGCCTCCTGACATTAGGACTAGTTGGATCACACACCAGTTTCATCTGGAAGAACCCAACAACTAATGCCCTTTTACACAAGAGTCACTCTTGAAGAAATCTGTTTTTTCTAGACATCAGAACTCAGCCAATAAACCACAGGGATTGACAGGGTGTCATAGTGTAGGCAACCGAAGAAAATTGAAAAAGTGAATTGTAGGTGGCAGGTGAGTAGTCATAAATAATCAGCTTATTCCCATTTTAGAAATGTCTGGGACCAGTAGAGAAATCTAACCAGTGGAAATGGACAAAAGTGGGTCACTTAATCCCGTATAAACAGAATGAATATTTGCTGCTTCTCTTGGTGAGATGACTTGTCAAACGCCAATCAAAACCACCACAGCTGCCTGTTACTAACCCTTCTAAACCATAGTTGCCCTGACATGTGAAATTATACCATTGGTGGCTCTCTGCTCTGGGCTAACACAGACCTCTTCAGGTACCTATCCTCTTTTAAATTAGCATATTTTAACCACATTATTTATTTATTTATTTGTGTTTGAGTGTTTGAATGGGTTCAAACAAGCCTCTACCGCAGCCCTCTGGTGAAGGTCAGAGGACAGCTTTATGGAGTTGCTTCTCCTGCCATGAGGGTCCCAGGAATTGAACTCAGATCTTCAGGCTTGGTGGTAGGCATTTTCACCTGACTGGCTCATTGGCCCTTTATCCTCTTAAAAAAGCATGCATTTTGCAAAGAACACACCAAGTTTAATGTAACTACCTATTAAATGATCCTCTGGCAGAGCTCTGGGTCAGGATTAGGGTCCTGGGCAGGTCAATTTCTTAAAAGAATAGAAAATTGCTCTTTAAAGCACAAAACAGCCATGATTGGGGTTCCCTGATGTACATTCCACAAGATCCTGTTCTTGTAGATAGCTGATCAGTGGCCAGGCTGACAATTATTTTAATTTGGAGGCAGGGCCTCATTACATAGGCCAGGTAGGCCTTGAATTAACATTCTACCCTCCTGTACCCCCCAGCCTTTGTTTTCTGAGATTGAAGAGGGCACCACCATGCCTAGCTCTCAGGGAATGTTTTGATGACTCACTTCTGCTGTTCACTTCCTCGATTATTAGCAAGCAGATGCAACCATTCAATGCCGCCCCTCCCAGCAGCTGATTGTTTCAGTAGATTTAGGAAAGAAAAGATTCAAAGCTATTTGACAAAATGTACTTTTTGCATAGAATTTATCAGTCACTTGCTAACTAAATTGAAGGGCTATTTTTATCTTGATTTTGTATTTTTTTTTGTTTGTTTTTGGAAATAACAAGTTGAGTACCTCGAAAGACCAGGTGTCTAATCGACTTGGCTGGTGGTACTGATGGGCATTTGATACGACACCAATTGACTAAACTGATGGGCATTTGAATGAGTTCAGTCAGAATGCTTGAGGGCTGAAAGCAGGGAGTATCAACAAAGTTTTGCTCCAGAGATGCTTTACGATGTGGAAACACAGGTCTTTTGGCAGCGAGGCACACATGGAAGAGAATGCTTTGCAAAGGCAGAGCTCTTTCAAACAACCTGAGTGAGTTTTTTCTATCTTCTCATCATTTATATCATGGTCCCCTGTTTTACATCTCCTAGGAAGAGAGAATTGGCAGACCATACTGTGGGGGTAAATGAGGGTGACTGTGATTTTCAGGTCACACCACTAACTCAGCACTAGTCTCCTGGGGTAAGGCTGGACCCAGCCCATGGATGAGCCATACGGTTGACAAAGGAGTTTTCAGCTCTTTACAGGATTTGCATCCGACACCATATCTTGCATCAAATTCCCTTTCCCCCCCACCTTCTCTAGAATATATATAGTCCCATAATTCCCCATCTCCAGGACAATACTCTTATTCCTGCCATGGAACAAAAGATGAGTAACTCCACTCACCCTTTCCAATTAAGACCACATCTTCATTAAAGACCTGCATCAGTCAACCCCCTATGCACTGTCCACAGGTCCTCATTTAGCATTTGTAACCATGGAGGGTTAGATAGTCTTTTGATATTTTATAAGGTAAGTTTCCTTGGCTGGCATTTAGAACTGAAGTTCTGGTGGACGTTTTGATATTTTTGGCTTGAGCCGGTGACCTGGAATACCTAGAGCTCTCCAGGAAGAAGGGGAGGCTTGGGCATTGTGAAGAGCTGACCCTGCAGTCATGAGAGCTAGTGCAAGGGCTGATACCAAATCTCTGACTGTTGGTCTCTTTCAGTCAGTTCTATCAAAGCTTCTTACATAAAGCCACTGAAAATACTCCTCACCCTGCTCAAAGAAGTGTGAGACACAGGAAAGTCTTACAGGTTCAGGGTCACCACATTCTGTGGTCCACGGTTAGACCTCAGCTCAGTGCCTACTAATGGGTCAGTCTGATCCACTTGGGAAAAGAGACTGTGTGGGATATCCCCAAGTGACCTTCACGTAGCGAGTCTCTGCTTGGGGAGTACAGGGGCACGTTCGGGGTCACTTATGGAGAAGGCTAGGCTGTTAGGTATAGGGCAAAGCACCTTCAAGAATCAAGACAATAAAAATCCAAGTGGTTACTACACAAAGACACAGAAAATATTGTTCCAGGACATTTGAGTGGTAAGCTGGTCCAACCTATTTCTCTCTTACTGTGTGGTCACAGGGAAGTTCTAAGGCACAGTGCAGTGCATATGCTGTCCTTTCTAGATGACCAGGGCCAGTGCCAGCTGCTTGGAGATTGGTGGGAGAGACCTGGGAATATGTCTGACAGGTCTGAGCTCTGGGTAGGGACTTTCAGTCAGACACCAGATGCTTTATCATACATGTCACTTTATGATCCTTTGAGATTTTTACCCACAGTTCCTCCATGTGGCAAGCAGAGACAAAGCTCAGAGAGCCTGAGTGACTTGCTGAAGGTTACCAACAGTGGCTGGGTCAGTGTGATGGCACAGGCTGGTGGGATACAGTTTTGCTTTGGCCCAGGGCCTTTCAGTACAATACCACCCACCCTGGGGGAAGGCTGATGGTGCCGATATGCCTTCCTCCTAGCTCAACCTCACAGTCTTAGGCAGACTGCAGGGTCTGGGTTCTCCTATTTGTCAAATGAAGATGTTAAAAAGATGATCTAAGGTCACCTTTGTAAGCACGCAGCCAGTATGATTGCATATGGCCCTATATCTAAGTCACGATCAACTCATACATATTCAAAATCTCCAATTATCCAAAACTCTTCAATTTATATAGAACATGAGTCACTGAATCCTTAGTTCTGTCTCATCTGCATTCCTAGTTCTCTTATTACTTCTCTCCTGATGGTCCTCAGGACCCAGTCCAGTCTGTTTCTTGTTTCCCATCTAGAGGTCTACTTTCCTCCATGCAAAGGTATGCATAGGCAGCAGGGAGTGTCAAGATGGGACACATGTACTCTGAAACATCTTAGTCCAGTGTTTGTTCCCGGTGCATCTTTGGGTCTCTCTGTGTATTGTGTACTGTGAGATAGAGGGGAAGTCACAGCTGTGTCTTCTGCTTCCAGGAGACTATGGTTCATCCATCTGGTAACTGGGAGAAAGCCTGGTAGACCTTTCCTCTTTGCAAATGTACTGAGGGAGCCCTGGGAGCTTGTGAGGAATGGACTTAAGAAGCATTTCTGCGCTCCAAGAATGCAACTTTAAACAGTAAGACTGCCATGAGAGAGTGAACAAAGGAAGAAGAAGTGATAGGGAAAGAAGGGGGAAGAGAGGGATGGAGGGAGGGAGAGATAGAGAGGGAGGAGAAGAGAGACAGAGAGAAAGAGAATGTTATATACAAAATCTTTCCTTTTTTAGCATCTTTAATTGCATCTAGTTTTCCTTGTGTTTTGAACAGTGCCTCACACTTCATTTCACATTGCTCCCCTGTACCTGTCTGTGTATCTACTTCATGAAGTGTCTTGGGGATTGGATGGCAAAGTCCTTAGAAATCTCCATACAGGATCCAAGGTTTTGCTGGATCCAGAGCTGCCTGGCCTGCTTCTTTCCCTATACAAAGGGAAGGTTGCCCCATGACCCAAGGAAGCACGTCCCTCAGTCTGTCGAACTATCTGCTCTCTTCTTCAGATATGTCCATCTTCTTCCTGCCTGGCCAGGTAGTAGAAAGAAAGCATGGCTGCAATATTCAGAATGGGTCGGGTGGGGCCTGCGTTAGGCATGTAACTGGACCCAGTTGTCCCACAGCCACGGGCTCTGCGCTTTCTGTCTTATTCCAGCGCAATTATGAATTCAAGAACAAGCTTCTGGGATGAGCCCTGCACTGGGAGAGGTAGTAACAGCATCGGTTATTAGTGATTCTTCCTGGATGGGTTAGGGTGTAAGCAGTAGAATTAAATGAATTTCCTTTGAAAGATCTACTGTGCAATGTAAGAGATATAAATGCTACATTATGCATTGAAAATACCCCTAGGGTTTCATTTATAGACTTGTTTATATTTATATATTTATTCGAATGTTTATGACTTTCTGTCATTTTCCTGTTGGTATTTCCCTGCTCATTATGGGTTTACGACTGCTGTTTGGAAGCACACCGTCCCATGATTTGATGAGGGGGAAGAATCCAAGAGGGAAAAATAAGTTTAATTTGATAAGTGGGGGAAAAGTCTTCCCTTGGAGGGGAAGCTGAAAAATGAAGCGAGGGGTCTATGTGCTTTAGGGGGTGGGTGGAGATCCTAGAGAATGCCTGCTAGGGACGTCCACTCTTGTCACTCTGTAGAGAGCAGAGACATAGTGGCTTTGAGGTGGAGGCTGTGTAAAGGTCTCAGAACAAATGGCTGGAAAGTCAGGACAAAGCCCCAGGACTCTACCACGTGGCTAATCCAGACCCCCCCCCCCATTTTCTTTTACTTATATAGGCCCTACTTAGCCCTCCGTGCAGCCAGCACTGTGTCTAGAGCCTGTAGCACTTCTAGGGACCCATGAAAATGTTTTAATTTCTTTTTAAAACCAGAAGAATAGAATCCAAATCATGTTATATGTGTCTTGATACCAAAGCAGCTATAAAATACAATTTTTAGTATTTTTTTTTTTTTATGGAATAAGAAGCCAACAAAAGTAAAGTGTCTGGGATTCCCCACAAGTCATAATGTAGACCTGTTGACACAGGCTACTTACAAGAGTGGCAGGGGGTGTGGACCACTCCTAGAGAAGGCATCATGGATACGAGCCTCTGCGTTAAGTTAGCATGAGTCAGCAGTGTTTCTCACCAACTCTGGAGAGACCATTTCCAATAGGGAACAGAGTCTCCCATGCAGTTCACTAGAACAGGTAAGTCAGCAGTCCAGCAGATAATCTGGCAAACACACACTACGTGTGGATGCTCTGGGGCCTTGTTCACCTCGGCTTTTGGTTTTGATCCCCCCCCCCTTACTGGCCTCAAACTCAAAATTGTCCTGTTCTTTCTGAGTGTTGGGGCTATAAGAATGTACTGTTGTGTCTGCCTCTGATGTAATTTTGATGGAAAGACCTGCATTAACACCTTGGGTTTACCATTCCTAGCCACTTAAGCTTCTTTCTCCCATGCCACACCCGAAATGTACCAGCACCTCCTACTATCTTGATATCATTCTTCTTATAACTTCGAGGCTGAGCTGCTTAAGACACTGAATGTAGGGATGGCCTCTTGATCAATCCATTTCCTTCTTCTGGAGCCTGTCTCGCTTCTATTGTCTACACCACAGCTTGGACCTTTGAATATGTAACTCAAATCTCTCCCCAGCTTAAAATCCCATATATACAATTCATGAATTCTATATGTGTGTGTGTGTGTGTGTGTGTGTGTGTGTGTGTGTGTGTGTGAACTAGGAACAGCTGACTTGGTTAGCAGTTGCCAAATTGTATAAGGGTATGAAAGGCTTCAGAGCATGTGGACAGTAGGGAGGTTGGAAGGACAGTACAATAATCAACCTTTATTGTCAACCTGACTGGATTTGGAATCACCCAGGAGATATACCTCTGATGTACTGGTGAGGGCATTTCTAGGAAGTCTACTTAAAGAGGGAAGACCCACCCTGAATGTGGGTGGCATTGTTCCAGGCCCTGGAGTTCTGGACTGAACAAAATGGAGAAAGGAGTACCAGCATACTCTACTTCCTGCTTCCTGGTTTTCCCAGATGTGCAGAGTCCTAGTAGCATGCTCTAAGTACTGTGAATTCTGCTGTACCATCTTTGCCAGGATGGATGACATTTCCCTAAATTGTAAGCCAAAACAAATCCTCTTCCCTTTGATGGCTTTTTGTCATAGCAGAAGCCTTGGTGGGAGACCCTTGGGTTATGCTTCCCGATGACTAACTAATGAATTCACTCAAGGTCTCAGTGATTTGGATTAGTTAATGGCTAAATGGAAAGTGTGGAATCTGAAGTTAGATTGTATTACATTCTAGAACTTTTTATGCTTCCACTTAAAAAAGAAAAAAGAAAGAAAGAAAGAAAGTCTACAAGACCAGACAGGATGTCATACATCTGTAATCCCAGCACTTGGGAGCTGAGGAAGGATTAAAAGTTTCAGAAAGCTTGGGCTACAAAGCAAGACCCTGAAAACCGTAAGTTTTCTGGTTGTTTGACAATACAGATTCCAAGGAGTCCATTTGGACACTAGCAGGGTGGAGAGAAAATCTGGCCACTGAAGAATTTAAGAAATAGCTTTGTGTAACCATCCACTTGCTCATTGACTACTCATATAAGGATCACTACCCATGGAAGTACTAAAGACCGCAGAGGTTAAACACACATAGCTCACATATGGGAAAGTGAGGAGCTAGGCTGGCCTTTGTTAGAGCAGAGTGCTCTGCATAGTCCTGGCAGAGGCAGCTAGACAGAGCTGGGCAGGGGTCAAAAGCCTTCTTCTCTTACTCACAGTTGACTGTTTCTTTTGGCGATTGGAGTTGATAGGAATGTGATATGGTGTGTTTTGGCTAGGAAGAAGAACCCAGGAACTTGGAATCCCACCTTCAAGACCCAGGTCTCTGTCACCATGTATGGGAACCAACCCACCTATATCTGCCCCCCAAAGTGGGAGGGGAGACCTAAGTTCAGGAGTAAGCTGTGTTTTCTTGACACTTCATCTCGAGCTAGACTAGAAACTGTCTCCATGCGCTATCCTGATGTGACACTGGCAACCACATCAGAGCACTTAGACATTCAGACAATGGGTTGCATTTTATTGATTGCAGAGGTCTTTAGATACTCATAATTCAAGGTTAAAAAAAAAGGAGAGAAGATGAAAATCATCTAAAAAATCTTATTTTGCTATCAAATAAATGGTACCAGAAAGGTTAAGTGTTTGCACAAGTTGACAACAGGAGGATAGAAATGGTATCAACAAGCCAGATCCTCCCGGTCAGCAACTGTTCCTCCTGGATGTAAGAGAGGCCCTTGGAGCTGACTGTTCTTGACCTCTCAATGCTGTTTATTAATTACAGTCCCTGCCAAGTATGTGCAGATATTGGACTCTTTGTTCCCATGTTGTCTGGATGTTTTCTGCTGCTGCGAAGATTAATATCCAGACAATTCTAATATCCTCCAATGCCGCATCATTTTCATTTTTCCAAATGCCCAATATTTGCAGTTTGGAAACATAGTAGATTTCTTGGTAGGTGGCAGTCAGGTTAACCTACCTGCAATGACTGTGATACTGACCACATGGATTTGACTCTCCTAACTGACTTCTTTTACAAGTGTCTTCGCTGAAGACACTTAGGACTTCTGGTCTGTTGTGCAGGAAGCCATCTAGAGACACTCCTTGCCTCTCTAGGTTGTACTATATGGCCCAGCAGAAGTACCCAGAGCTCGTTAGTGATGTACATACTCAGGTTTCTCCACAGAACAAACCCTCATCTCAAGAGAACTTCTAGGGATGCATACTCTTGCTGCCCAGCAACTGGAAAAGCTTTGGGTTAGGTTATTAGAGATTCCAGGCATTATTACTCACAGAAGAATTTATAGATCAAGAAGATAAGGAGAGTGAACCAAAAATAAAACAAAAACACCTTCAACAGCATAAGAAATAGAATATTTAAGACTATGGATCTGATCTTCAGGGTGTGCATTAGGGTTGTAGGTGTGAGTGGAGGTTCAGGGGGTGATGGGTAGTTTGGGGAGATCAGACTCAAGCTCACTGACAAAGGTTCAAAGACTGGCTCTTCACTTACATTAGCTGTGGGATCTTAGCCAGGCAAGAGACCTCAGGCAATCTGCCTCAGTTTTCATATTTGCAAACTGGGGCTACTATTTCATAGTGTTGTTTATTATATGAGATGTTTCAGTTCATGTCTGGCCCACAGGACAGAGACTTAACACGTTGTAAGTACTCAATCAATGTCAGCTTTGATTCTGATCACTTTCCATGCATGAAACCGCCCTTGTCAGCTGGATCCGAGATGTTGCCAATAGCAGGATGTGTGACATTCCTATTTAAGAGAACACTATATGGGTGACAAGTGGGTCATGATATTTCTATATAATCTTGCATTCCAAAAGCCTGGACTTTAGATCTATAGGGTGGTAGGACATGGAGAAGGAGGACCACATCTGGTTTCCTTCGAAGAAAGCACACACACATAGACACACAGACAGACAGACAGACAGACAGACAGACACACAGACACACAGACACACAGACACATACACAAATACACATACACACATACATACAAACATACACACACAGATATAAACATACACATATACACACAGACACACACATGCATACACACAAACATATACACACAGACACACACATACACAAACACACACATACATATACACAGACACACATATATATACACAGACATACACACAGACACTGTACACAGACACAGACACACACATAGACACTGTACACAGACACATATACACACAGAGACACACAGATAAACACACAGACACAAAACACACACAGAGACACACATATAGACACTGTACACAGACACAGAGAGAGATACACACATACACATAAACAAACATACATACACACACAGAAGAGAGAGAGAGAGAGAGAGAGAGAGAGAGAGAGAGAGAGAGAGAGAGAGAGAGAGAGAGACTATACACAGACAGACACACACAAACACTCTTCAATTGCCCATATCTTGTGGTAGTTTCCAGAAAACAAAACCAGTTCTTCTCCAGGGACTCCTCACTCTGTTCTGTTTGAAAATCAACATATAATAGTTTTATGATATGAATTATAGTTCAATAGGAAATGAGCAAGTGTGCCCAGCTTCTTTTTTAAAAAAAGGGCTGTTTCATAGCTAACGCAGTGAGGTAAGTCTGGGCCTGTGAATTTATGCAAACACTAATGCTGTCAGCAGCTTGGAGCTGAGGCAGAGACCTGGAGACCTCAGTGAAGGCCTCCATCTGGTTTATCCAAGGAAGTGGTGTATTTTGGTGGAAGAACCAAATTAGAATCCAGAAGCCCTGGGTTTTCAATTTGCTGGACCTTGGACAACACTCTTGTCCCCTGCCACCACTCCCTTGATCCCATGGCTATAAAGCAAGAGGGAGAAGGGGTGGAGTTACATGGCTGCCAAGGATTGCTGGAGTCTCCTGGGCTCTGAAACCAATCACCTTGGCAGCTGAATGCCTCCCAAGGAGGATGTTCAGCAACCTGGGGCAGCAGCATGGTGACCACCTTATTTCTAGGGAAAAGTCACCTCTGAGGCAGCCTGTTCACTCTGGTCTGTGCTCTGCAGCTCAGACATGGACATATGCAACCTCTTCAGCATTCCCCAAATTGAGCTCCATTCCCAACAGCTTCTCTCTCTCCTTGCCTGGCCAGCATCCCACCTCCCCCTCCTTCAGCAAGTTAACCAAATTCTCCCTTCATGGACAGTTCAATGGAAAGTTAGTCTGAAACGACAGTGTATCGTATTTCACGAATTTAATAGGGTTTTCATGATTTTACAAAGTGCCTGTACCAGACACTCGCAGCTGGAGGCGGCTCAGCAGGAGGCTGAAGCCCTGCATCTGGGTTTTTCAACTCTTGCCAAAATCCATTGAATTTGATCCGGAATGACTATGAATCTTTGGAATGTACAGTCCCTTTTCTCTTGCCTTATCCAAATGAGAGAGAGAGAGAGAGAGAGAGAGAGAGAGAGAGAGAGAGAGAGAGAGAGAGAGAGAGAGAGAGAGAGAGAGCAACTAGGGATGGGGGAGGTGAAAGGGTGTGGGGAAAGGCCTATGAGAATTCCATATGGAAACGCTAACTGTGCATTAGGAAGGATTTCCTATAAACAAAATCACAGTCAGGGATATTGGCCCCTCACCATGTTCAAAACAAAGAGCCCTTGTGCGTGTGTTCCTGTGTGCTTTAAAACATATACATATATTCATTTGGACTCTCTCACAGCCCCCTTCCTTTCTCTGGCTAACTCCCCCCCCCCATTTCCCCTCTCACCCACCCCCAAACTAGCCCCAAACTCCTAACAAGAACAAACTTTAATCGTTCTGTGCAGTAAATCCTCTACAAATAAATATCCAGTGACTTCAAACACGCTTAATTGGAAGCACATGGGAAGAACTCTGCAGTCCTGGCTGAGGCTACAGAGCTGTAATTTAACGTTATGATCTGCCATAAATATGCGCCATAATGAGTGCCGTTTGGGTTTCCCTTCTGCGTATCAGAAAACTGCAGGTTTGCGAGGTGTTGTTGTTTTTTCCACCCCCCCCCCACATTCTTTTTTCCTCTCTTCTGCTGTACTTTTGTTTAGTCCTCAGACTTCACATGTCACATTCCCACCTACCAACTCCAAACAAGGATGACCACAACTAAGCCAGCCTTTGTCTCTCTTTAACCACGCATGGCTGTCCTGTCCTCTTTGCTGTAAAAGAATTATGGCTTAGGGTTATAGGGCTTTTAAAAAATGTGTTCAATCACCAGAATGGGAGAAATGAGGTTAAGTAATTTCTGGGCCTTTTAATGGTTTTATCATAGAATTAAAGTTGGAATGAACAGGGAGGGATGGCAAAGTCTGTCTGTCTCCAAAGTTGCTTTAACTAAAGTTTTGGGGTCCACTGTCATCAATCTCTCCTCAGAGATTACCTCAAGAAGTATTTCAGAGAAACCCTCTGGCAGCTGAACTACATGGCTATGCTCACAAGAGAAGGGTCTTTCACTGGTCCAACAGAAGTCACATGGCTCAAAACTTGAGACCACTTCTAATTCCATCTTCAGGATGAAGAA
Source organism: Phyllotis vaccarum (assembly GCA_033318265.1). Classification (NCBI taxonomy): domain Eukaryota; kingdom Metazoa; phylum Chordata; class Mammalia; order Rodentia; family Cricetidae; genus Phyllotis; species Phyllotis vaccarum. Next base: position 11,210,042 of record JARWLC010000009.1, on the reverse strand, counting down.
CATTTAATTACCATCATTTGGGATGACCTCACTAAAGAGGAGACTTCAAGCCAAGTGGGGTAGGAGAAATCCATTTTGGTTTCACAAGGAGGGAACCAAACGCTTCATTCTCTGTGAATAGAATTGCTGAATTTCAGACTTGGGAGGAAACTCAGAGGCCACTTGGCACAAATGCTCTGGAAGTGATAGTGTCATCTGTGGTGCGCATGATTGCTGTCATCAGCCTTAGCCCAGGTCCTTCCAGAGATCAGGAGCCCACAGGTTCCCCGCCAGTGCTCTCTCCTTTCAGAGATTTTTAAATAGCACAAAGCTGACACCTCTGTGGAGACAGTCCTCTTTCTTGTTTCCTGATTTTTCTGGTCCCAATGTTCTCCTAAGCAACACAGAAAAATTCCATTTTTTTTTTTTAAAAGAATCTTTTGATTATCATAGCTAGCCCATCTCACCCCTTGAGGAGTAAGAAGGACCAGCTTTGAATTTTCAATCAGCCGTTACCTTTCATTTAACACAGCCTAGACCAGTCCTCAGAATACTGGTTTTGTTCGTTTTGCCATGAAATAGCGATAACAATGCCATCAGGTCCCACATTCTGGAGTGGCTATGGGGATTTCAGTGAGGTGTGTTTATTTTTCTCTCAACACAGTCTGAGTGGGGCCTCTCTCACCCAGCTTCTCACCCCTACTGTAATCTCCAGCTCTTCCTACCAATGTGGCTCTGGGCCAGTCTCTCTACCTCCATTGAGAAGTTGATTTCTCCACTTGGGAAACCAGAGGGCTGCATTCACATGCCTTCCAAAATCCCTTCTGGTTCACCAGCTTCACAAGGGTGGGTATTAACACCTAGAGTAGAGGCCTAGGCTTCTGTGTCTTAGATCTTACCACCCCTGGCCATTGATTCATTGGCGTGGACATGGAATTAACTGGAAAATGAGAACATGGTTCTTATCTCCTAGGAGTTTATCTTCAGATCCAGGAGAAAAGATACATAGAAGAGAGAATCAGAGGGTTAGGTGAGACATTTTACTACCATGTGCTCCAGAATGTTCTGCATGGGGAATTCTATCCTTAGTGTGGGCACACTGTGAAAGCAGCTAACTGTGTCTTGCTAGATTGTAAGACATGTGCAATCAGCAAGATTAAGGTAGTAGGTACTGTGAATGCATAATTAAAAAGCTAAATCAGAATAAAGATTCTTTTTCTAACAATATAACTATCATTCCTATATACCTAATATAGGTTTTTAAATTGATAAAGGAACATGCTGGCTTAGTTTGAGTTCTATTGCTGGGATGAAACACCCTGGCCAAAGCCACTTGGGGAGGAAGGGTTTATTCAGCTTACACTTCCATCACTGAAGGAGTCAGGGCCGGATATCAAACAGGGTAAGAACCTAGAGTCAGGAGCTGTTACAGAGGCCATGGAGGGTGCTGCTTACGGCTTGCTCCACATGGCTTGCTCAGCCTGTTTTCTTATAGAGCCCAGGACTACCAGCCCAGGGGTGGCCCCACCCACAATAGGCTGGGTCTTCTCCCATCTATCACTACTTCAGAAAATGCCTTACAGTTTTCCTTACAGATCCAATTAAGGAGATATTTTCTTAATTGAGTTTCCCTTCTTTCAGCTCGTGTCAAGCTGACATAAAACTAGCCAGCCCAGGTGCATTTCCATTTTGCTTACTTTGTTGCTCGTGACACAAGGCTCCCACTTCAGTTCCTGCCTATGCCTCAGAGTCAGTGCTCTTTTGAGACTTACTTGGTTGGCATATAGCAATAGTCTGAGGGTCCTGGCAAGCTTGCTTGTGGACTGATCACTGGAAGAAAGACCTTGCTGTTCTAATGGAAGAGCAATGCCTCAGTAAGTGGAAATGCTTATGCTGTGTTGGGCTACAATCAGGACAAGAGGCTACAGCCTGGTCCAACACACCATTTTGGGTCATCTGCACTATGCAATGATTGACAGTATTCTCTTGTGTCCTTCAAAAACAGTTCTCATCTATCAATCAGAAGGTACCTTTTCAACACATAGATCTTAATTAGAAAAAAAAAAAAAGGAATCTTGTGAGATGAGGCATCCGTTGCCTTAGTGAAGGAACAGAGTGAGGTTGGTCCTTGACAACAGTCTATGAGATGAGAAGACTCTTCCTGTATTCTTTCAGAAAGACTTTGATGATACAAATGGGCTAGATATTAGGAGTTGTAGAGGTCATAGATGACCCAGGAGTAGGTGGACTTGAGGTGGCTCTGACAGCACTCATCCTCATACCCCTTGGCAGGCATGCTGCCAGGCACAACTGTCCATAAGAGCTCCTCTTAAGGTATTGCTCTAACAAGAGCATCAGCAGACATTAGACATAGGTCTATATGGAATTGCGCATCTTTGGTTAACAGAAACTTGCATTGTTGAGCAGATATGCAACAGCGGTTTTCAAAGACTTGAGGGGATGCCCGGTAGCTGAATAGTTGATCTCCTAGAGTTGGAGGGTAGAGGGAGGAAGCAGGTGTATTAGGTAGGAAAGCAGTTTCTAAGAAGAGAGCTGCCCTTGGGGCCCAAGGACCTTTGCAAGTGCTGGGGAAATGGCTGCAAACAGAAGGGGGCTGATCAAGCCTAGCATGGCTGCAAAGGAGGCAGCTCTGGTTATTTACCCAAGGCTCAGTCCTTTTTGATTCCCTGCAGCCATAAGGGGAATTGGCATCTGCTTCCCAAGGCCTCTGCTCCTTTTCTGTGTGCTGCAGAGTAGCAGGACTCCTGGGCTCCTTCTCACCCAGGCTTTGCCTAGCTGTTCTCTCTCTTCTGTGGTTGCTCTTCCTTTATCAGTCATCCCCCCCCCCAACCCCCTTCATTCTTTCAGCCTAGCAATCGGCCCTTGGGCAGAGTTCAGTTACAGCTTTGCCTGTCTTTCCTCTGCACCATGTTTGAAGGTGGCCTCTGCTTTCAACCTTATTTCCTCAGCCTCTACTCTTCATCCTCAGATATATGCATCTGTGTTGTTTCTATGGTTCTCTGTCCCCATGGCATGTCCCTTTTTAGGGGAGCTCACCTAATTTAGTGGTACGTGTGTGTGTGTGTGTGTGTGTGTGTGTGTGTGTGTGTGTGTGTGAGTGTGAGTGTGTGTGTGTGAGTGTGTGAGTGTGTGTGAGTGTGTGTGAGTGTGTGTGGGATGTGTGAGTGTGTGTGTGTGTGTGTGAGTGAGTGTGTGTGAGTGTGAGTGTGTGTGTGAGTGTGTGAGTGTGAGTGTGTGTGTGTGTGTGTGAGTGTGTGTGTGTATGTGTCTTTCTGACAGTCCTCATCATATCTTGGCTTTGCTCCTCTCTAGGTTTGCGATCACAAACAAGTTACATAACCTCTCCATTTAACGGGAAGGTCATCAGATAAGGGGTTAGAGAAGAAATGGACTCTCCAAATAAGACAAGGGTTTTAACTGGTTAAGGAGAAAGAGAAGACACTTTCAAGTAGAGGAATGATAGGAGCCAGGGGGAAGGGGGTGTGTTTTTATTTCATTTGAACCATGGAGATAAAAAGCCTTCTATCTCTGTTATGGAGCAGGTTAATCATAAAAGTGGATACAAGCTGTTCCCACATAGTTTATTAAGTATTTCATAACTTTTCTCCCCATGAGTATGTGTCTTAGAGAGCACAGCTACTCTCTTCCTTTTTTCTATCATCCCTGGCATTGGACAGAAGTGTGAGAGTTTGAACTGTGAATGTTGGCTGATGTTAAACTTCACTGTGGACTTATCCCTAAAGCCTATAGGGATACCCAGTATTATTACTCTGCACCTTCACCACTGGAGACAGCTAACTATAGCTTCCTACATAGCATCTTGGCCTGGAGAATGTGGATGCTAATAGGTAGGTAGCTAGATTGAGTGGCTTTTGAGCTGTAAAAGGGGAGGAGGCACCCATTAGTCGTTAAAGTCATTCTGGGGAGATTATTATAGGATAGATGCAGATTAAAAATATGCCCACTGATTTTTTTGGCACATCTCTGTCAACAGGTACAATCCGGTTTACCTTGTCTTGGCTGACCTTCATGACTTTCTGGTTACAAATAATAACATAGGTAATCCTGGATAACTTAGAAGCTAGCTCATAAAAGGCAAGAGAGCTTCTCTTGGCTTTCCTGTAGCTTTGAGATTCGCTTGGAGCTCAGAACACTATGTGTATTAGCTTTGTGTTTTATTTTCTGTGTTTTAACGCTTTGGCATCTGAAGCTGTGCTGATCTTGGGCTAGTTAATTCCTAGAAGTAATAAATAACTGCTTTGGTTAGTGTCTTTCATGTAAGCTAACCAATAAACCATAAATATATATATACCCCTGGCCATTCTTTATGGAGTGCTCATGCCCCTGGCCACTCTGTTTAGCTGTCCACCTGTCCACAACACCCCAGGAGTATGTTATATACTAGCTAACTTAACTAGCCCCTGTATGCTAGAGCCAGATGTAATTACTCAAATAAGCCAATCTCTAGCCTGTATACCATTCTAGATAAATATAATAAAGACTCACATTTCAAATACCTCCTTCCCCAGTTCTGAGTTGTTGCTTCCCTATCTCTCCCCCACATTGTGGTGTTACCACCTCCACTCGGCCCTTGGGAACATAACCAGCCATCTTGGCAGTGGCAATTGCCTTCCGATTCATTGGAGATCATTGGTGAGTCATCCCTAAATAATGAAACCTGTATTTTACAACAGCATGTGTGAAATCTGCTGCACTGCAGGGATCACACAGGGGGAGCACATGAGGAAGAGGGGGGATACCAAAGGGGTGTCACTGATTCAGCCTTCCAGCTCAGCTGCCACATCGATCAGTGGCTTTCAAGAAGACCCACATTCTTGCTCCACCCACTCTTGGATTGCAACTGAAAACCTCAAGCAGAAACTGCCAATCAGCCCTTGGAATCATCAAAAACAATGGAAATAAAGAACTATTTTCTTAAAATCACTAAGTTTGGATAGTTTGTTATGCAGCCATAAATAACTAACAGGAGAGACAATTGAAGTCAAAATTCTGCTGATTCTATCCCCATTCTCTTGATGCCAAATCCCTGTTTGTGCTTAAAAAGGAAACCCCTCCAAAGTTAGCAAGATGCGGTAGCCTGCTCCAGTGCCCCCACTCAATGTACTAGTAATAGCTCTCTTGTGTCACTCGGTACAGTGCCTAAAAGAAAACATCTAAAGCTATTTGGAAATATTTCTAAGGGCACTATGATGGGCTCAGCATGGCCAATCAGAAAAAAAGTGAGAAAGAAGGAAAAAAAAGAAAGAAAGAAAACAAGAAAAAACTTGGCTTTCAAAGGAAATGGAAGATCTGGAGAGCCTTCGGATCTTTTGATTTATATTTAAACATTTCTTGAGATTGAAGTCTTGATTAGCCTAGTTCTCTCAAGTTCCGCCTTAGCCTTGATTTATGGGGAGGCCAGGCCAGTGCAAAATGAAAGCAAAATGAGGTGTTCTTTAAAATTACCTTGGCTCCCTTGAAGGAGGGCACAAGTGCTCACATGGAGATTAAAAAGGAAATTATGAGATGAGCTTCAGAGGCCCTCATCTGTGGCAAAGTGGGGAGGGAACCAGTGAAGGATGGATGCAATCTCTGCAGGTGAACCCTCTGCAGGATGCTGTGTTTAGCTGGGTTCCCTAGACCAAGCAAGCTCTCCATCTGAGAAAACAGATTGGCATTTTGATTTAGTGACCCTTACATCTGCAGCTAAAAGGGAGGGACTTCCTGTGTGGCCAGAACAGAAGGGATGTGGAGTGAGGGGCTGGCTGCAGCTGGGTTTTGGTAGTAGCATCCTGTGGCATTGTGTTTAGGGGATTAATTATCCTCTATCCAGGTAGAGGTAAGTTTTTGATCCCGGCTTCACTTTGACTCCATTATTCTATGCTTCCCCAACACTCTGAACCTCTGGAAGGCTAAGAAGATGCATTTGTGTGGACAGCATGGTCCTCTTAACTGTGCCAGGAATACCAAAAATGAGCACTTAAGCCTCCAAGCATGTCAACAAAATCATTTCCATGGTCTGTGGGGTCCCTACCTTATCTATACTTCTTGGGCAGATTAAACTGGTTTTATTCATGTTCCAGGATTCAAGTGGTAGTCAAGTGATATCTGTTTATAGGAGATGTGAAGGGACACAGACACATAAAGTCTGTAATAGTCACATGTGTGTATGTGTCTATTAAAATGTGAGCTGGAGCCAAGGGAGGAAAGAGGGAGGGAAGGGGGAAGGGAGGGAAGGAGGGAGGGAGGGAGGGAGACCCAGTTAGAAAGCAGAAGATGTTAAGAAATAGAATTGAAAACTTGGATTTACTTGTCAATGAAAAGGATAAACATATATTTTGTAGTTGTCGTTTTGATTTCTATTGGTGTCCCAGGTCTGCAAATGTTAGGGAAAGTTTTATGTAAAATGTGTTGGTCTCTAGGTGACAACCTACGGTGAGCTCTGCCTCTCTCTCTCTCCTTGATGTTGAAGGTAGAATGATGCTTGTGTTATGATATTGCTTCCAGTCTTAACTCTCATCACCAATGTCCTATGCGTAGGACTTGGACTGTGACTATTCTTTGGGAAAAACCTTGAAGATATGTGGAACATTCTGGGCCCAACCTATGCTTTAACCCATTGTGATGGATCTTTGTGGGAGATTATGTTGTTACATTGTAAATAATTGTTCCACCCACTGGTTTAATAAAAAGCGTGGATTGGCCAAAGGCAGGCAGGAAGTGTGGGCGGGGCTACCAGACTAAGAAAACTTTGAGAACAGGAAGCACAGAGCAGAATGCCTGAGAGAAGCTGGAAGAAGCCAAGGACAACTATGCTGCTCTAAGAAAAGGTACTGAGCCGCATGGCTGAACAGGATAAGAGTCATGGGTTAGATTGAGGGTAAAGAGTTAGCAAGTTATATGTCTGGGCCTTAGGCCGATTAGCCAAAAACTATTGAAAGCATCTGTGTGCCTCTGCGGGTCTGTGGGTCTGTGTGTGTAAACCTTGAGGTTAGGCCCAAAAGTTCTGGCCAGAAACCTCCTACTACAGATCTTGGTTGTCACCTTGACTACATCTGGGAGTAAAATCCCCCAAATGGAGGGCACTGCTGGGAGGAATTTTTTTTCTTCTTAATTTGAAGTAGGAAGATCCATGCCTTTAATATGGATCTTAAGATGGGAATACACACCTTTAATCTGGGCCATACCCTCTCCTAGAAGTCTATATAATGACATGGAAGAAAGCAGCTTTTTCTCTTTATCTGCCCACCCTCACCGTTCTAGTACATCCATTCCTGCACTGGTATTAGAGCCTATTTCTTTTCGAGTCCAGCATACCAGCCTGATGGCCTAAGCAACTATTAGATTCTTAGATTTTTCCATTTGCAGTCAGCCAATGGTGGATTAGTTGTGCTGCAGCCTATACGTCATTCTAGTAAATCCCATTTACACATATACATACATTTATATATTCACAAACTCACAAAGTATTTATTCTATAAATTCTGTTACTCTAGAGAACCCTGACTAATACACTCACCTTCCACTACTACCCTCTTCTCCATGAACATTCTGTGTGATAATACAAGCCCCTTTAGCACACTTCTATCCTTCTCCTCCTTGTGTTTCTTTACAATAACCACACACACACTCACTCACTCACACACACACACACACACACACACACACACACACACACGCGCACGCAATCATGTGTGCATGTGAGATACTAGTGTTTTTCATCATGATTCACTCTTGACCCTTGAGTAACAACTTTTTTTCCATCTCCATCTATCCCAATAACTTAGAAAGATCTAGTTTAATCTAAACTTATTAAAGATCCATTGGCTATTCACTCATTAACTCATTAAATGGCTAGTCATTGGCTCTGGTTAGAGACAGGATGACATTTTCTTTCCAACTTCAACTCACCCTGATCTTTATTTCCCAACTTTGATTCGATACAATACCATTACTACTAGATTTCAACAAAATATCAACATTGTTCTCCAATTTTCCCAGCTGTAAATTTTGCCTCTGAAAAGTAGATACATGCTTCTCCTGAGCAGGGACTCTGTGAGGCTGTCTCCTTTTTCCATTCATTGGTCATCAAAGAGTTTAGTGATATAAAGTTGATATGCAGTGAACAGCTACTGCTGTAAGGATAGGCAGACTGATGGAGGGATACATTGATTTGTTACTAACCCCACATTTATGTGGATAAAAGAAGTTTCAAAGAACATGGGTGGTCTGGTTTTCATCCTTTTCTGCTGCTCTTTATCATCTGATTCTTTCTGATCTATTATGAATCTATCATGCTCAAGTTTATTTAAATGTCTTGAACATATTGATACTTTGGATTAAATTCTTACAAAGAATAATTTCTGTATTACACAATTTTATTTGTAATTTATAATAAATTACTCTTCTTGACAACATTTTTTGGAATGAATAGGCTCAGCTATTTCTTATTATTTCCATATGACATTTGGTTTGCTTTTCTAAAATTTCTTCTAGAAGGCATGAAATTCCTATTTCTACTGCTCTTTTCTAGGAAATATCTTGTCTTAGAGAAGTGGTCCTCAAAGAGATTGTCCCCAGAACAGCACCATCGGCAACCTCAGGAAACTTGTTAGAAATTCAATTATCACAACACAGTTCAGAGCCATTTGAGCAGGCCCTGCAGCTGACTCTGATGCATGCTTAGGTCTGAGAATCTGTCAGTCAAAAGGACATTGAGCTCTCACTGTAGATCAGGGTTCTCAACCCATGAGTTGTGGCCTCTTCAGGGGTTAAATAAATATTTTCTCAGGGGTCACCTAATACTATTGGAAAACACAGACATAAACATTATGATTCATAACAGTAGCAAAATTACAGTTATGAAGTAGCAGCAAAAATAATTTTGTGATTGGGGGTCACCACAACATGAGGAACTGTGTTAAAGGGTCACAGCATTAGAAAAGTTGCGAACCACTGGTGTAGATCCTGAATTTTACCTTTTGCTGTGGGGACTCTGGGTCTTAGTTTCCTTTATTCATCCAAAGATGCTGTCTTTAGGGAAAAAGATTTTCCTTTTAGAGGTTTAGCTTTTTTTGTCAGTGAAAGGAATATTGATATTCACAGTGTTGTTATAAAGATCAGGCAATTTATTGTTTGCATATCCTATAGAATTTTCTTTTATAACCAAAACCAAGGAAGCCTAGATTCTCGTGATTTTACATTAAGTTTCACAATCAAAACATCTTCATTTCTACCATATGTAGGTGTTTGGAGGCACATCTGTTTGCCCACAAGATATAATTGCAGTGTTTGAATAAATGGGACATGCAATGAATACTTCTTAGAAGAGGAAGACCTTCCAAGAGCTGTGGTGATCACACATGGGAGGTGGCATAAAGACAGGGTCTTGAATTGGATCTTAAAGATAGGCTATGGAGACATGAATGGCAAGACCAGGCCGTTTAGGATGGTTCTAGTAGATGAATTCTGTGTTTACATATTCAGACTTAAATAAGGGTACAGAGTGAGTATATCAACTATTAGGAGTGTGTGTGTGTGTGTGTGTGTGTGTGTGTGTGTGTGTGTGCATGTGTGTGTTAAGCACCATGATGGAAGCAAAAAAATCTTGAGCTTCTAAGAGAGCATATTGGTACAAAGTTCACCGATCATATTTCAGTTATCTCCTGCACCGAGGTATACTTATTTGGTGTCTGGAAATATTCAGCCGAAAGCTTTTCGGAAGAGATAAATGATATTTGAACACTTAAAAAAATCTATCTTGAGAATCGCCCAGTTGGCTCAGTAGGACCATTCTCAGGGTACAGGTGTTAACTAACTCCTCACAGCTTTAAGTTAATCCAAACACAAAGTTTCAGATGCCCCAGAGTAATGGAAGCTTCATATGGCCTTTGTTCTTAGCTGTAGCTCTATGTTAGGTTGACTAGAATCTTATCAACAAAAGCAGTTACTCAACACCCCACATCTGGATTCTGCCGCATAGATTTAGGTTTAATTGGTTCAGGGAATGCATACATGGTTAATTATAAAGGCTTCCCTAAATAAGAACATTTTAATGTGCGACCAGGGCTAGGATTCACTTTCCCACGGACCCAGAAGATAGTATCGTGAATATTTGATGAGGTTCAGGCACCTGATCACATACTACATTTTGTTGATGTAGGGAGAATTTCCACTGTGTCAGTTGTCTCTGACTTTCAGTGACTCTTTAGATAATGGAGCAGATTGACCTGATCTTGATAGGTTGAGGAGCATGGCAGATATGGCTAATCTTGGTTGGAACATTAAAAGAATATAGATCCAGATAGGCAAGCAGAGTGTGAGCCTCCTAGTGGAATAGTGTAAAGATTCCAGGGTGGGTTGGGGGTGGGAGCATCTGAAGGCCTGATGCCCAGGGAGGGACATAGAACTGTAAATTAAGACCAGAACTACAAAAACATTGTCTGATTTCTTAGAATTTCATAGCCGTCACATGTTTATTTTATTTTAATTTATTTTATTTTTTATACTCTCCTCTGCAGGCCCAGAGCAGCTACCAGTAAATCCTTGGATTTACAAAAGGACAACAGGCGTGTTGCCAGGGCCTGAAGGAAAACTGGAGGGCTCTGTGGCATCGTTTCTGGAGGGAAGGACTCCAAACAGCTTGGGTGGGGTCAGCCTTCCAGAGGAAAGAGCAGGCTGATGGAACAAAGCCAGCTGGATAGAGTGCCCTTTGTATCTCTCATTGTGTTTAAAAATGGAACCAGCAAAATGCTCAGCACACAGAATTTATCAAGTAAGGGCCGGTAATATTGACATGTGTTCTGTCTGGTTACCATTCCTATGGGTTTGTATCGTTGAATGTGTTATTTGTTTATCTCTAGCTTACTTCTTTCCGGGTAAAGGAGGATGTATCAGTCTTCAGGAAATGTCCTGATGGCACAGAAGAGGCACACCTTTAATGATGCATTATCTTCTCGAAGTCTCAACTCTTACCTTAAAAACTCATTCATCCACACATGCATGCATTTATACATATGCCCATATATCTATTATAGTTTCACTGAGTGCCTGTTACATACACGTCTCCACTTGGGATTGACTACAGAACAATAGTGAAAGGCCCTAGTCTCATCTCTATCCTAGTGGATGGAGATACAATAAACCCCATAATTCATCTTTATGTGTTTGAGATTAAAACAAGAACAACCCGGTAACATTTTTTTCTACTTCCGCTTTCCTGGTTTGGTGAGTTTTAAATGGTGTTCCCACCACAGCCTATGCCTGACCTTCTTCACATATCAATCTTCTTGTGGCAGGTAGTCCCATGTGAAAGAACAGAGAATTAAGAGCATTATACACCTCTGTGAACATGTTCAGTCGAATAGTTTGGCTGTTTGAGAATTTTTAACATAGTTTGTACATGTAAAGGACACTATAAATTTTAGAATTTATATATCTGGGTCATGCCTGCAAGATTTAGGATTCACTTTAGAAGCACCCAGGATATTAACAAAGGGTCACTTTTTGTATTTGTAAGGTGTTTCTGGAGAGGGGTAAATAATGGGAGAAGGTCCATTCTGTATAAGGGCAGCACTATTCCACAGGCTAGGGGTCTAGAATGTGACAAAGGAGAACAGGGTGCAGGCATTCTCTTTACTTCCTGCTGGCCATTGGGTGAAAAAGCTCTTTCCACCATATGCTTGGATTGCTACAATGTTCTGAAGCATAGCGGGCCAACCAACTGATGACTGGAGCCTCTGAAGCTCCCTTTGGTTTCATTTCCCTTCAGGTGTTTGCTCAGAGCAATAAGAAAAGAAACAAATACATGTACTGTATGCTTCATACAGTGGCTTCAGTGCCTGTGAAATATGCTTTCTTCAGACTACTCTTAATCCCATGTCACTCCTTGACCCTAGTATTTCAGCACATGTAGGTATAGATGAACTCAGAGTGCTTGAAGATGCACTGTTTGGGTTAAGCAACAAGCATATAATAGAGCAAAAGTCTGAGGGTCTGTAGCCTGGGTATGTGGTATATCATGGAGTTTTAGAACCGAAACAGTAATAAGTGGCAGGCTTACAGCCAAAGCTCTTACGGGATGGAATGAGATTAGAGTGTTGCTTCTTTCTTTACTTTCTGTTAAGAGAAGCCACCCTGGCCCAGGCCACATCAACCCCATCAGCAGCTGGTTTTCCTCAATGGCACACACTTGCTAAAGGCCAAATACATTTTTCCCTCTTTATCGGGAATGGATTGATACAGTTCCAATTCTTTCTTCATTTTTGGAAACTACATCATTTAGTATAGCAAAGAATGACGGCAAAGAGTTGGAGGCACTTGCTGTTTTAAAGGCCCTTTCTGACTAACAGTGGAGGCACATAGATGCAAACAGAAGACACATAGAAGACAATTGGGACGAGTTTTAGGAAACAACACTGGTCAGAAATGGCTGATAAAGATTCTGTGGATGTCTGACTGTCCATCCAGGACTGTCTCTCATTATAGCCATGTTGGTGTGTGGTGTGTGCCTATACTTTCAGCACTTAACCATTTAACGAACCAAATACTTTTTCCATAAAGGTGTGAGCATTTAACAGTAAATCAGGTCCCTTGTCACTAACCCTCGTCTAATTATCCATGTGTAGCCAGTCGAGATGAGCTTTCCCCTTGAGATCTCTATTTCACAGAATATTGATTTCCCAGATACATTGCTCTGAGATGTAATCAGTGGTTCAGGGTGAGATAGGAAGTCTGGAGTAAATTCATCTCAGGTTGCCTTTTAATAGTACAGATCCCTAAATCTTGAATTTTATTTTCTAAGGAGGAAGTTCCTAGTGGACTCTAAAGCTATAAGAAGCTGGAAGAAGTATATTAGTGAATCAGTTGAGTAGAAGGGTAGGTTCAAGGCTAAGAGATGATTTTTATTGTAAATAGGGTACAATAGGGAACCGCTGGTGAAAGGCTGGGTTCAGAGAGAATAAGGAACCTTGTTTTCTTAGGCTGTAGTCCAAAGAAAAAGATACAGAAGAGGAATATTGAAACTGAGTGCTGAGATATAGTGTGAAGGGGAGGGGCTTAATTGTGTGATGCAGTGTGAGGGGAGGGGCTCAACTGTCTGATGCAGTGTGAGGGGAGGGGTGAAGCAGTGTGAAGGCGAAGGACTCAACTGTCTGGTGCTCTCTTAAGGGATAAAATGTTTCAAATGCAATTCAAGTTGTTAACAGCACCCAATGCTAAGGGGAAAAAAAAAGTTACAATCCCCCCCCCTACAACGTGTTCTCACATCAGACTCCTTACAACAGGTACCTCTGCTGTTGTCACGCCGAGAATTTGCCATTAACCGCTCAGTATCAAGAGTGTAACTATGCACAGAACCCACCTGCCTTGTCTCTCTGCTTCTCTCAGGGAGGTTAGTTAGATGCTGCTTTGGATCCAGTCAACTGAGCTTTAGTTCGTCTTCACACTGACCGTCTATTGCGGTTTATATTACCATTTGGGAACTCCAGTTGATGAGGGGCTCAAGAGAAAAGAATGCTTCCAGGAGGTTTTGTCTGAGCAACGGGGCACCTTCAGCATAGGCATGACTTAGTAGTGTGCGTGCGTGTATGTGTGTGTGCGTGTGTGTGCTCCCACAGGTACATACATGTATGCAACATGCAGAGACTGCTACGTCATCTGTGTGAGACGGGGTCTCTTAGGCTTGGGCCTCATCAAACAGCCTAAACCTGCCAGTGAGCATCCATCTGCTTCCCTCCTCCATCCTAGTGCTGGGATTGCACACAGGAGCTATAGCACCTGGGTTTTTTTTTTTTTTTTTTTTTTTTTTTTTTTTTTTTTTTTTTTTTTTGCTGGGATTAAGCTCAGGTCTTTCTGTAGGCAAGGATCCATCTCTTCAGCTGAACATCATGCTTTCCTTTCTAATCCGATGAGTGGAAACATTGTTGAGGATCCGTTTATCCTAAGTGGGAGTCTCTTTCCCAGGCCAACAGAAAATGGCTCTATGCTTTTCTGACCACACAGATGTGTTCCCTGAAGGTTGGACCATGCCGGCCTCCTGCTTCTCTAGTGTGGAGCATGTTGGGCAGAGAAAGCCCTGACCACAAGGTAGTGGCACACTGGCATTTTCCTTACAGTGACCATCATCAGCACAATGCCCAGACCACAGAATACGATGCTCATTAAGTAGCCCAAGTGAATCGTGAGAATGGCTGTGGACAGGAAGAATTGCTTGTAAGATACAGGAAAAGCATACTGAGTCATTGTGTTGGTTGCTTTGTTGAATGTCCAATGATCTCATCTGATTCTCAGGACTGGATAGTTGACCCTTATACTAATGGCCTCAGGAGAGCTCAACACCTGGTTGACTTGATTGCAGGGAACCTGATAGAATCCAGAAAAGTTCAGGCCAAGCCAGGTAAAATCTATACTTCCTCTGACCCAAGGCCTTGAGGTCTGTGAGCAACTGAGTTGACTTCTTTATACATTTATACTCCTGCTAGATGTGTTTTTCATGAAACTGTTCATGATGGCTTGTTAAGCAAGATTTAAACCTTACCAACGTCAACAACACATGCCTCTATTGCCGTCAGCCATCCTGCACCCCAAGGTTCTCCAGTGAAGTAGTCAGCAAAAGTGGAGACATGGAGGGTCAGGCAGGCAGCTTACTTAAGGCAGGGTTCTAATGGCCTGGATAGCTGTTCCCCTCACACTCCTCAGGGTGCTGTAATCCTTGGACATAGACCAGCTTCTTCAGAAATAAAATAAAAATAACCTCAGGCTTCTGAGCCTGAGGGCACTCTGACTTCTTCCTAAAGTTTTAGGCATCCCCAGATATTAAATAAGACGAAGACATAGCTCTCTCTATCCAAGGACAACAGCTTGGAAGCAGCTGCCTTGAGCAGTCTAGCTGGCTTCTAGCAGCCAGGGTCTCTTTAAGATGCAAAAAGCTGGGAGGTAGAGGTCAAAGGCAGGGTAGTGGAAGTTTCCACAGTCTGAGTCTGGGCCAGTGTCTGTCTATCTCCACTTGGAAGGGTGAGCCCTGTTCCCACAGGCTAGAGGTTTATGAGTTCAGGATGGGAGGAGGCTTTGGTCTTATTTTTCTGAGGAGCAAGTGGGTCTCTCTTTGGTTGTAAAGTGTTGGAGAGAAAGAAGATTCAGTGCTGGTACCCTCATTGTGTGGATGTCTTAATGGCCCCTTGTTTCCCATGAGCTGCATATGCACACTCACAGGCATGCATGCCACAGAACATGTGTTCACATGTTCAACTATAAAATGAGACAATTGAGTGAGGATCATCTTCCTAGGTCTTCTCTATCTCTAGCTCCAATGACTCACCACACACACACACACACACACACACACACACACACACACACACACACACACACACACTTGACCTTATCTTCCAGCCCTCACCAGAGCCTCTCATAATCCTGAGCAAAGCTGGAAGTGCCCTTTGCCTGCACTGTGTGCAGTCATCTGTGAGAGAACATATAATCTGCCCATCCTCCAATCTTCTAATACACTGAAATACCAAGAGGCAAAAGCCCTAAATAGAGGAGGTTAGTGTTGAGATTAAACAGCAGCTAGAGATCAGTAACCAGCGGGCTGAAGCCCAAGGTTTGGAAGAAGGATAGTGACAAGGAGAAGTAAGCTTGATGGGGTAGCAGTGACAAGGTCAAGAGTATACGTGCCTGCACCCGCGCACATGCATGTGTGTGTGTGAGTGTGTCTCTGTGTGTGTGTTTCAGAGTAAGCACAGGGAGATAACAACTCTTAATTTTCAATTCTGAAAGTCTTTAAATGACTCTCTTTTAGGAGAATTTGGCTGGGGTTCTGTATGTGTTGAAGAATTATCCCATTTCCTTCCATGGAAGGCGATATACATCTTCGTTTAGAGCTATCTGAATTGGTGTTCCAACCCTGCTACTCCAAGCTATGTCAAACTCTATAACTTCAAAAAGCTTTAGTTTGCTTGCCAATGGAATGATCTGAAAAATGATACTATAGAGTTGGGACTGCTGAGTGCTCAGTATAGGACCTTTAATATTACTATTCTTTGATTTTTTTGTTTTGATTTTTTATTTCCTTATCCAAGCAAGTATAAATCATCCAGAGTTCTTATTTCTGTGGCAGACACAACTCAAACAATTATTGGTTTTCATAAGGAAACACAATTCGGATGACTATTGAAACAAAATATATACTTTTTCTTCATTTATCTCCCCACCTGTTTCTCTAATACTTTTTGACTTTCAGTGGAGACAGAGCTCAAGCTGAGGGATCAGAATCAAAGGTCCAGGAAAGAGTCATAGCTGGCAGAGCTGAGTGATCTTTCTGAAGGAGGAGAAAGGTCCTTCCTCAGGCTTGTTGGCTCTGTGTAGGGACAGTCAGGATATGCTGATATAGTGCTGGGGAGCAACCAGAAGTTGTTTGTATGTTGGAAATGATGCATACGGTATGTGGAACATGCTGTCAGGGGCCAAGGGAGAGTTTGAGCTCTGTCACTAACCAAATGGGAACTGGTGGGCAAGCAATACCTTCCTAGGTATAAGTATCCTGATTCTCAGGCTAATGCTTACTGCTGGGGCATTTTTACTGCAGACTTTACACTCATCCCTTAAGTCTCTTCCCTACACATGCACATGCGCTCACAGCATATATGTATGCAAACTTGTACAGAAGTACCTGCATGTATATGTAGTATCTCACGTACTTATATCAATGAACCAGTACATGAACACACACACCCAGGCACTCAGATGGGTTCTTCCTCAGAAGTCTGGATTGTACACAATTTAAGCTCTGCCTCCTGCCTTCCTGGTCCTTCCAATTTAGCTCTGGATTACCCTCATATCTGAACTTCAAAGCTGTTTCACACCAAGTTCCACTTCAGTTTCTTTGTTACAGACAGCCTGTTCAAGGGCCTCTTCTCCAGATCATTATAAATGTGAAGAAGTGATGTAGCACAATGTATTTACATGGTCATCACACTTTTGTGTATTTGGTGGGTGGGGCTTCTCAGCAGTCATCTATAAATACTATTGATTCTCTAACTTCTGATTTTGCTGTCCATCCTATACCTCATGCTGGGTGTTGCTGAAATGACATTTTATAAACTGCTAAGCAGCAGCTGAGTTTGGGGGTTTGTACATAGTGTTTATGCATCTTTCTGTAATTTGCTGTCAACTTTCAGGGTTCACTTTTCAATAAAACTTATTGTGCGGATACTCTATGTGTTGAGTGGAAGAGGAAATGAAATGATGGGGAGGCCCAAATATGTGTATCCTACAGCGCAGCATTAGAAGCTCATGTATGGAAGAGAAACAAGCTACTTGGTGGGAAATCCTTCTCATCATCGGGCTTATCAAGGCATAAGCAGGTGATTGTCATCGATACTCCATCAAAATGCAAGTTCTCTCTTGTCAAGAAGATCATGCAAAATAATATAATTAACCCTGCTGTTCATCTTATTTCTTTTTTGATGGGAATTACTGACACCAAATTTATCAGAATCCTAGTGTTTAAACGTCTTAACTGATTTGACAGGAAATACTGACATTGTCAGAGATACCATAAAACTCATTATATGCCACTAAAATGGGGACATCAATGACAATCTGGTTTAGGAAGTTTTGTAAATTCAAAGAGCATTTTAGATTTGTTGCTATAAAAGAAAAGTTAAAATACCCTGAATTCACATAGCTTATATATGAAAGATATTTGACAGAAGTTTTTGCAAAGTTAATAGCAGTCCTGAAAACTCACATGGCATTACCGGTGATGAATTGTGAGGCTCAAAGAGATTTTTCCAAACCATGAATAATAACGTGCAAAATTTGATCAACTCGTTAGATGAGAGACAGAATTATCTTCATATTCTCTGTTTAAAAATAATATTGAAAAGATTACAGTCACTTAAAGAGATGATCAAAGTGCGTGCTGACAAAAAATAGCAGGGGGAGAAGTATTACAGATGTGTGCCAATTATTCTAAAGTTTGTGGTGCCTGAGGAATTTGTCAGCTTTTCAAATGTGCAGCTTGTTGTGACTTTTCTCTTTCTCATTAAAACTTCACTTTATGACATAATTTAGTATTTGCAATTTTGAATTTTTTTTCCCAAGTAAGTTCCCTGCATCACACGAGCTTCAGACCCTACAAATTGGGTCTTATGTTTGTTTAGCCTCTGCTGAGAGAATCTTTTTTTTTTTTTTTCTGCCTTGGAATCAGCAGGGGCTTTGGACATGAGGTCAGGGTCTGGGTAGCTCTCATGGGCACCCACCAGAAACTCTAGAGACTATGCTTCTGGGAGACATCACGGATCTTCGGAGAGCCACCTGCTTCTTATTCTGTCAGGAGCAAGACTTGTCACACTACCTGAGAGGGCCCAGGCTTTCCCACTAACCATCTTGTCAGGGCCTGGCAGGTCCCTGCCAGCCCCCCTACATTTCCTTTTAATAAAATTTAATGTTTTCATTTTCAAAGACCTCGAAAATCCAAACACTTTTTTAAAAAGCCCCGAGGAACTATAAAAATTAATAGTACAGGGATAATTTCTTTTTCAGTGGCGACTCAATTAAATCTGCCAAAGTCAGTCTGTGATTTAAATGTGCCACTCGCAGAGAGACCAGGGCACAGGGAACGAAACAATAATATTTACCAATTACCCTCTTGGATGTTTCCCACTCAGCTCTTTTCCCCCAGGGAAAATTTTCCCCCTCCCTCCTTCCTTTGCAGGGCCAGGGCTCAGAATCTCTAATTGTTTTTTCCTTGAATGGTCACATTGCTATCAACAAGTGACTGAACTTTGCTTCTCAGGGTAATGGAAAAATACCACCCGGGCAGGCTGCCTGAGGCCACATGGACATCATCCTGCATGTAGGCCTGAGTTCAACTTTGAAAACTGTAGTGGAGATCCAAGTTCATCACAGCCAGATGCTCCAAGAAGACCAGATATCTCAGATTCCATGCTTAGTCCTGCCCCAGGGCACTTGTTCCTGCTGTTTTGAACTCCAGAATGTCCTCTTTTGTGTTGGTTGTTGAAGTTAGACTACTGAGAACTTTACTCTTATATTTTTCTTTGAGGATTTTGGGAAACATTCCCAGTAAAGCATACATCTTTGTGGATTTCTTCCTTTATCTACCTTCAATTCTTCTCTTTTAAGCCAATCCATTTTATCTTGATTACACATAGGCTGTTTGGGCACTACCTCAAAGGGAGATATTTTTAACATATAGCTCTATGATAGGCTTATCCAGACTGTAAGCTGCTTAAAGGTAAGGACTCTTCTGTGAGCATCCTTTGCATCACTCTATGTATAATGCCCAAAGCTCTGCATCCAACAGAAGTTTACATGTTACATTGGAGGATGTGTAGAGACTTGAAACATTTCTCTATATTGAAGAACTTGTGTGCCTTGGGACATAGGAGCAAGCATTCCAGTGATAAAAACCTGGGAAATACCTGAGCCCAGTGTCCACCAATGGGGTATGGATAAAAAATATGGGGGAATATGATTATTTGGCAGAGTAGTTCCATAAAGGAATGGACTAGAGTCATTAATATGATCCAAGAGAGGAAGGGTTTGGACACGGAGGCCCTACAGGAGCAATGGGGGAGAGGCTGAGCTCTGTCCTCACTTCAGAGAGGTCAAAGCGAGTTCCAGCTTGCATTATTTAGAATTCTTTTAAAGATCTAATTCCCTAAACGTACTGTTTAAGTTCTCACTTTTTTTTTCTCTCTCTCCATGAGGAATTTAGACAAGATCCTACAGAATGCACAGGGGTGTTTATTTAAGAAGCAGGGATATATAGAGGCAGCATGCCAACCTTTGGTCTATCCTAGGACAGAAGGTTCGGCAAGGAGAATAGAAGCCTAAGGCTGGGCCTAAAGGCATGAGCAGCCCAAACCCCTGAGGTTTATGGGTAGAAAGTAGGTTGTAGTAAAACTGTCCAGGATAGAAAAGAAGGTTTTAGTGGGTATTGACAAGGTCTTCATCTGTGGTAACAATGGTCAGTTACTAAATTTTCGGCTTGAGCAAAGTCATTGAGCCTCCCTGAGACTCAGATTCTATGTTTTTAGAAAGAGAATAATACAACTTTGATAGATCGCTGAATAAAACACACAAAAAGTTTATCAAGCACTGAGATTTCTCTAAATATCTACAATCTCTGTGACTGGCACAGCTGCTATCAGATAATGTAGGCCAGTCTAGATGAATGGACAAGCAGGTGGCTTGACGAAGGAATGAACTCCCTAAAGAGAGGACAGAGTATGTATGGGTCCTGAGGTACAAGGTATGGTTGTGTGGGCAGACACAGGAGCTATACAAAGAGCACCGGACTCATATTCAGGAAGTCTCTGCCCTAGGACTACAATGCAGCAGATCCTTTTACCATCTCAAGGCTAGACATCAAACATTCTCTTTTTCAGAGGAGAGCCGTTGGGATGAAACCCATTGCTTGCAGCTAGTGGAAATCTTTTGGGTTCTGGCCCAAACTTGAGTCTACACCAAAGAAGACAGGGGAAGCAAAGTAGTCCCTCCAGTGTTAGTAATATATTGTATGCTCGGCTTAGCCAGATGGCACAGACTACATGCTTAGAAAGTGCGGAAATGATGAAAACAGGGCTCAGAGAAGACTGACACAAACCCAAGGTAGAAGGGTCTTTGGGAGAGTGCAAGAATAGCACACTTTAATAGCATAGGGTACTATCTACTCAAGTCACATAACTTCTCTCTGTTTTGGGAGGTGAAGCCTAAGCATCCTGTTTGGGCATTGAGCTTTCCACGAGCAGTCCAGATGGCCTTTCTGGCATTTTCTTCCTCTTTGGCTGTCTTGCACATACCTCTTTGCACATGTCAACCTATCTTAGAACATTGTGTTCCTTTCTTTACGGCCAGTTCTATCTCATTTATTAGGGCCTCAATTAAATCTCCTCTTTTTCTCACTGGATTAAAGGGTTTATCTTTAACCATCTTTTCAGGCTGTGTTTTTGACCTCTCTAAGGGTCTCATGCCTCTGCCCTTTAACTGGTCTTCAAGGGTTCCTTGCCTTATCATGGAACCACCTAACTATCTCATCCTTTTTATTTTCAATAGTTTGCATCCCCACAAGGTAACTAAGTTGTGTTTAGCCTGTAAATCCTTGTGTCCTTGCATTTGGATATTTGTTGATTGGTTGGAAGACAGAGTCTTTAGTGACCCAGTGACAGAAATCTCTTGGTATCTCAGGTCAAATGGATCGTTGTGGGGATTAGAAATCTCATGCTACCCAGAGCAGAATCCTTAGCAGGTGACCAACAGTGGCTTCTTTGTTCATTTCCATGTTTGCCCTTCTACTCTGGAGACACCAAACTCATTTCTAGTCCTTTCTGCTGTGGGACTGATGCTTTTGTGGGTCCTTTGATTCTCTCTTTTATTTCTACTCAATACTACTTCTATTCCTAGGACGCAAACTCAGGTCCTGCAATAATTTTTCATGAGGCTTTTGCCCACAACAGCCATTCTTTTCTCATTTCTACCTTTTCTGAACTGTGCCTACTACTTAAACCATATGGTTCCAGTGCAGTGGTATTAGGGTTTGATTGAACCTGAAATATTTTGCCAGCAGGTGGCAGTCTTCTGGGAAAGCTTGGAAATGTTGGCAAGTGGTGACTAGTTGGAGGAAATGGGTCTCGAGGATTGGACCTTAGATATTTATATCCACTCCTTATTCTTGCTTTATTCTCCTCTTCATGATGCACTATGGCATGGGCAGCCTTTGCCCCTCAATTCCACCACCACCATCTGAGCTGCTAAGGCATATCTTTTCTGCCATGATGGGATGGACCCCCTGAAATCATGAACTGAAGTAAATCCTTTCTTTCAAGTTGTACCTGCCAGGAATTTTGTCATAGCTCCACAGTAGGTGGCTAACAAGATATGCAAGCTTCACAGAATAAAGCCACAAGGGGATGATGCTTGTCTAAGAGGGTGGTTCATTTCCAGACAGACTCAGGGTGTACAAGGAGGCAACATTTGATCTGAAATTTGGAGGACAGTTAAGATTTTAAGTGGAGAAGAGGAATAAAAAGTTGTCAAATCCAGAGCCAAGAATGTTGGAGAAAAGTAATTGGCCAGCTGCCTGAAAGGAAGACAATACAGAAGTCAGGGAAGACAGGAAGAGGAGGGGCCAGGAACTGGAATGACCTGAGAGGTTACCTGGAAGACAGTGTGGAAGACCCAGTAAGTCAGAAGTATCTACAGTTGAGGTAGTTTCTGAGTATCCTGTGACTGAACAGTCAAGTAGGCTCATATCTGCATCATTCATGGAAATGTCAAAATCCTCAGCAGACGGAGGGAGAGCACCCCCATAAGCCCACACACCTTCCAGTCTTGAAGGGACCTCTCCTAATTGCTTCATCTGCATTAGGGCTTTGAATAGACCATAGATAGAAGTAATTAAAAGTAAGAAATTGCTGCTTCAAGCTCTGCAAGAATCAGGAAAGAGTAACTGCTAGACAGAATGGGTAGCCATGAGAGAAGAAGCTCTGGCAAGAGCTGGATTTCTCAGAGACCTCAGTCTCCAAATCCGAGGGCTCTGGCATGTCTAGATGGGAAAAACTTCTCAAGGCTGAAACTTGACTCAGAGAAACCAGAAATGGGAATTCTGAAGGAGGTGGCTTGGGAGACACTGGTGAGGCGTCAGAAGGATGTGAGCCAGATACAGATGTTTAAGGCCATGTCTAAATACATTTATTTTTTTGATAGTTACAAATGTTTAGCCTTCTGTGTGACAGGATTTCCAGAGACACAAATGTCACTTTAGACACATCAATGGCACTCTGCACCTAGCTTGAGTTTGTTATGTATCTTTTCAGAGACCGTGGCTACAAGGAACTGACTGCAGGATCTAATAGGGAAAAGGCAATAAAACATGGAGGCTAAGCTGGGGGTGAGGATGAAGGACAGTATGGAATGGCAGCAGTTGTCAGCTAAGTATGTAGTAAGCTGTCACTGAGTGAGGCTCAGCCATGGTGGGTAGTACAATTTGACAACTTCCATGAGGTTACCTGCAGGAATAACTTCTGGAGTATGTGGCACAATCAGATGATCATGGTGGCCATAATTAATTATACATTTCAAAGTAGCTAATAAGAGGATTTTGAATGTGTTTCCAATACAAAGATGTCGCAAATGCCTGAGGGAATGGACATGTCAGTTACTTTGATCTGATCATTCATTGTAGATGATGTACTTGTATCCATATGTCACAAGCTATGCTCATAAATATGTACAATTACTGTGTGTCAAATAAAAATAAAAATATATTAAGATAAAAAACTATCATAGAATGCAGAAGGCAGTTTTCTCAGCCTTAGAAGACTGTGTACCAAGCAAAGGTTCTGCCTGTGCTGGTATTGTTCATTCTGCCCTGAGTTCTTGCATGTGTGGGCCTGATGTTATGATCTATTATGAAAGAAATCTGGCTAGCTCAGATTTGAGACATATCGTTTTGATTTTATTTAGAATACATGGGAATGATCTAAAGATATTTTGTATATATAAAGTTATTACTTACTACTGACAGTAGCAAGGAAGAATAGCCTGTTTTCAGAATCAAGAAGTCCCAGCATGCCGGTCTATGGATGCTTTATGTCAAAAACAACTACCCACATCAGTTTGGAAATGGATAATCAACTAATATCAGAAATTAGCTATTACACAGATTGCATGCAAGGCCATTGGCACACACATAGAACTGTACCATAAAATTCCATGCCTCTGGAAATCACGTTAACATGTACTACCTCATTTGTTCTTTTCAGGAATCCCATAATCTAAGTGTCTTTATCTTCATTTCACAGAAAAAGAAATCTTTGTTTACTCACATGCAGAAATATTAATTTTTACTATCACTTCTCTGGTAGGTGCTTGAGGTGAAACTTCAACCAAAGTCTGGCTGAAGGCTTTAGTTTCTACTGTCTGCTTCAAGTACCATAATACCGCAAGAAGAATGGTCTTCCAGATGCACCAATGGGAGAGTGTCTGCCCCAGATGTGGGATGAATGTCTATGGTCTTGTCTTTAGAACTTTCAACCACAAATGTGTAATAAGATGGGTTCAGTAGTCTGAATGCTAAATCTCCTCAAGTTCTTATCTTGAAAGTAATGACTTAGGAGATGAGGACTTTAGGAAATGATTAATTAGGTCATGCCCCACCCTACTCTCATATTGTTAGTCTCTAGGGCTGACAGAAAATAATTTATTTTGTTTATAAGCTGCCTAGATTGTGGTAATTTTTTGTAGCAGTCTGAGTGAACTGAAGCCTTCAAACTCCTAGTAAATGCCTAGGAGGTGGGCATGGGCAGGCAGAGTCGTGCACAGGGGCAAAGGGGGGTGAAAATTCCTCTGTCATTCTTTCTTGTACAATTTGTCCTTGGCTGTCCTTTTAAGGTTGCTGCTTTTGGGGGTCTCACGTGTCTGATCTGAAACAATGAAATGGTAAAAATGGAAGAGACTGAACCAAAGGTCTCAAATCCATCCCCATTATTTCACAGATCTTTGATTTCTTCTTTTATTCCTTTTGTTTTTAAAATAGGTCTCTCTATGTAGCTCTTCCTAGAACTCACTAGGTAGACCAGGCTGACTTTGAACTCACAGAGATCTACCTGCCTCCTGAGGGTTAGAACTAAAGGCATGCCGCCATGCCTGGCTTCACAATTCTTTTCGACCCATGATAAACTAAGTTCTCTTCCTTCCTCTGCAGATTCAGAAATGTCCAGATTATTGACTAGATTTTTTTTTTTTTTTGCTTCATCACATTTACTTCAGCTCTATAGACTGCATTGGGGGTGTCAAAGACAGACTATAGGCTTTCCCAAAATATGAAAATATATTATACTATTGAATGTTAGCTTTCAAACTATGAATACCTGTCTCCCTTCCCAATGGGATCTTGATGCCTTCTCAGAAGGACCTACTACCTTCTGTATTTACAACTGACAATCTTTCTGGCCTTATGCAGTCCTTGTAGCCAGAAATCAAAGACAGGAATTAAACCATTAATTAGGTCATAGTCACAAATGACTCATTCAGCTAATCCAGGTTTTGTCTAGACAATGATTATTTACTGGGCATCTACACACTCACTATTCTAAAAAAACAATATGCACATTTGCATTTTCAAATCCATCTAAAGGGAAGGGACCCTTCAACCAAGGGACTGAACGCTGACTTGGAGAATTTAAGTACGATTGCTGTATATTCTTTTAGTTTGGAAACTTCCAGATACCACAATTATCCCACATAATGGACAAATATCAGCTAACCTTAATGTGTAAAAGACCAGCCCTGTATGATGCTCAGGTTTCAACTGGCAGAAATAAAGAGTTTTAGAGACTGCCTCCTATAGAAATAGCATCCCTTCAGCCCACCGGCTTGTCAACACCCACTTTGCCCTGGATTCTGTCTTCTACCCTGCGTGCTGTTTTCTTCACAGTCTTTTCACCCCATCACACTGCATATAAGGGTACCCCTCTTCTCCCCCCTTCCTTTCTCCCTACCCAGTCATTCCCAGCACAAAGTTCCATTCTTCATTAATGCTGTTTTAAAGCCAGCACAGAGCTGTTTTCCAGATGTGGCCCTGAGCGGACAGGAATTGTGCTCTGTGATCCCTTCCAGCTGCTCCAGCTGCTTGCCAACAAATCCCCCCACCCCCACCTGGCGGCCCAGGAGTCCATGTTTGGGGGCTGCAAATTAGGACAACCGTTGTAAAATGATCATGTGCTACACACGGCCTTTCCCAGAAGAATTATGGACTTTATAACTGAGCTAATTGGCATTAGGTCTTGCCCGAAAGGTCAGTGGAGTGGCAGGGAAGCAGGATCTTTGGAAATTGATTGGCTGTCTCTCACTTCTTCCCCCAACTCCCCTTCCCCTTTTGAAATATGGTCTACCTGCCCTGCAGAGTTGCTGACTCGTGTAAATTACTGCTTTGGCTGTACAGGACTATGACACATTGTTTTACATTGCATGGAAGGCAGTGTGGATGCTGAAGGAGTGTGCATTATATCCTGCAAATGCTTCTACCTCACAGTAAGCTTCAGCCCTTGTGCATCTCTGTGAAGTGGGGCATTGTAACTTTCCTTACCTTCAAACCACTCATGATTTATCTAAGGGTGGCATACAGCCTTTGGCTTTTTATATTTTCTCTCCTCATGCATGCCCGTTTATTTTGAATCATCTTGTGGTACATATACTTTTTCCTTCTATTGTTTCTCACATGGGAATCCTAGCACGGTGCTTTTACATTCCACAAATTCTTATTGAGCATATTATAGCTAGGATGCAAGACTGACTTTAGAAGGGAAAGAAAATCATGTTGTGGAATAAGAAATGTATTTAATCTGCAGAATGTGTGGTTTCCTTCCTGCCTGAGGTAAATTAAAGTCTATGGCTTCAAATGTATGCCTTTCTTCACCTAGGGCTTTCTACTTGGGATTAAACATGGAAAGTCTTTGTTGAAACATATATGGTAACTGGGTGGAAAAACTCATTAAACCCATGTGTATTAACACTCCCCTTTCTTTCTTAGTAGGGGTTCCTGGGAATCTTGTGAAAGCTGACCTCATAGTGCTAACTCTGGCACATTTTACTTACAATCTCAGGCTGATCCTGGATCTGTTGATTTCCACTTAGGGATGGATTCTGAGCAATGACCTGTGCTTGGTTATCATCCACACCTACTAACATCTGAGCATGTGAGCTCCCTGGACCACCCTACTGAAGAGACTGGAGAAACAAAGTTTAGGCTGGTTAAAGGAAATGGCAAACCAAGAGAGGAAAGTCTCAGTGCCTACTTTGTGGGAGACAACATAATTGTTGCATCTGAAAAAAAAAACCCACTATTTGTGTGTGTGACTCCTTCAAATGTATGGACACTTGGAGTATAGATGCTGTGGATTTATTTAATGTTTGCCCCATCAACAATGCCATTAAGGCTGTATTGCCATATGCTGGGAGAAATTTGTAAGGTTAGTAAATATGTGTAATGCATAAAAGGGTTCTGCCTGGGAGCATCAGGTCTAGTGTGTCACTTTGAGCTGGGCTACCATCATCTCTCATCTTGGTTGCTGGGATAGCCTGAGACCACATCTTCCTTCTGTCTCCCCTAGCAGTGTAGCCTTCAGTCCTTATAAATGTCAGGTCTGTCTAAGTTACTGAAGGCTGGTAACACTCCCCTACTTAAATCCAAGGACTTTCCATGGTCACCTGCTCTGGTCTTAGTTTTTATTCTCCTTCCTGCTTAGTATATTGCATCTCTGTAGTCTCTAGACCTCCTTCTGCTTTTTAAAGATATTGAATGACTGATATATTTTCCCACTTACTGCTATCTATTTGATTTCCCAGTCTTCTCCCTTCCAGCATCCATCCCGCTTTGTTCTCTACCATCTCAATTAAAAATTACTTATTTTGTCTGTAACTTCCCATCAGAATATCAGGTCTTTGGGAAAAGGCACTTTGGAGTATCTACTGTTGCAGCTACAGTCTACTTATGTGACATGTATGAGTGCCCAGAGAATGGCCAAAACAGGGAAAGGAAGCAGAGAATGAAGGGCAGGATTGGAGCCGCGGTGAGGAGTCTACAGACCAAGATTCAGTCATGCGCTTTTCTGTTTCTCCTCCAACCTGATGAAGTTGCCTGAAGAGTGAGCATGGCCCTTATTCTCCTATGTTCCCTGTTTCTTTCCTCTCCGTAGAATAGGAAGATGATGATGGAGATTCCCTGTAGACATGACCTTTGTACAGGTAACACACAGATCGACTGACAAACAATTTCAATTCTCTAGGTCTTATAGCTAAGCCTATACAATGAGGGGGTTTGATTAGAAAAATCTCAAAATCTAATCAATGCTACTCAAAATCTGAGGTTTAAATTAAATTCCTGTGCAGTAATTCTCACAGTAATGCCAGAAGCCCTGGAAAAAAGAACAAATTAATGACCACTATGGGTTGAGTCTGAAACATCCCCTACATGCTCCTGTTGATACTTGGTTTCTAGCTTGTAGTTGCATTTTAAAGGCTGAAGATTCTTGAGCAAGTGGGGGTCTAGTTGTTGGAAGTACATAATGAGGGCCTTTGAAAGTTATACTCAACCCTGGTTCCAGTCTGTGCTCTCTGCTTCCTGGAAGATCATGATATGGAGGGCTGCCACATGCTCCTAGGGCCCTGGGAAGAGCTGCTCCTTCCACCACACATCCCTATTACAATGGACTAAAATCTCTCTGGATCTGGGTGTCAGAACAAACCCTGTTCCCTTCACTTGCTGCTGGCATGTATTTTGTCAGAGTAAAGAGTTTCCTCATTTTCCAATGCCTCTCACTGTTCACAGGCCACATGGGGTCCTTGCAGAGCTTGCATGGAAGCCCCAACCACTGTCTGTACATCCCCCAAAGTCTTGTGTTAGGGAGTATCAGGGTTTCCCACTCTGCTTTGGCATAAGGAGGTAGGAGCTCTCACAACACACATGGCCCTTTCTCTTCCTGGTGGCTCTTTTTGCTCCTGGCCCTCAGTGTTCTACTTAGTTGTCCCTAGGAAGATGATGGCACTACCTCTTATTGGTGGCTGATTCTAATCATGGGGGGAAGCATAGGCATTCACTGTTGGAAAAGTATATGCAGAAAAAGGGAAGGAATGAGGTAGATGGGGCAGAATGAATCACACAAGGACATCCTGAAGGACCAAGTAGGTAGAATGAGGGACATTCCAAGAGAGAAGAACAGAGTCAAAGTGGGTAGATGGAATGAGCTAGGCATTGGCTCTGTGATGTGAGTA
The DNA here is from genome assembly GCA_033318265.1 of Phyllotis vaccarum. Taxonomy (NCBI): domain Eukaryota; kingdom Metazoa; phylum Chordata; class Mammalia; order Rodentia; family Cricetidae; genus Phyllotis; species Phyllotis vaccarum. Next base: position 11,181,245 of record JARWLC010000009.1, on the reverse strand, counting down.
GTTGGGCAACAGCAGCTACCACCTCAGGTCTCCAGCTCTCATCCTTATACAGTAGCATCATTAGTCACATGGGGATCATTCTGAGGCAATAAAGCAAGAACATTCTTCTTTATTCACTGGAATTGGAAGCTGAGCCCCAAAGTTCAATCCTCATGTCAGCTTTCAAGCCAGATCCCAGCACTAGCTTCCGCTTGGGGTTCCTTCTGACCCTGTGAGCTCTTGAATCCACCTGGAGAGAGCATCTGGTTTGTTTGTTACTGAGTACCATTGCTCTCTATAAACCCAGAGTTATGCTTTTCCACCTGCCACCATCACTTAGGAAGGCCTATCCTCCTAATTTCTAGAACTCAGAGTACTCCATGTTACCATGTATCCCCAGTCATGGATTGCTACTTCACTAGGCCTTGTGCATATGATATGCTACTCAGAAATAGCCATAGTTTCCAGGAAACCATGGTACATGCCCATGAGTGATGGGTCCTTTATGATAAGAACCTAGGAGTCAAGGCAGAGAGTCTTGGCTTAGCCCATTATGGGGTCTTCTGTCTATGATCATGACCTTTTAGGTCTGGGCAGAAACCAAATAGTCTACAGTACCTGACACCATTCCTGGTTTAGATGATCTCTTTGGGACTTGATTTCCAAGAGATGCAGACATAGTTTTATCCATTTGAAATCCACCCTGTCTGGTCCTTGACACTGGACTTCTATCAAGTCTGATTTTTCCTTTCTGCTGGCAACTGGATGGGCCAACACCATGCTTCTATGGTCAGTTCAATATCTTATAACCCTTACAGCTATGTTTAGCAAAGATTGTTGTTCAAGAAGATGACATTCGGATGACAAAATGAGTTCCTAGATGACATCACAAAACTAATATGACAATAATCATGTTTACTTAACACTTGGAACTGTCAAGTTTTAAAGTTAATGTCTTGCCTTCAAGCTCTGGAACTGTCTTCCCTTACATGGGCACATACTTGCCACTGCCCTATTCTACTTATTTTCTGCTCCTTTTAATGTTTATTTTACAGCTTCCATACTCAATAGCTCTCACACTGTTCATCTTGTTTCCTTTCTTTGCCAATGTACATGATGACACATCAGGAACACTTTTCTCACGTTTGGCTGAAACCAAAGGCAGACCTTGAAAGAACCTCCTTAAATGCTTAGGCTCTGTTCATGCCCTAACCATTTCTTATTGGCAAGTCTAAATTTAGATCGGTTAACTTGGGCAGTTTCTTATGGGTAATACCAAACTTTCAGTCTCTATTTGGTGCCAAGTTGCATTTTCAACATCACTTTGCAACTTTTCCATAAGAGGTTTCATAATTTTATAGTTGTTCAAGATACTGGGGAGATGATATTATTTTTTTCCACATGTAACTGAAGCAATCATTTGCCAACACACTGCCCAGTTCTCCATTGTGTTTAAAAATCCACCTGGATTTTGTTTCTTCGTTGTTTTAATTATCTACATTAAAGAAAACATTAGCACCTTATGGTAAATGGAGGCATCATTTCTTTATGTCTTTTCTAAGCGATGATAGAATTTATTAGGTTGGACTTAGGACCATGTACTGCTTGTTCCATGGTTGCTTTTTAACTAGGGATAACTATGTTTATAGATGCAAATATAATCCAGTACTAACTCTTGGCTCCCTCTCCTACCATAAAGCCTTCCTGATTACTCTGACTGTCTCTTCTTTAACATCTCCATAGAAGAGTGATATAAGCTATGTTGACCTTGTATCTCTCAGTCAGGTAGAAATGGCACCTCTCTTATTGGCCTTTAACTCTTCTGGAACCTAGGTCAACATGTAGTGTTGTATTAAGTTTATGGCCCAGTCTTTCTGGCCTAGCCCCACAGAATCACACAGATGCTTACATTAATTTTATACTGATTGACCTAGTGCCCAGACATATAAATTGCTAACTCTTAACTCATAAACTAACCCATGATTCTTGTCTTGTTTAGCTGTGTGGCTTGGTACACAGAGTACCAAGTCTGTGTCTGCTGGTGTCTCATCATAGTGCCTTAATGGTGTCTTTCTGGTTCTCTCTGGCATCTCTGTTCTTCTCTTCCTGTTCCAGAGTTTTCTTAGTCTGGCAGCCTAACCCACACTTCCTGTCTGCCTTCAGCCAATCAGCATTTTTATTAAAGCAGTAGGTGGGCAATTTTTTACAATGTAACATAATCCCATAAACCCACTACAATGTAGTGTCAACAGTCTTGTGATACCCTCTAATCCCTACTTTATCTTTGAAGGCAGCTGCTCTCTCCTTCTTCTTAAATGCTTTCTACAGTTTAGTCAGCTCTGGCCACACCATGTTTCCAGCTCATCTGGCTATCAGTTGTTTCAAACTTTGTGTCATCCTAGCTCCTCTTTTGGGCTACTAGAATTTATTGGTTTTCAGTCTCCCTTGGCGATGGAGCATCAGTAAACTGGAAGCCAAATTCCTGCTTTATTACTCTGTAGAGAATGGAAAAAGAGTCCCTTTTGGTCACTATCCTAGCCTTTGGACCATTTTATGTCTACCCAAGCAGCAACATGCTTCTCAAATTCTGGGGGGCAGGGGAGAGATTGGTGCCCCCACTGTAGGAAGGAGGAGGGTGGAACTTCAACTATCAGCAACACTGTGGGATTAATCACAAGTGCCAGTCTCTGAGTCCTTTCTTTTTCCTTACAAATGCACATCACCTTCATAGCACTTACTACAAATGTCCCAGTCTGCCATTCAGATCTGTCCCCTCACTGCAGAGCCACACTCTGGTTCCATGTAGCATGAATTTAAAAGCTCACTTAACAAGAGACCAGAGATCTGCTTTCTAGTTCCTTAATCAAGAATCATCTTTATTGTGGCCTATCCCCTCAGGGTCTTCTTCCTGGGTCAGAAGAGTATATACTGCATTTCTATTTCTTAATGGAAACTCCTCATAGTTATAAATAATGGAGTTTTTAGCTTGGATGGGCTGTTATTGGAGTTTCTGCTGTGCCCCTTGGAGACCATCTGGTGATAATCTTGTGATCTTGAACTCACTGGGTCTCTGTAACTCTCTGTCTATTCAGCCTTAAAATGAGGGTGATAATGTGTATAAGATGATAAAATGAGAGATACACTCCATGCAAGTGGCTCTTAAGATACCAATATAATAGGTTGCAAAGTTCAGTCCTTCATAGGGCTCCTGGGCACTGCTTTGTCTGGCTTAGCCTGTTCTGGAGTAGCTTTCTTGTGTAAATCAGTTTCTTTGGCTTTGATGACCTAGAAGTCAGGGCAGGATGGCTGGATGAGAGAGACTGGGGGGCGGGTGGCATCTCAGGATCAGAGAGACAGCCTTTAAATGTCCCTGAAAAAATTCTCTCAGAAAGGGCATGTTGAAAGTAGGACTCTGCTTCTATGGTGTTCAGTGTAATGGGCTTCTAAACACAATGATGCCTTTCGAGCCAAAATCAATAATATATTTTCCCTTTTACTTGGTGTAAATAGTACCGTTCCTGGTTTTGTCAACTGTTTGGTTGATATGGTAGCTATCCCCACCCAGAACAAAGTAAAGCCTTGGACCCTCTGGTCAGTACTCTGATAAGAAAAGGGTTAGAAAGAGGTCCAGGGACTGTGGTTAATGTCTGGGTTGAGATAGGCTAATAGGCCTTTTCTATGTTTTCAACTATTAGACAGAACAGCCTGCTGATAATGTGGGATGAAAATTCAAGTGAATCTTTCTTTGGAGAGGTCTAAAAGCAACTTGGTCAACAGATAAAATCAACAGTGTCATGACAGTTTAGTACTTACTAAGAATGGTGCAAAGTGTATAAGTAACTTAATTTGTTCTTCAGTACAGCTTCATAGGGGTTAGTTCTGCTATTATTCTGATTTTACATATGAGGAAACTGAGGCCCAGAAATTCAACAGTCACTGGTGGATTTGAAGTCCCTCTGGCATCAAAGATGATCCCTTTGCTGCTTGATGCTGACATTTTAGACCTTAGATAGGAGTCTTAAACGATTTACTTTTATTATTTTTATCTCTGTGTATGTGTGTGTGCGCGTGCGCATGTTTGAGTGTTACAGGGGTGTCCACAGAGACCAGAAGAGAGCATCAGATCCCCTGGAGCTGGAATTGCAGGTGGTAGCAAGCCACACATACAACATGTGTGGTAGGAATTTGGGTCCTTTGTAGAAGCAGCAAGTACTCTTAACCCCGAGACATCTTTCAAGTCCATCAGATAAAATTTTTGTGAATAATTGCTAATGGTCTTTTGTGGTGATGCTGGCTACTACTTCCAGGGCCTGAGTTAGATCACATCAGACAGCTAAAAACAGAGCCCACTGCTTTCAAAGGATCCATGTGATCTGCTCAACATTGCGTACATATCAGTTTGTTGAGTCTTCAGGATCTCAAATGAAGCCAAATCACCACTGAAATCAGTTTCAAAAGCCTTCTAAGTTTTGGGGACTCTCTGACTCAATAATTTGTCTAGGAGTTCAAAAAAGAACATTATTTTGAATGTAGAGAAAATTAGTTTTAAAGATATTCATCTTTGTTTATCAAACAGGAAAAAGCAATATCAGTGCCCCGGGAATGTCAGACAATACAGATGTTCCCCAACTTTAAATGCAGTTATGCTTCAGCAAGGCCACCACAAGTTGAAAATAGAGTAACTCAAAATTTCACTTAGTATACCTAATCTCCCAATGCCCCAGGCTTTTCTGCTGCACACCACCTTTGGCACCCTCAATCTCAGCCTCCAGCTCCTCCATTGTCTTGCAAATTTCCCTTGAACACCTCTGGTCTGGCATTGTTGCCTTGCCCTGACATTCTGTTTCCTCCTGCCATCTTTCTGGAGCCACCACCCTCCCTAGTAAACCCAGGTCCTGACCGTTTGACCTGGGCTCTGCTGGGACTTCTGCAGCCACTCACCACAGTTCCTAGCTGTGCCTTTTGAGAATTCCAAGCCCAAAGAGATCAGAAAGTTATTACTGAGCTGAGAAACGTACCTCTGCAATAACCCTGCAAGCTATTTCAGTCAAGAGAGCTGAAAAATCTAAGCTAGGCTTTTTGATTGTTGATGCCTAGGGAATTAAAAAGTTAAAAAAAAAAAAAAACCAAACTTTTTCCTTTCATCTTTAGGATGGATGCTTTTAGTAATGTCTGCCAAAGGAGTTAGCTTACTGTCAGAAAGAAGCCCGTCTTCTAACACTACTTAAGTACCAACTTTTGAATATACCAACAAGGGGCTATTCATGATTCCTGCTCTTGTGGAGTCTATGGCTCATGTAATCTTAGTTAAAGTCAAAAATAGCACTGTGATTCACCTGCTCTCATCTATTTCTCTGCTCCTGGCTAATTCTCCTTCTCTATGAGAATCTACTTTATCTTATCCATACTATCTGGTTATCCAATGACCCTCAAATCACACTAGTTTTGCCTCTTAAGTCATTCATTCATTCAGACCTACAACTACAGTGACTTATTTTTGTCAACCTTAAAGGTTCAAACTAATATAAATCTCTTCAGTAGAACTGCACTGGATTAGAATCCACTGGGAAGGCTGTCTTCCCTTGGCTTTCTATTAGACAAGGTTTGGTCCTTGTTTTTAACCAAAGAAGCCTTTAACCTAGGTTGACGTGTAGAAGCCATTCTTCTGGAGGTTGGAGAATGGACTAGCATGAGTACCTGTTTCTCGGAGACCTGTCTCCAGGATGGCTTGGTGAATGTTTGTCTAAAGGGACGAAGGGCAGTGTGGGTTGAAAAGGTCTCCGGATTGGCTTCAAGAGGCGTTGGTAATGATAAGATGTATGAACACACATAGAGATGTGTATACACCCTTCCCACACACAGGCACTGCAAATTCATTGCAATGGGGGAACTCTGGAAAGAAACTAAAGACTTCTGTTGCTGGGAGGCACAAAATATCCCTGACTCTAGCCTGGCCTTGGACCTGGAGGTGCTTAGATGCTTGTTTGTGCTATCCTGTTAGGAAGAAGCCATGCTCTGCTTCAGGTATCCTGAATTCACATTCCTTCTAACTCAGAAAGCCAAGACATTTTCCACTTTCCTCCAACCCTATCCTTCCCTTCTCAATACTTTTTACTCCAAAGCTATTTCTTGTCTCTTGATAAGCTTAATTGAATCCCCAAGTCTTAGCTTCTTGGGGGCAAGAGGAGGTATATGGAGTCTCTATCTCTGTCCCAAGCCTCACAAGCCAAGAGGCCTTGTCTTAGCTCTTGGGCAGGGCAGTTAAGCTTGTTTATACTTGATAACTCTCCAAAGAGACATTAGTTGTCCTCAGTGGGATGTGCTTAAGTGATGTGCAAGTGTATCGGAGGCCTTGGGTACTGGAGGATAGGAAAACATGAGGGGAAAGGGGGGTTTGGGTGGAGAATAGAATGGAACAGTGTAGAAATAGGAATGGCCAGGGGTTATGGGGCATCTGAATGGGGAGCTGGAAAATAAAGACTATGCCAGCCTGCAGTCCTCACTCTCTCATTGAATCTGGAGAAGCCACCATGTGGGTGTGCCAGCTAACCCACCCTCTTGGTCACCTCATCAGGCAGGAAGTACCAAGATTAAAAAAAGGAAAGGAGAAGAAAGGAAAGGCCTCATTATATGGTTGGAAATCCTCACAGCAGATATAAAATTTTATGACTTGCCTATCGCTCAGCACCCCATATTTTTGACATCCCCTGTTTCACATACAGTATTTTAAACATATGAGACACAGGCATTATGGCTAAAAAAATTTTTTTTTCACCGTTTTCCTTTTCCCCTCTTTTCTGTCATAGCTTAGTGGGTAGCTCTGAAGTTTTTAATACTGAAGGGCCCATTTCATGTTATTTATTACCTTGCTTGTGTGAACGCCGAGGCCTATAAATCGTCAACACAGGCCGTCTAATCCCAGCAACAGCAAGGTTTCGTCACATGTAATTAAAAGATCCCAAAGCCATTGGAATGTAATGGATTTGGAAATGACACCATGGGGGCAAGGGGAACAGGCCCATGAAGAGGCAGCAGTATTTCAAAGGCTTTCTTGCAAGGTCTGGGATCGATGGGGCTGCCTGGCAGAGCTCCAGCAGGGCTAGCTGAGGTAGGAATGGAGGCACAGTCTGGATTTGCTCTTATCTTCAGCTCTGAGACTGCACCTTTGTAATTCCCACCAACACAGAGGTACGTTGAGTATGGGAACAAACACATTCTTGCAGCCTGGCCTGCCAAGGCTCAAGCTCTGACAGCAGTGTGCAGCTGCCATTCTGGCAAGAGGAATTCTAGAAGGAAGGAGATAACTGTCTTATACGCAGACACCACATCTGGGTGTTTAGAGGCAGCAGGTACATCTGGGTGTTTACCTTCCGGACAAACGAAATAGGACTCTTCTTATTTTTGTCTACCACATCCCCTGCAACTGTTTCTGGTTCATGTAGGTCCCATGACTGTTTGTCAGTGACTCACATTTTGCAGTCAAATGAAAATTCTCTAACTTCCTGCACACAGACCCTTCCTCTGCGTTTCCAGGATAGTGTCTCTATCTAGTTATTGGACCATATTGGTGCTGGGTGGTCCTTTGTCTCCTTACTACTTCCATGGCTTCCTCAGAAGCATGGACTGGGTACACATCGTTTCTGGCCCTAGTGGCTTTGCACTGGCCCAATGTATAAGAGGTAATTAGCTTCGTATGTAAGAAAAGAAAATAAAACCTGAAAAGGAACGCAAAAAAGAAGAAGGAAAGAAAAAGATTAGAAGGAAGGAAATGGGGGAGAAAAGTCATTATCTTTTACCATAACGGGGCTTTAAAGAATATAGGGTAATCTGACTCTAGTATGGTAGCCCCCAATGGTCCTCATTTCCTAGTGTTCAGGGCCTATATCTCCCGTAGGCTACTAGGGTGGCTCTGTGTGACTAATAGTCTTCAGGAGAACTGATAGTCTATCACTTTGAAATTAGTTTATTAAGATAATGGTTTAGTAAGTTAATGGTTGTAGAGTCTCCTTCAATAACTGTGACTAGCTCTAAGTAGTTACCTAGAACAGAATAACTGGGACACGGTGGAGGGCATCAGGACATGTTGGAGGAAGGAAGGGAGGAAGGAAAAGGGGAAGGAAGGTGCTCAGACAGGGAAGAGGAAGGATCACCCCTAAAGCACTTGGGCTTGGCTGAGTTGAAGCCTAGAGGGCGGCCCCTCTCTGAGCTAGACCACGTGCTCCTTGAAGGCCTGTGTGTATGCTTAGCCTTCAGTTCCTACTGGCAGGTTTTGCTGAGGCTAGCCTCAGGAAACTTCTCAGTTTTATTACACTCAGCACTAAGCAAACCTGTAGATTTTTACTTGTCTGGATTTTTCCTGACACTCTCCTGCAGCATCTTGCTTCTCTTCCTCTGTCAAAGATGACGATCCTAGAATATGACTATAGCTAGAAACATGAATGTTGTGGATATGATGCACTAAACAAGAGTAGATCATATGGGGGAAGAGTAGATTTTAACCCCGTGTGTCTGGTATCTTTTTAAGAATAGAGACTCATTCTTGGAGACCATGCAAGGATGAATGCAGAGGTTAAAGTCTGCAAGTCAAGAACACCAGGGATTGGTGGCCATCATCAAAGGAGGCTTGGGACAGCATCACGAAGATTAATTCTTCTACTAAGTACATTGATATGGCTTAAGAAATTTAGTTTCCACATTGTGAAAGAATAAATATCTGCATTAGCTTCCAGGTTCGTGGTCCTTCGCTATTTCAGTCCTAGGAAAGCAGTATCCATTCATGATATACTTTGAAGAATCTAATCTGATGCTTCTTTCTTAATGCCAGAGCTTTCTCATATTTTACAGATCACATGATGATCATTAGCAGACCTTTGCTTACCAGAGAGTGTTCCTTCTCTCATATTGAATACAACCAATTCCTTTACTTTAAGAAGCCCTCCCAGGAAGCCTAAGAAAAGGAAACTCAATTTGTTTAGCATCTCTCTGCTTAAAGCTCCAGAACATCTAAAGCATTAACATGCATTTCCTTGGCCTAGGAGGAGGTTGACAGTCTATCTTATCCATATGTTTTTGAATGCTGTCTATGTTGTCTCTCTGATTAAATATCACTAGAGGACAAGAAACAGATCTGTACCCTTCACTGCCTATTGTTCCAACTCAGAGATGTGCAGGCTAGTGAATAGGCACTGTTTTGTAAGTAGGGGGTTGCTTTGCTATTTCACAAATGAAACTGAGGCCCAGGAGAAAAATGTGACTCCAAAAGATTAAAGACAAAAAAATGCTTTCATGTTGCCTCTATTCTGTATTTCTTACTGTATTAACTTTGTTTTTTTCATTTTGTGACAAAAAATCCCACATACGTTATAGAAAGGAGGATACATTTTATTCTGGTCTGTGATTTGATAAGATGGAATACAGTCTGATCATCACAGAGAAGTCATGGCTGCTGGTGGGGCTTGGCAGCCTGGGACAATGGTATCTTGGGCACAGTTTATTATATCTCTGTGGATCAGGAACCAGGAAGCCATCTGGTAGAATCAGAGCAGAGCTATTACCCATAAGTCCTTGTCCCAGTCACCTACTTCCTCCAGGTAAGCTCCACCTCCCAATGACTCTACATTTCCTAAAACAGCACCACTGGTTGAAGAGCAAGTACTCAAATACATAAGCTAGAAGGCATTTCAGAATCAAACCACAGTGCTGACAGGAGGGCTTTTTGTTTAAGTCAAATAGAAACATACCTAGGGGCCTTTGAAAAGTCACGCTGATCATGGACCCACAGTGGGCTTAAATCACAGTCTGGTCATTCTTTGGTTGCATAGTCCTGGGAAATTATTAATTTTGCTCAATTCAGATTCTTTATCCACATTTTCAATGGAAAGATAAATTTCATCGGACATGTATTTTTGGAGATTATACATGAGTAGCATCAAGGAACTGAGTCTGTATACTTTGGACATTTAATAATTCTTATCTCTCAATTTTCATTCTCATTGTGTGTATTCCAATTCAGAAGAGGGTAGAAACGAATTGTAATCTCAACAAAACCTTTGTCTGTTTGTACATTCAGTTCAAGCTGGAAAACAAAAACATAATTGAAGTATTTAATCTATCTCCGTGCTGACAATAGATGTTATGTAACCTTTCTCAGTACTAGCAAGATCTTTCATCAGGAAAAAAAAAAGACCCAGAAATGTTCTCTAGACAAGAATAAGTAGAAGAATGAAGGGAGATTTGGCATTTTAGAAAGATCTTCAACACTCAGAGCATAAGCAGCAAGAGATTTCTGACTACTTCTTCACAAAGGATTGAGTATCATGCTAGATGGGAAGGTGGGCACAAATTATGGACACAGGCCAAACATTGAATATTGTTAAGCAGCTAATCCACTGAATTCAAAGGCAACATCTTAGGAAATCCAGCAAATTGAGCTTTTGTAATATGCTAATGCTTTCAAGTTACAATTTTCTTCTGATCAGGAGCTACAAGGGCACCCTGTGATACAGTCAACAGCATTTCAGGCTGGGAATAATTTGTCATGAACTAACCTGACTTGGGAGCAACAATCCAGGCATGTAGAACTTTAAGGTATGCGGTCTGTGACATGGCTAAGGGCTTCATTCAAATCTCATAATTTGTTTTATAAGAAAGTAAGGAGGAAATAATCTGTCTGAAAAGTTACCTACAATTTTTAAAAAATGATTATTGATGAGATTCATTTGACCACAAGAGCCTTGATTTATATTTTGGTAGATTTCTCTGTGTGATCCTTACTCTTGATTTATAGCCACAGTATCTGGCAAGTGCCTGGTACAAAGCAGATGCTCAATAAATACTTGATAAATGAATAAAAAGGATGACTATTTGAAGGATTGCAGTGTTTGATTTCCAAAGAATTCACTTATGTATAGTATCATGCTTTCTCATGAATCACTTAGTAAAATCTTTAAAAACATCAACTAAGTAGGCAGGCTGGGCCTCCTTCTTAGAGAATGGTGATGGATCATTGTCAGCTTCTTATAGTAAACAGTCATGAGAACTGTCTTTGGGGCTTGCTTTGAAACCTTGGAATTTTTGGGACCCTGGTCAGGTTTCATGTCTATTGGGAGAATAGAAGAAAACAGAGAAGTCCATTCCAGGAACCTCTGTACTTGAAACCATCAGGCTCAGGGCAGGCCTTACACAAAGACCTTCAGAGAGGCAATGACATGCAGGAATGTCATGGTGAAAAGGACAAGTGAGGAGATTCTTTCACCCCACTCTCCTGCACGTTGGTCTTTTATGGTACATCGAAACCCCTTTTCTTATTGGACAATTGGCTCTAGTCACCCTGAGTCTTGGGTTACAATGTGACTAGAATGAAGACCAGGAAAGGGAATGGAAAAGAGAAGCTGAACACTGGCATCTAGCATCTGAGCTAAAGTTAGAAAGCTATTCATGTTTAGTAGTGATCTAGCCTATGCCTGAAAAATAAAAAGGAAGCCAAGTAAATATAAAACCTATCATTTCTTTAAACCATCTATGTTACTAGACTAGGTTTGCATATGCACAAATCCTATGTCTTGTTCTACTCCCAACCTCTGTGCTCCTCAGACAGAATTGTATAGTCTAATACCACATCAATATACAGCCAATGTCAACAAAAAAGTGAACCATAGGGAAATATGTTTACTTTTTATTTCTTGGAGACAGGGTCAAACTATTTAGCCTAGGCTAAACACAACTTTATTTATGAATCGTCTGTCTTGGCCTCCTAGAAATTCTTCCTTTATATTTTGTGTCAGCCACTGTTGCCACCTTGCAGACAAGGATTTAGTATCTCTCATTTTCTCATGTCAGGAGATTGGTCAGGGACCTTAGACGAAAGGCTCTTCTCGGGGCATCTTAGCTGCATTTATTAGATGCCGGTCTGGACATGGGAAGCTTCTGTTCACACGTTCAATGTCCAGACATTATTTTGGGTAGCCTCTTTCTCCATATGCTACTTTAAAATTCTGAAGTCTAGCCTGTGCTTGTTTACAGCATAGTGGCTAGATTGTCTAGAAAGACAGAAAGGAGAAAATTCTAGACTAGGCCTGGAATTGATAATGTCATGTTCACCTCAGCTTATTAGTTAATAATATGAGTTTACATTAGTGAATAATAAGGAAATAAAAAGATAATAGAACTGAATGAAAATAGAAGCACAATACGTCCGCTATGAAAGCTATCTCAACAGGGAAGTTTATATTGAAAATTTCTAAATTGAAAAATCAGAGAGACCTTAAACAAATATCTTAATGATGTTCTTTAAGGTCTTAGGAAGATGTGGACAGTTAGACCCCAAATATGTAAATAGAAACAGTTAAGGCTAGTGTCTGGGGAGACAGCTCAGTGGTGAAGACCACTGCTGTGACTCTAAGACCCTAGTACCTAAGTAACAAGTCTGCCAAGTCTCTTCCCTACATGCCTGTAACTCCAGCATGGAGTGGGGATGGAGACAGGCAGATCCTAAAGGGAATAGCTGGCAGGCAAAGAAGAAAGAGACAGCTATATTTTGATTCATTCTGAAACAAAATTGTCTGTTCATTCATGGATCACCATCGTTCATCAATGGATTGTGAAGCTTTGAGTGACTTGAGTGAGAACATTAAGCCTTGCTCCAAGGTCTTCGTGGTTTTGGTTTAACTGTATACATGGTGTGTGTGTGTGTGTGTGTGTGTGTGTGTGTGTGTGTATGTGTGTGTGTGTTAAGAGGGGGTAGAAAACAGATCCCTTGCCTGAATGATTAATCCACAAAGTAACCTGATGTAGTATGCAACTGTTTGTGATTTGCATCTCTGTGTGGTAGAGTACAGTGCAGCTACTCCAAAGTCCGTAGTCTGGGTAAGGTGACTCCTAGAATCCAAGATGTAGGGTAGATAAATCTAGATTTTAAAGACAAATTTGAACCTATAAGGATGCTTTTGTGAGCATAATGGCAGCTTTCAATGGCCACTGTCCTTCTTAAATCTACAGTAATTATATGTCTTCTATGCATAAAGGACACAATTTAGAAAAAAATGTTGAGATGCATTTAAATCTTCACAAACAGACATAAGCAAGCCCACGGAATTGTGAGTCTGGTTACTCCTAAGGCCCTTGTATCAAAGATATTTTCTGGTTCTAACTTTTCATTGTGAACTACCCAGCATCTATTCTGATTTTGAAAACTCCACTTTTCACTCAATTTCTTCACCTTTAATTGAGTTTATTTTAATTTAATTGAGTTTGTGTTCTGTAGATGGTCATGGTGAATTTTTTTCTTTTGTATGGGATGGGGCAGGAAACAGCAAGTCTGCTGCTCTGGAACTTGATATGCATAACAGAACAGCCTTGAACTCACAGAGACCCTCCTGTCTCTGCCTCCTGAGTGCTGGGATTAAAGGCGTGTGCTACTGTGCCTAGACTAGTGATGGATTTCCTAGAACTCCCTTTCTTGTTTATAAAGTCCCTGACTCAGATAATTACAAATATTCAGAATGTTAAAATCCACATCAGCTTTGCTTCACTTTTAGCTTCTTTGTAATCTTTCTGTTGTTGCTTTTGGCTTGTTTCTCTAGCACAGGATCTTACCACGTAGCCCAGGATAGCTTAGAACTCACCCCATATTCAAAACTGGCCTTGAATTGTAAATCCACTATTAAAGCATCTGGACATCTTTGCACTTTTGTTGACCTCCTCCGGCCATATTTATTTGCTGCAAGGGCTTTCTGTTTCAGCCATGTTAGACACTCAACTCCCTTTCTTTATAGCCCAGTTCTGGACACTCTTTGACCCTCCCCCCCAACACTGACCTCTCAAGTTCATGTCAAAGTCATTTCTTATCTCAGCACTAGCATGGTCCTACTGTTTCCTATCTGCTGGGTTTTCTGGTTAATTTCTTCACCTTCCTGAGTAAATTACTATAAGCTACTCAGATAACCTCCGAGTCTTTGTCCTGTGTCCCGAAGTGTCAGACACAGCCAGGCTTCACCAACTGCCTGGGATTCCTAACAGCCAGCCTATTGGTTAGCTTCCTCAGATGAAAGAGCTCATTCTCAGTCAGGTATGATAATTAATGATTAATATTTTTCAGAGTCAAGGCATCTTGGCAACGACTAGCAACTACATCACACACGGAGAATTCTCTAGGATGACATTGGCAAAGAGGCTATTTTTATTCCTTTCAGCTGGACAAGAATGACTTTAAACCATGAGGGGTCACTGTTGGGAAGAGAATAGTTGTACAGGCAGCACTATAATATGCTAAAGACCCTCCCTTGCATAACCCAAGACCTTATAGTTACAATGGCAATTCCTTTCCTGAATCTGTTCCTCATACAGTGACATACTTTACAAATATCTTCCACTTCCATTTGATGCAATGATACTTTTATAGAACAGCATTTAAATTTTTTTTTTCTGTATTTTTGCTTACACTCTTTGAACTTGTGCATGGCTTTGGGTGAGATCTCTTGCAGTGTGAAAACAGCCCTGTAGTACACATTGAATTCCACCGTCTCTCAGCAAATGTCCAGAAACAAAATGGCTGCCAATGAATCGCACATTCCTCATAAGCTTGAATTTGGAACAGTATATTGTTACACCAACAGTAAATTGAGAGTTATTTATTTGGTTGTGTATTGGGGTCATAGTCCATCCAGGACACTACTGAAAAACCTGGCATCACAGTTAAAAGTATAATTAAATATGTGAAAATATTTCTTGAGCAGATCTACAAGATGCTAAGAATACACAACAAACAAGTCAGTTATGTCCTGGAGTTCGGTGGAATTTTCGTGGGTTATATAAGCATATTTTTATCACCACTATCTAGTAAAACCTTTCTTGTGCATGTTGGAGCCAAGGGCTTTGACACATACTCAGTACCAGTCATAGAACGCATTAGCCAGTGACAAAGGCAAATGAAAGCAAAGAATAGCTAAGCAGAGTATCTCTAACAATTTTGGAAGCACTAGAAGAAAGAACATTGTTTAAGAAACATGGATTGTGTCAACAGCATTGTAACTGTGCATCTGTTTCACCCTCCCCAGCAGAGGAAGGCAAGGAAGGACTAGTCGAGCAGAGGAGGTAAGTGTGGGTCCTACACAGTCCGTGTTTCATTTGCTTGGTTTTGTAATTAACTGCTACGCATTTGGGCAAGGATCTCACTAGCTCTGTGACCTGGGAGTTATCTGCTTATTCATTAGTAGTGGTGTTGCCTACCTTGTGGCTTCCAAAGGTGTAGATGTCAGTGGGAAGAAGAGCTCAGCCCTTGGGCACTCACCACCGAATCAGGCATGTGTATGCCTTGCCTTACTTCATCTTGACAACAATATTTTCAAAAAATTATAATTTTCATTTTATTTATCAGTTCTATTTTGAATTCAAAGGGATTAAGGAGCTTGCTAAAGCTATAAACTTTGCTAAGTGACCAAAACTGGGACTACAAGGTGATTTAATTTATTTTCGAAGTGCACGTTTAAATGGGATAACTATGATGGATCTTTGGAATATATGAAAGATTACCCTAATGTTATGTGGGATCTGGTTGGTGTTTTAACCTATGGATCTAAAATTCGGAGCAGGCAAGGTAAAGAACATGATGAAACAGAGTAGACATAATGCTCATTTGTGAGATTGAACGTAAGACCTAAACCTTATTGATGTGGGAATGCGTTTATGTATGCTGTGAATCTCAATCTTTAAATAAAGGAGCTGTTTTGAGCCATGGCAGGCACCATAGAAAAAGTAGGAGGAGAAATCAGAGCTTAGGTAGGAGAAGCAGGGCGGAGTTAGGCAGATCGAGCCAGCCGCCCAAAGAGCAACATATAAGGAGCACGGGTGAGCTACGGGCCACGTGGCCAACAGATTAATAGAAATGGGTTGATTTAAGATGTAAGAGCTAGCTAGCAATGTGCCTGAGCCATAGGCCAAACAGCATGAAGTTAATGTAAGCGTCTGAGTCGTTTCTGGGGACCCGGGCGGCTGGGCGGCTGAGCGGTCCCGGGCGGCAAGTCTGTGGGTCTCGGACGTCTGGCTGCCCGGGACCCAGAGAACCCACTACAACACCTTATTACATCTCTTTTGAATGATCTAGATTCATTCACTCATTTAACTATTAACCAGATGTTTCACATATCCCCCAAATGGCCAGGTACTATGCTAAGAGGCAAGTAGACAGAAGGAGAGGCAGAGAATGAGCTGGTAGTCACAGGGCATGTGAGGAAGGTTCTCAGCGAACAACAAAGAAATGGGAGGGGTTTGATATATAATGCCCATTATGCAAGGAGTCGGGAGGAATAGAGATACAAGTCTACAAAGGCAAGAAGCGTGTGAAGAAATGTCCAGGAGCAGGCAGGATGGTAGGAGCCAGGCATTTCCAAGGGAATGTCTGGAACTAGTCTGGGTGTTGCCAGGATCTTTTTCATAGACAGAATCTATGTAAGGAAGTTCAGGATTATCTTGCCCATCCTTGAAGTGGCCATCTAAGGAACAGAGCCCTTCTAAGTACTCTGGGTAAGGAGTGACTTTGCCTTCCTGAATCACAAACTAAGTGGAATATTTGGATGGGTGCCTCTGGCATAGTAACTACTGACCCTCCCAGCCCCTCATCAGTGGCTTCATGAGTGTTCTGGCTTCCATTCTAGGTGTAGCTCCTTTCTTTCTTTGTCATTTTATATTTTCTAAGGTGATAGACACTCATCTGGTCCCAAAGGCTGTCACTGTTGGTGGATGGTATGCTAAGTGGTTACTGGGTTACATAGGTACCTCACCCTTTTGTCCCGAGTATCCTGTAGACACTAAGGGATGCTGGGAGAACCTGGCAGCCAGGTCTGCTCTGATTTGTTAAGTAATCACCTCAGTCATTTGTCCTGGGTTTGAAACATAATAGTAAGGAAAGCCATTCTGATGGCAAACTTTCTTTTGAGTCATAAAGTTATGAATGGCAGACATTGCCAAGGCCACGATACTTACAACCCATTTTATAGATGGAAAGGCTGAGTTGTATCCATGTGGATTTTTGTTCCTGGAATGTGTTCTTTCCATCAAGATGTCTTCTTGTTACTGTAAATGATCCCTGAATGAGAAAGCATGCACATACACACCTTGTATCTGACAGCCTCCATGTGCACATAACGGACTAATGAGGAACTTGCCAATCGGGTTGGTAAGCTGCTCTGAGCTTCCCTGAAGAAACTTACCCTGTATCCAGCTATACAATGACTGGGTTTGGAGGGTACTAAGCAACCCAAACATTTGGCTCTAGACTCAAGGGGATGATAGTCTTGTCAAGAGTCAGGACCTATCGTCCACCACTGAGTAGTATAATTTGGATAATTTATTAGGCAGTTATTAAGTGCCCTATTCTGAGCACTCAATATCTGCTACCACTAACTCTAAACAACAGAGGCAGAGAGGTGTTAGATTCTACTCACTGTGTTCACATCAGCCCATTTCATAACCAGTCCTAAGGTTCAAATCCAACTCCACTCCTACAAATTATATATATTTAAAGAAGTAACTTTTGGTATTTTCCATATACTAAAGGAGAATAGCAGAATTGTTCCTGGGAAGGATGTAAGAATTCAATGATAAAGTTTACACAAGGGACCTAGTGTTGGGTATGTTCTTGAACAATGGGACTAGAGACCTAGGTATTCTGGGAAAACTGAAATTACACTCAGTGTAGGCCTGGGAAAGCTGACCCTCAGCAGGGAAGTGGCAGACTCAGGGTGAGGGGTATAACAGGTAGAATGCACCACTTGAGCCCACTCTAAGACACAGCTGTGAGAGAACTAGGCTATAGTGACCAGATAGGGTTGGAGTTTCCCTGAAGAACCTGTTCATTCACGTTTTCAAGGTGTCTACTTTGGGTTTTCCAGACTCAGAATAGTACCAGATGTTGGAAAGAGACCTTGGAACTCCTCAATGGCCAGGGAAGACCACAGCCAAAACCACATAATAAGCTATCTCTGGATGGTCTGGCAAAATACTTGAACTGATGCATATTTGAACTTTGAACAGATCAACTAGCTAGCTCTTTGGTTATATGTTTGCCATATGTTTGCCAAGATATGGTGTTCTCTGCATTGAAATTGATTCCAGCCTGTCTAGATCAGGCATCTTCAACACAATGCCTTACACCTTCCATTGCCTGTGGCAAGGGGGTATAGCATTTGGCTAATATATTTTCTTATGACCCACATACCACCAAAAAAAGGGGAAATCAGGTGAGAACCTAGGAAAAGCAAGCTGAGCAATCAAACAGAAATTCTCACATGGCAAACAAGAGCAGCAGCAAATACACTGTGAAAATCAATAAATATTTGTGGTCTACAGTGAATGAATGGATACATGAATGGAATTTCCTGAAGAAAGTCCTATTACCAGCAGCATCAGCTTATTTTAGAAGTCAATGGAGAACCAGGCCTGTTTCCCGGGAACTGTCAGTGCAGAATTAAGTGGACTCTGTGGCGTTTCCATTCCGGGTAGTGAGTTATGTCTGACTGTTCCCGTCCTGAGCTCAGGACAGATCTCCAGCAGGGGCAGGACAAGAGACCTGAAGAATGGTTCTGGGAAGCATATGCTCTGGAAGTGACAGGGTCAGAACTCACCCCTGACTTTGATGCTAAAGAAAAACCTTTTGGGGCTATTTTCCTAAGTTTATCACTAACAGCTGGACATTTTCTCAGCGGCTTCTGGTGTTTCCACCCCTAATGTTGAGCCATGTTAGGTAATGAAGCTTGTTTTTCATAGTACATGAGACTAGGAACCCATGACACTAGACCTTCTATTCCACTTTCTGTTTCTTAAGGAGCTCTACCCTCCCGTTTGGAATCAGTAACCTGTGTGAGGGATTGCTACCTCCACTGATAAGACAGTTAAAGTGTGAAAGGGTAACAGGCAGAGCAGAAGATCACAGTTAGATCTTTGTCAGAAAGGTAGAAAGTGCAACCATTGCTCAGGGGGTAAATAATAGGGCTGTGTCTTTCTGACATCCATCCCGACCTTCCCTCCTCCATGGAAAGCTATTCTCATAGGAGACATCTGCTCAAATGGAAGTGAGATTTAGGAGGAATGCTTCTTGTGACAGAATGTTGTGTATGCACACTTATACCAGTCACGCCTCTCCTACCCCCCCTCATCTAATCACGTGACTGCTCGTTACAAGTACAGACTCAATAGCCTCAAAGTAGACCTCAAAGGTTCTGCTTGTGTAGAAATGTCTTTTTTGACACATTCATCAAGGTATTCTGATGCAGATCAAATTTTGCAAAGTGCTGCTTTAGAAAATGCCAGGGATTTTAAAGTTCATTTGAACCAGACATATCAACTCTCAACAACTCCCTTAAAAATATGAGTATACCACACATGATGAATGACATTATGTGAAAGAGACCTAGGGTCATAGGAGATGAAAAATATGATCATGGCTTTGTCTTGATCTTTCAGAAATGGTGCTTTTATAGAGAGATATTCTGAAACACGATTTTTCAACAATTGATTAAATGTGTTTAAAATTGTATATTTGTCATTTTAATGATAATTTATTGAACAAGTTTTCTATCTACAAAATCAGTTAGGTCTTTACAAAGATTTTTTTTTTTCCTAGAGGTTTCTATTAGGGAAAGGTATGGCCCACAGGATAAGAAGCAATGTGATATCCTGAAAAACGTATGACATGTCAACATCAGAAAATATGCGCTTTCACACGTCCAGCTGTGTGACCTGGGAGCACTCACTTAACCTCTGGGAACATCCATTTCCTCTTCTGTAGACCTAGAGGGAACAATTTGCCTAATTTGTACGTAATTGTGGAAAGATAAGGCAAAAGACTTTCTGTCTGTCAAGCCCAGTGCAAACATAAACTGTTGTTATCATGGTTATTGCTGTTACAGGAAAAGGAGCACGTGCTGGAACTGTGCCTGTTTCCCGCGCCTGGATCTCTGGAATGTCAGGTATCTGCGCAGCTGTCTTCTGCAAATGTGACAGGATTGCCTATGGTCTGGAGTCATGATGCTGTTTTGGGAGACTGTATAACCTCTGGGAAATAGGGCCTGCCTCAAAGATTCAGGCCCCCAGGAGTGGCCTAGTCAGGGTATTCTAGCAGTTCTTCCTGCTTCCTACTTGGCCACCTTGGGAATAGCAGCAGGTCTTCATCAGGTGGCTCACTGACAACCATGCTTAGCATATGCAAACACGTTACTATTATTACTGCAGTGCCAAGGACTGAACCAGGGCCTTGCTCGTGCTAAGCAACACATCAGACATAGAATATATAATTGGCTCACTACTCAGATAGTGGTGCTAAGTAACAAACCTAGAATTTCATATATGTGAAACAAACTACTATAATCTACATTCTAAGACCATGCTCATATTTAAAATTAACATTTATTTGCTTATTTGATTGATATATGAGTGTGTGTGTTTGTACATACATGCATGTGACATACATGTATGGAAATAGAGAACAATTTTTAGGAGTTGGTTCTTTCTTTTGCCATGTGGGTTCTATGTCAAGCACTGTTACCCACCAAACCATCTTGCTGCTCCCCCATATTGTTATTATTAAGGAGAGATCTGAGAGTCAAGGTTGAGACTTACTTCTGGTAAAGTTTCAGTGCCAGCCTAAGGATGAGCTTTGCATTTGTAACATTACTACCCCAATGGATGGAGAGATCAGTGCTACTAAATGGAGACCAACACACCAAAGTGTCTCATTCCAAGACTGTCTTTAAAATATTCTTTTACTCTTCAAGCATATGCCTACAACTTTATAAACTAAAACAAGTGTTGGTCCTTGTTGGCCCAAAGAACTCTAAACGTGCCAAAGGTGTGAATTCCAGCACGTGGGAACAGGAGTAGATACAGTCCCTTCCTATGTATGCAATGGCCTAAAAATTCCCACATGATTTGGGGAAGTAAGTAGCTTGATGCTTTTCCTAGATGCCTGGTGGTACCATCCTGTTCATTCCCAGCTCAGGAAGTGTTCCTGGCTCTAGTGTCATTGAAAGACCTCACTTTCATGTAGAAGCCAAAGAGATCTTACAATCATAGGCTTCCAGACTACATGTCCCTAAGGACAACAGAGTTGACATTTACGGTATGAGTATGATTTCTCTGAGCCAAAAAATATCTGTCTCAGTACCTTTCTGATGGCCAAGTGCTGAGGTTGTAGTTTGCAAAAATATCCCCCTATTTATATTTCTCCATTCTCTTATTCCAATTAGATTTTTGCCAAGAATCTACTGTTTACCAGATTACATGTCTTGAATTCCCTTGGGGTGAACAGGTGAGGTAGGGTATGTGTATGTATATGTATTTGGGCTCATGCATAGGCATGGGGGTGTGGAAGTGAGAGAGGATGATCTAGGTTTAGAATTAGCCCTAGGGACTCTGTGGCTGGGCAGATAAAGAATAATTTCCCCTGAGGGTTATGCCCAACCTTGGAGCATCCCGTCTCCTACAAGAAGTGATCAAATGGAACTGTGCTTGATTCCGGGGTAGCTAATCTACAAAAGAGATTTTCTTCACCTCACAGCCCATCCTGCCTTCTGTTGCCTTTGTGGATTTCGGTTCATTTATACATGGATTTAGTTGCTTGTTAGTGTGTGCTGCCATGCTTCCTTCCCTGAGGATACAAGTCTGCAGATGGACGACATTTTTTATTTTATTCTCTTAATATTATTCTTGGCTTTTTGGAGGAGATATTTTTAATGATTATTCCTCCTGGTATTATTTTAGTTTCCAATTACAATGTGGGTATACTCCAGCACACTGCTATTTTGCAAATGGATGTATATGCTTATTGTTAATTGATTCCCCGAACAGGACCCAAATGCTTGCATTTAGATTGTATATTATATTACTTGTATGCCACCAGGCTGGCCCCATGCCAGCAAACACGCTCTGTTTGCCAGAAACACAGTGGCCACATCTTGTTTTCCCTGACACTTGTGCTAACCAGTGTGCTTGCCTTCGCCTTTGCTTTCTAGGGAGGAGTTAGGGGGTACTTTGTTCAAGAGACGTTAAAAAACCCTTCAATCTTTTTGCTGTTTCCTAAGGAAGAAACTAGACATATTTTCAAGCTGCTTCCCTAGACTATCTGTATTTTTGTGAAAACAGAGAGGAAGGGGGTGAATCCTGGTCACATTGTTTTAACCCTTGACCATCTGTCTTAGCAAGGGTTTTGGTTGCTGAGATAAAAACTATTACAAAATGCAACTTGGAGAGTATAGGGTGTATTTTATCTTACTCTTTCAAGTAACTGCCCACCACTGAAGGAACTCAGGTCAGAAACCTGGAGTCAGGAGCTGGTGCAGAGGTCATAGACGAGTGCCGCTTATTAGCTTCTTTCTCCTGCCTTGCTCAGTCTGCTTTCTTATACTGCCCAGGATGGCATCCTACATCAAACATTAATCAGGAAAATGCCCCACAGGCATGCCTACAGGCCAATCTGCTGGGGGCATTTTCTCATTGAGGTTTCTTCTTCTCAAAGGACTCCAGCTTGTGTCAAGTTGACATAAAACTAGCCAGTATAGCATGGTGGCTGGGTCCAGATTCCAGCAGCTTGAGCCAGTGCTCTGTGAGACTTTCTGTGAGGTCCCTCTGAAAGTCAGACTTTCTGACGACAGCAGGTAAAGGGCCCCTTTTCAGGTTACGAACCAGAGTCAGTTCTTTTCTTTCTACAGTGTTCTTGCCAGTTGAGAGTTACAGTGAATAAATGCATGAATTAATGAACACAGATGTTGTCATGGAAGAAGTACAGTGGTGTTTAGCACTGGGCTCATGCAATCAATGGGTAGACTGATGTTAGGGAGGATTATCAATTGCCTTTGAAAGTCACAATATCTGATACACCTGAAAGCTCAGTCATGAAGCACATGGAGAATGAGGGCCTTGAATGTGAAGTGTGATAAACTATTTCTGGGATTTTCAGAAATCCTCAAGTAACCTAAGGGCTTCGTATTGCAATGGCTGGCAGCTCCCTCAGGGATTTCAGCTAAGAGGATGCTAGATTAGATGGCCTGTTTCTCTAAGATAGAACAGAATGCAGACTGAATTTTGCATTCATCTTGAATGCTCTTTTTGGGGACTAAGATGTCAAAGGTAAGCTGTGGGACTGATTTGAACATTGTAACTCAACCATCTGCAACAAAAGCATGTTAGTCTCACAGCTTTTGTACTTTTGAACAGGATGCTGGCTTTCTAATTGTTCTCTGAAATTGGTAGGTGTATTTTTTATACTTCTCCAAATTTGCTAAGATTTTTCTTAGGGAGAGAGGAACCACGGTTTCCAGTAGAATGCCCCAATCTCAAAGGCAGAATTTTAGGCATCAGTCAAAAAGCAAGAAAGTTCTAGGAGGAGAAGGGGGGGTAAGGAGCTCCAGGATTTACAACTCAGCCAAAAACTGGTGGCAGCCTTCACCTCTGGGTGAGACTGGCCCTAGCCATGATAAGGCCTGTCAAAGGAAGCTAATTCTGCACGTTGGCTCACAGCATGCATGTTTATGTAATGTTAGCCTGAGGTTTAATGCCACAGTCAAAAGAATAACAAACCCTCCTGCTGAGAAGCCTGTTGGCCACTCCAGACCCTTTAATTCCCATCAGAAAACAGAGTGTCACTTCCAAGGGTTACCCACAGCAGGGCAGGCTTTGGAGACCTGTGAAGTAATTATTTGTTGGTGTGTGTTGGAGTTGGGGGAAGGGGTGAAGTCAGTCTGGCTGAGATGAGAGTCTATCCTCCATGCTGATACTGGAATGTATTGGAATTCCAGCCAATTTAATCAGCCAAGTCCATGTCTCATGAGAAGTTGCTTTGGAAGATCATTCTGTCTGACCTGCTGCTGACTCAAGCAGCCTTCCCCGAGCTAACCAGACTCAGATGACTTGGTAGGAGAAGTTCTGTGCTCAATATAAAACCAACCAGATAAATCAGGGCCTAGAGCTCTCTGTTCTTCTACTAGTTGTGTGTGCCATGCCAAACTGTTCATCCCTCGGGAAGAGCAGGGAGGGTCTTGCCTATCTTTCCCCTCCCTATTGTATCCAGCTCATAGATGTTACTATGAGAGAGAACTTGTGGAGGAAAGAATAGTTCTACCTTCTAATATTTCAATCTCCCTTGTCACGTTCTAGGTCCCACTCACCTTCTTAGATTGAGCCCCACCTTTCTGTGAGCTTTTTCAAATTCATGGCAATGTTTTGTGGTTTCTTTCCATCTAGAGCCCTGTGTTGGCTGGTACCCCCAACACTGGCACTACACTGTGGCTGATCTTAGAGCAGGACAAGCGCTATGGAGCTGAGGCCTCCTATACTTCTTTGCCTTGTCTTTCCTGAATGGAGAGTGCTATCTTTTACGTAATAGAAACTCAGTAATTGGTAGAAAACTCTAACCCCAGAGTGGGACCCTTGAAATCAACTGGTCTAATAATTTTGTCCTTTTAAGTAGCAAAAACCCCCAATCTCTTTTCTGTCAAATGAGCTATTATTAAATCACCTGTTTCATGTAAACAGATAAGAAATTGACTTCTTTTATATTATCTTTTTTTCCTGATCCTGTTCTGGTTTTTGGGACATCATTTGAAGGACTATTAATCTGTCCAGGCTCTTCATTATATGAGGGGTCAGAGAATAAAATGACTTGGGAGATAGCAAGTTCTTCCACGTCAGTCGAGTGACGTTTCCATTTCCGAAATAAAGAGGAGGAAGAGGTGGGTGTGCAGTGAGACGGAGATGGAGACGGCAGAGATGTAGGGAGTCAACATACTGTTGATGGGTTTTATTTCTCTCCTCTCCATCAACTCTAGCATCAACATAGTTTTGCACCTGGTGCTATAGCCATCTCCCATCCCCCCCCCAAAAAAAAAGAAAGAAAGAAAAAGGAAGGAAGGAAGGAAGGAAGGAAGAAATCTCAGTTTAAGGACAAATATCAGTCAACAACTCAAGCACTTAATACTAAAGATTCATACTATCTGCTGATTTTGAATTTTTAGATAGGTAGAAGTTAGGAATTCCTGCAAGTTGCCTTGGGTGTTTGAGGTCCTGGTCCATGGGTACTTTGAAGGAGAAGACAGCAGCACATGCTTTGTTCCTGTTCTAGTAGCTGGCTGTCTTAAATCCCTTTTCTCTGGGTCATTTCCTGTAATACTTTTTTTTTTTTTGAATTGCAAATCCAATAATCTCTTCAATATCCCTTATGAGCAATTAGTGCCATCTTGATGCTTACTAACATTTTTATTGTGATTTTACTGTGTTTCAAGAGAATCATTGGATCTGGTGTTGGTATTTCTGTTTTTGAAAAATTGCAGACCAGGGGACAAGAAGTAGTTGTGATTAGTAGGAATAAATCAATTTAATAATGTATCATTAACATCTGAGTGGAGATTAGTGTCCTGATAAGTGTTACCTCAGTGTTATATAAAAATATGGCACCTGGGGCAGTCACTTCCTGGGTATTTTCCCACTGCATTAGAGGGTACAGGTGAACTTAAGAGTTCTCTCCCCCTTACAGCTAAGCCTTGCATGTCATGAGTGCTTAGTAAGGTTTCTGACTGACAGCTACTCTTCCTGGTATCACATTTGAAACAAGTGATAGAAGTAGGTTCCTACCCTAGAGCATTCACCCTGGACTTGTGCATTTTTCTAAGAAAGCATACTCTTTTTTTTTTTTAAAAAAAAAAAAAAACAAAAACCAAAAAACAAAAAACTTATTTTATACTTGGTTATCTCTGATATCTTTTTGGGTAAAATCACTTATTTTCAACTGATGGATGATTCTGGTAGTCTTATTAGGAACTGATATTTTTAGTTCTAGAGCTGAAACTTGGAGCTGTAGAACAAGAAAGTAGAAAGAGTGGAATTGTTGCCTTAGGGGCCTCTTGAGGGTTAACAGATTTTATTGCTGTAGGTGGAGCAGCAGGGGATGAGGTAGAGATGAAATAGCTTCTACAGTCTGTGCTTCCAGTGGAAAAGGAGTCCATCTTTAGCTGGTCAAGGGAGAGATTGCTATCGTTTCCTCTGAGTGGAATTGATAAGAATGGTACAGACCAGATGAGTATCTCATTTCCTCAGGCCACTATAGAGAGATGTCTGTGTCCCTGCTGTTTGTGAGGTCACACTCTTGACTCTTATTGAAAACGCTCTCAGATCTGAAGCCAGGAAATATGGATACAGCTCACTCATCAGTCCTTACTACATATTGGCAAAATCAAACCCTCTTGCCATTCAATATTCATATTTGGACTTAAATCCAATCTGCTGTAATATTCAAATACACTACTGACTTTACATAATTTAGAGATGATATCATACCCAAAGAATTATCAGGGCACAATGGAATGTGTAGCTTTGTCACAATGAACTATTAATGCAGTGGAAGCATCTTTGCCTCAGATAATGTGTCTTCCCTATATCTTATCAATGATAGAAATTTCTTTATTGTAAAATTAGTGTCAGGAGTTAAAGTGAAGTTTCTGTCAAGAAAGAGAAGATAGAAATTTATACTTACATTGAAGGCAACATACGTCCCAAATGGTATTTAAAGACAGAGTAAGTACTTGGCAAATGCCAGCCCTGACAACCTCTATAGTAGCCACATAGTATAAACTCTCATAATGCCAATTTGCTGAGGTTGTGGTATAGCCGCAGAGTAATGTAGACATCACAGATACCTCTTTGGGAACTTTGGAAACGCACAGGATTTACTCAAAAAATTACCAACAGAAAAGTACTTGAGAGCATTGTGGATCAGCCATGGCGTTTATTGAGAAATGATGTCTGGGAATTCCATGCTGCCTTCCCACCCTCGCTGCCTACCCCCACCGCTCACTAATGGCTTTGTGATCTCATCTTCTAAGACAAACTTGCAAGGCAGAGTGAGGCCTGATGTATGTAAATCTTGTGCCCTAGCCAGACTCTCCCAGCGAGGCTGCCCTGAAGAAAATCTATTGCCCTGATCAATTACCAAACTTCTAAATGAAATAGATGGTTCTCTTTTGCTGGAAGACGATCAAGCTGTCATTTTTCTTGGTAATGAGAAACAGTGCAGGAGGGGAATTGCACTTTCTCTGTGGCGATGGACAAAGAGTTCCAGTAAACAGGGCCTCGACAGGAAAGCTGGGGGTTACCTGCCAGGATGATGGAAAAGTATCTGGAAATCCCTTTCTCTTTGAAACTGCACTCCAACAAATTTCTCTTGACTCTTTAGGTCAGGTAGTTCGCTGAGTCTGGCAGATGCAAAATTGAGAAATTGCCCTCTTTCCTGGTCTGGGCAACTCATCAGGCTTTGCTTCCTTGTCTCCATCCCTTCCATACTCATCTTGTTCACTCTTAATTCTTGAGTCATGTCCAATGAAGACAAGAACTTATGTAGAAGCTTAACTTCCAGTAGCTGACAGGGACTGGGGTTAGTCCGCAGTACAGGATAATCTTTGGACATTGGCATTCAGCCCCCAGCATTCTGATTTGTGCACTTTATCACATATCTGGGATCACTGCTGCGGGATGATGCTCTTGTACGTTGTAAATATTTGTTACTGTAAATATTGGTTTAATAGAGTGCTGATTGGACAATCAGGAGCTAGACAGGTAGTAGAGGCAGGGCAACCAGACAAAGAGAATTCCAGGAAGCAGAAGAGGAGAGAGGCAGATGCTAGCCAGATGGAAAGGAAGCAAGCTGAGAATGCTGCAATGAGAAAAGGCGCCAAGCCACATGGCTAAGCATAGATAAAAATAATGGGCTAACTTAAGGTATAAGAGGTAGCAAGTAACAAGCTTGAGTCATAGGCCAAACAGCTTATAATTAATATAAGCCTTTGTGTGATTATTTCGGCTGTGGGATCAGCTGGGTGAGACATAGAAACTTCTGACTAGAGATCACACCTTAGTGAACCTGTCCAGCTTCCTCGTTCTCTCAAACTTTATCTGTTTTGGTGGGCTCCTTCCTGAATGGTAGCCAAGAGTTTGTTTCTGTTCTTTCCTCTTGCTAGGAGGTCTCTGCCATAAGCAGAGTGATGACTCAGTATTTTAATACTTTAAGGGTTGTTCACAGGGTGAATTTTCCTATTGGGGTACTCTACTGATCACAGTGACTCTGCTGATATTCAGATAGACCTGAACCTTGTATGAGATTATCTTGCTCCTAGAATCTATATTCTTCTTCCAATGGAAGAGGTATTTATAAGAAATCCTTCTGTATTAGCTAATAGCAAAGGTGAGCACAAAGAGCTAAAGGGAATACATTTTTGCCTAGGGAGAAGCACAAATAATTCTGCTTGGAGTAGGAAATGGGATTAGGGTTGTCATAAAAGACATACATGAAGTGGACCTTTGAAGAGGCCACTTGGCAGACAAAGGCCTTCTAGGGAAAGCTTACTCTGATATCATCTACTTCTGAGAAAATGAGAGAGGCTGGAAAAAAATGGTTAAGCTACTATATTACTTTTAGAATTTCAGGGATTCACTGTCCCAGACCATGATTCATACTCTAGAGAGAAAAATGTTTTCACACAGTAAACAACTAAATAATAATGAAAGACTAGATATAATAAAGTGCCACTGTGGGTAGAAATGAATACCAAGGATAAATCAGTGCCCAAATATCTGGTCTAGAGAGCACCTCTTCCAGAATACTGGGGAGAGAAGCAAAGCTGTTGACATAGAGTGACCCAGGAAACAACGATAGGGCAGTTAATACAGGAGCACAAAACGGAGATCTTTCTTCTATGTGAAAAATCATATAGAGTGGGTGGCTGTCTTTATGGCCTCTGACCTGTGGAAGACTCCATTGAATTTCTAGGAAAGAGAGAGTGAAATTTAGAAGTCTTATGACAAACCACATCACTCGGAGTGCCTGTGTGTCAGTGTGTGTGTATCCACCACTAACGGGGCAGCCCGCTCTAAGTCCTGGCTGGTGAAGTGTCCTGCGTACAAAGCGAAGGGAATGGCCTTTACAAATGTCAGCTGGAGATGCTGTTCTGTTGCAAGAGGGACAGGAACAAGCCAGTGAACTGTCACTTCTCAGTAAGTTCCTTTCCTAACTGGGAGGGTTTAGCTACCTGTTCTGAGAAGGATACTGAATATTTCAGCCTTTCTCTATTGGCGTGGCAGGCTTGATCAAATACTCCTTCAGCGGGGTGTTACCCTCAATCACTTTGAACAGGCAAGAAGAACATGATATTGTACAGGCATAACTACCTTCTTCTGTGGTCCATTGGAGGCACATTGAATTTGGGGGAGCTCTCTCCCTTTGTCAGGCTCTTGAAGAAGCCTGCTAGTGGGGAGTTTGCTCTTCAGTTCCACATTCCTCCTTTCCTCCAGGCTTAATACTAAGTCTAGTGTGCACTCCTGAGTACACACACACACACACACACACACACACACACACACCATACATGTGGAAAACCATGGGAATCAATGACTGTCAAATGGCATGAGCAGTAGGTGGAGCCTCGTGGAGTAGGATCAGACTGTGTTCCTGTGTATGAACTGGCACTGGAGCCCATTCCCTACAGAGGAACCCCTAACCCAACCCTAATATTGGGATGAGGAAGTTGGACCTACCTCAAATACACCACACTTAACTGACCCACCTTGAGACTCCTTGCCCTCCTTGGGGAATGAATGGGGGGATGGAGGGGGAGGCTTCAGAGAGGCTGGATGTCTCACGCTATGACCCATTGATGTCAGAGCTGGAAGGGAACCTGGTGAATATACTGAGCAGGTGTGCTGGTTAGTTTTTTTTTTTACCACCTTGACAAAAGCTAAGGAACCTCTGGAAGTGGGGACCTCAACTGAGAAAATACCTCCATCAGGCTAGACTGTATGCAGGTCTGTGGAGGTATTTTCTTTACTGATGACTGATCTATAGGAGAGCTTATCCTATTGAGGGCAATGTTGCTGGGTATAATGCTGACTGTGTTGCATGAGAAAGCAGGTTGTGTAAGTCACCGAGAGCAACCTAGTAAACAGTGTTCCTTCACGACCTCTGAGTCAGTTCCTCTTCCAGGTTCCTGCCCTGACTTCCCTTCATGACGGACTGTGATCAGGATGTGTAAGTCAAATAAACCCGTTCCTCCCCAAGTCTCTTTAGTTATGGTCTTTATCCTATAAATAGAAAGCAAACTAAGACAGAGGGTGATGGAGAGATGCTCTGGCCACAGCTCTGCCTCTAACTGGTTGTGGGAGTCTTTCACTCTCCATTTGCCTGTGTTTAGCAGAAGATACAGCAGAGATCTCCAAGGTCTGCTCCAGTTAAAACAGTGAAAAAGCACCACTGTTTCCTCTATGCAGCGGGGCCCAGCCCACAGCTCCTAAAACCCTATACCAGGCCCTTCCTGGAACTTCCTGAAAGCTTCAGCTCTTGGCACCTTCTGTGAGAACAACCCTTGGGAAACAGTAAGAGGACCAGTGGGGTGTATCCAAGTCACCACTGCAGTGGCAAATCGCTGCCGCCATAGGGCTTGCTTTACCTTTTCCATTCCATCCAATTCACGGTTCCTTCTCTGTCCCTAGTGAAACTTGAAATATTATGATTTTATTTTTGTTTTCTCATGAATGTTATCTCTCCTTGTAATCTTGATTTCCTTCATAGCAATAAACTAGAACAAAGCTTACTGTGATAAGAGTAGTTGGTTTCCCTGAGAAGGGTAATTCTGAGAAGGATAATTGTGTATATGTAGGGAGTAAAGAAAGGTACAGAAACTGGGAAAAGAAAGGGAGAAAGACTGGGAAGTTTAGGGAGAGAGAGAGAGAGAGAGAGAGAGAGAGAGAGAGAGAGAGAGAGAGAGAGAGAGAACACAGGGAGTCAAAGGAGGAAGAAATGACCGAGAAAGGTAGAGATAGAGTAGTGGATGTTGTTAGAGCTGGTGACTGGAGCATTCACCTTGGCAGTCAGACGTGCATGCATGTGGGGGCACGCCCCTTCATCCATATGCATGAGCAGGCATGACTGTATAAACTCTGCACATGAAACACATGCCCTTATAAACCAAATCCCAAACATTTCTCTTTCTTCCCGAACATTTCCCCATGGGCCGAATCACCACCTGTCCTGCCCTGTTTAATAAACTCTAGTGTAGGCTACTAGTATTGTTTGTGATCTGTTCTTGCATGCGTTAGTAAGAGTTGATACATCTCCTTTGCCTCCCTGACCACAAAGAAGTCTGCAGTGGAAATTATCAGGACAAGTAAGTTGGGTGAGACTGGCCAAAGGCATCCCATGAAGGGGAATATAGAGCCATCATTTTTTTTTTTTTCCTTTAAATCCTTTTTAGACTTTTCCGAAAGATGGCAAGACCATTGGCAATAGGTGGATCCACTTAAGATCTAGACCACTCTTTCTTCCTAAGGTCAAGAATATGGATTCTTAATCCCAGTATTTTGCCTGAGGAAATGTAAAAGCAATGATTTAAAGGATGTTGGAATTGTCAACCACAAAATCAACTCAAAATTTCTGTGGCTTCCAAATATCTCAACATTTTTGTGGTGTTTTTATTTTTACATTTATGTATCATTTCTCCAGTCAGACGGTGACATCTTTGAGAATGAACATTTTTATGTGGACATGGAACCCCAATCCCAGATGACTTTTAATTAAGGTTATTAATAATAGAATTTCTATTCTACCATCCTTAGGCAGATTTTAGGAGTCTCCATGAATGGAAGAATGCTAAAGTTTGAAGGAACCCAACCAACATGTTCTGACCACTTACAGAAGAAATGGGTGCCATGAGCAGGTTGATATGCACAGAGAAGAGAGCTTGCCTCTGAGCACCTGAGGACTATTGATGTCATGACGCCTCACCAACAGAAGAGGGGGTTCATACCAAGAACACAAATAAATATTGGCCCCAAAATATGTCAACATAGGAGGAATGGAGCCATCTCCAGCTAAGAGCAGAGGATCTACCTAAGCATCTTTGAGAGATTCAGGATACCTCTGTTGATTGTGGGGATAGTAGGGTTTTAATATTCCAGTCTTTTTCTCTTTGAAGAAATCTGGCACACTTAATGCATTATAAGCTCTCATTACAGGTTTGGAGTGCTCCTGGAAAGCTCTTAACTTGTGCAAGGACATTTGTCCCTGTGCCAGATGGCTTCAGACTGCTATATTTTCCTAGCTGATTATTTTTCTTACCCTTTCCACTGATCCTATTTGATTCCTCTTGCATTTTATGCTTACTTATTTTACTTATAAATTAAGGAGAACTATAAGGAAGCTGCCAGTGTCTTTGTCAACAGGTCAACTTTTATTCTATGAGGTATCTTTTGGGAATATGTTCCAGCCCCCTAAACTGAGTAAGGCTTCTGCTGTGTGCTTTCCTGATGAAAATACCCACCATTCTAAGCAGTTATTTGCTAAATGGTGTGGGAATATGCTTCAAATATAATAAAAATAGTTGGAGATATCAGAGGGATCAACCCACAGTCAGTCTAGGAGGATCAGACAGTGGTAACTCACACCTTTAATCCCAGCACAGGGAATATCCCAGGAGTGGTGACCTACGCCCTTAATCCAATCTGAGTTCAAGGTCATTTTAATTTACAGAAGGAGTTCCAGGCTCCCAGGCAGGTAGTGGTAGTGCCACACCTTAACTGAACAAAGAAGGTATTTAAGGCAGGCATAGAAAGACAGAGCAGGCAGAAGAAGCTATGGCTCACACTGTTAGTCCGAGCACTTGGGAAGCAGAGGCAAGAGAATCTTTGTGAGTTCAGAGCCAGCCTGATCTTCAAATCAAGTTCCAGGACAGTTAGGACTGTTATACAGGAAACTGTCCTAAAAAATAAATAAATAAGTAAAAAAGACGGGAAGAGGTGGATTTGTCCCCTGATATCCCAGACTGTATTTGTTTTTATTTCCACATAGTGGTCTGGCCTCTGGTGCACAGTTCACACTGTTTGGGCACTGAGAAGTCCATAAGTGTTGAATGTGTATGAGAACTATGGCTGCACTATGTTAGTCTCTAGACACATCTTCACATGCTCTTTACCTATTTTGGTTTTCTTCTTTTCTGTCACTAAATTGCCTGGATTGAAGACTAGCCCTATTGAGATGATGTCATCCTGAGGTCCTTATGTTGACTGCAGACACTTATTTTAATCAGTTTATATTCTGAGGTTCCAGGTGGATGATCTTAATGAAGGGGCCCGATTGGGGTTATATAGCCGAATTATTGAATAGAAATGTTAGTTTGGAGGAACACTCTGGGGTAGTAATTTGAGATCAGATAAGATCAGTTTTTATGAGAAGATAAAGGAGAGACCAGGATCTTGGGGCTTCTGGGAGTAACCGTGGGGAACTTGGGGATAGAGGCCTCAGTTAGAGGAGTATATGCCAGAGCCAGAGAGGGCACTCTGGGCTTGCTATCTGGAGAATTTCCCTGTAGAACCTGGAGCTCCTGATAGGCTAAGGAAATACCTTTCAATAAACATCAAGAGATAGACCCTCCCCCCAACATCACTTTTCCAAGCAAGTTGGTTTCCATTCTTAGCTTGGTCCTCCCCACCCTTCTTCTGTGAGAAATCTACATCAGATCCAGGGGTGAAGGCAAAGGCTTGTGACATGTCCCAGTTAGCTACTTGAGAAGAAAAGAGTAGAGACAGTGCTAAGCTTTGTGAAACATGTAGGCAAGCCTGTACACAAACATGGGCTCATACAAATAAACTCAAACTAGCCAAAAATAGCCAAGAAGGCGACAGATGCTTCCAATTAAAATGTCGGCTTCTCCTTAAGAAGCCAAGTTCTCACGTAGTGTGGGTGCTTGGGGGCTGAAGACTACTGGAAGGGACCACATATGGAAATCTGTTTGCATTATACCACGTCCCAGATGCCGTGGAAGACACTGCCCCGACCTTGCAATTAACACATTGGCTGTTTCTGGGGTGCAGTACATGGATGCAAGGAGGAAGCAGAAAATTGTAAAATAGAGTGGTTGTTCCCACTGGGTTTGATAGGAAACAAGAGAACCAGGAAACACTTCTCTATAGACTTCTTTGCCTCAGTTTTCCCATGTGCTTCCTTGTTAAGGGAAAATCAGTTTGCCTGAATTCCAGGCAGCCTTTGTCGGAAATTGTTGAAAATGCTGTCAAAGGGGATGAGTGTGCATCAGGGGAGTGGGTGAAGGATAAAGGCCACCTAACATCTCTCTTGGTGATGGCAGGAGGGTTATTACCATGGATTGAGAGAACAGCACACATAGCCACATCCTCTTAGCCCCACAGCACTTACAAAGCCTTTGTAAAGCTATTTGTTATTTACTAATGAAAGTTATTCATTCTCCCTTTTTACAAAGGTAGCTTTTTGTTTGTTTGGGTTTCTTCAACTCTCTCTAGTTCCCCTCAGGTACTTACATACACGTGAAAGAGGAAGGAAATGGGCCATTGAGAAGAAATGCTTGTCCCCAGATGTCGCTTACTCATCAAATCTGTGGGGAGTACACCATGGAAAGAGTGCCTTGTTCTGATAAATGAACCTCCTTCTTCTCCTAATTATTTTTATTATCACCACTGTTATAATCAAATCCACATAGTAGAGCTGCAGATCTAACTAGAGAACTACCCACAGAAAGGAGGAACTATGGGGAAATTAATGAACTAGATCCTCATTTGTGCTTCTGTAGACGAAGATGATAATTTGTTGGATTTAATAAGCTCCCAGACTGAATTGCACAGGCCAGTGCTGCTAGATTTGGGTGCCCACTGGGTGAAAGTCAGATATTTTTGTGTGAACTCAAACACATTTTCATTTCTTAATGGTCACCATTACTAACCAGATAAGAGTCTTAGCTGCATCAAACAAACACATGATTAGTTTTGACAACAGAAGCTTAAACAGGACGTTAATTAGCAGCCATAGAGTTGGGAAGGTTCTGGATGGGAACAATTACACAGACAAACCCACAAGTATGGCTACAGTGTGCCAGGGTCCCATCCCTTACCATATGGCTTCAGTCTGGCAAATGGCTCGTTGGCAATTCATTACCATAGCGCTTGGAACTCAGGAGTGACTCGTTTATGAATAGCCAATTCATTATGCTATCGTTGGTAGCTCAAGGGGACTCTAAGGGCTCGCCTCTCCCCGTTGTGTTATTTTAAGGACATATGACAGGGAAGGAACAGCCCTCCCTCCCCCAGCTGCCTCGGAGTACTGCTTGCTGGGAAGTTTGCTGGAATCTAGATAGAATCTTTCAAAAAAAAACAAACAAGCATAAACTCCCCATAGTCATAAACCGTAACTATGGCTGAAACTATTGAAACATTTCAGGAGATTAAAAAAAGACCTTCTCTTCCTGTCTTCTATCCTATGGAGGCTGCCTGGCCAACCTCGGACTATACTTCACAGTGACAGTGTGATGGGAGATAGCTAAGGACTAAGGGCCACCAGACCCAAAGACAGGAAGCAGAGTCTCTGGAGGGGGCTCTGTTGTTAACTCACTTGGGAAGTTAGCTGGATCCTGCAGAGTGGCTGTGTTTTGCCTTATCTGCTCCTCAGCGCTGTGAGAGCATTAAGAGAGAGGGCTTTCATTGAGGAAAAGTAGCCTAAATCCACAAGGCTCATAGCACTGAATGGGACCAATACATCGCCCTGAACCATTGACTTGGAGAGTGTGTTTTCGTTCGTTAGCACATGTAGATGAGGAAGATGGGCACAACCAGCGACACTGGGACCTACTGCTAATGGGCTATGCTTCCTTTATCACTGGAAGTTTAGCTGGGGTTGCCCACAAAGAGTACATGGGGCTCTGTATAGTGTCTGTAAAGATTAGGCCTGAAACTATAGTTCATGGAGTCCAAAGCTTGAAATGGATGCTAGAATGTCTAAAGATGCATAAAACATTAAGACAGTATGTTGCAATCACAAGCAGGCCCAAACAGAAAGGACAGAAAGGGAGGGGAGACCAAAGAAAAACTAAGCATTGGGTTAAATTGATGGGATTTGCTAAGGATGTGGCTGAGAAAGAAGCTGTGCTGCCGGAGCACCGAGTCCAGGTTTGACTCCAGTTTGGTTAACATGGGTAATGCAGAGGGACATTATAGATCTTGCCCTTTGAAATCCACTGCAGTCCACACCCTACATCTACAAAGACACTCTTCCAGTAAAGCCTTAGCCCCTAGATAGGGTCCCAGTTTACTGAAGACATAAGCAGCAATCACAAACATGTCACCCTCCTGCACCATCAGCATGCATGCTCGAAAAGAAGTACACCTGCCACATTCAACAGTAATTATGCACTTAATTAACTCTAATTTTGTTTCCTTCTTTGAATACATAGGGACTCTGAGGAAGATTTTCCATGGGCCAGGTCTGTGGAAAGAACTATCTGGGGATCTTTAAAACCATGCCATCTTCTTACTATACATTCCCCTGGAGTTTGCAGCAGAAATATTTAAATAGAGCAAAGGATCTAAGCATCAGTCTTTTGAAATAAACCGAAACAAAACAAGTCCTTGGAAGATGCCCTGATGAGAAAGTCTAGATGGGGGTGACAGTGACATTCTTTAAGCTTCAGCTCGCTCATCCATACAGCCACTGAATGACAAGCTCCACTGCGGTGACTAGCTGAACTCTATTGTGGTGTTCCTTACAACAGCATAGTCTCTGTAACAGAGAGGATGGCAGAGGTCAGAGCTGGGCCTTTGCTTAAAGAATGCTAAAGAATAGGCCTGGACACTCTGTACTTCAATCGTTCTAGTGGTCATGACTCAACAGCACTGCCCATGCTTATGATGCTTGGGGATACAGTGACCTTTTTCAATAGCACACAGTGTAGCTGTGGGACTGTTCCAAGGCAAATGAGGTACATTAAATGGTTCTTCTGACCTGATGAGTTCAAGCTAATGTGTACAGTGTGCCAGATGCCCTCCTGGGCTCTGGTATGAAGAGGATACCCTAGACTTTGTCTTGCAGGAATTTAGGTACCTCCATTCCCAAGATCATCTGCATTAGAAGCAACTGGACAATTTCCCCAAAAGGGCATTTCTGTTCCATTTCCCCCTCCTGAATCTGAACCTCTAGGGGTGGTAAGAATTTGTCTATGAAGCCCTTCAATATCTTCTTGGTATCAGTTAAGTTCATTATGGAGGAACTCATAGAGTGTAGGCTTCCTGCCTTCAGGGAGCTCTGCTATCTTCTCGATGCTACAGAAAATCCAGCATATTATAGAGGCACATGATTGCAGATCCGCGCCACTTGGGAGGCAGGGGAAGCAGGATCACTACAAGGTTGAAGTTAGCCTGGTCTACACAGTGAGCTCCAGGCTGACGAGGGCTACATAGTAAGATATTGTCTTTGTTTAACACTTTATATATTTGAAATCTTAACCTTATATTGGATAAATGACTGGCAAAGCTTTCTTCCTATTCTGTGGGCTTCTTATTTATTTGATTCACAATTTTCTTCATTGTACAGAAACCTCTTAGTTTCCCGAGATCCAGCCTGTTGATGCCCCGCCCCTCACACACACACTGTGGAAAGCCCTAACCTGTGTGGATATGTTGAAGCACATGCCCTACCTTTTCCTTCGTACTGAGGTTTATGGTCTACTTGTAGATGAGTTTTGTGAAGAGTGAGAGTTAGCCTCAGTTTAAGACTTCTCATCTCACTTTAGACCTCCCCTCCTTCCTTCCCCTCCCTGTTCTCACCTCTCCTCATCCCTCCTCTATTCTCCCCACCCCTCCCCTTCCCTGCTTTCACCCTCCCTTCCCTTTCTCCCATCTCCCCTCATCTTCCCTCCCTTCTCCTTCCTTCTCTGTGGATCTTTCTTTTTTATTTTTTCACAGCAACAAGATAGAACCTCTGAAGAAAAGGCAGAGTGACTCCACCTTAATCTCCCTGCTGGTCCCCTTGGTTTTCTCCTGAACACCTACTACTCGGTACCTCAGCTAAGCACAGAAGGGTTTGAGAACTCTCCGTGGGGCTGGAGAGGTCACTCAGTTGGTAAGGAGTGTACCGTTATGAGTACACAACTTTGATATCAAGCAACCCCCTGAAAAGTCGGGTGTGAAGTTGCTTATAATCACAGTGCCGAGGCTCACTGGGGTACACTGGCCAGACAATACAACCTATTCAGCAAACTCTAGGTCAGTTGGAGGCCTTGCCTAAGAAATCAAGGTGGATGGCACCAGAGGAATGACATGCCAGCTTGACGTCTGTCCCCACATGCATGTGCACCCCCTCACATGTACACATAGAAACATGCACACATGCATAGCATATCCACAGAAATGAAATGAGAGGAAAGGTAGGTGTAATGGTTCCATTCTCCACATTCTTTTTCAGGAAGATAGAAACATGGACACATCTGTTGGAGACCACAGATACTCCTTCATTAGGGCAAAGCTGGTGCTTCCGGCGATAAAGCATTTTATAGCTACCCAGCACGTCAGGGGCGTACTAGTGTTCCTTGAGGTAAATTTGAATATAGGCCAAGTGGCTGGGGTGGTGGTGGTGGTTGTTTCCGCAGAGGATAATCTTTCTCATATGCTGTATTGGTTCTTTCCCTGCTTCCTCTTAAAAAACAAGAAGCTAAGCGCTATCAATTTATTTGCTACTTCTTATAATTACATCATCTGTGATGAACTCACTGGAGTCTAATTTGAGTCTAGAGTTATTTGGTAGGAAAGCTCCATCACTGGGCACGGTGGGACTCTTGTGAGTACAGAGGTACTCTGTTGGATGCCTGGTGCTCAGTACACGTGAAAAGGGACAAAGATGAGCATGAGAAATTGCAGGTTCTCCAGTCTTACTAAGTGGCAAAGTCCTTCCGTAATTCTTATTTCATTTGGTACTAGCACTAGGGTAGCAGGACTGCTGTAATTATCTCCAGTACATACCCTAGGGAGTGGAACCAAGTCAAATCATAACACACCACCTTAGATAGCATTAAAACTCATATAAACCCCTTGCTGGCCCCTCTCTCCCAAAGCACTGTATCCCCAGGGATACTGATCCATGATTTTAGTTGAGATCATTTTTTTTTCAGTATAAATGCTTCTTCATGAATGATGGAACTCCATTGTGATAAGAAAGTATTGGAAGATGAAGATATCTTACCTACTGAAAATAGAAGTTCAGTTGTGCTGTACACTATGGTCATTGCTGATGGAGAGAGTTGCGACTTCTGGGTGTTCCTAGCACTGTAGATAGCACCACACCGCACATCACCAGTCAACAAAAAGAGAAAAACTCCAGGTACGAGCTTTGCATTCAAATCACTGTAAATCCAAAGCCTGAGATAATTTCCCAAGCTGCCTGCTTGTTGCCTGGCAGGCTCCTGCTCTTTGCTGCCTTCCCTTTCCTTCAGGAACGAGCTGGTACTTGCTAACTTTTTCTCTCCTTTCCCCTTCTTCTGAATCATTCATGCTATCATACACACAATGCTAAATTTGTTTGACTTTTTAATTAAACAAACAAAACACTACACATATATTTGAATTATTTTCCTATTTTCCATGAACCATTTTACTTCATTTCTGAAAAACATTCTTCTGAACTTGTTGGCGTTCTTCTGTGTGTTTATGCTTTCACTATGCTTGCCTGAAATATATTTAATGACGTGTTTTAATATAAACATAAACGACATATTAAGATGTGCTGTTATCTATCTACCTATTCTTCTTATGTATGTATGTATGTATGTATGTATGTATGTATGTATGTATGTATTTATTTATTTCAGTGATGGAGATGAAATCTAGTATCTTATACATGCTAGGCAAGGGCTCTACTTTTGGCCTGTCCCTATCCACCTCCATCTGGTTTGTTTTTTTGAAACTCCATCTAGATTTTCAAAGACCACTTTTCCACATTGCAACTCACCAATGTCCACTTTTGCGGCACCAACTGTTTCTTCACTGCCCTGTTAATGAATGTTTAGGTTGCCTCCACTTTTGATATTACAAGGTTGTCACAATAAACATAATAAATAAACATATTGCAAGTGTACAACAATATCTAGAATAGATATTGTGGCATAAATTTGGTTGTGTTAGGACATGCATCTCTTCACTTTTAGGAGATATTAGAAACAATTGGAAATCCCTTCTGGATGATGATACTTTCTTGGCTTCATCAAACCTCTGGATTTCTGATAACGAGAGAGGCGTAAGATGGCACAAGTCTGCTTTTCCTGGCATTCACCAACAGATAACAGAGCAGGGCCCCATTTCAAGTAGCTACCAGCTCCCTCCAACCCATCACCTCTCCTTGTGTGTGCTTTTGCTGTTTTGGCTTCTGTAGAAAACTTAAATTTTGACACCATCCAATCTACCCTCTCCTTTTGTGCTTGTTTGGATTAAGAAACTCTTTCCTGAAGACCTGGCATAAAAATACTGTCCTGAATTTTATTATAATATAACTTAAAAAAACATAGCTTTTCATTTTTCTGGAATTTGTTTAAAGTATTTATCATTTTTGTTTGCGGTAGAATTCTAATGTTAACTTTTCAATATAAAAAGCTGTTTTTTTGGACACTGTGGATCAAATGCCCCATACCTTTCACACTTGTTTTTAATCACCTAATCCTGTGCCCAATTTCCAAACATGCATTCATTATTTTCTTCCTGAACCTTCTAGTTCTTTCCAATGGTTTCTGTATCACCACAACTCTGTCATATTCTTATGTCATTGTTTCGATGCCTATGAGCTGAGTTCCTCTTCATTTCAGGCTATGCTAAATTTTTAATCATTTTTGACCCTTTAAGCTTTCATATTAATGTTGTATACTCTTTTATTCAGCTGCTCCTTCCTGCCAGTCTAGAGAATTCTCTATTGCCCCATCCATTCCAAATGCAAGTGCCCTTGAGGTTAGGTTCCAGCCATGACTTTGCTATCCAGTGCCTATCTGTTCCTGAGTGAATCATGTGACTGCTCCCCATTTTATTTTATTAACTGCCCTATACCTGTCTGCTAGGGTTGCTGAGCTGGTCAAGCAAGATAAAGGTGTGATACTGCATCTTAGAGCTCACAATAACAAGTCAGCCTTAAAAAGGGTTAAAGACTGCATTCTCAGTGTGATCTGCAACAAATGTACAATTCAGAGCATCTCCTACTCAGTTCTCTACTCTTTCTGATGCTCCTTCTCCTAAATTTCCAGCACTGCTATGCTAAGCTCTTTTCTCTACGGGCTTTAACTTAATAATGGGCTAGAGACAGTTCACATTCACAGGGCCTGGGCACCAGGTTAGGTTCTCACTTTGCAGCATTAGGAACTTGTATTTGAGAGTCTTAATTTCTTTACTTGAGTATAGGACATGATGCTCACTCCCATTCATCAGAGTCATGAAATTCTAAGGAAAATGTAAGTGAAAGTATTTTGTAAAATGTGGATCATAGATGCCAGAAGAGGTTTTACTGACACTTGCATGTGTGAAATACTCTGCTTCTCTGGTGTCACTTGAATTAAGGGGAATCTAACTCATTTTGTTAACAAGCATGCTTCACCCAGTGTAATGTCTATACATTCTTTGAGAAGATGTTGGAACTCTCTCTTTAAGAAATAATAATAATAATAATAATAATAATAATAATAATAATAATAATAATGATTAGTTGTTTTTTAGATAAAATTTCATTTCGTAGATTGGTCTGACCTTGAACTAATAATGCTCCTGTCTCTGGTTCCTGAGTGTTGGGACTGCTGGTGTACACATGGCTGCAGTACTTGGCTGGAAGTTCATTATTTTCTTTCTTTTTCTCTGCTTTTATGTGCATATGGTGTGTGTGTGTGTGTAATATGTATATGACTATAAATGTGGGCACATATGTACCATGGCATATGTAGAAGTTAGGGACCAACTTTCAGAAATTGGTTCTCACTTCACACTTGTCTTTAAGGCAAAATCTCTCTTGTTTCTTTCACTTCACAGTGTACTGCTTGCTAGTTGGTCTGTTGGCTCCAGGGTGGGTCTTCTTCTCACTGGAATTGTAGATGTGCATCTGGTTTTGTGTGGATTCTGAATTTAGGTTATGAGGCTTGAGTGGTAAGCACTTTCATTAACTGAGCTGTCTCTTTGGCCTCTGGGAAGTCTCTGGTAAATATTATTTTCTGGCTTCATGGTCTGAATGTGTGGTAAGGTGGAGGTGAATGAGTGGTCCATGAAGTCTGTCTGGGCAAAAAGCAGAGCTACTTGTATGCTGGTGATGGGCTTAGTGCTGAGCTGAGTGGATGAGAACCCTGTGAGTGCAAGGGTAGAAACAAATCAGTCTTTGTCCTGCCTCGCTGAGTGCAGACTCAAGTCAGTTAAATTGAGTACCGAGGTCAGCCATGAGACAATGTGAGAGTACTTCCCCTGGAGTGAGCATATGGCTCTGCCACACATCATTTTGACCCTTGGATCTCTCACTCCCATGCCAGGATCAGCCTTGGACTTGGGCCAAATGCATTCATGAGCCAGATGATACAACACCATAGCTTTCTCCTTAATCTATTAATAATACAAAATGTCCTTTTCTTGGTAATTAAGTTCTTGCTTTTAGTTATATTGAAACAGGATTTCTCATCAGCGCTCCACCTACTTCCCTGGCTGACCCAGCTTTCAACTCAATTGAG
The DNA here is from genome assembly GCA_033318265.1 of Phyllotis vaccarum. NCBI lineage: Eukaryota > Metazoa > Chordata > Mammalia > Rodentia > Cricetidae > Phyllotis > Phyllotis vaccarum. Next base: position 11,138,715 of record JARWLC010000009.1, on the reverse strand, counting down.
AAGCTGTCGGTCCCTAAGTTCCCATCACAACTGCCTACCCTGTCTCTGCCAACAGTGTCTTCTCTGTTGTAGTTTGGATTTCTAACTTAGCTTTGGATCTTTGTCCAATAATTCATCATCTGTGTTTTTAATAATGGAGCCAACACCATTGATCTTCTTCTGTCCCCATGTTTTCCTTGCCCAGTTTTGCTGGGGTTTTCATGCAATATTAATAATATTCTACTCTTCTTCTAAACTGTCTTGTCTAACCTTAAAATACAGATGAAATGTTGGGTTCATTCTCTGCTGACCCTAAGCTCTACTCCCACGACCACTTTGTGCTTTCTTCCAACCGTTTCATTCCAAACAGACCGCAGCCAACTTTTTCTCTTCTTTTTCACATGGAACCACGAGGCTCAGGAATGGGTTTTATGGGAGCATCTTGCTTTGACCCTTTTGCTCGAATCAAGGACCCGTTGCCTTAGCAGTTGGAAGTATGTGTAGAAGAGAGCCGATGGGTTGTACTCTCCCTCACCAAGGACAGGCACATCTTGTGACTGCTTGATGTGGTCAGTGCAATCAAAGGGAGGAGAGCTCAAAGGCGGAGCCACTCTGGACCGTTCTACTTCAGAGATCTCTAAAGGGTGCTTAGGTACCTGGAGGCTTTGCGACACACCCCTTCCTCCTTCTTCTGCTTCCTTCCCTCCCACCCTACACAAAAGCTGGTTGTGAGAGCTTGTGTCTAACATAGAAGCTTTTATTTCAGAGACTGAATTCAGGGGGCCTGTGACAGGTGTCCACAATTATTATTATTTTTTTGTCAGCAGATGATACACTATTATCATGTTTTTACTTTTCTACCTGTGACAGACAAAACAGCCCCTGCCTCAACTCAAAGATGTTCATGTCTGCATCCCTATCAACCTGTGCATATGGTATTTTAGGTGTCAAAGCGATTAAAACCTTAGATCCATTCCAGTCATGTGAGGCCTTAAGAGCAGAAAACTACTTCCAGCTGTATTTGGATTATGATTAAAGAATTGTCAAGAGAAATGCAACATTATCAAATTTAGAGATTAAGAAAGATAGCACAAGCTAAGTAACATAGACAATTCTTAGGAGCTGAAAGGAAAGGTAAATGGATTGTTTTCAGAGTTTTAAAAATAGAGCCAGTCACAAAAGTATCTTGTTTTTAGCCAGTAAGATCTGTATCAGACCTCTGACTGATAACACTATAAGTGGCTTTAAACCTCTAAGTTTATGGTAACTTATTACACCAGTAATAGGAAACTAGTGTAGTCTTTCATGAGGTAACTTAATCCTTGTTCTTTTTATAACCTTATACACGACCCTCACCTGCCTGTGCCTTCATTTTCTCATTTATGAAATAGGACTTTTGGGTCATGTACTGTAAAGCTTCTTATAGTTGACATCATATGACCCTAACGGGATGGGCTCCCTGCTTTGTACTATTTATATTTTTTAAATACAATTACTGAGGGAGTGAAACTGAGATGATACAGAAAGCAACAGAGCAGCCATGTTGGCTCAGCCATGGGAAGCTCTCTGTCTGGCTCTACTCATCTGTCTTTGATCTGCTTTATACATTTCCTATTCTCATCAACTCCTCACAGTCAGGAGAAAAGTTCTCACGAGCTGATAGTCAGCTGTGATTCCAAGCATAGTGACTAATGGATTGCGTCCTTTTATATTTTTATTAATGGACTTACAATTACAATTTCTAAAAATTTAATTCTGAGAATAATTTATTAAAGGATATACATACCAAGACTATAGAGGTGAGACTGAAAAAATTGTCTTCTGACTGCAGAGAAAATGAAGTTAGTCATCACTTAAAATATCTATTATTACTACTTGTGTGTGTGCCTATAAGAACATGCCATGGAATAGTAGGAATATATATATATATATATGTGTGTGTGTGTGTGTGTATATATATTCCATGTAGGAATATATATGTAGGAATATATAGGAATATATATAGGAATATATATAGGAATATATATAGGAATATATATAGGAATATATAGGAATATATAGGAATATATATATATATATAGGGCAGAGGTCAGAAGTTAGAGGAAAACATTCAGGAGTCAGTTCTTTCTTTCACTGTAGATTTGGGTATATCCGGTTTGGGTCACCAGACTTTTGCATCAAGAGATTTTACCTACTGAGCCATCTTGACAGCCTTTTGCTGTGGTGATATATTGTATATTTAATAAAAATAGTCTGGAATATCAGAGAACAGAATCACCCACAGAGTCAAGCCATGAAGGTCAGGGAGTGGTGACCCTCACCTTTAATCCCATCACTCAGGAGGCGCAGATCCTATGGATCTTTGTGAGTTCAAAGACAAACAGAGCCGGGAAGTGGTGGCATACACCTTTAATCCTAGCCCCAGGAAAGCTGAAATAGCTGGACAGGGAAAGAAAGACAAGGAGAAGGTAGACATTCTTCCCTTTACCTTTATATAAAGCATTGCAACATGGGGCACATATATCCACATAAAGCTCGAGAAGGCTTAAAAAGAGTTCTAGAACACAGAATGGAACAAAAACCAGCTTCCTCATTGTATCTTTCAAGTGGGCTGTGGTACAGAGTGGCATGCTGACTTGAGCTACAACATGGTGGGTTTGCAGTTTACAGCTTGAGCTGCAACATGGAAGGTTCCCCCAGTCTCTTGAGGGTCTTTTAAGAGGCACTGCTACCAAACACTAAAATGAGGTTTATGAGCAGTGGGGGGGGGCAGTGCTCTACTTGGTAGCAGTATGGACCCTAAAATTCCCCAGAGTTGGAGTAGTAAACATGGTTCCTGACAGTACCTCTGCCATGAAGCTAAGCTCTCACAAATAAAGGATCTAGGTGAAATCAGCTGCCTTCAATCCTAACCATACCTTAGCAGATTAATGGTGTGGTCAGAAAAAGATAGATTCAGGCAAAAATGGTCCCTTTAAACTGCTTACAGTCTCTTAAAAATATACACAGGCTTGGGAAAGAAAAGACAAAGGTAGAGAAAGTTCTTAAAAGAATAGAGCAAAATAATAATAATAAACCTTGTAAAGATGAAATATATACAAAGATTCTGGATATTGTACGTTATTGTGTTATTATTTGAGTTTTTTGATTGCAAAGGAAGTAGCAAGAACTGCTGAAAGACATTGGATTATAAATGCTGATGGATTAATTTAATTTATATATTTAATAAATACCTTGACTTCAAAATTGAAGTCAAAAGATAGGTTACTTTGTAGAAGTTTTTTTTTATTTCCACAGAAAAAAAGATGTATTCCAAGTTAAAGAAAATAAGGTTTGGTTGAAGAAGACCCCCTGAAAAACCTCAGATGGGAATGAATGGCCCAGATGATCCAACATTTTAGAGAACCTCTGTTTCAGTTTTCTCTGAGCTCTGCATTCAGAACAGCTTCAAGGAGACTGGCTTAAAGACTATTTTTATAAATATACAGTATATCACCATACTCATCCACAACTTATAGTATCATGAAAGTGTCCATAGCCTGAATTTTGTCAGGAAAATTAGGGTCCTATAAAGAGTGACAGAGAACTTCATTTGGCTTTTTCAGCCTCTGAGTAGAGATAATCACTACAGTTGCCACTTCATTAACTGGTGTTTGTGAATCACAAAATGATAATGGCAACATAATGGCAACAGCATAGTGATAGTATGGATCTTCTGTGATAAATTGGCCATGGTATTATTTTGGAATCCTTTTCTTTACTCTTTGTTTTTTCTGTTACTTTTCTTAAAAGTACTAAAATTTTAATTCATTCCTTACTAAAAATTAAAACAAGATTTTATTTTATTGTAGACTCCTGAGAAAAAGTCCCACAAAATCTAATGACCCATTCTAACTAATTATTACATTCTAACAAAACTTCCCTCAAATTTTAGCATTTTAAGTTTTTATTTATTCACTTCACTTTAGACTTGAGGCTTCTGAAGCATATGAGGATGCTGGGGACTCTTTGGTATTTCTTTGTGTCAAATCTAAACATAAAGGTATAATGAATCCATTCATATGCATTCACACTGCATACATCCTTTATAGATTGCTAATGAAAAGTTTAGAAGCGATTCCCCAACATTAAAAATAATGAAGGAGAAATATGTCTCTGAGCTCATATTACAGTATGGCATTGGTATCTCGATTGTGATCTGTTATAACATCTGTTGTCCTTTGTCTCCCCATGGAAAGAGATCCACTAGTATTTGATATCTGGGCCTAACATCTTGATGCCTTGGTGACCACTACCTTTACTTTACTTTTCTTAACAATATATGTTTGCCTGTCCTAAGCAATTACATTTGTGCTCTGTGTCGCTATAGATTGGCTGCCAATCAACCAATATATTTGTGCCTGGAAATACAGTAATTTTTATCAGTGAGTGACCATAGCACAACATTTACATTGTTGACGATATCTTTCCAAACCTGAGCTAGAAGTCTCCCAACTGAGGCCCTCTTAGGACACAAGATACAAAATATGATGATGTATGAGATCATTAGTGTCTCTACCTTCTGCCCCACCCATTCCTTTCCTTTTTTAAAATTGTTATGCAGTGTCAGATATGTTCATCTATTTTTGACACATAAATAGAACCTTTCCCTTTAGGATATTGCAGAGGAGATGGCGATGTGATTATACTAGCTCATATCTGGAAGCAACAAGTATTTAGCTGAAACGATCAAGGTAAAGAATGTTCTCACAGAACCCACCTCTTTCAGATCATTTGCAGTTCCCATGAAGCCTCAGTGATTTCAGAGAGGGAAAAACAACTTTAACTTTTCATGAGACTCATACTATTTACAACAGCTGTTATAGATGCCATATGTTAACAACAAGTTTTAACTCACACTCACAGTTTCCTTGGGCTTGGTGGTCTTGTGAACTTCTATTTAAATGACTTCAACTAAGAAGAAATAGCCCTGAAAAGATATCATAAATTAGAAACATTAATTTTACTTAGAAAAAAACCATAGAGAGTGAAAAATAGGATCTATATGTAAAGTATCACAAACTCATGAAACATTTAGATTTATTTAATGTCTTTATGTATACACGGGTATGTTGTTTTTAGTTAGAAAAGGGGTCATATTATACACATGGCTTTATATTATTCTTTAATTGAATATGATATTACAAATAACCTTTATAAAAAAATAGAATTTACTTGGCAGACAGTTTCTTAGATGCCTTTTAATGTTACTGCTCCCTATTGTCCTCATCACTGGGTACTACTCAGTTGACTCTTGAGTATGGGAATGAACTTTACTGAATTCCACACAATAGGGCAAAAATGTTGAGATTGAGGTAAAGTAACAAAAATGATTCTGTCTTTTGTGCGGCTCACAGTGGTGATATAGTGTATATTTAATAAAAATTATCCTGGAATAGCAGAAAACAGAATCACCCACAGTCAAGCCATGGAGGTCAGAGAGTGGTGATCCACACTTTTAATCCCATCTCTTGGGATGACAAAGTGGTGACTCATGTCTTTAATCCCATCACTCAGGAGACAGATCTTTCTGAATTTCTGTGAGTTCAAGGCCTAATAGCTCACACCTTTAATCCTAACTCTAGGATTATGATACAGAGTTAGACCAGGAAGTGAAACAGCCGGGTGGGGAAGATATTTAAGGCAGGAGGAGCAGAGATTCATGCATTCAGTAGGAGTAATCACCCAGGTGGAGGGCTCTTGAAGACAGCATTTACCATGTTCAGCCTGAGAAGTTGGCTGGGTGAGAATTGACTATGGTCTCTTTCCTCTCTCTGATATTCCAATGTTCCCTCAATATATGGCTCTGGGTTTTCATTATATAATAACTAGAATTTATGCACTAGCTTACCCTCCCTTGCTGCCTGACTTGCCATGTGGTAATGAAACCTTTCTATGAATGACAAGCAACTTAGGAAGACTTTCAATCCATGGAGAAATGGATCCTGCCAACAGCCACACAAGTGAGCTTGAACGAAAGTGCATTCTCTTCTAGTTGACAATGAAACCACTATGGCTCCAGAAAAACACCTGCACTGCAGTTTTGTGAGAGGTTCACAGCAAATCACCTAAGGAAGCTACACCCAGATCTCTGACCTGCTGAGCTATGAACTAGCATTTTTGTTCTTGGAGCTACTGTCCTTTAGGGGGCTGCAGCTATATGTTATAGAAGGCACAACTTGGTGGATGTCAATATTTCAGTAGTATTACAATTCACCCAGTGTCCTATTGTTATACTGCTTCTCTCTCTTTTTTTTCTTTCCTATTATAAAGAAGACTGCTATGAATAGCATTGTAGCATAGTTTACAATGTATTTTGGGGTTATTTCTAACCCCCTTTAAATGTGTCATTTTAATTAGTTAGAAACTTAAATAAAACCCCCAAGAATGAAAGCAAAGTTTGATTCTTGAAAACTACTAGATAATTTGATGCAAAGCTGTATTCAAAATATCATCGTTGTAAAACCAGTCTGATGACTTCAATCACCTTAAAATCAGCGTTAGTGAACACTGATGTTCTGACAGCGTGTAATGCTCACAGTTTCCAAGAGCTTTGGAAGGTAGAGCGCTGAATGTGAAGCAAAGCCTACATCAGGCTATTTTGAAAATATTCAGCCTATTTCGGTCAATAAATTCAAATTTTATGTTACCAAGCTTGATGGGCTCAATTCAATGGCTATTCTTCTTGGAAGCATTTCCTCTCCATAGATAATACCACCATTTCTGAACTGCAATGATTCATTATTGGGGACAAATGCATATTTTAATGAATGCTATATATTTTAACAAATTCCAAACCCTGCAGTTGGTTGAAGCTAAGGGTGCAATTTTAGGATCTAAATAAGTAAATAAATGAGGAAGAAAATGTATGTTAATTGCAGTAATTTGTGATACTTTCAGATTCTTAATTAAGAAATAAAATAGGATCATTAGCCATGTCCACTGTAGATGGCATACATAGATCACCATTATAACCAGATGCAAGACCTAAAGTCCTTGCCATAAATGAAATAATAGAGGGAGGTTTCTGGCACATTATAATCATAGAAAAGGAGGCGAGAGAGCCACACAGAATGTCCAGACTTTGTAAGCACCACTTTCCCTGGCACGGGGATGGCATTATTCTGAACTATTGTTTCAGACTATTAAAACAAGCTCATACTTGGAGGCCTACCTCTTCCTCCAAAACTTTACAATGGATTCTTCCTTCAAGCTTCATAAAACCTCCCTGAGACTAGTGAGCAACTGTGTTCATGGCTGTACCAATCTCTACCTTTCTTGAATCCCCCTGCTGTAAGCTGTATGTGGAGTTTGGCTCGATCTTTGCCCGCCTCATTTTCATGGTGAGCCAGTATTTTTCAACAAAGGAGGCAAGAAAAGAGGGAGGTGGCTTTTGATTCAAGCTATTTTTATTTGTGTTGCATTTTAAAATTTAAGCATTTGTTTTCAATATATCACACAATTTGCCATTTAAAATCTCATTTCTAGAATAAGTAGATACCTAAACAATAATTGGGACTGTTTCCAGTAAACCATGGTGAATGGGAAATATCTAGGTACATTCCCAAGGTAGAGGTGGGGTGAGGTAGACACAGAGTTTTAGACATAGAAGACAAACTCTTTGATGATATGAGCAAGGAGAGTATTATCAATATATTTCTGGGAGACAGAACATTGGTGACTCCAACTATGGGCTTAGATAACTGATCACTGTTTCTGCAGAGAAAGCATGCATCTCCTTTGCCTTTCCTCTCCTCTGAGGCTGCTCATCTTTGTATGGATGCCTGGTAGATGTGAACACTCCTTGAAGGCAGGCATGGGCAGGTGTGCAGAGTTAATTCCCGTTAGCTCAGCAGGGAGAAGTGTATGAGTATTAGTAATCTAAGGGATTCTGAATGACTCAAGTCAAAGAAGGAGAAAGAAAATCATCCATGGGTGATTTATAAAAGGACCAACGAATCAGTGTGGGATTAGTTATTTGAATACTCCTAGCAGTACCAATGGGAAGTAGAACCCTCAAATCTGCCTTTTCGGGTACCTATCATTTTCCTTTAAAGAACCCAAGAGAGCAGTTTGAGACACACTTATTATACTTAGGAAACTTAGATGATATATATTCCTCTAGTCAAAGGTACATTCTTGAAAAAGAAAACCAGAGGGAAGCCTGGACTCTGGTAGCTGCATTGACTAAAGTTGGTCCTTTCTAGGGGAGACTATCAACCCTCTCATTTCTAAACCTAAGGAACTAAGGAGTTCACAAAGACGAAGTCAATTCCTCATATTTTGTAGTATTTAATTTCTTGAATAATTTTCTTCATGTCTGCATTTGGACAGTTCTGGCCACCAGTGGACTTTGGGGACATTGCTGTGGGTAATATGAGCGATTATAACACCATTATTTACTGAAATTGGGATACAAAGAAATTATTTTGCCTTTAATTTTCTAAAAATGTACAATAAAGAGGAAAGGAGCCTTGCCAACTTCAGAAGTAAGCCAAGGAGAAACAAATTAAAAACATATGCATAAAAACTGAGGCTATATATCAGATTAGGGCTTTAAAAAACCCGGTATGTAAAGTGTTCATATAGAATTCACTGATCCTATAGGTTCCTGGATATCAGATACAATTACTTAGCTCAAGGAAAGCCAGATGCTAAGAAGATACAACAAAGATGTATAAAGAAGGTTGGGATGTCTGAGCTCTGAGAAGGTCCTGGGAAATATGCCTCATTGCCCACCCCATGAAGAGCCAGAACATTCTTTGTTGAAGTTCTTTTAAAGAAAGTCCTCCAATACACTTTTATCTCTGCTCTTACATCTGAGAAATATTTGCCTGGTTCTGTACATCTTCATTTTGTTTAACAAATATTCCTGGACCATCACATTTTTCCCAGATACAGTCTTAGGTGCTAGAGATTCAGGAATTGGACAATGAGACAATGCACAGCTATGTAGATGGGCTATTTGCCCTTAAGACATCTGTGTTAAGATTAGCCCCATCTATTTCCTTTGAATGCATTTCAAAACACCAAGGAAAATGTGAAACAGAAACACAGAGCTCACCTTTATTGCGGAAGGTCTGCCAACAGCAATACATTTGTGACTACAGCAGGTAGATGTTGGAAGATCTGCCAAAGACCTCAAACAAAGCTGGCAGAGCCCAGAGTTTACAGAGGAGGGCAAAAGCAACAGACTCTTTTGGGAAGCAGTTGATATAAAGTGAATGGGCAGTCTGCCTTGTTAAGAGGTGGGGATGCAAGAGTTTGAACAAACAACACAGTATGTAGATACAGCTCGAAGTAAGCCTGTTGGAGAACAGGGACAGAGAAGAAAATGTCCATATAATTCAGGCTTATGACCACCAGTCTCTTCTTTTCTTGGGGGATGAGATCGAGGCAAAGTTTACTTGTACACATGAATAAGATTGCAACCCTACATGTGATAGGTAGCATCCTAGTGAACAAGCCAGACTATGCTGAGTACTATCATGGGTCCCTCTCTCCCCAAAACTTGCTGCAAGTTAGATGATTAAAAGGAATTTGTCTCAATCATCTATTAGCTGTAATTAAAAAATTATCAGAATAATATTATAAATATTTTTTAATAGAAGAATTGATAATCAGAGGAAAAATAGACAAAGAACACACACATCAAATCATGTTGTAGTCAAGCTAAAGGAAAGCCTCATGTACAAGGCAAATATAGAAAATGAAGAAATATAGAAAATAAAAATAGAGTCAACAGATAGAAGTTAACACAATAAACTTTAGTGAGGAAAATGGTTTAATTACAATAGGAAATATGGAAAGAAGTGTCAAAACGACTTAGAGACAAATAATCTATGAGAGAGATAGAGAGAGAGGGATGAAAGGAAAGAGAAAGGGGAGGGAGAGAGAGAGAGAGAATACACACAAGCAGAGTGAGTGAATAAGCTCAGGGAGGAAGTAGAGGAAAATCAGAGACCCGTTTTAGGCAACAAAGCCCCAGTTGTAAGAATATGAGGTGACAAAGCATGGATGTGGATGGGGTTTAAAATGATGAAGAACGGACATCCACATTGAAGATGGAGTAGATCCAACAGATCTGTGCAGATGCGTCAGCACAGGGCTTGCCAAAGAGAGTGAAGCAAAAACAGAACAGAAAATGATCTGGAAGATCATACAATAATAAAACATCTCCAGAATAAAATGCTGAAATCTACATGGCACACAAAACAAAGAGAAGCAGACAACAGAACACAGGCTGTGTCAGGAAAGAGTTATGCTGACGTATCAACCCTGAAGGCAAAGGTGTTCACCATCCAAATGGCCTATCTCAACCCAAAGTAAAGTAAACCATGTTAAACTCCTCTCTCCAAATGGGCAGAAATGGCCCGGAATCAAACTCCGCACAGTCATATGATGCCTACAAAACTTCATCATTGAGAACTAAACAAGAACAAAGAATATCTGGTTCAAACTGTTGCTTCAGTACAAGTACTGCCTAAACACCGAGGCCCAGGAAGATATGGCTGCCTGAACCTTGTCTTGAACATGTTAGAAGCCCAACTCAGCCACTGACAGAACATGGGAAACCTATTGAAAGACCTTGAGTGATATCCTAGCCAATTCAGTGCTGAATCAAGGCAAACAGTTGTAAAAATCATAGGGGAAACCATGAAAATATTAATTAATTGTAACATTGTCCTAAATAGTCTAACAAAATTCAGGTGTGAGGAGGGAGAAGGCATAAAAATAGCCACAGGAGACACGGTTCGGGGTATGAAATCCCATTATGACTTCTACAGTGACACTCTCAGCATTACGGACATTTGTGCATATACCAGCAAAGATGCTAAGGGGCAGTACATTCAAACAGAAAGAATGGATGGGTGAATATGAGACATTTGTAAGAAACTAAAGGATGTTTTTGAATTTCCCTAGAAGACTGTCTCTAGTTTTCAAGTCCCTGTATTTGTACAAAGAACTGTAAGAAAATCCAGCAGTCTCTCCTTTTCTCTTTTGCTCCATACACCTGCTGTGTAAGTTTACATACCTCAGTGATCTGGGCCTGTCCAGCTTCCCAGCTTTCTGTCTCTCTTTATAGCTCAGAGACACCCTTCAGACCAGGATCTCTGCCTTTCATATCTCTATGCCCATGATGCTTTCTTTCTCCGGTGGAAAGTAAACATAACCTTTGAGATTTCATAGCAGTTTCTCCATTTCTAATCCTCACTAGGCACAGAACACAATTATCATACACACAGCCTTGCATGTACAGTTTTTAAAGATGTAGTCAACTGATTCCCCTGTAAGTAAGTAGGTTCCAAGGCCTGACAACACTTCTCCACTGTCTTTCTTAAAACAAATAAAAAGACCATTCCATGTGTACATGATGTGTGCAAAGGCATGCATGCCACAGATCATGTGTGAGGGTCAAAGCAAACTTGGGGTTTTTTCTTTCTACCTTTACAGTTCCAGGGATGAAACTCAGGTGGCCAGGCCAAGCACTTTCAGCCATTCATCCATCCTGCTGGCCCCTCCATTATATTTTTTACTTATTATAGAACATATTGGAAATAAATAAAAAAATCGCATGTCAAAATTAATCTGACCCAAAGACTTTGCAACTTCATGGGCTATATACAGTTAGAATTAGCTTGCCAAATGGAAGGAAGGTGTGACATTTTGTATTAAATGTATGTACTTATTCACTACCCAAATATAGAAAAATTCATGGCAGAATTAAAACTAGGAACATATTTAGGTTTATATCTATTAACGCACACACACACACACACACACACACACATACACACACACACGCACGCACTCATTTATGCTTTATTTCCTCTGTAGCTACCTGATTCTCCTTCCTACAACTCTAGTTCATTTTCTCTACGTATTTTGCCACACTGTTATCTTTCCTCTCTATTCAAGGGTCTATGCCTGTCCCTGTTTCTACCTATGTGTTGGTGCAGCCAGCTCCTTTATTTCGGGGTCCCCCAAAGACAACCTTTGCAATCAATTTGTTCATCTGATAGTGAGGATTTTTGGCAAACCTGAACATTTATAAAAATGATGGTTTCTCCTGTCTTACAGTATTTCACCCACACTGACCATTCCTCCAAGTACACCATACACAGATGCCATCCATATGGTTTTCCTGATCTCTACCATAATGGGCTTCCTCTCCTCTTCCTGTCGGCCCCACCCACTTACAGAAACACATTAGGAGACAGTCCATCTGTACTCAGCTCTTACTCTGAGCTCGGCTGATATTATTGATCTCTCAACTTGCATTTCCCTTTTATTTCGTAGAGGGTGTTCTACCATTTGCTCACATTTTAATTCACTAGACACCTCAGGTTTTTATCTCATGCCTTTTCTATTAGCCTGGATATCCTGCAAGGGATTGAGAATGCAGCAGCTCCTCACCAATCATGCATGCCTTTTAACTACAGAGAGATAATCGCTTTGATCCTTGGCATTTAGCAGGATGCCAGCTCACCTGAAACCTAAGCCTTAAACAGCCTCCATCCCTGTCCCCTTCTTTACTTGGTTAGAGTGACCTACTTTCTAATTGTCATTTTCTAATTACCCATCTACCCTAATTAAATACATACTTGGAACTGACTGTTTTCAGGTCTCTTCCCTTTCATCATCTCAGCGGATTCTTACATGATACTGTGCTACATGCAATGTGGAGAGTCTCAAGCCATTTTTCTAATGAGGATATATAGTCCAGAACCTAAGACCACACAGTGTGTCTGTCACATGCAAGGTCAGGCTCCCCACCCAGCTTCTTTTTCTACTCTGATATTTCGTATAGCAGAGCAAACTGGGACCATCTCAAAGTTTCCAGAACTTCTCTCTGAAGCATGAACATATGCTTTTAAAGCACTGATTTTTTTTTTTAATTTTATTTTATTTTTTTTTTGCTCAAATTTCTCTTCATTTGTTTTTATTTCTCCTTCCTGGTGAAGAGCTTGTGCTCTTCCCCGATGGTAAGCATTTGTTTTCTGTGCTGAATGATGGCCCCACTCACTCGTTCCCCCCCTCCGTTCCCTTTGCCTGCATTTCCACTTAGCCCTGCCACCCTCTGGAGAACCATTCTGGCTCAATGCCTCCTGCATCCTTTCAAATTGTTCTTGTTCGTCAGTGCTGGCTTCCTGCAGGGCTTCCCTTCTCAGCTAATGAAGAGCCTCCAAATGAAGGCACTGTTCCTGATCGTCCCCATCCTGCTGGGAACGGGAGGTGGAGGTTGGTGGCAAAGGGGTGACAGCCCTGTCTTGAAGCTCTGTGGAAGGCAGGCAGAGGCTCTCTTGGTCCAGCTTCAGCAAGTCCTGGCATCTGGCTTTGTGATAACTGATCCTGTGACCTCACATGTCACACTGTATCTTCAGAAGGATCTACTTTCTCTCCTCTTCTCCCACTGGGGAGGATCTCTTCTCAGAAGACATTCTCTTTCTCTGAGTAACACTTATACCCTACTAAAAATAACAGCAATCTTATATTCTGGATTTTGGAGGAAGCCCTCATAACAATAGTTCCTTAAATGAAATAACACTGTCTCAACAGTAGATTTCTACTATTTACCTCCCTCCTTCCCCACTAACTGAAAGGGATCGGGTAATAAGTCACTTAGTCTAGCATAGTACTCACCTCTCTGGATCCTGAAGTGGCCCAACAGGCAAGCATGTGACTAAACATGAGTTCTTCCTTCATGGGTTTGAATGGATTGGGTCAGAGGAAGTTAGATGTCACAGTACGAGGCCACAGAGCCTGCAACCAAATTCTCAACAATGGCCAATTTGAAGGATAGGTAGTATCAAGTCCTCTAGCTGTAGTTACTGGCTTTTACCCCTTGGCTTTAAGAAGGCCAGTGCCTATAAATCACCTTTTAATGTTTAAGCCAGTTTACTTTGCTAATTGGAATGTAGACGATCAACACAAGTCCTTCTTGGCAGTGACTTTTCTCATCCTAAGTCCCAGATGCCTTGCATTGTCCCCTAATAACTTACGGTCAGGTGTCTACACCGACGCACTGTGGCTACCTCTGAGGTGGATTATTGTCTGCTATAAACCCTGAAAATTCCATATACATGGACTCTGTCTCACCATCAGCAGGCAAGGTGTAAAATGAATCAGAGTTGGGTGAGGGTGGGTCCCTGCACTGCTGTGTGCCGTGGTCTAGCTGAGGTCAGGGGCACAGTGGGCAAGTGATAGATATTTGCTAAGTGGTGAGGTCAGTGATTGCAGACATTCACTCACTACAGAGCTGTGTAGGCAATGGGGCTTTCTGGTCTTTGCTCACTGAACCTCACTTCCTTCCTTCCTTCCTTCCTTCCTTCCTTCCTTCCTTCCTTCCTTCCTTCCTTCCTTCCTTCCTTCCTTCCTTCCTTCCTTCCTTCCTTCCTTCCTTCCTTCCTTCCTTCCTTCCTTCCTTTCTTTCTTTCTTTCTTTCTTTCTTTCTTTCTTTCTTTCTTTCTTTCTTTCTTTCTTTCTTTCTTTCCTTCTTTGACCCAAATTCAATCTACTTGTCTTGTTCAGCCTCTCTCACAATTCTACTTATTTGAAGAGCCTTTCAGGTGGGTGTGATGATGCATACCTGTAACTACTCCAAACTCATAGGGAGACAGGGACAGGCAGGAAAACTGTAAATGTAAGGAAAGCCTGGTCAACTTAGAATACTCTCTCAGAGTAAAATAAAATAATGGGTAAGGATGTAGCTCAGTGTGAGGGAATGCATGACTGGCATTTGAGAGACTAAATTTAATCCTTAGTATCACTTGAACCTCATAAAATAAACTCCTTAAACAAACGTTCTCTCTATGTGTACACGTGTGTGTGTGTGTGTGTGTGTGTGTGTGTGTGTGTGTGTGTGTGTGTGTGTGTGTGTGTGTCGGGGGCCATAGGGAAGGACGAGGAGGATTAACAGTGACGGAGGGAGGGAGGAAGAGAGGAAGAAAGAGACAGAGAGGATAGCCTTCTGGTGTGAACCAGATGAAACAACCCCATGACATCTATTTCTATATCGACTGGCTTGGCAATTCTGTCCATTGTAGAATGCATAGTCTGCATTCCACAGACCCATGTTTTGAACTCATGCTTATAGGCCCAGCTCAGATGGACCTCATACTCTGTCCTCATTAAGAAAGAATCTTAATTGTCTGTTGAACCTTCTGAACAGTCTCCATCCTTCATGTTACAAGCTTAAACTTGTCCATGTACTAGCCATTTCCTACTGGTTCTCAGGCTTCATAGGTACAGCCATTTATCTGTCTTCTTTGTCTGTCATACACCCCCTTTCTCTTCCATCTGGTACTGCATCTTTCTGCCAACCAGATCTAGGACAGTCTTATACCTAGTAGTTCTCCAGTGCATATAACAAGACTTGAATAAATCAGTGTAAACTAGTTGGCTTTGATCTGTCTGGAATGGCACAGGGGATCCAGCTGCAAGGCTTATCTTTCAGATAGAAATATTACTACAGATCTTATAGGCATATGGCTGACAAAATTATGTATGCTTAGTTCTCAGCACGTAAAGTTCTCAATATCAAATGTCAGACACTATTGTTAGCATGTTTGAGGCACTTGGGAAGCCAGGAAGACATTATTCTTTATATTTCCCATCCAGTGGAAGTCACTCTTATTTACAACTTGACAGCAATATCCACCTCATACCTAACAATATGGCTCCTACACATCTGCCCCTTGAGGGTCCTGTTACTTATCTAGCTGCCTTTTGGCTGGCCACACAGTCAGTAGGTCCCTTCTACATTTATCCTTTACCAAAGCCACTGTATGGGTAAGAAAGTATTTCCTGACCCATGGGGGTACCCAGCTGACCAAGCCTGGGAGCTCAGTATTCTAGGTAGGCCTTGCAGTTGCTTTGGAGTAGGCTTCCAAGGAAAGAAGGTACAGAAATGAGTGAATGAAGAAATAGAGCAAGAGAAGAAGAAAAGAAGAAAGTAAGGAAAATCAGGAAAGATGCTAGGCTCTGGCTTGGGTGTCTATCTTAACGTTTTCTTCCATGAAAGGCAAGAGAGGGAGGAAGTCCTTGTCGTGGAATTCCCTCCATGCCTATCTACTGCCTTGCTCTGGGTCTTGAAGAAATAAAATGTAACTACAGCAAAGACCTTCTAGGTGGATAGCTGAAAATATATGTGTTTTTTGGGCTCTGTATCTGGAGCCCAGAGTGCCCTGTAAACATTGCTTGCCATGTTAACAGGTCTCCTGTTCTCATGTGACAGCATTTGCTGGCTGAGTGAGTGGCTCTTGATGTAGCTCCATGGATTTGGGGGCTTTCTTTGATTTTCCCCTCTGTCCCTGTTTGTCTAGTAGAAGTTCTTCCTTTAATGAACCCCCAAATCCATACATGGGATCCTGTTTATGACAGAGTTTGTGCTGCCTTTCTTTTGTTTTGGCATTGGTCCGCCCCTGAGTTCTCTCTCCGCTTATTTCTGTGTATTGTGTATTGAGCTGGTTACTGTGTGAGTGTCCTGCTGTCTTTTTACCATTTCCTTAGCTATCTGTCCATTGTCTGCTTTGGTTTGCCCCTCACTCTGACACTCAGCTCTTCCTAGCTGCCCTCTCCCTGCTTCCTGCCACCCTGAGTACATTTTGCTTTCTCTCCCACCCCCTCTCATTGCCATGATTCTGTTGCAGTGAGGAGGGGGCGATCTATCTGTCAGAGACGGGCTCCACCAACCTCAACCACCTCTCTCCCGCTGCTGGCAATTATCTGGAGGTTGGCACAGGGCCCGGAAACTGCTGCTTGTACCGCCCTGCGGCTCAGGGTCTGCTCCTCCATGCCAGCCCCTGTGGAGGATCACTTGGTGCCATGCCCAGGATGTGACAACCTGCAAAGGTCACACACACTCCAGAGAAGATGGACTGCTCTGCAAGTGGATTTGACATCGGGCAGATTTGCACACAACCCTTCAGATTTTCCAGCATTTCCTAGAGGCAAATAAAGAGCAGCAAACCCCAGAAATGACACACATCATGGCACTCCCCACACCCACCTTGACATTTGCCCTATATTTCAGTTTTAATTTATTTATTTAGAAGATAGATTTTTCTACCTTAATTGAAATATTATAGGGGATTTTTCTATTATAATTTTTCAAAAGTTGAAAGTATGCCTGGTGTCAGGCATGGAACTGACCCCAGCTTTACAGAATGGTGAGTAATTCAGTTCTGAAAGCAGAACCATAGTACAGAATACTTTGGAATTCTCCCCTCCTCTCTCTGTAGGTGGGACTTCAGAGCTGATGGAGAGTTTTGTGGTAGTTATTTACTGCAAGCCCTTTGTGTAAGAACTAGGATATTTGAAGTCTAGAGAGACCAAGTTACCCTAAGAGAGCCATCTAGCTTGTAGCAAAGACTGCACAGGGGTTTATGTTTTTTACTATGTCTACTGTGCTCATATTCCAGCATCCCTGCTTTGTTAGGTACAGTAGAGTTACAATCCTTTCACAAGGGAGAGAACAGCTTCCAGGAATATAAACAACTCTATCCATTTCACTTAGCTACTAGGCGTGGGAGTTCTGGTATCTCATTTGTTTAATAAAACACCCCTTTAATCAGCCAAACAACATTGCAAAGCATCCAGGTAGCTGGAGATACTAAGAGAATAATCCTTTGGTGCTGACTTGAGCCTTTTCAGGTGTTCTGAGCATGGACAATCTTCCCATAAATATTGAATTTGCCAAGTCTTTCCTTCAGGTGTTTTATTATGATCAAGGAGCCTCTGCCTGGGGCCTTCTGTGTGCGCTGGCCTCATTGCATGGCAGGTTAGCCCAAATTTTCTGCGCATGCAATTCTACATCTTCCAGTCTATCACTTGGAGATTCTCATGTCCACAGAACTCTGTGGCTCGCTTACCAAAGCCCACTAGTGATTCACCTCTGTGACCTTTGGTACTGACTTCCTAAACACTGGGAAAAGGAAGTGTGCAAAAGCAAGAGATGATTAGGCAATTACAGATGATCCTACAAACCTGGCTATAACCAAATTTGGGCTCCTGCTGGGTCAAATTTCAAGATGTAATTATGACCTTAGTCTTTTCTCTGTGGCTCCCAGTTAGTCATGACACCTACCATTTATTGAGCATTTGTGAGGTACTCAACGTTGCGTTATTGGCTTTCCCTACATCATCTCTCTTAATGCTCATGATCCCCCAAGAAGGCACTGTTGCTATCTGTCTCCTTGAAACTTTGAGAATACATGGTCACACAGCTCATGCCTGCTCCCCAGCAGGATGCTTAGCTACTTCTTCATTGCTCTGATTCATATGGTATTCAGAGGAGCAGAGGCATCATGTAGAGAAGTTTTGTTGTATGTAGCTCAAGGTCAGCAGAGCCACCCTATGAGAGAAAGAAGATAGGACTCTGTCTGGGGTTGGTCCTGCCTGTATACTTTTTGAGCCCCCAACGACATGCTGTAGCAGAGAGTATGATAAAAACAGACATCATCTCCACAAAGGAGACAAGCAGGAAAGCCTGTTAGGCTGGTTTGAAGTGGGGGAGGTGTCAGCATCATGACGCCAACAACAGCAGTAGACACAGTGTCTTGAGTGGATGCAGGCGACAAGCAATTCACTGAGGCCCTTCATTCATATTTCACAAAAATACGTCAAGGAGTCATGATCTCATTTTTGCTTTCAGATGTGAAGAAATTAAAGTTGCAAAGATGTTAAAACAACAAAGCAAAAGGAAAATGAATTCTCCGTTAGCTGGTTGACATTTTAGGGGTGAAATGGGCCCAGACACCAGTCTATCTGCTCCCATTTCTTAAGGGCTCTACCCTTTAAGTAGGAAAGAAGAGGCTTTCCTACTAAATAATTAAAACTTCAGAATTGCCCAGGGTTTAAAAAGCTACATTTCAATTATCTGGAATATTTCAATTATCTGGAACAGTTGCCGAGGCAGAACAGTCTCCCAAGCATATTCTGGGTTGGCAACATTTCAAATCATATATCCTGGAGGCTTCAAACTCTAGTGGACAATATATACTTCTTGCTTGGCAGCCATACGAAGGAGCTCTAAAGCTGGGGAATTTATGGGCCTGCGAGGTGATACACAAATCCTTTGCCTGATTGGAATGCAAACTCTGGCCTCTGATCTCTCCACGGAAATCAGGGCTTGGCTCTAGCCCTTCAGCCAGCTCTAAAAGTCTCTGCATTTGGTACTGAGGTTTTACTTCCCCTTTCTAAGCTGTTATGGGAGACGTTGAAGAAGAAATTCTCTTATAGCTCAACTGACTCCAGATTTATGGAGAAGTGTAAAAATATTTGCCCTCTGCCTGGATCTGCTGAAGTGGGAAAAAGAAATGTTTTCTGCAGACATGAAAACAGAAACTTTGGTTGGTTTTTCTCAGGGTTTGTCACTCTTTGAATGATAACTTGATGTTTTGGGGGGCTCTTAAGGGGTGGGTTTATATCTGGAAGACTGACAGCAGTGAAAATGTGAAGCCCTTTTCTAATACTTCCACTTCACCCTCCCCATCTCCCCCTTTCAAGTCCCACCTATGGGGATCTGAGCCCCATCTTACCTGAGACTTCTCTAGGAAGCAAATCAATTCAGTGTTAATTCACAGTGGTTATGAAGAATTCACGGGTTGCACTCAATCTCCTATCCTGTCTTTTAAGACAGAGCTGAAGTTGAGCAATGCTCCTTAACCAAAATGTCTGGTTACTCTCTAATGGTGGAACTTTGGGCACTTGGGGGAAAAAAAGTTCAGTAGAATTTGAAGCCCCCGTTAGCTCCTGATGTTGTATCACAGGTATTAATGATCATGCTGGTAGGAGGGTGGCTCTGACTGCATACATTCTTTTTGCTATAGGGCTCCTGATTTTCATAGTCAATGTTATTCTTGACATTTCAATCTCAAAAATTTTACATAAGGCTTCCTAGCAGATTTAAAGGATGCAGCAACCCAGGGTTTGGCCTATAAATTAGATGAGGGACCTAATAGAAGGAGATCAATTAGCCTGATGTTACTCAAGGATGGCTCAGAATGATGCTCCTAGCAGGAGAGGAAGAAAGACAAATGCAGTTCTCATTAATGAATCGCACAATTACGTTCAACCTAGGAGGTTCCTGGAGATGACCTAGTATTTGAGTTCATCTTTACCTGGTCCAGTGGCCCCCAGTGAGAAGCAATGACAATAATTCTTTTCCCCTGCAGGTTCTCTCAGCACAATAAAAATTTCTAGACACCAAAATTGACCTCTGCCCATCTGTTTAGTTGTCAAGAGGCACTGTGACACCCAGGCGTCAGATATAGGTTTTAGGAAGCAGGGCTAAGTGAATGAGACACAAGGGTGATAGAGCTGGAAAGATGAATCAGCAGTTGAAAGCTCTTCATGCTTTCACGGATGATATGGATTCTGGTCTAGCACCTACGCATCTATGTAGTGGCTCCTATGCAGACCACAACTGTAACTCCAGTCCCAGGGTATCTGATGCTCTCATCTGGCCTTTGGGGGCACCAGGCATGCATGTGGTACAAAGGTAAATATGCAGGCATTCCGTCTGTACACATAAAATAAAAGTTTTTACAAAGATATGTGGAATGTTTTTGGTGCTTTCTTTACTTAGCACACTCTTTATTGTTGGACTGAATAATCCTTAATGGGGTTTTTCATGGAGATGGCGTAGTCTTGGATACCTTGTGGGATATGGCTAAAGACTAGAAGAAGAGGGAGTCCGAAGCTGCCTCTGCCCAAGCCCAGACCTCCAAGTCTTGTCTGAGTCCTTCTTGTTTAGCTTTCTTATACATTTATAGATTTATAGACATGGCAGTGCTTCTCAGAGTCTTGATCAAGGTCATCCATGTCAGAAGCCACAGCACGAGAGCTTCTAGATTCTAAATCCAGCTGTTAAGGGTTGAAGCAGTAAGGGGCTGCCGTAGCCCTGCTTCCATGTGTGTTTTCTGAGAAGCCTGTCACCAGGTATGTATGTGGCAGGGCTCCAGAGCAAAAGGTAATAGACACTGTTCTGTTCTTCCTATACTATCAGTGCAAACACTCTCAGTGGCATAGGTGAGGACCCGAGGATCTCGTAGAGACTTGTGCTCTTCCCTAGACTCTTCAAAGACTCTGATGGTGGACAAGAAGGGGCAGGTATCAGGAGATTTTATAGCTCCCCAGAACACTGGAAGCAAGGTCAAACAAGCTGAAATCTTCTAGGGCATTGAGGGGCTCAGAAGGGTCCTAGTTATCAATAGCTCCCTTGATTTGTAACCTCTTTGACCACACACTTGTTGTTGTGGGAAAGGGCACCCCAAAGAGGTGATAAGTTAGCTTCTGCTAACTGAGCCGATGACCTCATTGCTAGAGATATCTCAGGTTTGAGGATCACTTCATGGAATCACTAAGTGGACATGTAGTGCTGACAAACTGAGGATCTCCAAACCCCAGCCTTTATTTAGAACTCATGACTACACACAATACATCACCTGGGAACTTCACTCACTACTTAGAGGGTGTCCTTATCATTGTAATATTTCACTGTCACTTGTATCCCAAAAGATAGCTTTTTGTACATCAGGATACCCATGGTGTCAAACCCTTTGAAGATTTTTACATTGTGCTGGGACTGAGAAAGGTCATAATGAAGAATCTCCCCAACTTTGTTGACGAGTGATTCTACCCCCAGTCTCTGTCATAGCTCCCCAGACTTAGAGTGCTAGGGCTCAGAGAAAGTCTATCAAATGTGCTCTTTGTCAAGTTAAATAACTTTTCTAAAAAGATGCTCTTGGATTAGGTATACTCCATGTCTTTCTCCAGTTCAAACTCATGCAGGTGATCATGGCTGATGGGGTCAGCAAATGTGCCTGTGCAATCCAATATATTGCTAGTTCATGGTTTCAAGCACAGTATAAGGAAGAAAATGCTTTAGCTAGGAAATGGAGAGCTGTGGGGCTGTAGAGTGTCCATGCCTTCAGGGAAAGGCTTTACCCCTTGAATGTGGGGTCCCTCTTCAGAAACTGCCAGGTCACTCTGAATTTCGCTTCGGTGCCAATTTTCCTCTACTAATGTTCCAAGAAGAACATTTTCATGGAAGACAAATTGCTGGTCCTTGACCCCATGACAGCAAATGAAGACTAATGATGGGAGCTGGTGCTTAAGAAACGCCTTTGCATTGATGCCTATCGTGGCAAACTTTTCCAGAAAGCTCTTTTGTGTTGCTCAGCTTTCCTTGTCCTTGCTGTTGGGGCTGCAAGGTGGCCAATTGCAGGCAATAATATTTTCCCGGCAGGGATAAAGCCTTCAGCCCCCAGCCCAGATATCTCTGCACTCTTAAGACTAAAGTAAAATCCTGATGTTGCATTAGAATTTCTCTCCCTACTGATTTCCTGCCAGGGCCTACCGTGTTGTCAGTTTCCCACCACCTCTTAGCACTTCTGGGTTCTGATTCTTGATACCCAGTTGACTCAGTTTCTTGGTGGTGGGCATCTGAATTTAGAGATCCTTTTCCCCCTCTCCTCTTTTAGGGTATTTGCTTTCATCATTTCCGTTTGTTACAACAGCACAGGTGTACAGTGAGGTAAACATCACACAGATGCTAAATAGCAAAGCCAGAATTGGAACCTCCCGGGTTCAGCTCCCCAGCCTGTGTTCATAATCATGTGACTCTTATGTGTTCTTTGAGTTGCATAATCTTCCCAACTTCTAGTCATGATTTCCTGATTCCAATGACTCTCTGTAGCCTATGTTTCTAGGACCACATTTAAACCTTTTAGAGGTATTTACTTATTTATGTGTGTATATGTGTGTATATGTGTGTGTGTATGTCTGTGTGTGCCTGTGTGTATGTGTATGTAGTGTGTGTGTATATGTGCGTGTATGTGTGTGTGTGTCCGTGTTTGTATGTATGTGTGTATGTGTGTGTGTAGTGTGTGTGTACCTGTGCACATGCTATTAGCTGCTTGTGGAGGATCGAGTACAGCTATTGAGAGTTGCTTCTATCCTTCTTCCTAGTAGGTTCTGGAGACTGAAGTTGCACCACGAGGCTTGGCTGAGAACATCTTTTACCCCCTGAGCCTTTCTGCTGGCCTGGATTCTAGAGCTGTTGATACTTTGTGAAGTTGAGTAGGATAGAGTAAAATTGATATAAAACCTGGTCAACTTCAAGACACTTTCTTTACCATTTGAACTATTGTCAGTATCGCTCAGAGGGGAGTCAGCCTTGGTTTGGGCTCTTTCATTTCCCTTCTGCGTATACATGAAGTTGGCTCTGCAGATCCTACATGTTGTTCCTTCCTAAACCTACCACTAGGGACACATATCCAGCAAAGGATGCTATATGTTGATGGTATGTAGTGGGCTTTTAGGTAGTGTGGCCCATAAGACTGGCTAAAAAAAGATCACTGCTATTTATTGTACTCTATTGACCCAGTCTTAAATAAAATTGAATCTTATTTTGATAGCTGAATCTGAGACTCAGTGATATTAAAAATGTAAGAACTCTCCTCATCTGTTGTGGGTTCTGTGCAGGATGTGCTTTCACTCAGAGTGGAATTGATTTTTGAAATCCTTATTCATGCATGCTCCCTAATTGGGGGAAGCACCTGGCAGCCCTTAGGTCTTCTGGTCCCTTCATCTCTTGGGGCAAATGCCCTGTCCCTCTGGGCACAACGCTGTGGAATAATAAATCATTCTGTATGCTTCTGTTATGCCATTGCCCACCTTGCATTTATTCCAAAAGCTGGATTTACCTCAGCTTTGAAAATCTGCAGCCGCCCTGCAGCTGGAAAGAGGGTGTATCATTTGGCTTTTTGCCCAGGAAATAAGTGCTTCAAAAGGTCATTAAAAAAAAAAAAAAAAAAAAAAAAAAAATGCACTTGGGAGAGACGGAGGTGGGGGTGGTGAGCTCTTTCTTAAGGCTAATTGAGTGGAAAGTGAACTTTCACCAGATGCTGTCCTTCAGTACCTTCAGAGGGTAACTCATGGGGGACATCAGCTGGGCTGCAGCTTTGGACTCTCTAGAGCTTGGGGAGAGAGTGAATCTACCAAGTAGAAAAGAGGCAGCCGGTAGCCGTGGTGATGTGGAGGAGGTATGAGCTTTCACTCACCCAAGTGAGATGAATCCAAGGACAGCAGCAGTGGCATCAACCATCATCTGGTGCCAAGGACTATCTGGGACTGATGGTGGCAACAGTTTCTACTGAGCTGAGAGAAGCCTGATTTATTTGGGCCCCTTTGTGCTTTCTCTTCCCGTGATTTCAGTCTTGTGATTCTGAACTAAGGACAGTTTCACTCACCCCCAGAGGGGGCGCTATGAGTCCTAAAGTTTCACTGTTAACTGAGGGATGACATTCAGAATGGAAAAGACACACAACCCATGGGGCAATGGTCCATGTAACCAGCAAAATGATCTTTCAAAAATACAATGTACATGGTCTTTTGAATGGTGTGTTGGTGACCCATAATCATAAAAGTTACAAATGAGAAAGGATTTTGGACATCATCTGATTTAAATTTCAACTATATAAACAGGATGCTAAGAAAGTTGATAAAAATGGTTTCTGGGAGCATGATTGTAGACGTAGATAACCTATTTCCAAGATTAGGAAATGTGAAAAAAAAAATCACTGTCTTCAATGTAATAATTTATTAATCTGAGTTTAATACCTAACCTTGGGAATACATTTAACTTTCCCTCATTCTCCATTATATTCTTTTCTATAATCCAAACCCTATCCCATCACTAACTTCCAGTTAATTATTTATTTTGAGACAGGGTCTTACTCTGAAGTCCAGGTTGTTCAGGAACCCACTTCACAAGCCTGTGCATAACTTAAAACTCACATTGGTCCTCCTATTGTGCCTTAAGATGTATTGTGCCTTAAGATGCTGGAATTACAGGCATGAGGTCACGTGCTGGGACAAATTCTAATTTAATTCTAAGGTTTTTGGAATGGCTGAATAACTGTTCTTCCCTTGAGGTGATGATGCTCCGCGTTTAACCATAGGATTGTTTTTGATGCTTTTTGCTGTTCTCATTTGACAGAATCCAGAGAGTAGAGAGTATATCTGCAGCTTGTTGCTTCTGTGAAACCATCTTTTCCCATCTTTTCTTTGTAGCAAGAGTTCTCCAGGCCTATGAAGCCTTTACCTTTGGGCAGTTCTATGAGCTTTGGAGAACTCAAAACTGTCAGTATCTGCCTTCCTAGACATGGAGGTGCTCTTCCTTTATCCCCAATTTGCACACACAGTAGGCCAAGTTCACAACATCATCCTTCAGGTGACACAGTTCTGAGCCATGAGTTTACCCTTAACTAGAATTATCAGTATAGTCTGCACTGACCCACAGTGGGTACTGCCTTCAAATCCTGTTCTTCCCCCCCCCCCCACTATTGTTTTACTAGAGCTCCCCCAGTGTTACCCTGACTAAAGGGTTTGCCTTCAAATTTTTATCTCAAGGTCTTCCGGGTTGAAACTCAAACTAAGATAGGCTATATTCCACACTGACGTGTTGATGGGATGACGAATGGACTGTCAGAGTACTATCTTGCAGATATAGGGATCATATGTTCTCCTTTTACAAAGCATGATGCTATCTCCCATATGCTATTGAACAGAGCAAGGCTGATGGGCAAGGGTCCCACCTCAAGTTCCTCTGGTTCTTTACTTTGTATCTGTGATCTATTACTGACTTTGGTAGGTAGTGACAGGTCAGGGGGAATTGTGTCAGACTGCTATTATTTCCAGCCCATCTTTGTTGCGTCAGCTACATATAACTTGCACATAGTAGTGTCTTCAGACTGATTACCTTCTGACAAGGCCAAAAAGAAATGTTGACCCTGGGTTAAACTAAAGCAAAGGGTCATTCCCTGTGAAGGAAGAAAAGAAAGGGAAATGCCTAATGACAAGATGTTTCCTAACAAGGGCGCGCCAAATTTATAGGGAAATAAAATAGTGAAGAAATGAGATTAGGTCAGCAGTTTGGATGCCTCCTACCAAGCAGAGGTGCTGTCTGACTGTCTTGGATTGGCTTCCTCTTTTGTGATTTACAGCTTCAGCCAAACAGAGCACATCCAGCAACACAATTTGTTTTCCACCTTTTAAAAAAGGCTGGAGATCTCCATCCATGGCTCATCATAGGAGGAGGCATTAGCAGACAGTCTGACCATAGCGAGACAGGCAGATGGTTTGTGGGACTAATGCCAGCTGGGTGTTGCTGTAAGTGATCATGTATCTCTTCTCTGTGCCCCAGATCTTGGCTTGATTAAGAGGTCAGGGGGAGGGCTGCCTTAGCGCGAGGCCACAGCACACATGATATACAGCCAACCTGTCGGTCGCCTAGAAACAGCTCTGGAAAGGGGCCTAAAGACAAATCAATTTACAAGCCCATGAGTTTGGGCCAGGTAGTATTGTCTGTTTCTAATACATGTTTGAATCTTTGGGTTTGTTTTCCCAAATACCAGCCAGGCCTTTTCACTTTGATGCATCCAAATACGTTTTCTTTTTAATCCAGTCTCATCTGATAAACGACCACACTCTTTGGGTGAGGATTCTGACGAATAAGTGAAGTATGAAGAAAGATAGGAGTAGGAAGCTAAGATGATTGAGGCCTCCTAGCTTCTTCTTCCTTCGTTTGCTGAGCCCTGTCAAAAAGGGCACAGGAGGAAGAACCTTCTATGAGAGGCAAAGACAACAAGATTCAAGCCTGACATTAGGGCCAGCGCAGCACTTGTGTGGCCAGAACAGACCTGGAGGCCTTACACACGGACTTGACAGTTGATGCCGTTCTCACGATTCCCACCTGACCGATATGACCCCTGGATGACTTCTGGATGTTACTTGCTTGTTACATCTGCTTCTGTGTATGTTGCCCCACAGGCTTGCTCACCTGCTAAGTAGCTGATTTTGGTCAGTGACCTCAGGCTGAAAGATAAAACACTGTCTATAACTATAAATCTATTTAGAAAATATTATTTTTACTATGGGGTATCTATTTTTAGCGAAGCACAAAGGTAAGGATGTTGGAAAAACTAAAAAAAAATTCTTTAAATAAACGTCTGTCTCTTTTTGCTGCCTCTTCATTGGAGCAGGGTTAAAAATAAATCCCTGAATGAAAATGCTGTAACCCAGCCAGAGAGACATGAACCAAGAGAGGTGGGTGGGAGAAGGAGGGGCCTGTCACCTGCGGGGGCTTAAATGGGGTAGTTTTCTTGCTGTTCTTTGAAACTGAAGACAAAGGTTTAGGCTTTATTTAAAATCATAGGTATTGATAGCACTCAGTTGTGGAGGTGGATTCTCCTAGCTTTTTCTTTATCATATTATTTTGCATCAATTATTGCTGAAAGCAATCTAGCCAGATGAATAAAGGCTGTGCTAATTTTTGGAGAGTCAACCCAATTGACTTGAAGGCTTCCTAGTTTACACATAATAATTAGGAAAAACCTGTTTCATTCTTTTAAAAAATCATCCCTAACAGTGCATTACACAGTCATCTAATTACAACTAATGCTTCCTACATCTTTCTCAAATTCTAAAATGACAATATTGGCTTCGCTATTTTGGGCTGCAGACAGCCTGACAGACTGGCAAGGATGTTCGCTAGGACCAAAACCCCCCTCTTGTTTTAGTTCTAAATGAATAAACCAAAATTTGCAGCAGGAAACATACTCAGACTGTTTCCTCCAGAATGAACCAAACTGCAAAATCAAATGGGCATGCCAGCAGACAGACACATTCCCATGGCTGAATGCCAGACATACACTCATGGCTGAGGTCTGCTGATAACACCTTGAATGATCACAATAATCTGCTCACACACTTGAGCCACACACTCAGTCTTGCTGTTCAGATAAACACACTCTGTGATTATTCTACAACACTGTTAAGGTGCTGGGGGGTTGTCCCTCATTTATTACGTGACTAATAAATACTTTAATTACACTTAATAAATAATGTAAGCAGGGCTCACTGAAGTGGTAATTCTTTAAATTAATTATTAACTGCATGCAAAAAGCTGCACTGCCGGTACCACTAAAAGAAAATTCAGCCTTTAATCTAAAGTGATTATTCATTATCTGGTATAAAGGCTCCATTTGCATATTATTAGGGAAATAAACTTTGGCCTCCTTGGCAATACAGATAGATCTCAAATCTGTGCATTACAAATCTCCAAATACTAAAGTAATGATAAACAATATGCAATAAAGTCTCTAGTTTATAGCTTTATAACAGCTGGTTTTTGATTTTCCAAATATATTACAATGATAAAGTGACCAGTTTATGTATAAGCTCTTTGTGAAAGGTGGTGCCTACAGATGGTCGGCTGATAGGAAACTGTAAATGTGCAAACTGCTCGTTTCCCTTGAGATCAGAGCCATAAAATGATCTCAATAAGATAAGTGAAGAAAATTTCTGCTTAACTCTTTTCTTTGTTGTGAGCCAGATACGACTCTGTCTGTAGGTGTTCTGCACATGTTTCCTTCCCCACTTTGCTCTAGACTCCGTTCTCTCCCTGCAAAGAGAAAGTCAATGTCCCCAGACATCAAGGAAACTCTAATTCTGTCATGGGACAAAAGGATAGGCTAGATCCAAATGTAAAAGGGTGATTTGGACTTAGCACTCATTTCTCAGGATTGGGCATCTCCCCAGATGAACGACGGATCTCAGGAGCTGTGGCTGGGGAACCAGGCTTTCTAGCATCCACAAGTGTGAAATGTAAGAGAAAATTAACAAAATGAAAACAGATTTTGGGAGGAGGAACATTCTTTCTCTTGATCTCCCTTTGGCACGAAGTGCAGGTGAGGCATGAGACTCTGGTGACAGTGGGCTTGGGAAGCCAGAAACCTAAGAACACGATGGCAGGAACACCAGGCCCTTTCCCATCCATCGTACTCATCTCCCTGAGACCCATTCTGAGATTACTGTCCTTTCTTTCTTCCTCCCTTCCCATCTCTCTTCTTTTTCCCTAGAGTCTTGCTATATAATTCAAGTTGGCTTCCAATTTACAATCTTCTTGCTTCAGCCATCCTCACTGCTGGCCCACACATGCCCAGCTTTAGGGGGCGGGCACTTTCAGGAGTATTTACCTGAATATGGACCAGTCAGCACCATGCTGACTCTTATGAAGTGGGGAGAGGTTTTATAACTGTAATCTATGTCTTCCAAGGTGATTATTTCGTGAGATCAAACATTTCAGAAATGCCATTACTGCTTCAACTATTGTGGGAAACTCTGAGAATTGTCCTTCATGTTTGTATTTGTTCAAACTGCTGTAAAAAAGTATCAACAAAGTGTTTATACCTCATAGATCTTGACCCTGGAAGAGTGGGACTCGGAAGCCAGAATGGCTAGGACCCACAGAGGACTCTCTTCTTGGCTTGCAAGCAGCCATCTTCTCCTATAGACACACTCCCAAAGTCAAGGCCCCATCCTACTCTATTTTCAATCTGGTTGAAGTATGAGTAAGAATTAGTGGCTAAAAAAATCAATATGTTCCCCTTTTCTTGACACCAGTGGGACTTTTCTGGACATTTTCTTTAGCTAAAGGTAACTTGAATTGTAAAACTTTTAGGTGTACTGCAGATCAATAAGATAATATTGAAAAAAAGAAGGGCCATATCCGCCTTTTTATGCCATAAAGGCAACATCCCCTCCTATTGCTGATGCACTTAAAATGCTAACTTTATCCTTATCTAACCAAGTTTGTAGACTGATATAGTCAGTGACTGCTCATATCTCATTCAATTTTCCTGCAATTCCTTTGAGTTAGGCTGCTGTTATCCTATATGCTCATTTTAAAGATAACAAAGAAAAAAGCACAGCCCCAAAGAAGTTGAACAAAACAGAGAAAGTTCATACAATAAGCAAGGGGAAGACACAGGATTCTAGCATACATATCTTCTATTCCTAATGAGTAAACAGCTGGATCCTTTCTCACAAATATCTCTTGACTTCTGTCAAAAACTATAGCAATGAAGAGTTAAACATATGTGCACCATCACCAACCTACCAGCGACTCCCATGTATGTCTCAGGGCAGTCACTAAACGAGGCACTGGGTGTGTAATAAAAATTTGCAGAAAAGAAACAGAATCAAAGGAGCTATTGACTAGTTGACAAATGTGATCCAATAACGTTGGGTTGCTGGAGATTTTTTATCAATAAGCTCTGGGGTTTTAGGTTTCTGGAGGCACAGGGAGAGAAGTCTTCATAAGACTCTCTCAGATCCTCAAACACTTGTGAGCCTCACCATTGGGTCCCAGAGATGAGGGAGTGATTTCTGATTATAGCCATTAGGGAAAAGAAAACAGAGGCCTGGCACTCCACTGTCATCATGCTGATCAAGTGGCCTAAGTCTCTAGGTTCAGTACATATTGCCTGCCCATACTGCAAAGGCAGACAGGGGGCAAGCCAAGCCAGGCATAGGCAGAGACCTCCAAGTGCTACTTCTTCATCCAAAAGCCAGCTCCAGGTACAAGGCCCAGTTAAAGGCGAAGTTCTTTTATTTTTCATTTATTTATTTTTAGCCATGTGATTGCTACTGGTTTGTTGTATTTTCTCTCAACTTCTATGTTGAGTCCCTAACTTCCAATATGGCAGAGTGTATGACCTTGTTGCAAACAAAGTCATTTCAGAATGAAGTAAGACATGGCCATAGTGGAGGGTAGGGGACTCTGATTCTGGTTTTAATGCAGTAGTGAAATTTGGACATAGTAACAGGCACAAAGGAAGAGCAGCACGTGGCATGTGGGACAAAGAGCTGACTGATGATGCCACATATCAACAATGGTCAGAAAACACCAGAAACAAGGGCCAAATGATGGAACAGATTCTTCCTCACACCCTCAGTAGGAACCTTCCCTATTTCACATCTTTATCTCAGACCTCTAGGCTCTATCACGTTGGGATGATACATTTTTGTGAAGCAATCCACTGTTGAAGAAGCTCTAGCATGCAAATAGAAAGCCTTTGAACTATATTATCCTGTTTTGAGGCAGGAAGTTGAGGTTCAGAGAGTAATGTGTCCAGGGTTCCATAGCCGGGGAGAAGTCAGTAGGCCCAGGAAGCTGCTGGTAAAAGATAGGAAAGGGCAGTTTTTCTTCCTTGATAATCCAGAAATGTAGCACCAGAGACACCAGCAGAAGCAGAGGAAAGAAGACAGCCATGCTGCTCTGAGAAAAGGTACCAAGCCACATGGCTAAACAGATTACTCGAAATAGATTGGGTTAAGATGAAAGAGGTAGCTAGCAATATGTCTGGCCCATATTCAATCAGCATGAAATTAATATAAGCTTTGTGTGATTATTTGGGGCTAAGAGGCAGCGGGGCTGTGAGTGGGACTGAACCTTGCGGCTAGGCCAGAAAGGCCAGGCCAGAAACTTCTTACTACAGTGGCTGGTGCTCAGAGGATCAAACTGATTTGCAAAGACTGGGCCAGCTCTGCTGATGAGGTACAAAAGAAAAGCCAGCCTACAGACTTTCCTGCTGTGTGGTTTTAGAGTGGGTACTCACTGACGGTCTTCATTGTGGTTGAGAGTGGGTTGTAAATGTAATGTTAGGGGATATTTTGTGCTGGCAAAAGTGATAGTTTCTAGATGCAGTGGGCATGAAGAAAAGAAAGAATTGCTTCAGAGCAGAGTTCACATGTAAAGAACCTGAGGTTGAATTGCTTTGGGGAGGCTATCCATGCCCAACTGGAACAGCATGCAAGTATTTTCATTGAATTTATGATTTTATCAACTTACAAAGGTCATTTTTTACCTTCTAGTGAACCACAATATTATGACTGGGGTTAAATGATGCCAGAAGAATCCACATAAAGGGAAACATTCAATCAATCCAGTCTGGCATCGAACATAGTTTTCTAAAATCAGGCAGCTCTCCTGTAAGTACAGTCTTGTTCCTGAGAACTGAGCTTGGAAATGGTGCACGAATAAAGGAAACTCAGGGACAGATCTCTGGGAAAGTCAGAGACATCAGAGAGTAAACACCACAGTCAGATCTCACCCAGCTGTCTTCCAGCTTCCTCAGCCTCCCTCCTCCTGGCTTCTACTGCCCTTCTGTCTTTCTATGTCTGCCTTAAATACTCTCTTCCCAACACTACCTGCCTGGGAGCCTGGAACTCCTTCTGTAAACTAAGATGACCTCAAACTCAGATTGGATTAAGGGCATAGGTCACCACTCCTGGATATTTCCTGTGCTGGGATTAAAGGTGTGAATCACCACTCTCTGATCCTCCCAGACTGACTGTGGGCAGATCCCTCTGATATCTCCGAATGTTTTATTATATCCCCACATGGAAACCCCCGTCATTGACCAGGGCGGGCCAGAGCCTGGAGTATTCTCTAGTTGAAAAGGGGAAGTAGTCTCTCCTTTTGGACTTTCTTACGTGGTGATGCCTAGGCCTTTTCCCATTTCCAATATTTACTACTGAATGTTGATGTGGACCACTTGCCTTTCCAACTCTGCATCAAGTTTACGCAAATTTCCTTAGTGTGTTTTTCCTTAGCAAAGAATAGCAGAGACCAGTTTATAATTATTTAGCAACACTGTGTAATTATTGCTTTGGCACCTTTCTTCACTAGGCTTGAAACATCACAGAAGGAAGAACTAGGTTGGTTGTGTTCATCTTTCCACCCACCATCGTCCTGTTGCACACAGTGGATTTTGATTGACAAGTAGTTAGTTGTTCATTGAATTCTCCTTTTCAAAGAGAAAAACAAACATTCCAGAAAATATGGACAGAATTAGGTTTTTTTTTTTTTTAACTGAATACTTGGTGGGGAAAACAAATACTTTATTCTACTCACATCGGTGGCCCACTACAATCTGATAAGTAAACCAGATACCCTGTGTGTTGGCAGGGCCAGGTCCATCTTCCCTTTCAAAGGTAGAGCCTCGATTGCCACTGGGATTACATATGGTCACTGGGAAAGCCAAAGATGATACTGTATGACCAATGCCCCAATTGGGAGACAGTGAACTCCTGTGTGGGACTCTCCACAGCTCCATAATGAATCCTTAGGCAGGCACCTTTGTTGACACTGGATTGCTTTCCTCCTGGTACCAGGATGGGTCCTCCCAGCCACTGCTCACTACCTCACTATCATGCTTTTTCTCCTGACTTCCTGTCTCAGAATTCACCAGCAGCTTCTTGAGCAGTAGTAGCTTTATTCCACCTTTCCAACAGAAGAGATGAATTCTGAACACTTACTCTGGCTAAGTGAACATCCAGAATCTTATAGAAACATTTCATCCACTTATTCTTGCTCTCTTTTTCTTATACATAAATGAACATGAATACCACACACACACACGCGCTCGCACACACACACACACAGATACAATTTTGTGTGTTTTTCAGGCTGGATTGTGGCTGTAACTTTAGAGAGAGGTTGACTTGGTGCCTACATTCACAGGGATAATTTTTAGAGGTTTGACTCATTAAATTTTACTTAATCAAATTCAGCAAATATTTGTCAGGCACTTTTTATACACAAAGAACTCACTATATTGTGCATTTAGAAGAAGTCTTTATTTTATCTCAGGGCTCTTGAGGATATGGTCCTTCTTTTCACTATTGCAGTTTCCATGCCCAAGTACAACACATGTCACATTAATGCTTTCTTGAATATATGACAACAGAGAAAAGTCATAGGGGTAAGGATATTTATAAGTCAAGTTTCCTGACACTCAGAAGGGCATCACATATATAACAAGCATATATTTTGATCTTAGTGTGAGTGTTAATTCACCTCTTGGGGGACATTATCTACCATAAAGTCAACTATCCTCTTTAAGTCTTAATTTACTCATCAATAAAGTGGGAAATAATGGGCGACTTTGAGAGCTAAGGTGTTGATGAAGTGCTTAACAGAGTGTTAGTACAATGAACACTCCATGTGTTGAGAGCAACTTCCTATACTGCTACTCATGCTGGGGATGCTGGCCAGGTTTCTTCTATGTGGCCACTTTATAACTTCCAGTGAATCTGGTATGGATGTCAAAAGACAGACAAGAGCCACATGAGATGGGGAGATACAGGGGGGATGGGGATATGTTCAATATGAGAGGTTTGAATGTGATGAGAAGCCCACTCCCAGGGTTCGCACCATGGCTGGCACACCTGGTGCTTGAAAAGAGCTTGTCTAAGCAGGAGGAAGAAAGTAGCTCAGCTTCAGTGTCTGACCCAGGGCTCCAGGCTAAAGGACTACCTCATGAGGCAGGGTTTCATGATTCAAAGACTAGGATGTGCCTGCCTCTTCTCTGTTGCCCCCTTAAGGTCTAGAGATAACAGCAGGGTCTTAGAACCCCTATAACAGATTTTTTTTAAAAACTGAGTTAGGAATCTTGCTATAGTCATCAAGGATTGTGATTAATGAGAAATAAGAATGACAGAAAAATGGGTGTGGGTGGCCAGAAGTTGTGTGTGTGTGTGTGTGTGTGTGTGTGTGTGTGTGTGTGTGTGAATGAATGGGAAGGAGGACAGGAGGTTTGGGAGACAAAGAAATCGAAGTGTATTTCTTCTTCCCATTGTATCTCAGTTCTATGAAGTCATGTCCCTCAGACCTTCCTACCATCTCCTGTGAATATGCACCTTTTGCCCTTTTGCTCCTTCCGTAGATCTGATTTGGGTTTTTCTAAGATGAAATAGCCAGCCACGTATCTTCTGTTTCTGGCCCCACTGGCACCTCCATTTTACTTTAATTGCCCAATTACTGAAGCCATCCAATCTATTTATTCAGGCAATCAAGACTTTA
Source organism: Phyllotis vaccarum (assembly GCA_033318265.1). Taxonomy (NCBI): domain Eukaryota; kingdom Metazoa; phylum Chordata; class Mammalia; order Rodentia; family Cricetidae; genus Phyllotis; species Phyllotis vaccarum. Next base: position 11,103,980 of record JARWLC010000009.1, on the reverse strand, counting down.
AATGCATGGATTTATCATCGCCTCAAATCACCTGTCACTGCAATCGAACAAAAATAGAAAGGTAGCTAGGGCTGCAAGAGGAAAGCTCCCACACTTCTCTTGGTCAGGTGATTGTGTTAGAGACGCCGATGGGAAGGGAAAAATGGAGGGGAGAGTAGGAAGCATGATGGGGTGTAAGTGAGTGGAGACTGTTTGGAAGTTTGGGAGGAGTGACCTTTGCAGAGGAGATACTGGTGTTTCTGTCCTAAGAGATTCTCAGGGCTTGGTGGGGGAGGTGGGATGACATTAGAGGATGGAGAAGGTGGCATTTAGATTACAGTGTTTCTATACTCATCCAAAATAAGCCTCTTTTCTTATTTGCCTGATTCTCAAAATGTGTTTGAAAACAAACTGCTTTTGTCAACATGAATAGCTATGCCGTTTTCCCCTCACTCACTCCAGTTCATCATTTTTTTAAAAATTAAAACATAGTACCCTCAAACTTAATAAAGAATTCCAAGTGTGTTATGTTCACTGAGAGGTAATAGTCTTTGCCCCTCTGAGCATGACGTTACTATTTCCGGTGCCTCCGAGTTTTGAAAACCTCTCTTGAGAGAGCTCTGCAGGCTCTTTAAGCCACATCTTGCCTGTTGGGAACTCTGACTGTAAATGTTTAGTAAACCCGATGTGTGGATTTATATTTAGCCATATTTGTGTCTAATAAGACTAAGTATATTTATCTTGTGAGCTTTTTAAAATTTGAGGACAAGACATAATTTGTTTAAACCTCATAATTTTAAACTTCAATTCAGCCACAGAAACCTGTTTGGATTCCAATAAAACTCCCAATATGTTTACCACTTTGCTTTAAATGTGGCTGCTATCTTCATTTTAGTAATCACAATTATAATCCAGAAGAGGGGTAATACAGAGCCTGAAACAAGCCATTAGTCACTACCTAATAAGCTGTTGTGACTCTACCAATCAGTTCAGGCTTTGTGTCTCAGTTGAAAGCAAAGGATTTGCCTTGGAAGATGCCCAGAGCACTACCATTGCTTAGTTCTTAGTGTGAAAATAGAAATAGAATAATCTTGCCAAAATTGTTTTAGTAAAATTCTACTCTAAAAGAGAACTCAATCAAGTATAGAGCCACCCATAACTTAATTTGCATTTTTGGCATATACTATATTATAACCTAGTGGACACGTGCGCATTTTTCACATATAAACTCAACAGCACCCTGAGTATAAGTGGATATAACTGATCTAGCTGCTTTCTCCAAAGCATTTAAATACCCTCATCCACTTCCTCTGCACCGAGTCTATCTAATGCCTTCACACTCGCCCATTTTCACCTGTGAGTTTTGTCAAAGGAAATTTGTTAGTAAAATTGTGAAAATGGGGAGGAATCAGCTCCGACTGTATTTGGCAGTATATGGTAAGTGAAGCTGTTTTGGGTAAGATTTATTGTGTCATCTTCTAGAATATTCTAACTCCAAAGAGAACCAAATTATAGAGAACTGTCAACTAAAGCTTCCTTTGCTTTCTACGGCCCAGGTGGAGGGGACAAATGGATTCCTGCCTGACTGCAAAATATGATATATTATTATAAACAGAGTCTTGAATTATAGAAAATACTAGTTAGCATAATTACATTACCATATTTTTATATGGAGATTATTATTCAAACACCAAACAGGCAATCTTCTATTGGAGAAAAAAAAGCCAATAAACACTCTCAATCCCAGCTTCCACTGTTTTGTATGTCGTAGTGCCAAATGATTCTAAAGTTTAAAACCCATTACATTACAAGAGCCATTCACTTCAAGTAGGTGGCAATTTGCTTCTTCTTTTTTTTTTTTAATCCCACATTTTGATAGCTATTCACCTCTATCAATTCTTATCTTGCCCATTCTTTAGAAACCAATTGCAGTTTAAAAAGTGCCCATCTACTTCTGATTGAAATCGTCACATGCTGGTTTTTTAAAAACTATTTTTCAATCTCTTAATAAAATAGATTGCTTCCCGGCTGCCGGTTGGTAAACCTGTGACTACAGCCCTTCTGAGGACTTCTCTGCCTCTTGGATTTTTCTTACATTGGGTTCTGTCCAAGAAATCCCAGATTTCTACTGGTCCTAACTACATGTACAAAACAGTTTAATGGATTATAATCATTTAAAATTGTACAGAATATTGGCAATAACAAAACTCTTCAAATTGCTTGTTAAATTAAACTGCCAACCTTTTAGAGTTCATGAAATATAAAAATCAGCCTTACAGCTCTGCTTGGCATGTTAACATTGGCTGTATGCTTCCATTGCCATCGAGCTGACAGACTGAAAGCTGTCTATAAAGTGTGGGGAATCACCTCCACTACCACACAAGAGAGACTCACATTTTCAGTGCTAGAATAACTACTTACCAAGGACTCTGTGTGTAGGGTCAAGTACAGGAGGAAAAGGTTCTGTGTCAGCTCTTGAGGGTCATGTTTCAGAAAGTAAGTCATAAGAAATGGCTTAGCAAAGTCAAGAGGAAATGTTCAGATTATGGGGTCCACAGTGATGCAGGTATGGGAGAAAAGTGGCTGAGGAAGTGGTACCCCAATCACAAGATCTCAAAGAGCAAAGGAGGGGGCTGTGTTAACAACAGACTATTTAAAGTTCAGGGAAGCTATAGAAGCCATAAATAAAGTTCATGATCATAGGGTAGATTTAAGGTCTACCTTGCCATCCGTCTTTCCTGTTTTACAGGAAGAAGAATCACCTTTTCTTTTCCCCTTTAAACTATGGTCATCTGTGATGTCCTAGTTGTTCTAAAACAATTTTGTATTATAAGAAGTATGAAATGAAATTAATTGAATAGGTGAGTGAGCACATGAATCTTCATGCCATTTTGCGGGACACTTCCACAAGTCATATACCCTCATTACCCAGCATTTACATGTCCTGTGACTATTAACCATATCCATACCATCTTGATTTGAATCCTGTTAACTGCCTTTGAAGCTCCAAATTTTAAGGTGATGTGATACCACAAACATGCCGGTTAAGACACACATACTCCCTGCCCTATAAAATCTTTTGAGTGCTGTAACAGTACGGGACTGTGGTGGAGTGTGGAGTGGAGGAGCGTGGTAGAACACAATGTGCAAATAGAATAAAGAGACCGAGGCCAGGAGCTAGAGAGAGCGCAAACTTGTCCAGAGAATTAGAGATGGTAGAAAGTATTTAAAACAGTTATTAAAGAGGACCAAGGATTTTATATTCCTCATGGGAAAAATTTAAGAAGATAAGAAAATATGTAGATAAAAACACAAATAGAGACAGTATTGGTAATACAAAGTGTATTGATATATAAAATCGTCTATTGTATGCTCTGTCTTATAGTTGTTGAATTAGACTCTTTACAGGCGTTATTTCTCCCAAGCTTCAAAGTAGCATGAGAAGGCTGAACATGTGGGAACTGAGGAGGAGATGAACTAAGGTTCTCTTTCTTGTCTGCTACTGTCTGGTGCTAAATGTAGAAGCCAGCATTTGGTTTATGTAATACTTCTTAAGCAGAGTATGGTTCAGGGCAGCTAATGGTTTGCTTTGAGGAGCTAATAGGGACAAGTTAATAGTCTGCTTCTGAGAGTAAAGGTAGATAAGGAGGGGCTAGTGTAGCAGAGAGAGCAGTTTTGCTCCTAACGGATGGAGGCTGGGTCTTTCAGCAAACCCATCCCTCCAGGCAGGTGTTCAGATGTCCATTGATTGCTAATTCTAACCTAGGAATCCCTTTTGCACCCCCTCCCCGACAAGAAATTTGGTTTGATGACCCAGGTTCCACTAAGCAGACGCTTGGTGGAAGCTGTGTCTTTACATCACTAGATGTCTCTTTCTTTTCGGAGAATCCATGGAACATTGAATTAGGGATCAAAAGCTACCCAGCAGCCATCTAAGTCAGCAAACAAAACAGCACAAGAATTACGGCCACTTCACCAGACTCCCAAAGCCAAGTTCAGGATGAAACACTAGAGCTGAAAGGCCGGGTATGTCAGAGAAGATGGTGTTAGAACTGAACTGTTTCTTGTAGCCACGATGGCTGTTCTCCCTGAAGTATGAAGCCCTGGCCCTCTGGGAGAGACTGTGTCCCTGTGAACTCTCTGGGTGGCAGTGATTTGTGGACTATAGGCAGGAGTTCAATCAGGGACTGAGTGTTTTATACAACTTGTTAATTAATCACCACCTCCCTGCTAACTACAGACTTAGAAAGGTAGTTTCATAATGGCAGATTCCCAAAAGCTATAACAACCGCTTCATCCAAACAGTTACCCGTCTCCTGCTACACCTCCCTCCCTCCCATGGCCTTATTGTTGCACAGGAGTATCTTGTCATTTTTCTTCCTTCATTGCCATGCAGAACGCTGTGCAGGGAGGGGAGTACTGTTATCTCTCCTAACACTGCTATTTTTATTATAAAAGATGGAGAATAGTAGGAGGTTAATGGCTGCTTAGAATGAAAACAAATAGCAAGGAAGAACAAATATTGAGAAGAGGCATTCATTGCCTTGCTAAGTGGCTGATGCTGACAGTGAAGCTTAGTTTTCCCTTCCTTATTTGACTGCATAAACTGGGGTCATGTGTACTCAGAGGTTGGTATCATACTGTCATCTATTGCTAGGCCATGTAAGGGAAGTGGCTCTGTTGGAAGGCAAGAGCCCTCCAATGGGCCAAGGGTTCTAGCCAGACCATTTGTTTCGTTCTTTATTCAACAAGATGCTTTCCACTGCTCTTGTTTTCCTAGATCGATTCTCTCATGGCGATCACCTTGGGTGTCTGCAAGGCCCTCTTCTTGACACCACACTGTGCGATGGGCAATAGCAGATGATGATCAGATACTCTAGACCATCCACATTGTCTTATGTACCGTTCAAAATTCTTTGCCTACAACACATAGCACCCACATTATTGCACCTTGGCAATTTGAAGAACTTTGTCACTGTTAATAGCTGCGATAAGACAGTTTTTTTAACCACGTCGTCTTTTCAGGCTAAAATAATCTGTAATCTCCAAACTTCTGCACCCCTATGCCTAGTTTCCCCCAAAGTTCTACTCTTTGCTAGGTGAGAAAGAATACTAAGGTTATTTGGGAGCAAACTATACGCTAGACACTGCATGAAATGTTTATACATCATTTACTTCTTTGCATAATTCAGCAAGGTAAGGGTCACTACCTTTATATTTCATGTGAGGAAACTAAACTAAGGCACAGGAAGGCTTAGTCAGTTACCCACAGTCATGGAGGTTGGTAAGAAGTGAGGAGTGAGGATTCACTTGTTCATCAGATAACACACACACACACACACACACACACACACACACACACACACACAGACACACACACACACACACACACACACACACACACACCACCTCATAATAAATTCTAATTCTAAATTTCTTGCTAAGTATATATTTTATTTTTCTTTACATATGTTATTCTTTCAAGATATACTGTTTCCCAAAATCTATCGGGGAGATTCTAATGGTTACTATCAAATATGATCACAAAGGAAGACTATAATAGAGAGCTATTTATTCCACCCAGTTGGTACAAACCTTTGTCCAATTACCAATAAAAGAGAATGTTCTATGATTGCTTCCAGCTAAGCTAATTAAATTATGTTAGGTTGTCTACCAGCTTCTGCACCCTTTCCTAAGTACTTCTTATCTCATGTCTGGGTTCTGGATTCCTTCCTTGATTGTCGCTCTGCTTTTGAAGAGTCTTTCACAGCAGGGAAGTTTCATTAGACACAGGCTCACACTGGAGAAGGCTTGAAGGGTCATCCTTGACATCTTTCCACCCCTTGTCTCCACTGACTCACTGTGAGTAATGAGTAGACTTTCTTCCACTCTTGAAAGGCTCCGACCTTTGTAAGGTGCCTGGATCTGGACTGTACCCTTTCCCATCTGCTTTCTCGTAGGGATTCCCTTTTTCCTCATAGCCTGCTGGTCACCAATCCATGAGGACAAAGGGCAGAAGTGACCACAGAAAGCTTTGTTGCCTGGGAGCATGATGGAGACAGTTCTCTGGGAGATAGCTTCATTGAATCAGTCCAGCGTCATTCCAGAGTGTAGGGAATATATAGGATTGGGAACTAAAGCTCGGTAATCACCTAATTTGCATCAAACCTCATGCTCTATTATAAAGCTCCTAACAGAAGTCTTAGTTATCATATGTGGAAACATGGTCCTATTATAATGCTCCTAACACAATGTCTAATTATCATATGGGGAACAGGGTGAAAGTTTCTGTAGGGAACTGCACTAAGGTCACACTATTGATGTCGGGCATCCGGGCCTTGAGACAATCTAAAGTAAGATCCTGTAGAGGACAGGCTGCCTTCCACAGAGGGAAGGAAGTTGTCCATGTTGCTGAGTTTGGAGAAAGCTGTCAGGCCATGGTAAACTGCAACCTCCAGCTAGCAGGGCCTCCCAACACTTTCTGGAACTTTCTCCCTCCTGTAATTGTAGTCCACATTTACAGAGGGGGTCAGCTCAGATTTTATAATCTTGTTATCCACAAGCATGTTTCCATGATCTGAAGTCATTAATGAGTCTTACTTGAGTGGTACAATAATCTTCTCATCCCCTGGTGTGCTCTGCATATTCTACTTGTATTATAACCAACTGCACAAGGACCTAGCCTTGTGATTTTTCTGAACCCCTTATACCATACATTTAACATACAAAATTACTATAGTGTATCTATAGAAAGAACGCTGGGTTGGTAACTTAGAAACCTGTCTTTTGTTCCGGCTCTGCTTTTAGCCATCCAAGTCATTTGAGAAAAGTTATTTACTTTCAAATTTAAAGTGCCTCTTCTTCAAAATGGTATTTGAGCGATGTTTACATGAAAGGCTCTGGATATTCCAAAGCTGCAACTATGTTTTAGTGATTAAATACTTGGAGAGACACAAAGTTGCAGAGAAATATTCTTCCCAAACATAGGTTGCTTAACATCCACGTGCTCTAAGAACATAAATGAAAACATGAGTGGGTAAGTAAGAGATAGCACTGCTAGAAACTGAGCCAGATCATCCAGGTTCCCTAGAGCTTGAAAAAAAAGTGAGCCAAAGCAATTAGCTTCTCTTTAAGTCAGTGCCTGATTCACCAGTCAGTATCCCAATGAACTTTAGTTAAAGGTTCATTATATTTCTCAGCCGCTGCCCCTTACTGGATTCAGATACAATGGCATTATCTCCTCTTGCTACAATCCAAAGTTAGTGATCCAGAGGAGTCAGTGTGAGATTTCTAGGGCCCCCGTGTTTTGTTGGCTTGGAGAATCAAATCCATGCACTTCTGTCTTCCTTTTTGAGTATTGTCAAAGAGTAGACTCTTTTTGTGTCACTGATATGTATACAGAATATGATTATGAGACAGGGAGATGGTATCACAGGTGAACAGCCTTGCTGCCAAGCCTGATGACTTCCATTTATTCAGTGAAATCCATATGGTGGAAGCTAAGAATTGACTCGTGCATATGCTCTGGGGCACACAGTCACGTATACAAGATGTAAATAAATAAATAAAAATAAGTAAATGTAATAAACATTTTTTTAAAAAAGAAAATACCAGCTAATTCTGTGCTAAAACTGTGGAGATTGAACATCCTCTCTGGCTCTCAATGGGAGCCTTAGTGGTTGCCAACTGTAAGCCTTGACCATACAACCTTGACCAGAAGGGACTAAGTGATGGATGGATAGACTTTCTGCCTCCCTTTGGGTCTTCTCTGTGGAACTCTGGAGCCATAGTAGGGCATGGTTCAAGCCCAGCTGGCAAGCCTGCTTCCTTCCAGAAAACGCCTGCCTCTCCAACCATCTTGCACAGATTGACTCTGTTTCGTCTCCATTAGCCACAGTCATAGGCAGGTCTTTACTAGAGCGTGGGCTTTTCACATTCTCTAGTTTGATAGACTTAGCCTTTAAAAATGCAATGGAATTTGTTCACGGAGTGTTTTCATTTCTACAAAAATTAGGGCACATGCTATATGTTACTATATAATTTTCCATTAGTGCTGTGTTCTTATCACTTCATTAATGGGTTTGAATAGTGTGAATTCTGCCTTCAGTTCCTTCGCCTCTCAGATCCAGTTACTAATATTCAGTCTGGTTCTTAGTCCTCTTTATAGGGCGACCATAGGCACCAGGGAGCAGTGATGTCAGGAAGTGTAGGAAAGACGTATGGTTTTATTCTCACAGGGGCACGGGTTCTCAGTTCTTCCCAGGGATATAGAAAAATCATCAACTACTTTTTAGTCATCCAGAACGACTGAAGCTGGAGAAGCTGGCTTTCTATGTGTTCTTATTTGTTAAATATTATTTAGCTTGTTTCCCCTTTTGACTTGGAGTGACAAATCAGAAGGGGTCTTTTCTCCTTTTCAAAACTTATTCATTCTGTGCTTGCCCCTCGGCTCACCTCCCCATCCAGACCTTCTATGTCAACGTGGCATGATTCCCTAATTTCTGCTTTTCCAATTGCTACTTGCGTTTCAGGACCATCAGGGGGAGGATGTGTTTGCGGACTTCAATCAGCTCCAGCTCTCAGGATCCCCCTCTCTGGAGCATCTGCAGCACTGCCTGTTAATGTTGCTATTGCTTTATGGTCCCCTAGTACCATCTCTCCTTCACACTTCCAAGACTGTATACATCTTCCAGCCTTTTTATTTTAAAGTTATGGCCAATGATAGCCATTTTATAGATTCTTAAACATAGACCCCTTCTATCCAACAACTGGAAGAGTGACACTATGCCCTTGAAAGATGTTTTATTTGAGTTGGAATATAATACTGCTAAAATACATGCTATCCCCAGGGACTCACTGTGCTGTGAAGTTTTTTCCATGCATATCTAGCTTCCACCCTCAATTCCCAGACCAGCACTCCATGTTTTGAGCAATACAACTTCCAGAGTAATGCAGATGCAGAGGCTAGGTAATTTACATATAATCTCTTCTATTGGGATTCCCTTTAGGAGGGTGAATGTCTTACGTGGAACCAATATCTTTCAATTCAGATACACTTGCTAAAACAGTTAGCTCTTTAGTTATATACTTATTAGTGTTTTCCATGCTTGCTGTCTCTTATCTACACAGCATCCATTAGGAATGGTAGGGAGTCTATTTTCATGCCCATTTGACAGAAGAGGATACTGGATACTAAAGATCATGTGGCTTACATGGGATCACAGAGATGGTGGTCAGGCTGGAACCAAGTGTCATATCTTAGGTCTGTTCTGTCCTTATGGCAAGATGCCCAATAAGGTTCTAATGAAAAATTGTTTCTCTACATAATTTGCCTCTAAAATATGGTCATATTTCTACGGCACAATTCTCACAAGACCCCTGGAAGAAACTAGGTCAGGATTCTTAGAGTCACTATTTCCAATGTACAGGGTTAAGAAACACAGAGGGATAAGGGTCAATTCTAATTACATATGAATTAGTGGATGGGGGTGAGACTGAACTAGGTACATAGACTTTTCAGGTAGGACTATGGCACCTCTCTACCTCCATATTTTGTAGCATGGACATTAGTTTCTCCATTGCTAATAATTTTAACTAGAAAGCACTAGTGTTGGCAACTTCAGGGTGGTCTTCAAGGAAAATGCTGCCAGCTGAACTCACTGTCTGGCAATAAGTGATAGGCAGGTGTGCAAATGGTGTGGTCCATGAAAGGAATGGGGTAGGCTGGTATGGGCACAGAGCCAAGGTGAGAACCAGATCTCTGGGTTCCCATCCCCCCCACCCCAATAATCACTAACAGGAGAAGTTAACAACCTCTCCAGGCAGGAAAGATTAAGTGAATGTCAGACCAGGGGTTGACTGAGACAATACAAGAGTCCCTCCCATTCATCCAGTGAAGGATGGCATGTGTCCATGTTCTCACACTTTTACTTTCATTAAGTATACTGTGATGCCTTGGCCACCATTAGTTTCAAAACAACGACCCGCTGCCTCAACTCAGCCAATGCAAATATCTCACGAGCTTGGTGGTGAAGACAAAGAGGAATATATTTGGCTTCCTAACATGTGAACAGAGACAGTTGGGATGCAGTCGTTCCTGAGGGTAGTGTAACAGATGACTTGATTTCCTGCTCTGATGGGTGGTCCTAAATTTTAAATGAATGTACTTTATCACACATGCATGAAAAACAATGTCATTTCCTTGGAGTGGGGGATGACGACCGGGACATAGCACAGTATCCTGCCTCCTTAGAAAGTGCCCAGTTTTGTTCAAGGGCTCTTATTTTATTGGATATAATGTAATATAGTATAATACATGTATTAGTGTGTGCATTTATTTATATATTTCTCTCATTCTGACCTGCCAACAAACATGGCCAGTTAATGTAAAGCACAATGAGGAACACAGGTGGGGAAAGTCTTCTGTCTTTAGGGAGTCATGACTACCCTTGGAAAATTACCTAACAACTTAGGACTAAAAATAGTGATGTGTGGCGTCAGTGATGGAGAGACAGACTGACTACTGACTGCTCAGGAAAAGGCGTGAGATTATCTTGGAAGGACCAAAGTATGTGTAGGGGCTTGAGCTAGAGTTGGACTGCTGCTTTTTGGGGATAAAGGAGGAATTTCTGGGGAGCCATTGTCAAGGGCAAGAAGAAAAGGCAGTGGCAGAAGAAGTGGCTTTAGTCATTTTTCTGAGCATTAATCACAAAACCAGAACCAATCACAGAAGAAGGTGGGTGGCTCAGGCCAATTTGCTTCAATTTGCAGAGATGAAAAGAGAAAAGAGGTGGTGACACATGAGAAGTGGAATTTCCTTCCTCCCTCCCTCCTTCCTCCCTCCCTCCTTCCTTCCTTCCCTCCCTCCTTCCTTTCTACCCTCCTTCCTTCCCTCCCTCCTTCCTACCTTACTTCCTTCCTTCCCTCCTTCCTTCCCTCCTTCCTTCCCTCCCTCCTTCCTCCCTCCTTCCCTCTATCCTTCCTTCCTTCCTTCCCTCCCTCCTTCCTTTCTACCCTCCTTCCTTCCCTCCCTCCTTCCCTCCTTCCCTCCTTCCTTCCTTCCTTCCCTCCCTCCTTCCTTCCCTCCCTCCTTCCTTTCTTCCCTCCTTCCCTCCCTCCCTCCTTCCTTTCTTCCCTCCTTCCTCCCTTCCCTCCTTCCCTCCCTCCCTCCCTCCTTCCTTTCTACCCTCCTTCCTTCCCTCCCTCCTTCCTTTCTACCCTCCTTCCTTCCCTCCTTCCTTCCCTCCCCCCTCCTTCCCTCCTTCCTTCCCTCCTTCCTTCCCTCCTTCCTCCCTTCCCTCCTTCCTCCCTTCCCTCCTTCCCTCCCTCCCTCCTTCCTTCCCTCCCTCCTTCCTTTCTTCCCTCCTTCCTTCCTTCCCTCCCTATTCCTTCCTTCCTTCATTCCTTTCTTCCTTCCTTCCTTCTCTTTCTTTGCTTTGTTTCAAAATAAATCTTCATTTTGAAATTCACAAAAAGCAGTTTAGTACTCCATTGTCTGGTGTTAAATGTCTGCAGTGCAATTCCATATTCTCACCTGAAACTATTGCATTATCTGTCCCAATCCCACCAGAGAAAGGTGGTTGGGGAGTGGTTCCTGATGGTTATTTGCGGTGCACATTTTGACATCTTAGCTATGTCCTTGTTCAAGATGGATCTGGCTACATTAAAGAATTTTGTGACTTTTATAAAGGAGTAGTATTTGAGTAGAGTGAGATGGCATTCTTGTTCTTGTATAACAATAAAAATTCAACAGAATATACCTACAGAGACAGTTTCTAAATTCAACGGACCTGTTGATCCCAAATCACTCTTCATTTATGACTTGAAACCCTCAGTACAATTTTCAAGATCCCATCTACTAAGATCTAGGATGTTGTTCACTGTATGGATTTACCAGAGGGTAGGAGAGGCTCGGGGTTCCTTTAAGAGTTTGAATAACTAATGGTATAAGAGTAACAACAGCTAACGAAAAAAAAAAGAGGCCATAAATATGAAAGAGAGAAAGGGATTATGTGGGAGGTCTTGGAGGGAAGGGAAGAGGGAAATGATGTAATTATATAATATTTGGAAAAATAACTTTTTAAAAGTAAATAAAGCACAGGGCTGGCATTTAGACAAGCGTAATTCACTCATCTGAAGGACATGCTGTCCTTTCATTGACCATTGTTGTTACCTGCCTGACACAAGAAGAACATTTCTGAGGTGAGAAACGCACAGGGTTTTTCAGCAAATGAAATTTGCCTTCCCCTTTAATACACAGCATTGGTCTGCTTACCTATAAGAAAGGCTAGAAGAGAAGTGACTGGTGTCACATGGATGAGCTGTAGAAGGTTAAAGCAATGTTTGTAAGCCAGGAAGCAATAACAACTCAGTAGTGTCCTCGAGGTTTGGCAGAGGAACCAAACTCAAAGAGATGACATGGTACAAGATACTTGGCAGTATTTTTAGTAAGTGTATGTCATATGTCTTAGGGGAGATAAAATCTCAACTGAATAGTCATCTTCTCTCGGGATAGATATTTGACAGCATCAGGGTCACCAGCCTCTGCTCCTGAGGTATCTTATCTTGTATCCAGTTATTAAAATGAACTGGATACGTGTTAAGACACTCTGAGATAAGATTTGACTTTGCCGGTGGGTATGCGGTACGCTTGGGTATCATGAGTGCTCAGAGTCCTTGGTTTAATAGGAAACTCGGGGAAAACTGCTTACTGCCTCTGGGTCTCAGTTTCTCATCCCTGAAACAGAAGAACTAGTCCTCGGCATTCTCAATTGTCAGGGATTCTACAAAATAAAATTAGGTAGTCGTTTTTGAACACATTTTAAAAATTAAAAGCTCTGTAGAAATACAAACGGTTGCCATGGTAAACTGTGTTGAAATAGACCTGTGACTGGGACCTAGTAAACTTTGGGTCTTGTCCAACTCAGCTCAGAAGCAATAAATCTCAGGAAGGCTCTTACCTTCCCAGAACCTCAGTTACCCCATTTGTAAACACAACGGTGGAGTCTGTTTACTTCAGGAGAGCATTTGAAAGTCAACAGAGATGATTATAAATTGCTCCTCTCTGAAGACAATGAAATGTAAGTTATCGGTGTTCAATGCTTTGCGCCTGGGCTCAGTTGTGAGTTTGGAAAGTCAGTCTCTGGAGAATTGAAGGCTTCATAGGCAACCCCTGGTCCTGACCCCACCCCCTTTCTTCCTGCTTCTAATCACCCACACCATATGTTTCCCATTACCTTCACCCAAACACTGCTCTTTCTCCCATGTTTGCTGCACTCGCTGTTCACAGTCCCTTGCATGCAAAGTCCATCCAATCCCTGAATGTTAGAGCTGGATATGGTCTCTGAGTTTACAAAACTAGTTCCCTCTTATATTAGAATATGGAGGCCCATCAAGGTCAGCTTGGTAGTAAAGTAAGAATCAGACTCCCTGTTCAAGTTCAGAGGTCTTAAAAAAAAAACAAAACCAACCCCCCAAAACCCCCAAACATGCTTTACATTAAGCTTTAAAAACATTGTGATTTCCAAACTCATTTTATTATAGGAAATACCACCTTCCTGGTCTTCAGATAGGATTCATAGTTGGGTTTGTTTGTAAAATATTTGCCTATCCATCTCAGATCTCTCAGTAGTTTGCCCTCAGGGGTACTTGCATGTCTTAGATGCACTTTTCAGCTTCATTTAGCTTTCTCTTGTAGAAAACTAAAACAGAGGTGAATAGGGAAGGGGGGGGGGATTCCTACACTGAATCAATAAATCTTTGGTGAAATTAGACGCCTTGGTATCATGAGTAAAAAGATGCCATGAACACCAGCGTCGGTGATAAGATGAAGCCGTGGGACTTCTGCTACTTTATTTTCTCATGTATAGATTTTTGTTTCTGTTTAGGACATTTGATGTGCCGGATGTCACCTTGTGATGTATAGACCAAAAACACTTAACCTTTTGATTGGCTTTCAGCACTGAGATAGTGTGTGTGCCCCAATTGCTCACACCCCATTTCTGACTGCCAGCCCCTTCACTAATGACACGCAATAACTTAGACGTTCATGAAGGAATCTTCCAACTAGAATGTTCATCTCCTGTCACTAAATATGAGAGCATTTTAAACATTAATGCACACCCTGCCCCACCTCAGAGGCACTTCACGAGACACCCCTAAGCAAAGGGCCATCACGAGGGCAGGACCATAAACCAACTGTCAAGCTGTCACACGTTATTCTGTCTTTCAGCTTCTGTTTCCTGACATCGCACATAACCACCTTTAGAAAGGACATGATAATCCATTGTCTGGACTGTAAAACTGCTCATAAAACATTATGGGATTGTGGGATGTCTCAGTCCCTATAAGGATGATGCTGGAATCCAACTTAAGCCCCAGTAGAAAGTAAATGATGAGGTGTTTAAAACTGTCATCTTTTCATCTGATGGAGTGGAGAGAATGAAGATAAACGGAATCCCTATCAATTACAGTTTTTCTAAATGAGAAAGTAATAAAGATAATTAAACAACACGCGGCATGATAGTGTAAGTCCTTGCGGACTTCCCACCCTTAATGAAGGCAATTGATGGGTATAAAAGTTAGAAGAGGGAGGAAAGAAAATGCAGAAATGGCAGATGGGGAACCAGGATGTGTCCAAAGGTGATGGCAAAAAGAAATGGGCTGAAATGAAGCACATGATTCTCTAAGGTCTAACTGTCTCTTATCTCAATGGAGATCCAAGGAGGAAAGAAGGAATCGAGACCCTGAAAGAAAGCAAGATGTCTACAGTTTTCATCTCATACTCTGTATTTATGACCTTTCCATTTTTTCTTCCACCTTCCCAGAAGGGGAGAGCTCTGAAATCTCATGTTTTATTTGTGAAATCTTGCTACTTACTGTGTCTGCCTTTATCAGGACCCTCCCGAATCTTATATAACATCTTAAACCACCAAAAGAAGTGTTGCACACTTGCCCTATGCCCAGCCTCCTCCCGCTTGAGTTCTGTGGATAAGTAAATTGTCTTCAAGCACCCCTTTTATTCATGGTTCTTCCTTGGTTAGAAGTCTGCCATGGCCCCCTGTTCAACTTCCCTGGGCTGCTTTACTGATAGATGACATCTTCAGCCTTTCTTGTCCATACTTTGTCAATTCACATATCTTTTTGTCTCCATGTTCACTCTACTTCTGTGGAATACTAGACCATCCTACTAGTCATTTTATACCTTCCCAGAGCCAAGGTCAGTGTGCCTTCTTCTAGTACATCTACCTGCCTGTGAGAGTGGTGCTAACTGTGTTTAAACATTGGGTTAGGAGGTGATTCACATTATTATCCTGAAACGAGGGCCAAACATAACTAACTCCTACATGTTCACGTCAGTTTTTGAAGGATTTATCAAGCTTCCACTTTTCCTTCCTTCCTTCCTCTCTTTCTTTCCTTCCCTTCCTCTCTCCCTCCCTCCCTTCTTCCATCCCTCCCTTCCCTCCCTCTCTTTCCTTCCCTCTCCCTTCTCTTTCTCCCTCCCTTAATCCCCTCTCCCTCCTCCTCTTTCTCTCTTTTTTGGTGATGTCATCGTGGCTTCATTCAGAGTATGTAACTGTCAGATCAGTTGTATGGCCAGTGCTGATATTTGATTTTTTTAAAAAAAGAAATTCAAACTTCAGTTATTTAAAACACATTTTAAAGGAAATGTAAATAAAATAAAAATATTGTCTATGGCCACCCATCTTCCAGGTATTATGAAGAACATTTGGGGCCAGCCCACTACTCTCTGTGAAGCACACTTGTGTTTTTAACAAATCAATTGTTGTTTGTTCCCAAACATTTTTATGCTGGTTATAGTTATAATTTATGTAATATATTTAAATATTATGCAAAACTGTAAGATACAAATGCAAAGAGGGTTACTGTTTCTATAAAATTAAGTTGATTACTCTGGAAAGAGTCAGTAAATGAAAAGTTGATTAAAAAAAGAACTGATGTTGAATTGAATATGTGTGACAGCTTCAAAGATTAAATAGAAACTATAAAAGCCTTGATGCATTCCATAGCTAGATAGTTCACAAAGTACATTTTTAGGTTCTTGATTTACTGTAGAAAATCCAAAAGTAGACAATGTAAATCATGTCTTCTGGAAATGGTTGAGGGAAATGGCAGTTTAAAAGACCCATATCTAAAAAATGATACTAATCTTACATCAAAAGATTGGCATATAAATATGCACTTGTAAATTTATGTTAAAGAACAGTTGTCCATTTTATATATGTTTAAAATAATCTGACCACCATTGCTTACTATCAGCCCTCATTCTAGATTATACAAAATTCAAGGAATTATTCACTGAGTAATACATGTAAAATGCTTCTGGAATTTTGAGCAGAAACAGAGAAACAGCATACATGAGGTGAAAGATATGGCAACTCCATTGCACCCACACTCTGAAAAAATCTGTCCCATGGGTCCTAGGGTCCCCATCTTGTGAAATACCTTCCCTTACTGAAACAGTGAATCAACTGAATATATTATATGATGGCAAGCAATTTTCAAGGCTGGTTTATAAAGGCTTCCTATTTCCTACCATCAATAACTTATACTGGAGGAAGCCAGCCTTTGTGCTGTGAGGACATTCAATAGCCAAGTTGAAAGACTCTCTACTGTGTAGCCAATTCTTATCAACATCTAACACCTCACCCCCTTCTTACCAGCCAAGCAAAGTAAGTCTCCCTGGGAGTGCATCTACCAGCTCTAGGCAAATCTACAGGTAACAGTTTCACTAAGAAAAGTCTAACCACGATTCTATAAGAGATACCAATTCAGAACAGCTTAGTCAAGCCACTCTTTAAGATTCATAGACACCATAAGACATATCAAATTATCATTGTTACTTTAATCCATTATGCTTTGAACCACCTTATTATACAGATTTGGATAACCAAAAATAGAACCTGGGGTGACAAGACTGAATATTCAGAACAAGAACAAGGCTCACTGTATGTGAATTACAAGTGACACCATTGTATGCCCTTCTGGATCTTACAAATAGAAAAGAGAAAAGATGGGTGATGTTATTTTAAGCAGCTTCTAGAATCATAACACAAAATGAACCTTCCCAATAGTTTGGTAAGTCAAGAATAACGAGTATGATTTTCAACAGTGCACTCTCAGAAAAGCCAAATGTAATATGTCTTTCCTCATTTAGAGCTTCTAGATTTTCTTTGGATATATAATGGCAGATATGTTATATATGCAATGAGAGGCGAAATGAAATCATTTAGAGGCACAATGTGGAATAACAGGAGGGGGAGCCGCGAGAAAGACTAGAGGGCTATGAGAGGGAATGTATTACTTTATAATATATAATTTTCCTTATCTAACTTAGTACCATGTACAATGAGCATATACAGTGGCATTTGAAAAAAAAGAATGTATTAAAATGCAAATTATATGGATATGTAAAATTGTTTTTAGAAAACATCACCAAAATGAGAGGTAAAAAAGGAAAAAGAAGAGAAAGTGTTAAAAAAAGAGTGGAGAACAGCAGATGTGCCCCTGAGAGAGGTGACTGTATCCCATGATGGCTTCGAACACAGGCTCCTCCTCCCTTAACTAACTACCTGGGTGCTGAGACTAAAGGCATGTGCCACCATCTCCAGCATGTACTGCTAAGTCTAAGTCCCACTTAGAAGTGTCACACCTTCCTGACAGGTCAGAGCGTGCCCCAAAGAACCCATATCAAAGTGAGTCCTGGTTCTCTGGTACAACTTCATGAAGATGTCCCAGCACAGAAGAGAATGCATGTTTTTCTTCCAGAGGATGAGAGTTGGATTTCCTTAACTGCCTTTTCTCCTGGAACTGAGCAGGGCTCTTGGCATGTACAAGAACTACATCATACAGCTGAGTAAATGTGCAGTAGATGACTATGCTTTCGCTCTTGTTTAATTTTCTTGATTTTCTACAACACAACTTCCTGCCTGCCCTCTACATACATTTATTTCAAATGGATAACAACAGCAGAAAAAGGATAAGAGTGGGAATGTGACACTGGAGGAGTGGCATTGTGTTCTTGAATAGCTGCCTCTAGCTGAAATCTTCCCACATCTTTATATTTTTCGTCTGTGAATCTAATAATTTAGCCTTACTTGATTGAACTGATTCCAGGTCTTTCCCATAAAAGAGAGTCTTAGAAGTAGGTAAAGTTGGTGAAAAACCTGGAACATAGGACCTGATGAAAGAGTTTTAAAATGTCCTTTTCTTTTTTAACCAGTCCTTTGAAAGAATACTTCTTACTGATTGCTAATATTCTCCAACTAGAGATCCTACATTTACTCATTTCAGCCAATGTAACTGAATTTGAATAGGTAGTACTTAAAGCATGATGATTATTATCAACAATAATGATTATGGAAGACATGTAAGAAGTGGGGTGGTCACTGAGATGGCCAAACAAGAATTTGGTTACTTGGTGGAAGTTGCTCTTAGCAATATTTTATGGTACGTTCTTTTAGGACCAGAAAATATGTCAGCTAATGAATATGATCCCGGCATATTTTTATCCTGCTCACCCTTAGCTCTAACGTAATTGCCTGTGATAGATAGGGAGCTGTGTTCATGTGATAAAATCATTTTCTTTCTAGAGTTCATCTGTGGGTTTGTGAACATGCACAGAAGTAGCACACATGCTTGTATGCACTCACATGCTGTGCAGGCAGGCACTAGCTCTTAGATAATCCTTCAGAGCCATTCATATTTATTTCTAAGATGACATATCTGGCATATTGCAATTTCTAGGTGTGTATTAAAACTTGGATCTATGGAAAATAAATTAACCAAATCTATCCAAATGATATAAATGATCAAATGTCCTGTAAGGGCAATTTGAGAGGAAAAAAGCCTGCTGGTTTTGATGGCAGTTTAAAATATCTTTTATTTCCAATAAATAATAGCCTAGTTAAAATGTTCATTTTACTTATACCATGTTAATGAGTTCTATATGCCATTCTCGAATCCTCATTTCTCTCTCATTAAGCCTTCCCAATAACAATGCCAATAACAATAACAGTAATGATCATATACAACAAAGAGCAAAGATCATTGGAAAGTTTTTTTCCTCCAAAGAGGAATTTTTGAATGGCTGCATTCTGCGCCTCGAATGCATTATGGTTAATTTCAGATTCCGAGGATGATTAACTCTGACTGGTGGAATAAAAGGCCATGACCAATTATTATTCAGAAAAATCCTGCTGTTTAGCCAAAGAGCGTACAGTGCAATCCAGTCCTTGATGTTCCTGTGATAAATGCTCACATGACAAGGTTATTTGGTGTAGAGCAGCCAGAGTGGTTGCTATGGCAACCTATTCACAATGCTCATAAATCTGAGGTGCAGTTATCCTTGCTGTGTATGCAAAAAAAAAAAAAAAAAAAAGAAAGAAAGAAAGAAAGGGAAAAGAAACCTACAAAGCCAACTCAAGCGGTTTAATTTACAGCACTGCCTGAAAAAAATAAAGAGGTGAATGAATTCTAAGATAATAGACCTCTCCATATTATATTCTTTCACAATACAGGCACTTAGGACTCAAATGCTCTCCTCAAAGCCAAAAAGACTTTTAAGATAATCATTATGGTAGAGAATATAGGTCATCATTAGCACCACAAGTGACAGAAATAAAGAAGTGGTTAGAAATCAGAGTTTGCGGGCTCAATTGTTTTCCCTTGGCCCAGTTAGCAATGCAAACAGCTGTTGACAGCACATCAGGACAGGTATATTGGATGGGAACAAATGGCTTTTTTCAGCTGCTGCTTTCCAGAAATGATGGGCTCTAAGTCTGAGGGTACAAAGGTCAAACAGACAGTGATGAAATACCCCACAGACCCGGTGTCAGGTGGCTCCGTGTTAAGATCACTCTGATATGGTCTCTTTGCCTCCATTTCAGCTCCACTCAAACCCCATTAGAAACAAGGGCAGCCTATTAAACCAGCAGGTAGCAAGGCTTTCCTCATCTTGGCTATAGGCTCCCTGGCCACCTGGATCTTTGACCCCCTATGGCTTATTTGAACCATTATCAGTTTTCTAAATAAAAATCGAGGAACAGTTGAACTCTTTGAAGTGGCATTTCTTTAACACGTGGCAATGTGAGACCCACATGCTCTGCTCTTCCTACCTAGAATGGCGGGCGGGGAAATGTAATTGGATGGTGGTTTAGTTTGAAGTAAGATTCATATTTGACTTATGTCATCTAGTGGCACAGCTGTCTCAATTAGAGATCCTTGATGGGCAGTCTGATCACATCCCAAAGAGTGTAAAAACAAACAAAACATGTTTGTTTGAGCAGTTCTAGAGAATTTAGTTTTCTAAAATTGGAGAAGGTGATACATACATACATACACAAATATATATTCTATTTGCCTTTTTGAGACTATCGAAGTTTTGAGATAAGCGCTTGTGCTAAAATAAATGATTTCATTTAAATATCACACTCTTATGATTAAAAAATAATGTGACTGCAAATGTGACCAGTCTTAATGCTGAAAGTTAACATGCCAAACAGCTGGGTTGTCAGGAACTCAGAATGGTCCAAAGACAGGCTGGAGCTCTGTAAAGATAACCTTGACTTGGAGATGATGAGATCCTTAAATGTATGGACTTTATTGTCTACATTTTATACTCTCATTGTTTTGCACAGTACTTGACACACAGAAAGGCCCAGGCTGTCATTGGTAAATTACTACATAGTAATCGATAGAGAACATGCACGTCTGTGAAGACTAGACCAGCTATCTTTTGAAAAATGGACTGCCTGCATGTCTAAATGTTCCAATCCAAGTGCTGCTGGACACTTGGATAGATCAGAGGGTCAGGAAAGACTGATGGGAAAGGAGTTCCATTTCTCTGTAATTGTTGGGTATACTTACTAGAATACTCCTCTACCCTCAGCCTGGTCATTACTTTAGAATTCCAAAAACGTTAGAAAATTCTGTGAGCACTGTTGCTTTGTTTTAAACTAAGGCCACATTCAACTGAGCATCTCCCAACAGATTATGGGTTGCTGGAATGCTTGAACTGCCCCACAACACCATCTTGCGATGGTGTATGCTGAATACCAGACCTGAAACCCAAGAATCATAGGCTTTTCATTTGACCAAGTCATCCACCACCTGTATAACAATAATTCTAGCTTTTCCATGACCAGCTCATCCCATTTGAAGCAAATTATAGATATGCACAATACTTTTAAAAGGGGAGTATTCACACTCTTAGTGGTAATAAGGAAGTCAATGTCTGTCTATGTGCCAGGAGTAGGCCTCTGTTTTTTTGCATGTAGGCCTACAAATGATCCCCTTGCTTATTAGGCTCTGTACAAAAACTCACAGCATTGTTTTAGTATATAAATTTTGCTTTGTAGTCTAGTTATTCCTTACAAAACACACAAAAATTAAGAACTATTTTTCTCTTACTGAGAGATGAGAGAAACGATAACAGGGAATAAGTTGAACACGTGGTTTAACCTTAAAATACTGATTGTTCTTCCTCAGGTTTAAGAAAAGCATTTTCTCTAACTCGGGGACTGCTGTCTGACTGAGTTCAGTTGAGGAGCTGTAGAAATGGAAGGAGCTGAGGAATGTTGGGTTAGCGCTGCTGCCCAATGCATAAGACTTGATAGAAACATCTTCATCAGCCTTTTATCACATTGCAACACAGCTGTCCAAGACATTCTACAACTCTACTAGCTAAGAAAAGGGCTCTGTTCACAAAGAAAGAGGATTCTTAGGGTTGGTGGCAGGGACAGTTCAGTTTCATGTTACTAAACAGAGGAGAGTCTCCTAGCATGGATTAATAAGATTTCTGGGTGCGTGCGCGATGTAATCTACTTTCAGATGGGCCGAGATTCTATTTCTCTTTATCTCCTCCCTAAGACTCACAAAAACACATTTCAGAAAACAACAGCAAATATTCCTGACAATCTTGCAATATTTTCTGATTTCAAAAAAGCAGACTGTATGTGAAACCCGATACAGATAAGATATCTGTTTTCTTTTGAAAATGAGAGCTGGTGACACTGTCCTGGAGTCTTGTGTGGATATGACAACTCAATCCTCAGACAATTTACATCAGTTCTACTTATTTGCATCACCTTTCAACACCGTGAGCATTTGATTATGAGGACCCCAAAGCAAGCATCTCAGAAGAGAAGTGAAAGGGTTCTGGATTGGAAGCACCACACAGTTCCTCTACAACCTCATTCCTGGTCATCCAGATTGCATACACAGAGGCAGGGATGTGTTATAGTTTGGATGTGAAGCACTCCTCTATCGTACCTGTGTAGATTTCATGCTTGCTAATGCATCAATATTAGAAGCTGGTCATTTTGGAGGTACTTATATCATAGGGCATTAACCTCATCCATGGACCAATACATTGGTGGTGGACTCTTTAGGAAATGAAGCCTACTTGGAAGAACTAGGTCACTGGAAAGTATGCCTTCGGAGGATCTATTTTGTCTCTGATGACCCCTCAACTCTGTTTCCTGTATGATAGGAAGTGAGCAACTCTTACCGTCATGTCTTACTTTCCATTGGCCCAAAGTGATGAGGCCAAGAGACCACACAAAGCTATGAGCCAATGTAAATCGGTCCTCTTTAAGCTGGTTTGCACAGGCAATTTGTTAATGATGGCAATATGGCTAACATGCAGTTTTCATGCCAAGGATATGGTCACTGAGTAGCATCAAATGTCTGGAAATGGGATTCTAGACTGATCTCCAAGCTCAGATATGGAAGTAAAAGGTTACAAAAGCAGGTACATCATCCCTCTGGTCCATGTGATAGTCTCCATGTTGAATCCAAAGCAAGGCTAAGCTAATAGGATCAAAAGTCATATTTAGGTTATAAATGAGAAAACCTAAACCAGTCCCAATTATTTTCCTTTTAAGTCTAGTTACTGCTAATTTACTCATTATTAGGTCAAGAAAGAAGCAAGGAAAAGCTGCTAACAGATGAATAAAAGTACCCATGGAATGAACACTGATTTTTCCAGGGTAAAACAGTGTTCCATGTGAAAAAAAAAAACATACAAAATTATGGCATGTTGCACATCTCCTAGCAAAACAGTTAGGGGGAGAAAAGAGAACTTGTCACTTTTCTGAAGCTCCCAGATCGCTATTCAATAACTTGTTTTAGAAAAAGTTTAAGGGAGTGGGAGACACGATCGTGACAAATAATATTAGTTCCCTGCCTTTGTATGCACATACTCTCATTAGAAAGACAGTTGTCAATCAAGTAAGACTGGGCTGTAGAGAAGAAGGAGGTCTTTGGAAAGACATAGACCTTTGCGGGGATTACATATTTTCATGGCAAGGAAAAGATGCTTTGAGAATCTGGCCAGTCAGGACAGGGATGCAATAATTCTCTATGATCCATGTACCTGTTCTAGTGTTCTCCACAGTAAACATTATGGCCCCTTGCACCAGGTATGCCAACCAAGGCCAAGATGCATACACTCATCTTCTTTTGAACTTGGCATTGTGAGGGTTGTTACACTGATGCTTTTCAATCTAGGCTGAGCAGTCTTCAGTACTCTCCTGAGTAAAATCTGGGACAGTGGGGTGATGGGTAAGAACTAAATTTGCATGCTTTAGGGAAGAGCTGGACTTGGTTTATGTCCACCAAATTCACACTTAAATCCTCACTGTGATCCTGTTGAACATTTTTTTTTTTTTTTTTAAGTTTAGAACACAAACAAGTTTGGCTTTGAAGACTGACTTCTATATATCCCAAGAATGAGCCAATTCACTGTCATTTGTCTTAATAAGAACTGAAACACTCATTTAGATTAGTAACTCCTTGTGAGCTGAACAGGCTAAAGAGAAAACCCTGGATAAATTCGCAAATTAGAATGTCTTTGTAGTCAGTGTCTGATACCTAACTACACACATTCATACATATCCAATACTCATTTTTCACAGTAGTTATGTTTTATAATGTTGCCATAGATGCTGAATTAGCGAATGCTGATTGATTGCTCTAATGGGAAACACTGAGTTAGGTCACTACAAGCCTCTGGTCATTACATTTTTTCCAATCATTAACTAATTAAATTGTTTGATGTGTGTTTCTATTTGAAGACATCTTTTGTTCTTTTGGATGGTACCTGTCTTAGTTAGGATTTCTATTGCTATGAAAAAACACGATGTCCAGAAAGCAAGTTGGGAACAGAAGAATCTGTTTGGCTTATACCTCCACATTGTAGTTCATCATTGAAGAAAGTTAGGTTAGGGTGGACACCTTGAGGCAGAAGCTGATGCAGAGGCCATGGAAAAGTCCTACTTACTGGCTTGTTCTTCATGGCTTTTTTTTTTTTAAATAGAACTCAGTATCACCAGCACCACCTGCAATGATCTGGACTCTCCCTGATCAAACATTTAGAAAAATGTTCTACAGCTGGATTCTGTGGAGGCATTTTCTCAATTGAGAGTTTCTCCTTTCATATGACTCTAGCTGGTGTCATGTTGCCATAAAACTAGCTGTGGCAGTACCTTTCATTTTTGTATTTCTTCAAATTAAATTAATTGAAATTATTTTTTATCTTTGAACCCAGGGTGTATGTAGTTTTGTTGTTTAATTAGAATATATTTTAATACAATTTGTTCTGATTATAGCTTCCCTCCTCCAATACCTCCTATATCCTGAAGATGTCCTATTTAATATGTAGTTTCTAAATTAACAGTGAACACATGGCCAGTACTTTTGTGGTTCAGGACTGAATGAAGCTTGTCTAACATATTAATTACCTTCCTGTGGTAGACATCCCAGCCCTTTTGAGCTTAGAAAACTATTTTACCACTTCACAGGGGGTCATTTAAAGTAACAAAATCACCATCAAACAGTGCAAAAAATGTATAAGATGGTACAGAATAGACTACAAAGACACTTGTTTGCAGTATAGAACGCATTGTGCCAATTTTATGTGATCCCCAAGTAAAAGTGTTCTCACACCAGATGACTCGAAGATTTTGCTACTTACACACATTTCTAAATGATGGTGTAAATCCTAGAATACTGATTTGAGGGATACAAGTACATTTTAACGTCACTTAATTTAGAAATAGAAAAATATGTGAATGATATATGATAGATGTACGTAGAATGTATGGGCACAAATAAATTTATTAGTGTGAGTATATTTCTTAGTACAGTTCTTAGATGCACTAAGTGCCTGGTAACTACTCTTTGAATGGATAAGATGTAATTTGATATGGCTGAAAGTTTATAAGGTTTTCTTAAATTTAATAACTTCTCTAGGATATGCTGGAAGAATCTAAGCACAAGCAATCTTTTACCTAATATTTTTGCCTTTTAATTTAGCCAAGGAGGATTCTCAAGATCCTAAGAACTTAGGGTAGCTGATAGGAAGTTCTCTTTGAATCTTTGTAGTTTGAGTCATAAAAGAAGGTTCATAATATTGTCTGAGTAGAGATGAGTACCTAAAGGCTTGGAATATTTTGCAAAAAAACAAAACAAAACAAAAAAACAAAAACAAAAAAACAACCAACCAGAACTCCAGGATGAGAACCAATGTAGACAGAAAAGCAATGAAGGGAAGCAGAGAAACAACTAAATAACTATAGAAAAGATAAGATTCCAAGAGCCACATGTCACCATCCCTGGGTGATGATGATAATGGAGAGAACAGAGGCTCACACATGGGCCATACCTTTTTGACTCTCATAGGCTGTAAATCACTTAAATCTCATTATAACTTTTTGGCAGCAGGTTAGCATGTGGCCATTTTAAGGAGGAGACGGAGAATTGAATGAATCTGTTGACTTTTATAATCTACCATCAGATAGGGGAGTAGATGGTGGCACTTAAGAATACATGCCCCATGCTCTTCCATGCATCCTCACTGGACTTTATCTGTTGGAGAGGGAGCTTTAAGACAGAAAAGGAAAAGTGATGTGAGATGTCTTTGTGTGTGCTGTGAATACCATTGGATAATAAAAGAATTGTTTTGGCCTTTGCCAGAGCAGTTTAGAAGCAGGCTTAGATCCAAGCATAGATACAGGGGAAGGAGGGTGGGGTCATGAGAGATGAAATCCAGCTGCCTAAGAAGCAATATGCAATGAAGTGCAGGTAAGCCACGGGCCACATAGCAAGACAGATGAATAGAAACAAGTTGAAATAAGATTTGAGAGCTAGCTAGCAATAAGCCTGAGCCATAAATCAAACAGCATGTAATTAATATAAGCCTCTGTGTGATTATTTGGGACCAAATGAGGCTGTGGGTTCAAACCTTGGGCTAGGCAGGCAGGAGAGAATCATTTGGACTGCAGAGCTAGGCTGAGCCACACATTACTATAAGTGGGAGCTTTAAACCAAGGGTTTAATGAGCAGAAGGCAAAAGAAACATGAATAACTGAAGTAATTATTAGGGCCACATGTTAGAGTCCATTGATTAAATTCATCGACTCGGCACACTGCATAAATAAAAACACTTAGGGATGGTGTTTCTCACATTAGCTGTTTTCCTTTTTTCCTTACTATAATTTATACTTCTATATTATGAGTTTTGATCAAGTCCACCCTTTATTTCGTCACCTTCACTTCCTCCCCCATACATTATTCCCTCCCAATTTCATGTATTCTTTTTTTGAATTCACTACAGGGCCATTTAATGGATCACAGCAGCTTCCTGGGAGCCATATCCTTCAAGAAAACGGACTTGCTCTCTCCCATCAACTAACAATTGCCAATAGTGCCAATCTAGGGCTAGGACTTTATGACTACCTACCCCCTCTACGCTTGGATTTTGTCTGTCTTGGTCTTGGAATGTGTGGTAGTTTAAATGTAACTGGCTCCCATAAGCTCATAGGAGTGGCAGTATTAGGAGGTGTGGCTTTGTTGGAGTAGGTGTGGCCTTGTTGAAGGAAGTGTGTCACTGTGGGGGTGGGCTTTGACGTTTTCTATGCTCAGAATCGCAGTGATACAGTACTTGCTGTCTCCTTCTGATCAAAATGTAGCCAACACCATATCAGCCTGCGTGCTACCGTGTTACCTGCCATGATGATAATAGATTGAACCTCTGAACTGTAAGTCACCACAATTACATGTTTTCCTTATAAGAGTTGCCATAGTCATGGTGTCTCTTCATAGCAATAGAAACCCAAATGAAGACAGGAAGGTCTTGTGGATATTTTCACAACTGTCATGAGTTTGTAGGATTAACTATTTTGTTGTGTCTGGTAAATATTGTTTTTCCATAGTCATCTATTATTTCTGCCTCTTTCCACCCCTTTCCATAATGATTTCTGAGCCTTAATACAGTTGTCCTATTTAGGGATGAACATTCCTATTCTCCATGTGTTAACCCACTGTGAGTCTCTGTGTTAATCGCCATATGAACAAAGCTTCTCTCATGAGGATTAGAGATGTGCTAATCTATAAGTATAACTTTTAAGTCATTAGGATTGGTTTACTATTACATCTGTTTAGCAGAATAATAGTAGTAGATTCTTCCCTAGAGACTGTCACCTACCTAGCCATGGACTTTTGCCTCTGTTAATAGTTTCAGAAATTAGTTCCATCTTGTAAAATGGGTTTTAAATTCAATTGGTAAGTGGTTGGCTACTCCCTTAATATTCATGCCAGTATATGGCCAGGAAGGTTGTCGCTGTAGTTTGCAGGCCTCACAGCTGGGTAAGATTGATAATTACTTATCATATAAAGTACCTTCCAGCACTATGAAACTAGCCTGTTAGGATGAAACTTCAAGGTTGGTACGAGTGTGATTTCTCCATGTTCCATGATTCAAGTCTGCAGTATCTTTAGCAAGTATTCAGTCTCAAAAAAAAAAAAAAAAAAAAAAAAAAAAGCCTGTGATGTTTGGGAAGGTCTTGGGGACCTCCATGACCAAGAGTGCCATAAAAGGCAACCCATTTCTGTCTGGCTCTGGGTTTTTTTTTATTATTATTATTTGATAGTTCATTACATCTAGAAGAGGTTTCCCGTATTACAGGGTAACCATTTAAACTATACACAGGCTACAATAGTAGGTCTCCACATGGCTTTTTCAAGTGTCTTTAGTGTTAGTTATACTTCCCTATACTCCCCCTGCCCTTCCATTCCCTCCACCCTACTTAATCTTTCTTAATCTATTGTTCATAATTCTCCCTTTATACCAACTGGATTTCATTTCCAAATAAGAGAATGAAGGTTGGAGAGGTAAAGTGACTTATACAAAGTCATATAGCAGTTAACAGCCCGGCCTTGCACTCATGTCTTGAAATTCTGAGTTTTCTGCCAGCCATATTCCAGTTCTATTTATTAAATCTTGCTTTTTGCCCCCATTCCAACAGGCTCACAATTGTGAATTTTCATGATGGAGTTTCAAATACATGGCATGAGGAAACAGTCTCTGTGGTCTACAGATAAGAATTGCAGTCTTCCCTGCTGTATTAATTAATGGCCTCATTAATCTACATTTAACTGTTCAATTAAATGTTTAATGTAACACTTAGAGGTGCCATCAATTATTGTGTGAGAATAAACTCTTGGAAATTGGAGGCTGGAAGTTGCTATGTACATGTGCAAAATTGCTGTCATTTGGACACACCATGTTATCTCATGGTGCTCCATTCAGCAAAGGTGTGCTACAGCTCTAGCTTAACTCAAGGCGGATTAAATCAGTGTGTTGGAGAAGAATGGAATTAGATGCTGTGCTGTAAGGACTTGTATCCTCACAAGGACCTCATTAATTGGAGGTGCTACATGACATGAATGTGCACGGGAATGACAAATATAATATTTTGAATGCTTTCCTTTCCTAGAATTACTCCAGAGAGAAAGAAAAATGATCTTAGTAGTGGTTGCTGAAAACATATGCCAGCTTGATTTCCTTGGCTATAAGGTTAACATAAAGAGTAAAATATTTGTTCCTGAGCTCAAAGAAGGGCAGCTTCATTTCCACCAAATATATTTCAACCTGACTTAAGTATTTTATTAAACAAGCAATGTGTGGAGGTTCATAATAGCAACTGTTCTTTTGTTAGTAAAGCTGGCAAACTTTCTTTTATGTCAGAGGTCTCCCTAAACAGGCCCTTAGACTCAAACTGGTAGTCACTTCTTTGGAAGGCCACCAGAGGCACAGCATGTATTGGTTGAGACATTGTGAGAGAGTGAGTCGGGCATATCAGAGATAGGATCGCGTCCTGAAAACAAGAAAATACCATGGTCTTAAAGGTTTATAAGACAAGTAACTGGTGCTGTTGTCCTAAGTGAGGCCTAGTGTCTTCCTTTGTATCCAGTGGTTGAGGAATGTTGGAGACTTGACCTTTGTGCCAAAAGACTTTGGGAAAAGAAGAAAGAATCATTGGCACTTGGTTCCTGAAAGGTTGCTCTCTTTAGCTTAACTTAAAACAGATATGGTTGCATAAGCCTTTAATCATACATTTGAGAAGCAGAGGCAGGTTGATTTCCATGAGTTTGAGAACAGCAAGGTCTATGTAGTGAGTTTTACTTAGAGAGAGATGGTGTCACCATCATGGTAGATAACAACACACCAGGCAGGGGAGGGCAGGCAGGCAAGTGGGAGACAGTTATTGGGTCAGTGGCTGAGAAGTTACATCCTCATTTCCAAGTAGAAGGCCAAGAAAAAGCTAACTAGAAATGGTCTGGGATTCTGAAATCTCAAAGCCCACCCCAGCGTCACACCTCCTCCCAGAAGGCCACACCCTCTAATCACTTCCAAGCAGTTTCATCAACTGATGACCTATTTTTCAAACATAGCATTCTCATTTAAAACACCACATTCTGCTCCCTGACTCCTATAGATCAATGGCCATGTCATAATGCAAAGTGTATTTTGTCCAATGTCAAAAGTCCAAAATCTCTTCTGAGACTCAAGGCAATCTTTTAACTGCAACCTCTGCAAAATTAAAAGCAAAAAGAAATATACACTTTTAACACATAAGGGCACTGAATATACACTACCACTCCAAAAGGGAACAAAGAGAGTGAACTGAGAAAACACCGGACCAAAGCATGGCCTAGACACAACTGGAAATATTCCAAATCTTATAGCATTCTATCCCTACACCAAGGGGCTTAGATGACCCATCTTTCCAGCTTTGCTGATTTTAACACACTTCTCTTTCTTGGGCTTTCTATTCCCAGTGTAAAGCTTTCTGTGGCCGGCAGGCATGGTGCTGGAGCAGTAGCTGAGAATTTACATCTTGATCCACAAGCACAAGACAGAGAGAGGAAGGGGGGAAAGGTAGGAGGGAGGGAGGCAGGGAGAGAGAGAGAAAGAGAGGAGATAAATGGGGATGAATGGGCTTTTGAATCCTCAAAGTCTGTCTCTAGTACCACACTTCATTCAACAAAACCAGTCTTCCTAATCCTTCCAAAACTGTTCCACCAACTGGGGACCAAGTATTCCAAGCATTAGAACATATGAGCCTATGAGAGCCATTCTTATTCAAATCAGCATAGAGACCATGTCTTTAAAAAAGCCTAATATCCTAAAGTTTTCTTCAGAAGGCTCGGTTTAATCTTTTCAGTGTCAGGACAGGACAGAAGAAGACAGTGGTGTGAGGAGAGAGGATCAGCTTCAAGACAGTTGCAAAGCTAAGAATATTTATCCCTAGAGCTATACACTATCTAACAGTCACAGTTCTAGGCAAGGGTGACCTCACTTCAAGATGTTGGTTAGGTGGGTCCAGGAAATGCCCCCAAACAATATAAGATATTGCCATTGCCCTTTGCCACCTCCAAGAACTTGGATGTAAAATACTGCTGAAGATACTACACATTTTGAACACAGGAGGAATCACGTTGGAACTTCCCTGGAAAGTATCTTTCCTGAAGACCAGATTTCATAATATTGGACGGTGTCATATAAACTGCTAAGAAAGAAAAGTAATCCATTGTCCTAGCCAGCACTAAAGCCTCATTGGAGCTAAAGCCTATGCACCACAACACTGGCTAGTCTGGAAAGACATCCCTAATAGTATAACAGTGGTACTTGTATCTTGGAAATAACCAACAGCTCCCTAATTGGACTTATAGCCTATTAAACAGGTAGAATTCATGTCTGGGACTATAAAACTTTACCTATAGCTGTAGAGTTTATAGACCCCGAATAAGAAACTACTACTCCAATTTTTCTCAGTTAATATGGCTTCTAACTATATTCTACATAGTTATCCTACTTATACCTGATGATAAGTATAGCTTTCATCTCTCACCAAAGAAGCTTCTTGTTTCCCTCATCAGACTGAAAGTACGTCAGAGATCCACAACTAATCAAAACTCAGAGAATAAATGACCACAGGGATTTCAGCACCAGTGGATTCACCTGTAACACAGCTCCCACACATAAGGCTCCAGTGACATGATGGAAGGTGGAGTGGAAAGATTTTATAAGCCTGAGGACTAGTATGAGACCGGCTGAGCTTGTGTCTCCTAGACATGACAAAAAATACACCATGAAAGCTCAACAATCGATTGTTTTAACAGAACCTGCATAAGGACCACACCTATAGGCATGCTAATTCAGATGGGTGCAATTTCTCAAGGTTCCAAACATAGATGAAGAGGTTCAAGCAATCAGTGGCTGCTGAGAGAGGGTGAGCCAAGTTTTCTTTAGGGATGAGCCCCTGATAGGTTATCCAGTCCCAAGTGATTAGCACTAAACCTATGTACATATAAATGATACTAAATAGACATATCTGTGGCGGTTGACCAGATAGAAACACTAGCCTTAGGTTTCCTTCATTTACGTCACTAATTACCAGCTTTCTGATCTCTCAACATACAGAGGAACATCACAGAAACACCTGGACTCCTGCCAGAGAGACCATGTCACCAGAGATGAGGGACTTATGGTTTAGGAATATATCATCTCAGACTTCTCAGGAGATGTGATCAATTCATTAATTAATGTCTCATCACTTTGAACTTCAACTTATCAACAAGGGTAAGGCAACAATGAATACACTTCCTCAATTATGGGCAAGAAAGGTAAAATAAATAAATAAATAAAAAATAAAAAAGCAGGAGCCACTCAGATTTGTCAAATTCCCAAGAGCACTTTCTACTCTTAATATGTTTTGAACTAGCTTTTAATTCATGATTTAGAAATCCAGCATTCATAATGTATATTACAAAAATTAGTGTATAATACATAATAATTGAAATCTTTAGCACTTTGTTGGACTATGTTATTTTAGATAGTCAGAATGTTAGATAGATGATGTTCTAGGTATCAGGGTAATGGATACTGGTAAGTGTGGGATTAAAGCTGCAGCTGTAAATAAACCAGAGTCCTGAAAATGGAGTATCTCTCAACCTTGGAAGATGGAAGGAGTTTTGACACCTGATCTCAGCCAGATAAAGAAGTTCCCTCCAGGCAGAGGGAACAGGGTGAGTAAGGAATATACAGAAAGCTTTTTAAAAAAATTAACATGGACAGGGACATAGAGAAAGGGGCTATTGTCAGGGTGGGAGACACCTGGGACTATAGTGGTGAAGATGGACAGCCATCGAGTTCCCTACTAAACAGCTTGGCCTTTACCATCTGGGTATTTGCTGAGGACAGCTAGGTGGCCGAGTTCTCCTCACAGACTCATTCATGCATGCACTTACTCACTTGAAGAATCTCTGACTGGATGGTTGCTTTATGCCAGAACCCTTTTTATTCCACGGGGGAAGAGAGATGAGCAGATAGAACACAGTCCTGTCCAGAGAGCAGGTGAGCGAGGCTGAGGTCATGAACTAGCTATGGTGTAATCAGTTATCTCCTCCTGCTCCCTGGTCCTGTCTGTACTCACTACATTTAACATGCTAGAGAAGAGAATGGGCACGCAGAGAGTTCAGGCCTGAAGAAACAGCCCCGTGCCAGTGTCCCACAGCTGTGGTGCCCTACGGCTCATTACATGGAAATTACTCTATTGCTAAGATAAAGTTTTTTCTAATGAGGTTTTGTAGAATTGGGTTTTTACGTTTGTTAGTTGTTACCTTCTGTCGCCGAAGCCATTATTGAAGACAAACAGACTAAAGATGGGAAGATTTGTTTCACTTCATGTTTGCAGTCCATATTCAGCTGCCTCTTCACCACTTTGGGGTTTGTTATAAGGCCGAAACACTGTGGAGGAAAGCATATATAGCCAGGCACAGCCGCTCACGTTATGACAGCTGAGATGCAAAGATCCTAAGAGCCAGGGTCAACGTACAGCCTTCAAGACACCTATTTTCTATAACTAAGTTTATCTCCCAATGTTTCCATCATTTCCCAAAAGATTATGACTGGTTGGAGAGCAGACCGTCAGCCATGAGCCTGTTGGGAAAGGGGTCGTATTGAAGACATAACATTTTCCGATTATGGATGTGTATCCCATTGTGTTCATCCCAAGTGCCTATGTCAATGCTTGAACTTTCAATGTGACTGCATCAGAAACAGGATTTATTGTTGTTGTTTTCTTTTTGTTTGTTTTTTAAGACAGGGTTTTTTTTTGAGTAGCCCTGGCTGT
Source organism: Phyllotis vaccarum (assembly GCA_033318265.1). Taxonomy (NCBI): domain Eukaryota; kingdom Metazoa; phylum Chordata; class Mammalia; order Rodentia; family Cricetidae; genus Phyllotis; species Phyllotis vaccarum. The sequence goes on along the minus strand of JARWLC010000009.1, from coordinate 11,070,504 downwards.
CCTGGTATTCACTTTGTAGACCAGACTGAATTTGAACTCAGAGATCTACCTGCTTCTACCTCCTGAGTGCAGGGATTAAAGTTGTACACACCACCGATTGGCTTTGGAAACAGAATTTTAAAGGATGAAGTAAGGGGTAAATGAGAATCAGAAAGCTGGCCTCTCATCTGGTCTGGTTCTTCCATAAGAAGCAGAATATACATCAGAGATCTCTCTTTTTCTTTTCGTGGAGGAAAAGCCATGAAGACTCAGTAAAAAGGCAGCCATAGGTCAGCTTAGAAAACAGGCTTTATCAGAAACCACCTCTGGCACCTTGATCTTAGGTTTCTAGTCTCTAGAAACACATGAACAATGTTCTATTGTTTGAGCCATGTGCTCTGTGCTATTTTCTTAAGGCATCTTGAGCTAGTTAATACATCCTGTTATAGGATACACAAATTACTCAGACAAAGGAAGATTTTTTTTTAAGAGCCCAGAGTTAAAGGTAGATCCTTCATGTGCATTGGAACAACAAAGTTGAACTTCAGTCGGGTTTGGTTAAATTGTGTCATAGTTTTCTCCTCCTGCTCTCTGCTACCAACAAGCTATTAGAACTTCTTGACAGTCTGGATTTCTCAAGGGTGTAATGCATGGTGGCAGGTGGAGGTGGGAGAGTGGGGTAGGCTCAGTCCTCTCAAGAGCCTTCAGAATGTTGAGATGCATGGGTTGTGTTTTTCCTTCCTACCTCCCAGATATTTTGGAGTTGACAAGATCTATTGGGCCATTTGCCAGATAAATGCACAAATAGTATAGCTATCTAGAAGGGACCCACTCGCAATAAACCTGATTGGGGAAAGAAACGGACGATTAATTTCAGGCAAACAATAAAAATGTATGAAAATTAAAGAGGTAGAGAAACTAATAATGACAGCCAGGAGGGGCTGGCTCTGCCTTTATTAGCATCTTTTGTGTTCCTTTATGAACATCTATTATCAGCGAACTCACTGATTATTCTCTCATAATTACTTCATACAGAATAATTAAATAAAATGCAGACAATAATCTTTTATAGACAATTACAAAAAGAAACATTTTTGTGGGAGTAAAAAAAAGGGGGGTGGTGTTGAGTGAGAAGTTGGGATGTGAGTTCCTGGGCACAGGCGTCCTTAGGAGTTCCTTCAGTGAGATCTCCACAGATACAAGACCTCTGCTCTGCTCTGTGACTTATTTGGACCAAGGAGAGTTTGGGACCTCGGTAGGAGGGGGAGTGTAGTGGGATTCAGGTGTCAGCTGATAAGATCCGAGGATGCTTATCCAGGGTCCCAGCAGCCCCTTATCAATGGGGTTGGCCACGTCCCCTTCAGGGCTACCCTATTATCCCTTAGAAAGTAACATTCAGGTGTTGAATTTTCACTTTCCAAGATGAACCTTTTGAAGTAATTTATACACCCTACCATCTACCAATATTCTAGAAATATATGATGTTCTTTATATATATTAGGTTTTGGTTGTAATTTGTACTTTATCCTCTCCTAGATACTACCTCATAATAATTCCTATTGTATATAGTCTTAGTTTAGAGCCTTCTTAGTTAGACAAAAGGGGGAGATGTAGTGGGATTCAGGTGTCAGCTGATAAGATCCGAGGATGCTTATCCAGGGTCCTGGGCCCCTGAAGGGGGCGTGGCCAACTCCATTGATAAGGGGCTGCTGGGACCCTGGAAAGGCTGTTTTGCCTGGTTCCTGGTTGTTGGAGAGACCGATTTGGAATCCATCGTCCATCGTTCCAGACTCCAGTCCCTGTTCAAGCTCCAGTATAAGCTGTTACCTGTATCGTGAGTGTTGGTTTATATTTTAATAAATATTAATCTTGGACTGGTGCCTTGTAAGTAAAACTCCCACCTACAGGGGAGGACGGCTTTGGCACTAGGTAGGTCAAGATTAAATTCCCTGTCTTTTAAACTATCAACTAGGGATCACTCCTGACAATTCCCTCTTCCTTGTACCATCACTAGTAATCTTAAGAAACCTGTCTCCTATATGTTTCCAAAAATCTACTGTTACCTCTGTGGTCATTGACCGACGTTATCAGCTCTCCCTTGGGCCACCGTAATGAGTAATAGTGTCTGTATGAAGAATGAGAATTACTGCCAAAATTCTTGTTTCATATGATTATTTCTCCTTTCGGTAACCAGTGTGATCTTTGAAGAACATAAACAATAAGTCACTTTTATATTTTATACAATGGCTGAGATGTTTTGTTCATATGGAAGGCACCAAGCCTGTTGGCTGAGCTATAAAGCTTTGCCATGATTTCCGATGCCCCTCAAGAGGCACGAGCTTCTGCTTCCTGACATAACCTACATGGCTGTGCTTCTGGTCATTGCTATGCATCTTTAATACTCATTAACGAGGACAGATTTCCATTTGTTTAGATCACCTGAAATAATGTGTAGGCATATGGTGTTTTGTTTTCTTTAGGAAAATAGTTATAACAAAGTAAATGATTAATAAATGTTTGTTGTATTTTATAATAACAAGTAATAGTGAGAAGGCAAGGGAGAGGGATGAGCTGGGGCTAAGGATACTGTTAAGGTTGTATTTTTAATAAAGTATACAAACAAGGCTTCGCGAAGGTGATATTTAAATAAAGACCCAAAGGAGGTAGATAGTATGCTGTGACATGTGGGATGTCTTTAAAGGACAATCACGTTCCAGTAGGTCTGAGTATCCCTTCCACCAACACTTTAGTTCCTAAATGTCATTCTCCAGCAAAAAAAAAAAAAAAAAAAAAAAAAAAAAAAAAAAAAAAAAAAAAAGGGGCCAAGATCTCTGAGAAAATGGCTGACTGCAAAAGTGAGGCAGGAAAATTGCAGTTCAAATGGAATTTTTCAAAGAATGTGCAGGTAGATAAGAAGTACACAGGATCCAGCTTGATGGGGCTTCAGCTAACTAAATCTGGGGCAAATCTAAGTATCAAACCAAATAATTATAGGGATTAATCATAAGCCATTGAACAAATTAAATTCCTAAGGATCAGTCTTCACATAAACAGACAAATGAATCACAACAGAGAAAAAGACAAAGTTCCTCCTTACAGCGGAATTGCAACTAAAAAAACAGAAGAACTGGAGGAAATAAGAAATCACTTGGCAAATATTTATTAATAAATAATTTAGGAAGAGATACCAATAGATGCTAAAATGTATAGAGGACAGTGAAATAATAAAAAAAAACTTAAAGAATCTCATAAAATGCCTGAGTATATAGACGGAAACTGTTTCTGCACCAAAATTTCCCCTTATTACATGATCAAGGTTAAATTAACATCAGTACTCGTGGGATACACTGGCATTGTTTATAGCATGAGAGAACAACAAACACTACCCCTGGAATATTTACACAAAAAAGCATAAACTGGACAGGTGAGATGCTACATTGAGTAAAAGAACTTACTATAAAGTCCTGATGGCCTGAGTTTGATCCCCTGAACTCATAGAAAAAGTCAGCTACTACGACTCTATGGAATCCCAGCCCCAGCAGTCACGCCATGAACTGGGAACCAGAGACAGAAAACTAGAAACGATGTTTTCTTATTCAGCCCAGTGACTGATAAGGGAGCCCCCAAATCCACATAAAGGTGGAGGGAGAGAACCAGCTCCACACAGCTGTTCTCTGACATCTATGCACACGCCATCACATGTATATGCTCTCTCTCTTTAAATAAACAAACGGATAAATAAAAAAAAGCAGAAATAAAGCACAAACTGGTTTTGATCATAAGGAATAGTTAGAACAATACAGTTAAAAGGCATTCTGTACAGCGATTTTCTGGCACCTGAAGTAAGGATCAAGCACAAATGAGAAATAAATGAAGAGGCAGAAAGATAGTCTTTAGATGTAGCAAAACCAGAAATGTGACAACTAAGCTATAATTCCTGATTCTTATCTGACTTCTTTTGCTATAACAAACATCACGGAAATAGATGATGTAACTTAACTGGGGTTACTGAATAAAGAGTATTTGATATGTCACAGTCCTAATGCTCCTTTAGATTTGAGTTTGCTTTAAATAAAATTATATTACTTTTTTTTTTACTATGAAATTTTCCTTAATGAGTATTAGAGAAAAGCATTTTGTAAGACATCTTACAGCTGAGCACCATGTGGTCATGAATTGGAGATCAGAGAGTCAGTTGCTTCAGGTCTGGGGACTTTTGGTCTATAGCCACCTCTGCTGATGTACAGAGTGACTTGACTCTTGGTACCAACTCTACTTTGAAAATCTCTCCACAAGAAGAGTAGCCCAAGCAGGACCATTTTAACTATGAGTGCTGTCTTGCTAGTCCCATTCATGTGTGGTGGGGAGCATGCTGGGGGGCCAGGCAACAAAGAGGGGAAATCTGCAAATGGCAAAAACAAGTCTCAACATAATATATAGTCTTTCTTCCCTTCTACCCCAACACTATCAAACAGAATAATGTTAGGAAAAGAAAACATAAAGATTAGGTACCACTAGGATACTTCCCAAGTTCTTCTGTGTTGTCAAGAACAGAAGCCAAAGAAGCAGCGTTTCACCCACATTACCTTCTTGTCAATGGACTCCAGCTAGGTGTCCCACATTTGAGATATTTATGAGACTCTGGAAAGGCATTCAGAACTAGAAGAAAACTCCAAACCTCACCTCTCTGAAAAGCGAAACAGTGGCTTCCGAGGCTGTGATTCAGCCTCCAGCTTTTCTGAAGGCTTGGTAGCTCACAGTTTTGAAAATTGGGACTAAGAACATCAGCCCCTGTTCACCTAGACCTTCACGATGACCTGGAAACGTGACCAGTTGCTTGAGCTCCAAACTTCCCTTCAGAGCCTGGAGTAAGAGCTTGCTTGGGTGGGAACGGAATGAACTATAAGAGCATGAATCCAGTCCTGTTGCAACATCTGTTCAGAATTTATTCCTTTAAGTAGATAAATAGTAACTTTTGTTTCTCAGATAATCCATCAATGGACGTTTTACTATTTAGCTATTATGAATATGCTGCTGTAAACATTTTTGTACAAATCCTTCTTTCAATTTCTGTCACTAATTACTTGGAAATTAGTAGCAATTGTCTTGTACTATAACTTTCCGCATTAATCTGTGATGCAATATGAGAAGTTTAAGATTTGGAAGTGGCACGGATATCTTGTCTCCCCTCCAGAACTTGGTTTCCACTGTGTGATCTGGGTAGGAAATGAGAATCCACCCCTATCTCAGCTAGGTATTCAGTCGGAGTAGATGAAATAAGGAGATTGCTGCGGAGACAAAGGCTTTGAGTTTAAAAAGAGTATCTGTTGAGGGTTGGTTCTTCCTTCTTAAAGCTACGTGGGCCTAGTGTGCATGCTTAGTCTCCACAAGTCTCAGTGTCACTCTCCACAAAAGCATTTTTGTGAATAAAAGATCTATCTTTGTGAAAATTAGATGAACATATATGTATGTAGGTATGTATACGGCATGAAGTAAACCCTGAAAAACAAAACCATCACTATTTTATAACCTTCTGTTAGGGTTAATGGTTAATGCAAAAAATAATATAAGATAGTAGCTAGGTAATTTACTTATATGATAATTATCATCATCAACATCTTTGCCATATTCCAGGAAAAGGATCTATTAGAGTACCACAAGATCAGACAGTATCAGAAGTTTCTTTTATCAGTGGGTTGAATAAATGGCCACTGAAGAACTATAAGATCACAGCAATTACCGGAAGACACAGAGTTCTCAGTAAAGGAGAAAGATGTAAAGAGGCAGTGTACATTTTGATAATCATCAGCGTAAGTGTCTGAACTCAGGAAAAAAAGGAAAACGCAAAACTGGAATACAGATGAAGTGATTTGCTAAGTTAAAAGAAAGAAAGATTAGAATTTATTTATTTATTTATTTATTTTGGAATGAAGTATTTATGGTTCAATTTGAGATACGTCTACCAATTACTCGATCGTGTCTTTAGCTATACAGTCAGCAGCACGGTACCTAGACAATGAGGAAGTCCTTTCCATCGGTTTGGTCATACTGAACACATGTATACAGTGCTGGAGTTGTGCCTGACAAAGGCCTGAGCAGCTGCCCTTGATGCTGAGGATGCCCCTAAGAGTGAGAGACCTGGCAACCGTGTCCTACAGGACCTGGTTCAGAGATCTTCTCCATCCATGGACATTGGGAGGAAAGACCTACAGGTCTCCATATTCTTAAAGCCTTCTACACGGAAAAAGAATAGCTTTTGATTGTTGCTAGTACTTTAGTTAAGACCAGATTTATAAATATACAGAAAATGTAAAGGTCAGATTGTGATTTCAGAGAAGAAAGAATTTTCTAGCACTGATTGCTGTTTAACAATAGAAGCAGCTTTCTTGCCAATGCTGAGTGGTGCATCTTTTTATTGGGGTAGAAAACATACCCCTTGGATTGGCTGTCAGAGGTGTTTTAAATGACAGTTCCCATAAGGTGGTGCATTAGGTTTAATAACTGCGACTACAAACCCTTTCCAAATCCAAACTTGGTGTGAGTTGCTTGGTTCTTAGCTTTGTTTGCTTAAGGTACTCCAGGAATGAGACAAAGAGGGGACTGTAACCCAGAGAACCCCGCGGAGATTGGATTCTAGTTGGATGGATTCACATCTGGTTCTTTCCTTATTTGAAGTTTTTGAGACAGGATTTCGCTGTTACTCAGGCTGACCATGGACTCTGTATCAGCCTCCCCTAGTGCCGAGGCTACAGGCATGCAGACCACCATGCAGGGCTTAACTTTGTGATTTACTTATTTCCTTACTTTCTTTGAGCCCCAGTTTTTCATGTTAGATCTCCTTAATTTCAAATTACACATAATGGTGTGGAGCATAATTCTGGAATTCTCTAGCATTTCAGCGGATTATATGACAATAAGTAGGGAGGGAAGTTTCTACAAAATGGCATGTTGGCAGCAGTGTAGAAATTACTGCCCACAGTCCAGAACAGGACAAAATAAGAAATGAGGAGAACACAGATGTGCAAGCAGAAAAAAATTCCCTTTGCAAATAATTTATCATCTTCATGTGACCTTCAGCCTAATGAATGCCAATGTAGCACGGGGTGGGCAGGTGATCAGTGGTTGTGATATTTGCAGTGAGGTGAGAAAGGCACATGACAAATTCATACATGGTTTAAGTTTCCTTAAGAGGAAGAGCGTGAATGAATTTTGACTACCTGAACATCAGGGTGAGGAGGGCCTCTGTTTATTGACATTTGGACATAAGGCTGAATTCTGTCTCCATCACTTATGAACTGTGAAACTACAGAGTTCTGTTTTCTCTTCTGGAAAACGTGAGTGATGGGATTACAGGAAGGCCCACAGTGATGGTTGATGAAGTGGTCACAGGATCAGAATGCTTGGGAGGTTCTTGATCTGAAGTCAGAATTGTGATTGGCTGTTGCTCAAGAGATGGTGACTTCTGTGCATCTAGCTTGAAGATCTGGGAAAAGCTTCTTAAGACGTGGTGAAGGAGAGAGTGTGTGAGGTACTCCATATACAATGTTTAAAAATGGATGCAAGACTTGGAATGGTTCTTAGTGCTAATGCCATTCTGAAAAAAAAGTCCTACTCTCTTGGGTATCACTGTCCATTTGTGTAGAGAAACATGAGCTGGCAGAGGCTTCCCACTGAGGGCAAATCACTCTTTACATGGGCACTGGCTAAGATTGGCTTCTCTGAAGTGAAGCTGATTTCTGGCAAATTTGGGGCATGAACTGGAACAGAGGAGCAAATTATGTTTAGGACTTGAGGTTACCACAACTTTCTTAATTTCAAATGTAGTTTCAGCTAATATATATAAAGGTAGTCTTAGATGAATCATGGATAAAATGATAAAAAATATTATTACAGGCCATTCTGACTAGGACAAGATGGCAACCGATAGTAACAATGTGGGGAAGAGGAACCTCATTTAAAATTGCAAGGGGTATTATTTTATATATCAGTCATGGAACTCAGAACAGATATTTCTCAAAAAATAAAAACTAACATATGACTCAGCCACACCACTTTTGGGCATATATCCCTGATGGAGATTCCTGAATATCTATGTTTATTGATGTATTATTCACAATAGCAAGGGGCTAGAACCAGCTTATATGCCCATCAAAAGATGAGTGGATGATGAAAGTGTGGTACATATGCACAGTGTAATTTTATTCAACTGTTAGGAAAAAAAATGAAATTTGCGAGAGAGCAGATAGAACTGGAAAATATTCTATTAAAGATTGTGACTCAGACTGGAAAAGACAAAAGAAACCATGTGTTCTTTAGTAATGGAGAGCCTAGTTTATAATGTTTCTGTGCGTGTATGCTGATTCCTTTTTATCTGTGTAACTAGAAAGGAAGCTACAGGGATACGGGGAAGAGGTATTGAGAAAGTGGGGAGGGCAGGAGGATATTTGAGATGTAGAAACTGAAAGGGAGTTATGAGTGGGGATGGATAAGTGTCGTAATGAGGTTTCTTGGTCCCAGGTGGCCAGAGGTCCGGGACCCACAGACCTGACACCCCAGACCACTTAGCCGCCCACCACTGCTCAGGCCCCCAGAAATGATTTAGACGCTTATATTAACTTTATGCTGTTTGGCCTATGGCTCAGGCACATTGTTAGCTAGCTCTTACATCTTAACTTAACCTATTTCCATTAATTTGTCTGCCACGAGGCCCGTGGCTCACCTGTGTTTTTTACATGTTGTTCCTTTGGGCTTCGGGCTTGGTCTGTCTGACTCCGCCCTGCTTCTCCTACCTATGCTCTGATTTCTCTTTCTACTTTTTGTATGGTGCCTGTCATGGGCCAAAACAGCTCCTTTATTTAAAGATTGATATTCACAGCATACAGAAAGACATTCCCACATCAGATGAGTACAGGGTGAGTGTCAGCTCAGAGGGATGAAGAGGAGGAGAATCAGCAAAAACAAATTTTATTTGAAATCATGCCATAATGAAACTGAATATTGCATATGTAAAGTAAAAAAAATGCATAACATGACAATTGAAAATAAGCATTTATATAGAACATAGAAAAGAAGACATGGAAAGACAGGCTTTTTAGCCAAGGGTCTTTGGAGAAAGAACATCGGCAGAGTTGAGAAAGAAACTTCCATTTTCTACTCAAATGTGTTCAGCTCCATTAAACAGTGAAACAAATTGATTCACATTATGGAAAAAAAAAAAAAAGTTGTGCTCTTATAAGGCAACAAATATAACTCCAAAAGTTTAAAGATTGGACTTTCTGATTGTTTCTCAAAGTGAGGTTGCAGAAAGTAAAGGTTTGGAGGTAAGTGTCCTCCACAAATGAAACCTTGTGTTAGTGATTTAGACAGTGCACTTCTTGACACCAATATGGTACATGCCTCGTAAGCCACAGAGCCATTTGAATTGGGACATTTAAAGTCACATTATTTGACACCAACCCCATCTTAAGCAGAGGTGGTGGTATTCCCTGGCATTTCAGAGCACTTTGGGTCTACATTATACAAGTCAATTATTGTGCTCTGCTGTACAGCAATGAGACCTTCATTAACACAAATGCTGTGTGGGCCCAGATGACAAAACTGGTTCAAAGAGAAGCAAGTACACAAGTAGAGGTGAAAGCCCTGTGCTGGGGTTGGGAGTTGGGTAGATATTAAGGAAATGTGTACACTTGGCTCTAGATGACGTGTCATTCACTTGGTCTGTTTCAAGAAAGTGATTCAGTGAAGTGATTAGGATCCTAATTTTGGATTTTCTTGTTATGTGATCTAGAACAAGATATTTAACTTCTCTAAACACTGCTCTCCTTATCTATAAAGTAGGCATAGCAATACTGACTTTGGCATGCAATTATTACAATCTTGGTCCCAGGGCCTCTCAACGGCAGCAGGTAGAAATGATTAGTGTTTTCTTTGCATCTTTCAGATTTGATTACCTTAGCTAAAATCACCTCCTAACCTCCTTTCCTGAAATTTGTCATGTGGCCCGTGCATTTGTTTACTTTCCTTCTCTTAAATAATAAAATGTAAGTTCCACCCAGGTGGGATTTTTGTCTCCCTTTACACTGCTGGAAGAGTTCATGGCTTTTAGCAGGCATTCCCTGAAAGTTTGTCTAGTGAATTCACTGACAAGGTGAGGAAGATAGCACTGGGAACAGCGCCATGGAGCACTTCCACCACTGTGATGCTTAGCAGGTGCCAGTTCTCTTAGCTATACCCTGACTGTCCCATCCATGGAGCCCTGTTCACACTTAAGGTGGTGAACAAAGACTGCACGCAATTGTCCACTGGCTATTTTAAGAACACACTTAAAGGCTGGGCCATTGGATCTGAGGGTGTAGGTCAAAGGTTTCCTGTTAATCCTACCTGGACATGCCAGTGTCTATCCCAGGATTTGGCTCTTCTCCCAGTGACCATACCATCTCGACTTTGTTTGCAATGTTTCATGTCGGCAAAATAGGTGATCGTCTCTTTTCTACAGTTTCAGGTATGTTACCAACTTCTTTTATTTACTTAACTCCCATTTCAAAAAAAAAAAAATAAAACAAAACCAAAAAACAACAAAAAAATAAATGAGAGATTTAGAATTGAGTTCATAGTTGCCAGAGCAGAAACTATAGGTCAGAGTTAATGAAGGAAGAGGAAGGATGTGGGTGGATGCATGCTATAATTATCTTTTAGCTTTAGGTTTGGGCATCTATCAAAATGCAAGCATATTTTTTTACAAAGTATATAACATATCAATAATATGAAATACTTTTATTCATTATAGTGGGTATGAAATATGGTATAAAATATTTTGGAATATTAGTATGGATGAGACACTAGGCTCTGGGGGAAAAAGAAGAAGAGGAGGGAAGGAATAATTAGGCCATTATGTCAAACTTTGTTTCCTTATTTAGCCTCAACCTGCCTTGTCTTCTGACATTTATAAACAAATACCTTCAAATATAAATTACCTTTCAGCTCTTTAGTTGTATAAGCATTTAAAAATTTTGTATAGCAAAATTCTAGAGCACTATAATTTTAATGTCTACCTGCTTGCTCAATCTAACAGAGATAAACTGCTGGTTTAAGTTGATTTGAGACCCCAAGAGTGACCAAAGAAATACGTTTTCTGCACTAAAAATGTATTTTATACTTCAGAAATACTTGGACATGAGGAATAGAGTTTTATTTGATAGAGAATGAGATGATGACCTTAGAAAGGTCTAGTTTGGTCCCCAGCTTTCTCACAATTTGGAGAAGAAGTTATGATACGTGTGTAGCATAGTCATGTATGTGGACTCCATACCCCACATTTAAGAGCAAGAAAGTGTGTGAAACACCAGATTAATGACAAAATGTAGCCAAGAAAGCAGATAGAAAGCCAACCCTGCAGCCAACACGCACATACTCCAGCCCCCGGTTAATGCATGAACTTCCTTATCAGCATGACGACTGTCAGAGAAACCATTCTTGCAAATAGTGTTTGGTTGGTCACTTTCCTCCATGGGATTCTTGATAAACAAGAAAGACTTCCATCCAAATGATCTGGATGGAGATGTTGAGTATGGACACCCTCAGCTTGTTTCTTTTCTTAAAAGAAATGCCTTTAATATTTTCTAATGGAAAATGATTTCAGTGGTGTCCTTGTCATATGTACACTTTATTGGGTGAAGGAGTATTCTTCCTATACATATTTTACATATTTTGTTGAGAGGTTTGTAGTAGTGGGATTGAGCCCAGGGTTTTGCTCACACTGGGCGAGTATTCTACTACTGAGCTACATCCCCAGTTCTGCTAACAGGTTTTTACTATGACAGGGTTTTTAGTTTTGTTGTATGATTTATTTGCATTTATTGAGATGATATTTTTATTCTTCATTTTGTTATTCTGTAGAATAATGTTTTTATTGATTTGAAAATGTTGATCCAACCTTGCATGCAAGAAGATCTTTCTTGATTATGAAAAGTGATCTGTTTGAAATACTGTTGACTATGACTCAACTAGTTTGTAGTTAAGAAGTTTTACATCTGCGTTCATCAGTGATGTTTGATATAGTGTTTTCTACTTGCATCTTATGGGATTTGTTTATCAGGATGATAACGGCCTCATAAAGTGAGTTAAAATTATTCTCCACTCTTCAATTTTTGAGAGAGTTTGAGGAGAATTTATGTTAGCATTTGGAAGGGCTCAACAATGAAATCATTCTTTGTTGGGAGATTTGTAATTTCTAGCTCAATTTTCCAGCTCAATAATGAACTTGTCCGATATGCAATTTCTCACATTCTAATATGTGTAGGTTATGCTTTTAGGAATTTATTAATTTCTTCTAGGCTGTCCATTTGTTGGTATGTAATTGTTCAATTATGTATATGCTGTCATACTTATAGTAATTATGATATTATAGCATATTATGGTTCCTTATATTTCTGTGTTATTAGTTGCAATTTCAGGGAAATTAGGAAATATAAACACTCAAGTAAGAAAAAAATGAAGTAAAATAATCTCTCTGTCATATAATCGTAGAGATAGATTCAAATGACTACCTCCTCCAAAATCTTGTTAAAACTGATGAATAAATTTAACCATATTTTAGGCTACAATATTAGTGCAAAATTAGCAGCATTTTTAAACATTAATATGATATTTCTTAAAACAGAATTTAATAAAGTAACCCCATTTACAATAACATGAAAGTACTTAGATATACATTTAATCAAAGAAATGTGACATGTGTCCAATATGCAATTTCTCATATTCTAATATGTGTAGGTTATGCTTTTAGAAATTTATCAATTCTACTATACTATAAAAATATATGATATAAATTAAAAATGATACAAGCAAATTAAATATAGCCAATTTTTATGGATTTGAAGAGTTGTTATTGTTAAATGTCCAAACTTGATAACGTTCTCTAAAGATTCAATAAAATAATCATAAAAGTTTCATTGCAGTTTTTCATAGAAATATTAAAACAATCATAAAATTCATATAGAAACACAAAAGTCCTCAAAATATCAAAGGCCATATTGATCAAAAAGTAAAAATCTGGATACATTATACTGTTGAACCTCAAAATATTACAAAGCTACAGTAATGAATTCAGAAAGGTGTAGTTAGTAAGATATACCCATAGACCGGTATAGTAGGGCAGAGGCCTGAAAATAACAGATACATCTGCAAATAATAGATACATCCATAGTCAATTGATTTTCATGAATAATGCCAAGAGGGAGGGCAGTTTCTTTGGTAAAGCTACTGGGGAAACTATAGCCTTACATACAGAAGAATAAATTTAAACCTCAATATTAGACTTTATTTAAGAATCCAAATGGATAAGAGAACCAAATGTAGAGCCCGAAACTATGAGATAACTAAAAGAAAATATGGGGGAATTATCCTGTGTTATTTGTCTAGACAGATATTTCTTTTTTATTTGGTATTTTATTAATTGTTTGCAAATTTCACTCAGTGTATTTTGCTCATATTCAGCTCAGTTCCTCTCCATAACTCCTCCCAGATGCCCCCCACTTCTCTCCCCTACTCCAACTGTTTGTCTTGTTTCTATACTTCTGTGGATAGGACCATCCCTTGGAGTGAGGTTGAGACACCAAAGTCACAGTCTCAAAGAAAGCTACTTTCCCTCCCCCAGAGACCATCATCTGTGTATAGCTCTTCACTTTATTATTGGAGGCTCATGAATGCCTTCCTACTGCATGCTGGAATGTTGACTAGCTTGGTCTGCAGGTCCTGGATGGGCAAACACAGCTGTTGTGAGTTCATGAATGCCTAGAAATCACTGCTTTGCTTTATCTCCGCTTAACCTCTGACTTTTTACAATTTTTCAGGCCATTTTTCCATGATGGTTCCTGAGCCTCAGGGAGCAAGAATGATATAGATGTTCCACTTTTGACAGAACACTCCACAGCTACATATTTGACAGAGATTTCTTCAGTATGGCCCGGAAAGTCCAGACAATGAAAAACAAAAATAAGCAAATAGTGTAGAATCAACCTAAAAAGCATAGCATTTGTGCATAGCAAATGAAATAATAATAAAGAGACAATTCATGGATTGGGAAAGCGCATTTACAAATGTGATATCAGATACAGGACTAACATATAAAAGGTAGGAACTCAAACTACTAAATTCCAAGAAAAGTGGGACATCAATATGATTCTCTTCTCAGATAACTTTGTAGAAAGGAGGCAGAAAGACTTTAGAAGTTAGAGGTCAGGGGAAGCCTGCTGCGAAATGTGTCTTCTGAATACATTGGGCTATTGCACCCATGAACTCTTAATTGTATCTGCCTGTATAAGGGGTAGACAAGATCAACCAAGTCCATATTTCATCATGGGTCGAGGAGGCCCCACTCCTAGATGAGCACTACTGGAGGCTGATAGCAAGTGAGAGCGGAGAGCTTTTTTTTCAGGGGTGTGGGCCCTTGGAAGCTGCCTACGTTCCAATGGACAATCCTATACCCATGTGAATATGGGAAACACTAATTGTACCCAATGTCTTACAAAGACACATGGAAAAGAAGAGAATACAAAATTAGGAAAGGTACATGAAGGGTGTCTAGGAGAAGTTGACAGGGGGAGGTGGTAGGTAGGATCAAAATACAATGCATATAAGACATAAAAACTCCCAAATAATAGATTAATAAGCATTTTAAATGAGCAAGGTTTTGAGTAGATAGTCCCCCTCTCTCACACACACCAAATGGTAAATAAGTAAATAAAATCCCCATTATCTTCAATTATCATAGAAATGTAGATTTAAAAACCACAATGAGATATCACCTAACCCCTGTCAGATTAGCTATTGTCAAAAACTAGTGTTGGAGAGAATGTTAGTGGTATTGAAAATTAGTATTTGGAAAACAACCTGGAGCATCCTCAAAATATTAAAAATGTAATTAGCATGTCATTCCACAATACCACCACTTGTCACACACTTAAAGGTTTTGAGGTCAAGCAGATCAAGAAGACACCTATACTTCCAGGTTCACTCTAGAATTAATTCACAATAGTCAAGCTACAGAAATAAAGCATCTATCAACAATTTTTTTTTTCAAATGTGATATTTACACACAATGGAACACTGGTCAGCCTTAAAAATTTAAAATTCTATTTCATGTATATCATTTGCAATAATATGAAAGAATTTAGAGAACATTGTTTTAACTGAAATGAACTAGGCACACAGAGAAAAAGTGATTTCATTTATGTGCCCATATTTAGTTGCTAAATTGCCAAATTCATGGCTGAAGGCACACAGGCTGAGGTAGGTTGATGGGGGAACAATGGTCAATATGTACTGAGCTACAGTTAGATAGGAGTGTATTGTGTTGTGCAACATGGTGATTTTAGACAATGGTAATACACTGTATATTTCATAATAGTATAAGAAATGATAAACATTTGAGGTGATGAGTATTAATTATCTTGATTTGATCATTCCACAATGTATATTAAGATATTACATTGTGCCTTATTAATAAGGGAAATTATTATAAATTAAAAATAAAAAAACCTCAGCAACAATTTGAAATGAAAAAGTTTAGTCTTCCATGTGCTAACTCTAATTCTTACTTTTAATTCCCATCTCTAGTTGTACACATTCATATACGAATGGCTTAATAGTTTACTTCTTTCTTTTATCACTGTATATTCAATATTTAAAAACTCTTCATCTGATGCTTCTAGCACATCAGCATGCCTTCTTCAAAGGGATCACCCCACATATGGATGCCCAGGAATCCCCTTTAGAATCTCAGCCTATCACTCACAATAGATTGATGTGCTACTACGGCCTTCACTTGCCCTCTAAATGTCCTCAGATTGTGTGGATGTGGCTGTGATTTCCTTCTATCTTCCATGCAAGTGCCAGGTATTCTATATAGTAGGGTTCTCAAACGAGAAGCTTGGTGTGGAATTCCTATTCTTAACTGCTTTCTCAGGGTAACATAGAGTGGTAGAGCTAAAGGCTTAGGATATCTTCCTCTCAATATATAAATATCTTAAGCTTTAAGCAGAAGCTGGTCTGCTGTAGTCTAGCTGCCAGAAAGAAACAGAAGTTACTTTCAAACCTGATGGCACCATTTATTGTATTAATTGTAACATTTGTCACCAAGAATGTGGGGGTTGAGCCTCTAGCTGTAGGTAAAGGCCATCTTAGGCTTGTGGATTTCTGAAGATGGAGAGAGGTGAGCTTTTCATTATTTAGGAATTCTTATTCATTTGAGCCTTTCCTAAATGTACCCTGTCCTTAAAAAAACAGGTCAAAGTTGGGAGTAGTGATAGACTTCTATAATTCTAGAACTTGGGACACTGAGGAAAGAAGGCTGCTTCCAAACTGAGGTCATCTTGGGATATATAGTGTGCTGGTTAGTTTTGCTATTTGATATAAATTAGTAATTTTGGAAGAAGAAACCTGAACTGAAAAAGTGTCCCCACAAGATTGGCTGTGGGCAAGATTGTAGTGCATCTTCCTGATTGATGGTTAATGTAAGAGGGTCCAGATCACTGTGGGTGGCACCAACCCTGGTCTGGCGGTGCTGGATGTGATAAGAAATCAGGCTGATCAAACCATCAGGAGCAGGCCAGTAAGCACCATTCATCCATTCCCTAGGTGCCAGTTCCTGCCATGACTTCCTTTGATAACGGACTGTGACATTTAGTGTAAGCAAAAAAACGAATCCCTTCTTCCCCGAGTTGCTTCAGTCATAGTGTTTGATCACAGTGACAGAAACCCTCACTAAGATACCTAGTGAGTTCAAGATCAACTTGGGTATGAGCCACTCCCCGTCTTAGGACAAATCAGGTCAAGAATGACTTCCTTCCCTTGTAACCTTTCCTCAACTAGGATTCCACTATTATCGTTCCTCTTAAGGACAAAACATATATCATGCACCCCCTACAAACAGCCCGGTGTTCTCCCACCACTACCATGAGATATTTCATGTGTGAATTGATTTTTTTTTTTTTTTTGAGAAACCACTTCGTTTCTTAGTGCTTGGTGGTCTCAATTACTGATTGTAAAATGTTCACATAATTTTCTGCTTTTAAAAGTGTATAGAGGAGATGTAACTGGGAAACTACATTCTGCCCTGTGTCCTAAACCATCCCTCCCCATATGTCCTCAGGATACCTGAAATTTCCACCCATCAGACTTAAGAGATTTTTCATCTAAATATAGGCCTGATTTTGATTGGGAGGGATAACATAATTGTGAACTAATCTGTTCATTCAGTTGTTCACTCAGAAATTTCCACTGTGTATCTTGTGGCTTGAATATGAAATGTCTTCCACAGCCTCATGTGTTGAACACTTGGTCCCCAGCTGGTCGTACCATTTTGAGAAGCTCTGGAAACTTTTTTTAAATTAATTTTTAAGATTAGCATACAAAGTAATGAGTTTCATCATGGTATGTTCATACATATGTGCTACTATACTTTGTCCTCATGTGTTCACCCCCCTCACTGCCCGCAGCAGCCCCTCCCCCTCCAGCTGGCTTCCTCTCTTTCTCGGTTTAGTCCCTCTCTACTTCCCTATTACAAGCATTCCATTATTCCTTATAATTTTCCACCTTCAGATGTGTTTCTTCCCTCTCATGACCCCCTTTCTAGAAACAACACATATATAAACACATACAAATACATACATGTGTAATTTAAAACACATATAATTTTAAATCTAGGTTCTGCATATTTTTTTAAAAGCATTCTGTGTTTGTTTTGCTGAGTCTAGCTTATTTTGCTTAACATAATGATTTCCAGTTGCCTTAATTTTTCTGAAGACATTTCATTTTTCCTTAGAGCTGTATGAAATTCCAACGTGTATATTACTACATCTTCTTTATCTACCCTTCTGTTGATAGACATCTAGACTGGTTTAATTTTCTGGTTATTGGGAGTAGTGCAGCTATAAACATGGATATGAGAGTACCTCTGTAGTTTGATGATAATATTACTTAAAGTATACACTCAAGAATGGCATAGATGGGTCTTATAGTAATTTTATATTTATGTTTTTTTGAGGAAAGTTCTGAAAACTTTAGGGGATAGGATATAATTGGGAGAAGGTCACTGCGGGCATGTCTTTGAGGGTTCCACTGGTCCTCAGTTCCTTTGTCTCTGTCTCTTGCCCACTTTGAGGTTAACAGCCTCCTTTTCCAAACATTCTCACTCACATAGTGCTTTGTCCACAATGAGGTCAAAGGACCGTGGGCTGGGCATTGAGAAATATGACCCTTGCTGCCTCTCAAGCTATTTGTGTCCAGCCTACTTCACGGGGATGCAACAGTAAGTAACACAATGTGTTTATAGTGTCCATGGTATACTTCTGGATAACCTTGGGGATGGTGTGAGGTAGAGTTAGAGACTGATCCTGCTTTTCAGGCTGTGGTGGTTCTCAATTATTCCCACCCAATGTCTGCTACCTTCTCTCTTTGGGAAATGTAGAAGGGTGGATTCCATGGGAGCATTTGCATTGCAGGGCAGGTGACTGGCTCTAGCTAAAACGTGGAGCCCAGAGTCATACATGTTACGCTCAGGATACAACACCTAAGTGCTTGTGTGAATCCCTGCAGACCTGTTTTTCTTTTTGCATGGTTACCAGGAAAGTATGAGTCAGTAGCTGCTCCATTAGTGGTGCCTATGACAAAGGTGGCTAATGGGACAAGCTGGTGGCCTCCCTGTATAGGATATCAGTGAAGGTTCAACGCAAGACAGAAAATGAGAAGGGATCAATGTAGGAAAACAGTACTTCAGGTTAGAATTCTATAAAGAGTCTGAGATCAAGTCTGGGAGGAGATTTGACCCTCATAGTATGTTCATGCAGACTAATTCTGATTGAATCACATCACTGTTCTACAAGATAGTAATCTGGGCTTGGTCATATACCAAAAGTTGTAAATGAATTATTATCCATAATCTGGTACTATCATCCCCATTTTACAGGCAGTAGTTCCAAATCTCAGCCAATTGATGTCATTGCAGAGTCAAATCCCACCCAGACTCCATTGCCCCTTTCCTTCCCAGGGCTTGTTTTGTTTCTGAGAGTGGTGTATTGGGAACTGTTGTGGAGCGTGGAGCAAGACTTCAGTAGAATATTGTGAGTTGAGCCATAATGGAATGTCAAGGAGCAAAGGGAAAGCATGGGCCCATTAGGGGGCACCATGGGCCTTCAGCCTGGGACTTGCAGTTGGTTCTGTTTCCCCCTTAAAACCCTGCTGGGGTCTTTGAATTTTAAAGAAATTTTCAGAAAACAGAGTTCCAACTTTAGAAGTCACAAAAACTGAGAATGTCACCAATCCCCATGCCAACCCAGCCAGTTCTAATGCTCTTTTCCCCCTAGCCCTGGGTTTAGGATATGAAGTTTCCATGAGACATTTGACCCTTCACTTTGGGTTTTAAAAGCCAGCCACAAGTAGTTTCCAGCTGTGGTTTTTTAATCCACTCCAGCTAGACAGATGCTGCTCTTCATCTGGGCCTCCTCATTTAATCCAGAATAACTCAGCACCAGGGTTCTCACCTCTAGTCCTTGGGGAGGAGCTCTCCTATGCTGATCAGAATCATTCCTTCGCATCAATTCTGAGCCCCGCCTACTTCCTCATGGCTACCTTCGCTGCTTTCCTCCTGGCTCCTAACCCCCCCTGAGAAAGCTCTCTCTTTGCTCGTGTTACTTAATTCGGGTCCAGGGGATTGGTGGCAGTTGACTAAAGTCCTTGGCTACTTTAAGCTTGTTTTATTTTCTTCTTTTGAAGCCACCAAATGAGCTGTGTTTACCTATTTAATTTTCTGTGTGACTTCGAATTGCGGTGTTGGCGTATTTGATCCCCCAATCTTTCAGAGACTTTGAAAAATTTTTAAGTCAGTCCCAAATCATGGCTCTGGAGTTTTGCCTAAGATGTCGTTAATATGTCACTTGAACTTCTGCTCTCTTACTTTCAAAATGTGGATACGACAACGGCAACCATGTCCTGCTATGTGGGAACTAATGACATAAAGTATCTAGACCATGATACATATTGAGTAGATACTGTAGAGGTTTTTCTAACCCCCACTCTCTATTTTGTTTATATGCCTCTCTGGCAACGACCTTCTAGTCCTCATCTTTTTAAGGACCCCCTCATTCCCCTGTGCAGCTTATCCCCATGGAATCTCTGTATTTGTATATTGGAAACCAACACCTCAGCAGCCTAGGAAAAGAGGCTAAGCTGTGTTTCTCAGAATATTGCAAACCAACAGCAATATCTTGCTGTGGAGTTAGTTCCAGCCCCGCTCCTTCGGTTGTGCAGCCCATAATTCCTGCAGACGGAAGCTTATCAAGTTGCAGGGAATTTGGTAGGCACTAATCAAACATTTGCTGTGCAGCACCTGGAACTTGTGTGTACTCTAAGATAATGTCTGCCTTCAGATTGGTTGCTGGTGATTAGAGCAGTAAATTAGCCCCACTTCGTGGTTACAGGTTTCCTTGGCCCACTTAGAGCATCAGAGCAGATATCAGCATGCAGATGTTTTTCAGCTTCCCTTTTCATCTCCGAGGAGAACAATTATAATGTCCTAATGTTCTCCTGCCATCCAATTATTCCCATTTAGCTTATGCATTTTAGTCCATCAATAATAAAAGGCAAGAGATGCTGTTCATCTCTGCTTGTAGGAACCATCATATTGGGACTTATGCAAACTTTTCATCTCAGTGGTGGTGCCGAAGGTCACTGTGGAATGTTCCACCTAATTGGGGGCAATTGGTCATTTGGTTTGCAGCCTTGTGCCTTGAACATGCACACTGTTCTTCACTTTTATTGTACGTTTCCATTTGCAAGACATATCTGTTAAGGGCAGCAGGAGGTTGGCTTGGGTGGGTGGGTGGGGGGCAGGAGACAACTCCTTGTGAGGGCAGTTGGCTACATACCAACCAGCAGAGGGCGGCTGTGCCTGAGAGTGGCCTCCAAATTCTTGTTCTTACCCAAAGAGGCTGAGACAGATTGGCTATGACTTTGGGATATCTTCTGAAGCTCCCAGGAAGAAGGTAATGTTTCCCTGTGATGTCAATAGGGGATTTCCACCGAAGAACATATAAAATTCAAGGAAGCTCTTTAAACGTAAAATTCTGATTTGTTCACCTTACATGAAGAGGATTTGTTCCTCATCGCCCCCACCCCACACCTCCTGCCTTGTCCTGGTTCTGTCAACATTTTCTGGGACAAGAAGATGCTCTTTATTGTGAAGGTGAAATCCTCAATTGCTGGAAGTGGAGCCAACATGGAGCAGCCAGCAGAGGAATGGATCTGTGTGTTTCTCATGGTGGCTTAATAGAAAGGACAAAGCTCTTAGGTCTTTCATTTTCAAGCTAATGTACTTTACTCCTAATCTAACTTCCCCAGGTAGTACCTATGTCACTACATCACATGCCTATAAGCCATTCTCTTTCCTCTGTGCTCAACATAGGGACCATCCCTGATTGTTAACTTGCTCATTTCCTAGGAGTTTCCTCCTTGGTATTGAGTCTTCTGACGTCATTCTTGCAAGTAACTCGCACATTAACCTCTCTCATTGTCTCACCTCTTGTTATTACGAAGATTCCTTCAGAGGCTGCAGGAAGGAAAGTGAAGGGAATTGATGGGTTCTAATGAGGAGCAAACACAGAAGCCTGCTTGAGCAAGCAGAGTCCACAGCAGCCACCCAAGTCTATTTTTCACGTTATGTTCATGTGCCATCCAGCTGGGATAATAGTCTAGTATGTAACAGTAGGAAGACTAGGTCTGGATGCAAGATCTAAATTGGATTCAGATCATTACAGAGGACATTGGGCTAGAGAGAAGAGCCATGGGATGCAAAGATGTCAACAATGTGAAAGTTTAAGAAAACAAATATTGTCTATATCAAAATTTTGTTCAGGGTCCCCAAAGAAAGAGTAGATGAGATTTACTCATGGACTGGGTGATCACTCTGGGTGACTCTCATGCCAATCTCAGTTCCCAGCCTCTGTGATTCTCTAAGTTGGCAGTTTTGAGATATCTCTGGCTGAAGAGTTTTCATGTGGTCACTGTTGTAATTCTCTGCTGTTGTGACAAGCACCAGAGTCAAAAGTGACTTAGGAGAAGAAAGGACTTATTTCATCTTACGTTTTCAGGTCATAGTCCACCACTGAGGCAGTCAGGGTAGGAATTCAAGGCCGGAACCATGGAGGAATGCTGCTTGCTAGCTCATTCACTGGCTTACACTCCAGCTCATGCTCAGCTGGCTTTCATGTGCATTCCAAGTCTACCTGCTTAAGGTTAGTGCTGCTCTAAGTAGGCTGGGCCTTCTTATGTCAATCATCAATCGAGGTGATGTCTTAATTGATGGCCTAGATCAACCTGATCTGGGTAATTCTTCAGTCAGGACTCTCTCAGATGGTTGATTCTAGGTTGCATCAAGTTGACAGCTACAGCTAATTGCGATGGTCAATATGTTTTATTGTGTTTTCTCAGTTATACACATAGGTTGCATAGGTGCTCATGGAAGAAAGGAATCATGGGATTATGGGGAAAGCAATGTCTGTGAATCTAGAGACTGTATTAAGTTGAACAACTCACTTTCCTTCCTCAGTTTCCAATTTGCTTTTCAGTAACAGAAGGTAGTGCACAGCATAAATGAAGGCAGAAGTCTCTGTCCATATCACACTCTGCTATTAAATCACTGAGTTCTTTCCTATTAACATAGGTACAGAATTCTTTTCAATTTTGCATTTGAGAGGTTAGTATCAACTAAATAGAGCAATTTCTCAAAGAGGGAGCTTTTGTTCTGTTCTGTTCTATTCTATTTGGGGGGGCAGGATCTCACTGTGTGGCCAACGCTGGCTCAGAGCTTGCAAGTTTTCCACTTCAGCTCTTTAACTGATGGACTTATAAGTGTTCAACATCTTGCTTGACTAAATAGACTTTTTTCTAGTTATTAAAACTCTTGACCATTACTAAACTGTTCACTCCTAAAGGTTATTTGTAGCTCTAATGTAGACTCATCTCTTGCTCTATAACACCCCTAGTGCCATAGTTATAGATATGAACATTTCCTTATTTATGATAGAGTAAATTCTTAATAAATCCATGGTGAATTGGAAATATCACAAGCTGATGATGCATTTAATATACTTGGACCCAAGATCTTCACACCTTCACCATTCATCCATGACCAGGCCCACAGCATTTTCCTCCATATCCAGGTCTAACTATGAGCCATATCAACATATCCCCTTGCTGAGTCAGACCCAGGACTCTTAACCTGTCACAAATGCTCTTCTTCTAGTCAGTTGGACCTTTTATGCTTAAACCTTGCCAGTGTATTACAACTAAATCACTAAATATAGAGAGCAAAGGAAAGGCATTGAAAGCTGCAACACAATAGTCACAGGTCACATATAAAGGAAAGGTCGTCAGAATAACTGTTAGTTTCTCAATGAAAAGTTTAAAAGGCAGGAGAATCTGGAAGAAGTTCTAGAAGACTACACAAGCCAGACAGCTTTACCCAGCAAAACTATCTGCCATAGTTTAAAAACAAAGGACATTTTCCATTACATAAATAGGCTAAAATAAATTGATGTTCACCCAATCAGGCCTACAAAGTATTTCAGACTGGAAAGAGAAATAAGCCTTATGCTATTTATAGATAGTGTTGACTTAAATACAAATAGTTCAGATACTAATGATACTTGACTTAAATTGATTCTTATCTATAGAGCATATGATTCTTATAATACACAGCAGGCAATCCTTAGATCCCAAAGTGTAAGGTAAATGTTGTGGAGAATCTGGGAGTCTAAATGGTTGGGAGATATATTGCAGACCACATCAGTCATATAGATTTATATTGGTATAAATGATTTTCCAGAAAGTCTTTTTCTGTATCTTCAGGTAGAATAAAAATTATTTATCCCACATCCTTTACACTACTCACTAAATTCTGCCATGAGCTATCTTTTTTTTTTTTTGTAAAAAAATACAAGTTCTTTAAATCAAATTTACTTTTAATTTCTCTCCATATCTTTTGTGTCCTCTTATGCTATTTTCAAATGTTACTTGCATTGAGTTTAAACTTTGTCTCCAGTCAGTCTGTCTCATGAAGGGCAAATATTTCATATAATTGGGTCACCGAGAGCCATATCTAAGATACAAAGGAGAAGAATAAAAAAAGATTCTACTGACATGAAAAAGCCTTTATTTAGGTGACTAGTTCAGAATCTTGAAGCACAGGGAACATGTCAGAGCTAGTCTTGTGTCTTTGTGGTCTACTCACTTTGAGGTGACTTTGGAGACATCAGGAAATCAATTCAACAGGCTATGAACCTTAATATTTTAAGTATAAGAGATTTAGGTAAGGAAGTATTTAATGTTGTCTAGACCTAGCATTCAATAGTGTTGTAACTAAAAATAACTATGCTATGCATTAAGCAAATGCATGCTAATCATCATTATCTAACTGCATTATACTAGAAGATAGATATAGGCCTGTCATGATTTTCCTTAACAGGGAGGCCAAGATGGCTGGTGGAAGAGATAATCCACTAACTGTCAAGAGCTGATTAGTAGCAGCTTTATTGGGAGCATTTAAGAAGAGGTTCCTAACTTGCCCTATGAAGTTACAAGTATGACTTCTTTTCAGTGGGATAGCATCCTAACAATGCTCAGGAGAAATCCAGAAAACCTCAAAAGCAAAATCCTGGAAAGTAAAGATGATCAAGAAACCTCCCATTTATCAGCAACTTTGGAGCTGACAAAATATCTTAAGTGCTGTTCAGTTTGATCCCTGATGAAAAGTGAAGAGTTGTTATTACTCTTGTGTGGATGGCATCGTTGGGGGTAGTTAAAAAATAGTTTAAAATGTCTGTGGAAACGAGCTGCTGCCATCTAGTAGCAGTGTCAACTCTTGAGTATAGCTGACCTCAAAAACTACTAGACTGTCTGGCAAAGTGGCTCAGCAGGTAAATGTGCTTGCTGCCAAGACCCACAGCCTGAGTTTGATTCCTGAAAC
Organism: Phyllotis vaccarum; assembly: GCA_033318265.1. Taxonomy (NCBI): domain Eukaryota; kingdom Metazoa; phylum Chordata; class Mammalia; order Rodentia; family Cricetidae; genus Phyllotis; species Phyllotis vaccarum. The sequence goes on along the minus strand of JARWLC010000009.1, from coordinate 11,045,507 downwards.
CCATGACAGAAAGAAGAAGCCTCTCCCATCTTCCTACCTCCATCCGTGCATCAGTCATGTACATTCGCTAAGGAAATGAATACACAGGTAAATGTAAAATAGTGCTAGGCGACTTCTGGCAAAGCTGGTGGTCTAAAAGCTGCATATGTGTGACCATGGATGGGGGGGGGGCTGAGTTAGAATAAGAGAAATAGACTAATCCAAAAAGAAAAAGGGGAACAACTTGAAAAAGAGTTTTAGAAATCTGAAAAGCAAGTAAAAGAATATCTGACAAATATAGAGAAAAAGATGCTGAAACACTGATAAGTAAGTCAAACACAGCTTCCAACTGGCAGTGCTCAGGTGGAAGAGGAGGAAGGCACAGGACTCCTCTAAATGATCATATCTTCTCAACTGCTGAGCTTAAAAGATGTTGAAATACATAAACTGTAAGATGAAGAATTCAAAGTTTACTGGATAGGGAGCCAGAAGCATGGGGAGGGGGTGTCAGCAATGTGAGTGGACAAGTCAGCAACACACAAGAACACTGAGCAAGTAAACTGGGATTTTGCACAGCCATTTAGATATAAATGTTGTCAATGAAAAGCTCAGTGTATTCAATGAAGACCACAGTGGAAAGCTTCACCAACAGACGTAGCCGAGTAGACAACACTGATGCAGGATAAGCAGTGAGGTAGCACACCATCCACGAGCCTGAGAAAGCATCAGAAGTTAAACCCATGAGACAGAGAAGAGAGCTGAGAAAGACACCAACGTCACAGAGAATCTGTTCAATCCAATGCCGTGGAGAACTCGGCAAGCCTAAAGAGAAAACCAGGTAGTCAAACCTGATTGCTATACCCAGAAAATATTTTTAAATCCCATAGAAATAAGGAAATTTCAAGACAAGCTCAAAGTATAACAGCTCATGATCATCAAGCTGTAACTGCAGAAGACTTGTAAAGATATACAGAGGAGAAAGAAAGACAACGCTAATTATGAGGGCACAGGAAAGAATAGATGGACCAGGGAGTGTGATGGATCATGATTAACACGGTAAACTGCCAATCTTTGTTACTAACAAGAAAAGAAGAAAAAAAAAAAACCCTAAGAATTATCCAACAACAACAAAAGACCAACAAAATTATATGAATTAGTAAATATGTCTCAATAATAACACTAAACATAAATGGCCTCAACTCACCAAAAAAGAGGTACAGACTAGATTATTGTTTTAAAAATCTCAACCAGCTTACTTCTTAGGACCCAAGCGAAGGTAGAAGAAGAAGTTGTCCTCTGACCTCTGCTTGCCTATCATGGCACACCTTCCATCATATACACAGACACACACCATGATAACAAATACAAATTAATAATTTTAAAAATTAAAGAATACTCCAAATAAATAACCTCATGAAGTACTTCAGGATCTTAGGGAAAAACAATAGCAAGAAAATTTCAAAGCAGTGGTCTGAACTTAATAAATCCGAAACTTAAAAGAACAAAACATAGAATCAATCAAAAGAGTTGATTTGAAAACAAGACAAAGCAAAAAATTGACAAAAGCCCTCTAAAACCATACTCTAAAGGGATTACGTGAAATTGAAAAGCTTCTGCATAAGGAAGGAACCAATTACCAGAGAAAAGAGGCAGCCTATGGGGTAGGAAAAATTCCTTGCCAAGAGCGGGAACTAAAATCTAGAAAACTGCAAAACCAAGCATGGAACAAACACCACCACAAAAATGAAATCAGACCATTCAGTCGATACATTCACTAGCTAACTGAATAGGCAACTCTCTAAAGAACTATCTATAGCCCATAAGTACTGAAAAAGTATTCAACATTCTTAGTCACCAGAGAAATGCGAAGCAATTCCATTTATCTCCAGCGAAAATAGCAAGCATCAAGACAACAAAACAAGATGGCAAATCCTGGTAAGGATGAGGAGAAGAGGAAACATTTTAGCCTTTGGAGGGACTGCAGAGTGGTGCGTGTGGCTATTACAGAGATTAGTATGGAAGTTCCTCAGAAAACTGAAAACAGAACTAGTGCATGACCAACTATATACCTCTTGGATATGTGCCCACAAATCTCTAGTCAACAAACCACAGAGATTCTGGTAAATCCACGTTTACTGCTACACTATCTCCATAGCCAGAGAATAGAACCAGTGTCGATACCAGTCAACAGGTGAATCGATGGTGAAACTGTAGTGCATATACACACTGGAATTCTATGCAGCCACAAAGAAATAATGAAATTATTGCACCTGTGGGAAAATGGATGGAACTGTAACTCACTATGCCAAGAGAAACAAAAACAGATTAGCAAAAGAAATGTTTCATGATTTCTTTCATCTTCAGACTCCAGAATTAAATAATTTAATCATGTGTGTGTGTGTGTATGTGTGGTGTGTGTAGTCACCAAACCAGAAAGGAATCCCGAGTGAGAAGAGATTTTAGAGGAAGATGCAAAGATACAAAAAGAATGACAGGCTAGAAGTGATGAGAAGGCGGAAGAGGTTATCTAGTGGGGGAAAGGTTACCAGCCAGAATGGGCTCGGGGCATGAGGGGCTGGGGCAGTTTAGAGCAAAGTATAATCAACTACATGTGGGAAACCCATTACCTTGCATACTTTTTCTTTATTTTAAGAATGGCAACCTCAGACAAGGTTATTCTAATATCATAATAAAGTGAGACAGTAAGCTAGCTTTATTATTTTGTCTAAACATAGGCACCAAGGTCAATTCACCAGCCACAACCTATCAAAATCTGTCTCTCTTGAATAAAATTAATGACTTTTATGTCTTTATCAGACATAGTTACAAGTGTATCTTTATTTTCACTGTAGATATGCTGTTTGGGGACACATGATTATGTATTTGTATTTACTCTTTAAACATCCATTTGTTTTTAGGGGGAAGGACTCACATAGTATAAGCTTTGCTTCTTCTAACCCCTTCCCACTGAGATGTTCTATGGTTCCTGTGATGTGTGCTATCCTTTGCCACAAAGAGTAGTGTTCCACTTAGTTTTGTTGTCAACACGACATACCCAGGAAGATAAGATGCTATTTAAGAACGGTTCCAATTGGATTGGCCTATGGGAATGTCCATGGGGCATTTTGTTGGTTGCTAATTGGTATAGAAGGGCCCAGCACACCCAGGATGGTGCCATCCCTAGGCAGGTGGGCCTGGGCTGTATAAGACAAGCAGTAAGATGATGAGTCTTGGAGAAAGCCAGTAAGTGTTCCTCTGTGGTCTCTGCTTCAGCTCCTATGTCCAGGTCTAGCCTCAGTTTCCCTGATGGTGGATTGAGACCTGTAAGCCAAATCTCATCCTTCTCCGAGTTGTTTTTAGTCAGATGTTTTACCTCAGCAACAGAAAGGGAACTGGAGTATGTAATGAGATCCATGGCTTGTTCTTCCATTGGTTAGAGATCACAGACAGAGACTGCCATAGTCACACAATTAGTAAAGAGTTTCATTTTTTCTCTCCAGGCCACTCATACTTGAGGAATCAAGACTAAATTTCTATTTACCATCAGAGAGGCCTAGAGATTATCCTGGTACACATAAGTAGATAATTAAAAGATACTAATTTAAAAGAGAAAGAATCATTTTATTTGTTGTTTGAGTTTCTATTGTAAAATTTAAATTTTTTTTTAATCAAATGGTCTTCAGTTGAACCATATATTAGTCTGATGAGGAAGGTGGAGCAGTTATCTGACATTTGGCAGATAAGATAGGAAGTAATCACATAGAGGCCTTTATCTTATCAGTGCTAGGTCTTCCTTTCTCTAGAGGTCCATGAATAAAATGGAGTACATGTTTTAAACTCAATCAAATCACTTGGGGAGCATTTTATTAAGAAGGTTTAAAATCACACACAGTGTGAGCAACACAGTTATTTACTCTTAGTAAAATCTGATGGATATTGTTAATGGGGGATGGACTCAGAATTGAGTGTATTTTATCTAGACCTGAGATCATATGTAGAGCAGCAACGTATACCTAGAGTGTGCTTGGGTGAGGGTGATGACTCTGAAGAGTGGTTTAGAAATTACTTCAGAGGGAAACGGTTAAAGACAAGAGAATGGGAGCATTTGGTTTGGAGACTAGTCCGACATGCTGGAAATCTGAAAGCTGCCTTCAGAAGCAGGAAAGGCCATCACACAGATCAGAAAATAGACTCACTACTTTGCTTTGGAGACAGAATTAAGACCAGTGGGTGGAATTTATAAGAAGCCAACTTTTGGCTCAGTAAAGGAACTGTCTTTTTCATGTGGAAAACTGCCCAACTGTGTAGACTGCAGTAAGCTCTGATTCCTGAGATAATTTACATATAACTTGGAGGGCATTTTGTGGGGAACACTGGAGAGTAGATCCAGGTGGAAATTCATGCTCTCAATGCCTGTGGCTGCTTCATTTCTAACATGCCACCTCTACTCTTTCAGAATCTGAGCTAGGCAGTGGGGCAGGATAAGGGTAGTGTGAGAAATTAAAAAAAAATTGTACCGTGCAATTTTTTTTTTTAATTTGATAATTTGCTTTTTTGAATTTTAATTTAATCCGCTTTTTGAAGAGTTATAATATTTTCCTAGACTCATAAAAAGTGTAGATGGAATATATAGTGGATATATTCCAGGCTCTATAAAAAATTTGGGGAGCAAAGCAGACAATGACCCTCTCCTCATACAATTCCAACAATAGCTTAAACCTGAGAGAAGGAATAGTATTATAGTCTATTTTTAAATTTGTCACAAGTCTTAGTAACACCTCAGTCTACTAGCAAGATGACATATAGAGAAATAGGTTAGAATTTAGGACAATTTATGCCCAGTATTGTGTACTGTCTGCAGGATCACTTGCTTCTTAGCATGTTTTCTCAGAGTTTTATGAATCATTTCTAGAAAACTTTGAAGTTGGTTTGCACAAGAGGTGGAGGATGGCCTTTCAAGTTCAAGTCTAAAGGTTAATGGTTCTACAACAGATCATAGCTTCCTCTCAAGAAACAGTTCTCTAAATATTTTACTCTAGAGACTGGGAATAAAAGAAGTTATCTTCAGATTGCCTCTCAGTAATTCAGATCAGCTTAGTTCATCTTAGGAATCTTTAAAGCCCTATGCTAAATACTCCAGAGAAGTCTGAAATAAATGCGACCTATTCCGAAGCCTTAAGAACTTAAAGTTGACTTTGGAAGCTGTAGATAAATAACTACACTCAAAGTAAAATGTCCAAGTGCCTCAGGGGAGAAATATGGAGACAGAGATTGTGTATGCTTCTGAATTCAAGCTAGAAATGCAATTTCAGGGTCATTTTGGAGATTGTGTACACTTTCATAGTGAATGTGAGGAGCAGGATTTTCTAGGAAGACACATAAGAGATGCCTTTGAGAAACAGCAGAGATTCTGCAGTTGAAAGGTTGAGTAGGTAGTTACAAGAAACAGTGGAAAATTGGGAAAAGAGAAGGCTGAATGTCCAGAGCAAGGTCGTAAATTTAGTAGGTATAATTGGGAATACTGAAAAGCAGTCGCCATAGAAGACAAAAGGTGTTTCACAGATGGGGACGCATAAGAAGTGGGGTGACAAGGTGCTAAGAAAGGGGAGCACACCCACCTACAGACTACAGTATAGGCAAATAAATGACTGGAGCTGGGATGAGCAATCAGAGCTCACGGGGCTTAAGCTTTGTGGTTGAGGGAACATAAGGACAGGGAAGTGTGAAGAGGGTAGGGAAGAGCTGGGCAGAGAGGAAATTCGAGGCCTGGACTTTAGATACTAATTTAGAGGACTCCAGGCTGAGAGCTTGTGCACATACATGTAGTTGCAAGCTAGTGTAGTAAGCTTAAAGAATTGAAGTCTCAATTAGAGATTTAAAAGTCACATGGGCAGAAGGCATTGTCACATGAGGAGGGAACATATTAGGAATACCTCAGTTGGTGAAGCATTTGCAAGAATAGGAGGTTTTGTTGGTTTGTTGAAATAGGGTTTCTCTGTGAAACAGTCATGGCTGTCCAGAAACTAGCTTTGTAGACCAGGCTGGCTTTGAACTTGATGTGGGAATGTTTTTCTGTGTGCTGTGAATATCAGTCTTTAAATAAAGGAACTGTTTTGACCCTTGGTGAACACTGTAGCCATAGCCAGGGAACTCAGCATAGGTAGGAGGAGTACGGGGTTGAGAGAGATAGATCCAGATGCCCAAAGAGGCAACATGTAAGGAACACAGGTGAGCCATGGGCCACATGGCAGACAGATTAATGAAAATGGGTTGAGTTAAGAAGAAGGAGATAGCTAGTAATGTGCCTGAGCAATGGGTAAAACAGCATGAAATTAATATAAGTGTCTGTGTGCTTCTTTGGGAGTATGGGATTGATGGGCCAGATAAGCAAGGGCAGGCAGGTACAAACTGTGGGACTAGTCAGGGCCAGAAACCTCTTGTAACATGAACTCACAGAGAACTGAGTGCCTCTGCCTCTGGAGTGCTGGGATTAAAAGTGTGTACCATCATACCCAGCAAGAATTGAAGTTTGATTCCTATAACTCCAAGTCTTTAATACTGGGCATCATGATATGCACTTGTAATCCCGCTACAGACGAGACACAGACTGGTAGAACTTTGGGGTTTTCTGGCCAGACTTGGTGAATGACAGGCTAGTGGAAAAACCCTATGACAAACAAGGTAGAAATCACCTGAGGAATGGCACTCCAAGTGTCCTTTGGCCTCTACACCCACAGTCACACTTGTATATATGCATTTTCCCTTAGACAAAAGAGATTAAGCACAGAGTTCATTAGGAGATTTGGAGGGAATTTCATGGTGAACACCAGGCAGAAGAGGCAGCTAGGCTGTATTGGGTGGTTTGAGCAGAGGAGGAAATTGTGAGTCATGTTTCGAGGGTCACAAGAAATAAAGGAACACTTTGAGAGGACAGCATGTGGACAACATCGTTTGGTAAGGCAGGGGAGACAAAAGTCTAATTTCCTAGGCGGGTAGAGGATGAGGAAGCTGGAAGTATGAACAAGAGCAAAGAAACACCTCTTGTTCCCAGTGTCTCATATTAACACACAGAGATGAGGGATCTGTAGCTTCAGTACCCCCATAGTCCTTGGACAGGCTGTCCTTCCCACTCAGGCTGTGTTTGGGCTCACATAGTTCTCTCAGTCTGTCACCAGTGAGAGCATTCCCATCATGCCACAGCTGTCAGTACTCCCTCCTTTTGAACTTCTCTTGCTCCAACGGCTAAGGTTTTCTAGACTGTAGAACTGTAGCTGACGCTGAGCACAGAGAAAGTCCCCCGTACCCCTCTGAGAGGTGGTTTATTCAATCAAGAAAGTCCAAGGACAAACATTGAAATATGAGAGATTCAGGATTTAATTGACTCTGTCTATCAAACATTTGCAAAGCGTTTATCTGAGGCAGACACTACAAAGCTCTTAGGACCTCAAGAAGTCAAAAATATCTACAACCTAGTCTTCAAGAGAGTTATAAGCAGTTTGGCAATGTGCAAACTGTACAATGCAAATGGTGATGTGTACAGCAGAGGCTCTGGTAAGTCAGAAGCTCACGTGACTCAAAAGCCAGTGATGTCCAGAAAGGTATCAATGGGGAAGGTCTTTTTGTCCTGTACCCAAAAGAAAGACCAAAGACCTATGTCTGGCATATGAACATCCACTTGAGAGGACAGCCCAACCATCCAAGTTCAAGCTGCTGCTCTTCAAACTTGTACCACGGTTAATTACTTGATCCAACTACTGATTACTCTGTCCAGCAATCATTTTCTATTCTATCCTGGTGCACACATACATGGACAGGAGCTGATGCTTGACAGCTGTTTGGGTGACAATGAGGTTGTTGTTGCCTCGATGGGGAAGGAACAGCATGATAGAAGGAGAGATGTTGCTTAGCATCTGTTGGGAAGAGAGGCATGCAAGAGAGAAATTAGGAAAATGCATTTATGGACTGTGTACAGATCCTGTCCTTAACGCCCTTGATGCTGATAATTCAGTAGGAACAGTAGTTTGGATCTTTCAATCTCTCTCTCCCTTGCTCCCTCCCTTCCAACTTCTCGCCCTCTCTTCTCTCTCTCTCTCTCTCTCTCTCTCTCTCTCTCTCTCTCTCTCTCTCTCTCTCTCTCTCTGTATAGACTACTTTTAGAGGAAGCATGTCTCTCTGTGCATGTGTGTGTGCAGACTACTTTTGAAGAAATCTCTCTCTGTCTCTCTCTCTGTCTCTGTCTCTCTGTCTCTGTTTCTCTCTCTGTGTGTGTTTCTCTCTCTCTCTCTCTCTCTGTCTCTCTGTCTCTCTGTCTCTGTTTCTCTCTGTGTGTGTTTCTCTCTCTCTCTCTCTCTCTCTCTCTCTCTCTCTCTCTCTCTCTCTCTCTCTCTCTCTCTGTGTGTGTGTGTATAGACTACTTTCAGAGCAAGCGTCTCACCCCAACCCGGTGCTTGAACCTTCATGGTAACTCACACATGGCTATGCAACTTGGCACCAGATGCTTTGGGCTTGAAGCTTCTTCTCATTTTGTCTTACAGTCCTAGGATTTGATTCTCTGTTTCAGAGGCCCAGATTAGCAAAAGGAATTAAATCCAAAGAAATGGACGAGGTGGACAGCTAGAGACGATACCACTTGGAAGGATGGTTTATAGAGGCAGAAGCTCCAGAGGCAGAAGGGACATTCTGGCCCGTCAGAGTCGGGGCTCAGAGTTTGTAGCTGAATTTTGACCTTGGTTTTGCCTCTCACTGTGAATAATCTCAGGAGTCCTCTCTGTATTTCTGATTCTTCCTTCTTCAGGTAAGGGTTTGGGGGATGGGAGAAAGGCCTTAAGAGCCCTTGAAAGCCCTTTTAACTCTAGTGGCCTCCAGATTGCTAATTAAAGCTCCAAGAAAACTGCAGCTCATCAATGTGTATGTGTGTGTGTGTATATATATATATATTTGGCTCTGGCCTGTAGCATGGGAAGTGGTGGACCACAGACATCACAGCTGAGATATTAATAGATTATTCCAAATGTTATATTTGCATAGATATGCTATTCATTATGCAGATTGCCAATTATGAATTATTTGTTCTTTCTTTTAGGAGAGAGACTGTTTATTTGCAAACTGCATGAGGGTGACTTGGGGCGGCATGCAGACAAGACCCTCATTCAGCAGATCTTTGTGGCACTCTCTGCAGAGGCCTGTGCTTAGGTTCTCAAGGAACCTAAGGGAAAGGTCTGCTGAGAATTTGGTAAAGGAGAGGAGAAAGAGAAGGAGGAGGGGTGGAAGGGATACCAGGCCGAGGGCTACAGGTGGACACAGTGAAAATGTTTCGATGTTAGTGTGTTCATATGCCTAAAGCAAACAAGGAAACCATCTTATTGTAAGATACAAACTACAGTGAGTTTGGAGCCTTTTATTCTTAGCATTTGTTTTCTGGTAGTACCCTAAAATGAAGGTCACAATCCCCAAACCCTAGCTGTAATGGCCTCTGGCCACTGACTGGCTCTATGTAGAAGCACCTTTTAAAGAAATTTATTTGAATTGGTCTCACTTCACTTCATAGTTATAGAAGCTCTGAGGATTTACATACTGTTCCCATGCTGATCTGATATTCCATCATGGCTGTCTGATGCCAGAGTCTGAGCACTTACCCGCCATACTAAAGCCTTCTTTAGGCACTTAGTACTTTGACCAAAGGCCATTTTTCTCAGGCTCATTTATAAACACAAGCCTGAGTTCTAGGGGCATGTGGAAATGGGAGCATCTGATATAGTGCCCCCAGTGTCCTCTATCAGGCACTGTGTTCCACTTAAGCCTCTAAATCTAAGAGGAGTCTGAAGTTGGCTCCAGAGGGAACGTAGAAGTGATGAATGCATTTTTAAGAGGGGGAAATGAGGAATGGTTGTAGGAACTGCTTCCTTTGAAGATAAAGAAGAAGCTGACAGAGTTTCTAGAGGTCCAAAACGTAGCTAATGCGAGATGGATCAAATTACAGGTCTGGAAGAAGAAAAAAGCTTAAAAACTCCTAATGTGATATCATATCCAATGCTGAGATGCTGAACTAGAGATGAACATGGGCAGAGACAAGGAAAGGAAATGTCTTCTTTAGGGTGGCAAGAAGTAGTCAATCAAAATGTTTTCTCGGATTGCATGTTTCCTGTGTAATCAAACCTGGCACCATGGTATGAGGGCAAACACAAAGGAGAGCCCTATTCTTAATGCGAAGTTGGTCTAGTTAGCGGTTTATTTCTGAATACAACAGTCTCTAGAAGATGTATTAGTTTCAGAAATGTGGTTTAGAGGTCTTCTGCCAATCATATTACATGTGTCTGTTGAGATGTGACTAGAATTTTTAAACTATATACTCATCCAATATTTAATGCAAAGGATAAAATAAGGAAGCTGTATTTTTTTAAGTCTTTTTTTTTGGGAGTTACATGGGTTCATGTGGATCTTCTATTCTGTTCTATTGATCCCCCTGCCCCGCCCCCGTGTGTATGTGTATGTGTGTGCATGTGTGTGTGCATGTGTGTGTATGTGTGTGTATGTGTGTATGTGTGTGTGCATGTTTATGTGTGTGTATGTGTGTATGTGTGTGTATGTATGTGCATGTGTGTGTGTATGTGTGTATGTGTGTGTATGTGTGTGTGTGTGTATGTGTGTGTGTGTGTGTGTGCCAGTTTGACACTGCTGGGACAATTGAGTATTTATAAAGGAAAGAAGCTAGACTCCTATTTTTCACCACACACAGAAATCAACTTCAAGTGTACCAGAGACACAATGTAAGTCCTGAAATGCCAAAAGTGTTAAAAGAAAATTAGAGGAAATGACTTCAAGATACAGGCATAAGTAAGGACTTTCTAAATAGGTCTTTAGTCACTTAGGAAATATGGCTAATGACTGACAAATGGAGCATCGTGATATTTAAAAACTCTGTACAGCACAGCAAATTGTTAATTGATGGAAAAGAAAGCTTACCAAATTGGAAAAATCTTTGCTAGTTATTCATCTGACGGGTAATTAATATCTAGAATATACAAAAAAACCTAAAAATTTTAAACATAAAGAAAAATAAACAATTAAAAATACACTAATAAAATATATGGAGAGTTCTTAAAGAATAAAAACAAATTAAAACTACTTTGAGATTCCATCCCCTCCCAAAGATAATGATTATCATTCAGAAAACACAGCAGCTATGGTTGTCTGCACAAGAGCTGTACAAGATCAAGCTCATTTAGTATAGGAGGTGTACTCTCTGTGTGTGTATGTGTGTGTGTATGTGTGTATGTGTGTGTGTGTGTGTGTGTGTGTGTGTGTGTGTGTGTGTGTGTGTGTGTGTGTGTGTGTATGTGTAGAGGGGCTTAAGAAGTCCACTTCTAACTGAGGAATTATTGGTAACTGGTAGGATCTTGGGGAGAGAAAGACAGGGTTTTTTTTTTAAGGGTGTGGCCCTGGTAGGTCTACCACACATTGGTGGATGGCCCACATCTAGGACAATATGGTCATCACAAACTGGACTTGGTGAGTTATTAAAACAGAGAAGAAGATACAAAATTTGGAGATGGGGGTAAGTAGAAGGGTGGATATTGGAGGAGTTAGGAGGGAATTAGGGATGGATATGATAAAAGTGTTGTATAAGATCTCACAGAATTAATAAAATACATTTCAAATAAAAATCAAAAGAGAATTAAATGATGGGGAAGAAGCTGGAGACATGATGCAGTGGTTAAGAGCATTTGCTACTCTTCCCGGAGACCTGGGTTTGGCTCCCAGCACTCACAGGTCAGCTCTCTACTGTCTGTAACTCTAGTTCCAAGGGATTCCCCCTCTTCCAGTCTCCACACATACCAGGCACACATACGGTATACATGCATACACACAAGCAAGAACTCATAAGCATAAAGTAAAAATAAATACTTAAAATACATACATTCTAGAAAGGAAGTGCTCAGACACTAGGGATGTGGGAAGAGTGTGTCAGTGTTTGAGAGTTTTTTTATTTTGTCCTTTTTTTTTTTTTTTTTTTTTCTTTTTTTTTTTTTTTTTTTAGCTTAGATCTGCGTTGCTGGCATTGCCAGTTTCTCCTCCAGAGACACAAAGTAAACAGTAATGGAGGCATCGATTGATTGTGCATTTTGAACAACTGACATTGGTGTCTCAGCTCTGCTATGGTCTTAGATTAATACATTTTAAGTAGCTGAACATTAGTTTATTCCTTTGTGAAGAAGGTGAAACAGTGTCATTGTGTTTTTACTCAACAGACAGTATAAGAATGACATTAATTTAGATGAGTGACAGTGCTCAAAGTGCATAAATATTAGCAGTTAGCATCATTATCCTTTGTTTATAATGTTGTGAATTACAACTAATGTATACTGGCTAGGTATTCCATGGGCAAAAAGAGTCATCTGGGTTTACTAATTGTAGCTGACTACTCTGCAGTGGGTGGGAAGCAGACTTTAAATATAGTGAGATTTGGGGAGGGCAGTGTAGATGGTTGGGAATTGTGGGAAAGGTGACTTTGAATCCTTTCTGTCACAACAGATAGGAGACATATTTTGTCATTACAGATTTCAGTGTTTTGACTAATGTTGAAAAAGTGTGTGTCTGCATCAACAAAGCAGGGTGCAGAATCTCTTTACTTCCGGGGTGTTATTTAATGTCGCCTTGGGGGACAACAGAGTATCTTATCCTTCCAGTCTCTCTGGCCTGTCTTCCCCTCACCAAGTACTGGTAATCAGGCCTGGCTCCCACACTGACATTTCCCTGAGATTCATTTCATGCTATTTCTTCACGGGGGCATCTGGAATGACAATGCAGAGACTTTTCCCACATAATTGAAAGGAATTTGTGATTATGTGCAGGGATGTCAGCCATGATGAGGCCTTGGACTGTTTCCAATCGCAGCAGCCTCTGATGACAGCACTGCAGTCTACCCTTTCTCTTCTCTTTCTGGCATTTGCCTTATGAACTTCTTTACTCCGTTCTCTGAGTGATTTCTCATTATATTATTTTCTTCCTTTCCGCCGACTGATAGGTCCCTCTTGAAGTACACTTTTTAGGGAAGTCCTTGTTCATAAGCCCAAACTGTTCACAAACGTTTCCCTCTCCTGGCCATATCTAGGACTCTGACAAGAAAAGGTTGAGTGAATGCATGCACATTTTGAGTCTTTCTTTATCCAGGTCCTTTTGCATATGCAGAACAGAGTGAGGGCTGCATTTATCTCTGACCTTCTCAGGCTCCTTTGCTTACATCTGTTAGGGGAAAAACAGGACTCTGAGCTCACCAGCCTTGTCTCCCACAGAGCAGATGACAGAGATGCTTTCTTTTGCTTTCTTGCCAGCCCTGCTTTCCAAGGCCTGCCTCAGACTTTCCTTGCTGTAGATTCTCTTTGGGGCTTCTGGGGGGATCTGAGGATGAATGGCAGGGCCTTGGTAAGAGGCTGCTGTAGGGGGGCAAACATCATAGACCCTAGTTTTTCTAGTGTGCAAGTCTCGTTAACATAAACATCGGGTGCTTAAGATTCGTCTCCTTAAGGAAATGGTTTTTCCTTTTTCCAAGGCATAGGAGTGCCACATTTGATGTGGAGAAAAAAAGCATGGTGGGGCAGGGAAGAACATTATGGCAGTTCATAGGCCCATCTCTTAGAGTTTTGCCTAGAGCTGAAGCAGTACAACCTCTCCCTGTATGGAGTTTCATCATGACTCTGGTGCGACTGAGGAACACCTGTATAAGGGAAAACCTTTTAATCACATTTTCCACATTTTTTAAAAATCTCCCTGGGAAGTAGTCACAACATAGTAGACAGAATTGTGGAGTTGCTATGAAGTTTTGACTATAGACATTTTAAAGGCTATGTACCAGCCTATGAGCTTCACAAGAGTTGAAGATCTGCTTGGCTTCCTATGGTTGCTAAGTGAAGTATAATCTGAATTGAGTCTATGTATATCATATGTAAATGTATACATGTATGTAATATGCATACAGATATGCCAGTCTCCCCTTTTTGCTTTTATACTACTAAAAATGTTTAAATAGCACTATGGGAAAATGTTCCTAGCATAAAACCTTTACATATAATAATTAATTTTCCTTATATGCTCTGAATTCATCCATCAGTCAACTCACCATTAGATAGCATCCTCATGTTGGACCTTTGTGACTTAACCAATAAAAATGACTTTTCTCCCTTTGGATTCAGCCATAAATTTTTTAAACAACAATTTTTTTTAAAATGTCAATGTGTCTCAATTGGGCACTATATTCGTCACACATGTGAATTAGTTTGTCGACAACTTTCCAGAGGACAGAAGAGACTAAATACTCTTATTGCTAAGAATGGGTAGACAGCCAGTGAAGAGAAAGCTAGAAACCAAGTGTACTTCCTCCTAGACCATTATCCCCCCACTCAGCAGTCAGACCATGCCTTCTTACAAGAGAAAAGAAGGATGTACAGTAGCATTTCTTTGGTTTTTTTTTCTTCTATGTGGACCCATTCATGAATAAAGTCATTACCTTCCCCCGGTGGAGAGTCTTACTCTTTCTGGATTTTATTTAAGTGGAAGTGATAACTTCAAGGTGACTAGCTAGAGAAGATGAGTCTGTTTGTAAATACCCATTTGACTTAGAAACTTCCATATTGTTGCTCAGTTTCTTATATGAAGAATCTAAGAATTCACTCATCACATCATTCACCCCATTGTTGAATAGCCAAAAATGTTAGGAATATACATTATTTAATCACATGATTTAAATGCTTGTGTTTATCATGTGGAATTCGTCATGATCTGATAGGAACCAGTTTCTGAAAGTGTGAGAGGAGTGGGGCATTAAAGCCAATCAACCTAAGTAGCCGAGGATGCTGGACTTTTAAAGCTCTTCTCATTTTCACTTGCTTTTATGGTTGTTTTGGTTTTGTTGTTGATTTCAACCTGTCTGTGTGGCTTTTCATCTCTTCCTTCAACACCGAGGACCTACAGCTTCCTAGCTTTGCTATTTGTGAGGTTTCATGGATTATTAGGCACAGATAAGAAATCCAACTTCCCAAACACGTAATGAAGGAAATGACAGTAGGAAGTCGTGTGCCTAATGTGGCAGAAAAGATGCTCAGACTTGCTCCTTAAATCCTGCCACGAAAGCAAGCGTCAACTACCCCATCCGAGTACCTAAGAAGAGGCCAAAAATGGTTCCGAGGAAACTAAGCCTTCTTAGTGCATGCATCTAAGGGTGTAGCTGTTAAGTATTTCTGTTTTTCCTCCCACACTCCCTCTCTCAGCTCCTACTGTCATATATTTCAATATCACAAAACCCAATAATATAGGACAAAGTAAAGATTAAAGAAAACATATTACCTCTTTAGTGCTATTCATAAACACTGATTATAAGATCTGAAAAAAGTCTTAAGGTAAAGGGAAGACATTGGATTGTATTGTATACATCTCTCTCCCTTCTCCAGGGTTACATCTGCTCAGAGGGTTTGTCATCTCTCAAATCCCCACAGTAGGAACTAGAAATTACTATGTATAAAGCAGCAAAAAGACATGAAATATCACAGCCACCCAGATGCTTCTGTTTCTCAGATGGTGACCAGGAGCTTGTGATGTGCCTTTGATTCATCAAAAAGAGTTGAAAGCCTTTAGCACCTCTCTGTGTAGATAAAAAGCTGGAAGTTTGTTCTGATTACAGTTCCTGAACTCGCAAACTCTTAAGGTGACCAGGTAGGCTCTGATATCAGGCTAAATAGGACCCCTGTTAGGAAGGAGGGATGCTGACAAATTGGCTCAGTGATAATCTCATCTCCATTGTACGAATTGTAGCTGATTTCAAGCTATGAGCTTGTGCTTACTGAACTGAAGAAAGATGCAGATCATGGTTTTCTTGCAGCCAAATTCAACATACCACTGGGAGAAAATGACCTTTGCAAGGGCAAAGGGTCACTATAATATTGAAGTCATAGACTGACTAACCAACTTGTTCATTGATTGGTCAATATGTTGTTTAAAATGAGAAGTTAATAATTCTTTGCATTCATAACAGATTCTCAGTTTGTGCCTGAGAATATAAAACTAAGGGGAAAAGTCTATTGATGTAAGAGGTCACCAGTGTTCTTTTAACCTGTGGAAACAATTGTTCTGTCTCACATACATCAAATTGTGGTCATTTTTCCAAAACTCACAGATATCTATCTATCTATATTCCTTTGCCAAGCACATATTTTCATCTTCCTGTGTGAGTTTGAGCAAATTATTTTCCATTCCTGACTTGCTATTTGCACAACTATAAAATGGAGAGGATCGGTTACAAAGTTTGATGCATAAGAGCTACAGATCCAAAATATAAAATGCAAGAAGTTTCTAGTCTAACCCACACCTTTCTTTGTTAGCATATGGCTGGACAACTCGCTGTCTGCATCACACATTACATGGTGTATGTATTTGCGATAGTCTTTTGAATGCTGCATGATTTCAAAAAGTACCAACACATACCAGGCTTTCCTTGTCTTTAAATTGCCCTCTCGCGGGTTTACTTCCTATTTTAAAGGGTACAGGATAGTCTAGTGACACTGATTTACTCTGTTAGCAGTCATAAGTACTTCGACATCCACAAGTAAGAGACCATTACCAGCAGAGTCAACTCTTCCTTTAGGGAGAGACAGGAACCAAGAAAGTATAGAGTTAAGGAAGTGGGAGAAAGAGATTCAAATACAGCTTCCGGCAGGTAGACGTATGTCTAACTAACCAGAGGCATTGTTCCTGCTCACCCAGGGATGCTACTGGGTAGCAGGTTAGGAGAAAGCACTGAAGGAAGAAGAAAGATTGAGAAAAGAGGTGCAGAAAGTGATGGACCCGCCTTGCTTATTTCAAATTATTAGATGCAGGTGAGGACAGCAGCACAGAGGTCCTCAGCGTGGGGTCCCTTAGTGTCTTCGGCTCCATCAGTATTTGTATATAGCTTCTGTACCTGGTACTATGTCGATAGACAGAGATGAGTCTCAGCTCATCGTCTTCCCTGAGGCTGATTCAGCAAGTGCTGGAGAGACCAAAGGGGAGAAAAAGGAAGCTCTGGATGAAGCGGAGGATTGACTGTGGTACTAGAGTGTCTAGAGAGCACAGAGGACCCTGGATAGAGAAGCCACCGCACCTGTCCAGACATCTGAAAAGAGAAGTACCTCTTCCTGCTCAAGGGTACATGCACCTTCATGGTATGGATCTTCATAAAGAAAGCCTATAGTGGAACCGACTCTGTCAATACTGAAGGAATTTATTTTTTTTTCTTATCACTAAACATCTTTACCCTTTATGATGCTGTTGTATCACATGTGATAATTCTGCTTCTGTGATCATTTATCGTAGCCACAACCCTGAATGGGTTGGACAACTCGCATACTTAGTGTACAGAAGGGTCTGGAACAGCAATTTCAAACAACATCAGCAGTGGTGATAACAGTTAACACTCATGCTACTGTTATAGGCCGGGGGCAGAGCTAGGGTGTGAATTTAGGTCTTGTAGCTTTTGTGTTACTATAACTATCCAAGACAGTATTTCCTCTTCACACACACAAAAATATCAATAACAGTACCGGGAAGAACAACGGAGTAAGAGCCGCAAGTGACCTGAGACACTTGTACAGGCCTATACAAAATTGCATCTTCAATGTCTTCTCTAAGCAAAGAGCAAAGAATTGTCCTGTGGTGAAGAAGTCACGTGCTTCCTTTTGTTTCATGATTTGTGTCCTTCAAGTTCCACAAAAGCGGGGGTGTGCCCCTGCTGCTTTACTTCCATGTGGCTAGAGTCTTATGCAGTGCCTAGCAAGCAGTATGTATTTAACACATTTTTAAATGAAATGGGTGGTGCTACTCACAGAGATAATACATAGGATCTCACTGGGTCCCACAATATCTTGTAGGATATATAGAGTAAGAACTTCCTACACTGACTATGTCCCAGGCAAGACCAGAAGATTAACATAGTGGGATAAAGCAAGCTAGAAAAAGGCTGAATTAGAGCCTGCAGTCAAAATTACTCATACTAATTGTGTAAAGCCGGTCCCTTGAATAGACTGAGGGGTTCAAGTAGTACATGTGCTGGAGTAGGAGGCGTGAGTAACGGGAGCCGAGGAGGCAGTGGGGTGAGAGGCCACTCATTTCTCACTTAAGAGAGTCCCCTTGACTTATTTTTCTGGTGACATAATCTGAAGAAGGTTATATGGCCCCAAAGACTTGTGAATCATTCTGTTCCATTTGTTACTCTACATATAAGGGGTGCCTGGGGTTTAGAGCTTCATCACTAAGAAAAAAGGGTGGCCAACGAAAGGAAGGTTTATTAGTTAGTACAAGCTTATCTGTGAGGCCTTGTGAATGAATATTTGTTCAAGAGGGACCCCTTCCCCATTTCTGTAGAGATAGCTTGGTCCACCATTGAGAACAGAAGCAAAGAAGTGGACCATGATTACTGGGCATGTGGCATTATTTGAAACACAGTATGTTACCTAATCTGTGTTGAATGTACAACCCCAAGTACTTTTTTCTTAATAGTAAAACCATCAACATTCTTCCAGATGAAACGGATCCTGAAAACCGAGAATGCAGCTTTCAGACACAGAAGCAAGGGCTCAGTGGAAATAGGGGAGGGCTTTCTTGCATTTGAACAGGTCTGAAGCAATGTCAGTGTTGCAATGTCAATATGAAATGCCCTCTACAGGACTGTGTGCTAAGTGGTTCATCTCCAGCTGGTGGTGCTATTTTGGGAAATTCTAGAAACTTTAGGAGTTGGGGTCTCACTGGAGGAAGTAAGTATGGTGGTGGTAGTGGTGGTGGTGTGTGTGCATGTGTGTGTGTATGTGTGTGTGTGTGTTGACCTTCTCCTTCCTTGGTCCTCTCTACTACCTGTTTGCTATCAGGTAAATCACTGTTCTATAATCAGGTCATGGTGGCGCTGTTCCCAGAACCACTGGAGTCTATAGATGTTGCCTCTGAACCAGTGTCTCAAAATGGCTACTTTGCTCGGTTATTCTATCATAGGAAAGCCAAAGAAACAGATGTGATGCCTATGGTTGTTTATCTGTACATGACTTTGGGGAGGGGGGCAGAATATTTGAGGAGACTAGATGCTGATTCTGGGGAGACGGCACAAGGAGGCAAGAATGCAGAAGGAAGAGCATGTTGAAGTTCCTAGCCCTCCGAAAGCCCGTCTCACTTTGCACCTGCTAAGTGAGGTCTGAGGACTGAGCAGGTGGCTTCCCAACAGTGGTGTCCACCCAGGTGGGTTCCACTCTGTGACTGGCAGAGGAGCATGGCCCTTTCCTATCAGGGGCACCTGGCAAAGGTCCAATTTGTTCCTTTTGTCTTAATCCATGTCATTCAGAAATAAAATCTGAGTTTCTCCATCTTGCACTTGTAAGCAGAGTCTCATTGGTATTCAGCAAACTTCCCCGGCCCCTCTTCTCTTTTAATCCCGTGAGAAGACATTTCAATGAGTCTGAGCTGGGACAATTTAGAGTCCAGACTCTGATCTCTATTCACAGCCTGGGTACGTTCTCACAAGATTTGAGTCAGGAGGCTAAGCTTTTAGATCCCCCATGGCATTGTCTCCAAGTTCCTCGGGGCCAGGCTGCCAAGTTCATGTGAGGGGCTGACCCCATTCCCTTTCATAGACCCACTTATTAGCAGCTTTCTTTCTTTCTTTCGCTTTTTCTTTATTCCCCCTTCCAGGCCCATAGATACAATTATTAGAAATTCCTGGTTTTGTGCCCATATTGAAAGAAGGCCTGAATGGCTATGCTAAGGACCCGAAAGGCAGCCACTCTCCCCAACTCCAGCCTCTGTGGTTAATTAGATTTGGATGATTTCAGAGGAGCAGCTGGAGTTTTGAGAAAATGGGATTGATAAAGGGGGACTATTCAAGGTATTTTTGGAGGGGCTGTATAAAACAATATAGCTGTGAAATGGGGTTTGAGAAATACAACATTCTTGATTTGGTGGGGGTAGATGTGCTGGGGAGGGCAGGAAAGGGCAGACGGGAATGGGTGTGAGCAGGCAAAACAGCTCCTGGCTGGACAGAGTCCATTCAGCTGGACACTTGTGCTGGTGTCCCAGAGTGAGCTTCCATCCCCCATGGCAGTTTTATTCCAAGCTTGGGATAGTAGCCCCTTCAAGTACATACCTGAGGCAGGTAAGCTAGAGCAGGAGGGGTTTAGAGACTTGGATTAGTGTTGAAGGTCACTGCCTTTTTGAAGCTATCCAGTGTTCATCAGCAGTACTAGGATAGTGAGGAGGCAGAGAGTGGTGACTTGCCTCCAGGGAGAGGCAGGCTCTCTGTGCTGGAGACAGAACCTGAACTCCTTGGAAGTGACTGATTGCCCAGATATGAAAAGATTCCATAGTGAACAAGTCTCTATAGTCATGTGATGTGGGAATGTCCTTCTGTATGCTGTGAATATCAATCTTTAAATAAAGGAGCTGTTTTGGCCCATCACAGGCACCATAAAAGAAGTAGGTGGGGAATCAGAATAGGTAGGAAAGGAAGGGCGGAGTCAGAGACAGATCAAGCCAGATGCCCAAAGGAACAACATGAAGGAACTCAGGTGAGCCACCGGCCATGTGGCAGACAGATTAATGAGAATGGGTTGAGTTAAGATGAAAGAGCTAGCTAGCAATGTGTCTGAGCCATAGGCCAAACAGCATGAAGTTAATTTAAGTGTCTGAATCAGTTTTGGGGGTCTAAGCAGCAGCGGGCAGCTAAGGAGTCTGGGGCGGCAGGTCTGTGGGTCTGGACCTCTGGCCGGACCCAATCAGAAACCGTAACAGTCATGTATGGTCACATCTGTGGGCCCTCACTTTGCCCGTCTATAATCTGTAGTTGATTGCTTCCCTCTCAATACGAGGGAGCTGGTGCCAATGCTAAGGCTCACTCTTACATTCCTGCATTCAGTCATAGTAACGAAGATATTGACAAGGTCAAAAGGGAGTGGATGGGGTGCCTGGGATGCTAAGCCATCGGAGGTTTCCTTCCATAGAGAAATATATCTGATCACCGTATCTTAGCTCATTTCCCCTGCAATCTGTCATCTAACACATCTTTAGATCAAGAGAACACTCTGCAGGAGAAAACTGACGTAAGGTAATGTCTTTGTTCCATGGATCAGCATTTTAGTAACTTTGTTTTAATCTAGCAGTTTTCAAATATATTTAAATTTTGGAAGACTTTGTCAAGCAATGTCACATATAGAATCTCAGTCTACAGAAAGAAGGGAAGTAGTATCTTTAGTGGACAGCTGTGGCTCTGTGGTCACTCTGGTTCTTATGACAGATCCTGGAGCTCTGGGCACTTTAGGTGTTTCTCCATGTGGCAAAGCAATTCTTGCCTGACAAATCTAGAAGTCATCTCATCTTACCTTTCTATTTATTTATTTATTTATTTTTTTAATTTTTTTAGGGCTTTGTTGTAGACCCTAGTCAATATATATTTCCTTTCCTTCCTAATACTCACAGAGTCAATCTGTTTCAGGTAATCTGAGTGTGTAGGTATAGGTGGAATTGTGTGGGGCCAAAGAACAGTTATTAATATCAATGTGCCCATGGGCTGCCAAGCCTTGGGGATAAAATAATAGCTTGCTCACTTTGTTAGTAAATCTATTCTTTTACAGCCCAAAGGCATTGCACTGTGTCCTTTGGCCATCAAGGGGTGAATGAGACACACTCTCCATTATTAAGGAGCTTATCCTCTGATAAGGGATGGGAAACACACAATGAAGGCAGCTCCTTTAGGCAAAAGATCCAGACTGATATCTAGTCTTGGGCCTCAGAGGATGCAGAGAGGAGGCCGGTGGGTGGTCTAACAGGAATGCCATAGTGTGCTGCAGAGTTCCTGGGAGAGGAATAAACACTGGATGTGGATGCTGATTTTTGGATTCAATTTCAATTTTTTAAGATTTAAGTTTTGGAAGGGAATGAGTAATTAGGGAAAAGAAGTGAAGGAGTTAGGGATTCTGGGGAGAGAGGAAGGGGAGACAGTTTTCACCCAGCTTCCTCCATGTGACAGTCTGAAGTCTGCTTTCCCATTTAGAGCTCTAATTTCATATAGCATCTAACTCTTTGTTCTTGTCTTTTCAAATGCCCTTTCTCTCTGTAATGTATATTTAGATTGTTGGTTTCTCAAAGGCAAGAATGGTGGGTACCTATTTTAATAACTCAGTTTACAATGCAAGTGTTTTCTTTCCTTGGAAACCTGACCAGCAGCTGAAGAGCCTCTAAGCAAACAGAACACACACTGAGATCCCAGTTTTCTCTTTGGGCAGAAGGGGCATATGAATAGGGCAGGGCCCAACTTCAGGAACCGGCTGTGCGGGGCAAGAGCTTTTAGAAAATATGGTGTTGATGCCTATACAGGTAACTAAGGTTGAGTAGTTTGGGTGGCTAACATTGATTTCAAGGGTAGGAGGTGATGAGTAGGAAGTAAAGTAAAAGCTTTAGAGCTATGAAGAAGGTTGGAATTAATGGTACTTCAGCCCCTGACTGTTCCAAGGAAGAGGGAAGGCATAAAAAAGCCAAGCTCAGATCACGGTCTGTTCTTTAGGGATACAGTGGATCTTAAAGCAGTCATCACGGACAGCAAAGACCTCACAGGGATATCATACTGCTGGCTTCTCTGATTAGGACAGTGGGAAAGGGAGAGGCATGTGTGGGTTGGGATGTTCATGAGGGAAGAAAGCGTTCCTCATTTTCAGAACTTAAAAAAGCCACATGGAAGAACTTTTCTTGGAAAAAGATGAGCAGGAGTTTGGGCTAAGGCCCGTGGCCGATTCAGTTTGTTGAGCTAGAATGAAGCCACTTTTTGAGAAGTCCTGTCTGTGTTGGAGAACCCAGTTTACCTGGAGCTTAAAATCATGGGGACCTTGAATTCCAAACTAAGAAATATGAACTTTATCCTGTGAGAGAAGCTCTTTAGACTAGAAAGCTAAGTCCCTATCATTCCATCAGTTTGAAAGAAGACCTCACTCGGCTTCACACCGACCCTGCCACGCACGGTTCTGTTTTGCGCCGGATGAGACATAAGCTGGCAGCAGCTCTCAGTAATTGGTGCTTTCTAGGCTGCTGCCTCGCTGGAGAGCAGAAGAGCGGTGCATCCTCCTCTGCACACAGTGATTGCTGGCCCAAAATAGCCTTGCACCTGCTCTGATCTGCCTGTGAGATAATTTCAGCTTCCAAGGAGACCGCCCTGATTGGTGTTGATTTTTCATGATCTCCCCTCTGGCAAACACCTGGAGAAAAACACCTGATCATAGAGCTGTACCCTGGAGAGCCCAGGCCACAGAATAAGCAACTTCAGCCTGTCCTAGGAGGATGGACCCTGGAGCTTCCTGCCCCACAGGTACCTGCTCCGGTAACAGGTGGATGTTAGCCAATGTTGCAGAAGAATGGGAAGGAGGAAGAGAGAAGCAGGGGGTCGGGGTGGTAGCATTGGTTTGGGAACCACTTTGGAAAAGTTCCGGAAGTGTGGGTAGGTCTCATTGCTTCTGCTTGACCCAGCCTTTCTTCTCAGTACATCTTCTGCCTCTGTCATTTGCCGTGTTAGCCATATAGAATGACTTTCTTTTGATGTGTGTCTGGAACTCCATCTCTGATCTGTTTAACTGTCAAATGCTTCCTTTCGGCTCAGATATCTCTATGGAGTCAGCCTTACATGTGCAGAAGGTACCCTACTTTTAGAGACGTAGAAGTAGCTGCTTGGAAACAAGACTAAGGTCACAGAGAGAGCAGTGAACCCCATCACAGTTGGGAGGGCAAGACAGAAACCCAATGCACTTCAGAGAGTGAAGAATGCCGTGATTTCATTCTACTCATCCCCCAAGCTCTAGGTGCGGTTTTCTTTCCATTTTGCATGTGTTTATTAACTTGACTGAGACCACAGGCTTAGAAATGTTAGCAGTCAACTTTACTTTCTCTATACTGTACTATTTTGGTCAAACATACATTTAGTTATAAAAGTGATGTAATCTAAGTCTAATGGCCCAGAGTTTTATTTCATTCCCCTGCTGGTGTGTTGGGTTGTAGGGATGTCTGTCAATCTCCGCACTTTGCAATTTCATCTGAAACCAAGAAGGAAATGCCGACAGAAAGAGCAGACAATGAGAGTGGCCTTCGGGGCCAGCAGGTAGCAGAGGGGCTTGTCCTTTATGGAAAGGAGTAGTAAGGCACTGTCTGTCACAACAATATGACCAGGCCAATGTCTAAATGTCATTAATCATTGGCCACATAAACCCATTAGAGAGCGTAGATGCACGTGAAGGGGACCTGAGCAGGGAAACACAGCTGCCTCTGCACCAAACACTAACGTTTGCTGCAACTCAGATCTTCTGGCAAATTTCTGAGCTTTTTCCTGTGAAATCCTCATTTGGGCATGTCGCTAGAGAGAAGATAGACAGTCCAATCTTTATCTCTCCGTTTTTCTCTTTCAGAGATTTTTTTTTTCCTTAAAGGAAAGGTATGCACAATCAATTATGTTGATTGGGGAACTACATGGCGCCTACCGGCTCATTTGTGCTGATTCAGGATTTTTGTCATGTCTTCAAGATTTTTTTTTTTTTTTTTCCACTTGTGATTAGTAAGGTCAAAGCATTGGAGACTTTTCTAACCTGGAACAGGGTACTTTTCAATGCCTGTCAGCTGCATCATCTCCAGTGGCTTTCCCAGCCCACTGTTACTTTGTTTTGACATCCCAGAGAACAGAATGTTCCTCATGGAGGTCCGATTTTTTTGTTACCTCCCACAATAGCTGCCGAGGAGGATCCAGATGCACACTTTCTGGACTCATCTTATGTTTCTCTCATCTTCTAATTTCATCACACACCTCCTTCTATCCTCTGATTTCTTAACCTTTCCTGACAGCATGGTGGGGGGGGGGGGAATCCTATACACACCAAGGCCTTGTGTTAGCAGAGCATGCAATGGGATAGGAAAGATCTATCTGTGTGTCTCAGGGTTTCCCCTCAACACTTCATTTATCTCTCCACCCACCTCTGCAGTGTTCTCTCTTCTCATATTTAGAAACCAAGCCCCCAACATCCCTCACAAGGCCCCATCTTTTTAGTACACACATGTGTGTGCACACATGTGCATACATATGTCTTATTAAATAGAGAAACAAAATTCACAAGCCAGTGAAGCCTGCTCCTCTATCTTTCCTCTCTCCTCTATGTTCCCATAGCAGTCTAGATAATTGTCCAGCCCATGCTTCCCATCTCTTTATCCTACAGGGCAGACGGCTTTTTGTACCTGGCATAGGTTTCTGCCCTCCAGTCCTGCTTGGCTGGTCTTATCAAATCCCTACAGAACTGCATAGTCCTGGCTGGCTACATGTTTACAAAAATCTGAATGTGGCTGGCATACTCAAAACTTCTGATTAGGAGGTTTCTTCTTATGTTCTAAGATTCATTATAGGTCCTGAATGTCCAGTCCTTTATGATAGTCTACTCACGACTGTTGAGGCTGGATCAGAGATTTTGTTAAGTTGACAGACTAAGTAAGGTACTGAAGATTTTCTCCTTTCTGAGTTTAAAATGCTTTTAGCAAGATGGTTAGGGACTTGCTAAGAACAGAGAAATGGCCATTCTACATCAGCCTGGCTGGCTTGGAACTCAGCATATAGATCAGGCTAATTTGGAATGCATAGCAATCTGCCTGTCTCTGCCTCCTGAATGCTGGGATTAAAGGTGTTTACCACCACACACAGCTCTAGAACTTTTAAAGATATTTTCTGCAGACACTGGATGCTGATTTTCATTCAACAGATTAGTACTTCTGTTCTTTGGCTAATTTTACTAACAGCTAGGTAGGTTTGAGGGCCATTATAATGTTCCTAATCTGTATATTAAGCTTTTGTTTCTAGACTTTGGACTGCATTTTACTAGTTTATTTGCAATTGGTAAAACCTAACAGACATGTAGCTTTCTCTTCCCTGATTCGAGGACTCCTACACCTTTGGTCTTTCTGACCTCACAGACTCTTATTTCAGTTTGTCATTGTCTATGTTGATATGCCAGGTTTCTGCCATGGTATCCCTAAGTAGGGTCACATCTTAAGGAAATCCTGTTAGGATAAAATTCGATTCACTGGAATTTGCTTTTTAATCATTGATAAGTATTGAAAATATAATAACCACAGTGGTTGTGACATCCACCACAGGAAATAAACTGTGTCCATGGTCTCATTTATTCCCAAGGCAAGCTTGAAAATCCATCAGAATCATTCCTATTGCATGAATTTATAAATTGAGACTTAGAAAAGGTAACAACAGGCTTCAGGCTCCCTAGTATCCATACTTGGGGGTTTGTGGAAGCAAAGGTCACAGCACACTCAGTGGAGATTTGGTTGGGTATAATAAAGCTTGAAATCAGGCATGCTCACAAAGTCTTCATCAACCCCACCAAAGCTGTCACAAACCCCTCAAATGTTCAAAAACAATTCTGTATTGCTACCAAACTCCTGTCCTAGGTCTGACTGACTTAGCCTCCTCTTTTTTTTTTTTTTTTTTTTTTTTTTTTTTTTTTTTTTTTTTTTGGCTCTGTCCAAGAACAACTCTTCTGAAGTCTGGTTGGAAATTATGTCATTGAGTCTCCTTAGCTCTTGCTTCCTAAAGTTAGAAGCCTACCGTGACTGTTTTCCAACAACCAAACCTAATCAGAATTATTGGGAAGACTACTCAGTAGTCTAAGATGGAATGGAAATGTTTCAATTTTAATGTTTTATGGTTTTATACTCAGATATTCTGTCTGAAGTCTTATGCATAAGTGT